>OY997268.1:428435149-429685149 GCA_963921465.1 Triticum timopheevii | reverse complement strand
TCCTCTTCATTCGTGGAGAGACCCATCAGAAGAAACCTACACTTCCAACTTACCATTTCTGAGAGAGAACTACCTACTCATGTGTTGAGGCCAAGATATTCCATTCCTACCATATGAATCTTGATCTCTAGCCTTCCCCAAGTTGCTTTCCACTCAAATCTTCTTTCCACCAGATCCAAATCCTATGAGAGAGAGTTGAGTGTTGGGGAGACTATCATTTGAAGCACAAGAGCAAGGAGTTCATCATCAACGCACCATTTGTTACTTCTTGGAGAGTGGTGTCTCCTAGATTGGCTAGGTGTCACTTGGGAGCCTCCGACAAGATTGTGGAGTTGAACCAAGGAGTTTGTAAGGGCAAGGAGATCGCCTACTTCGTGAAGATCTACCGCTAGTGAGGCAAGTCCTTCGTGGGCGACGGCCATAGTGGGATAGACAAGTTTGCTTCTTCGTGGACCCTTCGTGGGTGGAGCCCTCCGTGGACTCGCGCAACCGTTACCCTTCATGGGTTGAAGTCTCCATCAACGTGGATGTACGATAGCACCACCTATCGGAACCATGCCAAAAACATCCATGTCTCCAATTGTGTTTGAATCCTCCAAACCCTTCCCTTTACATTCTTGCAAGTTGCATGCTTTACTTTCCGCTGCCCATATACTCTTGCAAGCTTGCTTGATATGTATTGTGAATGTTAAACTTGTGCCTAAACTCCACTAAAACTTAAGGAAACTTAAAAATTGCAACTTTGATACTTAGTGTCTAATCACCCCCCTCTAGACACCTCTTCTCAAGGTCCTACAAATAGCTAGCCCCCACTACTAGGAATTCTCTATCCTCTCCTTGAGCCACATCATCAAAATTAATGTTGCCGTTAAATGAACTAAATCAGTCCATAATAGCCGTCTGTTGGATGTGGGGTTCCGGCAGACCCTTAAGGTTCGAACACTGGGGTGCGCACGAAGATCTCTCTCCTACCGATCTACGTCCGATCGTCTCGTGAGATCTAAGCTGAAAACGATGAACAACACGAGGGACACAAGATTTATACTGGTTCGGGCCACCGTTGTGGTGTAATACCCTACTCCAGTGTGTGGTGTGGTGGATTGCCTCTGGGGCGGATGATGAATAGTACAAGGGAAGAACAACCTCGCGAGAGGTGTTCTTGAGCTGGTGCGATGAACTGCTTGGGTGAGTTCGCTCGCCTGTCTCTCTCTCTCTCTCTCTCTCTCTAATGAGCACTCGATCAGATGCCCCTGCTCTATGGTGGCTAGCTCTATTTATAGAGGCCCTGGTCCTCTTCCCAAATATTGAGCGGGAAGGGCGCCAACAACGACCATTTTGAAGGGGAACATCCAGTACAAGTTATCCTGACTAAAGTTGGTCTTCGGCTGCCAAAAGCACCAGTGATGAAGCCGTCTTGGGCTCCACGGTGACCTCCATCCTGCCACTCCGCTGGTCTTGGTCTCGTTGCACTGAAATGGCAACCTTTGCCTGATGCCTTGGTACTCGCGCCTGTGTTTGCCCCCTTTGCACCAAAGAGGAAACAAGGACACTGCGCAGGACGGCGCCTGCCTGGTCTCGATTGTCATGGCTTGCGTCACAAGCACCTTGCGAGGTACCCTGACTTAATCTCTCCGCCTCCTTGCGAGCCTGCCTGGCGAGGCCGTCCCTGAGGAAGCCTTGCATCGTCTGCCCCGCGAGGCTTGGCCCCTCGCGAGGGTCTTGAGTCTTGTGCTGATGAAGATGGGCCATACTGGGCCACCACTTGAGCCACGCCGCAGGCCGCAGGCAGGCAAGTCTGGGGACCCCCATTCCCAGAACACCGACAGTAGCCCCCGGGCCCAAGGCGCGCTCGGACTTGGCTTAGCGGAGAAGCAAAGGGGCAAGTGCGGAGCGTCACGGGCCCCATCAGCCTGCGGCCTTGGGCGCCGCATGGCGGTTGATTGGACGTGAGCGTCTCCGCTTCCCCACGCTCCCTCATTATGCGCCTTGCTAGGCGGCCATGAGATTTGTACACAGTTATCCTCCCTTCGCAGCCTGCGCACTTCTTGTTCCTCTTTCCTCCTCGAGCCTCTGCTTCCGCCTCCAATCCATCTCGAGCTCTTCCCCGGTCCCATTGCCATGGCGCCGACGAAAAAGGATAAGGGGAAGAAACCTGCACCTTCGACCAGCACGCCCCCGGCGGCTGCTCCCACCGTCAACAAATCGCTCATACTCAACCTGGAGGCCTTGGAGAAGGTCTGCTCCGCGCTTGCCTCCAGCTTAAATGAGTACGGGAAGACGATAGTCTGGCCCGCGTCCCACGCCTCTTTCGACAGGGTCGTCACGGAGGTCCGATTCTTTGCTGACGCCTTGTGGGCAGTCCTGGTTCCCCCCTTTTCCGCCTTCTTCAATGCGGTGCTTTCCAATTACCAGATCCACATGATGCATCTTGGCCCCCAATCCATTGCTCTGCTTGCTGTCTTCGCCTTCATCTGCGAGGCCATAGTGGGGATTCCTCCTTCCGGTGCCCTTCTGCGCCACTTCTTCTCGCTGCTCTTATCCAATCCTTCCCAGTGTTCGGGGTGCATGAGCTTCCAGGCCGTGCCGGAGACGGCCACCTCGGGGATCGACTTCAGCCTCCCACCTTCCACGAGCGGGTTTCGAGAGCGGTGGCTATATGTGGACGTTGGGGGTGCCCAGCCCCCTGCTCGTGCACCCGACGCTGCCTGCTATTCCCAATCCTGGTTGGGATCACGAAGAACTCACGAGCTCCCAACTTGCCTTCACCTGGCATCGCTTCGAGAGGTTGAGGGAGCTCGGAGTGACGGCGCCCAAGGTGGTGAAGGAGTTCCTCCGACGCTGCATCACTCCCCTCCAGTGCCATTCCCGCCCAATGTGGGCTTACACCGGTCGCCAGGACTGTATGAGGCTCCAGGAAGGGGATCTCGCGCCCGAGACGCTGAAGAAGGTGCTGCAGGTCCTTACTGGCGACCCCTCTCCCGGCAGCGCTGGCCATGGGGGCGCCCTGTTGTATCTTTGCAAAAATAGGGTTGACTTCATGAGGCAGATGCCCCGTTTTGACGAATGGGGGCTGCGCCCTGCCAACCTTGTGGGACCTCGCGAGAATCCGGTTGCCGTGGTCCTTCCCCCGGCTGCCCCGCTGACCTCGCCTCAGGAGTCGTTGCAGGGAGCCGAGGATTGGCGAGAGCCGAGGGGCCTGACATCGAGGTGCTGATGTCGCATGGGGCTCCCGAGTCGCCATGCTCCGGAGCTGATGGCATCCCTTGTGAGGTGGTGGCTGACGAGGGAACGCGGCCTACCGCTCCTGAGGCCCCGGCAGGCCACCAAGAGGTGGTGTCTGATCGCTCCCCTCAGGCCGGTGCCCCTGATGCAGGCCGGCCTGATGTTTCGGCTCCTATGTCGTGTGCCGGCCCTCACGTCGCGAGCTTGGGCAGGTTCCGCATAGATTTCGAGGCCCTTCGCAAGAGGAAGGAGGCTTCTGGTGGTGATGATCGCCCGCACCACCCATTGAAGCACATGAAGTACTTCGCCATGGACGAGTAAGTCTCTCCTTCTTATGGTTCCTTGTTTGCCTCTCTTTTTGCTGACCGTGGCCTTTCAGGATTCCCTCCGATGAGCCTGCGGAGCCAGCTGAGGAGCCGCTCCCTCAGGCTCCTCTTCCGTCACCAACCTTAACTGCCTCGAGTCCGCGCACCGCCCTTGGTGCAAGCTTGGCTGGAGAGGCAGGCCATCCTGCGGTGCACCTTGATCCTGTCGTCGCGCCGCTCTTTCCTCGTGAGCTCTCCCTGGGCACATCTAGCTTGCCCAGAGCTCCTTCATTGATCATAGGCAGCGAGTGGTTGGAGTCGATCTTCGGGTCCTCAGTGGGAGGTGGGTTGACGCCTGGCCGGGTCCCTTGTGGGGCCCACCCGGCGATCCCAGGGGCGCCAGCCCCCAGCCCCCTGCCGAGAGGGGGCGAACCACTCCAAGGCCCTCTGCCAGCGTCGAAGGCGGAGGATGGTGTTGACGACGTGCGTGGGTGCGCGTAGGAGCGCAACGCTGTTCCCCAAGAATTCCTCCAGAGGGCAGCTGATGCAGTGAGCCAGCTCGGCGCAGAGCTGGCGGCTGAAGACGCGCGTCTAGAAGCTGAAGGCTTGATGCTGGTAGAGGAGCGGCACAAGCTGAAGGCGGCCGTCGGTCTCGCACGCCACCAGTATGACCTTGAAAACGCCAAGGCCGAGGCATCCCTGGCGGCCTCTCGGGAGGCCTGTTCCCGGGCCCTTGAGGAAGCCCAGGAGGCAGATAAGCGGCGCGAAGCTACGGAGGAGCGCGCGCGGGAGCTCCAAGACTGGTGCAACTCCTTGGAGCAGCAGGTGGAGCTGCGCCGAGCCGCCCTTGCGCTGGTGAAGGGTGGGCCCGCTGAAGAGGAGGAGCTTTGGAGGCGTGAGGAAACGTTGACGTGGGAGACTGCCGAGCATAACCTCAATCTGGAGCGGTTGGAGACGAGGGAGCGCCAGGTCGCCCAGGCTGAGGACGCCGTTGGCGCGCGGGAGGCCCGGATCAAGGAGGAGATCGACCATCGCGTGACGGAGGCTCGCACTGGCCTTGAGGGCGAGTGCGAAGAGCGGCTAGAGTTGATCAGGGCTGAAGCCGCGGGCAGGACTGCTGCCCTCAGGGCCAGGTTGCGTGAAGCCACACAGCGGGCGGAGGCCACCACTGTCACGCTAGGCTCGACGTAGGCTGAGCTGGCCTCCTCCCGCGCTGAACTGCTCCTTCTTCAACGGCGGGTTGATGATGCCGAGGCCATCGCGGAGCAGAATGCGGACGAGATTTGCCAGCGGCAGACGTTCGAACACATGCATGACCCCATGCTCTGAATGCTTAGGGAAAGGGCTAACACGGCCTTGGGCAACATCTGCGAGGCTTCCGCCAAGGAGCCGCATGTGACCAAGTACGCCGGCAACCTTCAGTTTTCACTGACGTGGTGACGCATCTGGAGAACTGCTCTGAGAGGTCTCGCCAGCTGGTGGAGGAACGGAGCCGCGGCCTGCTCGCGTGGGCATTCTCCCACGTCTTCAGCCATCTTCAGACCCTCGATCCCTCTTCAACTTTGATGCCGCCATCGCCCCGGTGCCTGAGGCCGTACGAGGCGACCTAGCGCGGTGGGTGGAGGACAACGTGGATGCACTCATCCGGGCCTTCACCTCCGATGACGACGGGGTGATTGTTGCTGCCGATGCAGGCGACGTAGTGAACGGTGGTGGAGGCGGTGCCAACAACGGCGATGAAGGGGCTGGTGGCAACGACGGTGGTGCCAGCGACGCCTCTGGGGACGCCTTGGGGGATGCGGCGAGCGATTTGTCCGATTGATCCCGCGCTTCCCCCGCTGCTTGCCCTACGTAGGAAGAGACTCGGGCGTGGCCCTAAAGGTTGTGAGAGCATTTTCGGGAGGGGAAGCCCCTCATGTAAGAAAATTATTGCCTACGTGTTGTTGGGACCGTCGCCGGATGGGCGCCTGCACGATGACATGATTCTTATGATGAGTGGGTTGTCGTGGTTTTACCTTTGTCTTGGCGAGCCCAGAGTGGGCTCGTGGTATCCATCCGCGGGCCTCATGAGGATCCCATTTTACCATGTAGCAAGAGCCTGGCTGGAGCGGACGTCGACCGCGGGACGACAGGCGCACATGCTGGGCCCCGCCCCACTCGCGAGGGGCCCGCGAGGGGGAGGCAGCTAGGATGAATTCCAACTTGAACAGAAATCGGAGCACGAGAAAGCACACGAATAAGACACACACCCCTTCCCGCATACGCAAACACGGATGCAACTTCAACTTCGATCCGAAATGAGAGAGATTGTTCGCACGAAAGGAAGCAAAGAGCAAAAGGCCGCGTCCGGCACCTAATCTAGTCTTCGACGTCTTCTCACCAGCGCGGAGCTAAGTGCTGCCACTGGGCGTGGGCGGGAGCCCCCGAGGCCCGAGGGCGGCTCTCCGGAGACTCCGGGGCGTGTACAGCCCCAACTCATTATTACGTGAGAGTGTCACGGGCGGCGAGCTTCACAGGCACTGGGCCTTCTTCACAGGTATTGGCCTTGCTTCATATCACCAGATGAGGGCCCCGCCTTGCGCCACCCTTGTCCCCACCGATGGCAACCGGAAACCAGGACGACGCCAATGGGGAAAATGGGATGCTAGCGGTTCCCCCGACGACCACGGGTCCTTTGCCGGGGGCAGGCCCTGGGGCACCTCCCCGGTAGAGGGCCTACCTCCGAAGAACATCTTGCTCCGCACGCCGCGGGGAGGAGCCTGGCCCCCGACCCCTCTCCTGCTGCCCCCAGTGGCCTCCTCCTGAGGGGAAGGAGATCACCGCACTGGGGCAGCTATCCGCTGCGGTGACCTGAACCTCCTGCGACCCATGGTTAGCATAAGCTTGCTCCTGAGGAATTAGTGGTACCCGGTAGTTGTCGAGGCTCCCGTGAGGTTCCTGAAAGAGCTCAGCTTCTGGCGCCTCTTCCTCCCAGCCTGACCCGAGGAACGAGCCATGGTCTTCCTCCAGCGCGTACCCTCGATCCACCATGTGGGGCACATAGGCCTTCGGGGTCACCACCCCAAAGGCTCCGCCGTGGTGCTCCACACGCCATGCGGTTCGACTTGAAGCTCCATCTTGGGGACGGTAGGGTGGTGGCCCGCTGGGACTGAAGGCGGCGATGCGCATGCCCCCGCTTACCAGGGGCAGCGCCGGCGCAGCTTGCTGCTCGGCGCTGATGGCCAGGCCGGTGTTGATGTAGCCTTGAGGTGCACCCGAAGGCGCGTGGGCACGGATCAGTCTGCCTCGTGATCCTCCCGGGGCCTGGGGTGGAAGTTGGTAGCAGAACGGGGGAGCCCTCGACACAGTGATGTCCAGGAGCTCGGCGACGCATTCCAGCAGCACGTCGCGGCCGCTTTCTTGCAGTCTGCACCGAAGCAGCTCTCGCGCCATCGTGAGTGCGACCTTCATGTTCGCCTGCTCCTGTTGAGAGTGCGGTGCCCTGGCCGCAGCATGGCTTGAGGCCCTCGCTGCCGATCGTACCTGCCGTGGAGTGAGGGCAGGGGACGCGTGACCGTGTTGCCCACGCCCCGTAGCGTTATGCAAGGTACGGGCTGCCTGAGGTGCGGGGTTGAGGTCACCCTGGGCAGGCGGCACGGCATGGGCAGGCCAAGCCGCCCAGCGGTCGGAGTTGGCCGTCGGGTCGCCGGACATGGAGGCGGTGACGCGGCGGAACGTAGGACGGAAGAAAGAGGATTCCGGCGCACCCCTACCTGGCACGCCAAATGTCGGATGTGGGGTCCCTGTTGGGGAACGTAGCAGAAATTCAAAATTTTCCTACGTGTCACCAAGATCTATCTATGGAGAAACTAGCAACGAGGGGAAGGAGAGTGCATCTACATACCCTTGTAGATCGCTAAGCGGAAGCTTTCAAGAGAACGGGGTTGAAGGAGTCGTACTCGCAGTGATCCAAATCACCGGAGATCCTAGTGCCGAACGGACGGCACCTCCGCGTTCAACACATGTACAGCCCGGTGACGTCTCCCATGCCTTGATCTAGCAAGGAGAGATGGAGAGGTTGGGGAAGACTCCGTCCAGTAGCAGCACGACGGCGTGGTGGTGATGGAGGAGCGTGGCAATCCTGCAGGGCTTCTTCAAGCACCGCGGGAGAGGAGGAGTACTTGGGAGAGGGGGAGGGCTGCGCCAGAACTTCGTGTGAAGCTCCCATGTGCCTCCCCACTATATATAGGGGTGGAGGGGGCTGATTTCTTGCCCTCCAAGTCCATTGGGGCGTTGGCAAAGGTGGGAGGAAAGAAATCCCATCATTTCCTTCCCCACCGATTGTTATCCCCCTTTTTAGGGATCTTGATCTTATCCCTTCGGGATATGATCTTATTCCTTCTAAGGGGGGATCTTGGTGTGCCTTGACCAGGGGTGTGGGGCCTTGCCCCCACTACCCACGTTCATGTGGGTCCCCCCATGCAGGTGGGCCCCACTCCAGAACCTTCTAGAACCTTCCCGGTACAATACCGAAAAATCCTGAACATTTTCCGGTGGCCAAAATAGGACTTCCCATATATAAATCTTTACCTCCGGACCATTCCGGAACTCTTCGTGACGTCCGGGATCTCATACGGGACTCCGAACAACATTCGGTAACCACATACAAACTTCCTTTATAACCCTAGCGTCATCGAACCTTAAGTGTGTAGACCCTACGGGTTCGGGAACCATGCAAACATGACCGAGACGTTCTCATGTCAATAACCAACAGCGGGATCTGGATACCCATGTTGGCTCCCACATGTTCCACGATGATCTCATCGGATGAACCACGATGTCAAGGACTCAATCGATCCCGTATACAAATCCCTTTGTCTAACGGTATTGTACTTGCCCGAGATTCGATCGTCGGTATACCGATACCTTGTTCAATCTCGTTACCGGCAAGTCTCTTTACTCGTTCCGTAACACATCATCCCGTGATCAACCCCTTGGTCACATTGTGCACATTATGATGATGTCCTACCGAGTGGGCCCAAAGATACCTCTCCGTTTACACGGAGTGACAAATCCCAGTCTCGATTCGTGCCAACCCAACAGACACTTTCGGAGATACCTGTAGTGCACCTTTATAGCCACCCAGTTACGTTGTGACGTTTGGTACACCCAAAGCATTCCTACGGTATCCGGGAGTTGCACAATCTCATGGTCTAAGGAAATGATACTTGACATTAGAAAAGCTTTAGCATACGAACTACACGATCTTTGTGCTAGGCTTAGGGTTGGGTCTTGTCCATCACATCATTCTCCTAATGATGTGATCCCGTTATCAATGACATCCAATGTCCATGGTCAGGAAACCGTAACCATCTATTGATCAACAAGCTAGTCAACTAGAGGCTTACTAGGGACATGGTGTTGTCTATGTATCCACACATGTATCTGAGTTTCCTATCAATACAATTATAGCATGGATAATAAACGATTATCATGAACAAGGAAATATAGTAATAATAACTAATTTATTATTGCCTCTAGGGCATATTTCCAACAGTCCCGGCTGTCGACGTTCTGGGAACGGGGGTCCCCAGACTTGCCTGCCTGCGGCCTGCGGCGTGGCTCAAGCGGAGGCCCAGTGCAACCCAGCTTCATCAACTCAAGCTCAAGACCCTCGCGAGGGGCCAAGCCTCGCAGGGCGGACGACAGGAAGCTTCCATAGGAGTAGCCTCATCAGGCGGGCTCGCGAGGAGGCGGAGAGATCAAGGTAGGGTACCTCGTGAGGTGCCCGTGATGCAAGCCATGACGATCGAGACCAGGCGGGCGTCAGGCGGGCGCCGGCCTGCGCAGAGTCCTTGGGGGGGCAAGCACAGGCCAAGGCATCAGGCAAAGGTTACCATTTCGGTGCAACAAGACTAAGACCTGCGGAGCGTCAGGATGGAGGTCACCGTGGAGCCCAGGACGGCGTCACCGTCAGAGTCTTTGGCAGCCGAAGACCAACTTTAGTCAGGATAAGTGTACTAGATGTTCCCCTTCAAAATGGCCAATTGTTGGCGCCCTTCCCGCTCATTATTTGGGAAGAGGCCCAGGGCCTCCCTCTATAAATAGAGCTAACCACCACAAAGAGAGTAATCCAGATTTTGGGTAGACTAGAGAGAGAGAGAGAGGCGACTGAACTCACCCAAGCAGTTCATCGCACCAGCTCAAGAACACCTCTCGTGAGGTTGTTCTTCCTTTGTATTGTTAATCATCCCTTGAGGCAATCCACCACACCACACACTGGAGTAGGGTATTACACCATAATGGTGGCCTGAACCAATATAGACCTCGTGTCCCTTGTTTGTTCTTCTTTCTAGCCTAGATTCCTTGCGAGGCTTCGAGACGTGAGTTGGTAGGGGAAAGATCTTCGTGCGCACCCCAGAGTTCGAAACTCAAGGGTCTGCCAGAACCCGAAATCCAACATTTGGCGTGCCAGGTAGGGGTGCGCCGGAATCCTTCTTCCACCGCCTCGCGTTCGTCATCCGTCGCACCCATGTCTGACGCTCGCCGAGCCTGTGCCAAGCGTCGGGCTGCTCTCGCGGCCCATGTCGCCCGGACGGCCCCCGTCGACGGGCCTCCCCGTCGTTCCCCGTCGCCTGCCGCCCATGCCGCCACCGGCCCGACGGGGAACGAGTAGCAGCATGATCGCTGCATCCCTCGGTGCGGCGGGAAGGCCGCACCGCCACCCCGTCGCTGACTCCGGCAGGCTCGTCGTCGCACGCTCGTCGCGCTCCCGCAGACGCGCACGCCGCGTTGCTCCTGGCACGTGAGCTCCTGCACTATCGCCCCATCGACGACCTCCACGACGAGTGGCTCGCTCACATCACCGAGCTCGTCAGCGCCGTAGGGGGCTCCCCTGCGCCGTCCCTCTCGCTGCATCGCCCTCCGCCCTGCGCGGGCAACGCAGCTCCGGAGGCACCTCCGCCTCCTCCTCCGCAAGAAGGCGCCCTGGCCCCAAGGCGCGCGTCCCCTGGACGAGACCCACCGTGTCCAGCGCCCGCGCAGCAAGAAAAGAGCTGCCAAGAGGTGCCTCGCCCCCAAGAAGTCGCTCGCGTTCTCCCAGCGCCAGCATGCCATGACTGCGTTCCTGCTCCAGTTTGCCAAGACCACGCGCTGCTGCTGGCGGCAGCGCACGGGGACCTCCAAGATCAAGCCCTTCGTCACCAAAGGCCCCCTGTAGCCACTGCAGGCCGCCGCGCCTTCACCACCGAGCTGCGCAGCGTGGTCTGGCCGGGCAAGTTCAAGCCAGATCTGCCTCCTCGCTATGACGGTACTGCTGACCCCGTGGAGTTCCTCCAGCTCTATGAGCTGAGCATCGAGGCGGCCAACGGGGATGAAAAGGTCATAGCGAGCTGGTTTCCCATGGCGCTCAAGGATGGCGCCCGCACCTGGCTCCTAAGCCTGCCTCCCAGCACGATCTCCTCTTGGGACGAGATGCGCACTTGCTTCATCGCCAACTTCCAAGGCACTCGCGACCGGCCCCCGGCCATGAGTGACCTGCGCCGCATCAAGCAACAGCCAGGAGAGACCCTGCAAAAGTACATCTAGCGCTTCAACAACGCCTGCCTCAAGATCCCCAGGGTGACTGAGGAAGCCATCATCTCAACCTTCTCCGGTGGCGTGCGTGACATCAAGATGAAAGAGGAGCTAGCAATCCATGAAGACCTGTGCACATCTCTGGAGCTGTTCAACTTGGCGACCAAGTGCGCCAGGGCTAAGGAAGGGCGCCTCTCCCTCCTCGAGCTTCCGGCTGCTGATCCGGAAGAGAAGAAGCCCAAGGTGAAGGATGTGAAGCGCAAAGGAGCTGCTGTGCTCGCAGCGGAGCTAGACACCAAGCGAGGCAGGGATCAGCCGGAGTCATCCAAGGGCAGCCGGTACTGCGTGTACGACGACCTCCACACCCACAACACCAATGAATGCCAAGAGCTCAGGGCTGTGCGAGATGGGCGTATCGGCCGACGCCCCGAGCGCAACGATCGGGGCTATGGCCGAGGAGGAGGAAGAGGTGGAGGACGATGGGAAGACCGTGGCCCTCGCCAAGGGTGGCGTGACCGACCTCGCGAGGATCGTTGGCAGCACCAGCCTCGTGAGGGAGGTTGGAGGAATCAGCCTCGTCAGGATCGCCCGCAAGGCAACGCAGGCCTCCCTCCTCTGCCACCACCGCCAAGGAGGAATGAAGACCAGCATCAGGACGAGGGGGCTGGGGGCTTCCAAGAGCCGCGTGCAATCACTTGCATTTTGGGCGGCGCCCAGGCCCCAGCCTCACATCGCATCTTCAAACAGTTTGCTCGCGAGGTGAATGCAGTCCTCCCCAAGCTTGAGGCCACGCGCCCTCTTAGGTGGTCTGCGTGCGCTATCACATTCAGCTCAGCGGATCAGCTCAAGTGCGCGGCAACGGCCGGAGTCCTCCCAATGCTTTGTTCCCCAGTCATCAGCAACGTGCAAGTCACCAGGACCCTCATCGATGGCGGAGCAGGACTCAACGTCCTGTCCGTCGAGATGTTCAACAATCTCCAAGTGCCGTATGATCAGCTTCAGCCGACCAAGCCTTTCTCAGGAGTCACTGGTGGTTACACCATTCCGATAGGGCAGGTTCGCCTTCCTGTCACCTTTGGGCAGCGCAACAACTACCGCACCGAGCTCATTGTCTTCGACGTTGCCCACATTTGCCTGCCATACAATGCCATCCTCGGGTACCCAGCCCTGGCCAAGTTCATGGCAGTAAATCACCATGGCTACAATGTCCTCAAGATGCCTGGAAGCGGTGGAGTCATCACAGTCCCTTGTGAAGAAAAGGATGCAGTGTGTTCTCTTGAGCGTGCCTTCCATGCCGCAGCAATCGAAGACCCGGATCATAGGAGCGGGAGCCTTCTCGAGGCGGTCCCTAAGAAGAAGAAGACTTCACCTGGCCCAAACCATCAGGAGGCAAGAACCTCTAGAGGCGTTGCGTCAGGATCCGCGCCCGTTCAAGGGGCGCCACCCTCTGTCGCATAGGAAGGCGCACCCGGCGCCCTCCTTGGGTAGGGCTCGGGGATCTTTCTTGGAGGGCCACCGACTTTGCCAAGGTCACGAGGGAGGCGCTCGGGCACCACTTGGAGACATGCTTCAAAGCACGTTTCCCTCAGGAAGGTATGAGGCAAGGAGGGCCAAACCCTTAGGAGTTCATCACAAGAAACACTCAGGAGCTACAGGAGTCAAGAGTCATGCACGGCAGCCGCCGCTTGCCCGCCGTAGCCCCCCATCCAGGCGAGGATGGTGGGCTGCGCGTCTGCATCGACGTGCCAGGGCTCAACCGAGCCGCGTCTCAAGAGCACCTCTGGCCTTCGCGCGTGGGGCGTTGCGAGGGTCCACCTCACAGCTACATTTGCATGCCTTTTGGCCTGCCGAACGCGACCGCTGCTCATCAGCGCCTGCTGAGGAGCATTCTGGAGGCTCAGGAGGTCAAGCATTGCACGGTCCTGGCAGAGATGGAGATGGTCCTCGAGATCCACTTGCGCACCCGGAGCCTCCCGAGGCTCCTGGTCCCGGGAGCTCGTGAGGGTCGGCTTCCTCACCGCGCGTCGTCTTCTGCTTCAGCATCCCTTCATCTCCAATGGTATTAGGTGACATCTTTCAAAGTTCCATTTTCAGCTGGGAGCGCCACAGGGCTGCATCATTCCCAGGTCGCGTGGGTCTGTTCCTGCGGCATGTATCCGTTTTGCTTATGTTCTTTGCCTACCTTGTTGGGGGCGCCCCTCGGGCTGCATTATCCCCAAGCTGCTCGGGCTTGACCCAGTGGCGTTTGCTTTTTCCGCATCTATCTAAATGGATTTTCTCCTTCATGATTAACCTGCTTGACTTAATCGCCTGCTCGATTGACACCTACCTTTGGAGCCGCTCGCTCTGGCACGACGCTTGCGTATGGGTCCGTCCTTGCAACGCCGACAAATCTGAGTGGCCGAGCTCTGGCCGCGGCAGCCCTGCAAGGCGCCACCTCACCAGGCCCTCAGTGCCCCAATCACTCCCTCGGAGCAACCAATGGTTGGCTGGCAACCGTAACAGCAGACCTTGTTTTCCCTTGTGATTGGTATGCAGGACCCTCTCCAGGAGTAACGCTGGGGGCGTCGCGAGCTTTCTCTCCCTCTCTCCGGCACGATCCGTTCGCGTGTTAAAAGGGGGGCGCCTGAGCATCGCAACTCATGGGCTCTTATTGGCTCTCCAGCCCTCACCCCCTGGCCTTGACTCACGGCAACGCGACCTGTCATACCAGCGGTGGCTGAGCTCGTTCGAGGGCCGGGACCTGAGGACGTAGAGCATGAAGGAAAGTGCGGGGAAGAGGGAAGAAGCTCACGAGTACCTAACCCAGCAACACCCCAGCTACCGCCACGCAGGCCCGGCACCTCGCTGAAGAACTACTCCAAACCTACAAGATAAGTCACGCAAAAACTGAATCGACTCAGTGCTAAACCCTCATCTAATGCAGCTCTGTCATGGCAACGTTGCCTGCCTTTCTTGCCCAGTAGAGGCTGCTTGAGTGCTAAAGGGGATCTCCTGAGCATCGCTACTCATGGGCTCTTACTGGACCTTGGGCCGCTCACCTCCTGGCCTTGACCACGGCATCGCGACCTGGCATACCAGCGACAATTGAAGCCTGCCTGGGGACCAGGACCTGTCGGTGTAGAGCACCAAGCCCTCGTGAGGAAAGAAAGGGGGAGCTGAGCCGGGGCAGAACGCGCCTCTCACATCGTTTCATGATAAGGATGTACAATTCACAGAAGACATGGCAGGCGCCTTACAAACCCCCATGGGGTGTCATTTCGATTCCTCGCAGGGAACAAAAGATGCTACGGAGCGATAACTACGTGCGCCTCCGTAGGAGATTCCATCATCAACAGTGGGTCATCAGGCACCGGCACCAACCCCATCCAGATCAGCAGCACCGATGACCTGATGCAGCCGCCCTGCTCCGGGCGCGGCACGAGCTCGGGGGCTCGTGGCTGTCGTCGCTTGTCTCCGGAGTCGCGTGAAGCTCGGCGGAGTCGCTGGACCCTCCGACTCCTCCGTTGCTGCCCGAGGAGCTGCTGAGGAAGCGGTTGGCAGGCCTGGTCCTCGCCACTCCGTTGCCCCGGCTGCCTCCCTTGGGGCAGCATTCCAACCGGCGTCCTTCTGCGTCGAAGACCTTGAAGAACATCAAGGAGGCGCCATCGTATTAGAGATGGATTACGAGGGCGCCCCCTGTTTGGCAGACCCGGGTGATCTCGCCCCAGCCACGGGTCAGGAAGGCCTTGCCCGGGGCGACAACCTCGACCTCCGCCTCGACCGCGGGGGTGTTGCAGTCGGCGTGCTGCAGCCAGAGCTCCCGAGGCCCCCTCGGCGGAATCTCGAAGGCGAAGGAGGGAGGAAGGCGAATCCAAGATCGAGGAGGCATGGTGGCGTGAAGCACAAGCTCGCGAGAAGAGCGCTCGGCATGGACTCCAGGGGGAACGATGCGCACCGCCGTAACTCGCCGGCGTCGACGGCGGCACCGTCGGTGTCGCTCAACGCCTTCTTCTCCAGGGCCCTCGATTTGGGCGTACAAGGGCAGCAGAAACCCAGGCGGTGGCCGCTCGTACCAGGGCCTCGACGCCTCCTGCCGAGCACCCTCATCTCGGCGGCAGGGGACTGACTGCTTCTTCGGCGGAAGCGGGTTGGGACCCTCTCAGGGGGCCTTTCCCTTCTCTTCTACAGAAAACCAGCAGATCGGCGCCATTGGCGTAAGGTGGAGCAAGGGCGAGGAAGAAGAAGAAAGGGAGTAGCAGGAAGGAATGGACTGGAAGGGCTCGTGCCGTTCTGTACTTATAGCCCGAGGAGGCCAACCGTCGGCCACCACGATCGCAGGTAATCATGACCCATTTTTGCATGCAGGGACTTGTCAAGTCATGCGGTTGCCGAGGCGTCGTGGGGAAGCGGGGATGCCCACGTCCAATCAATCGCCATGCGACGCCCGAGGTCGCAGGCTATTGGGGCCCGCGGCGCTTTGCACTTGCCCCTTCGCTTCTCTGCTAAGCCAAGTCCGGACGCGCCTTGGGCCCGGGGCTACTGTCGGCGTTCTGGGAACGGGGGTCCCCATACTTGCCTGCCTGCGGCCTGCGGCGTGGCTCAAGCGGAGGCCCAGTGCAGCCCAGCTTCATCAGCTCAAGCTCAAGACCCTCGCGAGGGGCCAAGCCTCGCGGGGCGGACGACAGGAAGTTTCCTCAGGAGCAGCCTCACCAGGCGGGCTCACGAGGAGGCGGAGAGATCAAGGCAGGGTACCTTGCGAGGTGCCCGTGACGCAAGCCATGACGATCGAGACCATGTCTGCATGCAAGCATGCACCGGTAGCATGCATGTAAGTGAGCTTTTAAGTCCCATTAACATGTCAAAAAGAAAAATATAATCCTATTATGCAGTAGGAGTTGGCTGATCTTTTTTCCTTACGTGAGATGATCTAAATGATGATGGGAGTTTATTTAGTTTGGCTACCACATTTGTCATGAGGTTATAGAGTTTTTTAGTTCTATGAAATTGATAATTTTGCGCAGAGAGATATATGGCTGTTCCGCGGCAATGCGCGGGGACTCATCTAGTAATATTTAGGAACGGAGGGAGTACTATGTAAAGAGTTAGGTGTCGCATGGTGATAATGTGAGGTGGGCCATGTAATCCCTGAGCCTGCGTGTTTTCACTGCTCTTGCACTCCTCCGCTGTAAGAATGGAGAAAATTGTAATCTAGTAGTACCTCCTTTTGCCGAAAGCGTGGGACATCCAGCAGTCCTACCACCTTAGTAATAAAGACCAATGAGCCGTCAAATCACATAGAACCAACAGTAAGTTGGACGGACGAAGCAACCATCACTCTTGCGCCAGTGAGAGGTCACGTCCGCTCTGCCCGGGCATGAATGCGACACCGATTCTTCGGAGCGGTGCTGACCGTTTCGGGCGGGAAGTGCGCGCGTGCGATGGAGGGGCTTTGGGTGGGCCAGGCTGGTCAGGAGCAGGTGTGGCAGCTGTCCGCATGTCCCTATCGGACACGCCTAGAAACGAGAGGATGCACCGACTCTCGCGGGTAAAATCATACACTACACACCATCTCTCTGTAGGAGTAGGTCGATCTGTCGCTCTCTCTAACGCACACATGTTGTTAAACACACACACACACACACACACACACACACACACATGCACATGCACACACCTTGGTCCCGTTGCACCTTCTAATGTGACTTATTACACCTAGATGGAGGGAGTAGTAAGTATCCGAGATACGGTGGCACACTGACTTAAGTCGAATACAAGTGCCCAAAATTGTGTGCATGTTATAATAAGGATTCACTTAAAATAGTACGTGAGCGAACAGAGGGATCAATTGGACAGTGTTCCCGAGCAGTAGCAAGATGTGTGAGGTAAGATACACCGCTGGCGCTTTTAACTTTTCTTATTAATTTGTTTGTTTCACCCTCTTACTGGTGGGACCCAACGTACTACGTGGAGAGAGGTAAGGTGACTAAGGCTGCATTATTTCTGCACCGCTGTGGATAGTCTTACCACCAAAGCCACATGACACGATTATGATTGAAATCCCAATGACTCCCACACACACAAAAAAACACGGCATGCTTGTCACACGAATGCAGGAATGTATAAAAGGTTATTTTCCTCTCGTTGAACATAACGGGAGGGTTGTGTAGCTGGTTAGCCTGTTCGCTCATCAAACTTGAGGTCTCGGGTTCGATAACTACACTTGAGCATAATTTGTGCCAGGAGGATTCTTTGACTGGTCAAAATGGATGGATACGGAGCTATATGATCTCGCAGTGACCGTATAATCACCTCATCACGTATAAGCTGCAGCCTCGGCGCTTGTTTTCTAAGGTTTGCATGCTTCACACTCTCTCTCCAGTATATATATACATGCTGGAGCCTCAACGCTTGTAGTTGCTCTCTTCACACTCTCTCGCCCTCTCCAGATCTAAACAAGACTTCGTTGGCCTCTCTCTCCCCTCACTGCTACTCAAAGAGCCGGCAGGATCCGTCCGCCGGGAAGGGAAGGAGGCTTAACATTGTCGCCGTCGGCAAGGGAGGGAATCCACTACCGGCGTAGCTGTTCACTTTCACCCAGCAGCGGCGCGAGAGGGCCTCCGACCCCTTCTTCTTCGCCGTCGTCCCGTCGCCCACCGAACCACACCCCAAGAACCTTAAGGTATAATTTACTTACTCCACATGCATTGCTCTAGCTGCATGTATACCATGAATCTAGGACGTGGTTCAAATAGGAAATGAGTGGGGGAAAGTAGTGGGAGAAGTTGTATATAACATGAATCTAGGACGTGGTTCAAAGAGGAAATGAAGGGGGAAAGTTGTATAACATGAATCTAGGACGTGGTTCAAAGAGGAAAGGAATGGGGGAAAGTAGTGGGGAAAGTTGTATCGCATAAATCTAGGACGTGGTTCAAAGAGGAGAGGAAGGGGCAAAAGTACTAGTACAGACTGGCTATCCAGCACCTACGTTGGTCGAAAAGGGAAAACAATGACAAACGCAGTACGCACATCTGTAATGAACTGATCTTTTGTTTTGGGGGACAAGGCTGTAGAGTTTGAGCATGACTAGATTTGCTGTGCTCACATAGGGAAAGGTGTCTAAAGATAACAAAATTGGGACCAACATAAATATGCTCCTTGGTTGTTTGTTCTTTGTTGCAACAAACTGTGCATGACCACAGTACATTGGTAGATGCACATGGTGCTGGTGCGTCCACTGTCCCGTGCAACTCATTAGCCGTTTTAATCTAAGGCCCTGTTTGGTTAAAAACTCCCTAGTCCCTACCTGCTTGGTTCCAAGGACTAAACATGGACTAGAGATTATCAAATGACATGCTAAAAGACCATGTTACCCCTAGTAATGAACTAATAGAGACAAGGTGCGATGCGTGGCAGGGGCAAATGTTGGAAAAAGTCCCAAAAAGACTCCCTTGGGGTCTTCTTTCTTTAGTCCCAAATGCCCACTTTTAGTCCCTAAAAGTCCCTCCTGTTTGGTTTAGATGGGACTGACACGGAGTTTTTTAGTCCCTACACCAAAATGTCCCTGTAAACAAACACCCTCTAATAATGCCGCTGGAAAATTGATGCAATGCCACAGTTAAAAGCAAATTACATGTTTAACGAATTTTATTGTTAATATAATCTCTATGTTAATATTAATCAATGCCACCGTTTGAGAAATGCTACTGTCTTGCTTTCTTTCCCATTCAGATAAGGTAGATGCTTCTTTTTGTTGGCTTCTGTGTCATCCACCGTTATTGACCACTAATTGTTTCCTTTGCACCTCTATGTAAACAGGGTTATCTACTTCACCTCATTGCCATTGTGACCTTTTGTTGCACTGCACAAAACACTTTTGTTTTAAGAGTGTTTTGTGCAGTTCAACCAAAATGTCACACCGACAACATTGCTTGATTGCTTGATCTTAGTGGAACTACACAAGAGGAGATCTTACTTCCTATCCGTGTTGGCAAATTTGGTTCTGATCTTCTTCTTGTGAGTTGTTTGAATTCCGCATCATGAGAGGTCAGTACTAGCCTTCTTTCACATGATTCTGTAGTGTGCTTTCATATGTTGTGCTACTTGTACGATAATGTTGCTTGATTTTAGTGAACTGCACAAATGGAGACAAGACTTCCAATCTGTATGTGCATCGTAATATCCCATTGAGGTAAGATAAGGATATTTCACAACTGTTGGCCTGTATTTTGCCACTTTCATCAAAAAATTAAGTTTAGTACTATACTTGTGCTCCCTAATTTACATGCCAAATCTTACATTGAAGGCAAAGCTTGTCTTTTATTGAACCAAGCGATGAAGGGGAAGAACAAGCAGAAGAAAAACAAAAATCAACTCCTGGTGCTGTAATGAAGCAGTGGAACTGTGATGACACAAGTAATGATATAGTTTTGCATCTTAATTTATTGCTATGGCTGGAACGAGCAATTGTTTTGCCACTGATTTGATGCCACTCTTAATGTAATACGTAATTATCTCTACTTGTACAAACAGGGATCTTCCTTGAAGATACCATATATTTTAGTGGAACTGCACAAGAAGATGTTGGAAACATTAAACTAATCGAAGAGTATATAGTAAGCATGGCCACCACCATAGATAGCAACATATGGTTCCAGAGAAGTGCTTCATCTGTATGCTCTACACAATAAGCCTCCTGACAAAGGTTGGTACTCGCCCACTAATTTCATCCATATGATTGAGCTTTGTCATCTCTATTGGTGTTGTGCTACTGTTTAGATACTGTCATGAAAAAGTGGTATTGTCCTTGAGAAGTGCTTCATCTGTGCTGTTTTAAATATTTCCTTTCCTTTTTTCAAGCAAACAGGGATGCTAGAATTTAGTAGTCCTCTTGTCTTTGCACAACAGGATCATCTTCCTCTGAAGAAGAATATGGAGTATGTGAAGTGACTAGTTCCGATTATGCCAGGATGAAGAAGCCCTGTCTATCTTCTCATCAGAAGGAGCAGTTAAAGGATGGTTACATTACTCCCCACAAGACCAAACTAACTTCAGCTCAGAAGGACTGACAAATCTCCATTTTTTTGCTGTGATGCGCGAGTACAATGTTGTTCTAGGATTCTTTCTGGTGAGTTCCATTTTTCTAAAAGTGTGCTCTAAATGGACCATGTAGGTGCTTGTTTAAACTGTCAATTCATAGTACAGTCTGCTTTATACTAATCACTTTTTTGTATTTGTGTAAACAAGGGTGCTCAGCTTGATTTCAATGGGAACTGCACAAAATGTTCATGAATACATCGAATCATTCATCTCCACCACAAGAAAGGAGGTGCCGATAAGTTCAAGGCATTGCAACATATAAGGGCGAAATCATACAAGCTACGTGCGAATTTGGTTGATTTTGGTGGAACTGCACAAAAAGAACAGCTGGTTTATTTAGCACGAGGTGCCATGTCAATGTCCAAACTGATTGCAAACCCTGCCCATTCCACAATCGTAGGCTTTTGATATTTTGGAATGGGACAACCTTGTCAAATTTTGCTCATTGATTTTAGCAAGACATGCGTTTGATATTTTCGAATGGGACACCCTTTGCTGTTAGCAGCGTCGATCAATTTTTTCTTTATTCTTTAGTTGTGAAGTAAATATTACCTCTGACATGTGAGTCGCTGAGATGCATAATCATCGATTGTTTTGAATGTTCTCTATGAATTGCCAGCCCTGTGTGTTTGATTGCAATGTACAGAAACGCTAAAAAGTTGCTCAAACTCTTTGTACTCCTTCTGTTCCTTTTTACTTCGCACATTGTGAAAGTGCATACTTTTTTGTATAAGATTGGTCAAAGTAGAGATACTTTGACTGCAGACAAAACTTGTATGCAGACTAGAAAGGACCGGAGGGAGTACATGTGAAACTGCTGCAAATGAGGTGATCACCCTGGGAATAATGCTAGTACGTATTGTTTTGCATGTTCATCCAATGCCAGTGATATAGGAATTCGAACTAATCAAAATAAATTCATTCATACACGGTCAGATTTCATATAAACATGCTGGATTTCATTACATTTCATACATTCTTCAACTAAAAAGGGGTTCGCTGGAGGTATAATTAATTAACTGAAGCTACCCACGTGTGTCCTGCTTAGCCGAACAGAAGCTTTAGTGACTTAAGTGCAGGTGCAGTTGCATAACTGACATGTGGCCTGTTGGGCCCACGTGTCAGTTAGCCAACTGCACCAGCAGTTAAGTAGAAGCAGCGTTCTTCTCCAGCGCAACTCTCTGACTCCACGTTGCCGCCAAGAAGCTAATCGGCCGTCAATGGTCAACCCGCCTAGCTTGGCTTCAACCGGAGGGTAGCAGCGGTGGCCTTACTTGGACCCAAGCGGCGGCAACCTACCATGTTCTACTCTTCCTCGTTTTCTGTGTGGCGCGGCCTCGTTGGCAGCAGGGCGGGGCCTCGATGGAGCCGGCAATGTCCTCTGTCTCGTTGCCGGCGGGCGGCACCTCGGCAGAGCGGTGGAAATACTCCCCCTCGTTGCCGGCAGGGTGGGGCCTCGGCTGAGCCGGCGATGTCCTCTGCCTCGTTGTTGGCGGGGCGGGGCCTTGGTGGAGCCGGCGGTGTCCTTTGCCTCGTTGTTGGCACCACGGGGCCTCGGCGGAGCAGGGCTTCGTCGACGCCAGCGAAGCGGGGACTTGTCGGAGCCATCATTGTCCTCTGCCTCGTCCTCGGTCTCACCAAACAGCGCCTCGCCAGCTTCATCGCCCTCTTTGTAGGCGGCCGCAGCCTCTGCTACCCGCATGCAGTACCGCTAGCGCTCGAGACGGCCCTTGCGGGTGGAGCGGTACAAGTCGAGCAGCGCCTCCTGCTCCGCCCGCTCCATGGTGATCTGCTCCTTCGCCTGCAGGTGCTCCTGGAGGAGATTGTGGTTGTAGGCGGCGTCGGCCTGCGCCTCCCGGAACTGCTCCTCACGCATCTGCCTCACCGTGTCCATATATTGGGCACGGGCCTCACCGATGGTCATGGTGCAATGCATCGGCTAGGATGGCGCGGAGGAGGGGGTTGGCACCGGATCGTCAACTACCATGTTCTCCATTGGGACATCGTCGTCCTCCGGCTGCCTGCCGGCCAGCCGGTCGGCAGCAATGGCTGCCATCTCCTTGTGGTCCGTCATCCGCCCATCCCAAAGAGTGCTGGAGTGCGAGGAAGCCATGGTGGGCAGTAGTGGTATGGACAGGAAAAAGGGAATGGATGCGGATGACTGCGGCTATGGCCGGCGCAGCAGTTTATATAGCAATGGTGGGCGGCGGAGGGACGGACGTGTGGCGCCGGAGTAGCCGCCTCGGCAACCGCGTATCATTAATGTGGGCGGCAGATGGATGGACGGACGACACTTGTGTCATTTGAAGGCGGGGCAATCGCCTGCACCGGGAAGCGTGGCGGGCGGCGCTGACTGTTTCGGGCGGAAAGCGCGCGCGGGCGAGGAGATGACTTTACTTGGAGAGGATGACAATGGGGACCCATCAGGGCCATAGCCTCACGTACGCAAGTGCCTCCTTATTATATATATATATAACTATAATTTATTTTGCTTCCTCCTGGTTTCCTGACATCACGGTCCCACACCATTGTCAACCTATGTACTCCCTCCTTTCCGGTTTATAGGGCTTATCTCAAAATTTTAGTTTTTCCATTTTAGAAGGCTCAATTTGGTTGTTTTCCATCACATATTCAGATTCCAAGGTGCATTAAATCATTGCATGCAAGTATTAAGAGAAAATTGACCAATGCATTTACTTTATGCATGCATGCATTGCAATTAATGCATTGATAAACATAATTTTTTGAGAATAACAAGAGCATTAATTAGGTGCTTTTGCAAAACTACAAAAAGTATTCCACCACTCGCCATCTACCTTGATTGGTGAGATTTTTGAATTGAGCACTGTAAACCGGAAAGGAGGGAGTAGTCAATAAATGAGAGAATTGCACAAGAAGCGGCCGACAGCTGGGACCAAGCAGCTCGAGCAGTATTTGTGTTTTGAGGTGTGAGAACTGGAGAGTTTTTTGATGTTTAGCCCAGATATCAATTTTCCTCCTCTGAACAACAATGAAAACATCGCTGCAGGTATTAACTGGGCGGGCTGTGGCCTGTCTAGCCCATGCCAGATATCCAGCCCAGATATTAATTTTTTTCAAGCTAAAAATGGCTAGCCCAATTGTCGTGGAATTGTCACGTCAGATGTCCTCATGAAAGGACTTAGTTGTGGAGCCATCGCAACTAGGAAGCTTGAAGGGGTTAATTGGAAAAAGGACACGAGAGGTTTATACTAGTTCGGCCCCTTACGGTGAAGGTAAGTCTATGTCTAGTTGGGTTGGTATTGATGTTTCGATGACCAGGGAGCGAGATACGCTATGCCCGGCTCTTGATGAGTTGTTTCTTGCCCTAAGTTGCCGACGGGTCGTCCCCTTATATACACGGGTTGACGCCCTGCGGCTTACAGAGTCTCGGCCAGCTTATAAACAGTGTCCGGCTCGGTGACTAGTTAAATCTACCTTATGATACAAGTCATGCCATTATGGCGGTTTACTACAACGGGCCTTAAGTCGCCTGTGGGCCTTAGGCCCTTTATTGAACCGCCATCTTCATGCTTGGTCTTGGGCTTGTTTCTGGCGAGTCCTCTTTGCATAACCCGGCCCTTCCTGAGCGGCTTACACAAATAGTTATATCCCCAACATTAGGCCCCAGATTGATTTGAACCGGTTCATGTCAATCTTAAAATACCTTAAGAAATAAATCTTCAGTCTTCTGACTGTGCAATGGTTTTCTTTAACCCTCCATGACGTCATCTTTTGGATCCGTGTTAACCCGCCGTGACGTCATCTTTACATAAATTCTTTCTTTATTCCACCGCATCCTCCAACGGATCTTTGCCTTTACTGACCGCTCTGAAAACCGAGGCGTCGGGGCTGCTGGATAATAATGTTTATCTCCTCGTTTCTCGTGCCGTCTCAGTCAGCCTCTCCTTATAAATAGGCACGACCTAGGTCTTCTCCATTCTCCCCCTTCGGTCGTCTTCTTCCTCTCACTGCCCCTCTGCCGCTCGAGCTCCGCCACCGCCGCCGTTGCAGATGTCCTCATCCTCGCCAGCTCAGGCCGCTGCATCAACCTGACTTGACCAGAGAATCGCGACAAACCTCCGCAGCAACTCTTCATCTGTAAGATTTCTCCTTTTTGTTCCTCAGATCCGCATTAGGACCTTCGAGTTCTTCGGTGTTCTTCGCTGTTCGTCAAGAACCCCTCGTAGATTTGCTCACCACCACCGTTTCTTAATCTTGAAGATGGTAGAAAACTGATGCGGTAGCTATTTCACACCCATTTTGATTGCAAGTAGATCCCTTTCTGTCGCACAGAGGCCCTGCTCGAGCTCTTGAACTTCATCTGCGTCAGTTCTAGGTCTAGAAAATTTTCTTTTCAGAACAGCTATTTGATCCGAAATAATAACCGCAACTTGTGAAACCTGTTTGTTTCACCCGGAAATAAAAAGCTGCCTCTATCGAATATGTTTAACCATGACTGTCTCTGTGGCCGGTTTAAGTAAATAACATTGATCTGTCAACCTTACATGCTTCTCTTAGATTTAAGCATATTCAATTGCTCCTGATATCTGTAGCAGCTTAAATATCACTGCATAGTTGCCCATATATCATTAGGCCCCTTCTTAAGCCGCCACCTTGAATAGTTAAAAATGTTTACCCCTGGGTTAAATTTGAACCGAAACCTCTTATTTTGTCATAGGCCAACTGCCGTCATGGCACCTAAGGCAACCAAGGCCCCTGTGACCTGTAATTGGGTCCCATCCGCAGTCACAAGAAGTAAACTGTCTGAATTTGTTTAGTCTGGCCATCTGCCAAGAAGGAGGTCATGTCTTATCGTGCTCCTAATCCGTCTAAAGAGAAGCCTCAACCCAAAGAAGGGGAGGTGATAGTTTTTACGGATCACATGAACCGGGGATTTGCTCCTCCCGGTTCAAAATTCTTCAGGGATGTTTTGAACTTCTTTGACCTTAGACCTCAAGACATTGGACCCAATTCCGTGTCAAATATTTGCAACTTCCAAGTCTTCTGCGAGGTGTACCTGGGAGAGGAGCTCAATCTGCTTTTGTTCAGAGAGCTTTTCTATTTAAACCGGCAGAATGAACGTGCCAACGGGCCCAGTCTTGAACTTGGTGGCATCTCAATTCAGCGGCGGAGAGACTGCCTTTTCCCTTATGCTGAACTGCCGAGTCATCCGAAAGATTGGAATCAGACGTGGTTCTATTGTCAGGACACTTCTTCGGCTGATGAGAGCCCTCTGCCCGGCTTCCACGCTCTGCGCCTTGAGTCCAACCATCCGCTGGCGGATAAACCGACTGCTATTGAGCGTCTGCCTCTCAACCCCACCATCAAGAAAATCAAAGCTCTTTTGGGAAACGGCTTAAATGGCATCGACCTGGTCCGAGTCTGGGTCACTTGGCGAGTACTTCGGTTAAGCCGCCGTCCTGGCTTAATGTGCACTTACTCAGGCAAAAAGGATGATCCACTGCGTCATAGCCCCGACGACTTACTAGATGATGTGGTGGAAGCTACGACCCAATCGCTGCTGAAAGAGGGCACAATGACTAGTAATGCCTTCGGCTTACTTCCCTTCTGCAAGAAGAACCCGACCCCCGCCGTGAGTCATCAACCTTAATGAATACTCTTTGCTATGTTACACCTTGTTTTTACTCATAATATCTTATCTTTTTCCACATGCCAATGACAACTTCTGGAAGGTCAAGTATGACCATGAGGCTGCCAAACAAGCCCGGACAGCCAAGAAAACCGAAAGGAAAGCCACCAAAACGGGAACTTCAAAGAAGAAGAAGCCAAGCGCTTCCGACTTACTCAAATTGGATGATTCTTCTGATGATGACGAAGAGGTAATCCTTTTCATTCTCCTGACTCCTTTGTCATTATTTTATTGACATTCTTATCCTTTCAGGAGGATACTGGAAAAAACCAAGCGGTTGACGAAGAGGTAACTATAATCTCCTCCGACTCAGAGCCTTTGCCAAAGCACAAAATCTGAAGGGTGACCCGGAAAGTAAGATTTTCACATCCTCTAGCTTATCAAGATCCTCAATTTCTTTTGAAGCAACAACGGCTTGAAAGCCGGAGGCAGACCTGGACCAGCAAGGATGCAGAACTCTCTTCCGACTTACCCGACGTAACTAGGAAGCGTCGGACTGAGGTTAACTCCGATTTACGTTCTGTTTTACCTTTGGCGGGGTTAATTCGCCAACCTCTCAATTCATCTAACTCCAATTATCAGGATGCCTCTCCTTCCTCTGGCGAGTCTATGCAATTGAACATGCCGGCTTTCAAAACTGCCCTCGGGTAATATAACTTTGTTTATTTTATGCTTTACCTCACTCATGCTTTGGTATTCATCCTTCTGCCTTTATTGACAGCATGCAAGTGAAACCCAGTAAGAGGGCAAAGAAGAATAAGCCATCCTGTCGTGGAAGTGTCACGTCAGATGTCCTCGTGAAAGGACTTAGTTGTGGAGCCATCGCAACTAGGAAGCTTGAAGAGGTTAAATTGGGACAAAGGATACGAGAGGTTTTATACTAGTTCGGCCCCTTACGGTGAAGGTAAGGCCTACGTCTAGTTGGGTTTAGTATTGATGTTTCGATGACCAGGGAGCAAGATATGCTATGCCCGGCTCTCGATGAGTTGTTTCTTGCCCTAAGCCGCCAGCAGGTCGTCCCCTTATATACAAGGGTTGAAGCCCTGTGGCTTACAGAGTCCCGGCCGGCTTATAACAGTGTCTGGCTCGGTGACTAGTTAAATCTACCTTATGATACAAGTCATGCCATTACGGCGGTTTACTACAACGGGACTTAAGTCGCCTGTGGGCCTTAAGCTCATTACTGAACCGCCATCTTCATGCTTGGTCTTGGGCTTCTTTCTGGTGAGTCTTCTTTGCATAACCCGGCCCCTCCTGGGCGGCTTACACAAATAGTTATATCCCCAACATTAGGCCCCAGATTGATTTGAACCTGTTCATGTCAATCTTTAAAATACCTTAAAGAATAAATCTTCAGTCTTCTGACTGTGCCAAAGGTTTTCTTTAACCCGCCATGACGTCATCTTCTGGATCCGTGTTAACCCGGCGTGACATCATCCTTTCTTAAATTCCTTTTCTATTCCACCGTATCCTTCAATGGATCTCTGCTTTTATTGACTGTTCCGAAAATCGAGGCATCGGGGCCGCTGGATAATAACTCTTATCTCCTCGTTTCCCGTGCC
Organism: Triticum timopheevii; assembly: GCA_963921465.1. Taxonomy (NCBI): domain Eukaryota; kingdom Viridiplantae; phylum Streptophyta; class Magnoliopsida; order Poales; family Poaceae; genus Triticum; species Triticum timopheevii. The sequence goes on along the minus strand of OY997268.1, from coordinate 429,657,757 downwards.
GCCTCAGTTATCCCCTCCTTATAAATAGGCGTGACCTAGGTCTTCCATTCTTCCCTCTTTCAGTCGTCTTCTTCCTCCTGCCTCCTCTCGAGCTCCGCCGCCGCCGCTGTCGAGCTTCCTATCTTCACCGTCCCAGGCCGCTGCATCGACCTGGTTGGACCAGAGAAATGCGACAAACCTCCGCAGCCATCCAGATCTGTAAGTTCCCTTCCCTTCCTTGCTTAGATCCGCATTAGAGCTTCCTCGAGTTCGTCGGAGTTCATCACCATTAGAGCCAAACCCTTGTTAGTTTTCTTCTTAGACGCCTCTTTTGATCTGAGAATGATATAAAATGGCCGCGGTAGTTGTTTTCACACTTGTTTTGGATAAAAAACAGATCCCTTTCTCCGCATAAGAGCCTCATTCGAGCCTATGAACACATCTGCATCAGCTTTAGGTCTAGAAAATTTTCTTGTCAGAACTGCCTTCTGATCTAAAATAATAGTAGCAGATTATGAAACCTGTTTGTATCACCTGGAAAACTGCTTCTGTCGGATATGCTTGAACTCAACTATCTGTGTAGCCGGTTTAAATAGATAACACTGATCCGTTAACCTTACTTGCTTCTCATGACCTTAAGAAGTTTGAACTGCTTTTGATACATGTGGCGGCTTAGATACTGTTGCACAATTACCCTTATATCATTAGGCCCCTCATTAAGCCGCCACCTTGAATAATTAGGATACTTCTCCCGGGTTAAAATTGAACCGGATCTTCTTATTTTGTGATAGGCCAACTGTTGTCATGGCACCTAAGGTGGCCAAGGCCCCTGTAACCTGCAATTGGGTCCCATCCATAGTTACTAAGAGTAAACTTGCTGAGTTCGTGAAGTCCGGCCACCTGCCAAAAAAGGAGGTCATGTCTTATCGTGCCCCTGACCCATCTGAAGAGAGGCCTCAACCCAAAGAAGGGGAGGTGATAGTTTTCACGGATCACATGAAGAGGTTCCCCACCCCCTCGCGTCGCCTCCCCCCCAGGCGGCGCCAGGGGCCCCAACCCTAGCGCCGCCAGCCCCTCCCTCCCACCCCCTCCTACCGCCGCTACCGCCGGCATGGGCCGCGGTGGCGGTGGGCCCGGTGACAAAGCTCCTGGGCGGGTGGTTGCGACGGATCGCATCTGAGGCGGCGGGGGTGGCCCTTCTCATGAGATCCAACGACGGCGTCCTGGACGGAGAATCCGGGCTGAGCGGCGGGGGTCGGAGCACCATCGCCGGGGTCACGGCGGAGCGGCGGCCATGCATGGATGGCGGCGGTGGCAGCGCCCCATCCGGCGAGATGGGCTATCCTGCTCGTGATGGTGACGACGGCTACTGCGGATCCAACGCCCCGTTTGGATCCGTCGCGGGGAGGCCTTTCGCCGACCGGCGGCGCGTGGAGGGACCGGTGAGGAGATGCCGGATCTCCGCCGGAGTACCGACGGCAACATACGTCTTCGTGGCGAGGTTTCGCTCGGTTCCAGCCAGCCACGAGATCGGGAAGACGTGGCTTCCGGTGAAAATCGCGCCAGACTGCGGTCTTGGCGGACGATGGCGACATCTCAGACGTCGTTTCCTTCTGGAGGCATCATCGTTGCAGGTCTCATCAACCTGATCGGGAAGTTCTAGGGGAAACCCTAGATCTGGGTCTACCGGATCGGACGATGACGGTGCTATCGATACCGTTCTCCCTGCTGGGGGCATTGTTTTGGAGCGAGTGCTGGTTGGAGGGGACAAGAGGAGGAGCAGTGTTTCATCTGCTCCATTGATGACGGCGGATCTCGGCGGCGTGGCGCAGTGGAGACTCGGCGCCTGATGAGCGGAGATGGACTCGCGCAGGAGGGTGACGCTGCCTGGCGTCATGGTGGCGTCGGCGGCAGTTGGACCGGCCAAGGTTGATGCAGCAGTACAGCTCTGAAGATGGGTTCGTGGCAGGTGGCTGCGGCGGCCTCGTACCCGGCAGGGGTCCTGGTTGAGAAGCACGCCGGACTGGTGGGTGCCCATACCCGGCAGGCGTCCTGGGTGGGACCTCAAGTCTTTAGATGGTTAGGTTTGGCTGCGTGGTCTGTTTGGTATGAGGCCCAGACTTTCAGCGCCCCTACATCAACTGGATAGGGATAGCGACAGTTGTTGCTTAGTTTGGTGGCTTTAGACTTATTGTTGTATGACTCTGTACGGTCTTGTGTCAATAATTAATAAAGTGGCCGTATGCATCGTCCAGATGCAAAGGCCGGGGGTCGTCCTCCTTTTCTAAAAAAAAACATGAATCGGAGATTTGCCCCTTCCGGCTCAAAATTCTTCAGGGAAGTTTTGAATTTCTTTGATCTTAGACCTCAAGACATTGGACCCAATTCCGTGTCAAATATTTGCAATTTCCAAATCTTCTGCGAGGTGTACCTGAGAGAGGAGCCAAGTCTGCTTTTGTTTAGAGAACTTTTTTACTTGAACCGGCAAAATGAACATGCCAACGGGCCTAGTCTTGAGCTTGGCGGCATCTCGATCCAGCGTCGGAGAGATTGCCTTTTTCCTTATGCTGAGCTGCCGAGTCACCCAAAAGATTGGAACCAGACGTGGTTCTATTGTCAAGACACTTCACCGGCTGATGAGAGGCCTCTGCCCAGCTTCCGCGCCCTGCGCCTTGAATCCAACCATCATTTGGCAGATAAGTTGACCGTTGTTGAGTGCCTGCCTCTCAATCCCACCATCAAGAAGATCAAATCTATCTTAGGAAACGGGTTAAACGGCATTGATCTGGTCCGAGTCTGGGTCACCTAGCGAATACTACCATTAAGCCGCCGCTCCGGCTTAATGTGTACTTACACAGGCGAGAAGGATGATCCAATGCGTCATAGTCCTGACAACTTACCAGATGACGTGGTAGATGCTACCACCCAATCACTGCTGAAGGAGGGCACTGTAACTAGCAATGCCTTTGGCTTACTTCCCTCCTACAAGAAGAACCCGACCCCTGCAGTGAGTTACCAATCTTAATAAATACTCTTTAACATGTTATACCTTCTTTGTACTTATAATTCCTTATATTTTTCCACAGGCCGGTGATAATTTCTGGAAGGTCAAGTATGACCACGAGGCTACCAAACAAGCCAGGGGCAGCCAAGAAAACCGAAAGGAAAGCCGCCAAGACGGGGACCTCAAAGAAGAAGAAACCCAACGCCTCCGATATGTTCAAATTGGATGACTCTTCTTCTGATGATGAAGAGGTAATCCTTTGATTTTCTTAACTCCTTTGTCGTTATTTTACTGACATTCTATCCTTTCAGGAGGATACAGGGAACAGTCAAGCAGTTGAAGAAGAGGTAACTATAATCTCCTCCGACTCAGAGCCTTTGCCAAAACAAAAAATCCGAAGGGTGACCCGGAAAGTAAGATTTTCACATCCTCTAGCTTATCAAGATCCTCAATTTCTTTTGAAGCAACAACAGCTTGAGAACCGGAGGCAGACTCGGGCCAATCAAGATGCAGAACTCTCCTCCGGCTTACCCGATGTAACTAGGAAGCGTCGGACCGAGGTTATCTCCGATTTACGTTCTGTTTTACCTTTGGCGGGTTTGATTCGCCAACCTCTCAATTCATCTGACTCCAATTATCAGGATACCTCTCCTTCTTCCAACGAGTCTATGCAATCAAACATGCCGGCTTTCAAAACGGCTCCCGGGTAATGAAACCTTTCTTACTTTAAGTTTTACCATACTTATGCTTTAATACTCATCCTTCTACCTTTATTGACAACCTGCAAGTGAAGCCCAGCAAGAGGGCAAGGAAGAATAAGCCGTCCCAAGACCCGGTTGTCACTGAACCAGCGCTTGACTTGTCCGCTCCTGACAGCTCCACCCATCAACCGCCACCTGAACCGGCTTCTGATATTCCGGTGCCAACCTCTGATCCGCCTGTCGAAGATGTTATCCACAATTCTGATAACTCGGAAGCTCCTAGCCCGGCCAAGACGACTGACCCGGAAGTTGAATATCTGAAAAGTCAATATGTTGAAATGGGGCGGCCTACTGTTCTTTCCCAATGCACTACCAAGGAAGAATTTGCCCAACGTCGAAAATCCAAACAGGACATCACTGACTATACTCACTTAAGCATTGGTGATATAGTCTCGGGCTATCTGAATCAAGTGCGTAATAGTCGTGACCTGGAAATTGACATGGTGAAACAAATACGACACAAATCTGAGGTATAACTTATGCTATTTTCCTGAATCTTACTTACTGTACTAGCCCCCAAGTCTATTTCTTATGAATACATATGCTGTAGACTTAGAAATCTGCTGACTATTTGTTTGTCCGGTTTAAAGAGAATATATTTAACCCGGTGATATCATGGTACTTTGAACTTGTGTTACACATTAGCCCCCAAGTGTCAAGTATCTTTACTTGTAAAGTGCTTGAGACTTAATATGTATGACTCAGTAGGGTAGGTTAAAAATTCTTTAAGCATACATTAGCCCCCAAGTGCCAAATATCTTGACTTGTAAAATGTTTGGGACTTGAATGTTACCTTACCATGATTCTTACCATAACTTGGTATCAATACAGGCCACCATAAGTCAATTTGAGTTGGAGCTTGCTGACCTGAAGAGCCAGCTGAAAACTCAAGAGCTTGAAACTCAGAAAGCCAACTCCAAGTTTGAATTCAGCGTCTCTGAACAAGAGAAGTTGAAGCAAAATTTTGAGTCAGAGAAGAAAATCTGGCTAATGAGAAGACTTCACTGGTGACTCAGGCCGAGACAGCAGAAACAGCTCTTGCAGAAGCAACAACTGAGTTATCTGACTTGAAACGGAAGATATCCCAAATGGTCTCAGCCATCTTCGGTAAGTTACTATGCAAAACCTCAAGCATTGTAATCTGCCAATGACTATTGTAATAGTTACCTCCGGCTCATTGTTATGCTTGTGAACATACAGGCCCCAGGAGTACCAACCTCAAGCAAAACATGCTGATCAAGCTTAAGGCGGTTTACACCTTAGTGGAACAGCTATACTCCGGGTCACAACATGCCTTGGCCGTTGTGGCCTTATCAAATACCACTCCCCACCTCCTACAAGATGTGCTGAAGCATCTCGCAGTGCTTCTTCAACGAATTCAGGATTTAAGGCGGGTGTCGGTGTCAAAACCGGCGGATCTCGGGTAGGGGGTCCCGAACTGTGCGTCTAGGCGGATGGTAACAGGAGACGAGGGACACGATGTTTTACCCAGGTTCGGGCCCTCTCGATGGAGGTAAAACCCTACGTCCTGCTTGATTAGTATTGATGATATGGGTAGTACAAGAGTGGATCTACCACGAGATCAAGGAGGCTAAACCCTAAAGCTAGCCTATGGTATGATTGTTGTAATGTATGTTGTCCTATGGACTAAAGCCCTCCGGTTTATATAGACACCGGAGGAGGCTAGGGTTACACAGAGTCGGTTACAATGGTAGGAGATCTACATATCCGTATCGCCAAGCTTGCCTTCCACGCCAAGGAAAGTCCCATCCGGACACGGGACGGAGTCTTCAATCTTGTATCTTCGTAGTCTTGGAGTCCGGCGGACGATGATAGTCCGGCTGTCCGGACACCCCCTAGTCCAGGACTCCCTCAGTAGCCCCTGAACCAGGCTTCAATGATGATAAGTCCGGCGCGCATAATGTTCGACATTGCAAGGCGGGTTCCTCCCTTGAATAATCTAGAGAAGATCATGAACACCAGGATAGTGTCCGGCTCTGCAAAATAAATTCCACATTCCACCGTAGAGAGAATAAAATGTACACCAGTCCAGTCTGCTGACGTATTATGCGGCGTGACATCACACCGCTACCAAGCCTTTGTTTGAATCGTTTTTTACTATACCACCTCAGCACGTTTAGCGAAGCGGTTTCCTTGGCACGTCTTGTCGAAGCAGAGATCGTGTTCCCCTTATCCCGGGATTCTCATCAATACGTGCGTGGGTAACACAACCGTGCCCGTCGCCACGCCTCCTCTATCGAAGGTGAATCCCAAACGGTCATGGAGACGACTCTTGGTATTTTCCCCCTTTATAAGAGGACCAAGGCTCGTTCTTTTTCTTCAATCTCGCATCGAATCTCTTCCTCGCTCCCAGTTCTAACACCTAGGGCCTCAGATTCGAGCACTTCAGATTCTCAACCATGTCCGGCTCCGACCTCCAGGGCCGGTGGATGCCCTCCTCTGTCACGGAGGAGGACATATTGAAGCTACGTGAGGCCAAGTACCTGGCCTACGAGATTTCGCACAGGTTGCCTGCCCAAGGGCAGGCCGTGCCCGCCCCCGAGCCCGCGAATACGTCGTCTTCGTATCCCACCTCTGTCGGGGTTTAGGCTTCCCGACGGACCCCTTCATGAGAGGGCTCATGTTCTACTACGGGCTGGATTTTCACGATTTGGCTCCGGAGTCCATCCTCCATATCTCCGCATTCATTATCGTCTGCGAAGCCTTCCTCCGCGTCACTCCCCACTTCGGCCTGTGGCTGAAGACCTTCAATGTGGAGCCGAAGATGATCGGGGGGCGTCAAGAGGAGTGTGGCGGGGCAGCCATAAGCAAAAAGGCCGATAGCCCGTGGCCCGAGGGTTCCTTCCAAGAGGAACTCGGACTGTGGCAGCAGGAGTGGTTCTATATCACCGCTCCGAAGGGCAGCAAGCAAAAGCCGCCGCCTTCATTCCGCCCGGGACCTCCACGTCAACTGATGTCGTGGGTCAACCAAGGGATCAATTGGGGGCCGTCCGAAGACGTGCCCTTACTGCAGGGCCGGATTCGAGACCTCCAAGCGAGGGAGATCAATCTGGTCATGGTGATGCAGGTTATGCTAATCAGGCATCTTCGGCCCTGCAAACGCTGCCCTCTCCGTCTATGGGAGTTCAACCCGGAGGGACCTCGGATTCTCCAACACTTCATGGGTGCGACACCCGTGGAGATGTACAAGTTGTTCTTCGGACCGCAGGTGGCGTGTCCGGAATTGGCTGAGGACGCAGGCCTAAGCCGCAATCGCCCGGATACTCAGGTAAATAGCTCAGAGCCCAGACGTTCTGTTTATCTGCTTTTCTAGAGTTCGCCTCCTGACCCATTACTCTTCACAGGAGTGGGTGGCGCGATCGAGGCTGATAAGGTGTCCGGCCCCCCTCCCAGAGACCGCACTGGAGCCCGTGCTGGTCTGAATGTTGGAGGTTGCACCCATAGAAGGGAGCGATGGGGAAAATAGAGGAGCTATCATTTCGCCCAAAGGGGCGTCTGAAGAGGGGGGAATCAAAAACCCCTCCTTCCAGGGGGAGAAGAGGACCGCCTCCGAGGATCCAGAGGCCAAAGCCCCTAAACGGGGGAAGAAATCTTCGCCGGGGGATCCGGCGTCCGGGGAGAATCCGGACGCACAATCATCGCCAAAGAATCAGCCCTCCAGCGAGCCGTGAGTATGAAAAGGGGATTTCGTCAGTAAGAAAATACCTCCATTTGTGCTTCTGTGGGTAACCAAAATTTTTATCCTGCAGTTCGGATTTGCAGCCTTCTTAGATGAGTTCGTCTTCGGGGGACCTTCTTCCGGAGATGATGGAGAGCGAAACGCCTCCGTCTGCTGCGCCGTCAGATAAGGCAGACGAGCCTGAAGTATCATCACGGAGGGTATCCCCGAGTCCGGAGGGGCCGGAGAGTTCGGCGCCCGCTGGTATCCGGCCGAGAGAACTGAAGAATCTACTTGAGAGGGTGTCCATCTCAGAAGATCACCGTGCGTTGATGCACATGGTGATTGGAAGGATTTCGTCCGCCGAGAGCGGATTGCGTAACGCCGCTGTGAGTTTGCTGGCGGGATTTGAGGTACGCGAAAATGACGCACCTTCTATTTTTTTTGACAGTTTTGCACATAAAAGTGTGCCCTGCATAGATAGTAGCCCCTGAGACTCGGTAGGTTGTCGAAAACGACAGCGTGCCGAGGATCGAAATCGCAAGTAATGAATGTCGCCGTTCCTATGCAGGTGGCGGATAGTCCGAGGGCTAGCCGGACTAGTGGGGTTGCCGAGTTAATGCGGCAACTTGATGCGGCGGATGCGGACATCGCACTTGTCAACCGGCGACTTGACGAGTCACAAGGTAAATGAGTTCTCCACAGTCGCTTTATTAAGGGGGTCAAAGCCCTCCTCTGATAAATTAAATGTTGTTACACAGACGGTGCTGCTGCTGTGGAGAGCCTTCGGGCCGAACTTGCTCAAGCTAAAGAGCAGGCCCGAAGGAGTGACGCGGCTGCCTCGAGGGCGGCCGAGGAGTTGAAAGCCGAAAGGGCTGCACACTGCCTAAGCAGGGAAGAGGTGGCCGAATTGGCCGTAAAAGTAAAAGATGCTGCCGACCGCATTGAGGCTCTTGAAAAGGAGCGCTTATCAGAGCGGGAATACCTGAGGAAGGCCACCGCCGAGGCCAAGGATGCCCGCTCTGCAATGCGGGCCATGAAGGAGGAGTTGCGCCAGGCTGGAGATATCATGGCTGGCAAGCCTTTTCTGCTGCGTCGCCGGTTTGTGGATCAAAAGTATGCTCAATTTGTTCGGCTGTGGAGTTCGGAGGATCCGTATATGGACTTAGCGGCAAGTGAGGCTGATGCCGTTGAGCACTTCCGGAGCCAGAAGGATCACAAGACGGAAGAGCTATTTTGGTCTCAATTCCATAGTCCGTAACGCTCACTTCCGTTGACCGACCGGTTAGCCGAGTGGGCCGAGCTAAATAGATTATCCGGACTTGCCATGACTGACATCGTGGCTCATGTCTGGCCAGAGAGGCCCAAGGCGACGAGCTACTTCGGCTTACTGCAGCAATTCCTTGGAGCGGTGCCGCTCATCAAGGAGATGAAGCGGTCGGCCTGCATCGAAGGCGCGCGGATGGCACTTGCCCGCGTAAAGGCGCATTGGACAGAGATGGATGCCACCGCTGTTGCCGCCCAGGGTTCGGATGAAAGCCGGCTCCCCGCCGAGCACTATTTCGGGGAAGTTATGCGTGGTGCTCGTGTAATAGAGTCGCAGTGCTCGAAAAATGTCACGTTCAAATGAACGGTTTAGCTTGTAAAACAATGATTATGCAATAACTGCTTTTTATACTTGTGCGTCCCAAGTAGTAAAACTGCTCCTGAGCGGCCGTTTTCGTATACATTTGTATAACCTGAAAGATTGCAGTCTTCGGCTTCAGCCCCCACGCACAAGGTGCGGGGGTGTTCGCAAAAATAGCGCGTGTTCACACTTAATCCGACGTCTCGGTCCTGTTTAGGAGGTGGTAGCGTAGCAAACGAGGCAATCCGGACTATAATGCTTTATCACTTTCACTTAGCCAGTGGAGTTCGAGGGTGGGGCTATGATATAGCCCCTGGGGGCACCGCACTTCTCCGATTTCGGGGCGCGTGTGTGCCTGACCGGGAAACGGTCCTTCGTTAAAGCAGGGAATTCTAAACATTCCGGTAGTCAATCGAGTGGTTGACCAGTCTCTCGCTATATCATGACAGTTAGTTTTCGGCTTTCTCTACTGAGGTGCTCGCCCAGCCGAACTGTGGCACAATCGTAGTAGTTCTCCTGGTGCCGCGTTAGCCGATGATACGGAACGTAAGGCAGCAAAACACAGGAGCTGGGCAAACCCAACATTTGACCAAAGACATGATTCGGAGCTGATGCATATAATGCCTAACTCGAGACGCCGAACACTCCCTAAGGTGTTCGGTCTTTATGATAATGGGCGGAATAATGCCCTAAGCCCCTAGTGTCCAGGTACGGGCATAGTCCTCTGACGCGGCCGATGCCAAAATGTTAGGCTCCGCTTTTGTTATAGGAAGAAACCAAGGGAGAATAACAACAAGAGACAGTAAAAAAGGTTTACGCAGGGTCTTAATCTGAAAACAATCCTCGCAACGGGTCCCTACTGCACGTCTGCGCCTGTGTCTCCGTTGTGCCGTTATCCTGGACGGGTATGCACGTTGTTCATCTGTAAAAAGAGAGGAACACTTAGTTTGAAAACAATTCGTGCGAAAAAAAGGTATGTGTGAAATAAGAAATATGAATAAGCAAAGCGGGGTTTGAATGAACCCGCGGTTATTTGTGCGCGCAGCCCCTTGTGAAGGGGTGTGCGGCTAGGGAGCCCCTAGCCTACTGATGCCGGACTCGTCTATCCGAGTCCGGGGTCTTTAGGTGACCCTCGCACTGAGATGATGCCACGCGGACCGGGCATCTTGAGTGTAAGAGACGCGTAATGTGGTATGGCGTTGAAACGGACAAAAGCCTTTCGTCCCAAGAGTGCTTGATATCCACTTTTAAATGGGACGATATGAAAAATTAGTTTTTCGCGCCAAAAATTGTTCGGTGATCCGAACACGACTTCTAGTAATAGGGAGCCTGTGCACTTGGCATAAGGGCCTGGCGTCACTCCTTTGAAGGAAGCGCGGCTGTGTCGAATTTTGGTAGGGTCTATCCCCATCTTGCGGATTGTGTTTGAAAACAGCAGGTTTAAGTCGCTGCCTCCGTCCATTAGGACTTTAGTAAATTCTAATCCGTCGATTATGGGATTCAATATCAGGGCAGTCCGTCCCGCGTTTCGAACGCTTCTGGAATAGTCCAGGTGGTCGAAAGTGATTGGTTTTGATATCCAATTTCTATGGTCTGCTGGGTTGGACCGTGCGAGGCTCTTTTTAGGAAGTGCCGCACTATTTTTCCGTAGTATCACATGAAGTGAGTTTACTGCTTTGACCTCTTGTGGGAAAGTCTTTTGTTTTCCGGTGCTCTGCTGGTGGGGTTTATCTTCTTCGCTTGACGCGTCGAGCCCCTTGTGTTCGGCGTTTAGTCGGCCGGACTATTTGAAAACCCAACAATCCCTGTGGGTGTGGTTTGCAGGCCTTCCGGGGGTACTGTGGATTTGACATATCCGACCCAAAATCTTGTTTAAGTTGGACAACTCATCGCTGTCATCCTTAAGAGGCGGTGTTTTGTTGTTTGGCCGCGAGCTTTTGAATCCGGCGTTGACTGCCGTGCTCTTTGGGCTTTTCTCTTTATTCCGGCGCTGCTCTTTTCTGCGCCGTGATTTTCCGTTTCCATCTCTTATCTAGGATGTACTTGGGTCGCTGGTGCTGCATCTTGCTAGCCAGCTATCCTCTCCCGCGCAGAAGCGGGTCATGAGGCTTGTCAGTGCAGACATTGTCCTCGGTTTCTCTTGGCCGAGGTGTCTGGCAAGCCATTCGTCTCGGACATTGTGTTTAAAAGTTGCTAAGGCTTCGGCGTCCGGACAATCGACTATTTGGTTCTTTTTGGTGAGAAACCTATTCCAGAATTTCCGCGTTGACTTTCCGGGCTGTTGAGTTATATGACTTAGATCATCTGCGTCCGGAGGGCGGACATAAGTCCCTTGAAAATTTGCTCTAAACGCGTCCTCGAGCTCTTCCCAACTGCCAACAGTGTTTTCTGGGAGGCTTTTAAGCCAATGACGGGCTGGCCCTTTGAGCTTGAGGGGTAGGTATTTTATGGCATGGAGATCGTCTCCTCTGGCCATGTGTATATGTAGTATATAATCTTCTATCCAGACTCCAGGGTCTGTTGTTCCATCGTAGGCCTCTATGTTTATGGGTTTAAATCCTGCTGGGAATTCATGGTCCAGCACCTCATTGGTGAAACATAGTGGGTGTGCGGCGCCCCTGTATTTGGGTGTGCCACTATCTTCGGACACTTGACGTGTTGCCTTGCTTCCTGGGGCCTTCTTCTTTGGCCCGTAGATGGACCTGGCTGGGCCATCTGTCCTTCCAAGTCCATTGGTTGGTTTATGTGTGGCGCCGCTTTCAGAATTTGGCCCGTCATCCGGCCGTCTATCCAACCAGGCGGCCTCTTTATTTTTTTATTGTGGGGGCTCTATGGCCTCGTCGTCGAATTCCGGTAGCAGCTTGCGCTTCAGGTAGCTCTTCGATTGGTGGCCCTTGCCGTATTTATCCGCGGTTTTAAGTACTTTGCTCCACCTCATTCTGAGTGTGTCTTCCGCTGTTTTGAGCTTCCGTTTTTCTTTCTTCAAGCTTCTTGCAGTGTTGACGAGTCTTTTCCGAAGGTTTTTACCTTCCGGCGGCGTGTCTGGCGTGAGATCGTCCAAACCATCATTTTCGCCGGGCCTGGACTGATTATCTGACTCGTCCTGTTCGGACGGTTGCTTATCTACATGCTCGTCGTCCACTTTTGTGCCCTGCTGTAATGCGGGGTCCTTAGGAGCGTTGTTGTTGTCGAGGCGGGGCTTAGAGCGGCGTCTGTGCCGCCGTTTTGGTTGTTTATCGGCGGGGTTATCCTCTGCCGCGGCCCGTTGGTCCTCGTTATCGCTCTCTTTTGGGGTATCCACCATGTATATGTCGTATGGCGAGGTGGTCCGCGCGTGCCCTATAGGCGCTGTTTCTTGTTCGTCTCCGGCGTCGTCGTCTATAGCGTCGATGTCTTCGGAGTCGTAGTCTAGCATGTCGGTTAGATCGTCGACAGTGGCTACAAAGTGGGTGGTGGGTGGGCTCTGAATTTCTTCGTCGTCCGTATCCCAACCATCCTGGCCATAGTCCGGCCGGGGCTCTCCCGATAACGAGAGATGCTTTAGTGAATTTAGAATGTCGCCAAAAGGCGAGTATTGGAAGATGTCCGCGGCGGTGAATTCCATAACCGGCGCCCAATCCAAATTGGTTGGTAGGGGCGTGGGAGGTTCGGAGTCCGGCAAAGAGTCCGGCACCTCGGAATCACGAGTTTTGCGAGGGACAAGATCAGTGTTCGGCTCCATCACCGTGGAAGTTGAAGCCCCCGAGGCGGTGTCTATCCACTGATCCTCTATCCGGGCAATCGGCTTCGGACTAATGGCCGGAGCGGATTCGTGTGCGGCCACCAAGGCACTGTTCGGCGGCAGAGCTAGATCATGCCCATCGCAATAGTGCAGCGCGCTTGGCTGTGGCTCGGGTCCGTTGAAGATCAAGTCTCCGTGGACATCGACCGTGAAGTTTAGGCTTCCGAATCTGACCTGACAGCCAGGGGTGTAGCTTTCGATCTGCTCCAGATGGCCAAGCGAATTAGCCCACAGTGTGAAGCCGCCGAATACGAAGATTTGTCCGGGGAGAAAAGTCTCACCCTGGACAGCGTCGTTGGTTGAAGATGCCATCGGGCCTATCGGTGACGACACAGAGGAACTCTCAATGAAAGCACCAATGTCGGTGTCAAAACCGGCGGATCTCGGGTAGGGGGTCCCGAACTGTGCGTCTAGGCGGATGGTAACAGGAGACGAGGGACACGATGTTTTACCCAGGTTCGGGCCCTCTCGATGGAGGTAAAACCCTACGTCCTGCTTGATTAATATTGATGATATGGGTAGTACAAGAGTGGATCTACCACGAGATCAAGGAGGCTAAACCCTAAAGCTAGCCTATGGTATGATTGTTGTAATGTATGTTGTCCTACGGACTAAAGCCCTCCGGTTTATATAGACACGGAGGAGGCTAGGGTTACACAGAGTCGGTTACAATGGTAGGAGATCTACATATCCGTATCGCCAAGCTTGCCTTCCACGCCAAGGAAAGTCCCATCCGGACACGGGACAGAGTCTTCAATCTTGTATCTTCGTAGTCTTGGAGTCCGGCGGACGATGATAGTCCGGCTGTCCGGACACCCCCTAGTCCAGGACTCCCTCAGTGGGCATCTTCAAGAGCCGGAGCCGTGGCCGCATTAAGCCGGGCCAAGGCATGGATGCCAGAGCTTGACTTGGCTGACCTCTCTCTTGGATATCCAAGCCTGAAGGAGGACGGTATTGCATTTGATGATCAAGATTTCACCGCCTGTGTCAAAGTCGTACGTCCCTTGGCTACCCTTATTGGGAATGATACTGATCTTACTAAGTATTCGCCGGGCTATGATAGCGAGAACCGGAGAATTCCAAACATTTGATATGACCAAGTCAGCCTGATCCCTCCAACGCGTAAGCATACCTTTGCCCCTGAAGTGGACCCGGCCGGTTTAATAGACGATGAGGCTGAATTTGAAGCCTTGAGTGGCATTGACTGGGCCTCGTCCACCTTCCAGGACAAAGCAACCGACGGAGAGGCGGAGAAGGATAACCCGGAGTCTTCAAGCCCACCGAAGGAATGAACCGCCAAGCGTTTTATAACTTTGCAAAAACAATGCTTCATTTATTCAGACTCGGGGAGTCTTGTAATAGGATAGAAAAAACCTCTCAATGTTTGTCATGCCTTCGCGCATGTTTATGGCGCTTAATACTTTCGTAAGCCGCCATTGTAATGTATTTCTAGCTAATGTTGATCGTTTGTCTCATTGATGTTAAATTTCCTTGCCTCATCCTGCAATCTCTTTGGTAATCTCACCTGCTTATGTGACCTTCACCATGCGGATGGATTCAACTCCTGAAAGTTGGAACATATAATGCTCACCTAGCACTTAACAACCTGGGATAATTAATATTAAGCCGGAAGAATCAAAAGCCATTTCACAGTGCTTTCAAAAAGGTCTCAAAATAATCAAGTAATTATGCTTACGACATATAATAAACAATGTTCAAAGGCCTCTGATTCGAATACGATTAGTAAACCATTCCAAAGGGGTTAAGCTAAGATTCGAATATGATCATATAGCCCCCAGTGGCTTTGGCTATGCCGATCAAGTGGGTATCGACAGCTATGTTCTCTTTGGTTCGAATACAACCTATGTTTGAACAGGAAGCCCCCAAGTGAACATAAGAGTTGTTTAATGATGTTGATTCGAATACGATCCACGTTAGACCCAAAGGGGTTAAGCTATGATTCAAATATGATCAAGAAGCCCCCAAGTGGGTTGGGCAGTATGCCGATCAAGTGGGTATCGATAGCTATGTTCTCTTTGGTTCGAATATGACCTATGTTTGAACATGAAGCCCCCAAGTGACCATGGCTAGATTCAGATATGATCATAAGGCAGTCCAAAGGGAAAGCCGGATTCGGATGTGATCCGCTCCCTGTTGGTTGTCTCCACTACCCGATAAAGAAGACACATAGATTTTTGAGGGTAAAAAGGACGGAGGCCCTGCTTTATTTCTTTATATAATACATACATTGTTAAAAAAATATATACATCCTGAAAGCCGGTGGCATAAGTATAATAAGGCCAGAGATGAGCAATATTCCACGGCCGGCGGGTCTCCTCCTCCGACTTACGTGAGTCTTTGTGCTCTCGAACATCGATGAGGTAGTATGACCCGTTGTGCAGATTCTTGCTGACCACAAAGGGCTCTTCCCAAGGCGGGGATAGCTTGTGCATATCAGACTGATCCTGGATGAGCCGGAGGACTAAGTCGCCTTCCTGAAAGGTTCTGCTCCTAACCCGGCGGCTGTGATAGCGGCGCAGATCTTGTTGATAAATCACCGAGCGGGCTATTGCCAAGTCTCGCTCCTCATCTAATAAGTCAAGTGCATTTTGGCAAGCCTCTTCATTGTCAGCCTCAACGTAAGCCGCCACGCGGGGTGAATCGTGCCGGATGTCACTTGACAGGACCGCCTCTGCACCATACACCATAAAGAAAGGCGTATAGCCTGTAGATCTGTTAGGCGTAGTGTTGATGCTCCATAACACAGAAGGTAACTCCTCCACCCAACAACCTGGAGTCCGCTGTAAGGGGACTAAGATCTGGGGCTTGATACCTTTCAGGATCTCTTGATTAGCTCTTTCTGCTTGACCATTGGATTGAGGATGAGCAACAGCCGAAACATCAAGCCGGATATGTTCTCGTTGACAGAACTCTTCCATGGCACCCTTGGAGAGATTAGTGCCATTATCAATTATGATGCTATGTGGGAAACCAAAACGAAAGATCACCTTTTTCATGAATTGAACCGCCGTGGCTGCATCACACTTACTGACCGGCTCTGCCTCAACCCACTTTGTAAACTTATCCACTGCCACCAGGAGATGTGTCTTTTTATCCTTAGACCTCTTGAAAGGCCCAACCATGTCAAGCCCCCAGACTGCAAACGGCCAAGTGATTGAGATCATCCTCAATTCTTGAGCCGGCACATGAGCTCGTCGTGAGAACTTTTGACAACCGTCACATTTGCTGACCAGATCTTCCGCATCAGCATGAGCCGTCAGCCAGTAGAAACCATGACGGAAAGCCTTTGCCACCAAAGATTTTGACCCGGCATGATGGCCACAATCCCCTTCATGGATCTCACGAAGTATTTCTTGGCCTTCTGTAGGGGACACATAACATTGAAACGCCCCAGTGACACTTAGGTGATGCAACTCGCTGTTAACAATTGTCATAGATTTGGAGCGCCTGACGATTTGTCTTGCCAAGGTCTCATCCTCAGGTAACTCACCCCGGATCATATAAGCCAAATAGGGCACTGTCCAATTCAGGATAACGTGAAGAGCTGCCACTAGCTATGCCTCCGGGTCCGGCACCGCTAGTTCTTCCTCGGTAGGCACCTTGATAGAAGGGTTATGTAGAATATCGAGGAAGATGTTAGGCGGCACCGGCTTATGTTGGGATCCCAACCGGCTTAAAGCACCAGCCGCCTCATTCTTCCTTCAATCAATGTGCTCCACTTGATAACCCTTGAAGTGACCAGCCACAACATCTACTTCACGATGATAAGCCGCCATAAGGGGATCCTTGGAATCCCACTTGCCTGACACCTGTTGAGCCATGAGATCTGAGTCGCCCAAGCATCTTACCCGGCTTAAGTTCATCTCCTTAGCCATCCGGAGACCATGGAGTAAGGCCTCGTACTCAGCTGCATTGTTAGTACACGGAAACATAAGCCGGAGTACATAACAAAATTTGTCACCTCGAGGGGAAGTTAAAACCACTCCAACCCCCGAGCCTTCTAGCTGCCTGGACCCGTCAAAGTGAATCGTCCAATATGTGTTATCCGGCTTCTCCTCAGGTGCCTGTAATTCTGTCCAATCATTGATAAAGTCTACCAAGGCCTGAGACTTAATGGCAGTACATGGCATATACTTCAAATCATGAGGCCCAAGCTCAATGGCCCACTTGGCGACTCGTCCTGTGGCCTCCCTATTCTGGATGATATCCCCCAAAGGGGCAGAACTTACCACAGTTATAGGATGACTCTGAAAGTATTGCTTCAATTTTTGGTTGTCCATAAACACTCCGTAAACGAGTTTCTGCCAATGTGGATACCTTTGTTTAGACTCAATGAGTACCTCACTGATGTAATAAACCGGCCGTTGAACTGGATGCTCCTTGCCAGTTTCCTTACGCTCCATACGATGGCAACGCTGACGGCTCGTGAATTGGCAGCCACGTATAGCAGCAACGGCTCTTTATCAATGGGAGCCGCAAGAACCGGCGGTTCAGATAACTTTCTCTTCAAGTCTTCAAAGGCAGCATCAGCAGCATCACTCCAGACAAAAGTGTCTATTTTCTTCATCATCTGATATAGCGGTAGGGCCTTCTCACCTAACCGGCTTATGAACCGGCTTAAAGCGGCAACACGACCCGCCAAACGCTGAACATCATTGATGCACGCCGGTTTAGCTAGAGAGGTAATTGCCTTAATCTTCTCCGGATTAGCTTCAATGCCTCTGTTCGATACCAGAAAACCCAAAAGCTTGCCTGCAGGTACACCAAATACACACTTGGCCGGGTTAAGCATCATTTTATAAACCCGGAGATTATCAAAGGTTTCTTTCAAGTCGGATATTAAGGTCTCCTTCTCTCTGGATTTCACCACGATGTTATCTACATAAGCATGAACATTACGCCTGATTTGATCGTGTAGACAGTTCTGTACACATCGCTGATAAGTCGCCTGAGCACTATTGAGTCCAAATGGCATAGATACATAACAGAAGGCCCCAAACGGAGTAATGAAAGCCGTCTTCTCCTAGTCCTTAACTGCCATTTTGATCTGATGATAACTAGAGTAAGCATCCAAAAAACTCAAACATTCACAACCCGCCGTAGCATCAATGATGTGATCAATATGAGGGAGAGCAAAGGGATCAACCGGACAAGCCTTGTTTAAATCCGTGTAGTCCACGCACATCCGCTAAGTGCCGTTCTTCTTGAGGACAAGCACGGGGTTAGCCAACCACTCCGGGTGAAAAACTTCAATAATAAACCCAGCCGCTAAGAGCCGGGCAACTTCCTCCCCAATAGCTTTCCGTCTCTCTTCGTTAAAACGCCGAAGAAACTGCCTGACCGGCTTATACTTGGGATCAATATTGAGAGTGTGCTCAGCGAGTTCCCTCGGTACACCAGGAATGTCAGAAGGTTTCCACGCAAAGATGTCCCGGTTCTCACGGATGAACTCGATGAGCGTGCTTTCCTATTTGGGATCCAAATTGTTGCTGATGCTGAACTGCTTAGAAGGGTCACCTGGGGTAAAGTCAACAAGCTTTGTCTCGGCAGCCGATTTAAACTTCAACATCGGGTCATGCTCTGTAGTCGGTTTCTTCAGGGAGGTCATATCCGCTGGGTCAACATTATCTTGGTAAAATTTGAGCTCTTCCGCCGCACAGGCCTACTCTGCATAAGCTGCGTCGCCTTCTTCACACTCCAATGCCACCTTCCGACTTCCATGCATAGTGATGGTGCCCTTGTGACCCGGCATCTTGAGCTGCAAATAAACATAACACGGCCGGGCCATGAACTTAGCATAAGCCGGCCGCCTGAACAGAGCATGGTATGGGCTCCTGATTTTGACCACCTCAAACGTCAACTTCTCAGCTCTGGAGTCATATTCATCTCCGAAGGCCACCTCTAGCTCAATCTTGCCAACTGGGTAAGCCGACTTACCAGGGACCACTCCATGGAAAACAGTGTTAGACGTCCTTAGATTTTTATCGGTTAACCCCATGCGTTGAAAAGTCTCATAATAGAGGATATTGATGCTACTACCCCCGTCCATGAGTACCTTAGTGAATTTATATCCACCAACCTGAGGTGCTACCACCAAGGCCAACTAACCCGGATTATCGACTCGTGGAGGGTGATCTTCCCTGCTCCATATGATGGACTGTTCTGACCACCTCAAATAACGAGGAATTGCCGGCTCAACAGAATTGACGGCCCTCTTATGAACCTTCTGGTCACGTTTGCATAGCCTAGTGGTAAACACGTGATACTGCCCACCATTCAACTACTTCGGGTTGCTTTGATAACCCGACTGCTGCTGCTGCTGCTGCTCTCCCTGACTAGACTGCTGTTGATTATAGCCTCCTTGACGTCCCTGAAAGCCGGAACCTGAACCGCCACCCGGGCCATGAAAGCCGCCAGCCCTTGAACCGCCACCAGACCCATTATGGCCAACATAGGTGTTGGAATTCTTAAACGCCTTCATGATCGCGCAATCTTTCCATAGGTGTGTGGCAGGCCGCTCCCTGGTGCCGTGTCTCGGGCATGGCTCATTGAGTAGCTGTTCAAGAGATGGGCCTGACCCGCCGGATCGAGGCAGTTTACCCTTACGTCTCTGATTGTTACCTTGCGCATTGGCGCTAGCCACAAACTCCGGGTTACCGTCCGCCTTACGCTTATTGCCTCCTTGATTCATCGGGTTATGCTGCTGACCCTTTCCATTGCCGTTCTTCTTTCCCTTCCCGGTCTTTTCCTCATCAGACGCAGGATCCTTGGTACTATCAGAATTGGCATATTTGACTAAAGCCGCCATCAGCGTACCCATATCATTGCAATCACGCTTAAGGCGCCCCAGTTTCTGCCTTAGTGGCTCAAAACGGCAATTCTTCTCCAACATGAGGACTGCAGAGCCGACATCCATGTTGTCAGATGAATGTATTATCTCCTTGACCCGGCGTACCCAATGAGTCGTAGATTCACCTTCCTCCTATTTACAATTTGTCAAGTCCACAATTGACATAGACTGCTTACAGGTGTCTTTGAAATTCTGGATGAAACGGGCTTTCAGTTCTGCCCATGAACCAATGGAATTGGGCAGCAAACCCTTCAACCAAGATCGGGCTGTTCCATCTAACATCATGGTGAAGTACTTAGCCATCGCCGCATCGCTGACTTCTAATAACTCCATAGCCATCTCATAACTTTCAATCCAAGCTCCGGGCTGTAAATCGGCCGTGTAATTCGGCACCTTTCGAGGTCCCTTGAAGTCCTTCGGCAACCGTACATTACGTAAAGCCGGTACCAGGCAAGGAACACCACCGGTTCTAGTGGCTACTCCCGCCTTAACGGAAGTCATTGGATACTCTGGAAAATCTTGATGTGCCGTCTGTTGAGCCGCTAGCTGAGCCGCCCGCTCATTCTCCTGACGTACTCGGTCTTGCACTGGATTATAGCCACCGGGCTGGTTACGGCATTGGGTGTTGCTTGACAAAGCTTCAGACTCCATGTGCCTGCTGTAACTCGGGCTCCGGTTCTGGCGAGGCGGCGCTAACCAAGGCGGGGGAGTTGAATGAATTCTGTCCCGGCTGTAAGAATAGGTCTCTTGCTGAGCTAAGGCCGTCTGGAGAAGTTCTCTGACCCTCCGGGTCTCCACTGCCGCCGGGTCATCACCGTCCATGGGAAGGGCCGCCAAACGTGTTGAAGCTGCGATTAAGTTCTCCATGGGGTTGGAAAAGTGACCAGGTGGAATCGGCACATAACGCGGCGGTGCCATGCTCACGTGAGGTGGTGCCATCTCCCGAGGCTGAGCTGGCCCTCCTGTTCCGGCTCTCATAAGCTGATTGGCCTTTGGTGGGTTACTTGGGCCGGCTCCGGGTGTAGCAAAAAGAACCCGAGGGTCATAATTCAGAGGTAAACGGGACTGGGTTTTCTGATGCCTCCTCCTCATCACCTCATTGGATGCGTTTAAGTTCATTGTGAGTTGGTAAGCTTCCGACTGCAGCCGCTGTGCCTGGGCATCTAGAGCCGCCCGCTCTGTGGCTAATCTAGTGTCCTTAGCCGCCAAGGCCTCCTTGGCCTGAGCTATTTCCTCACGCACCCGTACCACCTCCGCGTCATGCTCATCTTTATCTGCGGGAATAACCGTTGCGGTTCACAAGGTCATAAGCTTGTCCATGAGGTCTATCAGCACCTGAGCCGGTGGGGGCACGGGGCCGCCTGCCCCGGCTGCTCCTAACCCGGATGTTACTGCTGCAACAGCTGTAGAGTTTGAGCTGGGCTGAGTCCCAGCCATAAAGACTCCTGCCCATCTTGGCGGCTCACAGGGGTCCGGAATACTGTCGGAACAGCCCCCGAGCACGTCGTCTTGCACTTGGTACAACGAATCTATTGAGCCGGCGGACGAATCACCGTCTGAGAGGACGGCAGTCTCACCCCTATCTTCAGATCCTTCAAAGAGTTCCTCTCCGTGGATGCAGCCCACGAAGGCACGCTTCATAACAGGTTGAGCCCGCGTCTTCCTCGCACGCTGAGCCGTCTCGACGGGGTCGGTGCAGTTGTCCGGCTCAGGGCCCGGCTCACCGATCCAGCCGATGAAGACGTGGATTCCGCCGAAGGGGACCCGGTATCCGTACTACATTGAGCCGGCGTCGGGACCCCAACCTTCATCGTTGATGTAGATCTTGCCATGACGACTCTTGGTCATCCGGCCCACTACGTATCCCTTGAGCCCTTCGAAGTTGCCCTTCAAGAACTCAAATCCACCGTGCGCTGGCCCCACGGTGGGCGTCAACTGTCGTGGAAGTGTGACGTCAGATGTCCTCGTGAAAGGACTTAGTTGTGGAGCCATTGCAACTAGGAAGCTTGAAGAGGTTAAATGGACAAAGGACACGAGAGGTTTTATACTAGTTCGACCCCTTACGGTGAAGGTAAGGCCTACGTCTAGTTGGGTTTAGTATTGATGTTTTGATGACCAGGGAGCAAGATATGCTATGCCTCGATGAGTTGTTTCTTGCCCTAAGCCATGAGCAGGTCGTCCCCTTATATACACGGGTTGACGCCCTGTGGCTTACAGAGTCCCGGCCGGCTTATAATAGTGTCCGGCTCGGTGACTAGTTAAATCTACCTTATGATACAAGTCATGCCATTACGGCGGTTTACTACAACGGGCCTTAAGTCGCCTGTGGGCCTTAAGCCCTTTATTGAACCGCCATCTTCATGCTTGGTCTTGGGCTTCTTTCTGGTGAGTCTTCTTTGCGTAACCCAGCCCCTCCTGGGCGGCTTACACAAATAGTTATATCCCCAACACGTCCCAAGACCCAGTTGTGACTGAACCGGCGCTTGACATGTCTGCTCCTGACAGTTCCACCCATCAGCCGCCGCCTGAACCGGCTTCTGACATTCCGGTTCCAACCTCTGACCCGCCTGCCGAAGATACTCTCAATAGCTCCGATAACCCGGAAGCTCCTAGCCCGGTCAAGACAAATGACCCGGAAGTTGAGATTCTGAAAAAGTCAGTTTGTTGAGCCAGGGCGGCCCACTGTCCTTGCCAAATGCACCGCTAAGGAAGAACTCGTCGAACGCCGAAAGGCCAAGCAGGACATTACTGATTATACTCACTTAAGCATTGGAGATATAGTCTCTGGCTATCTTAATCAAGTGCACAACAGCCGTGACCTGGAAATTGATATGGTGAAGCAAATACAACAAAAATCTGAGGTATACCTTATGCCCCTTTTCTAAATCATACTTACTGTATTAGCCCCCAAGTCTATTACTTATTAATAAATATGCTGTAGACTTAGCAATCTGCTTATTGTTGTTTGTCCGGTTTAAAGAGAAGATATTTAACCCGGTTGTAGCGTGATAGTTTGAACTTGCGATACACACTAGCCCCCAAGTGTCAAGTATCTTTACTTGTAAAGTGCTTGAGACTTAATATGCATGACCCGGCATTGTAGGTTAAAAAATTCTTCAGCATATATTAGCCCCCAAGTGTCAAGAACCTTTGCTTGCAAAGTACTGGGGACTTAATGTTATCTTACCATGATTCTTACTATAACCCGGTATCAATGCAGGCCACCATAAGTCAATTTGAGTCGGAGATGGCTGACTTGAAGAGCCGTCTGACAGCTCAAGAACTTGAAACTCAAAAAGCCAACTCCAAATTTGAATTCAGCGTCTCTGAACAAGAGAAGTTGAAGAAGAATTTTGAGTCAAAAAAGAAAATCTGGGCTGATGAGAAGGCTTCACTGGTGACCCGGGCCGAGACGGCAGAGGCATCACTTGCAGAAGCAACAACCGAGCTGTCCGACTTAAAGCGCCAGATATCTCAAATGGTCTCAGCCATCTTCGGTAAGTTGCTGTACATAACCTCAAACATTTGTAATCCTTCCTTTGATGACTATTGTAATCGTTATCTCCAGCTCACTTTATGTTTGTGAACACACAGGCCCTAGGAGCACCAACCTCAAGCAGAACATGCTGATCAAACTTAAAGCATTTTATACTCTAGTGGAGCAACTGTACACCGGGTCACAACATGCTTTGGCCATTGTAGCTTTATCAAATACCACTCCCCACCTTCTGCAAGACGTGCTGAAGTGCCTCGCTGTGCTACCTCAGCGGATCCAAGATTTAAGGCGGGCATCCTCAAGAGCCGGGGCCGTAGCCGCATTGAGCCGGGCAAAGGCATGGATTCCAGAACTAGAACCGGCCGACCTTGCCCTTGGATATCCGATTCTGAAGGAGGATGGTACCGTATTTGATGATCATGATTTCACCGCCTGCGTCAAAGATATATGTCCCATGGCTACCCTCATTGGGAATGACACTGATCTTACCAAGTACTCGCCGGGCTATGACAGTGAGAACCGGAGAATTCCAAACACTCCATATGATCAAGTCAGCCTGATTCCTCCAACTCGTAAGCATACTTTTGCCCCTGAAGTGGACCCAGCCGGTTTAATAGATGATTAAGCTGAGTTTGAAGCCTTGAGTGGCATTGACTGGGCCTCATCAACCTTCCAGGACAAAGCAACCGACGGAGAGGCGGAGAAGGATAACCCGGAATCTTCAAGCCCGCCGAAGGAGTGAACCACCAGGCGTCTTATGACTTTGCAAAAAACAATGCTTCATTTATTCAGACTTGGGGAGTCTTGTAATAGGGTAGAAAAAACTTCTCAATTTTGTCATGCCCTTTCGTATTTTTATGGCGCTTAATACTTTTCATAAGCCGCCATCAGCTATATATTTCCAGCTTATGTTGATCGTTATTTCCTCGACGTTAAATTTGTCTGCTTTATCCTACACATAAGACAAGCAAAATTCCCTTGGCGGTTTATCACATCGAGGGTCACATAAAGTATTGATAACCCGGAACGCGAACCAAAGACATCATATACAGGCTAGTTTATGACTATATTTGTTTAGACATAATCACAAAAGCATACCTGCGATCCCTTTGGTAATCTCACCTGCTCATATGATGTTCACCTGGCACTTAACAACCTGGGGTGATCAATATTAAACCGGAAGAATCAAAAACCATCTCATAATGCTTTCAAGAAGGTCTCAAGATAGTCAAAAGAATTATGCTTATAATGGATAATAAACAATGTTCACAGGCTTCTGATTCGAATACGATCAGTAAACCGTTCCAAAGGGGTTAAGCTAAGATTCGGATATGATCATATAGCCCCCAGTGGCTTTGGCGATGCCGATCAAGTGGATATCGACAGCTGTGTTCTCTTAGGTTCGAATACGACCTATGTTTGAACAGGAAGCCCCCAAGTGACCATAAGAGTTGTTTAATGACACTGATTCGAATACGATCCACGTCAGACCCAAAGGGGTTAAGCTATGATTCAAATATGATCAAGAAGCCCCCAAGTGGGTTTGGCAGTATGCCGATCAAATGGGTATCCACAGCTATGTTCTCTTTGGTTCGAATAAGACCCATGTTTGAACAGGAAGCCCCCAGATGATCATGGCTAGATTCAGATATGATCATAAGCCGGACCAAAAAGGAGAGCCGGATTCAGATATGATCTGCTCCCTGTTGGTTGTTTTCACCACCTGACAAAGAAGACATATAAACCTTTGAGAGTAAAAAGGATAGAGGTCCTGCTTTATTACTTTAGATAATATATACACATTGTCTAAATATATACATCTTGAGAGCCGGTGGCTCAAGTATAGTAAGGCCGGAGATGAGCAATGTTCCACGGCCTGCAGGTCTCCTCCTCCGATTTACGTGAGTCTTTGTGCTCTTGAACATCAATGAGGTAATATGACCCATTGTGCAGATTCTTGCTGACCACAAAGGGTCCTTCCCAAGGTGGGGATAGCTTGTGCATGTCAGACTGATCCTAGATGAGCCGGAGTACCAAGTCGCCTTCCTGAAAGGTTCTGCTCCTAACCCGGCAGCTGTGATAGCGGCGCAGGTCTTGTTGATAAATCGCCGAGCGGGCTATCGCCAAGTCTCGCTCCTCATCCAACAAGTCAAGTGCATCCTGACGAGCTTTTTTGTTGTCAGCCTCAACGTAAGCCGCCACACGGGGTGAATCGTGCTGGATGTCACTTGGCAGGACCGCCTCTGCACCATACACCATAAAGAAAGGTGTGTAGCCTGTAGATCTGTTAGGCATAGTGTTGATGCTCCACAATACAGAGGGTAACTCCTCCACCCAACAACCCAGAGTCCGCTGTAAGGGGACAAAGAGCCGGGCCTTGATACCTTTCAGGACCTCTTGGTTAGCTCTTTCTGCTTGACCATTGGATTGAGGATGAGCAACAGCCAAGACATCAAGCCGGATATGCTCTCGTTGACAAAACTCTTCCATGGCACCCTTGGATAGATTAGTACCATTATTAGTTATAATGCTGTGTGGGAAGCCAAAAGAAAAGATCACCTTTTTCATGAACTGAACCGTCATGGCTGCATCACACTTACCGACTGGCTCTTCCTCAACCCACTTTGTAAACTTATCCACTGCCACCAGGAGATGCGTCTTTTTATCCTTAGACCTCTTAAAAGGCCCAACCATGTCAAGCCCCCAGACTGCGAACGGCCAAGTGATTGGAATCATCCTCAACTCTTGAGCCGGCACATGAGCTCGTCGTGAGAACTTTTGACAACCGTCACATTTACTGACCAGATCCTCCACATCAGCATGAGCCGTCAGCCAGTAGAAACCATGACGGAAAGCCTTAGCCACAAGAGATTTTAACCCGGCATGATGACCACAATCCCCTTCATGGATTTCATGAAGTATTTCTTGGCCCTCCGCAGGTGACACACATCGTTGAAACGCCCTAGTGACGCTTTAGTGATGTAACTCGCCATGAACAATCGTCATAGATTTGGACCGCCTGACGATTTGTCTTGCCAAGGTCTTATCCTCAGGCAACTCTCCCCGGGTCATATAGGCCAAATATGGCACTGTCCAATCGGGGATGACATGAAGAGCTGCCACCAGCTGTGCCTCTGGGTTTGGCACTGCTAGTTCTTCCTCGGTAGGCACCTTGATAGAAGGGTTATGCAAAATATCGAGAAAGATGTTAGGTGGCACCGGCTTACGTTGAGATCCCAGCCGGCTTAAAGCATCTGCCGCCTCATTCTTCCTTCGATCAATGTGCTCCACTTGATAACCCTTGAAATGCCCAGCCATGGCATCTACTTCACGACGATAGGCCGCCATGAGAGGGTCCTTGGAGTCCCACTTGCCTGATACCTGTTGGGCCACAAGATCTGAATCACCCAAGCACCTTACCCGGCTCAAGTTCATCTCTTTAGCTATCCGGAGACCTTGGAGTAAAGCCTCGTACTCAACTGCATTGTTAGTACAAGGAAACATAAGCTAGAGCACATAACAGAATTTGTCACCTCGAGGGGAAGTTAAAACAACTCCAGCCCCCGAGCCTTCTAACTGCCTGGACCCGTCAAAGTGAATAGTCCAATACGTGTTATCTGGCTTCTCCTCAGGTACCTGCAACTCTGTCCAATCATTGATAAAATCCACCAAGGCTTGAGACTTGATAGCAGTACGTGGCATATATTTCAGACCATGAGGCCCAAGCTCAATAGCCCACTTGGCGACTCGTCCTGTGGCTTCCCTATTCTGGATGATGTCTCCCAAGGGGGCAGAACTTACCACTGTTATAGGATGACTTTGAAAGTACTGCTTCAACTTCCGGTTTGCCATCAACACTCCGTAAACAAGTTTCTGCCAATGTGGATACCTTTGTTTAGACTCAATGAGCACCTCACTGATGTAGTAAACCGGCTGTTGAATCGGATGCTCCTTGCCAGCTTCCTTACGCACTACCACAATGGCAACACTGATGGCTCGTGAGTTAGCAGCCACATATAACAACAACGACTCCTTATCAATGGGAGCCGCAAGGACCGGTGGCTCTGATAACTGTCTCTTCAAATCTTCAAAGGCAGCATCAGCAGCATCACTCTAGACAAAGGTGTCTGTTTTCTTCATCATCTGATATAGTGGTAGGGCCTTCTCACCCAACCGGCTTATGAACCGGCTTAAAGCAGCAACACGACCTGCCAGTCGCTGAACATCATTGATGCACGCCGGTTTAGCCAGAGAGGTAATCGCCTTGATCTTCTCTGGATTAGCTTCAATGCCTCTGTTTGAGACCAAAAAACCCAAGAGCTTGCCTGCAGGTACACCAAACACACACTTGGCCGGGTTAAGCATCATCTTATAAACCCGGAGATTATCAAAGGTCTCTTTCAAGTCAGATATCAAGGTTTCCTTCTCTCTGGACTTTACCACGACGTCATCCACATAAGCATGAACATTACGCCCGATTTGATCGTGTAGATAGTTCTGCACACATCGCTGATACGTCGCCTGAGCACTCTTGAGCCCAAACGGCATAGATACATAACAGAAGGCTCCAAAAAGAGTGATGAAAGCTGTCTTCTCCTGGTCCTTAACTGCCATTTTGATCTGATGATAACCAGAGTAAGCTTCCAAAAAGCTCAAACGTTCACAACCCGCCGTAGCATCAATGATCTGATCAATACAGGGGAGGGCAAAGGGATCAGCCGACCAATCCTTGTTTAAGTACGTGTAATCCACACACATCCGCCAGGTGCCATTCTTTTTAAGCACAAGTACCGGGTTAGCCAACCACTCCGGGTGAAAAACTTCAACAATGAACCCGGCCGCTAGGAGCCGGGCAACTTCCTCTCCAATAGCTTTCCGTCTCTCTTCGTTAAACCGTCGGAGAAACTGCCTGACCGGCTTATACTTTGGATCAATATTAAGAGTGTGCTCAGCGAGTTCCCTCGGTACACCCGGCATGTCAGAAGGTTTCCACGCAAAGATATCCCGGTTCTCACGGATGAACTCGATGAGCGCGCTTTCCTATTTAGGATCCAAATTGGTACTGATGCTGAATTGCTTAGAAGAGTTGCCTGGAGTAAAGTCAACAAGCTTCGTCTCAGCGGCCGATTTAAACTTCAACGCTGGGTCATGCTCTGCAGTTGGCTTCTTCAGGGAGGTCATATCCGCCGGGTCAACATTGTCTTGATAAAATTTGAGCTCCTCCGCTGCACAGGCAGACTCAGCATAAGCTGCGTCGCCTTCTTCACACTCCAAGGCTACTTTTTGACTCCCATGCACAGTGATGGTGCCCTTGTGACCCGGCATCTTGAGCTGCAAATAAACGTAACACGGCCGCGCCATGAACTTAGCATAAGCTGGCCGCCCAAACAGAGCGTGATATGGGCTCCTGATTTTGACCACTTCAAACGTCAATTTATCAGCCCTGGAATCATACTCATCTCCAAAGGCCACTTCCAGCTCAATCTTGCCAACTGGGTAAGCCGACTTACCAGGAACCACTCCATGGAAAACAGTGTTGGATGTCCTTAAATTCTTATCAGTCAACCCATGCGTCGAAAGGTCTCATAATAGAGGATCTTGATGCTGCTACCTCCATCCATGAGTACCTTAGTGAATTTATATCCACCAACCTGAGGTGCCACCACCAAGGCTAACTGACCCGGATTATCAACCCGTGGAGGGTGATCCTCTCTGCTCCATACAATGGGCTGTTCCGACCACCTCAAATAACGAGGAACTTCCGGCTCTACAGAATTCACGGCCCTCTTATGAACCTTCTGGTCACATTTGCATAAGCTAGTGGTAAACACGTGATACTGCCCACTATTCAACTAATTCGGATGGCTTTGATAACCCGGCTGCTACTGCTGTTGCTCTCCTTGACCAGACTGCTATTGATTATAACCGCCTTGATGTCCCTGAAAGCCAAGGTTTAAACCGCTGCCCGGGCCATGAAAACCGCCAGACCCCGAACCGCCGCCGGATCCAGAGTTATCACCAAACATGTTGGAATTCTTAAAAGCCTTCATGATCGCGCAATCCTTCCATAAGTGGGTGGTGGGTCGTTCCCGGGTGCCGTGTCTTGGGCAAGGCTCATTGAGCAACTGCTCAAGAGATGGGCCTGACCCGCCAGATCAAGGGGGCGGCTTGCCCTTACGTCTCTGATTGTTACCTTGTGCATTAGCGTTGGCCACAAACTCTGGGTTACCATCCGCCTTACGCTTATTGCCACCTTGATTCATCGGGTTATGCTGCTGACCCTTTCCATTGCTGTTCTTCTTTCCTTTCCCTGTCTTTTCCTCATCAGACGCAGGATCCTTGGTATTATCAGAGTCGGCATATTTGACTAAAGCCGCCATCAGCGTACCCATATCGTTACAATCACGCTTAAGGCGCCCCAGTTTCTGCCTCAGCGGCTCAAAGCGGCAATTCTTCTCCAACATGAGGACTGCAGAGCTGGCATCCATCTTGTCAGATGAATGCGTTATCTCCTTGACCCGGCGTACCCAATGAGTCGTGGATTCACCCTCTTCCTGCTTACAATTTGTCAAGTCCACAATCGACATAGATTGCTTACTAGTGTCTTTGAAGTTCTGGATGAAACGGGCCTTTAACTCGGCCCATGAGCCAATGGAATTGTGTGGCAAACCCTTTAACCATGACCGGGCCATTCCATCTAACATCATGGTGAAGTACTTAGCCATTGCTGCGTCGCTGACCTCCAACAGCTCCATGGCCATCTCATAACTTTTGATCCACGCTCCGGGCTGTAAGTCAGCCGTGTAGTTCGGCACCTTTCGAGGTCCCTTGAAGTCCTTGGGTAGGCGCACATTACGCAGAGTCGGTACCAAACAAGGAACACCGCCGGTTCTAGTGGCTACTCCCGTCTCAACGGAAGTCGTCGGATACTCTAGGAAATCTTGTATGAGCCTTCTGTTGAGCCGCTAGTTGAGTCGCCCGCTCGTTCTCCTGGCGTACTCGGTCCTGCACTGGATTATAGCCACCGGGCTGATTACGGCGCTGTGCGTTGCTTGACAAGGCTTCAGACTCCATGTGCCTGCTGTAACTCGAACTCCGGTTTTGATGAGGCGGTGCTAACCAAGGCGGAGGAGTTGAATGAATCCTATCCCGGCTGTAAGAATAAGTCTCTTGCTGAGCCAGGGCCGTCTGGAGAAGTTCTTTGACCCTCCGGGTCTCCACTGCTATCGGGTCATCACCGTCCGCGGGGAGAGCCGCCAAGCGCATTGATGCTGCGATTAAGTTCTCCATGGGGTTGGAAAAGTGATCCGGCGGTATCGGCACGTAACGGGCGGAGCTATACTCCCATGAGGAGGTGCCATCTCCCGAGGCTGGGCCGGTCCTCCTGTTCCGGCTGTCATAAACTGATTTGCATCTGGCGGGTTACTTGGACCGGCTCCGGGTGTAGCGAAAAGATTCTGAGGATTGTAAACCGAAGGTAAACGGGACTGGGATTTCTGATGTCTCCTTCTCATCACCTTGTTAGACACGTTTAGGCTCATCGTGAGCTGATAGGCTTCTGATTGTAGCCGCTGTGCCCGTGCATCTAGAGCCGCCCGCTCTGCGGCTAATCTAGTGTCCTCAGCTGCCAAGGCCTCCTTAGCCCGAGCTATCTCCTCACGCACTCATGCCACCTCCACGTCATGCTCATATTTGTTTGCAGGAATAACCGTGGCGGTTAACAGGGCCGTAAGCTTGTCCATGAGATCTATCAGCACCTGAGCCGGCGGGCGCACAGAGCCTCCTACCCCGGCTGCCCCCATCCCAGACGTTATTGCTGTAGCAACTGTAGAATTTTGGCCGGGTTGAGTCCCAGCCATGAAGACTCCTGCCCATCTTGGCGGCTCATAGGGGTCCGGAATACTAGTGCCATCAGAACAGCCCCCAAGCCTGCCGTCTTGCACTTGGTATAGTGAATCTGTTGAACCGGCGGATGAATCACCATCCGAGAGGACGTCCGTCTCACCACCATCTTCAGATTCTTCAGAAAGTTCCTCTTCATGGATGCATCCCACGAAGGCACGCTTCATGACGGGTTGAACTCGGGCCTTTCTTGCACGCTGAGCCCTCTCGACGAGGTCGATGTAGTTGTCCGACTCAGGGCCTGGTTCACCAATCCGGCCGATGAAGACGTGGATTCCACCGAAGGGGACCCGGTATCCATACTCAATTGAGCCGGCGTCGAAGCCCAGCCTTCGTCGTCGATGTAGATCTTGCCGCGACGACTCTTGGTCATCCGGCCCACTACGTATCCCTTAAGCCCTTCGAAGTTGCCCTTCAAGAACTCAAATCCACCATGCGCTGGCTCCACGGTGGGCGCCAACTGTCATGGAATTGTCACGTCAGATGTCCTCGTGAAAGGACTTAGTTGTGGAGCCATCGCAACTAGGAAGCTTGAAGGGGTTAATTGGGATAAAGGACACGAGAGGTTTATACTAGTTCGGCCCCTTACGGTGAAGGTAAGCCTACGTCTAGTTGGGTTGGTATTGATGTTTCGATGACCAGGGAGCGAGATATGGTATGCCCGGCTCTCGATGAGTTGTTTCAGGCCCTAAGCTGCCGGCGGGTCGTCCCCTTATATACACGGGTTGACGCCCTGCGGCTCACAGAGTCCCGGCCGGCTTATAAACAGTGTCCGGCTCGGTGACTAGTTAAATCTACCTTATGATACAAGTCATGCCATTATGGCGGTTTACTACAACGGGCCTTAACTCGCCTGTGGGCCTTAGGCCCTTTATTGAACCGCCATCTTCATGCTTGGTCTTGGGATTCTTTCTGGCGAGTCCTCTTTGCATAACCCGGCCCTTCCTGGGCGGCTTAGACAAATAGTTATATCCCCAACACCAGCTATACTTTTTTGAGGAATACCCAGGCAAGGTCAAGTTGTTATTCTCCGCCCCGCTGGGCTGCAAATCTTTCCTAGGAGGGATGCATTAGGCTTAACAAGAAAATGAGCTTTAAGAAATAATAAATGGGATGTAATTATAAAAACTTGGCAGTAACTATAAAAAAATGCACCAAACACGTAATTACTTCATAAAATATTATTTTTGGATATTGAAAATTTTAATTTCATTAATTGTTGCGAGCGCAATGTTTCATTGGATTTTTACGTAATATAAATTTATATTGAAATTGTATTTAATCTGACTAGAAATTTCGGGATAAAAACATTTCGGATCCCATCAAAATGTGGGAAATTTTATTGAATTCTGTTTTGAACGGTTGGTTGAAATGGCTGTACTTTTAACAAACTGTAAATGGGCTGTAGTAAATTCCATTAGAATTCAAAAATGGGCTGCACATTCTTACAAATCTCAAATGGGCTATAAGTTCTCTGCCACACACTTCTGGCCTTACTAAGTTGACGCGTCCCCTAAAAAAACCGAGTTGATGCGTATGCAAGGCTTTGTCAACTTATAGTCAACACACGGTTCTAGCAGCAGTGGCCGTTGGATGTCCATACGGATGCCGTGCTTCTTCTTCAATCTCGGATATTCTAGCTTCACCCGCCCAAAAAATGATTCCTCCCCCTGACATCTGGGGCGCACCATTTTGGAAGCTTGTGGGCCTACTAAGTTGACGTACCAAGGGCTTTGTCAACTTAGTCAATATAAACGATTCTAGCTGCAGTGACCGTACGATGTCCATCCAACGGCCGTCGTGCTTCTTTAACCTCTGTTCTTCTTGCTCCAGCCACTCAAAGTAGCACCGGTCGTGCTGCCTGCTCCTGCCTCCCGTGGCCGGCTATGCTGCCGCGGAGGCCTCACCGCCCCTACTACTCCCACCGCTGGCCAGGCCATCCCTCCACTCACCCACACCCCCTATTATTCTGCAGCAACGACAACGCAGCCGAACCAGTGAACCCTCGTACTCCTCTCCGCGTGTGCATCCACTGCCGCGTCTTCCCCGGCTCCGCGTCTTCCCCTTCCTAGGCCTCGCCGTCATCCACCGCCGTGGTGCTCTCGGTGCGGCGTGGTCAATGTGGTCAAGGAACGACTTCCATCGGACGTGGGCTGTACGTGGAGAGGCTGACAGCTGGGTCCATGGCAGCCGCAAGGAAGTGCCTCCTTATTATGCGCAAAATAATTATTCCTCCACCTGACAGCGGGGACCCACCGGATGGGCCACCGTATTTCGCGAAAAAAATGATTCGCCCCCCGGCTGCTGGGACCCACCAGCTACATCTTCGCACGCAAGGAAGTGCGTCCGAAAAAAACGATTCGCCCCCTGACTGCTGGGACCCACCAGCTACATCTTAGCACGCAAGGAAGTGCGTCCGGGAAAAAATGATTCGCCCCCCTAACTGCTGGGACCCACCAGCTGCAC
Organism: Triticum timopheevii; assembly: GCA_963921465.1. Classification (NCBI taxonomy): domain Eukaryota; kingdom Viridiplantae; phylum Streptophyta; class Magnoliopsida; order Poales; family Poaceae; genus Triticum; species Triticum timopheevii. Next base: position 429,624,191 of record OY997268.1, on the reverse strand, counting down.
CTTCGCACGCAAGGAAGTGCGTCCGGGCAAAAAAATGATTCGCCCCCCTGACTGCTGGGACCCACCAGCTAAATCTTCGAACGCAAGTAAGTGCCTGACAGTCAGGACCCACCTGGTCGAAGCATAAGTAGCGTTGTCATTCTGGTCGCGAACGTGTACGTACATACTGGTCGATGTAGAGGCGCTCACGTGTCGTAGTAGAGGCGCGCACATGTCATAGTAGAGGCGCACACGTAGCATGTACACGTACGTACAACGGCCAGGGTGCAAGAAAGTAAATACGGCCACGTACATACATATGGGCGGGGTCTCGAACGCCTACTCGTGCATACGTACGGCCAGGGCTCGTGTACATGGCTGGGTCAGAACGGAGAAACATCATCGTCGTCGTGTTCATAGGGAGCCAACCGGCTGGGTCAGAACGGAATGCGTCGTTGTGTTCATCGGGAGGGCTTGGACGGAACATGCGATGGAAACGAGGCCTGGCGTACTGCAGAACAGAGGAAACGGCCTTGTGTTCGACCGGCCACGTTCGAAACGGGATCTTGTTCATCGGGAGGGGTGTGGCGTACAGCAAAACAGAGGAAACGAACCTCCTATGGTCGAAACGGGGGTCCTGTTGATCGGGAGGGGTGTGGTGTACCGCAAAACGGACAAAACGGACTTGTGTTGGAGCGTTACGGTCGAAACGGGGGTCCTGTTGATCGGGAGGGGTGTGGCGTACCACAAAACTGACGAAACAGACTTGTGTTGGAGCGCTACGGTCGAAACGGGGGTCCTATTCATCAGAAGGGGTGTGGCGTACCGCAAAACGGGACTCCACGGGATACTGTTCATCTCCACCGTCGACCTCCTCCAGCCTCCACGGGCTCCTGTTCATCCATCCTCCACCGCGCGCTACTCCACCGGCTACTGTTCAACCACCCCTCCACGGGAACCCCTCCATCGTCTATTGTTCATCCAGCCCTCCACGGGGTCGTCCTATTCATCCAACCCTCCACGGGGTCGTGTTCATCCAGCCCCAACCGCCTCAATCATGGCAACGCCACGGGGTCCTGTTCATCCACCCCCATCGCTCACTGTTCATCCATCCCCCCGCAACGCTCACTGTTCATCTAGAGAGGCAGCATCGATCGGCTTCAGTTAGCAGCAGTAGCAAAGGAATCGCTCGATCGGGTTCAGTTAAGAGCCATCGATCGATCGCTCGGGTTCAGTAACGCGTAGCCTGCAGTGCAATCACTCGGGTTCAGTTAGAGCCCAACGCCTCGCTCGGGTTCAGTTAGAGCCAACGCCTCGCACACACGTGCGTACGTGTATGAGAGAAACGCGCATCGCTCGGCCCCCGACCGCCCACCGTAACTGGGAACTCCCCGAAATTTTCCTCGCCCTCGCTTCTACCATGGTTTTTCCGTCATGGACGGCCCAAAGAATGTCATGCAGCTACATCTCCGGCCCGCCCAGGACGAAAAGCCCATTTTCTATCATGATTTTTTGTCATAGAAGTAGGAGCCCACCACATCTATGATGGTACCGGGTTTTGTCACAATTATCATCATAGAAGTGTCATAAGTATGACAGAAAAAAAATTCATTCGACCCAAAATGTCACGGATGTGTCTTTTTTTTGTAGTTTATAGCCGCGAGCGGATTCATTCAACTCCACGCCCCAGCCAAAGTTACAGCCGACGTGTTGAATTGCTGGCGGTTTCCAGCAGTGAATGGCGTTGTAACCCACCCCATGGGCATGACCGGCCACGGGTTGATAACAATGCTCAGGCCCTGATGGGTCAAGCCAGGGCACGTCAAGGGGCAGAGCTAGCGGCTCATTTGGCTGCTCAGCAACAGCTTCAGCGTAACCAATCAACGTCTGTAGAAGCCGGGATGACTTCCAGGACAGTGGGTGTGCCGTGTTTAGCACCGGCTCACCGCAATGAGTGTTTGCCGAAGGACTTCAATGGTCCTCGAAAGGTTCCCAATTACACAGGGGATCAACCTCCTGGGGCATGGATTGAGAGCTATGAGCTGGCTATGGAGATGTTAGATGTGAATGATGCTGTGTGCGCCAAGTATTTCACCATGATGTTGGATGGACCGGCTCGAACCTAGTTGAAGGGATTACCTCCTGATTCCATCAATTCGTGGGTGGAGTTGAAGCCGCATTTTATTCAGAATTTTAAAGACACGTGTAAACATCCTCTATCGATTATCGACTTGGACACTTGTGTCCAGCGTGAGGATGAGTCGCCCCACCACTTGGTCTACCGGGTTTCCACTATTATCCACTCATCAGTTAGTATCAACGCTGGTTCTGTTGTTTTGATTCTGGAGAAAAATTGCCGATTCACCCCTCTCAAGCAAAAGTTAGGGCGGCTTAAACATCACTGCAATGACATGGGAGAGCTCATGGGGGCTCTCATCAAATACACCGACTCTGACAATACTAAGGATCCAGGGTCCGACAAAGAGAAGTTCAACAAGGGGAAGAAGAATGGCAATGGAAAAGGACAACAGCCAAACATGGTAGGGCATAACCAGGGTGGTAACAGTAAGCGCAAGCAACCTGACGGTGGGTCAGATTTTGTGGCCAATACCAATGCACAGAATAACGGTCAGCGCCGAAAGGGAAACCCACAATTTCAGGCAGGCGGGTCAAAGTTCAACCTGGAGGCGGTGCTGAACCAGCCTTGCCTGAAGCATAGTTATGGAGACATGCCGTCGACTCACTTGTGGAAAATATTTCATCATGAAGGAGTACAAGAATTCTAGCTCCCATGAGGATCATCATAACAACAATGGTCCGCACGGTGGGTCAGGATTCGGCTCGCACGGGCTTGGCTTTGGAGGTGGCGGCTCAAGTTTCGGATTTCAAGGTCAGGGCCATCAGGGCAGTTTTAACAAGCAGCCCAATCAAGGTAGTCAACAACAACAGTCAGGGTATTAGAGTAATCCAAAGTAGTGGAATAGTGGCCAATACCACATTTTCACCACAAGCCCGTGCAAGCGAGATCAAAAGGTTCATAAATGAGCGGAAAGTGCAGTTGAGCCGGCCATACCTCGATACTTACGATGGTCAGAGCAGCCAATTGTATGGAGCCATGAGGATCACCCGCCCTGGGTTGACAATCTGGGATAGTTGACTTTGGTGGTAGCCCCTCAGGTTGGAGGATACAAGTTTACTAAAGTGCTTATGGATGTAGGCAGTAGTATCAATATCCTCTATTATGATACTTTTTGCCGTATGAATTTGACTGATAAAGATCTTAAGCCATCTTCTACAGTCTTTCATGTGTGGTGCCTGGGAAGTCGGCATACCCAGTGTGCAAGAAAGCTTTGGAAATGGCTTTTGGAATTGAGAATGATTACAGGGCTGAGACGCTCAACTTTGAAGTGGTCAAGATCAAAAGCCCCTATCACACTCTGTTTGGACGGCCGGCTTATGCCAAGTTCATGGTACGGCCTTGTTATGTGTATCTGTAGCTTAAGATGCCGGGTCGCAAGGGTACCATCGCGGTACATGGTGACAGGAAGATAGCTTCGAAATGTGAAGAGGATGATGCTGCTTATGCCGAGTCTGCCTGTGCAACGGAGGAGCTGAAGTTTATAAAGATAATGTTGACCCGGCGGATATGACCCCTTGAAGAAACCAACTACAGAGCATGACCCTTTGTCGAAGTTTAAGTTGGCAGATGATATCAAACAGGTTGACTTCGTCCCTGGCGATTCATCCAAGCAGTTCACTATCGGTGCTTATATCGATCCGAAATAGGAAAGCGCGCTCATCAAGTTCATCCGTGAGAATCGTGACATCTTTGCATGGAAGCCTTCGGACATGCCAGGTGTACCGAGAGAACTCACTGAGCACACTCTTAATATTGATCCTATGTTTAAGCCAATCAAGCAATTCCTTCGTCGTTTTAATGAAGAAAGATGTAAGGCCATCGGAGAAGAGGTGGCACGACTCTTAGCGGCTGAGTTCATCGTTGACGAAGTTTTTCACCCAGAGTGGTTGGCTAACCCGGTGCTGGTACTTAATAAAAATGGCACTTGGCGTATGTGTGTGGATTACAGAGACCTTAATAAAGCTTGTCTAGCTGATCCTTTTGCTCTTCCCACATTGATTAGATCATAGATGCTACGGCGGGTTGTGAGCATTTGTGTTTCCTGGATGCTTACTCTGGATACCATCAGATCAAGATGGAAGTCAAAGACCAAAAGAAGATGGCTTTCATCATGCCTTTTGGAGCTTTTTGCTATGTGTCAATGCCTTTCGGGCTCAAGAGTGCCTAGGCGACTTATCAGCATTGTGTGCAGAACTGTTTTCACAGTCGGATTGGACGTAATATTCATGCCTACGTGGATGATATTGTTGTAAAGTCTATAAAGAAGGAGACTTTATTGGATGATCTGAAAGAGACCTTTGATAATCTCCGGGTCTATAAGATGATGCTTAACCTGGCCAAATGCGTTTTTGGCGTGACTGCAGGCTGATACGTCTCCAACCTATCTATAATTTTTGATTGTTCCATGCTATTATATTACCCGTTTTGGATGTTTATGGGCTTTATTATACACTTTTATATTATTTTTGGGACTAACCTATTAACCGGAGGCCCAGCCCAAATTGCTGTTTTCTTGCCTATTTCAGTGTTTCGAAGAAAAGGAATATCAAACGGAGTCCAAACAGAATGAAACCTTCGGAAGAGTTATTTTTGGAACGGAAGCAATCCAGGAGACTTGGAGTAGACGTCAGGGAAGCTTCGAGGAACCCACGAGGGTCCAGGGCGCGCCCCCCACCCTCGTGGGCCCCTCGTGGTTCCCTTGACCGACTTCTTTCGCCTATATATATGCATATACCCTATAAAACATCCAGGAGCACCATAGATCAGGAATTCCGCCACCGCAAGCCTCTGTAGCCACCAAAAACCAATCGGGACCCTGTTCCGGTGCCCAGCCGGAGGGGGGATCCCTCACCGGTGGCCATCTTCATCATCCCGGCGCTCTCCATGACGAGGAGGGAGTAGTTCACCCTCGGGGCTGAGGGTATGTACCAGTAGCTATGTTTTTGATCTCTCTCTCGTGTTCTTGATTCAGCACGATCTTGAAGTATCGCGAGCTTTGCTATTATAGTTGGATCTTATGATGTTTCTCCCCCTCTACTCTCTTGTAATGGATTGAGTTTTCCCTTTGAAGTTATCTTATCGGATTGAGTCTTTAAGGATTTGAGAACACTTGATGTATGTCTTGCCGTGCTTATCTGTGGTGACAATGGGATATTACATGATCTACTTGACGTATGTTTTGGTGATCAACATGCGGGTTCAGTGACCTTGTGAACTTATGCATAGGGGTTGGCACATGTTTTCGTCCTGACTCTCTGGTAGAAACTTTGGGCACTCTTTGAAGTACTTTGTGTTGGTTGAATAGATGAATCTGAAATCATGTGATGCATATCGTATAATCATAGCCACGGATACTTTAGTTGACATTGGAGTATCTAGGTGACATTAGGGTTTTGGTTGATTTGTGTCTTAAGGTGTTATTCTAGTACGAACTCTATGATAGATTGAACAGAAAGAATAGCTTCGTGTTATTTTACTACAGACTCTTGAATAGATCGATCAGAAAGGATAACTTTGAGGTGGTTTCATACCCTACAATAATCTCTTCTTTGTTCTCCGCTATTAGTGACTTTGGAGTGACTCTTTATTGCATGTTGAGGGATAGTTATATGATCCAGTTATGTTATTATTGTTGAGAGAACTTGCACTAGTGAAAGTATGAACCTTAGGCCCTGTTTCCTAGCATTGCAATACCATTTGTGCTCACTTTTATCATTAGTTACCTTGCTGTTTTTATATTTTCAGATTACAAAAACCTATATCTACCATCCATATTGCACTTGTATCACCATCTCTTCGCCGAACTAGTGCACCTATAGAATTCACCATTGTATTGGGTGTGTTGGGGACACAAGAGACTCTGTTATTTGGTTGCAGGGTTGTTTGAGAGAGACCATCTTCATCCTACGCCTCCCACGGATTGATAAACCTTAGGTCATCCACTTGAGGGAAATTTGCTACTGTCCTACAAACCTCTGCACTTGGAGGCCCAACAACGTCTACAAGAAGAAGGTTGTGTAGTAGACATAAGGCTCTTTTCCGGCGCCGTTGCTGGGGAGGTGAGTGCTTGAAGGTATATATTTAGATCTTGCAATCGAATCTTTTTGTTTCTTGTTTTATCAGTAGTTTAGTTTATAAAAAAAATCAATTGAGTTTGCCTCATACGCTTCATGTTTTTAATATCTTTCTGATAATGATGGAAAGGAAAATTGTGCTCAAGTGCTAGAAGAAGAAGTCTATAAAATGTTTGGCACTAAATCTTTGAATGAGGAGCATGATTGCATTGTTGTTAGTATGAAATCTTTGAATATCCATGGTACTAATGATGATTGCACTAGTCATGATGAAAATGTCTCTTATAAGCATGTCAATTTTTGTGGAGTGCATAGAGTTTGCAAGTACACACCAAATAGGGAAGATAGATTTTGCAAGAGGCATAAGTATTTAGAAACTAAATGGTTGCAAGAAAGGCTAGATGTTTGTGCTGAAAATTTAAAATTTCTTTGCCATCCTTGTGAACTTTGCAATGAACGTGATCATTTAAATCCCCAATGCAAATTGTTTCATGATCGTATCGTGTCTAAAAATTGTGATGACTTGATTTCCCTTGCACATCATAATGAACTTAGTTTGCTTATGGGTTATGAAGAAATGAAACGTTTAACTAAGGATCTTCTAGAATTTGTCCTTGATAAAGTTCTTGATTTTGATCTAGAGGAAATTTATATGTATTGTGCGGTGAATTGCATTGAAAATGCTTACATTGCCAATTACATAAAATCAAGAAAACAAATAGAATATGAAGAGAATACTAATGAAAGGGAAGAGATTTCCCAATATCGTCCTATTCTTTCTTATGATGAATCAGGTAACGAGGAGGAGCCTTCTATCCAACCAATCTCATTAATAAGGAGCTCAGAAAAGAGGGTTAAACCCACACATGATGTGAAGAAGAAAAAGAAAAGTCGGGGAAGCAAAGGTAGGAAGGTATCCCACCCAAATGATGTTGCTCCTATTACTCATTGTGATGATGATAATTGCTATAGCATTGGTGCTATCCATACTAGTATTAATGATGAGAGTGATTATGCTTATGATATGAAAAGGCCCAAGCTTGGGGATGCTATGTTTGATGAGAATGACATGTTTGAGAATATATTTGCTGCAATTAATGTTTGTCCCAAGCTTGGGGATGCTATGTTTAATGAAGATGATATTTTTAGCCTCCCAAGTTTCGATGAGCAAATTTATTATGATGATAGCATGCCTCCTATTTATGATGGTTATATTGATGAAAGTGGGTTTGGAAGAGTGTCAACTTTAGGAAGTAATGATCCCACTATTTTGGAGGGTACTGAATCTTATAATATTTATGAAAGTGGATTTGGAGAGGTCATGACTTTATTTACTGATGAATCCACTATTTTGGAAGAGGTTTCAATTGATTATGATGAGAACAAAGTTGCTACTTATGATGATTATTGTGATGAAACTTATGCTATAAAAAGTAGTGATGATTATATTTATAAAACTTGTCATGATTATGATTACCCTTTTTCTGAAAATTACTCTTTTAATATGGAAACAATTTATAGTATTCGAGTTTCCTATGATACTCCCACTATTTCGAATGAGGAGAATTTTGCTTATGTGGAGAGTAATAAAATTTCTATGCAAGTAGATCATGGAAAGAATTATTTATGTGCTGGTTATATTGTTGAATTCATTCATGATGCTACTGAAAATTATTACGAGGGTGGAACATATGCTTGTAGGAATTGCAATAATATCAAGTTTCCTCCCTATGTGCTTAAAATCTTGAAGTTATGCTTGTTTTGCCTTCCTATGCTAGTTGATTATTGTTCCCATAAGTTGTTTGCTCACAAAATCCCTATGCGTAGGAAGTGGGTTAGACTTAAATGTGCTAGTCATATTCTTCATGATGCTCTCTTTATGTTTCAATTCTTATCTTTTATGTGAGCATCATTTGAAATCATCATGCCTAGCTAGGGGCGTTAAACTTTAGCGCTTGTTGGGAGGCAACCCAATTTTATTTTTGTTCTGTGCTTTTTGCTCCTGTTTAGTAATAAATAATTCATCTAGCTTCTGTTTAGATGTGGTTTTATGTTTCAATTATTGTTTGTGCCAAGTAGAACCTTTGGGAAGACTTGGGTGAAGTCTATGCGATCTTGCTGTAAAAAACAGAAACTTTTGCGCTCACGAGATTAGCTGCCATTTTTTTACTGGAGAGCGATTTTAGGTTTATTCTTTTTGCATATGATTAATATACAAATTCCTCAGGTCCACAAATTTATTTCAGAATTTTTGGAGTTCCAGAAGTTTACGTTCGATACAGATTACTACAGACTGTTCTGTTTTTGACAGATTCTGTTTTCTATGTGTCGTTTGCTTATTTTGATGAATCTATGAGTAGTATCGGAGGGTATGAACCATAGAGAAGTTGTAATACAGTAGATATTACACCAATATGAATTTAGAATGAGTTCACAACAGTACCTAAGTGGTGATTTATTTTCTTATACTAACTGAGCTTACGAGTTTTCTGTTGAGTTTTGTGTTGTGAAGTTTTCAAGTTTTGGGTAAAGATTCGATGGACTATGGAATAAGGAGTGGGAAGAGCCTAATCTTGGGGATGACCAAGGAACCCCAAGGTAATATTCAAGGACAACCAAGAGCCTAAGCTTGGGGATGGCCCGGATGGCATCCCCTCTTTTGTCTTCGTTCATCGGTAACTTTACTTGGAGCTATATTTTTATTCACCACATGATATGTGTTTTGTTTGGAGCGTCATTTTATTTTCTTTTGTTTTGCTTTCTGTTTGAATAAAATACCAAGATATGAAATTCTTAAATGTTAGAGATTCTTAAAATAGTTGCATAATTATCCGACTGCTCATTGATCTTCACTTATATCTTTTGGGGTAGTTTGTCATTTGCTCTAGTGCTTCACTTATCTCATTTTAGAGCACGGTGGTGGTTATATTTTATAGAAATTATTGATCTCTCATGCTTCACTTATATTATTTTGAGAGTCTTTTAGAACATCATGGTATTTGCTATGGTTATAAAATTGGTCCTAATATGATGGGCATCCAAGTTGGGTATAATAAAAACTATCATAGAAAGTGCATTGAATACTATGATCAATTTAATACTTGATAATTGTTTTGAGATATAAAGGTGGTAATGTTAGAGTCATGCTAGTTGGGTAATTATGAAATTGATAAATACTTGTGTTAAAGATGGCAAGTCCCGTAGCATGCACGTATGGTAAAAGTTGCGTAACAAATTTGTTGCATGGGGTGTTCTTTTGATTGCCTTCCTTATGTGTGGAGGTCGGGATCGCGTGATGGTTAACTCTTACCAACCCTTCCCCTAGGAGCATGCGTAGTAGTACTTTTCTTAGAGGGCTAATAAAATTTTGCAATAAGTATATGAGTTCTTTATGACTAATGTGAGTCCATGGATTATACGCACTCTCACCCTTCCACCATTGCTAGCCTCTCTTGTGCCGCACAACTTTCACCGGTACCATACACCCACCATTTACCTTCCTCAAAACAGCCACCATACTTACCTATTATGGCATTTCCATAGCCATTCCGAGATATATTGCCATGCAAGTTTCCACCGTTCCGTTTATTATGACACGCTCCATCGTTGTCATATTGCTTTTTGCATGATCATGTAGTTGACATCGTATTTGTGGCAAAGCCACCATTATAATTCTTTCATACATGTCACTCTTGATTCATTTTATATCCCGGTACACCGCCGGAGGCATTCACATAGAGTCATATTTTGTTCTAAGTATTGAGTTGTAAATCAATAAAAGTGTGATGATCATCATTATTGGAGCATCATCCCTTGAAAAGAAAGGCCAAAAAAAAGAGAAAGGCCAAAAAAAGGAAGGCCCCCAAAAAAGGGGGGACAATGTTACTATCCTTTTCCACAGTTGTGCTTCAAAGTAGCACCATGATCTTCATGATAGAGAGTCTCTTATGTTGTCACTTTCATATACTAGTGGGAATTTTCCATTATAGAACTTGGCTTGTATATTCCAATGATGGGCCTCCTCAAAATGCCCTAGGTCTTCGTGAGCAAGCAAGTTGGATGCACACCCACTTAGTTTCTTTTGTTGAGCTTTCATACATTTATAGCTCTAGTGCATCCGTTGCATGGCAATCCCTACTCACTCACATTGATATCTATTAATGGGCATCTCCATAGCCCATTTATACGCCTAGTTGGTGTGAGACCATCTTCTCCCTTTTTGTCTTCTCCACACAACCTCCATCAATATATTCTATTCCACCCATAGTGCTATATCCATGGCTTACGCTCATGTATTGCGTGAGAGTTGAAAAAAGCTGAAGCGCGTTAAAAAGTATGAACCAATTGCTTGGCTGAAACCGTAGTTGTGCATGATGGGAGTATTTTGTGTGAAGAAAATGAAACATAACCTAACTATATGATTTTGTAGGGATAAGCTTTCTTTGGCTATGTTATTTTGATAAGACATGATTACTTGTTAGTATGCTTGAAGTATTACTATTTTTATGTTAATATGAACTTTTATCTTGAATCATTTGGATCTGAACATTCATGCCACAATAAAGAAAATTACATTGAGAAAAATGCTAGGTAGCATTCCACATCAAAATTTCTGTTTTTATCATTTACCTACTCGAGGACGAGCAGGAATTAAGCTTGGGGATGCTTGATACGTCTCCAACCTATCTATAATTTTTGATTGTTCCATGCTATTATATTACCCGTTTTGGATGTTTATGGGCTTTATTATACACTTTCATATTATTTTTGGGACTAACCTATTAACGGAGGCCCAACCCAAATTGATGTTTTTTGCCTATTTCAGTGTTTCGAAGAAAAGGAATATCAAACGGAGTCCAAACAGAATGAAACCTTCAGGAGAGTTATTTTTGGAACAGAAGCAATCCAGGAGACTCCGAGTAGACGTCAGGGAAGCTTCGAGGAAGCCACGAGGGTCCAGGGCGCGCCCTACCCCCTGGGCGCCCCCCACCCTCATGGGCCCCTCGTGGCTCCCCTGACCGACTTCTTTCGCCTATATATATCCATATACCCTAAAAACATCCAGGAGCACCATAGATCGGGAATTCCGCCGCCGCAAGCTTCTGTAGCCACCAAAAACCAATTGGGACCCTGTTCCGGCACCCTGCCGGAGGGGGGATCCCTCACCGGTGGCCATCTTCATCATCCCGGTGCTCTCCATGACGAGGAGGGAGTAGTTCACCCTCGGGGCTGAGGGTATGTACCAGTAACTATGTGTTTGATCTCTCTCTCTCTCTCTCTCTCTCTCTCTCTCTCTCTCTCTCGTGTTCTCGATTCGGCACGATCTTGATGTATCACGAGCTTTGCTATTATAGTTGGATCTTATGATGTTTCTCCCCCTCTACTCTCTTGTAATGGATTGAGTTTTCCCTTTGAAGTTATCTTATTGGATTGAGTCTTTAAGGATTTGATAACACTTGATGTATGTCTTGCCGTTCTTATCTGTGGTGACAATGGGATATTTACGTGATCTACTTGATGTATGTTTTGGTGATCAACTTGCGGGTTCAGTGACCTTGTGAACTTATGCATAGGGGTTGGCACACGTTTTCGTCTTGACTCTCTGTAGAAACTTTGGGGCACTCTTTAAAGTACTTTGTGTTGGTTGAATAGATGAATCTGAGATTGTGTGATGCATATCGTATAATCATACCCACGGATACTTGAGGTGACATTGGAGTATCTACGTGACATTTGGGTTTTGGTTGATTTGTGTCTTAAGGTCTTATTCTAGTACGAACTCTATGATAGATTGAACGGAAAGAATAGCTTCGTGTTATTTTACTACGGACTCTTGAATAGATCGATCAGAAAGGATAACTTTGAGGTGGTTTCGTACCCTACAATAATCTCTTCGTTTGTTCTCCGCTATTAGTGACTTTGGAGTGACTCTTTGTTGCATGTTGAGGGATAGTTATATGATCCAGTTATGTTATTATTGTTGAGAGAACTTGCACTAGTGAAAGTATGAACCTTAGGCCTTGTTTCCTAGCATTGCAATACCGTTTGTGCTCACTTTTATCATTAGTTACCTTACTGTTTTTATATTTTTTAGATTACAAAATCCTATATCTTCCATCTCTTCGCCGAACTAGTGCACCTATACAATTTACCATTGTATTGGGTGTGTTGGGGACACAAGAGACTCTTTGTTATTTGGTTGCAGGGTTGTTTGAGAGAGACCATCGTCATCCTAGGCCTCCCACGAATTGATAAACCTTAGGTCATCCACTTGAGGGAAATTTGCTACTGTCCTACAAACCTCTTCACTTGGAGGCCCAACAACGTCTACAAGAAGAAGGTTGTGTAGTAGACATCAAAGGCAAGTTGGGTTTTATGGTCTCTGAGAGAGGTATGGAATAAACCGGAGAAAATCAAGGCTATCACCTCATTGGCTAAGCCGGCGTGTGTCAATGATGTCCAGCGTCTGGCGGGTCATATTGCGGCTTTAAGCCGGTTTCTAAGCCGTTTGGGGGAAAGGCTATTCCTTTGTACTAGATGATGAAGAAAACTGATCACTTTGTCTGGAGTGATGCTGCTAATCAGAAGGAGCCCTTGCTACTCTATGTGGCTGCTAACAGTAGAGCCGTCAGTGTGGCAGTTGTAGTGGAAAGGAAGGAAACGGGTAAGGAATATCCAGTTCAAAGGCCAGCTTATTATGTCAGTGAGGTCTTAATTGAGTCTAAACAGAGGTACCCACATTTGTAGAAGCTAGTCTATGGGGTATTCATGGCCAGTCGCAAATTGAGGCATTGTTTCCTTGGGCATCCTATTACTGTGGCCAGCTGTGCTCCCTTAGGGGATATTATTCAAAACAGAGAAGCGACGGGCCGAGTTTCTAAGTGGGCCATTCATCTTGGACCCCATGGGTTGAAATATATGCCTCGGACAGCTATCAAGTCTCAGGCTCTTATGGATTTCGTCAATGACTGGACAGAATTGCAGATGCCTAAGGAGAAGCCTGATAATACATATTGGACTATTCATTTTGACGAGTCCAGGCAGTTGGAAGGCTCGGGGGCTGGAGTTATTTTGACTTCCCCGCGAGGTGACAAATTTTGCTATGTTTTAAGGCTAATGTTTCCGCATACTAACAATGCAGCTGAGTATGAGGCCCTGCTCCATGGTCTTCGGATGGCCAAAGAAATGAACCTAAGCCAGGTTAGGTGCTTTGGAGACTCAGATTTTGTGGCTCAACAAGTCTCAGGAACTTGGGATTCCAAGGACCCACTCATGGTGGCTTATCGCCGGGCGGTTGACAGTATTGCTGGTCATTTCAAAGGGTATCAAGTGGAACATGTTGATCATAGAAAGAATGAGGCGGCCGATGCTTTAAGCAGGCTAGGGTCTCAGTGTAAGCCGGTGCCACCCAATGTTTTCCTTGATATATTTCACAACCCTTCAGTCAAGCTACCAATGGAGGAGGATCTTGCAATTCCTGACCCGGAGGCACAGTTGGTGGCAGCTCTCCATGCTACTCTTGATTGGACGATCCCATATTTGGCTTATATGACCCGGGGTGAGTTGCCTGAGGATGAACTTTTGGCCAGGTAGATAACCCGACGGTCTAAGACTATGACCATTGTCAATGGCGAGTTACACCGATGCAGTGTCATGGGTGTTTTCCAGCATTGTATTTCTCCTGAAGAGGGCCGTGAGATTCTAAGGGAGATACATGAGGGTGATTGTGGTCATCACGCCGGCTCTAAGTCCCTTGTGGCTAAAGATTTTTTTCATAGATTCTACTGGTTGACGGCTCATGTTGATGCTGAGGATCTGCTTAGCAAGTGTGACGACTGCCAGAAATTTTCTAGGCGAGCTCATGTGCCGGCTCAAGAATTGAGGATGATTCCAATTACTTGGCCGTTTGCGGTCTGGAGGCTTGAGATGGTTGGACCTTTCAAGAGGTGTAAGGATAAAAAGACCCACCTCCTAGTGGCGGTTGACAAGTTTACCAAGTGGGTTGAAGCAGAGCCGGTCAGTAAGTGCGCTGCAGCAACGGTGGTTCAGTTCATGAAAAAAGTAATCTTCCGTTTTGGTACCCTCACAGCATCATAACTGATATTGGCACTAATTTATCCAAAGGTGCTATGAGAGAGTTTTGTCAACAAGAGCATATTCGTCTTGACGTCTCATCAGTTGCTCATCCCCAGTCCAATGGTCAAGATGAAAGGGCTAATCAAGAAATCTTGAGAGGGATAAAACCCCGGCTTATGGTCCCTCTACAAAGGACGCCGGGTTGTTGCGTTGAGGAGTTACCCTTGGTGCTGTGGAGTATCAATAGCACTCCCAATAGGTCAATGAGTTATACGCCTTTCTTCATGGTCTGCGGGGCAGAGGCGGTTCTTCCAAGTGATATCCGTATGACTCGCCCCGGGTGGCGGCTTATGTTGAAGCTGATAATGAAAAAGCACGTCAAGATGCTCTTGATATGTTGGATGAGGAGTGAGACCTGGCGGCGGCTCGTTCGGCGATATACCAGCAAGATCCACGTCGCTATCATACCTGCCGGGTTAAAACTCGGACCTTTCAAGAAGGCGACTTGGTGCTCCGTCTCATCCAAGATCAAACAGATATGCATAAGTTATCCCCGCCTTGGGAAGGACCTTTTGTGGTCAGCAAGAACCTGAACAACGGGTCATACTACCTCATTGATATTCGAGAGAACAAGGACTCGCGCACATCGGAGGAGGCGACCCACCGGCCGTGGAACATTGCTCATCTTCGGCCATATTACACTTGAAGCCACCAGCTGTGGTGTTGTACATACTTTCTTCATTGTATATATTATGATCATTATAATAAAGCCGACATCCCTGATAATTCAGGGCCTTTGTCATTTCACTTCTATGAATCGGAGCCTTTATTGTTTGGTCATAAGGTAATTTGGGGGCGACCTGCTCAATGAGCAGAGCTTTGATTACCCTCTTGATCTGGCTTACATGTCGTCTCATTGGTCATTTGGGGGCAACCTGCTCAATGAGCAGAGCCTTGATTACCCTCTTGATCCGGCTTACATGCCGTATCATTGGTCATTTGGGGGCGACCTGCTCAATGAGTAGAGCCTTGATTACCCTCTTGATCCGGCTTACATGTCGTCTCATTGGTCATTTGGGGGTGACCTGCTCAATGAGAAGAGCCTTGATTACCCTCTTGATCCGGCTTACATGCCGTCTCTTTGGTCATTTGGGGGCAACCTACTCAATGAGCAGAGCCTTGATTACCCTCTTGATCCGGCTTACATGCCATCTTATTGGTCACTTGGGGGCTTCCTGCTCAATGAGCATAGCTTTTCTTACCCTCTTGATCAACTTATATGCCAGGTGTAAACACCAAATTTTAGGTTTCCGGCATGTATGTCGTTGTTACTCCGCCCAGCTAATCCTGGAATGACCCACCGTGTTCTTGACAGTCAATCTTTTAAATAAGACCCTGAACTCGTTAAAGTTAAACCGGCGGTTTGTCATGTGAGGGCCGGCTTACAAGTGTGCTGGAAATAACTCAGTGGCCGTGCGACCCATGAAAGCACTTGAAGTTTTAGGCTTGGCGGCCTATAAAAGCCTTGTTTTCTGAATTTCTATTTTTCTGAAGATTTTTGGGTTCATATCTTTTCTCCATATGAATATATGGTTTTCACAATTCAGGGCATGTAGCCTTGGTTGGATGACTCATAATTGAGCATGTTGGGTTAACAACCCGCCCTGATAAGTAGACTTTAAGTCGCCAGGATGATTCGCCTTGAATAAATTCAAGTCATGATTTTTCATATTTGCGGGTTAATACCCATGTTGGATTACAATCATTGCAGCATCATTATGATATCAGTCAACATGTATGACTTCATATTTGAATAAATATTTCGGGTTTTTCCTAGCCGCCTTGGTTATAGACTTTAAGTTGCTAGATCATATTATATTGGAAATTATGACCCGCCCTAGCGTAAACCGCGAGGGTGTATGTTGTTTACCATGTGTGCAAGAACATTGAAAAACAATATGATATTCCCTGCAAGCTCATTAGTGGCGCATAAGAACTTTCATCAGCAGTTTTAAGGCTAAATATGCACGATGGCATGACAGATCATTGTTTCAACTAGCCTATTACAAGGCTTTCCAAAGCCCAAATGATTAAGAGTTTTTCAAAAGAGAAACGCTGCACTGCAGTCTGAAGAGCCTTGGCGAGTTGAAGACTCTGGGTTATCCTGCGCCGATTCTTCTTCTTCTTCCTCCATCATGTGGAAGTCAGATGATGTCCAGTCCATGCCAGTTAAAGCTTGAAACACAGCCTCATCGTCTATAAGGTTGGATGGATCAACAATGGGAGCAAAAGTGTGCTTACGTATTGGAGGAATGAGCTCTACAATCTCATAAGCCGGCGCTTTCACTTTTTCATTTTCCTTTGTATAAGCCGCTTGATACTTTGACAAGTCTTCGGCCAATTTGCTTGCCAGAGGGCGTATCTCTTTGACGCATTTGGTAAAATCATTGGCATGGAAGGTAGAACCGTCTTCTTTGTAACTCGGACAACCAGTTGCCATCTCCTCCGGGTCTAACTCCGCCCGCCATGCTTTGGCCCGGCTCAAAGCAGCGACGACGCCAGCTCGAGTTGAGGATCGCTTGATCTCTTCAATTCTCTTGGGCATGACATATAATTTGTCTAGCACTTCCCTGGTGAGTGAAGGTGGCTGTTTATTATGTGAGATGGCTGTGATGGTTTGCTGAGTGCATGCATACAGCTGTTCCAACAGAGTATAAACCGCCTTCAGCTTCACCAACATGTCTTGGCCAAGGTTGGCACTCCTCGCGCCTGTTGAATAAGTGCACAGATAAGTCGCCGGGCGGAATAAGGTTAAAAATTGGAAGTGGTCGAAACATATTGAGTTACTTACCAAAGAAAACAGCTGTCATCTGGGATATGTGGCATTTTAAGCCGATCAATTCTGCAGCAGTCTCCTTCAAAGAAGATCCGGCAGTCTCTGCTCTTTGAACCAAGGTGGCTTTCTCCTTGTCCCAGGCGGATCTTTTGGTGGAAAATCCAGTTTTGAGCTTCTCGCTCTCTTCAAGACTAAGTTTAAGCTTGGACTCAGCTTCGCGTCTATCAGCTGATAACCCACAAGTATAGGGGATCACAAGAGTTTTCGAGGGTAGAGTATTCAACCCAAATTTATAGATTCGACACAAGGGGAGCCAAAGAATATTTGAGGGTATTAGCAACTGAGTTGTCAATTCAACCACAACTAGATATTAATTATCTGTAGCAACGTGATCAGTAGCAAAGTAGTATGATAATTTTCATAGTAGTGACAACAGCAATAGTAACGGTAACAGTGATAGCAGTATTTTTGTAGCAAGTGCAATGATAATGATAGCAGTAGTAACTTAGCAAGAAAAATATAGGATAAATTCATAGGCATTGTATCGATAATTTGTTGGATGATATTCATCATGTGACAGTCATAACTTAGGGCGATACGGCACTAGCTCCAGTTCATAAATATAATGTAGGCATGTATTTCGTAAATAGTCGTACGTGCTTATGGAAAGAACTTGCATGACATCTTTTGTCCTACCCTCCCGTGGCAGCGGGCTAAGGGATATTAAGGCCTCCTTTTAATAGAGAACCGGAACAAAGCATTAGGACACGGTGAATAAATGAACTCCTCAAACTACGGTCATCACTGGGAGTGATCCCGACTATTGTCACTCCAGGGTTGCTGGATCATAACACGTAGTTGGTGACCATAACTTGCAAGATCGGATCTAGAACATGGATATAATGGTGATAACATAAACGGTTCAGATCTGAAATCATGGCACCAGGGCCCAAAGTGACAAGCATTAAGCATGGCAAAGTCATAACAACATCAATCTCAGAACATAGTAGATACTAGGGATGAGGCCCTAACAAAACTAACTCGATTACATGATGAATCTCATCCAACTCCTCACCGACCAGCGAGCCTACGAAGGAATTATTCACTACTAGTGGGGAGCATCATGGAATTGGCGATGGAGAAGGGTTGGTGATGACGAAGAACGAAGACCCCCCTCTGCAGAGCCCCAAACGGACTACAGATCTGGCTTCCCGATGAAGAACAGGAGGTGATGGTGGCTCTATCTCGTAGAACGTGATAATTCTTTCTCCCTGATTTTTTTCGAGAAATATGTGATTTTATAGCATAGGTTTCAGGGTCTACGGGGCCACCAGGTGGGGACAACCCACCTGGGCACGCCTGGGGGGCAGGCGCGCCCTGGTGGGTTGTGCCCACCTTGGTGCCCCCTCAGGTGGCTCTTGGCTCCAGAAATTCTCATTTATTGTATAAAAAATCCTCGCAAAGTTTCGTTCCACTCTGAGAACTTTTATTTCTGCACAAAAACAACACCATGGTAGTTCTGCTGAAAACAACGTCAGTCTGGGGTTAGTTTCATTCAAATCATGCAAATTAGAGTCCAAAACAAGAGGAAAAGCATTAGGAAAAGTAGATAAGTTGGAGACGTATCAACTCCCCCAAGCTTAAACATTTGCTTGTTCACAAGCAATTCAGTTGATAAACTGAAAGTGAAAAAGAAAAACTTTTACGAACTCTTTTGCTCTTGTTTGCATAAATAAGCTTAAACAACACCTGGGTTTTCAGCCAAGATTATAACTAACCATGTCGACAATAACT
This sequence comes from Triticum timopheevii, assembly GCA_963921465.1. Taxonomy (NCBI): domain Eukaryota; kingdom Viridiplantae; phylum Streptophyta; class Magnoliopsida; order Poales; family Poaceae; genus Triticum; species Triticum timopheevii. The sequence goes on along the minus strand of OY997268.1, from coordinate 429,605,293 downwards.
CTTAAAAATTATATTAACTCATATCAATGACATAATCAGCTAGCGAGCAATAATAAGATATCTCAAATGGCAACACATTGCCAAAACAACCAGGATATAATATGACAATAGTGGTATCTCGCTAGACCTTTCTGAGACCGCAAAACATAAATGCAGAGCACCTCCAAAGTTCAAGCAGCGACTAAACATTGTAATTCATGGTAGAAAAGATCTAGTTATGATGCACCCAACATTAGCTATACACAATGCATAAGCATGACAACAGTGCTCTCAGGTTCTGGTGCTTGTTTTAGAAGGCGATGACACAACATAAAAGTAAATAGATAGTCCCTTCGCAGAGGAAAGCGGTGATTTGCAGAGGTGCCATAGCTCAAAATTTTAAAACAAAGGTAAATGATATTTTGAGACATGCACCCTTCTTGTTTACTTCACGACCATCAGTTATCAATATCTTCAATGCTAAGCACGCTAGTGGCGGTTCCCAAGCGATAAAAGTAAAGGTTTACTCCCTGTCGGTGTCAAAATCGGCAGATCTCGGGTAGGGGGTCCCGAACTGTGCGTCTAAGGATCGAAGGTAACAGGAGGCAGGGGACATGATGTTTACCCAGGTTCGCCCCTCTTAATGGAGGTAATACCCTACTTCCTATTTGATTAACTTTGATGAGTATAGGGGTTACAAGAGTTGATCTACCTCGAGATCGTAATGGCTAAACCCTAGATGTCTAGCCTGTATGATTATGATTGTCTCTACGGACTAAACCCTCCGGTTTATATAGACACTGGAGGGACTAGGGTTGTATAAAGTCGGGTTACAGATGAAGGAAACTACACATCCGGACGCCAAGCTTGTCATCCACGCAAAGGAGAGTTCCATCCGGACACGGTGGAAAGCCTTCTATATTGTATCTTCATGGCCCATCAGCCCGACCCATATCACATAGGTCGGCTCCTCGAGGACCCCATAATACAAGACTCCCTCATTAGCCCCCGAACTTGCCTTCAATGACGATGTTGTATCCGGCTTCATGTCTTCGGCTTTGCAATCCATTGTACTTCATATAGCTCGGCTTTTACATTAAATAGCATACCCTTCAGCTTCTGTGCCGCTGTCGCCTCGGCCTCCATGTGTCGAACGAATATGAAGGGCCTACGCATTTTTGCAAGTACCTGCTTGTCCATATGGGGAAGGTGTCGGTGTCAAAACCGGCGGATCTCGGGTAGGGGGTCCCGAACTGTGCATCTAAGGCTAATGGTAACAGGAGGCGGGGGACACAATGTTTACCCAGGTTCAGGCCCTCTCTATGGAGGTAATACCCTATTTCCTGCTTGATTGATCTTGATGATATGAGTATTACAAGAGTTGATCTACCACGAGATCGTAGAGGCTAAACCCTAGAAGCTAGCCTATGATTATGATTGTTGTTGTCCTACAGACTAAACCCTCCGGTTTATATAGACATCGGAGGGGCTAGGGTTACACAGTGTCAGTTACAGAGAAGGAGATCTAAATTATCTGAACTGCCAAACTTGCCTTCCACGCAAAGGAGAGTCCCACCCGGACACGGGACGAAGTCTTCAATCTTGCATCTTCATAGTCCAACAGTCCGCACAAGTACATAGTCCAGCTGTCCGAGGACCCCCTAATCCAGGACTCCCTCAGTAGCCCCTGAACCAGGCTTCAATGATGATGAGTCCGACGCGCAGATTGTCTTCGGCATTGCAAGGCGGGTTCTTCTCCAAAATCTCTGAGTACCTGTGGTAACGAGCTGTGTCCGGCTTCCCATTAATGTTGCACTTCTCGGCTTTTGTACCTTAATAATGGTAGTCTCCACGTGTCGAGCGAATGCGAGAAGTTGGGGCATTTTTACATTTTCCACCCTGACCATGTAAGTAAATCGTCTATTAAAGAGACGGGGATCCTCAGATCCAAACCACACCATCTTCCCCCAGCAAGGATTCATCAGAGCGCGCCCGAAAAAAGTCATCCCATCACAGCCGGCCGCCGTAGCTCCTCCTCTCGCTCCCGTAGCATTAAGCCAGGTGATTGGGAGAAGTGTTCTGTATCCCATGGCCGATTGGTGGAGTTGCAGACCCAGGGGTTTGTCCCGCCTGCCTATCTGGTCCCCGTCCGAGCTGGACTAGCCACTTACGATGGCGGGGAGCAAGCAGAGAGTTTCCCCAACCCATCCAGGGGAGAGCGAGTATGCCTTGTCCCTTACTTGCTGAGGGGCCTCGGATTTCCAATCCATCCATTCCTCCGCAGGCTCCTGGAGTACTACGGCCTCCAGCTGCATAACTTCACTCCTGCCTCCATACTACACATCGCAGGTTATGTCGCCCTTTGTGAGCTATTTCTGGGCTGCGAAGCTCATTTCAAGCTATGGAAGAGGCTATTATGCCTCGTCCCTCGCAATTAGGAGGGATCAATATATCAAGTGGGTGGAGCCGAAATATGGCGCATCGCCGGGACCGGATACCTGTCCGGTACTCTGAAGAAGACATCCGAAGACTGGCCTTCGGAATGGTTGATATAGACGACGTCCCTCTTCTGGACCCCTATCCAGATGGTCCTTCCTGAGTTTGACAATGCCCCACTGAAGAAATGCTGCAGCTGGCGTCCCCGGAGCCCCCAGGAGGAAGATAACAGAGAGGTCCTTTATCTGATGGGCAGGATAAAAACGCTGGCCAAATCAGGATTGACAACAATCGAGGTTATGTCAATATGCATAATGCGGGGGGTGCAGCCACTCCAGTATCGGGGGAAACCCATGTGGCACTTCAATGGAGAAGACGATGCCACCCGCTGCGGTCGTAAAGGTCTGGACTCCGCCACCGCTCTGGCGGAAATACTGTCCGATTAGTATAAAGGAGAAGACGAGGAGTTTATCCGCATTAAGCCACGGGATGGATTTTCCATGTACAACCCCCCAAGCTGGGTGAGCTGCCATCTTTTACTCAACTCCATTCATTCCTGCATTCTTCATCACAAATATTTACCTTGCTAATTTATAGCAGGAACTGCGAAAAGCTGTGAGGGAGGTCCACAGCCAGAGGACCCTGACCGGGCCCTCGACCCCGGACTCGAAGAAGATCCGGAGATATTTGTGGAACTCGTCGACAGGATGTTTTACCAGTTAAGCTGTGATGGTGCCTTAGTGGCCATCATAGCTGATTATCCCGGCTTACTCCCTGCATCTCATGTAAGTAAAACCGGAGTCCTAACCTCCGAGATGGATCCCTTCTTTGCGCCTTACCCACCGCACATGTATTGTGTTTTACAGGGAAGGCCATTGGGGCACTGTGCCGAACCCGCGGTGACTCGTCAACAAGGGGCACCAAAGCCGGGTAGGCTTAAAAGGAAGGCGGTCAGGACCGAGACGCCATTGCAGAGGTATGATTAAAAACCTGCTACGTGATTATCGTCTTTTAAAATATAACAATGTCCATGGTTCCCTGGCAGAAAAAGCGCTCGGTGGACTGTGTCCGGAGAGCCTGCCGGCCACGCCTCCACCAGCTAGACTGCGGAGCCGGACTCAGGGGCGGAGGCCAACGTGGGGACGACACCGGACGGTCATCCTACAGAGGATGCGGATAGAATATCTGCTACAAACTCCAAAGTGGAGAGCGCCATGAATCACAGGCGTCGACGGGCCGTACTACACGACCCTAATTTCTCCGAAGAGGCGTTCAATGCCTTCAACGCAGGAGATGCATACATCCGAGCTGCTCAAGGTGGTCTTGCTAGAGCCACGGACCAGTATCTAAAGGATATACGGGTAAGAAAATCTGATAAATATGTATATCAGTAGCCCCTAAGACTTGAAACAGTTGGTACAACTGATTTAAGGGTCATTGTATGAATAGGTTCTTACAGAGAAGAACACCAATTTGTCTCAAGAGCTGGAGGAGTGCAAAGCCCAGCTAAGGGCCGCAGTTGCCGGAATGGAGGAACCCAAGAAGGCCTCATCTGGTAATACTTGTCTTGATCGAAAAGAACGTATTTATTTGTACCAGTTAGTATTCGGCATGTTTGGAAATCTAACAATAGATTCTGCAGACAATCCCGGAGTGAATCCAGAGAGCGTACAAGAGGATGAGAAACCAGCTAAACGACAGCTAGAGGCTGGCGAGCGTGTGCTTACACGGGTTAGGCAGGCGAAAAACGATCTCCAAGACACCAATACCCGGCTGGGCGTTGAATTAAAAGATGTTCGAGCCCAGCTTGCTGACTCCGTGAAGGAGAATAAGAGGCTTCGACGCGGCATTTTTAGTAAGTGCTCAAAGGAACCTTTATACAGTTCGGCGAAGAAAACGTGCTAACAGATTTATGTCTGTAGGTATGCTGGCAGGTCGTCCTGAAGAGGAGATGCCCGGATCTGCAGGCGATCTTCTGCAAGAGCTCTCACAACTACACGAGGAAGTTCGGCAGGTGATGCAGGGTATTGCCCAGGCCTTGTGGCCATCCGCCTCCCTGCCAGGAGGCATGGGGGAGCTTGTAGAGATGCTCAAGGGAGCGCGGCGATGCTTCCTATTATGGAAGATATTGACCTGCCGACAAGGTGCGAGGGAAGCCTGGGCCATGGTGAAGACGCGGTACACCAAGGTTGACCCGAATCATATGGCCGAGGTCGGACCTGTAGGGTCAAATGGAAAAGAAATCCCCGTTAGTCTGGTATATGACCAGGTAGGATTAGCCGCAAAGTATTCCCAACAGGATTGTAGGCTAGACAGCCTGTTGGATGGTATAGAAGAAGAATTTAGTCATTCTAAGTGACTGTGTACTTCAAATGGCATATTTTGTCCCTAGCCGGATTGTAAATCATTTGTCATGGAGGACCTTTTCGCTTCAACCTCCGGACCCGACAGTCCGGAGTGTATCCGAATACCCGCTCAGTTATGTAAAACCGGGGTACGCGTGGAAACCAGGCGTAGGGGTCATAAGTGCTTGAACAGACAAGTACCCAACTAGTTATGTTATATTACATGGATAGTAAGAAACATCTTCCAGGGAGAATAGTTCCATTAAGGGTTCCTTTCCCTAGGTACGCATGCGTGAATGTGCATGTCCGAACTGCGGACAGAGACGCAGGACATAAAGCATCTAGGGGCTTATATTGTGATAGGTAAGAAAACATCTTTTGTTCACCAACCGAATATTCCCTTAAGAACGCTAGCTTTTGGCTTCACCCAGTCTATGGTACACATCCGGCTGACCCGGCAGTAACAATCATAGAGGTGCTCCCCTTATGCCCTAGCCGAACTAACGGGAACGTAGGGCATAAACACAGGAGCAAGGCAACCCAGCTTGGCCAAAGCTTAAGTCATATCGATGCATATAATGGCGAATAAAAGGTACATATGGAAAAGTGATACATATGTAGTGGGCATGAAGCCCGGAAGATAATTATAGTAAACTTCTGTATAAGAAGCCCCCAGGTATATTGAGCGCGCATAGCGCGGCAAGAGTGTGCAGTCGAGGCACACTTGGAGCTTTTAAGGCCGAAAAAAAGAAAAAGGGAAAGAAAGAGAGAAAGAGGGTATAGCTTAAAAAAGAAAGGCGGAGGTAAGGATACGAACACGAAGTTCGTCACTAGGCGTAGAATCTTCGAAGTCCGGCCGCGTTCCATGGGTTCGGCTCGAGTCGATTATCTGATGCATCACGCAGACGGTACGCTCCTTCGGTGAGAACTTTATCAATGATGAAGGGACCCTCCCACTTGGGCTTAAGCTTGTCCTTTTTCTTCTCCGGTAGGCGTAGAACGAGTTCGCCAACGTTATAAGTTTTGTCTCGTACTTCTCTGCTTTGATACCTTCGAGCCTGTTGCTGATAGAATGCGGAACGGGCTTTTGCGACGTCACGCTCCTCCTCCAGGGCATCTAAACTATCCTGCCGATCAAGCTCGGCTTCTCTCTCTTCGTACATCCGCACTCGGGGTGAGTCATGAATGATATCGCAGGGCAATACCGCCTCTGCGCCGTACACCATAAAAAATGGTGTGTATCCGGTAGTGCGATTGGGCGTGGTCCGCAGCCGCCATAGTACGGAGTCGAGCTCCTCGACCCAGTGTGTATATGATTCCTTCAAAGATCGCACTAGTCTGGGTTTGATGCCGCTCATAAGAAGACCATTTTCTCGTTCGACTTGACCATTTGTTTGGGGGTGATAGACGGAGGCGTAATCGAGCTTAATGCCCATGTTGCCGCACCAAGTTTTCACCTCGTCGGCTATGAAGTTGGAGCCATTATCGGTGATGATGCTGTGGGGGACACCGTAACGGTGTACGACCCCTGATATGAAGTCTATCACTGGTCCGGATTCAGCCGTTTTAACTCGTTTGGCTTCTATCTATTTGGTGAATTTATCCACCATGACCAACAAGTATTTTTTTTCTTATGGCTTCCTCCTTTTAGGGGTCCGACCATATCGAGCCCCCAGACCGCAAAGGGCCAAGTTATGGGGATTGTTTGGAGAGCGGTAGGTGGCATATGGCTTTGATTTGCGAAAAGTTGGCAATCTACGCAATGTTGGACGAGGTCCTGTGCGTCTGCTCGGGCTGTCGGCTAGTAGAATCCTGTATGGAAGGCCTTGCTTACAAGGGCCCGAGCTGCGACATGGTGGCCGCTGAGTCCAGCGTGAATTTCGGCCAAAAGCTGCCGCCCTTCCTCTTCGGATATGCACCTTTGGAGCACTCCGGTCGCGCTTTTCTTATAAAGCTCTCCCTCACGGACCTTGTAGGCTTTAGAGCGCCGCACCATGCAACGTGCCTCATTTTGGTCCTCGGGGAGTTCTTGCCTATTTAGGTAGGCTTAGAAGGGTTCTGTCCACGGGGCGATGACAGCCATGATCACGTGGGCAGAAGGTGTTATTTTGGTGGCGGAGCCTCCGATTATGTCAGTGTGTTCGGGATCTGGGGTTGTGGTCGGATCCGGAATAGTATTGTCGGTCTCCCCTTGCCACACCACAGACGGCTTGAAAAGCCTTTCCAAGAAGATATTAGGTGGGATGGGGTTGCGCTTAGCGCCGATGCGAGCAAGGATATCCGCCGCTTGATTGTTTTCTCAGACCACATGGTGGAATTTGAGCCCCTCGAACCGAGCTGACATTTTGAGGACGGCATTGCGGTAAGCCGCCATTTTTGGGTCCTTGACATCAAAGTCTCCATTTATTTGAGATATTGCGAGGTTCGAATCCCCCCGCACCTATAGGCGTTGAATGCCCATGGAGACCGCCATCCGAAGACGATGCAACAGAGCCTCGTATTCGGCTGCGTTGTTTGAGTTTGTGTATAGTATTTGTAATACGTATTGGACTGTATCTCCGGTGGGGGATCAGGACAACATCCGCTCCCAGACCAGCCAACATCTTAGAGTCATCAAAGTGCATGATCCAATTGGAGTTGCGCCGTACTCTTTAGGGAGTTCGACTTCTGTCCATTCGGCGACAAAGTGAGCCAGTACTTGCGACTTAATGGCTCGCCGTGGTTTATATATGATGTCGAACGGGAGGAGCTCGATGGCCCACTTAGCAATCTGGCCTGTGGCATCGCAATTATTTATTATATCATTGAGTGGTACTTCTGAGGCCACCGTGATTGAACACTCTTGAAAGTAGTGTCGCAGTTTCTGGGATGCCATGAAGACCGCGTATGCTATCTTTTGATAATGTGGGTACCTTGACTTGCATGGTGTGAGGACAGTGGATACATAGTATACCGACTTTTGAAGCGGAAACCTATGTCTGTCCTCTTCTCGTTCGATGACGAGCACTGCGCTTACAACTTGGTGCGTTGCAGCTATATATAACTGCATGGGTTCGCCGATGTTTGGTGCGGCCAGGATTGGATTGCTAGCCAAGAGGGCCTTTATTTCTTCTAGTCCGGCCGTGGCCGCATCCATCCACTCAAAGTGTTCAGTGCGTCGAAGAAGGCGGTAGAGAGGTAGTGCCTTTTCTCCCAATCGGGAGATAAAGCGGCTTAAGGCAGCCACGCATCCAGTTAACTTTTGGATTTTCTTGAGGTCTGTTGGGGTAGCCAACTGTGACAGAGCTTGGATTTTAGCCGGATTTGCTTCAATTCCTCTATTGGAAACGATGAAGCCCAGCAGCTTTCCGACAGGGACGCCGAAAATGCATTTTTCCGGGTTGAGCTTGATGTCATATGTTCGGAGATTGTCGAACGTAAGCCTCGGGTCGTCTATTAGAGACTCGACGTGTCTGGTTTTGATGACCACATCGTCTACGTATGCCTCAACTGTTTTGCCTATTCGTGTTTCCAGGCATGTCTGAATCATGCGTTGATAGGTTGCACCGGCGTTTTTGAGCCCGAAAGGCATGGTGTTAAAACAGAAGGGGCCGTATGGAGTGATGAATGCCGTTGCGGTTTGATGAGACTCCGCCATCTTGATTTGATGGTATCCGGAGTATGCGTCAAGGAAGCACAATGAGTCGTGTCCTGCGGTAGCGTCGATGATTTGATCGATGTGGGGGAGGGGGAAGCGATCCTTGGGGCAAGCCTTATTGAGGTCCTTGAAATCGACACATAGGCGCCAGGATTTGTCCTTATTTGGTACCATCACCAGGTTTGCTAGCTAGTCCAGATGTTTTATTTCTCTGATGAATCCGGCCTCGATTAAATTGGCTAGCTCCTCTCCCATGGCTTGTTGCTTAGGTTCTGAAAAATGCCAAAGAGTCTGCTTGACCGGCTTGTATCCCTTCAGTATGTTTAGGCTATGCTCGGCCAGCCTGAATGGGATACCTGGCATGTCTGAAGGATGCCAGGCGAAGATGTCCCGATTCTCGCGCAAAAACTCTCACAGTGCGGCGTCTATTGTGGGGTTCAGCTATGCCGCGATGGATGCTGTTTTTGTAGAGTCCATTGGGTGGACCTGGAATTTGACTATTTTGTCCGCTGGTTTGAAAGAGGTGGACTTGGGTCGTTTGTCGAGTATCACGTCGTCCCTGTCCACTATGGAGTGCAGCGCAATTAGTTCTTCAGCCGTGAGGGCTTCGGATAATGCCTCCAGGGCCAGCGTGGCGGTTTTATTTTTGGCTTGGAGTGCTACGTCCGGATCAGTAGCTATAGTGATGATTCCATTGGGCCTGGGCATCTTGAGCTTCATGTACCCATAATGGGGTATAGCTTGGAAGCTCGTGAATGCATCCCGCCCTAAAAGGGCGTGGTATCCGCTGCTGAACGGGGCCACTTGGAATGTGATTTCTTCGGACCTATAATTCTCCGACGTGCCGAATACCACATCTAGTGCGATTTTTCCCACACATCGTGCCTCCCGACTAGGGATGATTCCTTTGAAGGTCGTGCTACTTTGCTCAATGCAGCTCTTGTCTATTTCCATTTTGTTGAGAGTTTCCTCACAGATGAGGTTTAATCCGCTGCCGCCACCCATGAGCACTTTAGTAAGTTGGAAGCCGTCCACAATTGGACTAAGGACCAAAGCGGCTGGTGCTCGGACTGCTCGGAATTGAGGTTCAACACTGGTATTGAAGGTTATAGCCGTGTCGTTCCATGGATTTATTGCTGCGACGTGGCAGACTTCGACGAGGCTGCAGAGTGCTCGCTTGCGCCTGTTATTTGAGGCGAAAGTCTTGAAGATTGTTAATACTGTAATGTTATTTTGCACGGGAGATGCTCTGGGTATCGTTGATGAGGAGATCCTCGCTGCTCTTAGCCACCTGCCGGAGTATCCAACATGCTCTAAGGCTGTGTGTTGGTATGGTATCCGGTGTGCTGTGAATTTTGCATGGCCCATTGAGCCATCCCTCCAATACTGTTCCACGCCCTATAGTGGGCTTTTGTTTCTTTGTAATTGGATCGGGTGACTTGCGAGAGTGCACCCTTTTAGTTCTGATGAGGGGTTTAGTGAGAGCCGGAGGATCCCCGATTTTTTGGGTTTTCCAGGCGCTTTCCATCGCAATGTACTTTTGTACTATGGCCGCCAAGTCAGCGAAGTGTGCTATGTCACGGTGACTTATGGTGTTGAGGATTCCCTTGTCCATGCAATTTTTGCAAAAGAATGAGATTGCGTCTTCCTCGCGACAGTCCTTGACCTTGCTCATTATAAGGAGGAATCTGGCCCAGAAGTGATGTATTGTCTCTTGGGGCTCTTGTCTATTGTGGGAAAGATCGCTTGTATATGGGTGGGTGGGTAGATTTAAGTCCAAACCCTGACTCGATCTGAGACCCATGGGCAGAGGAGCTTCCGAGCTTGGTAGTTCGGGCTCCGGGATGTTGCCCAATTTTTCTGGCCTGCTGTACGATTCTAGGTTTGGAGCTTGGGTCATGTCGGGGATATACCCCGCGGTATGACCCAGACGGAGTCATAATCCGGCTGGGACTTGGTAAACCGGAAAATGTTAAACCGACAGACAATGTTAAACCGGCAGGTGTTAAGACAATCATTACCCGGTAGACCATGTTAAACCGGCAGACAGTGTTAAACCGGCAGACAATGTTAAACCGGCAGACAATGTTAAACCGACAGACGTTAAGAAGCCCAGGAAAGGAAGTCAAAATAGTTTAAATCTTAGTCCGAGATGGACTCTACATGTAACCCGCTCCTTTAACTTATATAAGGAGGGGCAGGGCTCCCCAAAGAGGGACAAGCAAGAAACAATCTCTAGGGCTAGACACAACTAGAGGAGAGCTGGTTTACACCGACTCCCTCGTGATGATAATGAGATCTAGCCTCAAACATCATGTAGGGTTTTTACCGGATGATGTTTCCCGGGGCCCGAAGCTGTCTAAACCCTTGTCTTGTGTTGCGTCTCTCGATTCCGCTCAACCCCTCTCAAGCTACCACATAGATGCGTTGGCCTCGCGACTAAGTCCTCACACTAAGGACATATGTCGTGTTAATTCCACAACAGTTGGCGCCCACCGTGGGGCTCGCACGGTGGTGTTGAGTTCTTGGAGGGATCTTTCTCAGGGATCGAGAAGTTCGCAATTTTTCCGGATGAAAAAGAGTTATCAAGGAAGGATTTGTATTTTCGAAGGCAAACAGTCAGACAGAAGGCCAGTACAAGTTTGAGTTCAAAGGAAATTAGGGTTTAGCGGTTTCTGCGTTATCAGCGTGATACCCATCGCTGAGAAAGTTGATCCGCCAGTAGAAGGAAAAGGAGAATGAATTGATGGTCCAACGATGACACACGAAACTTGACGAAGTCAAATCCCAATCCAGGAAAGGAAAACGGTCATGATCCAAACCGAGTCGCCTGACCGAGTGTCCTGCTGCTGCCTCGCGCCGTTTCCACATCATCAAATCACCGAGTCGCCGTATCCAAACCGCCACGAACCTCCGTCTTCTCAAATCGCCACCGTCGCCACACCTGGCCGACCTGGATCTGTTGCAAGGTACAAACCGCACGAGTCGCCGCTGAAGCAGTAAACCGCCTCCCCACGAGTCTTGATCCGGTAGTCACGGTGACCCGCCGCTGTGGGCTGGCTCATCCGCTATGGTTGGCTTGAGGCCCCCTGAGGGAGTCCTAGACTAGGGGGTGTCCGGATAGCCGAACTATCATTATCAGCCGGACTCCAAGACTATGAAGATACAAGATTGAAGACTTCGTCCCGTGTCCGGATGGGACTTTCCTTGGCGTGGAAGGCAAGCTTGGCAATACGGACATGTAGATCTCCTACCATTGTAACCAACTCTATGTAACCCTAGCCCTCTCCGGTGTCTATATAAACCGGAGGGTTTTAGTCCATAGGACGAACAACAATCATACCATAGGCTAGCTTTTAGGGTTTAGCCTCCTTGATCTCGTGGTAGATCCACTCTTGTACTACCCATATCATCAATATCAATCAAGCAGGAGTAGGGTTTTACCTCCATCGAGAGGGCCCGAACCTGGGTAAAAACATCGTGTCCCTTGTCTCCTGTTACCATCCGCCTAGACGCATAGTTCGGGACCCCCTACCCGAGATCCACCGGTTTTGACACTGACATTGGTGCTTTCATTGAGAGTTCCTCTGTGTCGTCACCGATAGGCTGGATGGCTCCTTCGATCATCAACGACGCGGTCCAGGGTGAGACTTTTCTCCCTGGATAGATCTTCGTATTCGGCGGCTTTGCACTGCGGGCCAATTCGCTTGGCCATCTTGAGCAGATTGAAAGCTACGCCCCTGGCCATCAGGTCAGATTTGGAAGTCTAAACTTCACGGCTGACATCCACGGAGACTTGATCTTCGATGGATTTGAGCCACAGCCGAGCGCGCCGCACTGTCACGATGGGCATGACTTAGCTCTGCTGCTGGACAGTGCCTTGGAGGCCGCCCCCGAGTCCGCTCTGATCCTCAATTCGGAGCCAGCTGCGCAGATCGAGGACGGGTGGCTAGACACCGTCTTGGGGGCTGCTACATCTACGGCGATGGAGCCGAATACCGACCTTTTCCCTTGTGAGGCTCGTGACTCTGAAGTGCCGGACTCCTCGCCGGACTCCGAACCTCCCTCGCCCCCTCCAATCGAATCCGATTGGGCGCCGATCATGGAGTTCACCGCTGCGGACATCTTTCAACACTCACCTTTTGGCGACATCCTGAATTCACTAAAGTATCTCTCGCTATCAGGAGAGCCCTGGCCGGACTGCGGTCAGGACGGTTGGGATGCGGACAACGAAGAAATTCAAACCCCACCCACCACCCACTTAGTAGCCACTATCGACGATCTAACCGACATGCTAGACTTCGACTCCGAAGACATCGACGGTATGGACGACGATGCCGGAGACGACCAAGAACCAGCGCCTACTGGGCACTAGAAAGCCACCTCATCATATGACATATACATCGTGGATATCCCAAAGGATGGGAACGGCGAAGGATCGGCGGAGGAAGACCCCTCCAAGAAACAGCCCAAGCGCCGGCGTCAGCGGCGCCGCTCTAAATCCCGCCACAACAGGAATGGAGATTCCGGCACCGGAGATAATAACACCCCAGAGAGTGCCGAAGACAACCCCCTCCAGCAAGATTCAGCACAGGAGGACGGAGAAGCCAGCCCTCATGAGAGAGCGGCAGACGATGAGGTAGAGGATGATAATTACATGCCTCCCTCCGGAGATGAGGCAAGCCTCGACGACGACGAATTCGTCGTGCCTCAGGATCCCGTCGAACAAGAGCGTTTTAAACGCAGGCTTATGGCCACGGCGAATAGCCTCAAGAAAAAGCAGCAACAACTTAAAGCTGATCAAGATCTGCTAGCCGACAGATGGACTGAAGTCCTTGCGACCGAAGAGCATGAACTCGAACGCCCCTCCAAAAGCTACCCCAAACGCAAGTTGCTCCCCCGATTAGAGGAGGAGGCATACAAACCTGCATCACCAGCGCAAAATACGGCTGACCGACCACCTCGTGGCCGTGACAGAGAGGCCTCTAGGCCCTCCACCAGAACCGTACCCCGGCACCGCTCGAAAAGTACGAAGCCATGGGGGAATGCGCCGGACTTGCGAGACATATTGGAGGATAAGGCAAGACAATCAAGATCGATCTACGGATCGCGTGGGCGCCCTACAATGCGCGACGACGACCGTCGGTGTCAAAACCGGCGGATCTTAGGTAGGGGGTCCCGAACTGTGCGTCTAGGAGGATGGTAACAGGAGACAAGGGACACAATGTTTTTACCCAGGTTCGGGCCCTCTCGATGGAGGTAAAACCCTACTCCTGCTTGATTAATATTGATAATATGGGTAGTACAAGAGTGGATCTACCACGAGATCAAGGAGGCTAAACCCTAGAAGCTAGCCTGTGGTGTGATTGTTGTAATGGTTGTTCGTCCTACAGACTAAAACCCTCCGGTTTATATAAACACCGGAGAGGGCTAGGGTTACACAGAGTCGGTTACAATGGTAGGAGATCTACATATCCGTATTGCCAAGCTTGCCTTCCACGCCCAGGAAAGTCCCATCCGGACATGGGACGAAGTCTTCAATCTTGTATCTTCATAGTCTTGGAGTCCGGCCGATGATGATAGTCCGGCTATCCGGACACCCCCTAGTCCAGGACTCCCTCAGTAGCCCCCAAACCAGGCTTCAATGACGACGAGTCCGACGCGTATATTGTCTTCGGCGTTGCAAGGCGGGTTCTCCTCCAAATTCCATGTGCTTGCCGAATAGTGTCCGGCTTCCTTACAGATGTTGCGCTCCTTGGCTTCCACGCCCAATAATGGCCCTCTTCCATGTGTCGCATGAATGCGAAAGGCCAGGGTATTTTTATATTTTACCCCCTAGCTGCACAAATAATCTGCCTATAAGAGAGGCAAGAATCCAGATCCAAATCACACCATCTTCCTTCTGCGAGTACTCATCGGAGCGCTTCTGACCAAAAATCCATTCTATCATGGACCGTTGACGCGGCTCCTCCTCTCGCGCTCCGAGCCCTCAGCCAGGAGATTGGAGGAGATGTTCAGTTCCGCACAACGAGCTGGTGACGCTCCAAGCGGAGGGATACCTTCCTCCGGCCTTTATGGTCCCGGTTCGAGCCGGGCTGGCCACCTACAAAGGTGGAAAGCAAGCGGAGGCCACCCCTAGTCCCTCCAAAGGAGAGCGGGTGTGCTTCGTCCCTTATCTATTAAGGGGGCTCGGATTTCCCATACATCCCTTTCTCCGGGGGCTTCTGGAGTTCTACGGACTCCAGCTTCATCACCTCACGCCCGCTTCTATTCTGCACATCGCAGGTTTCGTAGCTCTTTGCAAGCTGTTCCTGGGCATCGAGCCCCATTTTGCGCTGTGGAAGAGACTATTTTGCCTCGTACCCCATTCTCACGAGGGGTCAATATATCAAGTGGGCGGAGCCGAAATATGGCGCATCGCCGGGACCGGATATCTATCCGGAACCCCAAAGAAGGCGTCCGAAGACTGGCCCTCGGAATGGTTTTATGTGGAAGATGCTCCACTGCCGGACCCAGTTCGGATCGGCCTCCCGGAGTTCACCAAGGCTCCTCTGAAGAAACGCCTAAGTTGGCGCCCGCGGAGCCCTCAACAGGAGGAAGACAAGAGCGTCCATTATTTGATGGGCCGGATAAGGTTACTGGCCCATTCCGGATTGACCATGATTGGAGTCATGGCCACGTGCATTATGCGAGGGGTGCAGCCGCTCCAATATAGGGGCCACCCCATGTGGGACTTCAACGGGGAGAGTGAAGATTCTGTCCGGCCTGTACAAGGGGGAGAAGGAGGACTTCCTCCAGACGAGCCCATTGAATGGGTTCTCCATGAATAACCCTCGGAGCTGGGTAAGCGGACGTTTATTTATCCGACCCATGCTTTCAAAGTTAAGTACCTTACTTTATGATTTTGACGCAGGAACTACGTCGGGATGTGGAGGGCATACATAGTCCGGCTCCACAACCCGAGGATCCGGGAAGATCCCTTGATCCGGCTTCCGAAGAGGATCCGGACATAAAGGTGGAGCTAATTGACGGGGTGTTCCACCAACTCAGCATGGACAATGCTCTAGTCGGCATTACGGCTGACTACCCTGGCTTATCTCCGGCTTCCCAGGTAATTATGACCGGAGTCCTCACACCATTATTTCGTCCTTGCATATTTTTGACCACTGTATACAACAGTGTCTCGCAGGAGGTGCCTTCAAGGCGGGAAGCCGAACCCACGGCGGCTGACCAACAAGGGTCAGTCCGGCCCAGCAGGCGAAAGAGGGGTGCGGTGCAAATCGAAACGTCACCGCAACGGTATAGCTCGCAACCGTTATTTAGGGAAAAGATTCCTAGGAGGTGTATTAATGCTCATGACTTTTCCAGGAGAAAGAGCGCTCGCCGGACTGTGCCCGGAGAGGTTGCCAACCAAGCCTCCGCCAACCAGGCTCCACCACCTGGTCCGGAGGGGGAGGCGAGCGCAAGGCGCGAGCCGGGTACTCCTCCCATGGAGGATGCCTACAGGCTGTCCGCCACCAGGTCTGAGGTGGAGAGCTCCATGAATCATAGGCGCCGCCGGACAGTTCTGCATGACGTGTGTTTCTCCCCAGAGGCGTTGACTGCCTTTAACGCAGGAGACGCGCACCTCCGTGCCGCTCAAGATGGTTTAACCAGAGCCACGGAGCAGTATGTAAAAGACATACAGGTAAGGGATTTTAATAGTTGTATATGCCAGTAGCCCCCGAGACTTAAAGTAGTTAAAATAACTGATTTAAGGCTCATTTAATATGCAGGATCTGACGGAGAAGAATACCCAATTGTCCCAGGAGCTACAAGAGTGCAAAGCCCAACTTGAGGCCGCACTAGCTGCCGCAGGAGGAGACACAGAGACCCCTCCGGTAACACATTATTTCAAAAAGGTAAGCGGTGTGCAGCATGCGTATAAGTCTGACAATGATATTGCAGATGTTGCCGGACTAGATCCGGACAAGCAATAGCTACTGCGCCAGCTGAAAGCCGGCGAGAGGGTGCTTATGAAGGTGCAGCAGGAGAGGAACAAACTCCAAGATGCCCACACCCAGCTTGGAGAAGAGCTAAAAGGTGTTCGGGCCCAGCTGTCTGGCTCCGTGAAGGAGAATCAGCGGCTTCGTCGTGGCATCTATAGTAAGTGCTTGAGCAAACTCTTTTGAAAAGAAGAGTTCGGCGAGGAAGTCAATTGACAGAAATATGTCTGTAGGTGTGCTCATAGGTCGCCCTGCGGAGGAAATGCCCGGTTCAACGGGTGACCAACTTCCCGAGCTGGTGCAACTGCTCGAACTTGTTCGGCAGGCGATGAGTGGTGTCGTCCAGGCCTTATGGCCGTCCGTCTCCCTACCCGAGGGCCTTGGAGAGCTTGCGGAGAAGCTTCAGGGAGCATGGCAGCGCTTCCGTTTATGGAAGATATCGGCCTGCCGTCAAGGTGCCAGGGAGGCCTGGGCCATGGTGAAGACGCGGTACAAGAAGGCTGATCCAAACCACATGGCCGAGGTCGGACCTGTGGGGCCCGATGAGAAGGAGATCCCTGTGAGCTTAGTGTACGGCCAAGTAGAGTTGGCTGCTAAGTATTCCCAACGGGACTGTAAATTAGACAGCCTGTTAGACGGGATTGAGGAGGAGTACAGTCAGTCGATTTGACAATGTATTTAAAATGACATGTAAAATGCCTTCTAGCTGGATTGTAGATCGTTTGTCTTTGCCGACCTTTTCGCTTCAACCTCGGGACCCTAGAGTCCGGAGTGTGTCCGAATACCTTCTCAGTTATGAAAAAACCGGGGCATGCATGGAGACCAGGCGTAGGGGTCATTAGTGCTTTATCAGACAAGTGCCCAACTAGTTATGTTATATTACATGGTTAGTAAGAAACATCTTCCAGGGAGAATAGTTCCGTTAAGGGTTCCTTTCCCTGGGAGGCATGCCCTAAAGTGCATGTCCGGACTGCGAAAAGAGCAGGAAAACATCTGGGGGCAGATAAATAAATAGGTAAAAAATCATCTTTCAAGTCACCGACCGAATATTCCCTTAAGAACGCTAGCTTTCGGCTTCACCCAGTCTGAGGTACACATCCGGCTGACCCGGCAGTAGCAATCGCAGAGGTGCTCCCTTTACCTCCTAGCCGAACAACCGGGAACGTAGGGGTAAGCACAGGAGCCAGGCAACCCAGCTTGGCCAAAACTTAAGTCATATCGATGCATATAATGGTGAATAAAAGGTACATGCGGAAGTTTGACACATGTGTTGGGCATAAAGCCCGTATAAGTAAGCTTCTGTTAAGAAGCCCCCAGGTATAATGAGTGCAGGTAGCACATCAAGTGTGTGCGAACAATGCGCAAATCGGCCCTCAAGGGCTTTTATGAAAAAGGTGGGAGAAAAGAGAGAAACAAAAGACAGCTGAAGTGTAAAAATGTGGACGGAGGAAGGAGACGAACTCTGAGTCCGGCGCTAGGCGTAGAATCTTTGGGGGCGGGCTGCGTTCCATGGGTTCGGCTCGAGTCGGTTGTCTGATGCGTTTCGCAGACGGTATGCTCCGCCGGTCAGAACTTGGTTGATGATGAAGGGACCTTCCCATTTGGGCTTGAGTTTGTCCTTTTTCTTGTCCGGCAGGCGTAGAACTAGTTCGCCAACATTGTAAGTTTTAGCCCGTACTTCTCTGCTTTGATATCTTCGAGCTTGCTGCTGATAGAATGCGGAACGAGCCTTTGCCATGTCGCGCTCCTCCTCTAATGCGTCCAAGCTGTCCTGCCGATCCAACTCAGCTTCTCTTTCTTCGTACATGCGCACTCGAGGTGAGTCATGAATTATGTCGCAGGGCAAAACTGCCTCTGCTCCGTATACCATAAAGAATGGTGTGAACCCGGTAGTACGGTTTGGCGTGGTCCGCAGCCCCTAGAGTACGGAGTCGAGGTCCTCTACCCAGTGCGTGTTAGATTCCGTAAGGGACCGCACTAATCTGGGTTTGATGCCGCTCATGATTAGATCATTTGCTCGTTCAACTTGACCGTTGGTTTGAGGGTGATAGACTGAAGCGTAGTCGAGCTTAATGCCCATATTTTTGCACCAGAGTTTAACCTCGTCGGCAGTGGAGTTCGTGCCGTTATCGGTGATGATGCTGTGTGGGACACCGTAACGGTGTACTACCCCGGATATGAAGTCTATCGCAGGTCCGGATTTGGCCGTTTTAACTGGCTTGGCCTCTATCCATTTGGTGAATTTGTCCACCATGACCAATAGGTATTTTTGCTTGTGGGTTCCCCCTTAAGGGGCCCGACCATGTCAAGACCCCAGACCGCAAACGGCCAGGTGATGGGTATAGTTTTGAGGGCGGTGGGTGGCATGTGGCTCTGATTAGCAAAGAGCTGGCAACCGACTCATCGTTGGACTAAGTCCTGAGCATCTGCCTAGGCCGTCAGCCAATAAAATCCTGTACGGAAGGCCTTACCTACGAGGGCCCGGGCTGCAGCGTGGTGTCCGCCTAGTCCGGCGTGAATTTCAGCCAGAAGATTTCGCCCTTCCTCTTCGGAGATACACCTTTGAAGGACTCCAGTTGCGCTTTTTTTTATCAAGTTCCCCCTCACGGACCTTGTAGGCTTTAGATCGCCGAACTATGCAGCGGGCCCCATTTTGGTCTTCGGGAAGTTCCTGCCTAATTAAGTAGGCTAAGAATGGTTCCGTCCACGGGGCAATGACTACCATTATTTCGTGTGCGGAAGGTGTTATGTCATTGGCTGAGCCACCGGTTGTGTCAGAACGTTCGGTGTTGGGCGGTGCGGTTGGTTCCGGATTGTTGTTTCCGTACTCCTCTTCCCATACTATGGATGGCTTAAAGAGCCGCTCCTGGAAGATGTTTGGAGGGACGGCGTCGCGTTTTGCGCCGATGTGTGGCAACACGTCGGCTGCCTGGTTATTATCTCGGGCTACATGGTGGAATTCGAGTCCTTCGAACCAAGCTGACATTTTTAAGATGACATTACGGTAGGCTGCCATTTTCGGATCTTTGGCATCGAAGTCTCCATTTACTTGTGATATTGCGAGGTTTGAATCCCCGCGTACCTCGAGGCGTTGAATGCCCATGGAGATTGCCATCCGGAGACCATGCAGAAGGGCCTCGTATTCGGCTGCGTTATTGGAGTCTGTGTACATTATTTGAAGTACATATTGGACTGTCTCTCCGGTTGGGGACGTCAAAACGACGCCAGCCCCCAAGCCGGCCAACATTTTAGAGCTGTCGAAATGCATGATCCAATTGGAGTATGCGCCATACTCTTTAGGGAGTTCGGCTTCAGTCCATTCAGCGACGAAGTCAGCCAAGACTTGCGACTTTATAGCTCGCCGTGGTTTGTAGGTTATGTCAAATGGTAAGAGCTCAATGGCCCATTTTGCAATCCTGCCCGTCGCGTCGCGGTTGTTTATGATGTCGTTGAGGGGTACTTCGGAGGCCACTATTATCGAACACTCTTGAAAGTAGTGTCACAGCTTCCGGGATGCCATGAACACCGCGTATGCTATCTTTTGACAATGCGGGTACCGGGACTTGCAGGGAGTTAAGACAGTGGATACGTAGTACACTGGTTTTTGAAGAGGGAATTTATGCCCTTCTGTTTCTCGTTCGACGACGAGCACCGCGCTTACTACTTGATGTGTTGCCGCGATATATAACAACATTGGTTCGCCCAGGTTAGGCGCGTCCAGGACCGGATTTGTTGCCAATATGGCCTTTATTTCTTCGAGTCCGGCAGTGGCAGCATCCGTCCACTCGAAGTGTTCAGTGCGCCTGAGGAGGCGATAGAGGGGCAATGCCTTTTCTCCCAAACGGGAGATGAAGCGGCTTAGAGCCGCCACGCATCCAGTCAATTTTTGTATTTGTTTGAGGTCTTTTGGAATATCCAGCTGTGACAGAGCTTGGATCTTGGCTGGGTTTGCTTCAATTCCTCTATCGGATACAATGAAGCCCAGGAGCTTTCCAGCTGGTACGCCGAAAACGCATTTTTCCGGGTTCAGCTTAATGTCATATGCTCGGAGGTTGTCGAATGTGAGCCTCAAATCGTCTACTAGAGTTTCGACGTGTTTGGTTTTGACGACCACATCGTCTACGTATGCCTCTACTATTTTGCCGATCTGGGTAGCCAGACATGTCTGAATCATGCGCTGATATGTTGCGCCGGCGTTTTTGAGTCCGAAGGGCATCGTGTTGAAGCAGAATGGTCCGTATGGAGTAATGAATGCCGTTGCGGCTTGGTCTGCCTCCGCCATCTTGATTTGATGGTAGCCGGAGTATGCGTCGAGGAAGCACAATGAATCGTGCCCTGCAGTAGCATCGATTATTTGATCGATGCGGGGAAGGGGGAAAGGATCCTTTGGGCAAGCCTTGTTGAGGTCTTTAAAATTGACACATAGGCGCCAGGATTTGTCCTTCTTTGGTACCATCACCAGGTTTGCTAGCCAGTCCGGATGTTTGATGTCTCTGATGAATCCGGCTTCCAGTAATTTGGCTAGCTCCTCTCCCATTGCCTGTCTTTTGGGTTCGGAAAATCGCCGAAGAGCCTGTTTGACTGGCTTGAATCCTTTTAGGATGTTTAGGCTGTTTTCTGCCAATCTGCGTGGGATTCCTGGCATATCTGAAGGGTGCCAGGCAAAGATGTCCCAATTCTCCCGAAGGAATTCTCGTAGTGCGGCGTCTACATCGGGGTTTAACTGTGCCCCAATGGAGGCCGTCTTTGTTGGGTCCGTTGGATGGACCTGGAATTTAACTATTTCGTCCGCTGGTTTAAAAGAGGTGGACTTGGATCTCTTATCGAGTATCACATCACCCCTGTTCACCGTAGAGCGCAGCGCAGTGAGTTCCTCCGCCACTAGGGCTTCAGATAGTGCCTCTAGGGCTAATGCGGCTGTCTTGTTTTCTCCATGGAGTGCTATGTCCGGATCACTGGCAAGGGTGATGGTTCCATTGGGCCCGGGCATTTTAAGCTTCATGTACCCGTAATGGGGTATGGCTTGGAAAATTGTGAATGCCTCTCGTCCCAATAAAGCGTGATATCCGCTGCTGAACGGGGCCACTTAGAACGTGACCTCCTCGGACCTGTAATTGTCCGGCGAGCCGAACACCACATCAAGTGTGATTTTTCCTGTGCAGCGTGCTTCCCGGCTAGGGATTATCCCTCTAAAGGTTGTGCTGCTTTGCTCAATACGGCTCCAGTCTATTTCCATTTTTCGAAGGGTTTCCTCGTAGATGAGGTTTAATCCGCTGCCGCCGTCCATGAGCACTTTAGTGAGACGAAAGCCGTCCACTATTGGGCTGAGGACCAATGCGGCTGGTGCTCGGGCAGTTAGAAATTTAGGTTCGTCGCTGGCGTAGAAGGTGATAGCCGTGTCGCTCCATGGATTTGTTGTTGCTACTTGGTAGACTTCGGCGAGGCTGCGGATTGTTCGTTTCCGCATATTATTTGACGCGAAAGTCTCGAAGACTGTTGACACCGTACTGGTACTGTTGGAGTGGTTCTCCGGGGCTAGAAGCTCTTCGCCACTTTTGGCCACCTGCCCCAGTATCCAACATGCTCGAAGGCTATTTGTTGGAGTGGTGCCCTCTGTACTGTGAATTTTACAGGGTCCGCTGAGCCATCCCTCCAGTACGGTTCCGTGCCCTTTATGGGGGTTTTTTTCTTTTTGTTTTTTGTACCGGGTGCCTGAGCATGATGCACCCTTTTGTTTCGGACTAGGGTTGTATTCGGAGCCAGATTGTCCCAAAACTTAGTTTCGGTTTTCCGGAAACTCTCCATCGCACAATACTTTCGTACTATGGACGCCAGGTCGGCGAAGCGTGTAATTTCACGACGACTTACAACGTTCAAGATTCCCTTGTCCGTGCAATTATTGCAGAAAATTGAAATTGCGTTTTCCTCACGGCAGTCTTTTATCCTGTCCATAACCAGGAGGAATCTGGCCCAGTAATGATGTACTGTTTCAGCAGGCTCTTGCCGGATTTGATATAGATCACATATGTTTGGGTGGGTGGGTGGAATTGAGTCCGGAACCCTGCCCATCTCGAGGCTCAAGGGCCGAAAAGTTTCCGAATTTGGAAGCTTGGATTGCTGGACGTTGTCCAACGGGTCTGGTCTGCTGCCTGACTTTAGGTTCAGTGCTTGATCGACGTCCGTCCCTCCGCAGGAATCCGGCATGGAGGGTTCGGGAGTCCGGACATAACTAGTTTTTATACAGAAGAAGAGTCACCACGTTGTTCCTCTACCACCGCAACATGGTGGGTAAGATGGGAAGAGTTAATCTCTCTCAGATCGGTTTTAAGCCCAATCTGATTGTAGTCTGTAGTGATTCCCAGGGCGGTGATGCGATCCAAGAGCTCGTTTACGGACGAGAGCTCCATTGGATCCAGCTGCTCGGCAAATCCTGAGTTGACGTGAAGATTGCTTTTGACGACCCGAGTGGTCATCGTCGAAGCGGTGGCCGAATAGGCGGTCATGAGAAAACCACCTAGCCGGATAGTTTGGTCGGCGGCCAAGGCTCCTTTGGCGATGGTACCGTCTTTAAAGACGGGAAGAGGCATCCTTCCTGATCGTGACGGCACAGAGGAACTCTCAATGAAAGCACCAATGTCGGTGTCAAAACCGGCGGATCTCGGGTAGGGGGTCCCGAACTGTGCGTCTAGGCGGATGGTAACAGGAGACAAGGGACACGATGTTTTTACCCAGGTTCGGGCCCTGTCGATGGAGGTAAAACCCTACTCCTGCTTGATTAATATTGATAATATGGGTAGTACAAGAGTGGATCTACCACGAGATCAAGGAGGCTAAACCCTAGAAGCTAGCCTATGGTATGATTGTTGTAATGGTTGTTCGTCCTACGGACTAAAACCCTCCGGTTTATATAGACACCGGAGAGGGCTAGGGTTACACAGAGTCGGTTACAATGGTAGGAGATCTACATATCCGTATTGCCAAGCTTGCCTTCCACGCCAAGGAAAGTCCCACACGGACACGGGACGAAGTCTTCAATCTTGTATCTTCGTAGTCTTGGAGTCCGGCCGATGATGATAGTCCGGCTATCTGGACACCCCCTAGTCCAGGACTCCCTCAACGACCGTCGCACCGGATACAACAACTCCCGCCGGGCCGAACACAGTAGACAAAGCTCGCTCGAGCTACGTCGTGATATAGCCCAATATAGAGGCGCCGCACACACACTATGCTTCACAGATGAAGTAATGGATCATCAAATCCCCGAAGGATTTAAACCCGTGAATATTGAATCCTACGATGGCACAACAGACCCCGCGGTTTGGATCGAAGACTATCTCCTTCATATCCACATGGCCCGCGGCGATGATCTTCACGCCATCAAATACCTCCCACTCAAGCTTAAAGGACCAGCTCGGCATTGGCTTAACAGCTTGCCAGCAGAATCAATTGGGTGTTGGGAGGACCTGGAAGCTGCATTCCTTGACAACTTCCAGGGCACATATGTGCGACCACCAGACGCCGATGACCTAAGCCACATAATTCAGCAGCCAGACGAATCGGCCAGACAATTTTGGACACGGTTCTTAACAAAGAAAAATCAAATCGTCGACTGTCCGGATGCAGAGGCCCTCGCAGCCTTCAAACATAACATCCGCGACGAGTGGCTTGCCCGGCACCTAGGACAGGAAAAGCCAAAATTCATGGCAGCCCTCACATCACTCATGACCCGCTTCTGCGTGGGAGAGGACAGCTGGCTAGCCCGCAGTAACAACCTTAGCAAAAATTCTGGCAGTCTGGATAACAAGGACCGCAATGGCAGGATGCATCGCAACAAAAACAAACGCCGCGTTAACGGTGATAACACTGAGGATACGGCAGTCAACGCCAGATTCAGAGGCTCCAAACCCGGTCAGCGGAAAAAGCCATTCAAAAGAACTACTCCGGGTCCGTCCAATTTGGACCGAATTGAAGGAAATATGCCCTAGAGGCAATAATAAAGTTATTATTTATTTCCTTATTTCATGATAAAAGTTTATTATTCATGCTAGAATTGTATTAACCGGAAACATAATACATGTGTGAATACATAGACAAACATAGTGTCACTAGTATGCCTCTACTTGACTAGCTCGTTTATCAGAGATGGTTATGTTTCCTAGCCATGGACAAAAGAGTTGTCATTTGATTAACGGGATCACATCATTAGGAGAATGATGTGATTGACATGACCCATTCCATTAGCCTAGCACTTGATCGTTTAGTATACTGCTATTGCTTTCTTCATGACTTATACAAAGTTCCTACAACTATGAGATTGTGCAACTCCCGTTTACCGGAAGAACACTTTGTGTGCTACCAAACGTCACAACATAACTGGGTGATTATAAAGGTGCTCTACAGGTGTTTCCGAAGGTACATGTTGGGTTGGCATAATTCGAGATTAGGATTTGTCACTCCGATTGTCGGAGAGGTATCTCTGGGCCCTCTCGGTAATACTCATCACCTAAGCCTTGCAAGCATATAACTAATGAGTTAGTTATGAGATGACGTATTACGGAACGAGTAAAGAGACTTGTCGGTAACGAGATTGAACTAGGTATTGGATACCGACGATCAAATCTCGGGCAAGTAACATACCAATGACAAAGGGAACAAAGTATGTTGTTATGCGGTTTGACCGATAAAGATCTTCATAGAATATGTAGGAACCAATATGGGCATCCAGGTCCCGCTATTGGTTATTGACCGAGAATGGTTTTAGGTCATGTCTACATAGTTCTCGAACCTGTAGGGTCCGCACGCTTAACGTTTCGATGACAGTTTTATTACGAGTTTATAAGTTTTGATGTACCAAAGTTTGTTCGGAGTCCCGGATGTGATCACGGACATGACGAGGAGTCTCGGAATGGTCGAGACATAAAGATTGATATATTGGACGACTATATTCGGACACCGGAAAGGTTCCGGGAGTTTTCGGAGAAAACTGGAGTACCGGAGGGTTACCGGAACCCCCCCGGGAAGTAATGGGCCTTGATGGGCCCTATTGGAGAAAGAGAGGGGCCGGCCAGGGCAAGTGGCGCGCCTCCCTTGCCTTCCCCCTCTCCTACTCCTTCCTTCCCCCTCCTTCTTGGATTAGGAAAAGGAGGGGGGAAACCTACTTGGAGTAGGTTTCCCCCTCCTAGGGCGCGCCTCCCCTTAGGCCGGCCCCCTCCTCCCTCCCTCCTTTATATACGGGGGCGGGGGGCACCCCATAGACACACAAGTTGATCTACGGATCGTTCCTTAGCCGTGTGCGGTGCCCCCTTCCACCATATTCCACCTCGGTCATATCGTCGCGGAGCTTAGGCGAAGCCCTGAGCCGGTAGAACATCATCATCGTCACCACGCCGTCATGCTGACGGAACTCATCTCTGGAGCTCGGCTGGATCGGAGGCCGGAGATCGTCATCGAGCTGAACGTGTGCTGAACTCGGAGGCTCTGTACGTTCGGTGCTTGGATCGGTCGGATCGTGAAGACGTACGACTACATCAACCGCGTTGTGCTAACGCTTCCGCTTACGGTCTACGAGGGTACGTGGACGAACACTCTCCCCTCTCGTTGCTATGCCATCACCATGATCTTGCGTGTGCGTAGGATATTTTTTGAAATTACTACGTTCCCCAACAGTGGCATCCGAGCCTAGGTTTTATGCATTGATGTTATATGCACGAGTAGAACACAAGTGAGTTGTGGACGATATAAGTCATACTGCCTACCAGCATGTCATACTTTGGTTCAGCGGTATTGTGAGATGAAGCGGCCCGGACCGACATTACGCGTACGCTTACGCGAGACTAGTTTCACCGTTACGAGCACTCGTGCTTAAAGGTGGCTGGCGGGTGTCTGTCTCTCTCACTTTAGTTGAACCGAGTGTGGCTACGCCCGATCCTTGTGAAGGTTAAAACAGAGTCTATTTGACAAACTATCATTGTGGTTTTGATGCGTAGGTGAGATTGGTTCTTGCTTAAGCCCGTAGCAGCCACGTAAAACTTGCAACAACAAAGTAGAGGACGTCTAACTTGTTTTTGCAGGGCATGTTGTGATGTGATATGGTCAAGACGTGATGCTATATTTTATTGTATGAGATGATCATGTTTTGTAACCGAAGTTATCGGCAACTGGCAGGAGCCATATGGTTGTCGCTTTATTGTATGAAATGCAAACGCCCTGTAATTGCTTTACTTTATCACTAAGCGGTAGCGATAGTCGTAGAAGCAATAGATGGCGTAACGATAACGATGCTACGACGGAGATCAAGGTGTCGCGCCGGTGACGATGGTGATCATGATGGTGCTTCGAAGATGGAGATCACAAGCACAAGATGATGATGGCCATATCATATCACTTATATTGATTGCATGTGATGTTTATCCTTTATGCATCTTATCTTGCTTTGATTGACGGTAGCATTTTAAGATGATCTCTCACTAAAATTATCAAGAAGTGTTCTCCCTGAGTTTGCACCATTGCCAAAGTTCGTCGTGCCGAGACACCACGTGATGATCGGGTGTGATAAGCTCTACGTCCATCTACAACGGGTGCAAGCCAGTTTTGCACACGCAGAATACTCGGTTAAACTTGACGAGCCTAGCATATACAGATATGGCCTTGGGACACGGAGACCGAAAGGTCGAGCGTGAATCATATAGTAGATATGATCAACATAGTGATGTTCACCATTGAAAACTACTCCATCTCACGTGATGATCGGTCATGGTTTAGTTGATTTGGATCACGTGATCACTTAGATGACTAGAGAGATGTCTGTCTAAGTGGGAGTTCTTAAGTAATATGATTAATTGAACTTAAATTTATCATGAACTTAGTCCTGGTAGTATTTTGCAAATTATGTTGTAGATCAATAGCTTGCATTGTTGCTTTCATAAGTTTATTTTGATATGTTCCTAGAGAAAACTGTGTTGAAAATGTTAGTAGCAATGTTGCGGATTTGATCCGTGATCTGAGGTTAATCCTCATTGCTGCACAGAAGAATTATGTCCTTGATGCACCACTAGGTGACAGACCTATTGCAAGAGCAGATATAGACGTTATGAACGTTTGGCTAGCTCAATATGATGACTACTTGATAGTTTAGTGCACCATGCTTAACGGCTTAGAATCGGGACTTCAAAGACGTTTTGAACGTCATGGACCATATGAGATGTTCCAGGAATTGAAGTTAATATTTCAAGCAAATACCCGAGTTGAGAGATATGAAGTCTCCAACAAGTTCTATAGCTAAAAGATGGAGGAGAATCGCTCAACTAGTGAGCATGTGCTCAGATTGTCTGGGTACTTCAATCGCTTGAATCAAGTGGGAGTTAATCTTCCAGATAAGATAGTGATTGACAGAATTCTCTAGTCACCATCACTAAGTTACTAGAACTTCGTGATGAACTATAGTATGCAAGGGATGACGAAAACGATTCCCAAGCTCTTCGTGATGCTGAAATCAACGAAGGTAGAAATCAAGAAAGAGCATCAAGTGTTGATGGTTAACAAGATCACTAGTTTCAAGGAAAGGGAACTTCAAGTAGAATGACAAGCAAGTTGTCACTCCCGTGAAGAAGACCAAAGCTGGACCAAAGCCTGAAACTGAGTGCTTACACTGCAAAGGAAATGGTCACTGGAAGCGGAAATGCCCTGAATATTTGGTGGGTAAGAAGGATGGCAAAGTGAACAAGTGTATATTTGATATACAGGTTATTGATGTGTGCCTTACTAGTGTTTATAATAGCCCCTGAGTATTTGATACTTGTTCGGTTGCTAAGATTAGTAATTCGAAACGGGAGTTGCAGAATAAACAGAGAGTAGTTAAGGGTGAAGTGACGATGTTTGTTGGAAGTGGTTCCAAGATTGATATGATCATCATCGCACACTCCCTATACTTTCGGGATTTGTGTTGAACCTAAATCAATGTTATTTCGTGTTTGCGTTGAGCATGAATATGATTTGATCATGTTTATTGCAATACGGTTATTCATTTAAGTTAGAGAACAATTGTTGTTCTGTTTACATGAATAAAACCTTCTATGGTCATACACACCAACGAAAATAGTTTGTTGGATCTCGATCGTAGTAATACACATATTCATAATACTAAGACCAAAAGATGCAAAGTTAATAATGATAGTGCAACTTATTTGTGGCACTGCCGTTTAGGTCATATTGGTGTAAAGCGCACGAAGAAACTCCATGCTGATGGGACTTTGGAATCACTTGATTATGAATCACTTGATGCTTGCGAACCATGCCTCATGGGCAAGATGACTAAGACTCCGTTCTCCGGAACAATGGAGCGAGCAACTCACTTATTGGAAATAATACATACTGATGTATGCGATCCGATGAGTGTTGAGGCTCGCGGCGGGTATCATTATTTTCTGACCTTCACAGATGATTTGAGCAGATATGGGTATATCTACTTGATGAAATATAAGTCTGAAATAGTTGAAAGGTTCAAAGAATTTCAGTGTGAAGTGGAAAATTCATCGTAACAAGAAAATAAAGTTTCTGCGGTCTGATCACGGAGATAAATATTTGAGTTACGAGTTTGGTCTTCAATTAAAACAATGTGGAATAGTTTCACAGCTCACGCCACCTGAAACACCACATCGTTATGGTGTGTCCGAACGTCGTAACCGCACTTTATTTGATATGGTGCGATCTATGATGTCTCTTTACCACTATCATTTTGGGGTTATGCATTAGAGACAGCTGCATTCACGTTTTAAAATAGGGCACCATCTAAATCCGTTGAGACGACACCGTATGAATTATGGTTTAGCAGTAAACCTAAGCTGTTGTTTTTTAAAGTTTGGGGCTGCGATGCTTATGTGAAAAAGTTTCATCCTGATAAGCTCGAACCCAAATCGGAGAAGTGCGTCTTCATAGAATACCCAAAGGAAATTGTTGGGTACACCTTCTATCACAGATCCGAAGGCAAGATATTCGTTGCTAAAATGGATCCTTTCCAGAGAAGGAGTTTCTCTCGAAAGAAGTGAGTGGGAGGAAAGTAGAGCTTGATAAGGCAATTTGTACCTTCTCCCGAATTGGAAAGTAGTTCATCACGGAAATCAGTTCCAGTGATTCCTACACCAATTAGTGAGGAAGCTAATGATGATAATCATGAAACTTCAGATCAAGTTACTACAAAACCTCGTAGGTCTTCCAAAGTACAGTCCGCACCAGAGTAGTACGGTAATACTGTTCTGGAAGTCATGTTACTAGACCATGATGAACCTACGAAATATGAGGAAGCGATGATGAGCCCAGATTCCGCGAAATGGCTTGAGGCCATAAAATCTGAGATATGATCCATGTATGAGAACAAAGTATGGACTTTGATTGACTTGCTCGATGATCAGCAAGCCATGTTAAATAAATGGATCTTCAAGAGGAAGACGGACACTGATAGTAGTGTTACTATCCACTAAGCTCGACTTGTTGCAAAAGGTTTTCAACAAGTTCAAGGGGTTGAATACGATGAGATTTTCTCACTCGTATCGATGCTTAAGTCTGTCCGAATCATGTTAGCAATTGCCCCATTTTATGAAATCTGGCAAATGGATGTCAAAACTGCATTCCTTAATGGATTTATTAAAGAAGAGTTGTATATGATGCAACCAGAAGGTTTTGTCAATCCTAAAGATGCTAACAAAGTGTGCAAGCTCCAGCAATCCATTTATGGACTGGTGCAAGCCTCTCGGAGTTGGAATATATGCTTTGATGAGTTGATCAAAGCATATGGTTTTATACAGACTTTTTAAGAAGCCTGTATTTACAAGAAAGTGAGTGGGAGCTTTGTAGCATTTCTAATATTATATGTGGGTGACATATTGTTGATTGGAAATGATATAGAAATTCTGGATAGCATGAAAGGATACTTGAAAAAGAGTTTTTCAAATCAAGACCTCGGTGAAACGGCTTACTCATTGAGCATCAAGATCTATATAGATAGATCAAGACGCTTGATAAGATTTTTCAATGAGTACATACCTTGATAAATTTTTTGAATAGTTCAAGATGGAACAGTCAAAGAAGGAGTTCTTGCCTGTGATGCAAAGGTGTGAAGTTGAGTAAGACTCAAGACCCGACCATGGCAAAAATTAGAAAGACAATGAAAAGTCATTCCCTATGCCTCAGTCATAGGTTCTATAAAGTATGCTATGTTGTGAACCAGACCTATTGTATACCTTGCTCTGAGTTTGACAAAGGAATACAATTTTGATCTAAGAGTAGATCACTGGACAGCGGTCAAGAATATCCTTAGTGAGAACTAAGGAGATGTTTCTTGATTATGGAGGTGATAAAAAAGCCCGTCGTAAAAAGTTACAACGATGCAAGATTTTACACCAATCCAGATGACTCTAAGTCTCAATCTGGATACATATTGAAAGTGGGAGCAATTAGCTAGAGTAGCTCCGTCCAGAGCATTGTGGACATAGAATATTTGCAAAATGCATACGGCTCTGAATGTGACAGACCCGTTGACTAAGATTCTCTCACGAGCAAAACATGATCACACCTTAGAACTCTTTGGGTGTTAATCACATAGTGATGTGAACTAGATTATTGACTCTAGTAAACCCTTTGGATGTTGGTCACATGATGATGTGAACTATGGGTGTTAATCATATACAGATATGAATATTGGTGTTAAATCACATGGCGATGTGAACTAGATTATTGACTCTAGTGCAAGTGGGAGACTGAAGGAAATATGCCCTAGAGGCAATAATAAAGTTATTATTTATTTCCTTATTTCATGATAAAAGTTTATTATTCATGCTAGAATTGTATTAACCGGAAACATAATACATGTGTGAATACATAGACAAACATAGTGTCACTAGTATGCCTCTACTTGACTAGCTCATTTATCAGACATGGTTATGTTTCCTAGCCATGGACAAAAGAGTTGTCATTTGATTAACGGGATCACATCATTAGGAGAATGATGTGATTGACATGACCCATTCCGTTAGCCTAGCACTTGATCGTTTAGTATACTGCTATTGCTTTCTTCATGACTTATACAAAGTTCCTACAACTATGAGATTGTGCAACTCCCGTTTACCGGAAGAACACTTTGTGTGCTACCAAATGTCACAATGTAACTGGGTGATTATAAAGGTGCTCTACAGGTGTTTCCGAAGGTACATGTTGGGTTGGCATAATTCGAGATTAGGATTTGTCACTCCGATTGTCGGAGAGGTATCTCTGGGCCCTCTCGGTAATACTCATCACCTAAGCCTTGCAAGCATATAACTAATGAGTTAGTTATAAGATGACGTATTACGGAACGAGTAAAGAGACTTGCCAGTAACGAGATTGAACTAGGTATTGGATACCGACGATCAAATCTCGGGCAAGTAACATACCGATGACAAAGGGAACAAAGTATGTTGTTATGCGGTTTGACCGATAAAGATCTTCGTAGAATATGTAGGAACCAATATGGGCATCCAGGTCCCGCTATTGGTTATTGACCGAGAATGGTTTTAGGTCATGTCTACATAGTTCTCGAACCCGTAGGGTCCGCACGCTTAACATTTCGATGACAGTTTTATTATGAGTTTATAAGTTTTGATGTACCGAAGTTTGTTCGGAGTCCCGGATGTGATCACGGACATGACGAGGAGTCTCGGAATGGTCGAGACATAAAGATTGATATATTGGACGACTATATTCGGACACCGGAAAGGTTCCGGGAGTTTTCGGAGAAAACTGGAGTACCAGAGGGTTACCGGAACCCCCCGGGAAGTAATGGGCCTTGATGGGCCCTATTGGAGAAAGAGAGGGGCCGGCCAGGGCAAGTGGCACGCCCCCTCCCCTTGAGTCCGAATAGGACAAGGAAGGGGGGGCGGCGCCCCCCTTGCCTTCTCCCTCTCCTACTCCTTCCTCCCCCCACCTTCTTGGATTAGGAAAAGGAGGGGGGAAACCTACTTGGAGTAGGTTTCCCCCTCCTAGGGCGCGCCTCCCCTTAGGCTGGCCCCCTCCTCCCTCCCTCCTTTATATACGGGGGCGGGGGGCACCCCATAGACACACAAGTTGATCTACGGATCGTTCCTTAGCCGTGTGCGGTGGCCCCTTCCACCATATTCCACCTCGGTCATATCGTCGCAGAGCTTAGGCGAAGCCCTGCGCCGGTAGAACATCATCATCGTCACCACGCCGTCGTGATGACGGAACTCATCTCCGGAGCTCGGCTGGATCGGAGGCTGGAGATCATCATCGAGCTGAACGTGTGCTGAACTCGGAGGCTCCGTACGTTCGGTGCTTGAATCGGTCGGATCGTGAAGACGTACGACTACATCAACCGCGTTGTGCTAATGCTTCCGCTTACGGTCTACGAGGGAACGTGGACGAACACTCTCCCCTCTCGTTTCTATGCCATCACCATGATCTTGCGTGTGCGTAGGAAATTTTTTGAAATTACTACGTTCCCCAACACGAATACTCGACCGCTCGTGCCAGATACACGGCACCCCCGAAAAGCCAGCTAATCACACTGAGGGAGTCCTAGACTGGGGGGTGTCCGGATAGCCGGACTATCATCATCGGCCGGACTCCAAGACTATGAAGATACAAGATTAAAGACTTCGTCCCATGTCCGGATGGGACTTTCCTTGGCCTGGAAGGCAAGCTTGGCAATACGGATATGTACATCTCCTACCATTGTAACCGACTCTGTGTAACCCTAGCCCTCTCCGGTGTCTATATAAACCGGAGGGTTTTAGTCCGTAGGACAACAATCACAACAACAATCATACCATAGGCTAGCTTCTAGGCTTTAGCCTCCTTGATCTCGTGGTAGATCCACTCTTGTACTACCCATATCATCAATATCAATCAAGCAGGAGTAGGGTTTTACCTCCATCGAGAGGGCCCAAACCTGGGTAAAAACATCGTGTCCCTTGTCTCCTGTTACCATCCGCCTAGACGCACAGTTCGGGACCCCCTACCCGAGATCCGCCGGTTTTGACACCGACATTGGTGCTTTCATTGAGAGTTCCTCTGTGTCGTCACCGATAGGCTTGATGGCTCCTTCGATCATCAACAACGACGCAGTCCAGGGTGAGACTTTGCTCCCCGGACAGATCTTCGTATTCGGCGGCTTTGCACTGCGGGCCAATTCACTTGGCCAACTGGAGCAGATCGAAAGCTACGCCCTAGCCATCAGGTCAGATTTGGAAGCCTAAACTTCACGGCTGACATCCGTGGAGACTTGATCTTTGATGGATTCGAGCCACAGCCGAGCGCGCCGCACTGTCTCGATGGGCATGATTTAGCTCTGCTGCCGGACAGTGCCCTGGAGGCCGCACATGAGTCCGCTCCGATCCTTAATTCGGTGCCGACCACGCAGATCGAGGATGGGTGGCTAGACACCGCCTTGGGGGCTGCAACCTCTACGGCGATGGAGCCGAATACTGACTTTGTCCCTTGTGAGGCTCGTGACTCCGAGGTGCCGGACTCCTCTCCGGACTCCGAACCTCCCGCGCCCCCTCCAATCGAATCCGATTGGGCGCCGATCATGGAGTTCACTGCCGCGGACATCTTTCAACACTCACCTTTTGGCGACATCCTGAATTCACTAAAGTACCTCTCGCTATTAGGAGAGCCCTGGCCGAATTGCGGCCAGGATGGCTGGGATGCGGACGACGAAGAAATTCAAAGCCCACCCACCACCCACTTTGTAGCCACTTTCGACGATCTAACCGACATGCTAGACTACGACTCCGAAGACATCGACGGTATGGACGACGATGCCAGAGACGACCAAGAACCAGCGCCTACGGGGCGCTGGAAGACCACCTCGTCATACGACATATACATGGTGGACATCCCAAAGGATGGGAATGGCGAAGAAGCAGCGGAGGAAGACTCCTCCAAGAAACAGCCCAAGCACCGGCGTCAGCGGCGCCGCTCTAAATCCCGCCATAGCAAGAATGGAGATTCCGGCACCGGAGATAATAACACCCCAGAGAGTGCCGAAGACAACCCCCTCCAGCAAGATTCAGCACAGGAGGAGTGAGAAGCCAGCCCTCACGAGAGAGCGGCAAACGAAGAGGTAGAGGATGATAATTACATGCCTCCCTCCGGAGACGGGGCAAGCCTCGACGACGACGAATTCGTCGTGCCCGAGGATCCCGTCAAACAAGAGCGTTTCAAACGCAGGCTAATGGCCACAACAAACAGCCTAAAGAAAAAGCAGCAACAGCTTAGAGCTGATCAAGACCTGCTAGCCGATAGATGTACTGAAGTCCTTGCAGCCGGAGAGTATGAACTCGAACGCCCCTCCAAAAGCTACCCCAAACGCAAGTTGCTCCCCCGATTAGAGGAGGAGGCATATAAACCTGCATCACCAGAGCATAATACGGCTGACCGACCACCTCGTGGCCGCGACAGAGAGGCCTTTAGGCCCTCCATTAGAACCGTACCCCGGCATCGCTCGAAAAGCACAAGGCCACAGGGGAACGCTCCGGACATGCGAGACATATTGGAGGATAAGGCAAGACAATCAAGATCGATCTATGGATCGCGTGGGCGCCCCATGGCACGCGACGACAACCGTCGC
The DNA here is from genome assembly GCA_963921465.1 of Triticum timopheevii. Classification (NCBI taxonomy): domain Eukaryota; kingdom Viridiplantae; phylum Streptophyta; class Magnoliopsida; order Poales; family Poaceae; genus Triticum; species Triticum timopheevii. The sequence continues at coordinate 429,570,292 of OY997268.1, read as the reverse complement.
ACCGGACACAGCAAGTCCGGCCGGGCCGAACACAGTAGACAAAGCTCGTTTGAGCTACGTCGTGATATAGCCCAATATAGAGGCGCCGCACACCCACTATGCTTCACAGATGAAGTAATGGATCGTCAAATCCCCGAAGGGTTTAAACCCGTGAGCATCAAATCCTACGATGGCACAACAGACCCCGCGGTTTGGATCGAAGACTATCTCCTTCATATCCACATGGCCCGCGGTGACGATCTTCACGCCATCAAATATCTCCCACTCAAGCTTAAAGGACCAGCTCAGCATTGGCTCAACAGCTTGCTAGCAGAATCAATTGGGTGTTGGGAAGACCTGGAAGCCGCATTCCTTGACAACTTCCAGGGCACATATGTGCGACCACCAGACGCCGATGACCTAAGCCTCATAATTCAGCAGCCAGATGAATCGGCCAGACAGTTCAGGACACGGTTCTTAACAAAGAAAAATCAAATCATCGACTGTCCGGATGCAGAGGCCCTCGCAGCCTTCAAACATAACATCCGTGATGAGTGGCTGGCCCGGCACCTAGGACAGGAAAAGCCGAAATCCATGGCAGCCCTCACATCACTCATGACCTGCTTTTGCGCGAGAGAGGACAGCTGGCTAGCCCGCAGTAACAACCTCAGCAAAAATTCTGGCAGTCCGGATACCAAGGACCGCAATGGCAGGTCGCGTCGCAACAAAAACAAACGCCGCATTAACGGCGATAACACTGAGGATACGGCAGTCAACGCCGGATTCAGAGGCTCTAAACCCGGTCAGCGGAAAAAGCCATTCAAAAGAACTACTCCGGGTCCGTCCAACTTGGACCGAATACTCGACCGCTCGTGCCAGATACACGGCACCCCCGAAAAGCCCGCCAATCACACCAACAGGGATTGTTGGGTATTCAAGCAGGCAGGCAAGTTAATTGCCGAAAACAATGACAAGGGGCTGCATAGCAATGACGAGGAAGAGACCCGACCGCCGAACAATAGAGGACAGAAGGGTTTCCTCTCACAAGTGCGGACGGTAAACATGATATACACAACCCACATACCCAAGAGGGAGCGGAAGCATGCACTCAGGGACGTATACGCGATGGAGCCAGTCGCCCCGAAGTTCAACCCATGGTCCTCCTGCCCGATCACTTTTGATCGAAGGGACCACCCCACTAGTATCCTCCACGAGGGATTCGCCGCATTGGTTTTAGACCCAATCGTAGATGGATTTCACCTCACTAGAGTCCCGATGGACAGCGGCAGCAGCCTGAACCTGCTTTATCAGGATACAGTGCGCAAGATTGGCATAGACCCCTCAAGGATTAAACCAACAAAGACGACCTTCAAAGGCGCCATACCAAGTGTAGAGGCCAATTGTACAGGCTCAGTTACACTGGAAGTGGTCTTCGGATCCCCGGATAACTTCCGAAGCGAGGAGTTAATCTTCGACATAGTCCCGTTCCGCAGCGGCTACCATGCTCTGCTCGGAAGAACCACGTTTGCAAAGTTCAACGCGGTGCCGCACTATGCATACCTCAAGCTCAAGATGCCAGGACCTCGAGGAGTCATCACGGTCAACGGAAATACTGAACGCTCCCTCCGAACGGAGGAACACATAGCGGCTCCCGCGGCAGAAGTACAGAGCAGCCTCTTAAGGCAATTTTCGAGTCCGGCCGTTAAGCGACTGGACACGGCCAAACGCGCCCGGAGTAACCTACAACAAGACCACCTGGCACGTTCCGAGCACGCATAGCAATGCGGCCCCAACCCCAGCCCTCGCAAAATTGCAAGACTGGTCCTTCGCGTACATCATTACGCTCTGGAGATACCATGGGCATAAGGGGAGGGGCACGAACACCACAGGCCCAGAATGCGGCTTAACCGCACCAGGGGCTCCCAAGTGTGTCACTCTTTTTCTTTTTCTTTCTTTTTTTTCTAACCTACAGGTCTCCGTTCACCAGAGGCCCTGTCCGGTAGTAGACCTGCCGAACTCACGATGCAATAGCCAGGGGAGGAGAAAGGCTACGACGAGTATCCAGGTGGTCTCCATTACGAGCATTAAATCCGTTTATACACCATTCCGCAGCCTACCCCTAGAGGGGGACATGTCTAATAGTCCTATCCCTTGCTTACGGCACTATTTGTATCGTTCTGCATTCATGGCAGTATTTCCTGAATAAACAATGCATCGCTTTTTTGCTTATAACCGCATTTCTTTCTTATATATATGTTCATTTATGACACGTTGCATCCGTACACTTTGGTACGGCTAAATACCAGGGGCTTAAGTTCCCCACATTATGGTGTGATAAGTCCGAACACTTTCACAAGTGCGGCACCCCAAACTTATAGCATTATATGCATCGGCTCCGAATCATGTCTTGGGTCAATAGTTGGGTTTGCCCGGCTCCCATGTTTTGGTACCTTACGTTCCGTTGTATCGGCTAAGGTAGCACTGGGAGAACCACTGCGATTGCGCCCCGGTTGAGCTGGGCGAGCGCCTCAGTGGGGAAAGCTAAAACTGGCCGTCATGATAAGGCGAGATTTGGTCGTTGTTCGAGAGGTTTTTTCGAGTCCCTAAAGACTTATGCCGCTTAGAGCGAGGAACCGGCTTTGTCCGGCCCAGGCGTGGATAGCGCCCCGAACTCGGTCTTCCGAACACCAGGGGCTTCACCAAAATTTAAAATTATAGAATTCTATGGCTAAGTGAGAGTGTTCAAGCATTATAAGTCTGGTTGCCTCGTTCGTTGTGTTGAGCGCCTCCCTAGATGGACCCAAACATGGGAACAAGAGCGCTCAAGTTTATCCATAACACCCCAGCACTAGTGGCATGGGGGCTGAAGTCGACAACTTTCCATCTCTCAGATTTGATAAACGGCCACACAGAAGGTAATATTTTAAATTAACAAGCGTTGCTTAGCGCATATAAACAAAGTTTTCAGCGCACAGGATAACAAAATGCGAGTCTACTCAAATATTACATCTTTGGAGCACTCACCTGCAATCATGCGGGCACCCTTCAGGACACTCTTATAATACATTTCGGGCGTACGATACTCCTTGCCCGCCGGCGGCGGGTCCGTCAGAAGCTTCTCAGCATCCATCCTGCCCCAGTGCACTTTTGCATGGGCAAGGGCCTGACGGGCACCTTCAATGCAGGCGGAGTGCTTGACGACTTCAACCCAGGGACACGCATCCACCAGCCGCCGCACCAGGCCGAAGTAGCTCCCAGGCATGGCCTCCTTGGTCCATAGCCGAACTATGAGGCCCTTCATGGCCTATTCGGCCACCTTGTGGAGCTCGACCAGCTGCTTCAGCTGGTCGCTAAGGGGCACCGGATGTCCGGCCTCAGCATACTGAGACCAGAAGACCTTCTCCATCGAGCTCCCCTCCTCGGCCCGATAGAATGCAGCAGCATCGGACATGTTGCGTGGCAGATCTGCGAACGCTCCTGGAGAGCTCCGAATTCGGGTAAGTAATAGGTAATTCACATTTACATGCTTACTTTGCATGAAAAATGCCTTACCCGCTGCTATCTTCTTTAACGCCTCGATTTCCTGGAGGGCCTTGTGGGCTTCGGCCTTAGTGGCTTTGGCACTCTCAAGAGCCGATGCAAGCTCGGACTCTCGAGTCTTTGAGTCGCGCTCCAAACTCTCATGTTTTTCCACGAGAGCCTGGAGCTCTTGCTGCACCTCCGCCACCCGCGCCTCCTGCTTCTCTCGCTCGGCTCGTTCTGCGGCCGCATTGCGTTCGGCCACGGACACCGCCTCCTTCAGGGTCGCCACCTCGTTTGTGGCCCCTGTAGTACCCATGTTATCCTTGTTATTTCTCTGGCAACCAAATCCTTTTCTATAAGGTACAAACTTAATACGGTGTTACTCACCTTCCTTGTCCTTGAGCTGCTTCTTGGCACGGCCGAGCTCGCTCTTGGACTGCTCGAGGTTCTGCTTCAAAGCATCGACCTCCGCAGTCAGTGCGACAGAGGTCAGCAGCGCAGCCTGCAATCCCATATTGACATATTTTTTACAACTCCTGCGTATATCTTCTTAGATCCTCAGTCTGGCTTTTCTTTCCGAACACCAAACCAAGCATCAGGGGCTACTGTCTATGCGGTATTATATTACATATCTTAAAATTCTTACCTCAAAGCCTGTTAGAAGGCTGTTGCAGGCTTCGGTCAACTCGCTCTTGGCGAGCTGAACCTTCTGAATCACCGCACTCATGACAATGCGGTGTTCTTCCTCGATGGAAGCGCTGTTGAGCGCCTCCAGCAGGTTATCCGGCGCCTCCGGTTCGACGGAGGCCGCCGGCGTCACAGTCTTGCCCTTCTTACAAAACCACTACAGGTTCCGGTGCGGAGTCCGGTGCGAAGTCCGGGAGGTTGCCCTGCGGCACCTCCGGGGCCTCCTCCTCCTGGCGGGTCCCTTCCCGGGATCCCACCTCGACGTCGTCAGCGCCACGAGGGGTGGAGGCGGTTGGAAGAGAATCCATATCCGACGTACCCAAGGACCCGCTCGACGAAGCGGGAAGATCATCCTCGGCCGGACTACAGGTTGTATGCGGCATTAGAAAGACACCGCGTGGCGAAAAGAAAAATTATAAATTATCTAGGAGTCCGGATACTTACAATCTCGCCAGGGACTTGGCCCTTGAGGGCCACTCCCCGTTGCCGTTGCCAACGTTGGCGGAGCAGTCCGGGGGAAGGGTCCTTCCCTTCTTGGACCCTTCGGCCTCCCTCGTTGGGGAGGCCTTCCTCTTCTTCTCTCCCCCCCGCTGGGGGAGAAGCCTCTCTCTTCTCCTCCTCATCTTCGTGGGAGGAGTCTGCCTTGGAGTCATCGGACGATGAGTCCGATATCACCTGATGCCGGGAACTCCTTCGGGTTCCCGTGGCCTTCTTCTTGGCCTTCTTCTCCGGCACCACATAAAGTGCCGGGACCAGCAGCCCCATCAAACGGGTGTCCGCTAGGTCTTCTGGAAGGGGAGCCGGACAGTTAACCTGTCCGGACGTCTTCTGCCAGTCCTGTTAAAGGCATTGGGAGTTTAGATCCCACATAGAGTCAAGCTATGAAAGAAATGAGTGTCCCATAAAGGATAACATAGCTTACCTCGCCGGACGGGCGCTGCGTGCTGAACCCACGATCTTCGGTTGCGGATGCGGGGGCTTATCCGCCCTTGAACAACACCCTCCAGGCATCTTCGTACGTCGTGTCGAAGAGCCCGCTCAAGGTCCGGTGCTGTGCCGGATCAAATTCCAACAAATTAAAGGCCCGTTGCTGGCAGGGGAGAATCCGGCGGACGAGCATGACCTGGATCACATTGACAAGCTTAAGCTTCTTGTTCACCAGGGTCTGGAGACAGGACTGGAGTCCGGTCAGCTCCTCCGAACTACCCCATAGCAAGCCCTTCTCTTTCTAGGAGGTGAGCTGCATGGGGATGCCAGATCTGAATTCGGGGGCCGCTGCCCATTTAGGGTCACGCGGCTCGATGATGTAGAACCACCCCGATTGCCACCCTTTGATGGATTCCACGAAGGCACCCTCAAGACAAGTGACGTTGGGCATTTTGCCCACCATGGCGCCTCCGCACTCCACTTGGCTGCCCTTCACAACCTTCGGCTTGACATTGAAGGTCTTGAGCCACAAGCCAAAGTGGGGCTGGATGCAGAGGAAGGCCTCGCACACGACGATAAATGCCGAGATGTTGAGGATGAAATTTGGGGCCAGATCGTGGAAATCCAGGCCGTAGTAGTACATGAGCCCCCGGACGAAGGGGTGGAGTGGGAAGCCCAGTCCGCGAAGGAAGTGGGGAAGGAATACGACCCTCTCATGAGGCCTGGGGGTGGGGATGAGCTGCCCCTCGTCGGGCAGCCGGTGCGCAATGTTGCGGGACAGATATCCAGTGCTGCGCAGCTTCTCGATGTGCCCCTCCATAACGGAGGAGGCCATCCACTTGCCTCCCGCTCCGGACATGGCTGGAGAAGGTTGAGGTAAGATGTGCGGACTTGGGCGCTGGAGCTCGAGTGCGCGGAGATGGATAAGCAAAGGAGGAAGAAGGCGTAGGTAAAGGAGATGGATCATTATCCCCTTATATATGGGTGGATGAAACTATGCATCCCTACTAGCCTGGTAAAACTCGCTTATCTCCCAAGCGCCGCAATCAATGGCGCGGTTGGGTTACCCACGTCCGTATTGATCGGAATCCCGGAATAAGGGGAACACGATCTCTGCTTCGACAAGATGTGCCAAGGAAACCGCTTCGCTAAACGCGCTGAGGTGGTATAATAAAAACGATTCAAGTAAAGGCTTGGTAGTGGTGTGACGTCACGCCACAAAATACGTGAACAGATTGAACTTGTGTAAATATTATTCTCTCTACGGTGGTATGTGGAATTTATTTTGCAGAGCCGGACACTATCCTGGTGTTCACAATCTTCTATGAATTATTCGGAGGAGGAACCCGCCTTGCAATGCCGAAGACAATATGCGCGCTGGACTCGTCGTCATTGAAGCCTGGTTCAGGGGCTACTGAGGGAGTCCTGGACTAGGGGGTGTCCGGATAGCCAGACTATCATCATCGGCCAGACTCCAAGACTATGAAGATACAAGATTGAAGACTTCGTCCCGTGTCCGGATGGGACTTTCCTTGGTGTGGAAGGCAAGCTTGGCAATACGGATATGTAGATCTCCTACCATTGTAACCGACTCTGTGTAACCCTAGCCCTCTCCGGTGTCTATATAAATTGGAGGGTTTTAGTCCGTAGGACAACAATCACAACAACAATCATACCATAGGCTAGCTTCTAGGGTTTAGCCTCCTTGATCTCGTGGTAGATCCACTCTTGTACTACCCATATCATCAATATCAATCAAGCAGGAGTAGGGTTTTACCTCCATCGAGAGGGCCCGAACCTGGGTAAAAACATCGTGTCCCTTGTCTCTTGTTACCATCCTCCTAGACGCACAGTTCGGGACCCCCTACCCGAGATCCGCCGGTTTTGACACCGACACACACCAACAGGGATTGTTGGGTATTCAAGCAGGCAGGCAAGTTAATTGCTAAAAACAATGACAAGGGGCTGCATAGCGATGACGAGGAAGAGACCCGACCGCCGAACAATAGAGGACAGAAAGGTTTCCCCCCACAAGTGTGGACGGTGAACATGATATATGCAACCCATATACCCAAAAGGGAGCAGAAGCGTGCACTAAGGGACGTATATGCGATGGAGCCAGTCGCCCCGAAGTTCAACCCATGGTCCTCCTGCCCGATCACTTTTGATCGAAGGGACCACCCCACCAGTATCAGCCATGGCGGATTCCCCGCATTTGTTTTAGACCCAATCGTCGATGGATTTCACCTCACCAGAGTCCTGATGGACGGTGGCAGCAGCCTGAACCTGCTTTATCAGGATACAGTCCGCAAGATGGGCATAGACCCCTCAAGGATTAAACCCACAAAGACGACCTTCAAAGGCGTCATACCAGGTGTAGAGGCCAATTGTATAGGCTCAGTCACACTGGAAGTGGTCTTCGGATCCCCGGATAACTTCCGAAGCAAGGAGTTAATCTTCGACATAGTTCCGTTCCGCAGCGGCTATCATGCTCTGCTCGGATGGACCGCGTTTGCAAAGTTCAACGCGGTGCCGCACTACGCATATCTCAAGCTCAAGATGCCAGGCCCTCGAGGAGTCATCACGGTCAACGGAAACACTGAACACTACCTCCAAACGGAGGAACACACAGCGGCTCTTGTGGCAGAAGTACAGTGCAGCCTCTTAAGGCAATTTTCGAGTCCGGCCGTTAAGCGATCGGACACGGCCAAACGCGCCCGGAGTAACCTTCAACAAGACCACCTGGCACATTCCGAGCACGCGTGGCAATGCGGCCCCAACCCCAGCCCTTGCAAAATAGCAAGACTGGTCCTTCGCGTATATCATTACGCCTTGGAGATACCATGGGCATAGGGGGAGGGGCACGACCACAACAGGCCTAGAGTGCGGCTCAACCACACCGGGGGCTCCCAAGTGTGTCATTCTATTTCCTTTTTGTTTTTTCTTACCCACAGGACTCCATTCACCAGAGGCCCTGCTCGACAGTAGACCCGCCGAACTCACAATGCAACAGCCAGGGAAGGAGAAAGGCTACGACGAGTATCCAGGTGGTCTCCATTACGAGCATTAAATCTGTTTTATACACCATTCCGCAGCCTACCCCTGGAGGGGGACATGTTTAATAGTCCAATCCCTTGCTTACCGCACTATTTGTATCGTTCTGCATTCATGGCAGTATTTCTTGAATAAACAATGCATCGCTTTTTGCTTATAATTGCATTTCTTTCTTATACATATGATCATTTATGACATGTTGCATCCGTACACTTTGGTACGGCTAAATACACCAAGGGCTTAAGTTCCCCACATTATGGTGTGATAAGTCCGAACACTTTCACAAGTGCGGCACCCCGAACTTATAACATTATATGCATCGGCTCCGAATCATGTCTTGGGTCAATAGTTGGGTTTGCCCGGCTCCCATGTTTTGGTACCTTACGTTCCGTTGTATCGGCTAAGGTAGCACTGGGAGAACCACTGCGATTGCGCCCCAGTTGAGCTGGGCGAGCGCCTCAGTGGAGAAAGCTAAAACTGACCGTCATGATAAGGCGAGAGCTGGTCGCCGTTCGAGAGGTTTTTTCGAGTCCCTAAAGACTTATGCCGCTTAGAGCGAGGAACCGGCTTTGTCCGGCCCAGGCGTGGATAGCGCCCCGAACTCGGTCTTCCGAACACTAGGGGCTTCGCCGAAATTTAAAATTATAGAATTCTATGGCTAAGTGAGAGTGTTCAAGCATTATAAGTCCGGTTGCCTCGTTCGTTGTGTTGAGCGCCACCCTAGATGGACCCAAAAAGGGAACAAGAGCGCTCAAGTTTATCCCGAACACCCCGGCACTCGTGGCATGGGGGCTGAAGCCAACGACTTGCCATCTCTCAGATTTCATAAACGGCCGCACAAAAGGTAATATTTTAAATCAACAAGCGTTGCTTAGCACATATGAATAAAGTTTTCAGCGCACAGGATAACAAAATGCGAGTCTACTCAAATATTACATCTTTGGAGCACTCACCCGCAATCATGCGGGCACCCTTCAGGACACTCTTATAATACATTTCAGGCATGCGATACTCCTTGCCCGTCGGTGGCGTGTCCGTCACAAGCTTCTCAGCGTCCATCCTGCCCTAGTACACCTTTGCACGGGCAAGGGCCCGACGGGCACCTTCAATGAAGGCGGAGTGCTTGACGACTTCAACCCAGGGACACGCATCCACCAGCCGCCGCACCAGGGCGAAGTAGCTCCCAGGCATGGCCTCCTTGGGCCACAGCCAAACTATGAGGCCCTTCATGGCCTGTTCGGCCACCTTGTGGAGCCCGACCAGCTGCTTCAGCTGGTCGCTAAGGGCCACCGGATGTCCGGCCTCAGCATACTGAGACCAGAAGACCTTCTCCGTCGAGCTCCCCTCCTTGGCCCGGTAGAATGCGGCAGCATCGGGCACGCTGCGGGGAAGATCTGCAAACGCTCCTGGAGAGCTCCGAATTCAGGTAAGTAATAGGTAATTCACATTCACATGCTTGCTTTGCATGAAAAATGCCTTACCCGCTGCTATCTTCTTCAATGCCTCGATTTCCTGGAGGGCCTTGTGGGCTTCGGCCTTAGTGGCTTTGGCACTCTCAAGAGCCGATGCAAGCTCGGACTCTCGAGTCTTTGAGTCGCGCTCCAAACTCTCATGTTTCTCCACGAGAGCCTGGAGGTCTTGCTGCACCTCCGCCACCCGGGCCTCCTGCTTCTCTCGCTCGGCTCGCTCCGCGGCCACATTGCATTCGGCCGCGGACACCGCCTCCTTCAGGGTCGCCACCTCGTTTGTAGCCCCTGGAGTACCCACGTTATCCTTGTTATTTCTCTTGCAACCAAATCCTTTTCTGTAAGGTACAACTTTAATACGGTGTTACTCACCTTCCTTGTCCTCGAGCTGCTTCTTGGCATGGCCGAGCTTGCTCTCGGACCGCTCGAGGCTCTGCTTAAAAGCATTGACCTCCGCAGTCAGTGCGGCAGAGGTCAGCAGCGCAGCCTGCAATCCCATATTGACATATTTTTTAGACTCCTACGTATATCTTTTTAGATCCTCAGTCCGGCTTTTCTTTCCGAACGCCAAACCGAGCATCAGGGGCTACTGTCTATGCGGTATTATATTACACATCTTAAAATTCTTACCTCAAACCCTGTTAGAAGGCTGCTGCAGGCTTCGGTCAGCCCGCTCTTGGCGAGCTGAACCTTCTGAATCACCGCACTCATGACAGTGCGGTGTTCTTCTTTGATGGAAGCGCCGTTGAGCGCCTCCAGCAAGTTATCCAGCGCCTCCGGTTGGACGGAGGTCGTCGGTGTCACAGTCTTTCCCTTCTTACGAAGGGGCCGCTCGCCGGACTCTGGAACCACTGCACCTATGGGACCGGAACCCCTTTCGGTTCGGCGGGGGGCGGAGATCGCACGAAGAGCAGATCGAGGCAAAGCACACGAGCGATTTACCCAGCTTCGGAGCTCTCCGGTGAGATAATACTCCTACTGCTGCATGTCTGTTTATATTGTGTTCTTGCTCGAGAGCGATGAACGCTACAGTACACTAGCTGTGAGACCGAGCGTGAGTGTTTTTGGTTTTGAACCCCCTTCTACGTTGCGCATGGGCGTCCTTTTATATGCTCAAGGGGTCACCGACAGGTGGCAATGCATGCAAGGGCAAAAATGTAAAAGAACTGCAGTTGGTACACCTACTTGCACAGTGTATCATACCTAACCCTGACGGCAGGGGACAAGGGCATTAAATGCCCGTCTGTGTCGCCCAAACAGTGCAAAAATGTGACCGTTAGGGGCGCCACCGCTTGCCACGATGGCAATCTTGTCAGCGCCGCTTGCCACCTTGCACCGCTGGCTGCACAGCTTCTCGCCACGCGCGCCTGGAAAGATCCCATGGCGACACGTTGATGGATGCGCTGGAGCGTGGGTACAGAGTGGTGGCTTGCCGCGGCAAGCGCCTTGCCGTGGTCATTGTCTTGTCGCGTCCGGAAGCTTGTCGCTCACCGGGCCTTGCCGCGACGCGCGGCGCGTCGCGGCAAGTTCCTTGAGATGCCTTGGTTGGCCTTCCCGGCAAGCTCCTCTTGCCGGGGCCTTGTCTCCTTCCTGGCAAGCTCCTCTTGCCGGGGCCTTGAACACTTTGTTCTTGAATGGCTCCAAAGGAACCACGGAGGACCTTGGCGGTCACCCGGCAAGCCTTGCCGTGGGGTGTTGCGACTGCACGTGCACAAGTTCGGGATACTAGGGTACCCCTACTCTAGTACACCGACAGGAGCCCCCGGGCCTGGGCCACACACGGTGCCGAGCGCTGTTGGGCCAGGCCCAAAACAGGGCACGGGCACGCGCGGCCTGGGGCACGCCGTATCTTACTCCGTATCCACCGCGCTCTCCCCTAACGGCACTCGTCGAACGCAGCGTCGTGGGAGAGATCGTGGGTGGTTCTTTATTCGGAAAAAGCGTAACGTTCGCCTTGTCCCTCTTTATAAGCAGGGGAAACAGGGGCAGTTCCCCCATCTCGCCAGTTGCTGTTTCCAATCTCAGAAATCTCCGCCGCTCCCCCCTTCTTCCAAAGCCGAAAGAGAGCAACGTTCCGCCCCCCATCGCCGCCGGTGCCACCAACGCCGCCGATCTCCCCCACCACCTCCGCCATGGCTCCAAAAGCCGGGAAGGGCGTGAAGTCGGCCGAGGCGCTGCGACTTGAGGCGCTGTGAAAGGAGCGGGCGCTCTTCCACCCCGAGCTCGCCGCGAAGGAGCTGAGGGAGTGGAGAGCAGAATGGTGTTGGATTGTTGAGGAGAACCCGCAGCCGTTTACTGCCCTGCGCCAAGCCCCAGTAGTGCGCGACAATGATTGGAGTGCCCTGGCCGCGGACGACGATAGGCTGAAGATTGCCATCACCCGGATCCTGTGCCTTAGGCTTGCCGGGCTTACTGTAGGCGCCGTTGGCGCAGATTTTCTTCGCCGCCGCATCGCTCCTCTGCAGGAGAGGGGGAGACCCGCATGTCTGTTTGGGGGTCCGGCGGACATCATGAGGCTGCGCCCGGACCTCAACTTCAACTTTACTGTCTTGGAGCTGGATGCGATGCTCAAGGAGCTGTTCAAGCACGACCCTCAGCATCCCGAATGGTTTAGGTTGCCGCAGGGTGTCGTTCTGTTGTGCAACAACTCTTCGCTCGACCGCATCCGCGCAATGATGCCGCTGTGTGACTCGCATGGACTTGTCCCAACCTGGCAAGAGCCTGCGGACGACGTTGTGCAGCAGTTCTTCGACGGCTTGGTGGAAGTGGCGGTCCGTGCCGACGAACAGAAGAGCCTCACCCGCGACACCACCGATGCGGAGATGCGGCGCATCGCCACTAGGGCGGAAGAGGCTGCGGCAGCCGCGGCCGCGGGTGAGTTTGGATTCACTGTGGAGGAGGCAGAGGCAGCTGAGGCGGCAAGCCTTGCCGATCGAGATGAGCTTTCCGGAGAGCTTGCCGGCAAGGAAGAGCTTGCCGAGCCGGAGGCCGAGTTGAGCGAGCCCGCCGAGGGTGCAAGCGGCCCACCGCCTTCAAGCAACTTGCCACAAGCGGAGCCCCCAGGGCAGCCCCCAGCTCCACCAAGAAGGCGCCTCCGCAAGGCCGGGGACGTAGCAGGGCGGCAGATGAGTCAACAGTCGTCGCGCCGCGTGACACGCTCCGCCGTGACAACTGGAGCGGGGTCTTCCCGGACCGCCGCTTCTAGTCCCGCCGCTGCCCCCGCCAAGCGGTCAAGGGAACCCACTCCTCCGCCTCGTCGCACAGGAGGAGGTCCGGACTTCGACCTCTCCGCACTCAGCTCCGACGAGGAGGAAGAAGAGTAAGATCCTTTGCTGTACTTGTAGTTCTTCGATTCTTGTTGTTTTTGTCTTGTATCTGATTTGCTTTACTCTGAACTCATTCCTTTTCAGGACCCTGGCCCAGAGAGCGGCGAAGAGAGCCAAGGCGCCGGTGATTGTCATCGAGGACGAGCCCACCGCGACAGCAGGGGGCGCGCCCGAGACTACCTTGCCGGACCCGGCAACTACTCCCCGAAGCAGGCCCCAACGCAGCCCCCAGCGTAAGTATCTGTTTACTTCCCGTTGTTGGGCGTGCATGGGTGCTCTTTATTTGCTGATATTTGACTGTTGGTTTGTGTAGGAGCAGAGAAGCCTCACCAGGAGCAACCAGAAGCCGCCCCTGAGATGCTATCTGCTTCGACTACCCCGCCAAGGGAGGATTCCCCAGCAAGGGAGCGTTCTCCGGCAAGGGAGAGGTCTCCGGCAAGGGACAGTTCTCCGGCAAGGGACGGCACCAGCGACCCCCTGGTGGTGGAGCCCATGGCTGAAGAGCCCAGCACAGGTAATCCTCTTGCTTGAAAACTTCCCTTTGGTTTCTCTTCTTCTGATTTTTCTTTTTGGATATTTGCTTGACTTTTCTCCCTCTTCCGGCCTTCAGATCCATCTTCCACGGAGCTGATGGAGACGGAGGCCATCGGCGAGGAGAACGCGCGCGGCAACACCAACGACGCTGCTGCCACCGAGGAGGAAGCCGGCGCCGATGATCCTGCCGGCGAGGAGGCTGCCAAAGCTGCCGCCGCAGGAGCCGGCGAGGGGTCTGGCGATCGCACTGACGGCCCCGAGGCCGCAGGAGCGCAAGGCGCTACACCGACCGCCGATCCCTCCGCCGCTGCCGCAGCGCCAGGCTCCGAAGAGCCCCAGCCCGGCGCCTACCTGAAGGCCGGCGATGGCGTCTTCATCAAGCTCCCCTTGGCGTCAAGCTCCAGGGCGCCGGTCGAAGGAGAAGTCTTTGACGGAGAAGTGCTTGCCTCCGCTGGGTTGACACTTGTTGACGTGCCAAGCAGTAGCAGCGGCGAGCCTGAGGAGGAACAGCTGCTGCAGAGACTGCTGTCACTCTACCGCGCCCGACAAGCCAAGCTGGAATCCCGGGAAGCGCTTGTCGCGCAGGCGGGAGTGGATATTGAGAAGCATGCGGAGGAGCTCCAGAGCCGCAACCAGGAAGCCCTTCGGTCCATTGCAGAGGAGCGGGCGCAGCTCGTCGAGGCGCGGAAAGCCTTCCTTCTCGAGAAGGCTGAAGCTGAAGAGCAACAGCGGCTTGCCGCCGAGGAGCTGTCCGCGCGGGAAGGTGAGCTGGTGCAGCAAAAGGTCAATCTGGACAGCCATGAGGAGGAGCTTGCTGCGCGCGAGCAAACACTTGGCGGGGCTCTCAAAGAGGCAAAGGATGCTGCTGCAGTTGCCGAGGCCGCCAAGAAGGAGCTGGAGACGAAGGTGGCGCGGCTAGAGGCCGATCTCAAGGCGAGAGATGAAGAGCTTGCCGCGCTCCAGCGTGAGCGCGAGAAGGACGCCCATGCCCACGGTGAGCTGCAGGGTCGTCTCGTTGAGAAGGGCAAGGAGCTGAGCGCCGCCAAGGACTCCAATGCTGATCTTGAGTTGAAGCTGGCTACTTTGACCAAGACACTGGACGGCGCCAGGGAGCAGGAGGTGGCCTTGAAAAAGGAGATCAAGGCCAACGAGGAGCTACTGGTGAGTGCTGCCGCCACCCAGAACACCCTCAGGGAGACTGTGGAACTCTGGACAGAGGGTCTCGTGAATATCGCTACAGTCATCGACAGGGAGCTGGAGCAGCTGGGGTTGGAGGACTTTGGGTATTCCTCCGATGAGAACCTCCAGCCCAGCGCCAAGCTCACTCTGTTGTTCAAGGGCGTGGCGACGGCTCTCCAGCGACTCCGGGAAAGGATCCCAAAGCAGCTGGCCGACGAGTCATGCACGATCTGCGCGAGAGTTCTGCAAAAGGTGTTGGTGAAGGTGGCCTTCCACAACCCAGGCCTCAACCTCACCAACGTCCTCAAGAAGCTTCCGGCGGATGCTGATCTGGAAGAGCTCAAGGCCCTTGTCGCACCCATTGTGGATAAGGTGAATGAAGTCAGGAGAGTTGATGGCGATCGCGTAGATTAGGTCGCCTGTTTTCTCCTTTTCTTGCCGCTGCTAGTCATGTTACGAGAACAATCTATTAGAACTGCGGCAAGTTATCTTTGTAATATAACTTTTATTTTGGGCAGTATTTGCTATGTTATTTCCTTTACTTAATTTCTTCCTTTGTATATTTCTACCTTACGCTTTTAGGGAACTTGCCGGCGCGGGCACCTTTGCCGCGAGCGCTGAGTGCGGAACGTCAGCAGCCTACTGGCGGTGCCGCTACCGACAAGAAAACCTTGTCGCAACTAGTCGCAGCACACTTAAGTTGTTGAGCGGACTCGAAACAAAGTAAGGGTGCAACTAGCTATGAGTTGGTTCCTCCCCGCACAGGTTTTCCATACAAAGTACGGTCGTTCGAGGAAGATAACTTAAAAAAAATTTAAAACTGATTGCTCAAACTTTGGCAACTTAGCTTTTCTGTCGTTTGTGTCCTGGCAAGGCGAAACTTTCTTGAACGACGCCCGGTCCACACTATTATCTTCTGCTTCCCCCCCGGCAAACTTGTGTGCGAGGGAACCTTCTCTTTTCTTGAGAAAAAGAAAGAAGAGAAAATAAAGATATGGAGCCTTATGGCTTGTTATCGCTTACCGGGGGTAGGTGCTGCACAAAATGTCAGATAATACATGCAAAAAATAGGAAGCATGAAATCGACAAGATGTGCAGAGCACATGAGCTTTATTTATGCACGGGGTCTGCGCCCGACTTTGTACAAAGGGTTACATGCAATAGCGGCAAGGCTTGTACAAAAGGTGGTTGCCGGAATAGGTTCCGGCAACCGAGCCTTACGGGTAAAACTTACGAAGATGCTCAATGTTCCAGGAGTTGCTCACCGGAAAGCCATCTTCGGTCTCAAGGCGGACGGCGCCAGGCCTAGTGACTCGTTCAACCCGGTAAGGGCCTTCCCACTTCGGCATCAGCTTGTTGGAATTCTTGGTGGACTGAACGCGCCGAAGAACAAGGTCGCCTTCCTCGAGACTCCTGGCATTAACTTTGCGGCTATGGTAGCGGCGCAAAGCTTGCTGGTATCGAGCAGCTCGTACAGCAGCCTGGAGACGGTCCTCCTCAAGGAGCAGCGCGTCATCTTGTCGCAGCTGCTCTTGCTCAAGCTCATCATAAGCGAGCACTCGAGGTGACCCATATACGAGTTCCATGGGGAGAACTGCCTCTGCTCCATAGACTAGAGCGAAAGGTGTCTGGCCAGTGGCTCGATTTGGTGTCGTCCTGATTGACCAAAGAACCACCGGCAGCTCCTCAATCCAGTTCTTTCCGCACTTGTGCAGCCTGTCGAAAGTTCTGGTCTTGAGCCCACGCAACACTTCAGCATTTGCCCTCTCCGCTTGACCATTGCTTCTCGGATGAGCAACAGAAGCGAAGCAGACCTTGGCGCCAAGATCTTGGACGTACTGCATGAAGGTGCGGCTCGTGAATTGTGTGCCGTTGTCGGTGATGATCCTGTTAGGGACCCCGAAGCGGCAAACAATCGACCTGAAGAACTTGACTGCTGACTGTGCTATCACCTTTCTCACTGCTTCCACTTCCGGCCACTTTGTGAACTTGTCGATTGCAACGTACAAGTACTCAAAGCCCCCGACAGCTCGGGGAAAGGGGCCGAGGATGTCGAGCCCCCAGACCAAAAATGGCCAGGACAAAGGAATTGTCTGGAGAGCTTAAGCTGGTTGGTGTATCTGCTTGGAATGGAACTGACACGCTTCACACTTGGTTACTTGTGCAGTTGCATCTTGGAGGGCTGTCGGCCAAAAGAAACCTTGCTGGAACGCTTTGCCAGCAAGTGCTCTTGCGCCAACGTGGTGGCCACATATGCCTCCATGTATCTCTGCCAACAGCTTCTGTCCATCTTTCCGGTGAATACACTTCAATTTCACACTGTTGAATCTTCTTCTGTACAGTGTGTTGTCGAAAAACTGGTACATACTTGACTGTCGGGCTACTCTTTCCGCTTCTTCTTGCTCTTCGGGAAGTTCTCCTGTCTGAAGGAAACGGACAATCTGTTGTGCCCATGCTGGAGCTTGCGGCTCGACAACAAGGACTAAAGGCATGTATGCTGCTGCGGGATCATCCGCTTCCACGGCAAGAACCTGTGGTTCTGCCGGAGCTTGATGTTCCCCGGCAAGCTTGCCGGAGCCAAACTTGTCGGGAGCGTCTGCTTCAACGGGACAAACCCTAAGGCTTGCCGGAGCAGACTGCTCCTCAGCACCCTTGGTGTTGATCTTGGGGACCTTCTTGGCGGCGGCTTCGGGAAGCTCTGCTGGAAAATAGTCACCAGAAACCAACTTCCTCTTCTTGCTCTACCCAGTTGATGGTGTTACGGACGGTTGAGTCAGTTTGAGCACAAAGATCCCTGGTTCCACAGGTAACTTCATCGCAGCGCACTTTGACAGGCCATCGGCAATGTTGTTCTGAGCTCTCGGAACATGTTCCAACTGTAGGCCGTCAAAGTGCTCTTCTAACTTCCTCACTTCGTCAACGTAGGCTTCCATCAACGGACTCTGATAATCTTTGGTCACTTGGCGGACGACAAGCTGTGAGTCACCCCTGACAATGAGCTTCTTAATCCCAAGGTCTGCCGCGATCCTGAGACCGGCAAGCAAACCTTCATACTCTGCAGTATTATTTGTTGCTTGCTCCTTGGGAAAGTGCATCTGGACTACGTACTTGAGGTGCTCTCCGGTGGGTGCGACAAGTAGCCCGCCCGCACCGGCGCCTTGTAGCGAGAAGGCACCGTCAAAGTACATCAGCCACTCTTTGCTTGCCTCCTTGACGGGGATGCTTGTCTCTGGAATTTGTTCATCTGGTGTTGGCATCCACTCTGCTATGAACTCTGCCAATGCTCTGCTTTGGATAGTTGAAGTGCTCTCAAACTTAAGGCCAAAGCTTGACAGTTCCAGTGCCCACTTGACAATCCTGCCTGTTGCTTCTGGATTCTGCAGTATCCTCTTCAGCGGAAAGCGAGTGACAACTATGATCTCATGTGCTTGGAAGTAATGGCGCAGCTTTCTCGAGGCCATGAGAAGGCCGAAAAGCAATTTCTACACACCAGAGTACCTTGACCTAGCCCCCTGCAGAAGGGAACTGACAAAGTAAACTGGGCGCTGCACCCTTTTCTTTTGCACCTCCTCATGTGCCTGCGCAGATCCATCCTTGTCGGGACTAGAGCTTGTCGGCGAAGCCCCCTGCTTGTCGCTGGATGCGCTTGCCGCGGTTGCTGGCTCATCATCCGCCTCCCTCTCTGCTACCAACATAGCACTAACCACTTGATTGGTTGCCGCTAGATATAGCAGCAACTTCTCTTGTGGCTTAGGTGCGACAAGTATTGGAGTGGAGGACAGGTATCTCTTTAAGTCCTGCAGCGCAGCCTCCACTTCCGGAGTCCATTTCATTGGACCTGCCTTTTTCAATATTTTGAAAAATGGCAGGGCGCGCTCAGCAGACTTAGAGATAAACCTGCTTAGAGCAGCCACGCAGCCGTCAAGCCTTCGTACATCCTTGATGCGCTTCGGTGCTTCAATCTGCTCAATGGCCTTGATCTTGTCGGGATTGGCTTCAATTCCCCGCTGAGACACGAAGAACCCGAGAAGCTTGCCGAAGGGGACTCCAAACACGCACTTCTCAGGGTTAAGCTTGAGGTTCATCTTGCGCAGATTTGCAAAGGTTTCGTCCAAATATTGAATCAGAGTTGCCCTGTCCTTGCTCTTGACCACTATGTCATCCATGTAGGCTTCCACATTTCTATGTAACTGTGGCTCAAAAGCATGATTGACTACTTTTGCAAATGTTGAACCAGCATTCTTCAAACCGAAAGGCATCCGTACGAAATAGTACGTGCCACAAGGAGTGATGAATGCGGTCTTCTCCTCATCCTCTTCTGCCATGAAGATCTGATGATATCCTGAATATGCATCAAGAAATGAAAGCAAGTCACATCCGGCCGTGGAGTCAACAATCTGGTCAATGCGCGACAAGGGAAATGGGTCTTTGGGACAAGCTTTATTAACATCGGTAAAGTCAATACAAAGCCTCCATTTCCCGTTTGCCTTGCGCACGACTACAGGATTGGCCAACCACGTAGGATGGAGCACTCCTCTGACAAGGCCTGCTGCTTCCAACTTCTTGATTTCTTCTGCAATGAATTCTTGGTGCTCCACTCCTTGTTTCCTGACTTTCTACTTGATGGGCCGCGCATGAGGACAGACGGCAAGATGGTGCTCGATTACTTTCCTGGGAACACCAGGGATGTCAGACGGTTGCCACGCAAACACGTCGACGTTCGCCCGCAGGAAAGCAACGAGCGCGCTTTCCTATTTAGGGTCGAAAGTGGCACTGATGGTGAAGGTACCACCAGTGCCGTCCTCCTTGGCGGACAGCTTCTTGGTCTCTGGCGGAGCTGCCTTCGTCTTCTTACACTTGCCGGTGGAGCTCGATGGTGCGTCCTCAACGGTAGCGCAGCACTCCGAAGAGGTGCGCTTGCCGGAGTGGGCATCAGAGCTCTTGCCGGACTTGGTCTTCTTCTTCCCCCCGGGAGCTTCAGCGGCAAGTGTCTTGCATTCTGCTGCGGCTGCTGCTTCCCGGCAGATCTTGTCGGCGCAGATAAGAGCATCCTTCTTGTCACCAGGGACAGAGATGACACTTATCGGGCCTGGCATCTTTAGTACGTTGTAGGCATAGTGAGAGGCTGCCATGAACTTGGCGAGCGCTGGACGGCCGAGTATCCCATTGTAAGGCAATGGGAAGTCAGCAACGTCAAAAGTGACCCTCTCAGTTCTGAAGTTCAGCTCGCTGCCAAATGTCACCAGCAACGTGATCTTTCCCTTCGGCTTGCTCCTTCCCGGATTGATTCCTTGGAATGTGCCGGTCTCTTCGAGCTCGCTGTCAGGGATCTGGAGTTTCTGAAGTACCGCGGAGGAGATCAGGTTCAAGCCGGCCCCGCCGTCAACTAGCATCTTAGTCACCTTGAGGTTGCGGATAGTTGGTGAAACCAACATCGGCAAGCACCCGACCGCAGTTATGCGATCAGGGTGGTCCTCAATATCAAAGATGATAGGCGTGCTGGACCATTTCAGAGGCTTGCGTGACTCGACAGGTGGTTCTGCCGCATTTACTTCCCGCACCCATTGCTTGAGTTGGCGATGTGAAGTATGCAGAGAAGCACCGCCATCAACGCACAAGACCTCTGTGGCTTTCGGAAACTCCTGCTCATCGGCCTCGTCATCATCCATATCTTCATCATCGTCTTCATCTTCATCCTTGTCGCGGCCGCGGGGAGGCCTGTCTCCTTGCCGCTGCTTGGCCTTGCCGCGGCGTCCTCCCCGGCCGGGGTGCTTCTTGCCGGATCCTCCAGTACCTTCCTGGGCCTTCTCCTTGTCGCGTCGCTCGTACTCAGCCTTCTGCTGCTCGACAAGCTGCTCGACCTTCTTGCAGCTCTGGAGATCATGGCCCTTAGTGTGGTGGATCTTGCAGTACTGCTTGTCGGAGCGGCCCTGCTTGTCGGCGGCCGCCACAGGTTCGGCTTCCTTGGCGCCACCTCCGTTGCTGGACTGCTCAACGACTAGCACATCTTTGTCTTTCTTCTTCCTGTTTCTGCCGCCGGTTTTTCCTTGCCGGGGCAGCATCCTCACTATCAGACCCCCCTGCTCCTGTATTCTCTCCGGGGAGTTTCCTCCCTTCCTCAGCACGTGCACACTTGTCGGCCAGGGCATATAGCTCACTGACGTCTCTGATCTTGCATATTGCCATCTCCTCCCGCATCCTGCAGTTACGCATGTTCTGATGGAACACGCTGATGACCGCGGCAGGGTGGACATCTGGGATGTTGCGCTGCACTTGGCTGAATCTCTGAATGTACTTGCGAAGGGGCTCTCCTTCCTTCTGGGCGAGCAGATGAAGATCGCTCTCTTGGCCATGAGGCTTGTGGCCACCTGTAAAGGCGCCGACAAACTGATGGCACAAATCCGCCCATGAGGATATGGAGTTGTCCGGCAAGTGCATGAGCCAGGATCTGACATTGGGCTTGAGCACCAGCGGGAAGTAGTTGGCAAGGATCTTGTCGTCGCGTCCCCCGGCAGCTTGCACCACGATGGTGTAGATGCTGAGGAACTCCGACGGATGCAACTTGCCGTCGTACTTCTCTGGTACGTCTGGCTTGAAGTTCTTTGTGCTGGTCCACTGGACTTGCGGCAGCTCACGAGTGAACGCAGGGCAACCTACCGCGTATGGCAAGTCGCCTGGTTCCCCTGGCGCATGCATGTCGATAGTGGGCCCAGCGCGCTGGTCTGACTGACGCCGCGCTTCTCTTTGGCGCTCGATGCGTGTACGAGCGTCTTCTTGCTGTCGTTCTTGAAGAACTTGGCGCTGATCGCGACGAGCTCGTGGATCTGACGACGCTGTGGAGTCGGTGTCGAGGTTGACCCGACGAGTCGGCGATCTTGGCCTTCGGGGCGGAGAGTACACGGTGGTTGCACCCCCACCGGTTTTGTCGCCATCAGCTCGCGCCTGGCAAGCTTGCCGCGGCTGCGATGTAGCCGGCTACCGTGGAGTGTCGCCGTTGGCAAAGCCGATGAGACTCTGAATGGTGGCCCTCCATTCGCCGATCTTTTCCGCCGTTGGAGGGTAATCCAGGAGCAGTTGAGCTCGTGCCAAAGCTTCTTCCGAAGTTTTGGGTGGCGGTGGCGAACGGTGCGAGGAGCGGGATACGCTCAGACTTCTAACTATGTTAGAAGGAGCAGGCTCCCGTCCGGGCGACCGTGTTTTGCTCGTGCCAGCATGTTGGCGCGCATGTTGGTCTTGAGCATCCCGAGATCCACCAGCTCGATCTCGGTCCAACAAACGTATGGTACCGCGAGTACCATGACGCTGTCGGTCCCGCGCCTCCTGAGACGGGCGCGGTGCGTGTACGGACGCCGAGGTTTGTGCAGCCTTGTCCTTGGACCTGGCGGCAGCGTGAGCTCCCTTGTCGACGCCCGTTCCTCCGTCGGCGTCTACCCCACCACCCGTTTGCTCCGGTGGCGGTGGGATCGACGTGGACGGAGCAGCCACCTCCGAAGCCTTCTTCTTCGGTGGCATGTCGATGAAGATGATGAAGAAGATGAAGATCTAACTCGCGTGAATGCCGGATCGGGTTCACACAACCTCGACGCCCCCTACCTGGCGCGCCATTAGATGTCGTGGGAACGGGCACCTATGGGACCGGAGCCCCTTTCGGTTCGGCAGGGGGCGGAGATCGCACGAAGAGCAGATCGAGGCGAAGCACACGAGCGATTTACCCAGCTTCGGAGCTCTCCGGTGAGATAATACTCCTACTGCTGCATGTCTGATTATATTGTGTTCTTGCTCGAGAGCGATGAACGCTACAGTACACTAGCTGTGAGACCGAGCGTGAGTGTTTTTGGTTTCGAACCCCCTTCTACGTTGCGCACGGGCCTCCTTTTATACGCTCAAGGGGTCACCGACAGGTGGCAACGCATGCAAGGGCAAAAATGTAAAAGAACTGCGGTTGGTACACCTACTTGCACAGTGTATCATACCTAACCCTGACGGCAGGGGACAAGGGCATTAAATGCCCGTCTGTGTCGCCCAAACAGTGCAAAAAAGTGACCGTTAGGGGCTCCACCGCTTGCCACGATGGCAATCTTGTCAGCGCCGCTTGCCACCTCGCACCGCTGGCTGCACAGCTTCTCGCCACGCGCGCCTGGAAAGATCCCATGGCGACACGTTGATGGATGCGCTGGAGCGTGGGTACAGAGTGGTGGCTTGCCGCGGCAAGCGCCTTGCCGCGGTCGTTGTCTTGTCGCGTCCGGAAGCTTGTCGCTCACCGGGCCTTGCTGCGACGTGCGGCGCGTCGCGGCAAGTTCCTTGAGATGCCTTGGTTGGCCTTCCTGGCAAGCTCCTCTTGCCGGGGCCTTGTCTCCTTCCCGGCAAGCTCCTCTTGCCGAGGCCTTGAACACTTTGTTCTTGAATGGCTCCAAAGGAACCACGGAGGACCTTGGCGGTCACCAGGCAAGCCTTGCTACGGGGTGCTGCGACTGACCGTGCACAAGTTCGGGATACTAGGGTACCCCTACTCTAGTACACCGACACGGATCGAAGCCCCAGCGAGGCCCTGTTTGTCTGAGCCACCGGACTTCAAACTACTGCATCACCGGCTTACCCCATTGCCGCATCTCCGCTCCAAGTTCTATCAAGCTTCAACAACCGCGCTGAGCCAGGCTACAGCCGCAGTGGCACTTCTGAACCGCCCCAGATTACCCTACCTGGCACCCCTCTATTACTGCCGAGCCGCGCCATAAGTTGAATCGCTGCCTTCACCGCTAGCTGGGGCTGCCTCCGATGTGCCTCCTCAGCCTTGGCCCCGACTGTGCTGCTGCTTCGAGACAGCCAAGCTGCTACTCGCCTGGACGCCTCGCCGTTGCTGCTCCTTCTACGAGCACCGAGCCGCCGTCACGGTGGCCCGCCCTGCCGAGTCGCCATCGCCACCTCCACCGTGGTTTCTACTTCCGGTCGCAGTGTCGCGCATACACCTGACCGGCTGGCTGATGCTCTTCCGTCATCTGCACCAGGTTGAGTTTCCCCAGATCGGTTCCAAGTCGCTGCCTCCACTCTTCTCTGCCCATGCAGGGGTGCATCCGCGCCTGACGCGCCCCCGCCTTGCCGCGTTCCACGCGATCCTGCGCATCCACGCTGCCGCGGACTGCCTCACTGTCCTCTTTATGACATCCGCGCCGCCTCCATGCTCCTCCTGACACACCTGCTGGCCACAAGCTGCAACACCACCTCACCGCGCCCGAACTACACCACTCGTGAGCATACTCACCATCATCGTGACTCACCACGTTGCGCTGCTGCCATGGCCTTGCCCTGCTGGCCAATGCGCTTCCACAACCCGTGACGCACTGAGTCACCACGGTCAAAACTGCCTCGCCCCGAGGCGTCCTACTCCACAACGGCCGATCTCACACAGTTTCTGTTGCGAGCCGCTGTTGCCTTCGCGGTTCTCCATGAGCCGCTGCTCGATTCTGTCGAGAGTCGCCTCGCCTTGATCCGGCTCCGGCTGCCGCCGGCTCGTCCCTCCATGTCGCCACGCCATGGGCTGCCGCCGCACTCCTGACCCACCAAGCATCTCCGTTCGTCATCAGTCACCGAGAGAGTTAAGCTACAACACCTGCCGGATGTAAACCATCATCGCGGACTCAACCCGCCGGATCTCTAGCTCACCCCTGCCATCGTGCCTTGCATCGGGCCGACGGTTCATCTCCGCCGCCGCCGGAGTTTGCGCCGCTGCGGTGGCCTCACCCCGGGTCGGACCACCTCTGCCGCAGTGGCGGCCTTGATTCGCCGGTTACCTCAGGCCGCCTCAGCCATGTCTCCGCCATCGAGCCACCCTCATCGATCCATCGCAAACTCCACCTCTGCTGTTTTTGGTGGCCGGCTTGCCTCGAGCCGCCAGTCGACTCAGCTCGCCTCGAGCACTTGCTGCCACCACCACTGAGACCCTCTGCCATAGTCCCTCATCAAGCCAGCTGCTCCAACCGCCATGGCCTCGCCTCGCCTCCGGTTCATGTCCGCCCCCGCTGCACTTTCCGCTGCATCGGGACACCAAGTTGCCGGCTCTACTCTGCTGGTTCTGCTGCTGTTGTGGCCGCACTTGGCCTTTTAAACCGCCCAGCGTAAAACCGCCGCCCGCCTTTGTTCTGCCGAGCCATGCTGTGCTGAGCCGTTTTACCGGGGGCGCTTTGAGCCACCCCATTTCTGCTATGGTCACCTATCAACCTTCGATTTTATCACCCCCTACCAGGTTGCTGCTCCGGCCGGGTTATACCTCGGACCCGACACATCCGTTGACCCGCCCGATGTCAACCTTGCATCCCGCTGGTGGTTCGCCTCCACCACCGCCGCTTCTGCTGTCACCGACCTCCACCTCTGAAACAGTCGCGCCTCTGAAGATTGATGTTGCACCTCTGTCGATTTGCACCACGGCACGTTCTGTCCATGCAATTCGCCTATGCTGTGTCCACCTTTACCGAGTGGAGCCGCTGAATCTGCTACTTGCCTCGTACCCTCACTGTCGTGGGGAATGAACACCTATGGGGCAGGGCCCCTTTTCGGTCCGGCAAGGGAGCGGAGGGTGCACGCAGAGCAGATCGAGGCGAAAGCACGCGAGGGATTTTACCCAGCTTCGGAGCTCTCCGGAGAGATAAAACTCCTACTGCTGCTTTGTGTTTCTATTCTGTTCTTGCTTGAAAGCGTGGGTGTGTTGTAGTTTCGAATGAGTCGAACCCCATCTACGTGCGCATGGGCCTCCTTTTTATAGTCCAAAGGGGTCACCGACAGGTGGCAGCATAGAGAGAGGGGTAAAAAAGTAAAAACGGGGGTTGGTACAACCGCTACCAACAGTGCCCCCTACCTAACTCTGACGGCAGGGGACAAGGGCATTTAATGCCCGTCTGGTCGCTCAAACAGTGTAGGAAACGACCGTTAGGGGCGCCACCGATCGCCACGATGGCCTCCTTGTCATCTTCACTTGCCACCTCGCACCGCTTGGCTGCACAGCTACCCGCCACGTGCACCAGGAGCGATCCTACGGCGACACGTCGTCGGATGCACTGGAGCGTGGGCGCAGAGTGGTGGCTTCGCCGCAGCAAGTGCCTTGCCGCGGTCGCTGTCTCGTCGCACCCGCAAGCTTGCCGCTCGCTGGGTCTTGGTTGGCCTTCCCGGCAAGCTCCCCTTGCCGGGGTCTTGTCCTTCCCGGCAAGCTACTCTTGCCGGGACTCTGTCTTCTCAGTTAACACTTTGTTCTTGAATGGCAGTAATAGGAATAACGAAGGATCTTGGCGGACGCCCGGCAAGCCTTGCCGCGGGGCGCTGCGACTGCCCATGCACAAGTTCGGGGTACTAAGGTACCCCTACTTTAGTACACCGACAGGAGCCCCCGGGCCTGGGCCACACACGGTGCCGAGCGCTGTTGGGCCAGGCCCAAAACAGGGCACGGGCACACGCGGCCTGGGTCCACACTAAATCTGACTCCGTATCCACCGCGCTCCCCCGTAACGGCACGCGTCAATCGCGGCGTCGTGGGAGAGATCGTGGGCAATTCTTAATTCAGGAAATGCGTAACGTTCGCCTCCCCTGTTTATAAGCAGAGGAAACAGGGCCGTTCCCCCACCTTCGCCACTTGCAGTTCCTTCCTCCGAAAGCTCCGCCGCTCCCCTCCACTTCCCAAGCCGAAAGAGAGCAGCGCTCCGCCGCCCGTCGCCGCTGTCGCCCTCAACACCTCCGCGCTCCCCCACCGCTTCCGCCATGGCTCCAAAGACCGGCAAGAGCTCAAAGTCGAGCACCAAGTCGGCCGAGGCGTTGCGGCTTGAGGCGCTGCGCAAGGAGCGAGTGCTTTTCCCCCCGAGCTCACCCCGAAGGCGCTGCGGGAGGAATTTTACCTCTTCTGGTCGACGCAGACGCGGGCGCATCCGCGCACGCCGGTGCTTTCTGCTGAGGCTTCCAAATCGAAGCGGTGCCCAAAAGGGTACCATTTCTTTCCTGTGTTCTTCTATTGCGGGCTCTGCCCACCTTTTTCCGATTTCCTCTACGACATCATGAATACCTACGGGTTTCATCTTCTTGATTTCACCCCCAACGCTGTTCTGACAATGGCGGTTTTCGCACACCTCTGCGAGAACTTCGTTGGCATCCTCCCGAATGTCGCTCTTTTTCGTCATTATTTCACCCCCCCCCCCCGGGCCGAGAAAGGGGAGCCACTGGCTGGTGGAATCGCCTGGACCTCACGAATCGGCATGAAGGAGGTGTACTTGACGGGCGAGCTCCGCAGCAAGTGGGATGAGTGGAGGGCGGAGTGGTGCTGGATTGTTGACGCCAATCCGCAGGCATTCACCAACCTGCGTCAGACCCGGGTAGTGCGCGGCGGCGACTGGAGCGCTCTGTCGCCGGACGACGCCAAGCTGAAGATCGCCACCACCCGAATCCTCCGGCTCAGGCTTGCCGGGCTCACAGCAGGGGCA
The DNA here is from genome assembly GCA_963921465.1 of Triticum timopheevii. Classification (NCBI taxonomy): domain Eukaryota; kingdom Viridiplantae; phylum Streptophyta; class Magnoliopsida; order Poales; family Poaceae; genus Triticum; species Triticum timopheevii. Next base: position 429,543,163 of record OY997268.1, on the reverse strand, counting down.
GTTGGCGCGGATTTCCTTCGTCGTCGCATCGCCCCTCTGCAGAAGAGGGGGAGGCCTGCCTAGATGTTTGGCGGCCCGGCGGATATCATGAGGCTGCGTCCAGGCCTCAACTTCAACTTCACGGTTCTGGAGCTTGACGGGATGCTGAGGGAGCTATTCAAGCATGACGCCAACCATCCAGAGTGGTTCAGGCTGCCACAGGGCGTCATCTCGTTGTGCAACAACTCCCAGCGCGATCGCATCTACGCAATGATGCCAGAGTGGGACTCGCACGGGATAAGCGCAACTTGGATAGAGCCCGCCGACGATGTCGTGCGGCAATTCTTCGATGGCTTGACGGAGGTAGCAGTCAACTCCGACGAGCAGAGGCTCCTCACCCGCGACACCACCGACGACGAGATGCGGTACATCGCCACCAGGGCCGAAGAGGCGGCGGCAGCCGCTGCCGCGGGCGAGTTCGGCTTCACGTTGGAGGAGGCGGAGGCGGCCGAGGCGGCAAGTCTTGCCGAACGGGAAGACCTTGCCGGAGAGGTCGTTGGCGAGGGGGAGCCCGAGGCCGAAGCGAGCGAGCCCGCCGGGGGCGCGAGCGGCCAGCCGTCTTCGAGTGGCTTGCCGCAGGCGGAGCCCCCAGCGCAGCCCCAATTCCAACCAAGAAGGCGCCTCCGTCGAGTTGGAGATCCAGCAGGGCGGCAAGCAGGCCAATAGCCGCAGCGTCGTGGGATGCTCTCTACCGCGGCAAGCACCGTTGCCGCAGGAGCATCTCAGGCCGCGCCGGCAACTGAGGCGGGGTCTTCCCGGGCTGCCACACCCGATCCTGCCGCAGCTCCCGGCAAACGTCCAAGGGAGCCTACTCCTCCGCCTCGCCGCGCAAAAAGGGTACTAGACTTCGACCTCTCTGCGCTGAGCTCCGACGAGGAGGAAGAAGAGGAGGAGGAGTAAGGCTTTCTTCTCACTGTACTTGTACTTCTTCAATCTTTGTTGTTGCTTGTTTTGCATCTGATTTGCTCCTCTCTGAATCCCTGTTCTATTTCAGGACTCTGGCCGAGAGAGCGGCGAAGAGGGCCAAGGTCCCCGTGGTTGTCATCAAGGACGATCCTGTGGTGACGGCAGAAGACACGTCCGAGACCACCTTGACGGACCCGGTTCCTTCTCCTCGCAGCAGCCCCCAGCACAGCCCCCAGCGTAAGTGTTTGGTTTACTTCCTGTTGTGGGGCGCGCATGGGTGCTTCTTCTTTTGCTGACATCTTGATTGCTGATTCATTCGTGTAGGAGCAGAGCAAGCCCATCAGGGGCAATCAGAAACCGCCCCGGAGGTGCTGTCTGCTTTGACTACGCCGCCAAGGGGCGATTCCCCGACAAGGGAGCGCTCCCCGGCAAGGGAGAGGTCCCCGGCAAGGGACGGAACCAGTGAGCCCTTGGTGGAGGAGCCCATGGTCACAGAGCCCAGCACAGGTAACCTTCCTTGTCGGAAATCTTCCCTTGGGTTCTTCTTCTGATCTTCTTTCTTCTTCTTTGGATATTTGCTTGACTTTTCCTTCCTCTTCCTATCCCCAGATCCCCCTCTCGCAGACCCGATGGAGACCGAGGCCACCGGCGAGGAAGGCGCACGTGGCAACACTGAAGATGCCGCCGCTGGCGAGGAAGAGGCCGGCGCTAATGAACCCGCCGACGAGGAAGCCGCCAAGGCTGCTGGCGCAGGAGCCGGCGAGGGTCCGGCGATCGTACTGACGACCCGGAGGGCGCAGGAGCGCAAGGCGCTACACCGTCCGCCAACCCCTCCGCCGCTGATGCAGCGCCGGGCTCCGAGGAGCCCCAACCAGGCGCATACTTGAAGGCCGGCGAGGGCGTATACATCAAGCTTCCCTGGGCGTCGAGCTCCAGTGCGCCGGTTGAAGGAGAGGAGTTTGATGGAGAAGTACTCGCCTCTGCTGGGCTGGCAGTGGTTGACACGCCAAGCAGCAGCTGCGGCGAGTCCGAAGAGGAGCAGTTGCTCCGAAAGCTGGTGTCACTCTACCGCGCCCGGCAAGCGAAGCTTGAGTCCCGGGAGGCGCTTGTCGCGCGGGCGGGAGTTGGCATAGAGAAGCATGCGGAGGAGCTCAAGAGCCACAACCAGGAGGCCCTTCGATCCATTGCGGAGGAAAGGGCGCAACTTGACGAGGCGAAGAAGGCGTTCATCCTGGAGAAGGCTGAAGCCGAGGAGCAGCAGAGGCTCGCCGCCGAGGAGCTGTCCAGGCGGGAAGGCGAATTGACACAGAAGAAGGTCAATCTGGACAGCCACGATGAAGAGCTCGAGGTCTGGGAGCAATCACTTGGCGGGGCACTCAAAGAGGCGAAAGATGCCGCCGCGGCTGCTGAGGCCGCCAAGAAGGAGTTGGAGGTGAAGGTGACGCAGCTGGAGGCGGACATGAAAGGGAAGAATGAAGAGCTTGCCGCACTCCAGCGCGAACGCGAGAAGGATGCACTTGCCCATGGCGATCTGCAAGTTCAACTCGCCGAGAAGATCAAGGAGCTGAACGCCGCCAAGGACTCAAGCGCTGATCTGGAGCTGAAGCTGGCCACCTTGACGGAGACGCTGAACGCCGCCAAGAGGCGAGAGGATGACTTGAAGAAAGAGGTCAAGGGCAACGAGGAGCTGCTGACGAGGGCCGCCGAGACTCAGAACACTTTCAAGGCCACGGTGGAGCTCTGGACGGAGGGCCTCGTCAACATTGCTGCAGCCATCGACGAGGAGTTGGCGGAGCTGGACTTGGCGGGCTTCGGGTACTCCACTGACGAGAACCTCCAGCCCAGCGCCAAGCTTACTCTTTTCTTCAAGGGCGTGGTGACAGCCCTCCAGCAACTCCGGGAAAGGATCCCAAAGAAGCTGGCGGACGAGTCGCGCGCAATCTGCGCCAAGGTCTTGGAGAAGGTGTTGGTGAAGATACTCTTCCGCAACCCGGGCCTCGACCTCACCCGCGTCCTCAAGAAGCTGCCGGCAGGTGCCGATCTTGAAGAGCTCAAAGCCATTGTCGCACCCATTTTGGACAAGGTGAATGAGGTCAGGAGGGTTGACGGCGAGCGCGTGGATTAGGCCACCCTTTTTATCCCTTCCTCCTTCTTGCCGCTGCTAGATATGTCATAGGAACAATCTATTAGAGCGCGGCAAGTTATTTATTGTAATATAACTTTATTCTGGGTACTATCTGCTATGTTACTTCCTTTATTCGGTTCCATCCCTTGTATGTTTTTACCCTACGCTTTTAGGGAACTTGCCGGCGCAAGCAGACTTGCCGCGAGCGCTGAGTGCGGAACATCAGTAGCCTGCTGGCGGTGTTGCCTCCGGCAAGAAACATTGTCGGGACTAGTCGCGGCACATTTCCATTGTTGAGCAGACTCGAAACAAAGTAAGGGCGCAACTTAGCCACGAGCTGGTTCCTCCGCGCACAGGTTTTCCATACAAGGCACGGTCGTTCAAGGAATATAACTTAAAAATTTAAAACTGACTGTGCTCAAACTTTGGCAACTTAGCTTTTCTGTCGTCTGTGTCCCGGCAAGGCCATACTTCTTTGAACGACGCCCGGTCCACACCTTTATCCTCTCCTCCCCCCCCCCCGTGAACTTGTGGGCGAAGGAATCTTCTTTTTGAGAAAAAGAAAGAAGAGAAAATAATGGTATGGGGCCTTAAGGCTCGTTATTGCTTACCGGGGGTAAGTGCTGCACAAAGTGTCAGATAAAACATGCAAAAAAGAAAGAATGCATGAAATTTGACAAGATGTGCGAAGCACACATGAACTTTATGTATGCACAGGATCTGCGCCCGGCTTTGTACAAAGGGTTACATGCAACAGCGGCAAAGCTCATACAAAAGGTGGTTGCCGGAACAGATTTCGGCAACCGCGCCTTATGGGTAAAACTTGCGAAGATGCTCTATGTTCCAGGAATTGCTCACCGAAAAGCCATCTTCGGTCTCAAGGCGGACAGCGCCGGGCCTAGTGACTCGTTTCACCCGATAAGGGCCTTCCCACTTCGGCGTCAACTTGTTGGAATTCTTGGCGGATTGAACACGCCGAAGAACAAGGTCGCCTTCCTCGAAGCTTCTGGCATTAACTTTGCGGCTATGATAGCGATGCAAAGCTTGCTGGTAGCGAGCAGCTCGTACAGCAGCCTGAAGACGATCTTCCTCGAGGAGCAGCGCGTCATCTTGCCGCAACTGCTCTTGCTCAAGCTCATCATAAGCGAGCACTCGAGGCGATCCGTATACGAGTTCCGTGGGGAGAACTGCTTCTGCTCCATAGACAAGAGCAAAAGGTGTCTGGACAGTGGCTCAATTTGGCGTCGTCCTGATCGACCAAAGAACCACCGGCAGCTCCTCGATCCAATTTCTTCCGCACTTGCGCAGCCTGTCGAAAGTTTTGGTCTTGAGCCCGCGCAGCACTTCAGCGTTTGCCCTCTCCGCTTGACCGTTGCTTCTCGGGTGAGCAACAGAAGCGAAGCAGATCTTGGTGCCAAGATCTTGGACGTACTGCATGAAGGTGCGGCTCGTGAATTGTGTGCCATTGTCGGTGATGATCCTGTTAGGGACTCCGAAACGGCAAACAATTGACCTGAAGAACTTGACCGCTGACTGTGCTGTCACCTTCCTCACTGCTTCCACTTCAGGCCACTTTGTGAACTTGTCGATTGCAACGTACAAGTACTCAAAGCCCCCGACAGCTCGGGGAAAGGGGCTGAGGATGTCGAGCCCCCAGACCGAAAATGGCCAGGATAAAGGGATTGTTTGGAGAGCCTGAGCTGGTTGATGTATCTGGTTGGAGTGGAACTGGCACGCTTCACACTTGGTTACTTGTGCAGTTGCATCCTGGAGGGCTGTCGGCCAGAAGAAACCTTGCCGGAAGGCCTTGCCGGCAAGTGCTCTCGCGCCAATGTGGTGACCACATATGCCTCCATGTATCTTCGCCAACAGCTCCTATCCATCTTCTCGGGAAATGCACTTCAATTTCACTCCGTTGAATCTTCTTCTGTACAGTATGTCCTCGACAAACTGGTACATACTCGATTGCTGGGCTACTCTCTCCGCTTCTTCTTGCTCTTCGGGAAGTTCTCCTGTTTGAAGGAAATGGATGATCTGCTGTGCCCATGCCGGAGCTTGTGGCTCAACGACAAGGACTAATGGCTCAAATGCTGCTGCAGGAACATCTGCTTCCACGGCAAGAATCTGCGATTCAGCCGGAGCATGATGCTCTCCGGTAAGCGTGTCGGGACACATCTTGTCGGGAGCGTCTACTTCAACGAAACAAACCCTAGAGCTTGTCGGAGCAGACTGCTCCTCAGCACTCTTTGTGTTGATCTTGGGGACCTTCTTGACGGCGGCTTCGGGGAGCTCTGCCGGAAAGTAGTCGCCAGTAACTAACTTCCTCTTCTTGCTCTGTCCAGTTGATGGTGTTACAGATGGTTGAGTCAACTTGAGCACAAAAATCCCTGGTTCCACAGGTAACTTGAGTGCGGCGCACTTTGACAGGCTTTCTGCAATGTCGTTCTGAGCTCTTGGAACATGTTCCATTTGCAGGCCGTCAAAATGCTCTTCCAGCTTCCTCACTTCATCAATGTATGCTTCCATCAACAGACTCTGATAATCTTTGTTAACTTGATGGACGACAAGCCGCGAGTCACCCCTGACAATAAGCTTCCTGATCCCAAGGTCTGCCGCGATCCTGAGTCCGGCAAGCAGGCCTTCATACTCTGCAGTATTGTTTGTTGCTTGCTCCTTGGGAAAGTGCATCTGGACCACGTACTTGAGGTGCTCCCCGGTGGGTGCGACAAGTAGTACGCCCGCACCGGTGCCTTGCAGCGAGAAGGCACCGTCAAAGTACATGATCCATTCTTTGCTCGCTTCCTTGACGGGGATGCTCCTCTCCGGAGTTTCTTCATCGGGTGTTGGCGTCCATTCTGCTATGAATTCTGCCAATGCTCGGCTCTAAATAGTTGAAGTACTTTCAAACTTGAGGCCAAAGCTTGACAATTCCAGTTCCCACTCGACAATCCTGCCTGTTGCCTCTGGATTCTGCAATATCCTCTTCAACGGAAAGCGAGTGACCACTGTGATCTCGTGTGCTTGAAAGTAATGGCGCAGCTTCCTCGAGGCCATGAGAAGGCCGAAAAGCAACTTCTGCACACCAGAGTACCTTGATCTAGCCCCCTGCAGAAGAGAACTGACAAAGTAAATTGGGCGCTGCACCATTTTCTTCTGTATCTCTTCTTGTGGCTGCGCAGATCCATCCTTGTCGGGACCAGAGCTTGTCGGGGAAGCCCCCTGCTTGTCGCTGGATTCGCTTGCCGCGGTCGCTGGCTCTTCATCCGCTTCCCTCTCCGCTCCTAACGCAGCACTAACCACTTGATTGGTTGCCGCCAGATATAGCAGCAACTTCTCTTGTGGCTTAGGTGCGACAAGTATTGGAGTGGTGGATAGGTATCTCTTCAAGTCCTGCAGCGCAGCATCCGCTTCCGGAGTCCATTTCATTGGACCTGCCTTTTTCAAAATCTTGAAAAACGGCAGGGCGCGCTCAGCAGACCTAGAGATGAACCTACTGAGAGCAGCAACACAGCCGGCAAGTCTTCGCACATCCTTGACGCGCTTCGGTGCTTCGATCTGTTCAATTGCTTTGATCTTGTCGGGATTGGCTTCAATCCCCCTCTGGGATACAAAGAACCCAAGAAGCTTGCCGGAAGGAACTCCAAACACGCACTTCTTGGGGTTCAACTTGAGATTGATCTTGCGTAGATTTGCAAAAGTCTCGTCCAAATCTTGGACCAGAGTTTCTTTGTCCTTGCTCTTGACCACTATGTCATCCATGTAAGCTTCTACATTTCTGTGCAGCTGTGGCTCAAAAGCATGACTGACTACTCTTGCAAATGTTGAACTAGCATTCTTTAGTCCGAAAGGCATCCGTACAAAGCAGTACGTGCCACATGGAGTAATGAATGCGGTTTTCTCTTCATCCTCTTCAGCCATGAAGATCTGATGATATCCTGAGTATGCATCAAGGAATGAAAGCAGATCACATCCTGCCGTGGAGTCGACAATCTGGTCAATGCGCGGCAAGGGAAATGGATCCTTGGGACAAGCTTTATTAACATCAGTGAAGTCAATACAAAACCTCCACTTCCCTTTTGCTTTGCGCGCGACCACTGGATTGGCTAACCACGTTGGATGGAGTACCCCTCGGACCAGGCCTGCTGCTTCCAACTTCTTGATTTCCTCTGCAATGAACTCTTGGCGTTCTACTGCTTGTTTTCTGACTCTCTGCTTGACGGGCCGCGCGTGAGGGCAGACGGCAAGGTGGTGCTCAATTACTTTCCTGGGAACACCGGGGATGTCAGATGGTTGCCATGCAAACACATCGACATTCGCCCGCAGGAAAGCAACGAGCGCGCTTTCCTATTTAGGGTCAAGCGTGGCACTGATGGTAAAGGTACCACCAGTGCCGTCCTCCTTGGCGGCCACTTTCTTGGTCTCTGGCGAAGCTGTCTTTGCCTTCTAGCACTTGCCGGTGGAGCTCGATGGTGCGTCCTCGACGGTAGCGCAGCACTCCGAAGAGGTGCGCTTGCCGGAGTGGGCATCAGAGCTACTCTTGCCGGACTTGGTCTTCTTCTTCCCCCCGGGAGCTTCAACGGCAAGTGGTTTGCGTTCTGCTGTGGCTGCTGCTTCCCGGTAGATCTTGTTGGTACAGATAAGTGCATCTTTCTTGTCGCCATGGACAGAAATAACACTTATCGGACCGGGCATCTTGAGCACGTTGTAGGCGTAGTGAGAGGCTGCCATGAACTTGGCAAGGGCCGGACAGCTGAGTATCCCATTGTAGGGCAATGGGAAATCAGCAACGTCAAACGTAACTCTCTCTGTCCTGAAATTCAGCTTGCTGCCAAACGTCACTGGCAGCGTGATCTTCCCCTTCGGCTTGCTCCTTCCCGGGTTGATTCCTTGGAAAGTACCAGTCTCTTCGAACTCGCTGTTGGGGATCTGGAGCTTCTTGAGCACTGCGGAGGAGATCAGATTCAGGCCGGCCCCGCCGTCAACCAACATCTTTGTAACCTTGAGGTTGCGGATGGTTGGGAAACCAACATCGGCAAGCACCCGACCGCAGTGATGCGATCAGGGTGATCCTCAACATCAAAGATGATGGGCGTGCTAGACCACTTCAGGGGCTTGCGTGATTCAACGGACGATTCTGCTGCGTTCACTTCCCGCACCCATTGTTTGAGTTGGCAGTGCAAGGTGTGCAGAGAAGCACTGCCGTCAACGCACAAAACCTCTGTTGCCTTCTAGAACTCCTGCTCATTGGTCTCATCCTCCTCCATCTCATCATCTTCATCTTCGTCTTCGTCTTTGTCGCGGCCACGGGGAGGCCTATCTCCTTGGCGCTGCTTGGCCTTGCCGCGGCGCCCTCCCCGGGCGGGACGCTTCTTGCCGTATCCTCCGCCACCTTCCTGAGCTTTCTCCTTGTCGCGGCGCTCGTACTCAGCTTTCTGTAGCTCAACAAGCTGCTCAACCTTCTTGCAGGCTTGGAGGTCATGGCCCTTGGTGCGGTGGATCTTGCAGTACTGCTTGCCGGAGCCGTCCTGCTTGTCGGCGGCCACCACAGCCTCGCCGGAGTCACCAGCCTTGGCCTTGTCGGCGCCGCCTCCGTTGCCGGACTGCTCAACAACTAGCACGTCCTTAGCCTTCCTCTTTCTGTTGTTCCGCCTCCGGTTCTTCTTTGCCGGAGGGGCGTCCTCACTGTCAGATCCTTCTGCTCCTGCGTTCTCTCCGGGGAGTCTCCTCCCTCTTCAGCCCATGCACACTTGTCGGCCAGAGCATATAGCTCGCTGACATCTCTAATTTTGCACATCGCCATCTCCTCCCTCATCCTGCGGTTACGTACGTTCTGATGGAACGCGCTGATAACCACGGCAGGGTGGACGTCTGGGATGTTGCGCTGCACCTGGCTGAATCTCTGTATATACTTGCGCAGGGGTTCTCCTTCCTTCTGGGCGAGCAGATGAAGATCGCTCTCCTGGCCATGGGGTTTGTGGCCGCCTGTAAAGACACCGACAAACTGATGGCACAGGTCCGCCCACGAAGAGATGGAGTTGTCCGGCAAGTGCATGAGCCAAGATCTGACGTTGGGCTTGAGCACCAGCGGGAAGTAATTGGTGAGGATCTTCTCGTCGCGCCCCCCGGCAGCCTGCACCGCGATGGTGTAGACGCTGAGGAACTCTGACGGATGTATCCTGCCATCGTACTTCTCGGGCACGTCTGGCTTGAAGTTCTTGGTACTGGGCCACTGGACCTGCCGCAGCTCACGGGTGAACGCAGGGCAACCTACCGCGTACGGCAAGTCTCCTGGTTCCCCTGGCGCATGCATATCGACAGTGGGCCCAGCGCGCTGGTCAGATTGACGCCGCGCTTCTCTTCGACGCTCGATGCGAGTGCAAGCGTCTTCGTGTCGTCGTTCTTGGAGAACTTGGCGTTGATCGCGGCGAGCTCGCGGGTCCGATGACGCGGTGGAGTCGGTGTCGAGGTTGGCCTGGCGAGTCAGCGACTTTGGCCTTCAGGGCGGGGAGTGCACGGTGGTGGCACCCCCAACGGTCTTGTCGGCATCGGCTTGCGCCTGGGCGTCTTGCCGGGGCTTCGATGTGCTCGGTTGCCAGGGCTTGTCGCCGTTGGCGAAGCCGATGAGGCTCTGAATGGCGGCCCTCCAGTCGTCGATCTTGTCTGGCGCTGGAGGGTAATCTAGAAGCAGCTGGGCTCGGGCCAGCGCTTCCTCTGGAGTGTTGGGTGGTGGTGGCGAGCGACGCGAGGTGCGAGATACGCTCAAACTTCTAACAGTGTTAGAAGGAGCGACATCTCGTCTAGGCGACCGCACTGCGCTCGTGCCGGCGTGTTGACGCGCATGTTGGCCTTGAGCGTCCCGCGACCCACCAGCTTGGCCTTGTTCCAACGCGAGTATGGTGCTAGGAGCACCGTGGCGTTGTCGATCCTGCACCTCCTGGGAAGGGTGCGGTGGATGAACAGACGCTGAACCTTGCGGGGCCTTGTCCTTGGACTGGGTGACGATGTGAGTCTCCCCGCCGGCGCCCGCTCCTCCGCCGGCGTCCACCCCACCGCCCGTTTGCTCCGGTGGCGGTAGGATAGTCGTAGACGGAGCGGCCACCTCTGAAGTCTTCTTCTTCGGTGGCATGTCGATGAAGATGTTGATGTAGCGCGCAGACGCCGGATCAGATATGCACGACCTCGACGCCCCCCTACCTGGCGCGCCAAAGATGTCGTGGGGAACGAACACCTATGGGGCAGGGCCCCTTTTCGGTCCGGCAAGGGAGCGGAGGGTGCACGCAGAGCAGATCGAGGCGAAAGCACGCGAGGGATTTTACCCAGCTTCAGAGCTCTCCGGAGAGATAAAACTCCTACTGTTGCTTTGTGTTTCTATTCTGTTCTTGCTTGAAAGCGTGGGTGTGTTGTAGTTTCGAATGAGTCGAACCCCTTCTACGTGCGCATGGGCCTCCTTTTTATAGTCCAAAGGGGTCACCGACAGGTGGCAGCGTAGAGAGAGGGGTAAAAAAAGTAAAAACGGGGGTTGGTACAACCGCTACCAATAGTGCCCCCTACCTAACTCTGACGGTAGGGGACAAGGGCATTTAATGCCCGTCTGGTCGCTCAAACAGTGTAGGAAACGACCGTTAGGAGCGCCACCGATCGCCACGATGGCCTCCTTGTCATCTTCACTTGCCACCTCGCACCGCTTGGCTGCACAGCTACCCTCCACGTGCACCAGGAGCGATCCTGCGGCGACACGTCGTCGGATGCGCTGGCGCGTGGGCGCAGAGTGGTGGCTTCGCCGCGGCAAGTGCCTTGCCGCGGTCGCTGTCTCGTCGCACCCGCAAGCTTGCCGCTCGCTGGGTCTTGGTTGGCCTTCCCGGCAAGCTCCCCTTGCCGGGGTCTTGTCCTTCCCGGCAAGCTACTCTTGCCGGGACTCTGTCTTCTCAGTTAACACTTTGTTCTTGAATGGCAGTAATAGGAATAACGAAGGATCTTGGCGGACGCCCGGCAAGCCTTGCCGCGGGGCGCTGCGACTGCCCGTGCACAAGTTCGGGGTACTAAGGTACCCCTACTTTAGTACACCGACACTAACGTCAAGTCGCTGTTTGCCGTTAACTGTAGAGAGACACACTGCGAAGACCAAAGGAGAAGAATACCACAGGCAAGGACTCCCAGGTCCCAAACTTCAGAGATTTGTCTAAGCTACTACTTCAAAATGCCAGCGATTTGAGAACTGGCCGACGGGTGCACGCACAGCCATCTCGAGTTATATATATATATATATATATATATATATATATATATATATATATATATATATATATATATATATATATACTAGCAAAAGAGCCCGTGCGTTGCAACGGGAGAGAAAACATAACACACGCTCTTAACCCAACAACCATCACTGAAGACCACAATACATCCATCCCCTTTATTGTAGCGAGGCATCATATTTGTGCTGCCGGTTATCCTCCTTCTCACCCTCGCCGGCGATGGCCTCGATGTTCACACAAACAAAATAAAACGTGTTCGAATATGGTTAATCCTAAGGCGTCTCTCTCTTCCTCTCTCTCTCTCTCTCGCATTCTCTCACTCTCGCGATGAGAAATCTGTTGTTTCCCCCTGCGACATTTTTCAGAGGTATGCATGTGTAGTTATTGATGTTTTCTTTTCCCTATATGGTTATAGTGGGGTGTTTATTTGCAATTTGGATCGCCGCCGGTATGAAAGAAAAAGGATCGTGCGCTATAAATTGTAAGTTTGCTTCTAAAACAATATTTTAAAAATATTTAACAGGTAGAATTAACATCATATTCATATTCCACAAATTTTTCTAATCAAATTTTATATATAACATGTTAAAATCGGAGTTACGGTTTAAAAGATACGTACTCCCTCTATAAAGAAATATAAGAGCATTTAGATTACTAAAGTAGTGTTCTAAATGCTTTTATATTTCTTTACGGAGGGAGTATAATTTAGAAACTCATTTGTTTGACTTAACTATCTTCCAAAATAATATTTAAAAATACTTAACAGGTAAAAATAATCTCATATTCATATTCTACGTATTTTTCTAATCAAATTTCATATATAATATGTTCAAATCGGAGTTACGGTTTAAAAGATATGAATGATTTAGAAGAGCATTTGTTTGACTTAAATATGATCCGAGGATGAATTACCTAAAAGATAAGGGTGGTTTTCAAAAAATGTAAAATAACGGTTCGGGTGTGACTTAAAACAGGACTGCTGGTTGAATTATCTGAAATGGAGGGACTTTTCTGAAAAATGCCATGACGGACGAGAATAAACCCAATTTGCTTTATTATAGCAAATATGGCCGTGTGTTGCAACGGGAGATTATGTAGGTGTGCTAGATATAAAAAAAGTCTAAATCAAATGTCAGCATGAGATAAGAACTTTTAAAATATCATTTCACAAACTATGTCTAAGTGATGTCATGATGAAATAAGGGACTTCTAAAAATTCATTTAATAAACTAAACATGTGATGGTTTGATCATGATTTAATTTTCTAAGGTGCCACAACGAAAAAAATTGGCTGAGCAAACTGCATTGATAGACCCTGCTTGAGCTAGAGTGATGAATGATGTGCCTCGTCTTGACCTAGCATAGGGGTGTTTACCATACCAGTACCATGGTACCAGAATAAACATAGCTGTGTATGTAGGCAAAATAGACATTTATCATTTTTGCATAGCTTACAAGAACTAACCAATAGGAAGCTATGTCTATTTTTTGGTCTCAGCGTTGTATGAAACACGAAGACCATTTTTAAACCCGACGCAAAGGGACTAAATAAAATCATAAAACGACCTCCACAGATCCCCTAATAAAACTTCTATGCAAGCGACGATTCGTTTTGTTAATTATTTATAGATATGTTTCAATTTTTGGGAACATTTTCTACAATTCATGTACATGTTTTTCTATTTCGAGAATATGTTTTAAATACTGGATTGTTTTTAAAAAATTATGAATATTTTTTATTTCATGAACATCTATTTGTGATTTGTGAATATTTTTATAATATGCGACCAATTATATGATTTTATTTTTTGAATTCATAAACAGTTTATGATTGTTAGTATATTTTTAAAGTTCGCAAGTTTTTGAAATTTGGTTCTTTTGAAAATCCTGAATTAACTTAAAGAAGAAAAGTGGAAAATAAAAATGAAAAAGTAAAAAGCAAAAAAGAAAAAAGGGGGCGCCACCATCCGCACATGGGCCGGCCCGTTAGGGCGTGTGAGAGGAGGAGGCACGTACAGAGAAAAAAGGGGAGAAAAAGGGGTGGGAAGCAGGGATCGAACCTGGGTCACCTGCGTGGTAGACCATTGCCTTCGCCATCGGGCTGTTCGAGTTCTTGTGTAACATGAGTGTATTATTCTTTAAGAAGCAAACCCAGCGGCGATGTTGAAATAAAACGAATCGTTTTACTTACGGATGGCATAGTGGGTAATTTTCTACCAACTTTGGGGGCAATTTAAATGACGTACGGACAGAAACCCAATTCTCTTTATTATTAGGTAAAGATATATATATATATATATATATATATATATATATATATATATATATATATTAAAAAAGAGGGTCAAACATGACGCGGAGGGTTCGTCTGAGCTGACCGGTGCAGTGTTTTAAGCCGCTGCCTTTGTTGTGGTGAACAGGTTATTCATCATCCAAAGCCGTTTGCCATCTGCAAACATCAGGTGATATCCATCTACAATTTGTTTTGTTAACACATATTATTTCTATAAGGATGAATTACTTTGATTTGTATATTTTTATATACAAGACCATTCTTTACTACAAATGTGGTTTATACCACGGATATGGAACGCGGATTGATAATATCCCGCCTGGTGATAATCTGGGACATATCACATGATGAATGGATGGACACAAGCTACTGCCCTTGTGGTCCGGTCCACATCAGCTTGTTGGGATCGCGTCTCCTCGTTGTCAATGGACGTGCGCAAATCGCCGCCCCCGAGGCCTGGTCTACATCCACACGTCGGGCTGCATCTGTTTGCATGAGCTATTTATTGAATTAAAAGCCAGCCACTGCTTGGGTAGCCCGGTTTTCTTCCAACAAATTGGAGGCAAGTTATCATCAGCCACTGTCTGCGCTGGATGGTTCAATGGACATGCGCACAAATCGTTGTCACTACAGTTCGGTTAACTTCAAATAGCCAGTTGGAAGGAACCATTGGCCGAGTTGCTGACATGGCTCATACGGAATCATTTATAACCCGCCGCAGTCACCTCAACCTTCTATGGATTTACATCGTGCTATCAGCACCAATGATATGCAACTTCTGTCGGTTTATATCACGGTCCAATATGGAGAATCTCAAGACAACTCCGCCTGTCATCTTCAGACTCGGGGGCTATGATAAATTAGGACGTTGGAGGGAAAGATAGCCCGGACCCGGAGGCCACTACCATATTTATGAAAGTATAAAGGCCGTCAGAAAATTTTCGGTTCAAAGCAAAGAATGTCGGTTTAAAATTCGGTTCAAGGAAATCTGTCTCCAATGAAGCGTTGAAGCTCTTGAATATCCGGTTTAAACTCCGGTTCAAGGGAAAGATATCTCCCACAAAGCTTTGAAGCTCTCAATACCAGGTTTAAGAATTTCCGGTTCAAGAAGAATTTATCTCTTGCAAAAAGTTAAAGGTTGCCGAAGAGGGCCTGCTGCCCTGATGCGCGGTTCAAACATGGGTATCCTACCTTATGGGCTCATCTTCATATGATTACATGGGGGCTTCAACTAACAAAGCGGAGTTCTACCTATTAATCCAGCTATCACGCCACAATATAGCTTGGGAGCTTCACACCCAAGGGGCCAAAGAGAGTCTAGTTGCTATGCACAGCTCAAACATAGGCACCCATTGAGCACAGCTCACAAAGTTATGTGGGGGCTCTTTGTGTAAAGTAACAAAGAGTTTGAAAGGACCCTTGTAATTGGGTATCGACCCACGGCTTGGAAGCCTGGTGTATTCACCTAAAACCCCGGGTTAACCTGCCTTCATCAAGTAAGCCACTCCTATCTAGGTAATCCTGGCATGACCCGCCGAACGTTTGACAGTTACTCTCATTGAGACCCTGAACTTGTCAAAGTTAAAATGACAATTGGTTAGTTGGAGGCCCATCTTAAAAGGCTTTGTCAAATGGTTTAACTCAGCGGCCTGGCAGCCCACGAAAAGCCTCGAATTTGGGCCTGGCAGCCCTCGAAAAGCCTCGACTACAAGTTTTATTTGCTTTTGTTGTTTGCAAAGTTTTATCTCTTTTTTGATCAAGTTCTAAGTTAAACCAGTGTCTCCTGACCCAGCCAGACTATATGTCATTACATCAACCCAGTGTTTGTTAGCCCGGCGTGGCTTCCAGTTATCAAGGTGTTAGCACATAATCACTTATAATCCGGTGTTTATTGATCCGGCCTGGCTTTGGACTATAAGTCCCCAGTATATATTTGGACTGCGCCATTGGAATCATGCGCTTATAAATCATTGGGTACATTATTCAAATCTTTAATAGCCAACATGGCTGGATTTTTATTATGGTTATCAATAACCAGTATTATGATTGAGGTTTTCAAAGTTGCTTTAGCGCAATGGCTATTATTTTATCAAAGGATATGATTTATTCTACAATTGAAGGAATAGTCCCGAGTTGTTGCAGGTTTATGACCCGGCACTTGGGGGCTACATTATTTAAGTTGAGATTACATCAAATATGCAAGTCTCATGTCGCTGCAAGCATGCACCATGACACTTGGGGGCTAATGCAAAGTCATTTTTATCGGCCTTATTGAAGACCCGACTCATCACATCATAATGAGCCGGCCCTTGGGGGCTACCAATTGCTCCTATCAACAATTCAAGGTACAAAGCTTTTTATTCATTATATTGAAGGGTCCACTGCTCAGTTGGTAAAACACAAGGCTCTTAATCGTGTGGACGTGGATTTAAGCCCCATGATGGGGTTACATCATATGATGTTATTTTTCATTGAAGTATATATCAAAGTCCCAGCTCAATATTATCTTACTGAGCCGGCCCTTGGGGGCTACACGTTGCTGTTCAAAGTTTACAAGATTATATTACAAAGTCCCTGCTCATTATTGCATAATGACCCGGTCCTTGGGGGCTACACTGGTTGAAGTTTCTATGAGCGTCAGGCAATTTCAAGTCCCAGGTTGCTGCAAGCATGACAACCCGGAACTTGGGGGCTACATATGTGGAATACTCATTTCTAACTAGTGATTGAGATGAACAACCTGGATTTCTTCAAGCTTGTGACATTCATATTGAAGCAAATCTTAAGCTGTTACTATGTAACTTCTTAAGGTTTGAGGGATACAAGTGATAGGCATATAAGAGGTATATTTTCAAAAGCTGATGTTAACAAACAGTTACGTTCAGGTGCCATCAATATTCTTAAACCGACAAGTTCTACATCTTTAAACCGGCTGAAGATCAGATGAGTATTTCAAGGACCAATATTGTTTTTAAGCATTGGGAGCAGAATCAAAGAAGTTATTCTTCACAATATTACTCTGTGACAAACCAATGTCAGCAAATTGATTATGAAGCTGGCTTATTGACCTGGATTTTCTAGAAGAAGGAAATGACAAGGACTTAAGGATGCTCAGGATCAGTTTAACATGGATAAATCCAAATTAAACTGGGGGCTAATGTCGGGGATATACCCCGCGGTATGACCCGACCGGAGTCATAATCCGGCTGGGACTTGGTAAACCGGCAAATGTTAAACCGGCAGACAGTGTTAAACCGGCAGGTGTTAAGACAATCATAACCGGCAGACCATGTTAAACTGGCAGACAATGTTAAACCGGCAGACAATGTTAAACCGGCAGACAATGTTAAACCGGCAGACGTTAAGAAGCCTAGGAAAGGAAGTCAAAATAGTTTAAGTCTTAGTCCGAGATGGACTCTACATGTAACCCGCCCCTTTAACTTATATAAGGAGGGGCAGGGCTCCCCAAAGAGGGACAAGCAAGAAACAATCTCTAGGGCTAGACACAACTAGAGGAGAGCCGGTTTATGGCGACTCCCTCGTGATGATAATGAGGTCTAGCCTCAAACAACATGTAGGGTTTTTACCGGATGATGTTTCCCGAGGCCCGAAGCTGTCTAAACCCTTGTCTTGTGTTGCGTCTCTCGATTCCTCTCAACCCCTCTCAAGCTACCACATAGATGCGTTGGCCTCGCGACTAAGTCCTCACACTAAGGACATCTGACGTGTTAATTCCACGATAGGTCATGTCCTCCCGTAGATGGGTATCCGGCTCGAAGAGCTCGGGAATCCGGACATAGTTTGTCCTCAAAATAGAGGAAGAATTGCTGCATTGCTCCTCCACCACCGCTGTCTGATGGGTGACCGGCGAAGAGTTAATCTCTCTTTGGTCAGGTTTAAGCCCGATCGGATCATAGTCCGTAGCGACTCCCAAGGCGGCGATGCGATCCAAGAGCTCGTTCAGGGAGGAGAGCTCCATTGGATCCATCTGCTCGGTGAATTCCGAGCTGACGTGGAGGCTGTTTTTGATGACCCGAGAAGTCATCGTCGGTGCGGCGGCTGAACGGGCGGTCATGATGAAGCCGCCTAGTCAAAGAGTTTGGCCTACAGCCAGGGCTCCCCCAGTGGTGATGTTGTCCTTGATAACAAGGCGATCCATTAAGACTTACCGTTACAGCACAGTGGAACTCTCAATGAAAGCACCAATGTCCGTGTCAAAACTGGCAGATCTCGGGTAGGGGGTCCCGAACTGTGTGTCTAAGGGTAATGGTAATAGGAGGCGGGGGACACAATGTTTACCCAGGTTCGGGCCCTCTCTATGGAGGTAATACCCTACTTCCTGCTTGATTGATCTTGATGATATGAGTATTACAAGAGTTGATCTACCACGAGATCATAGAGGCTAACCCCTAAAAGCTAGCCTATGATTATGATTGTTGTTGTCCTACGGACTAAACCCTCCGGTTTATATAGAAACCAGAGGGGGCTAGGGTTACACAAAGTCGGTTACAGAGAAGGAGATCTACATTATCTGAACTGCCAAGCTTGCCTTCCACGCAAAGGAGAGTCCCACCCGGACATGGGACAAAGGCTTCAATCTTGCATCTTCATAGTCCAACAGTCCGGCACAAGTACATAATCCGGCTGTCCGAGCACCCCCCCTAATCCAGGACTCCCTCAGAAGGCATCTATTTAAAGAGATTAAATCTCAGATTCCATTCCTCACCAGGCGAAAATCCTTAGAGCTTGCCATAGGAATTCATCCAAACATGGATGGCACGCCAAGTTCCTCCTCGCAGCTCCTCGGTCCTCAAAAGGCGATTGGGAGAGCTGCTCAATATCCCACGCCCAGTTCACCAAGCTTCAGGCGCACGGATATCTCCCACCCTCGGATGTAGTCCCCCTTCGGGCGGGATTAACTTCCATCAATGGCGAAACCCTGACGAAGAACTTCCCCAATCCTACTAAAGGACAACGGGTGTGCTTTGTTTCTTTCCTGCTGAGAGGCATGGGATTTCTGATTCGTCCTTTCCTTAGAGGTCTTTTGGAGTGTTATGGCCTCCAACTGCACAATCTCACGTCAGGCTCCATCCTGCACATGGCTTCGTTGCTCTTTGCGAGCTGTTCCTAGGCTGCGAGGCCCATTTTGAGTTATGGAGGAAATTTTTTTGCCTCGTCCCCGGCTCCCAAGAGGGATCCATATTCGAGGTGGGCGGCGCAGAAGTATGGTGCATAGCCGGAACAGGATACCTGTCCGGCACTCCGAAGAAGGCATCCGAAGAGTGGCCCTCAGAGTGGTTCTACATCAAAGACGTTGTTCTCTCGGACCCAATCCAGCAAGGTCTTCCCGAATTTTCCACTGCTCCTTTAAAGAAGCGCGCCAACTGGCGTCCCCGAAGCTATGAAGAAGAAGACAGTGCAGAGTGTCGTGGTACTAAGACTAACAGTAGAATGGGAGGTAGGTATGGAGAGGCAAGATCCTAGCTATGGAGTAGTTGTTTACGCGAGGGATTAACGAGTTCAGGCCCTTCTCGAAGGAAGTAACAGCCCTACGTCTCGGAGCCCGGAGGCGGTCGACTGGATTATATGTGTATGAGTTACAGGGGTGCGAACCCTTCTGTCAGTGGAGGGGGGTGGCTTATATAGCGTCTGCCAGGACCCCAACCAGCCCACGCAGCGGAGGGTTTAAAGTACATTAAGGCCAGGCGTTACCTGTAACGCCTTACATAAAGTGTCATCATGGCCATAAAGACTACTTAATTACAGACCATTTGGATGCAGAGTGGCTCTTTATCTCCTAGTGGTCGAGTGAGTCTTCATGGTCGAGTGTCTTCGAGTCCGTCGAGTGGAGTCTCTCTTGGTCGACTGGAAGGTAGCTTCGTCTAAAGATGTCCTTGGCGAGGGTACCTTGGACAGGTCCATGACCCTACCCTAGGTACATGACTTCGTCATTAGCCCCCAAATGGATCGAGGTTTGAGTGAGGAAGGAGTTGATAATTTTTCCGACCTGTTTCCCGTGTTCTGAGTATGCCATATTCTGGATCAATGACCTTATTTAGCGACGGCATCAACTTTTCTTTCAGTCGCCTTGATCCATTCTTTTCCTCTGTCGAGTGAACTTTTGAACTTGGTGGACCTCCGAGCGACGGATCGCGGGAAATCTACCGTCTGACAGGTTGCTCTGTTGTTAGCGGATTTTGTGGGATCCGAATTTTGGGAAGCACGCGAAGCAGAGAGGACCGCGGTACTCGGATGGGATAATACGGAGGCGCCTCGATTTCCACGCCGCCTTTTTCGCCACGTGTCACGTGCGCGACTGTTTCGGGATTTGACAGGATCACCTGGGCCTACCTGTCAGCCACTTGGAAGTGCCCTTATATAAAGTGCCGGACGGGGGTTTTTGAACAGTGCATCTCCATTCCCCTCCCCACCTTCCTCAACCTCACCCTCCGCGCCCTCTTCTTCCTCCGCCCATCCGCTCCTCGCATGCCTCGACGGCGACGATGGTGAAGGAGAAGACGGCGGCCTTGGAGCGAGCGAAGAAGGCTACGGCGACAGTGAAAGCGAAGGGGAGAGCGACCAGTCGGGGTGGATCCTTGTCGCGGTCCCGCCTGCCGCAAGGTTGGGTCCAAGGAGATTGGATCCGCTCGACCATCACCCAGAAGGACCTTGACGATCTAGCCAATGAGGGCTGATCTCCCATGGGTCAGCAAGACTTCCGGGGTCCGAGTGGCAACCGCAACCGCTGGAGGGTGAGTGTGTTCTCTTAGCCACTCATGTAGATCGCGGATTCTCTCTGCCACCGAATCTTTTCTTCCGTGGGTTCTTGAACTTCTTTGGGGCACAACTCCACCATTTCTCTCCCAATTCCATAGCCTACCTTGCTGCTTTTGTGTCTCTGTGCGAAAACTTCCTAGGCTGTTGGCCGCACTGGGGTCTCTTTAAGCACATATTCACTTGTCGCTCTTAGACGGTGAAAAAGGCGAGTCCGGATGATGAGAGGACCAAGGTTCTCCAAATGTGTGGGGGCCTTGGGATCCAAATGAGGAGTAATAGTGTTTTTCCAGCCATGACCCTTCCCGAGTCGGTTAGAGGGTGGTAGTCGGCCTAGTTCTACTGCCAAGAGCAGTCGACTGGTCTCCCTCCGTTCTCCATGGACCAAGTGCACAAGCCATCTTCTCTGAAGGTACTTCCGGAAGAAAAGGCCAAGGTAAAAATGTTGGTGGAGCGTGTGGTTCAACTCATTCGCGACGGTGTTACTGGCATGGATCTTTTGGAGGTTTTTCTTCGACGGCGCATACAGCCGCTCTAGTACCGAGGTCACCCGATGTGGTTGTATTCTGGTACCGAGGACACCACTCGGGTCCACCCAGAGGAGGTCGACGACACCACACTAGAGAGGTGGATGACTGCCATCACGGGGAACAAAGATAACCCTCGTGGGGCTAGGAGGATCCCACCACTCGACCATTCTTATCAACTAGACACGGTATGCCCACTTACTCCTGGTGGGGATCCTGTTTCATTCATTTTGTTTTGCTGCCAATCGGTCGATTAACCTTTACCTTGTTTCATTGTTTGTCAGGCCACCACTGAGTTGTACTCGATGCACAATGGGGCGCAGGCACCGACTGAGGAGGAGGAAGGAAGTGGGGGCGAAAGCCCGGAGGAGTGGGATTCGGATGGTGATGACGATGATGAAGATGATGACTCTGATGAGGAGGAAGAGGAAGAGGAGGAGGAAGTTGCACCTCCCCGTTCTGAAAGGCGCTCGAAGCTTGTCCATGACCCTGCAGGTGAGCGTGGTAAGGGGGTTGTGTCCGTCGCGCAGTCGACCAAGCGTCCTCGGACGACTTCTCCGGTGCCGACTGAGAAAGCCCCGAAGCAATCTTGAGTGGCACCGTCGAAGCCGACGAAGGTCTTGCCGAAGATGAAGATGGTGATCCCCACTATCTCAGGGTAATGGTGTAACTTGGGTTTTCTTGTTTCACATGGATTTTATTCTTGGTCGATTTGTGGGCTAACCGACTGACTTCTGGAATTGCAGTGCTGCTACTTCTGATACCTCGACCAGACCCGAAGATCACGAAATGGAAGATGCTGTCACTTCAAAACCTGGTATGACTTTTATAGCCCCGTCTTCAGTCGGTTGGACCTTTGTCTTTAACTTTGACCCTTTTCTGTAGCTCCACCTAACATTGTTATTGACCTTCCTGACGATGATGACGAGGAACCACTGAGGCAGAGGAGGAATAGGAAAGAGTCTGCTGGCAAGGCGACTCAGGATGTGTCAGCACCCGAGACGTTGGTTGTGGAGGGGGATAATGTCACTCGGCCTACCGTCTCCTTTGCGGTGCCGCTGACGAGTGCTCGCCCCTCGTCGTCGAGTGCTGCTCAGCCTTCACTTTTCTCGACCCATCACGTCCCAGAAGACCAAGCAAGTGCTGCTAAGGAAGCAATACGCCAGGCAGGGGTCATGATGGAGCAAGTGAAGGCAATCCGAGACGCCAGCCAGATGGCCTATGACGCCAGTTCAGCTCTCCAGAGCAATGTTCAGGTTAGTCGATCACCGCCTGTTCTGTTAGGATATGATACCTCAAAATCTTTCTTTCTGAAAATCTTAGTTTCTGTCGTACACCCACTGGGTGTGTCGATTAAAATTATGTATCGGTGGGGGCACACTGAGTGCACCCACTGGGTGTAGTCCCCAAGGCTATGGTGGACTGCTGGCAGTCGACCATAGTCTTTATGTCTTAAGCTTTTTCTTTACTCGATCAGGTCGAATGGAATCATAGACTGGTGGGGGCACGCTGAGTGCACCCACTGGGTGTAGTCCCCGAGACTATGGTCGACTGCTGGCAGTCGACTACAGTCTAAAGGACACTTCTCTCTCTTTTTTTTGGCTATTTGTTGGTCGACTGATCGACTCTAACTGATAGAACTAGTGGGGGCACGCTGAGTGCACCCACTGGGTGTAGTCCCTGAGACTATGGTCGAATGTTTATATTCGGCTGTAGTCTTAGAAATGCTATGATTTTTCTTTAGTCACTCGGAAGTGACCTGTCTTTGACATCTGTTGATTGGTTCTTCGCAGAAATCTTGCGAGCTTGCAGCTCGTTACACTGAGTTGGAGAACAAGCACATCCAGCTCGAACTTGATCTGAAACTTGTCCAGGAGAACTTCACGAAGGCAAAGGAGGAGGCAAAAGGTATGTTTGGTGAGAACCTCGACGACTGCCTTTGTCTCTTGCCCATTTCTGAGTCTAATCTCACTGTGACTTTACAGACAAACTGAGGGATGCTCTGAAGAAGAAAGACCTTGACTTGGCTGAGGCGCAGAAAGCGGATTTAGAGAAGACCAAGCTCGCAGATGAGAAGCTGGCTTCAATCACCAAACTTGAAGAGGAAAATACCAATCTGAAAGCTGCTCTTGACGCGGCCAACAAGGAGGTCAGTTGTAACGCCCTCGATGCGGCTATATCTCCCACGTGTCGAAGCACGACTTAGAGGCATAACCGCATTGAAAGCAATGTCGCAAGTGAGGTAATCTTCACACAACCCATGTAATACATAAGCGAAAGAGATACATAGTTGGCTTATAGTCGCCACTTCACACAATACATAAATAAACATCCATTATCCAGGTTACACTCAAGGTCCGACTACGGAACCGAAATAAAAGAAGACTACCCCAAAAGCTACACAGATCCCCGATCGTCCCAACTGGGCTCCACTACTGATCGTCTGGAAACGAAACATAGTAACGACCACGTTCCTCGTCGAACTCACACTTGAGCTCCGTTGCATCATCTGCACTGGCATCGTTGGCACCTGCAACTGTTTTGGTAGAATCTGTGAGTCACGGGGACTCAGCAATCTCACACCCGCGAGATCAAGACTATTTAAGCTTATAGGTAGGACAGAGTTGTGAGGTGGAGCTGCAGCAAGCGACTAGCATATATGGTGGCTACATTCGCAAAAGAGAGCAAGAAGAGTAGCAAGGCACGGTCGTGAAGCTAGTAGCGATCAAGAAGTGATCCTGAAACTACTTACGTCAAACATAACTCCAACACCGTGTTCACTTCCCGGACTCCACCGAGAAGAGACCATCATGGTTACACACACGGTTGATGTATTTTAATTAAGGTCAACTTCGGGTTTTCTACAACCGGACATTAACAAATTCCTATCTTCCTCATAACTGCGGGCATGGCTTTCGAAAGATAATACCCTGCAGGGGTGTCCCAACTTAGCCCATCATAAGCTCTCACGGTCAACGAAGGATATACCTTCTCCCGGGAAGACCCGATCAGTCTCGGAATCCCGGTTCGCATGACATTTCGACAATGGTAAAACAAGACCAGCAAAGCCGCCCGAATGTGCTGACAAATCCCGATAGGAGCTGCACATATCTCGTTCTCAGGGCACACCGGATGATCAGTCCGTACAACTAAAACCAGACCCCAAGTTTCCTTGAGGGGGCGCTGCAAAGCGCTCTAGTTTGGACCAACACTCAGAGGAGAATTGGCCCAGGGGTTAAATAAAGATGACCCTCGGGCTCGCGAAAACCCAAGGGAAAAAGGCTTAGGTGGCAAATGGTAAAACCAAGTTTGGGCCTTGCTGGAGGAGTTTCATTCAAAGCGAACTGTCAAGGGGGTCCCATAAGTCACCCAACCGCGTAAGGAACGCAAAATCAAGGAACATAACACCGGTATGACGGAAACTAGGGCGACAAGAGCGGAACAAAACACTAGGCATAAGGCCGAGCCTTCCACCCTTTACCAAGTATATAGATGCATTAATTAAAATAAGAGATATTGTGATATCCCAAAATAACCATGTTCCAACATGGAACCAACTTCATCTTCACCTGCAACTAGCAATGCTATAAGAGGGGCTGAGCAAAGCGGTCACATAGCCAATCAATGGTTTGCTAGGACAAGATGGTTAGAGGTTGACATGGCAATATGGGTGGCATGATATAGCAAGTGGTAGGTAACGTAGCATAGGCATAGCAAAAGAACGAGCATCTAGCAAGCAAAGATAGAAGTGATTTCGAGGGTATGGTCATCTTGCCTGCAAAGTTCTCAGGGTTGTCGAAGGCTTGATCCTCGTAAGCGTTCTCAACAGGTTCCTCGTTCACGTACTCGTCTCCCGGCTCTACCCAAAGCAAGAACACAAGCAATGGTACCACAATCAAACATAGAGCAATTCACAAGCAACATGATGCAATACATGACATGATATGCGATGCATATGCGTGCTCCGGGAGGAAAAAGGATGAACAAGGCATCAACTTGGCAAACCAAGTATGCCGCTGGAAAGATGAGATGATTTTAGTTGAAATCGATATGAAGATCACCGGAAATGGATGCACGGTTTGCAAATGGCAAGCAAAACAATAATGGCACAAATCTGCGATTAACAGCACGATGCTACTTAGCATGCAACAAGAAACTATGCTACAGCACCCCAACATAAAAACAAAGCATATGGCAGTGATCTACAGGAGATGCTTAACAAAAGAGGAACACTGAGCTACGGCTAAATCACATCATAACAGGTACAAACAAGCATGGTGAAAGTGCAAAAAAATAACAGGTTGGGCATGGCATAAACAGCATCACGAAGCAATGTTCAGAGCAAGTTATCAACAAGCTACAGGAACTTATAATAGCAAAACAAGACATGGCAGGAATCTACTCAAAGCATAGATCAAAAGTCCCTTACTGACCATAAGCCAAAAAGGACCATAAGAAATGATGGCACCCATGTAAACATAGCAAGTTTCATTACAGATCTCAGACTTAGCAGAAAACTGGACATGGCAAAACAGATAACAAGTAGGCATGTTCGTGAGCTCGATGCACTCACTACAGAGCATTTCATGACAAACTAAGCATACATCCATCAAGAAGACATGACATAGAAGCTAGACATGGCAAGAACAACATCATAGCATACACGGATCAACTACAACAACCTTGTAAACATTGAATATCATGTAAACAATCTGCCAGGAAACATTTTGAAGCAAAAGTAGAACACGAAAATGACATGCTAGACTACTCCATAATTGCAAACAAAGGCATGGATGGATAGAGCACATCCATATGTTCAAAACACCCTACTGATCATGCTCAAAATGGGCATGGATCTCTCTGTAGCAACATGAACACATGGCATAAAAATAACAGCAGGACATGACTTAGTGAAATTACTAAGTCCTTGAAATCAGCAACATTATGAACCCTAGTTTGCATGCTCGTGCTAGTCACCACAAAGATCACAAAAATACATGGCAAGCACCTCTGTAAAGATGGCATGGCATAGAACAAAACACATGTAGAGCTCATGCCCATAAGATGCACACAATAAATGTAGCAAAAATGACAAGACAACATCATGAAGCAAAATGACGTGTTCATGAACTTGCTCAAATGCAGAAACTAATGCCACTACTGGGTTGGTGGGATTTTTCTACCCCAAAAACATATATAATATGTTGGGGTTGCTGTGGAAAAATCACCACAAATGCAATAAGTTAAAACCTACCCTAAGTGGAAACCTCTGCATATGCCAAAACTGGCATGTTCCGAATTGGAATAAAACAGAAATCCTGCGGGGAAAGCTAGGTTCACCCAAGCTGTACCCAGATGTTAGGCTGACTGGTAGGGCCGCGGGCCACGTGGATGGATGTGTGTATGACCAGTGGGGCCGAGGCGTCAGTGTCTCATGAAAGAATAAAAAACCACCAAAAAACTATGGTGAGCCTAGGATTCGAACCCAGGTCTCCTGGTTGGAATCGCGGGTGTGCTACCAGTGGGCTAGGATGGGGCTGCTGGTTTGGTAGGGGCTCGGCTCCTCTTGAGGCAACCTGAAGCGGGTACGGGTCCCTTCTCATCTACAGCAGAGAAGTCGCCGGCGGTGCCTGTGAGCAACGACGACGACCACCGGAGCCAAGGGGTACCGGCGGGGGTGCGGGATAGGCCAGGGAGTGCGGGTGCAGTGGCACATGTGTGGGTGTGTGCACACATGAACTTGCGTCCATGGCGGCTAGGTGCAGCGAGGCGAAGCGAAGGCGAGCTGTGGCACGAGCACGGGCTGCGGGACGCTGCTCTGCCGCGAGGGTGTGAGCAGGTCGTGGTGCGCGAGGGTATACAGATCGGGGAAAACTCGGGCACGCTACGGTAGAATAGCAACTTCGCACACAAAAAATTCAGAGATCGTCGGAGCACTGCGAGCGTGGCGAAGACATGGATCGAACGAGTCCTACAGGTGCCTACATGCAAAGGGATGGATGGGAGAGGGAGGAGCGTGACCCAGCTCACCCTAGGACACGACGGGGTCGACGGAGACGTGCTGGAGGCGACGAGAGGGAGCTCTAAACTTGGCGGGGCTGCTGTCCGTGAAGCAGGGGAGGAAGAGGGCGACGGGGAGGTAGCTGGACTTGACGATCCTAGGGAAGAGGACGACGGGGACGTAGTCGACGTCGTGGAGGAAGACGGACGACGTTGGCGAGGCGGAGGTGGCCGGAGTGCACGCCGACGACGGCTATCCCGAGCTCGAGCTGAAGCTCGGTCGGTTCATGGCGGGCAGGGCGACGGCGAGGCGCGGCTCGGCTTACCTGGCGGCGGCGAGGGAAGGAGAGGAGGGGAATCGGTTGAAGGGAGACCCTAGGGCACCGGGGGCAACTTTATAGGGGTCTATGGAGCTTCTCCGGCCATCAAATCAGCGGGTTGTCGACGTGGACATGCTGGATGCGCGCCGTACAGGAGGTTGACGACGCCTCTGTACGTGTGGGCTAGATGGGTTGCTGGGCTGCGCCTGGCTGTGCTGCTCTGTTGGGCTACAGGTGAGGGGAAGGCCCAGGTAAGGACAGGAAAGTCCCCCTTTGTAACGCCCCGAGACCGACGCTCCAGAAGACTTCCAGCTACTCCGAGTTTCGTCATGTGATTTGTTTTGTTTGTTGCATCATTTGCATTGCATCATGCCATCATGTCATTTAATTTTTTAAAACTCACCTAAATAAATTGCATAGATCGCTGATCTATTTAAATCGAGGGATAATTCACATGGTGATTCTCTTTAAAACATATCCTCTCGATATTTAGAGAGCTATAGTAAATATTCCATTTTTGGAATTCACCATAACACACTTGCAAAATCCCAATGCCTTTGTTGTCTTAATTCTTGATCTCCAACTTTGCCATTTATTCTTTCATCATCTTCCGGAGCTCCACCAAAAATCTCAACATTTTGGCTACTCCTAAAGTCTAGACTCCATTCAAAATCCTTCGGTGCAAGTTAAATAATTTTAGATTTAACTTCTCCTATTTTGCTGGAACCATTTTTGTTGGGTTGGAAATATTCCGTAAAGCCTTACAAATATGTCCCACCATTTTATTCTTGTTCTTGTTTCATCCAAGTGATTGATTCATTCTTCCGGAGTTCGTAATGGTATCAATTTCTCAGTTCTAAGTTGTTCATCTCTTCTTTCCGGAGTTTGTTCATCATATCACATTCTCGGTCCGAGATGCTTCATCTTTTCTTTCCGGAGTTCAAAGTTTTCTCGGTTATATCATTTCAAAGCTTCATCTTATCACTGCAAGGCTTCACCTTGTGTTTTCAACTTCTCTTTCTTTTATCATCCTCTTCTAACTGGAGTTCTTCATGGAGGCTGTACATGGTGCTTCGTCAAGGTTTCCTTTCATTCTTCAATTGTTCTTCAAGATTTCTCTCGAAGTTAAGATCCGCCAAGCTATACTCTAAAATAAACATGGTGCTCAACGCATGTTTTGTTTTGAGTAGTTCAAGCATTCTTCATCTTGCATTCCGAAGTGCAATTCTTTCGACCTTATCTTTTGAGGTGGTGCTATGTCATTTTGACAGTTTCATTCATGTTTCATGATTCACTTGTTGTCAAGAATGAGATATTTAAATCCATCAATCTCTTCATTGGAGTTATCTTGGGCTATATTTCACCTAAAGCTTTCCCTAAGGATTGTTGCTATTTATGGTGCTTATAAATGACCCAAGTTCTTCATTTGTCTCCCGGTGAAATAAGTTTCTCGTCTCCTTGTTGATATCAATCCAATCATTTGTTTCCGTTGGTGGCAGATGTTGGCATTTTCTTCTCCATTCTTATTCCAATGACCGATCTTCTATTCTTTCTCCCGGAGGCTTTGTGATGTTGCTCTCTTCACCCATCATATCGCTTTGTCAAGACCATGTTCTTTTCATGCTTATCCATTTAACCGGAGTGTTGTGCCCTTTTGCTCAAGTTTTTTTTTCGCCTTATCAAGCCTTGCATCTCTTTTCAACTAGAGTGCTGTCTGAGATCTTTCTTACCCCTTGTGCCATTTTTCAATAGCTTCGGAGGCAGTGTGTTGTTTATTTCATCAAGTATCATCCCATCTTGTCAAGTTCATGATTCTAATTCCTTCCATTTTCAGTCGGTGTGCTGCCCAAATTATATCATTCTTATTCCTTCTCTATCTTGTTTTAGCCGGAGTGGTTTCAGTACCTATCTTATCACTAAACCTCTTGGTTCTCGTCATATCCCATGTTCCTCTTTTCTAACAGAGTGTTTTCAACTTTGTTCATCTTCGTTGTTTTCTTTCTTTCATTTTGTTCAACCTCTCAAGGTTCTTTGGTTTCACTCGTTTGTCAAAGAAGCAACTATATTTTACCTCTTCCTCTTCCGTTTCTCTCCGGTGCCATCCCAGATCTCGGGATGAGATCCTCTTGTAGTGATGGAGTGTTGTAACGCCCCGAGACCGACGCTCCAGAAGACTTCCAGCTACTCCGAGTTTCGTCATGTGATTTGTTTTGTTTGTTGCATCATTTGCATTGCATCATGCCATCATGTCATTTAATTTTTTTAAACTCACCTAAATAAATTGCATAGATCGCTGATCTATTTAAATCGAGGGATAATTCACATGGTGATTCTCTTTAAAACATATCCTCTCGATATTTAGAGAGATATAGTAAATATTCCATTTTTGGAATTCACCATAACACACTTGCAAAATCCCAATGCCTTTGTTGTCTTAATTCTTGATCTCCAACTTTGCCATTTATTCTTTCATCATCTTCCGGAGCTCCACCAAAAATCTCAACATTTTGGCTACTCCTAAAGTCTAGACTCCATTCAAACTCCTTCGGTGCAAGTTAAATAATTTTAGATTTAACTTCTCCTATTTTGTTGGAACAATTTTTGTTGGGTTGGAAATATTCTGTAAAGCCTTACAAATATGTCCCACCATTTTATTCTTGTTCTTGGCCTTTTCTTTTAATTCTTTTGAAATGCTCTCTATTTTTTTCTGCTAAAGAGAGAGCAGAGAGCCCAGCCAACCTCCCGCGCCCACCTAAGGTCATCTAGCCCGCAGGCCGGCCCATCCATTTCGGCCCAGTCCCTCCTAACCCTAACCCTCTCCCGATCGACCGGTCGACCCCATCTCTCCCTCTCGTCCTCCCACGCCGCCACCTCGCCCTCGATCCCCATCTCACTCTTGATCCCGCGTGCCTCCCTCTGTAGCACCAGGCCTCGCTCGACCTCCTCCTCGCCAAATCCTCGTCGCTTGAGTGCTCGAGGAGAGGAGCTCCTTTGCCCGCCTCCGTCGTCCTCCCTGCCATCACCGTCGCCAAGGCCGAGCTCGAGCCCGGCGTCGTCCATGTCGCTGGCGGCCTTATTCTTCCTCTGGAGCGACCCCCCCGCTCGACCTCCCCGAGCCGTCTCCCTCGCCGCCGTCCATGGCCACGCCTTCGCCAAGTGCCAGCGCAGCCTCGCCGCATCCTGCCGTTCTCCGTCGTCACCGGACCCGCGCCATCCTCTGCTTCCTCTACGGTGACCAGGGGCCCCATCGTCGTCGCGCCCTTTCGCCACCACTAGAGCCCGCTGCCGCCACCACGGGATCTGGCTGTGCCTCGCCAGGGTCCTCCCCTGCCGCGCCTCGGTCCTTGCTGGAGCTCCTCTGCTCCTGCCGTTCCTCTGCTACAAGCCGACCTCCACCTTCCGTTTCGGCCAATGCAGTTCGCCCAAGTTCCTGCTCAGCATCGTCATCGCTCATGAGGCCCCTTGTGATGTTTTGTGTTGGACCGTCAAGATCTGCAAGATCGACTACATGGACGCCAAGACCATACCAGGACCGCCAAGCATCTTCTCTGTGATTTTTGCCAAGTACCACAACGACGCGTCAAGTACCTCTACCGTCGTCTCCGGAAACGCCAAGAACCCCTACGCACGAAGACGCCAAGTTTGTTTCAGGATTCATCAAGTACCGCTACCGTCGCGAGAACGACTACTTCCCCTCCGAACCGATTCGCTTCGAAAATGCACGCTTCAAAGGTATAACCCCGAGATGACCTTCCGAGAACGAATGTGTGTTGTATGAGATGCCCGTCTTGCACCGTGTCCGAGTTGTCTTTGCACATTCCTCCTTGTTTGCCATGCCGTCGACCCATGGGAACCCGGTAAACGGGATCACCCCACCATCTTTTGCATGTTTCGCACATCCGCACACTTGCTCTTTTGCATCGGTATCTCAATGAGTTATCGGATCATCAGAATGTTGCCGTGGCACCATTTTCACTATCGTTGCCGTGGCACCCCTTTCGTTCCGCCATGGTGACCAAATGCTTCATAACATGCTCATGTCAACGTTTTCATAAAATTGCATAAACCTTGCATATGTCATCCGCATCATGATAACAACAACTAAAATGTTTAAACTTGTTGTTGCATTAAATTGCTAAATGCATATGGGGATTTACCGGATTTGTTGTTTTTATATCCGGCCCCATTTAAATTGTTTAGATGGTATAGTTTTTGTTATGCTTCACCACTTGCCATGTTAACCAATATTTAATATTGTTGGGTACATAACCTAGAGAGAACTAAATAATTGATGTGGTGTTCCGTCAATATGCAACTCGTTGCATATTGAGCTCCACTTAAATTGTAGTGTTGTTTGTTTCACCTTGCCATGTCATGCCTCATTAAACCGGACATGCATCATACTTGTTTGTGCATCATGACTTGTTTATGCTTGTGTGTTTACCATGTTGTTTGTTTCTTTCCGGGTTGCTTCTCTCGTTAGCTTCGGTTTTCGTTCCGGAGTTGTGAGGATTCGTTCGTCTATGACCGTTTGTCTTCTTCTTGGACTCGTTCTTCTTCCTTGTGGGATCTCAGGCAAGATGATCATACCCTCGAAATCACTACTATCTTTGCTATGCTAGTTTGCTCGCTCTTTTGCTATGCCAATGCTACGATGCCTACCATTTGCTTGTCAGCCTCCCAAATTGTCATGTCAAACCTCTAACCCACCATGTCCTAGCAAACCGTTGATTGGCTATGTTACCGCTTTGCTCAGCCCCTCTTATAGCGTTGTTAGTTGCAGGTGAAGATTGAAGTTTGTTCCTTGTTGGAACATGGAGATGTTGTTCCTTGTTGGAACATGTTTACTTGTTGGGATATCACAATATATCTTATTTAATTAATGCATCTATATACTTGGTAAAGGGTGGAAGGCTCGGCCTTAGGCCTGGTGTTTTGTTCCACTCTTGCCGCCCTAGTTTCCGTCATATCGGTGTTATGTTCCCGGATTTTGCATTCCTTACGCGGTTGGGCTATAATGGGAACCCCTTGACAGTTCACCTTAAGTAAAGCTCCTCCAGCAATGCCCACCATTGGTTTTACCATTTGCACTAACAACCTACCACCTTCCCTTGGGTTCTGCAGACTCAAGGGTCATCTTTATTCTAACCCCCTCGGGCCAGTGCTCCTCTGAGTGTTGGTCCGAACTGAGCTGCCTGCGGGGCCACCTCGGGGAAACTTGAGGGTTGGTTTTACTCGTCGCTAGTCTCATCTGAGTGTGCCCTGAGAAAGAGATATGTGCAGCTCCTATCGGGATTTGTCGGCACACTCGGGAGGTGTTGCTGGTTTAGTTTTACCCTGTCGAAATGTCTTGTTGTACCGGGATACCGAGTCTGATCGGAGTGTCTCGGGTGGAGGTCTATTCCTTCGTTGACCGTGAGAGCTTGTCATGGGCAAAGTTGGGACACCCCTGCAGGGTTATAAACTTTCGAGAGCTGTGCCCGCGGTTATGTGGCAGATGGGAATTTGTTAATGTCCGGTTGTAGATAACTTGACACCAGATCCGAATTAAAATACATCAACCACGTGTGTAATCGTGATGGTCTCTTCTCGACGGAGTCCGGGAAGTGAACACGGTGTTGGAGTTATGTTTGACGTAGGTTGCTCTAGGATCACTTCTTGATCACTACTAGCTTCACGATCGTGCCTTGCTTCTCTTCTCGCTCTCTTTTGCGAATGTAGCCACCCCATATGCTAGTCGCTTGCTGCAGCTCCACCTCACCACTCTGTCCTACCTATAAGCTTAAATAGTCTTGATCTCGCGGGTGCGAGATTGCTGAGTCCCCGTGGCTCACAGATACTTCCAAAACCAGTTTGCAGGTGCCTATGTTACCGAGCAGGTGACGCAACCAAGCTCAAGGAGGAGCTCGATGAAGATCTTGCCCTTTGTGTTGTTTCGTTCTAGTTGATCAGTAGTGGAGCCCAGTTGGGGTCGATCGGGGACCTTTGTCGCATTTGGGGTTCTTCTTTTATTTTGGTTCCGTAGTCGGACCTTGAATGTATCTGGATGATGTAATGCTTTATTCATGTAATTGTGTGAAGTGGTGATTGTAAGCCAACTATGTATCTCTTTCCCTTATGTATTACATGGGTTGTGTGAAGATTACCTCACTTGCGACATTGCTTTCAATGCGGTTATGCCTCTAAGTCGTGCTTCGACACATGGGAGATATAGCCGCATCGAGGGCGTTACACCCTTCTCATTTCCTTCCAGTTTCTGATTATTTAAGTAACCAGCTGAAGAAACGAAAAAGGCCAGTGGACTAGGAGAGGCATTTGGAAATTATGAAAATATTCCCAAGCTCCTGGGATTAAGCACAAAATTGCAAAAATGGCTTGGGCATTTTTAGAGGAAGAAAAATATTCCAAGGTTGAATTAGGTTCAAACTTGAAGCATTTTTGACCCCAACCAAACCAACTCCAAAATGGGTGTAACTTGGCAGAGAGGTAACTGACAAGGTGCAAGATTTACAGGGAGAAGATGAACATTTATGGAGTAGGGCAAGATTGCACTTGCAAGGAAAAGAAAGAGAAGGAGAGGTAGTGATGCATGGATCACACATTGAACATGCAACGACATATCATGCATGCATATCATGGAAATGCAAGTAGACATAAGCACAACACAACATTGATATGCACATGATGCAAACATATGATGGCTAAAAATGAATATAACAAGAAGCACAAATGCAATATGACAAGGTAAGCATGGTAATGAAATGAGTAGAAAAACATAACAAAACAAAATGAGACCAAACGATCGAACCCCGAATGGAATTGGATGGAGATCAACATGGATATATTGCCAACTATGGAAGTTTTACATCTGGGGTGTTACAACTCTCCTCCACTACAAGAGGATCTCATCCCGAGATCTAGGACTGAAAGAACTCCGGATATTCGGAATGGAGGTGATCCTCTCGTTCCCAGGTGGCTTCTCGGTCGGAATGGTGTGACCACTTCACTTTCAGGAATTTGATTGACTTGTTGCGAGTCTTGCACTC
This sequence comes from Triticum timopheevii, assembly GCA_963921465.1. Classification (NCBI taxonomy): domain Eukaryota; kingdom Viridiplantae; phylum Streptophyta; class Magnoliopsida; order Poales; family Poaceae; genus Triticum; species Triticum timopheevii. Next base: position 429,508,875 of record OY997268.1, on the reverse strand, counting down.
GGTTTCTTCAAGAATAGCAACGGGGTGCTCATGATAACAGAGATCTTCTTGGAGGTCAATTTCTTCGAAGTTGATAGTACGTTCAGGAGTCTTGAAGCACTTGCGAAGCTGTGACACGTGAAACACATCGTGCACGTTTGCAAAGTTGGACGGAAGCTCAAGTTGATAGGCGAGATCGCCTCTTTTGCCAATGATCTTGAAAGGACCCACGTATCTAGGGGCAAGCTTCCCTTTGATACCGAAGCGACGAGTGCCTTTCATTGGAGAGACGCGGAGGTAGACATGGTCTCCGATTTCAAAAGCCACATCACGGTGCTTGTCATCATAGTATCTCTTCTGGCGTGATTGCGCGGCTTTGAGATTCTCACGAATGACTTTGCACATTTCTTCGGCTTCTGTGATCAAGTCGTTACCAAGAAGTTGGCGTTCACCTGTCTCAGACCAATTGAGAGGAGTACGGCACTTTCTGCCATAGAGAATTTCGAATGGGGCCTTGCGCGAACTCGCTTGGAAGCTGTTGTTGTAGGAGAACTCGGCATATGGAAGACAATCTTCCCACTTCATGCCAAAGGAAATGACACAAGCCCTGAGCATGTCTTCGAGGATTTGATTGACTCGCTCGACTTGGCCACTTGTTTGAGGATGGAAAGTTGTGCTGAAACGAATGTTGGTGCCCATGGCCTTCTGAAAGGAGTCCCAAAACTTAGAAGTGAAGATGCTTCTGCGGTCTGAAGAGATCAATTGCGGAATGCCGTGCAAGGAGACAATTCTGGAGGTGTATAGCTCTGCCAACTGAGCTGCTGTGATAGATTCTTTGATAGGAAGAAAATGAGCCACTTTAGTGAGCTTGTCAATGACAACGAAGATAGCATCATTTCCACGCTTGGACTTAGGAATTCCAGTCACGAAGTCCATCTCGATGTGATCGAACTTCCATTTTGGAATAGCAAGAGGTTGGAGGAGACCAGCTGGTCGTTGGTGTTCTGCTTTCACCCTTCTGCAGACATCACATTCATTCACGAATTGAGCAATTTCTCGCTTCATTCGAGTCCACCAGTATGACTGCTTGAGGTCATGGTACATCTTCATACTTCCAGGATGAATGGATAGGAGGGAATTGTGTGCCTCATTCATGATGAATTTTCTCAGATCGCCTTTAGGAACCACAATACGATCCTCAAAGAAAAGAGTGTCTTTGTCATCAATGTGGAAGCACTTGTACATGGAAATGCCCTTGTCGATACCACGTTTCACCTTCTTCACCATGGTATCCAGGAGTTGTGCCTCACGAATTTGGTCTTCCAAAGTAGGAGAGACTATGAGGTTGGCAAGAAAGCCTTGAGGAACAACTTGAAGATTCAGCTTGCGGAAAGCTTCACAATGATCCGGTTGGAAGGGCTTGAGAATTAAGCTGTTGCAATAAGCCTTTCTGCTCAGAGCATCTGCAATCACATTGTTCTTGCCTGGAGTATATTCAATGCTCGGGTTATACTCTTGAATCATTTCGACCCATCGAGTTTGCCTGAGGTTGAGGTTGGGTTGTGTGAAGATATACTTGAGACTCTTGTGATCGGTGAATATGTCCACTTTCCTTCCCAACAAGAGATGTCTCCATGTTATCAATGCATGGACAACTACTGCCAACTCAAGATCGTGAGTGGGGTAGTTCTTTTCGTTGGGCTTCAACTGGCAAGAGGTATAGGCCACAACTTTCTTCTCTTGCATTAACACAGCATGGAGACCTTGAAGAGAAGCATCACAGAATACTTCGAATGGCTTGGATTCATCGGGAGGAGTCAAGACAGGTGCTGTGACTAGCTTCTCTTTGAGGGTGTTGAAAGCAACATCACACTCAGGCGTCCAGACATACTTGACATGCTTCTGGAGGAGGTTGGAAAGAGGCTTTGCAATCTTAGAGAAGTTCTCAATGAATCTTCGACAATAGCTTGCAAGACCAAGAAAACTGCGGAGCTGCTTGACATTCTGAGGAGGTTCCCAATTCACAATTGAAGACACCTTATCGGGATTAATAGCGATGCCCTTGGCGGAGATGATGTGACCAAGATAAAGAACTTCATCAAGCCAGAACTCACATTTGGAAAACTTCGCATAGAATTGATGCTCTCTGAGCTTGTCGAGCACCAATCGCAAATGTTTGGCATGATCCTGCTTATTCTTGGAGAAGACCAAAATATCATCGAGATACACCAAGACGAATTCATTGGTGTAGGGGTTGAAGATGAAGTTCATCATTCGAGAGAATGTTGGAGGAGCATTGACAAGGCCGAAAGACATGACAGTATATTCATAAGAACCATAGCTTGTTCTGAAAGCTGTCTTGGGAATATCTTGTTCATGAATGCGAATCTGATGATAACCCATACGGAGGTCAAGCTTGGAGAAAACTTTAGCTCCTTTGAGTTGCTCGAAAAGCTCATTGATGTTGGGAAGTGGATACTTGTTCTTGATTGTCTTCTTATTCAATGGACGGTAGTCGACACAAAGTCGGTCCGTGCCATCCTTCTTCTGGACAAAAAGAACTCCACATCCCCATGGAGATGAACTCGGTCTGATAAAACCTATACGCTCTTGTTCATCGAGCTGCTTCTTCAATTCCTTCAGCTCCTTGGGTCCAATCTTGTAAGGACGCTTGCAAACGGGTTCAGTGCCGGGCTCAAGATCGATAACGAACTCGACTGGCCGATGAGGAGGCATACCCGGAAGCTCTTCTGGAAAGACATCTTGGTACTCACAAACGACTGGAATTTGAGAGATAGCATCCAACTCGCCCTTCTCATTGAGAGAGAATAACCGAATGGTTTCGTCACGAGCGGCATAGATGATAACATCCTCAGAAGAGTGTGTCAATTGAATCTCCCTAGCAGCACAATCAAGTTGAGCTTTGTGCTGAGAAAGCCAGTCCATACCGAGAATTAGATCAATATCTGAGTCACCAAGGACAATTGGTTTAGACAGAAATTTGTAGTCGCCCATCTTGATAGAAACATCCGGGACGCAATTATTAGCTGTCATTTGCTTACCCGGGGACACAACTGATAAAGAACTAGGCAATTCTTGATAACCCAACTCATGCTGAGATGCAAAAGGTCTTGAGATGAAACAATGTGAAGCACCAGTATCAAATAAGACTTTTGCAGGAATATCATTAACGGAGAGATTACCCATTATCACGTCAGAAGAATCCTCTGCTTGCGCTGCATTCATCATGTTCACCTTTGCAGACTTTGGATTATGCTTGACCACTGCATTGCTTGAAGATCTCACAAGAGGAGGAGGATGAAGGCGCCTTTGGTTGAAGCATTTGTTCGCGTAGTGACCTTTCTGTTGGCACTTGTTGCAAGTCACCTCTGAGAGCGGACGGTGATAAGGAGCATTTGACCTTGGAGCTTGAGAATTTGACTTGTTCTGATAACCTGGGTTGGGTGGGTGGGAAGATCCACGACCACCTGAGTTCTTCTGCTGGTAAGGCTGACGAAACGGAGGAGGAGGAAGGTAGAACTTTTGCTGCTTAGCTGCCACTTGGGAGGAAGAAGAAGACTGAACTGCATCCCTGATTCTCTTCTTAGAAGCTTCACACTTGAGCTGAGCACCTTCTTGCTTGAGGGCCATATTGTAGAATTGATCAAACTGAGTAGGCTCAACAAGAACGAGAGCTAACTGCAGATCCTCTCTAAGGCCACCTCTGAATTGATAGATCATACTCTTTTCATCAGGAATGTCTTGTTTAGCGAAGCGAGCAAGTTTTTGAAATTGCTTGTTGTATTCGTACACTGACATGTTGCCTTGCTTGAGATTGCAGAACTCCTCATGCTTGCTCTCGACAACACTGGTAGGAATGTGGTGAGCTTTAAAGTCCCGATAGAAATCAGTCCAAGTAATCACTCGACCTCCTCTGGAATCCTTGTATTGCTGGAACCAATCAGCTGCCTGATCCTTGAGCTGAAAAGAAGCGAACTTGACGTAGTCCTCAGGCCTGACATTGCTGCATTCGAAATGCTTGTTGATATCCACGAGCCAATCATTGGCGTCTGTGGCCTCGACACAGTAGCTGAAAGACTTCGGCTGATTTGCAAGGAACTGGTTGAGGGTAGGAAACTGAGGCTGATGGTTGAACTGCCCTTGACCATGATTCCCTTGGTTGCCTTGGCCTTGGTTGCGCTCTTGCATCAGCTGAATCAACAACTGAGCATTGGCGTTTGTGGTTGCCATCAAAGTTTGCCATGCCTCTGGAGGCGAAGGTGGAGGTGGAGGGTTCGCCTGACTCCCATCACTGCATTCCGGATTTTGACGCGTTGGCGGAGCCATCCTAAAGAGGGTGACATCCGTTAGCATCTTGATAGACAGATAGACAAGTTGAATCAACAGATAGAAATTGCAACATATAGTCTTCACAATAAACATTCGAACAAGGATGAACGAATGAATTCCAAAGTAAACATCATGTCTGTTAAGGTGAGAAGCCACTTGATACGAGGTTGAAGAATGAAATAAACAAGGTACAACTGGAACAAATAAGTGGTAAGGATTACCCAATCACAAACCAAATATCTGCGGGAAGAAGTGCTAGAGCTACTTGAATCCCACCTATAAACTCCCAAAACTTTCCGGTTATGCAATCAAGTGTTGGGGATACAGGGGAAGCAATATATCTCACCCAAACTAACAATCCCTACATCCAGCTATATCCATCCGTCAACACATCACCAAGAAACCTTCGGAAATCGTGTACCTCAACCTTCGAAAAGCATCCGTTATACGAGTCATGGCAATACTCCCGAACTCCCCAGTACTGGGTGACGTCGAGGTTATCTCACCAACAAATGCATAAAAGAGATTTTCGATGTCGGCAAAACTCAGGTATTCCAGAACTACAACGATAAAATTGTGACGACAACACCTCGGAGCTCAACTCCCCGGGACATTGCCACAACCCCTAAATGTCAGGAGGCACCAAGAACAATGTTCTCGTCACAAAACCATCAGAACGATTCCAAGATACCCGCGTGATCCTAAATTTTTTTTAGTGAAATCTGAGGAGAGGAGAGTCAAAACTTCTACGTCAGGAGACCTCACCAGAGCGACGAAGGGACTGAGGAGTAAAAGAATCCTACTCTCCGATATATATAATCCTAAGACTCAAAACATTTTTTTCTAGACTCAACAACGCCAGCAATCAATCAAGCAGGGGGCTCCTAAGTCGGGGATGGCTCTGATTACCAACTTGTAAAGCCCTCGATGCAGCTATATCTCCCACGTGTCGAAGCACGACTTAGAGGCATAACCGCATTGAAAGCAATGTCGCAAGTGAGGTAATCTTCACACAACCCATGTAATACATAAGGGAAAGAGATACATAGTTGGCTTACAGTCGCCACTTCACACAATACATAAATAAACATCCATTATCCAGGTTACACTCAAGGTCCGACTACGGAACTGAAATAAAAGAAGACTACCCCAAAAGCTACACAGATCCCCGATCGTCCCAACTGGGCTCCACTACTGATCGTCTAGAAACGAAACATAGTAACGACCATGTTCCTCGTCGAACTCCCACTTGAGCTCGGTTGCGTCATCTGCATTGGCATCGTTGGCACCTGCAACTGTTTTGGTAGAATCTGTGAGTCACGGGGACTCAGCAATCTCACACCCGCGAGATCAAGACTATTTAAGCTTATAGGTAGGACAGAGTTGTGAGGTGGAGCTGCAGCAAGCGACTAGCATATATGGTGGCTACATTCGCAAAAGAGAGCGAGAAGAGTAGCAAGGCACGGTCATGAAGCTAGTAGCGATCAAGAAGTGATCCTGAAACTACTTACGTCAAACATAACTCCAACACCGTGTTCACTTCCCGGAGTCCACCGAGAAGAGACCATCATGGTTACACACACGGTTGATGTATTTTAATTAAGGTCAACTTCGGGTTTTCTACAACCGGACATTAACAAATTCCCATCTGCCTCATAACCGCGGGCACGGCTTTCGAAAGATAATACCCTGCAGGGGTGTCCCAACTTAGCCCATCATAAGCTCTCACGGTCAACGAAGGATATACCTTCTCCCGGGAAGACCCGATCAGTCTCGGAATCCCGGTTCACATGATATTTTGACAATGGTAAAACAAGACCAGAAAGCCGCCCGAATGTGCCGACAAATCCCGATAGGAGCTGCACATATCTCGTTCTCAGGGCACACCGGATGAGCAGTCCGTACAACTAAAACCAGACCCCAAGTTTCCTTGAGGGGGCGCTGCAAAGCGCTCTAGTTTGGACCAACACTCAGAGGAGCATTGGCCCGGGAGTTAAATAAAGATGACCCTCGGGCTCGCGAAAACCCAAGGGAAAAAGGCTTAGGTGGCAAATGGTAAAACTAAGTTTGGGCCTTGCTGGAGGAGTTTTATTCAAAGAGAACTGTCAAGGGGGTCCCATAAATCACCCAACTGTGCAAGGAATGCAAAATCAAGGAACATAACACCGGTATGACGGAAACTAGGGCGGCAAGAGTGGAACAAAACACTAGGCATAAGGCCGAGCCTTCCACCCTTTACCAAGTATATAGATGCATTAATTAAAATAAGAGATATTGTGATATCCCAAAATAACCATGTTCCAACATGGAACCAACTTCATCTTCACCTGCAACTAGCAATGCTATAAGAGGGGCTGAGCAAAGCGGTCACATAGCCAATCAACGGTTTGCTAGGACAAGATGGTTAGAGGTTGACATGGCAATATGGGTGGCATGATATAGCAAGTGGTAGGTAACGTAGCATAGGCATAGCAAAAGAACGAGCATCTAGCAAGCAAAGATAGAAGTGAATTCGAGGGTATGGTCATCTTGCCTGCAAAGTTCTCAGGGTTGTCGAAGGCTTGATCCTCGTAAGCGTTCTCAACAGGTTCCTCATTCACGTACTCATCTCCCGGCTCTACCCAAAGCAAGAACACAAGCAATGGTACCACAATCAAACATAGAGCAATGCACAAGCAACATGATGCAATACATGACATGATATGCGAGATGTGATATGCGATGCATATGCGTGCTCCGGGAGGAAAAAGGATGAACAAGGCATCAACTTGGCAAACCAAGTATGCCGCTGGGAAGATGAGATGATTTCGGTTGAAATCGATATGAAGATCACCGGAAACGGATGCACAGTTTGCAAATGGCAAGCAAAACAATAATGGCACAAATCTGCGATTAACAGCACGATGCTACTTAGCATGCAACAAGAAACTATGCTACAGCACCCCAACATAAAAACAAAGCATATGGCAGTGATCTACAGGAGATGCTTAACAAAAGAGGAACACTGAGCTACGGCTAAATCACATCATAACAGGTACAAACAAGCATGGTGAAAGTGCAAAAAAATAACAGGTTGGGCATGGCATAAACAGCATCACGAAGCAATGTTCAGAGCAAGTTATCAACAAGCTACATGAACTTATAATAGCAAAACAAGACATGGTAGGAATCTACTCAAAGCATAGATCAAAAGTCCCTTACTGACCATAAGCCAAAAAGGACCATAAGAAATGATGGCACCCATGTAAACATAGCAAGTTTCATTACAGATCTCAGACTTAGCAGAAAACTGGACATGGCAAAACAGATAACAAGTAGGCATGTTCGTGAGCTCGATGCACTCACTACAGAGCATTTCATGATAAACTAAGCATACATCCATCAAGAAGACATGACATAGAAGCTAGACATGGCAAGAACAACATCATAGCATACAGGGATCAACTACAACAACCTTGTAAACATTGAATATCGTGTAAACAATCTGCCAGGAAACATTTTGAAGCAAAAGTAGAGCACGAAAATGACATGCTAGACTACTCCATAATTGCAAACAAAGGCATGGATGGATAGAGCACATCCATATGTTCAAAACACCCTACTGATCATGCTCAAAATGGGCATAGATCTCTCTTTAGCAACATGAACACATGGCATAAAAATAACAGCAGGACATGACTTAGTGAAATTACTAAGTCCCTGAAATCAGCAACATTATGATCCGTAGTGTGCATGCTCGTGCTAGTCACCAAGAGATCACAAAAATACATGGCAAGCACCTCTGTAAAGATGGCATGGCATAGAACAAAACACATGTAGAGCTCATGCCCATAAGATGCACACAATAAATGTAGCAAAAATGACAAGACAACATCATGAAGCAAAATGACATGTTCATGAACTTGCTCAAATGCAGAAACTAATGCCACTACTGGGTTGGTGGGATTTTTCTACCCCAAAAACATATATAATATGTTGGGGTTGCTATGGAAAAATCACCACAAATGCAATAAGTTAAAACCTACCCCAAGTGGAAACCTCTGCATATGCCAAAACTGGCATGTTCCGAATTGGAATAATACAGAAATCCTACGGGGAAAGCTAGGTGCACCCAAGCTGTACCCAGATGTTAGGCTGATTGGTAGGGCCGCGGGCCACGTGGCTGGATGTGTGTATGACCAGTGGGGCCGAGGCGTCAGTGTCTCATGAAAGAATAAAAAACCACCAAAAAACTGTGGTGAGCCTAGGATTCGAACCCAAGTCTCCTGGTTGGAATCGCGGGTGTGCTACCAGTGGGCTAGGACGGGGCTGCTGGTTTGGTAGGGGCTCGGCTCCTCTTGAGGCAACCTGAAGCGGGTACGGGTCCCTTCTCATCTGCAGCAGAGAAGTCGCCGGCGGTGCCTGCGAGCAACGACGAGGACCACCGGAGCCAAGGGGTACCGGCGGGGGTGCGGGATAGGCCAGGGAGTGCGGGTGCAGTGGCACATGTGTGGGTGTGTGCACACACGAACTTGCGTCCATGGCGGCTAGGTGCAGCGAGGCGAAGCGAAGGCGAGCTGTGGCACGAGCACGGGCTGCGGGATGCTGCTCTGCCGTGAGGGTGTGAGCAGGTCGTGGTGCGCAAGGGTATACAGATCGGGGAACACTCGGGCACGCTACGGTAGAATAGCAACTTTGCACAAAAAAATTTAGAGATCGTCGGAGCACTGCGAGCACGGAGAAGACATGGATCGGACGAGTCCTACAGGTGCCTACATGCAAAGGGATGGATGGGAGAGGGAGGAGCGTTACCCAGCTCACCCTAGGACACGACGGGGTCGACGGAGACGTGCTGGAGGCAACGAGAGGGAGCTCTGAACTTGGCGGGGCTGCTGTCCGTGAAGCAGGGGAGGAAGAGGGCGACGGGGAGGTAGCCGGACTTGACGATCCCAGGCGAGGAAGAGGACAACGGGGACGTAGTCGACGTCGTGGAGGAAGACAGACGACGTTGGCGAGGCGGAGGTGGCCGGAGTGCACGCCGGCGACGGCTATCCCGAGCTCGAGCTGAAGCTCGGTCGGTTCATGGCGGGCAGGGCGACGGCGAGGCGCGGCTCGGCTTACCTGGCGGCAGCGAGGGAAGGAGAGGAGGGGAATCGGTTGAAGGGAGACCCTAGGGCACCGGGGGAAACTTTATAGGTGTCAATGGAGCTTCTCTGGCCGTCAAATCAACGGGTTGTCGACGTGGACATGTTGGATGCGCGCTGTACAGGAGGTTGACGACGCCTCTGTACGTGTGGGCTGGATGGGCTGCTGGGCTGCGCCTGGCTGTGCTGCAGGTGAGGGGAAGGCCCAGGTAAGGAGAGGAAAGTCCCCCTTCTCATTTCCTTCCAGTTTCTGATTATTTAAGTAACCAGCTGAAGAAACAAAAAAGGCCAGTGGACTAGGAGAGGCATTTGGAAATTATGAAAATATTCCCAAGCTCCTGGGATTAAGCACAAAATTGCAAAAATGGCTTGGGCATTTTTAGAGGAAGAAAAATATTCCAAGGTTGAATTAGGTTCAAACTTGAAGCATTTTTTACCCCAACCAAACCAACTCCAAAATTGGTGTAACTTGGCAGAGAGGTAACTGACAAGGTGCAAGATTTACAGGGAGAAGATGAACATTTATGGAGTAGGGCAAGATGGCACTTGCAAGGAAAAGAAAGAGAAGGAGAGGTGGTGATGCATGGATCACACATTGAACATGCAACGACATATCATGCATGCATATCATGGAAATGCAAGTAGACATAAGCACAACACAACATTGATATGCACATGATGCAAACATATGATGGCTAAAAATGAATATAACAAGAAGCACAAATGCAATATGACAAGGTAAGCATCGTAATGAAATGAGTAGAACAACATAACAAAACAAAATGAGACCAAACGATTGAACCCCGAATGGAATTGGATGGAGATCAACATGGATATATTGCCAACTATGGAAGTTTTACATCTGGGGTGTTACATCAGTCGACTGAAGAATGACAAGATTGCCTTGAGTGACAAGGCTAGCGAGTTGGTGGGAAAGAAGAATGATCTGGAGGTTTATCTGGGAGGACTCGCCCAAAAGTTATTCCTCATGCTTGAAGGTAATATTTTGTAACAAACAGTCATTTTAACTATGATCTCGCCATCAGGCTGCTGTCTTGACTTTGGGGTTGCGCTTGCAGAGTTCTGCCAGAACTTCGAAGAGGAAACTGGTCGACTGGAGCCGAACCTAGATCCCATCAACTCTCCTGTGAAGGATGAAGTCGCCATGAATGTGCTCCGACTTGAATCTCGCGTTGCTGCTGTTGTCGACTATCTCGCAAGGCTGAAGGTCGCAACTTCCCGCATCAACACAACACTCTGGCCAGGAGAGACGCTTCAGAACGACCTCGAGTCTCTGATGACTCGACTGAACAATGTTCCAAGTTGAGTGCAAGAATGGAAGAAGTCTTCCACCATATGCGGTGCGGATGTTGCTTTGTCTCTGGCCCGTGTTCACTGCAAGGAAGTGCGAGAGGACAAGCTGGCAGCCCTCAAGGTGGCCAATACCAAGAAGCATGATTTCCGATCCTTCATGGAGACCTTCATCGCTGCTGCCACTCGGATCGCAGATGGAATCGACCTGGACGAATTCATTGCGCCTTTCAGCCCTCCGCAGGAGGGGTAAAAACTTCTATGCTTGATACTTTAAATTTGCCTCGGTATGCCGAGTGGTTTTTGTAACCGATAAACCTTAACGGGCTTAGCACCTGAGCACTTACGGTCCCGTAAGACGTTATCCGAACTTAGATTCATCGTTGAATATGTTTGCATCTGGTTTGAGGTGTCTTTTGCAGGCTAGGATGAAGCACTTATTGCAATCGACTTATTCCTCAACACACTTAGGCGAGCACTGGGCTGCAGCTAAGCCCCCGAGTGGGAGGTTTGCTCTCCACTCGGTAAGATTTTCAAAAACTTAGGCGAGCATTGGGCTGCAGCTAAGCCCCCCGAGTGGGAGGTTTTCTCTCCACTCGGTAGGATTTTCAAAAACTTAGGCGAGCACTGGGCTGCAGCTAAGCCCCCGAGTGGGAGGTTTGCTCTCCACTCGGTAGGATTTTCAAAAACTTAGGCGAGCACTGGGCTGCAGCTAAGCCCCCAAGTGGGAGGTTTGCTCTCCACTCGGTAGGATTTTCAAAAACTTAGGCGAGCATTGGGCTGCAGCTAAGCCCCCCGAGTGGGAGGTTTGCTCTCCACTCGGTAGGATTTTCAAAAACTTAGGCGAGCACTGGGCTGCAACTAAGCCCCCGAGTGGGAGGTTTGCTCTCCACTCGGTAAGATTTTCAAAAACTTAGGCGAGCATTGGGCTGCAGCTAAGCCCCCCGAGTGGGAGGTTTGCTCTCCACTCGGTAGGATTTTCAAAAACTTAGGTGAGCACTGGGCTGCAGCTAAGCCCCCGAGCGGGAGGTCTGCTCTCGACTCGGTAGGATTTTCAAAAAATTAGGCGAGCACTGGGCTGCAACTAAGCCCCCGAGTGGGAGGTTTGCTCTCCACTCGGTAAGATTTTCAAAAACTTAGGCGAGCATTGGGCTGCAGCTAAGCCCCCTGAGTGGGCGGTTTGCTCTCCACTCGGTAGGATTTTCAAAAACTTAGGCGAGCACTGGGCTGCAGCTAAGCCCCCGAGTGGGAGGTTTGCTCTCCACTCGGTAGGATTTTCAAAAACTTAGGCGAGCACTGGGCTGCAGCTAAGCCCCCAAGTGGGAGGTTTGCTCTCCACTCGGTAGGATTTTCAAAAACTTAGGCAAGCACTGGGCTGCAGCTAAGCCCCCGAGTGGGAGGTTTGCTCTCCACTCGGTAGGATTTTTGCGGCGTTCTTCCGAGGAAGAAGGTATCAATTGACCTGCATCTCGTCTTCCTGTGAAGCGCACATTATACTTGTGGCGTAGCTCGGAAGGAGAAGTAGCAGTCGACCTGAACCTCGTCCTCTTTGCGGAGAGCACATTATACTTGTGGCTTAGCTCGGAAGAGAAGAGCAGCGGTCGACCTCCACCTCATCTTCCTTGCGGAGCGCACATTATGCTTGTGGCATAGCACGGAAGAGAAGAGCAGCGGTCGACCTGCACCTCGTCTTCCTTGCGGAGCGCACATTATGCTTGTGGCGTAGCTCGGAAGAGAAGAGCAGCGGTCGACCTGCACCTTGTCTTCCTTGCGGAGCGCACATTATGCTTGTACTTAGGCGAGTGCTATGATGCAGCTAAGCCTCCGAGTGGGAGGCTAGCTCACCACTTGGTAGGATTTTGTTGAAACTTAGGCGAGTACTTGGACTGCAGCTAAGCCTCCGAGTGGAAGGCTAGCTCACCACTCGGTAGGATTTTATTGAAACTTAGGCGAGTACTTGGACTGCAGCTAAGCCTCCGAGTGGGAGGCTGGCTCACCACTCGGTAGGATTTTATTTAAACTTAGGCGAGTACTTGGACTGCAGCTAAGCCTCCGAGTTGGAGGCTGGCTCACCACTCGGTAGGATTTTATTTAAACTTAGGCGAGTACTTGGACTGCAGCTAAGCCTCCAAGTGGGAGACTGGCTCGCCACTCGGTAGGATTTTTACAAACTTAGGCGAAATGGATTCGCAGCTAAGCCACCCACTGGGGGGGTGGAATTTTTTTGAAAAAGTAAAAAGCAATCACTTGGAAAATTATAACACTATTGTTTTTAATAATGAACTACAGAAGTACTTTTATTACATTTCCGAGTGCACACTTAAGTGTAAAAGGGGCGGAGCAGCTCCGCGTTCCAAGCTCGGGGCTCGTCGATCTGGTGCTCGACATTGTAAAGACGGTACGCTCCATTGTGGAGAACCTTGGTGACGATGAAGGGGCCTTCCCAAGAAGGAGAGAGCTTGTGTGGTTTCTGCTGATCCACTCGGAGAACCAAATCTCCTTCCTGGAAGGCTCGACTCCTCACGTTTTTGGCGTGGAAGCGATGCAAGTCCTGCTGGTAAATGGTCGATCGGATCAAAGACATCTCCCTTTCTTCCTCCAGAAGGTCGACTGCGTCCTGCCGGGCTTGTTCTGCTTCAGCTTCGGTGTAGAGATCGACTCAGGGAGCGTTGTGAAGCAGGTCACTCGGCAAGACCTCTTCAGCTCCGTAGACCAGGAAGAACAGAGTTCTCCCAGTCGACCGGTTAGGCGTGGTCCTTAACCCCCAAAGCACTAACGGAAGCTCGTCGACCCATGCACCAGCTGCATGCTTGAGATCACGCATCAATCGGGGTTTCAACCCTTTGAGAATCAAGCCATTGGCTCGTTCTGACTGTCCATTCGACTGAGGATGAGCGACTGAAGCATAATCGACTCGTGTGCCCTGAGATGTGTAGAACGCTCTGAATTCCTCGGAATCAAAGTTTGACCCATTGTCGGTGATGATGCTATGTGGGACTCCATATCTGAATATCAATTCTCTGATGAAGCTGACGGCAGTGCCGGCATCAAGGTTCTTGATGGGTTTAGCCTCAATCCATTTGGTGAACTTGTCGACTGCTACAAACACATGGGTGAAACCGCTTCTGGCTGTTCTCAGAGGTCCAACCATATCCAATCCCCATACAGTGAAGGGCCAGACGAGTGGTATGGTCTTTAAAGCTGAGGCGGGCTTGTGTGACATGTTGGAGTAAAATTGACATCCTTCACACTTGTCGACTATCTCCTTTGCCATTTCATTCGCTCTTGGCCAGTAAAATCCGGCTCGGTATGCTTTGGCTACAATGGTTCGAGAGGACGCATGATGGCCACAGGTCCCCGAGTGGATGTCGTCAAGGATTATTCGACCTTCTTCTGGCGTTATGCATTTCTGACCAACTCCAGTCGCGCTTTCTCTGTACAACTGTCCCCTTATCACGGTAAAGGCTTTAGATAGGCGGACGATCTGTCGAGCCTCTTCTTCGTCCTCTGGGAGTTCTTTCTTTAAGATATACGCGATATACGGCACTGTCCAATTGGGGTGATCACCAACACTTCCATGATCAGGTCGACCACTGCTGGAACCTCGACTACAGTTGGATCCGTGACACTTTTAGGCTGTGGAGCTTCTTCGGTAAAGGGATCTTCTTTAACTGAATGAGTGTGGATATGCTCCAGGAACACGTCACTGGGAATGGCTTCTCTCTTGGAACCTATCTTCGCCAAATCATCAGCCGCTTGATTTTTCAGTCGGGGTACATGATGGAGCTCTAACCCTTCGAATTTCTTTTCAAGCTTTCTCACTGCATTGCAGTATCCAGTCATGGCTGGGCTTCTAACGTCCCACTCCTTCATCACCTGATTGACCACCAAATCTGAGTCGCCATAAACCATAAGGCGACGGATGCCGAGTGAAATGGCCATGTGTAACCCATATAAGAGTGCCTCGTATTCTGCTTCATTGTTGGAGGAATCAAAGTGAATCTGGAGCACATATCTGAGCTTATCTCCTCTGGGGGAAACCAAAACTACCCCGGCACCGGACCCATTTAACATCTTAGAGCCATCAAAGAACATGGTCCAATGCTCCGAGTGAACTTGAGTCGGCTGCTGTTGTTCAATCCACTCGGCAAGGAAATCTGCTATTGCTCGGGACTTAATGGCTTTCTTTGCCTCAAACTTGATATCAAGGGGAAGGAGTTCAATCGCCCATTTCGCCACTCGACCAGTTGCATCTCTGTTGTGCAGAATCTCTGACAGTGGGGCGTCGCTGACGACTGTAATGGAATGATCAGAGAAATAATGAGCAACCTTCTTCATGGTCATGTAGATCCCATACACAAGCTTCTGATAATGGGGATATCTTTGCTTCGATGGGGTCAAAACTTTGGAACGATAATACACTGGGCGCTGAACTTTGAAGACTTTCCCTTCTTCCCGCTCGACCGTAAGTACTGTACTGACGACTTGTCCTGTGGCTGCAATGTAAAGCAACAGAGGCTCTTTGCTGATTGGAGCAGCAAGCACCGGCTGGGTGGAGAGCAGAGCTTTTAGCTCGGCAAACGCTGCATCAGCTTCTGGAGTCCACTCGAACTTGTCTGCCTTCTTCATCAGTCGGTAAAGAGGCAATGCCTTTTCACCGAGGCGAGAGATGAATCGAATTAACGCGGCCAAGCATCCAGTAAGCTTCTGGATATCGTGCACACGCACAGGGCGTTTCATTCGGAGTATGGTGCCAACTTTTTCTGGATTAGCATCGATTCCTCGTTCTGAAACGAGAAAACCGAGTAACTTCCCACCATGAACTCCGAATGTGCACTTTGATGGATTAAGCTTGATATCATACCTCCTGAGATTTGCAAATGTTTCAGCGAGGTCAGTCAACAGGTCGGAACCCTTTCGTGACTTAACCACAATATCATCCATGTACGCTTCCACATTCCGACTGATTTGAGTGAGTAAACACTTTTGAATCATACTCATGAACGTGGCTCCGGCATTCTTGAGACCGAACAACATGGTGACATAGCAGAAGCACCCGGATGGAGTGATGAAAGCTGTTTTGATCTCGTCGGGTCCATACAGACGGATCTGATGGTACCCGGAATAGGCGTCTAAAAAAGACAATCTCTCACATCCAGCAGTTGAGTCGACAATTTGGTTGATGCGAGGAAGAGGAAAATGATCTTTCGGGCAAGCCCGATTGATACGTTTGAAATCGATGCACATGCGAAGTGACTTGTCCTTCTTGGGGACCATGACAACATTGGCGAGCCACTCGGAGTGGTATATCTCTCGGATAAACTCTGCTGCCAGGAGTCGAGCCACCTCCTCGCCAATGGCCTTTCTCTTCTGGACGGCGGACCGTCGAAGATGTTCTTTGACAGGTTTCGCTTTTGGGTCGACTCGTAAACGATGCTCAGCCAGCCCCCGGGGAACACCCGGCATGTCAGCAGGCTTCCATGCAAAGATGTCCCAGTTCTCACGGAGGAACTGGATGAGCGCTTCTTCCTATTTAGAGTCGAGTGTTGTGGAAATATGAGTCGGAGCCGCGTTGGGGTCGGTCGGGTGAATGTGAACAGGCTTCGTCTCACCAGACGACTGGAACGCTGACTCTGTGGCGGGCTTCTTGGCCCGCAATAGATCACTCGGATCTGCATTTTTCTTATATTCCTCTAGCTCTACCACTATTATCTGGGAATCGGCAATTTTTGAGCCTTTCTGAAAACACTCTTCTGCCTTTTTCCGATTGCCAGTGATCACGCCTTTGGGGCCGGGCATCTTCAGTTTGAGGTACACGTAACATGGTCGTGCCATGAAACGTGCATAAGCTGGTCTCCCCAAAATAGCGTGATAAGCGCTCTAGAAATCTACAACTTCAAATGTCAGCTTCTCTTTGCGGAAATGCTTCGAGTCGCCGGACACCACATCTAGAGCTATTTGGTCGAGTGACTCAGCCTTCTTGCCGGGAATGACTCCATGGAAACTCATGTTGCTGGAGCTGAGTCTGGACATCGGAATGCCCATTCCCTTTAGCGTCTCCACATACAATATATTCAGTCCACTGCCACCGTCCATCAGCACCTTAGTCAGTCGAGTGCCTTCGACAACTGGGTCGACCACCAAAGCTTGCCTCCCAGGGGTGGCTATGTGGGTCGGATGATCGGACTGGTCGAATGTAATGGCAGTTTGAGACCATCTCAGATAACTTGGTGTCGCCGGAGCAACCATATTTACCTCACGATTGATAACTTTCAATCGACTTTTGCTCTCCACATCAGCAAAAATCATCAGGGTGGAATTGACATGAGGGTATCCTTCATCACTATCCTCTTTGTCCTCAGCCTTATCTGTCTCCTTTTCCTTGTCCTTGGGCTGTTTTCCTTGAAACTGCTGGATTAATAGCCGGCATTGGCGAGTGGTATGCTTCGGGTAAATGAAGTTACCCTCTTCGTCTTTCTTCGTGTGGATGTGACAAGGCAGATCCATCACGTCGTTTCCTTCTTTATCTTTTACCTTCTTGGGATTCCATGATCCTTTGGGCTTCCCTTTGAATTTGCCCTGAGTCACGGCCAGAGCCTCTCCAGGAGCAGCTGGCTCGGCTTTCCGCTTCTGCTTCCGACTGGAGTTTCCTTTTTCCGACTGACTCGGCTTGTACTTGCCACTCCGGAGTCGATCCTCTTCTACACCATTGGCGTATTTGGTGGCAATCTCCATCATTCAACTCAAGGTCATATCCCCGGTCCGACCAAACTTCAAACTTAACTCTCTGTTCTTAACACCATCCTTGAAGGCACAGACTGCTTGATGATCAGATACATTCTCCACGGTATGATGCAAGGTGATCCATCTCTGGATGTAATCTCTCAGTGTCTCATTCGACTTTTGCATGCAGACCTGCAGCTCTGTCAGTCCTACTGGTTGCTTGCAAGTTCCCTCAAATGTCCTGACGAACACTCGAGAAAGATCTTCCCAAGTGTAAATGCTGCTAGGAGCTAACTGATTCAACCAGGCCCTGGCCGAACCTTCCAACATGAGTGGTAAGTGTTTCATGGCCACCTCATCATTGCCACCTCCAATCTGCATAGCCACTCGGTAGTCTTCGAGCCAAGTTTCAGGCTTTGACTCACCAGTGAACTTACTTACTCCAGTTGCCAACCTGAAGTTGGGAGGTATCACTGCGGCTCTGATGGCTCTGCTAAAACATTCTGGACCTGAAACATGGACTCGGCTGCTAGTGGGTGCATCTCTGTCGTGGCCACCTCGATGAGCTCTGTTCCGATTGACCAGACCTTGCACGATGATGGATCTCGCGTCAAAGCCTGGCTCCCTGGGGTCAACCGGAGCTCTTCGCCCAACACTGAGCTGGCGTCTGTCATCTTGTTGCCGATGGGCGTAAGACCCACCCCTTGGGGGAGGAGTGGGCACTCGACGCCGATCATAACGATCGAATCGGTCATCATACTGGTCACGTTGACCTCCACGTCCCTCGCGCCGCAGAGGCGATCTTGGGCTATGAGCCGACTGGACTGTATTCTTAGCGATGGATCGACTGTGAATCCTATTGCGTGATTGTGACACAGGTGAATTCTGATCCCCTGCTGCCCGAAGCAAATCCCGAATCTTCATCAAGCCTCTGCCAGCCTCCAACTGAGAGGGCTGAATTGACTCTGCTATACAGGCCGCAGCTGCTAGATTCTGAATCGGGGTTCGATATACCTGAGTTGGTTGCGGAAAGAGTTGACGTCGACTGGAGTCGGGTACTCGTTGTCGTGCACGTTCGTCGAGTGCTCGCTAGAGGTTCTCCAGTCGATTGCGTTCAGCCAAGTTGGCCAAACGGGCCTCTTCCAAGGAACGAGCCTCGGGAGTTTCTCCTGCGATGGGAGTATGCAGTGCATCCATGTTCCGATGGCGAAGATCTTCCCTTTGCAGAGAAGTGAGCGGCTCGGGTTGATATTCCTCGTGGACTTGAGCGGGGTCGCCTCCGTCGTCCATCCCGTCGGTGCGGGGGAAGCCGGGAGGACTGCGAGGTCCATTGACCATCAGGACCTCCGCCGCTGGATCACTGTTGTCGCACTCGGATGCAGTCTCTACGGAGCCAGTCGACAGATCGAACAGGCCGTAGAGAGATTCGTCGGGCTCGATTGCCACGACTTGGGTGGTGGCCGACTGACGAGCCACTGCGTGCCTCACCCATCGCTGGAGCCTCGACCGACCAGAATGCTTGCATTGGCGGGAGACAGGGAAGGACGACGAGACAGGAGTCGACCGATACGGAGTCGACGGTTGCCGCAGCAGGACGCCGCGGACACACCCACGAAAGTGCGTCGCCCCGCGGACGGGGAGTGCGTCAATGTCGAGCGGAGCCTCCTGGAGCCAGGCGGAGTCGTCGGCGATGAATGTGAGCACGCCAAGAGGGATCTCGCGACCCTCGACCAGTACTCCGCCAGAAACCATGATGAAGGCGATCAGAACAAATGCAACTTCTTCAACAAGTCGCTAAGACACCCGCCCCACGGTGGGCGCCAACTGTCGTGGTACTAAGACTGACAGTAGAATGGGGGGTAGGTATGGAGAGGCAAGATCCTAGCTATGGAGTAGTTGTTTACACGAGGGATTTACGAGTTCAGGCCCTTCTCGGAGGAAGTAACAGCCCTACGTCTCAGAGCCCGAAGGCGGTCGACTGGATTATATGTGTATGAGTTACAGGGGTGCGAACCCTTCTGCCAGTGGAGGGGGGTGGCTTATATAGCGTCTGCCAGGACCCCAGCCAGCCCACGCAGCGGAGGGTTTAAAGTACATTAAGGCCAGGCGTTACCTGTAACGCCTTACATAAAGTGTCATCATGGCCATAAAGACTACTTAATTACAGACCGTTTGGATGTAGAGTGGCTCTTGATCTCCTAGTGGTCGAGTGAGTCTTCATGGTCGAGTGTCTTCGAGTCCGTCGAGTGGAGTCTCTCTTGGTCGACTGGAAGGTAGCTTCGTCTAAAGATGTCCTTGGGGAGGGTACCTTGGACAGGTCCATGACTCTACCCTAGGTACATGACTTCGTCACGGAGATTAAGAGGCTAGTGAGCAAGATCAGAATACTTGCCTACTCCAGACTGTCCATAGTTGAGGTATTGGCGATTTCAATAACGCGATGCATCCAACCACTTCAATTCAGAAGGCTTCCCATGTGGCATTACAACAAGGAGGACGATGCCTCACGCTGTGGGCGCAAGGGTCCGGACAATTTTGCCGCTTTAGGTGCCATGTTGGCTGATCTTTACAATGGGGAGAAGGAAGACTTTACTCGCTTTAAATGCCGAGAAGGTTTCTCCATGTATAACCCCATCGATTGGTTAAGTTTTCAACCATAGGCCTCACACAATATTTTTCTTTAATTAAGCTTAGTCGAATTTTAGTATGGCCACCCTTAACAGGAATGGAGAAAGGTCGTCGCCAGGATCTACATCCCCGCTCCACAACCGGAGAACCATAATTGACAGCTAGATCCCGGATTTGAAGAGGATCCGGATATATTCATAGAATTGAAGGAAGGAGTCTTTCATCAGACGAGCTATGACGGCACGGAAGTGGACATTATAGCCGATTACCCCGGCCTTCTCCCCTCCTCCCATGTAAGTACCCAGAAGACACCCTCTCAAAAAGAGTTTTCCCCTTGCGACTCACCTGCCGCATTGTATCATGCTCCCAAGGGGCGACGCTCATCCCATCGTACTGCGGCAAAGTCGTCTTCTAGGAAGACCACACTCGCACAGGGCGTGTCTTTGAAAAGAAAGGCAAACGACAACTCTGCCGGACCCTCTCCTTCGTCAAACAGGTATAATTCTTTAACACGCGCTCAGTGGATAGATCGGATGGTGACATTTCCTGTTGTGCCATATCATAGGAGGAGTGTACACCGGACTGTATCCGTAGACCTGACCGACCATGCGTAGACTAATCCGGCCCCGGACCCTGCCACAAGGACTGGAGTGGATGCGGGAGCAATGCCGGATTGTCATCTCCCAGAGGATTCAGATAATGTATCCGTCACGAACTCCGAAGTGGAGAGTGTGATGAATCATCGGCGGCGGAGAGCGGCTATGCGTGACCCAAATTTCACTGAAGAGGCATTCAACGGTTTCAGCTCAACGGATGCTTACATCCGAGCTGCTCGGGATGGACTTGCTGGAGCCACTCACCAACTTTCAAAGGATATGCGGGTAAGTACTTTTTGTGCAGATTCAATAATCATATGCCAGTAGCCCCCGAGTCTTGAAGTAGTTGGCCTAACTGATTTAAGGGTCGTTGCATTCTCAGGTACTCACAAAGAGAAATAACACATTATCCAAGGAGCTAGAAGAATGCCGAGCTAAGCTAACTGTTGCCACCGCCGAACTAGAAAATTTAAAGAAATCCAAGAAGGCACCTGATGGTAAGTACAACAGTAGCCCAGAAATAAGATTCCATTCCTACAACAATGTTTCTTAACTATGCATCGTTCCGTTGGTAGGGTCAACAAATCAACTGGAGGAGAGGCTAAGGGCTACTCAGGAGGACAAACAACATGCCGAAGGGCAAGAAGCCGCTAGTCAACGTGTATTGACACGGACCATTAATGAGAAGAACAAACTACAGGATGCAAACATCAAGCAAGCCGAAGAAATAAAGGATTTAAGAGCCCAACTATTGTATGCTTTGAAGGAGAACAAGAAGCTGAAAGGCGGCATATTCAGTATGCTCTTTAACCTGACTTTCACACGGTCTCCTGTTTGAAAATTTTACAAGTTTGTTTCTGTAGGTGTGCTAATCGGACGTCCCGAGGGAGAACTGTCTAGATTCCAAGGCGACCTGCTACAAGAGCTATCCAAAGTGCACGAGCAAGCTCCGAAAGCATTGAGGAACATGGCGAAGCTTTATTGCCATCCGATCCCCCCTAGGAAGTATGGAGGAGCTCGTGAATTTATTCAAGGGAGCTCGTCGCGTTTTGAGCTATGGAAGATATCGTCATGTCGGGAAGGCGCATGAGAGGCCTGGTCCATGGTGAAAACGTGGTACACCATACTTGATCCGAATCATATGGCCCAGGTCGGACCTCGGGGACCAGATGGACAAGAAATTCCTGTTAGCTTAGTGTACGACCAAGTAAAGATAGCCGCTAAGTTTTCTCAACATGATGTAAACTAGACATCTTGTTAGAGGGTCTAGAGGATGAAGAAGTTTTTGAGTCCAAGTAGCGATGTACTTTTATCAACAAACTTATCTCCAGCCGAATTGTAAAACGATTGTCATGGCAGACTTTCTGCTTCGACCTCCGAAACCCAAGGTTTGGAGTGTTTCCGGATATTATACCGTCGGTAAACACCAAAGTATGTTTGGAAACCAGGCAGTCCGGTCATAGTTGCTTGAACAGACAAGTTGTATTCGGGGAGTTATGTGATATTACATTTGATCTTAAGAAACATCTTCCAGAGAGAATAGTTCCATTAAGGGTTCCGTTCCCTGGGCCTGCATGCGTTTTTGTGCATGCCAGAGCTGTAATGCTAAGAATCACAGTACATGCTATAATTTGGGGGCTCATATTGCTGCGAGGGTAGTTCATATTTTGTCCACCGACCAATTATTCCCTTAAGAACGCTAGCTTTCGGCTTCACCGGTCTGAGGTACACGTCTGGATAACCCGGCTGTAACAATCGTAGAGGTGCTCCCTTTATGCCCTAGCCGAACAAGTGGGAACGTAGGGCATAAGCACAGGAGCCAGGCAACCTAGTTTGGCAAAAACTTAAGTCATAAAGGTGCATATAATGGCGAAGACAAGACATATATGAGTAGACAACACATATATACAGTGAGCTTGATGCTCAAAAAATAATAATGATAATAAGCTTCTGTGAAAAGAAGCCCCCAGGTATTATGGGGTATGTACATTTAATGATGTATGCCCCTCAAGTATGCGGTTTATACGAACACTAGCTAGAAGTCAGATAAAAACGAAAAGAGAAAAAAAGTGAGAGGGAGAAAAGAAGGGACGAAGAAAAAGGTATAAGTGCGAACTTAGGCGTAGAATCTTCGGAGCCGGGCAACGTTCCATGGGTTTGGTTCCAAACGATTATCCGAAGCGTTGCGAAGGCAATAGGCTCCTCGAGTGAGAACTTCATCTATAATGAAGGGACCCTCCCATTTGAGCTTGAGCTTGTCGTTTTTCTTCTCTGGCAGGTGTAGAACGAGTTCACCGACATTATAAGTCTTTGCCCGTACCTCCCTGCTTTGATATTGCCGAGCTTGCTGTTGGTAGAATGCAGAATGGGCCTTCGTGACATCGCGCTCCTCCTCCAAGCCGTCCAGATCATCCTGCCAATCAAGCTCGGCTTCTCTCTCTTCGTACATGCGCACTCGAGGTGAGTCATGAATAATGTCGCAAGGCAGGACTGCCTCCGCGCCGTACACCATGAAGAAAGGTGTATATCCGCTCGCGCGATTGGGCGTGGTTCACAACCCCCAGAGTACAGAATCGAGTTCCTTTACCTAGTGCTTGTTTGCTTCTTGTAGAGATCACACTAGTCTGGGTTTGATGCCGCTCATTATCAGGCCATTAGCCCGTTCGACCTGACCGTTTGTCTGAGGGTGATATACAGAGGAGTAATCCAGGTTGATGCCCAAATTAGGGCACCAAGTTTTCACCTCATCAGCTGTAAAGTTAGAGCCGTTGTCAGTAATAATACTATGCGGGACACCATAACGGTGTACGACACCAGATATAAAGTCTAAAACCGGTCCGGCTTCGGCCGTTTTGACTGGTTTGGCTTCTATCCACTTAGTGAACTTGTCGACCATAACCAGTAAATATTTCTTCGTATGGCTTCCCCCTTTAAGGGGTCCGACCATGTCTAGGCCCCAGACCGCAAAAGGCCAAGTAAAGGGCATTGTTCGTAGGGCAGTGGACAGCATGTGGCTTTGATTGGCGAAAAACTGGCATCCAACACAGGGCTGTACGAGGTCCTGTGCGTCTGCTCGGGACGTGGGCCAAAAGAAACCCGTACGGAAGGCCTTGCTTACAAGGGCCCGATCTGTGGCGTGATGGCCACCAAGATCAATGTGTATTTCAGCCAAAAGGTGTCATCCCTCTTCTTCAGAGATACATCTTTGAAGTACTCTGGTTGTACTTTTCTTGTATAGTTCCCCTTCATGAACTTTGTAGGCCTTCGAGCGTCGAACAATACGACGGGCCTTGGTCTGATCATCAGGGAGCTCATTCCTAGTAAGGTAGGCGAGGAAAGGTTCAGTCCACGTGGCAATTACAGCCATGATTTCATGGGCCGATGGTGTTATTTCGGTGCCCGAACCCCCGATTATATCGGAAATGTGTTTGGAATCTGGGGGTATGATCGGCTCCGGAACGGTGTTGCCGCTTTCATCTTGCCATACAATGGATGGCTTCAAGAGCCTCTCCACAAAGGTGTTAGGTGGGACGGGGTCGCGTTTGGTGCCCATGCGGGCAAGAATGTCCGCAGCTTGATTACTCTCTCGATCCACATGATGAAACTCGAGCCCCTCAAACCGAGCTGATATTTTGAGTACGGCGTTGCGGTAAGCCGCCATCTTTAGATCTTTTGTGTCAAATTCTCCGTTTATTTGGGATATTGTGAAGTTTGAACCCCCGTGCACCTCGAGGCGTTGTATGCCCATGGAGACAGCCCGGAGACCGTGCAATAGGGCCTCGTATTCGGCTGCAATGTTAGAGTCTGTATATAATATTTGGAGCACATAACGGACTATGTCTCCTGTGGGGATGTCAAGACGACACCAGCCCCCAGTCCGGCTATCATTTTAGAGCCGTCGAAGTGCATCACCCAGTTGGAATATGTGCCATACTCTTTAGTGAGTTCGGCCTCTGTCCATTCGGCGACGAAGTCAGCCAACACCTGATATTTAATAGCTCGACGTGGCTTGTAAGTTATTTCAAATGGTAAGAGCTCAATGGCCCATTTGGCAATCCGTCTTGTGGCATCCCGGTTGTTTATGATGTCATTAAGTGGTACTTCAGAAGCCACCATGATCGAGCACTCTTGAAAGTAGTGCCGCAGCTTGCGGGATGCCATAAAGACCGCATATGCTATCTTTTGATAATGCGGGCATCGGGATTTGTGATACGTCTCCAACGTATCTATGATATTTGATTGTTCCATGCTATTATATTACCCGTTTTGGATGTTTAGGGGCTTTACTATACACTTTTATATCATTTTTGGGACTAACCTACTAACCGGAGGCCCAACCCAAATTGTTGTTTTTTGCCTATTTCAGTGTTTCGAAGAAAAGGAATATCAAACGGAGTCCAAACGGAATGAAACCTTCGGGACAGATCTTTTTGGAACAAACGCAATCCAGGAGACTTATAGTGGACGTCAAGAAGCAGCCGAGGCGGCCACGAGGGTCCAGGGCGCGCCCTAGGGGGGTGGGCGCGCCCCCCCCCCCCTCGTGGGCCCCTCGTGGATCCCCTGACCGACTTCCTTCGCCTATATATACTTACGTACCCCGAAAACATCTAGGAGCACCATGAAACCCTATTTCCACCGACGCAACCTTCTGTACCCGTGAGATCCCATCTTGGGGCCTTTTCCGGCGCTCTGCCGGAGCGGGAATCGACCATGGAGGGCTTCTACATCAACACCATAGCCTCTCCGATGAGTTGTGAGTAATTTACCATAGACCTTTGGACCCATAGTTATTAGCTAGATGGCTTCTTCTCTCTCTTTGAATCTAAATACAATGTTCTCCTCGATCTTCTTGGAGATCTATTCGATGTAACTCTTTTCACGGTGTTTGTTTGTCGAGATCTGATGAATTGTGGGTTTATGATCAAGTCTATCTATGAGAAATATTTGAATCTCCTCTCAATTCTTTATGTATGATTGGTTATCTTTGCAAGTCTCTTCGAATTATCAGTTTGGTTTGGCCTACTAGATTGGTCTTTCTTGCAATGGGAGAAGTGCTTATCTTTGGGTTCCATCTTGCGGTGTCCTTTCCCAGTGACAGCAGGGGCAGCAAGGCACGTATTGTATTGTTGCCATTGAGGATAAAAAAGATGGGGTTTATATCATATTGCTTGAGTTTATCCCTCTACATCAAGTCATCTTTCTTAATGTGTTACTCTGTACTTATGAACTTAATACTCTAGATGCATGCTGGACAGCGGTCGATGTGTGGAGTAATAGTAGTAGATGTAGGCAGGAGTCGGTCTACTTGTCGCGGACGTGATGCCTATATACATGATCATGCCTAGATATATATTCTCATAACTATGCACTTTTCTATCAATTGCTTGACAGTAATTTGTTCACCCACCGTAATACTTATGCTATCTTGAGAGAAGCCACTAGTGAAACCTATGGCCCCCGGGTCTATTTTCCATCATATAAGTTTCCAATCTACTTTATTTTACAATCTTTACTTTCCAATCTATATCATAAAAATACCAAAAATATTTATCTTATCTTATTATCTCTATCAGATCTCACTTTCGCAAGTGGCCGTGAAGGGATTGACAACCCCTTTATCGCGTTGGTTGCGAGGTTCTTGTTTGTTTGTGTAGGTACGAGGGACTTGCGTGGAGCCTCCTACTGGATTGATACCTTGGTTCTCAAAAACTGAGGGAAATACTTACGCTACTTCGCTGCATCACCCTTTCCTCTTCAAGGGAAAACCAACGCAGTGCTCAAGAGGTAGCAAGAAGGATTTCTGGCACCGTTGCCGGGGAGGTCTTCGCTCAAGTCAAGAAATACAAAGTACCCATCACAAACTCATCTCCCTCGCATTACATTATTTGCCATTTGCCTCTCGTTTTCCTCTCCCCCACTTCACCCTTGCCTTTTTATTCGCCATCTCTTTTTCGTTCGCCTCTCTTTTTCGCTTGTCTCTTGTGTGCTTGTGTGTTGGATTGCATGTCACGATGGCTCAAGATAATACTAAATTGTGTGAATTTTCCAATACCAATAACAATGATTTCCTTAGCACTCGGATTGCTCCTCTTAATGATGCTGAATCTTGTGAAATCGATGTTGCTTTATTGAATCTTGTCATGAAAGATCAATTCTCCGGCCTTCCTAGTGAAGATGCCGCTACTCATCTAAACAAGTTTGTTGATTTGTGTGATATGCAAAAGAAGAAAGACATGGATAATGATATTGTTAAATTGAAGTTATTTCCGTTTTCACTTAGAGATCGTGCTAAAACTTGGTTTTCGTCTTTGCCTGAAAATAGTATTGATTCATGGAATAAGTGGAAAGATGCTTTTATCTCCAAGTATTTTCCTCCCGCTAAGATCATCTCTCTTAGAAACAATACTATGAATTTTAAGCAACTTGATCATGAGCATGTTCCACAATCTTGGGAGAGGATGAAATTAATGCTTCACAATTGCCCTACTCATGGATTGAATTTACGGATGATCATACAAAATTTTTATGCCGGATTGAATTTTGCTTCAATCTTTTAGATTCGGCCGCGGGAGGCACTTTTATGGAAATCACTTTAGGAGAAGCTACTAAACTCCTAGATAATATTATGGTTAATTATTCTCAATGGCACACCAAAAGATCTACTTGTAAAAAATTTCATGCGATAGAAGAAATCAATGTTTTGAGTGGAAAGATGGATGAACTTATGAAATTGTTTGCTAATAAGAGTGCTCCTATTGATCCTAATGATATGCCTTTGTCTACTTTGATTGAGAATAATAATTAATCTATGGATGTCAATTTTGTTGGCAGGAATAATTTTGGTAACAATGCCTATAGAGGAAACTTTAATCCTAGGCCACTTCCTAGTAGTTACTCTAGTAATTATGGTAATTCCTACAACAACTCTTACGGAAATTTTAATAAGATGCCCTCTGATTTTGAGATTAGTGTTAAAGAATTTATGATCTCTCAAAAGAATTTCAATGCTTTGCTTGAAGAAAAATTGCCTAAGATTAATGAGTTGGCTAGGAACGTGGATAGAATTTATCTTGATGTTGATTCTTTGAAACATAAATCTATTCCACCTAAGCATGATATCAATGAGTCTCTCAAAGCCATGAGAATTTCCATTGGAGTGCAAAGAAAGAACCGCCAGGATGCGTGCTAAGAAAGATTGCTTTGTAAAAGTGTGTTCTTCTAGTTTTCATGATAATGATGATGAAGATCTAAAAGTGATTGATGTGTCTCCTATTAAATCTTTGTTTTGCAATATGAATCTTGATAATGATGGGATTGGAGATGAGTCAACTTTAGTTAAAAGGCATCCCAATGATTCGGAGTTTTTAGATCTTGATGCTAAAATTGGTAAAAGTGGGATTGGAGAGGTCAAAACTTTACATAGCAATGAACCCACTATTTTGGATTTCAAGAAATTTAATTATGATAATTGTTCTTTAGTAGATTGTATTTCCTTGTTGCAATCCGTGTTGAATTCTCCTCATGCTTATAGTCAAAATAAAGCTTTTACCAAACATATCGTTGATGCTTTGATGCAATCTTATGAAGAAAAACTTGAATTGGAAGTTTCTATCCCTAGAAAACTTTATGATGAGTGGGAACCTACTATTAAAATTAAAATTAAAGATCATGAATACTATGCTTTGTGTGATTTGGGTGCTAGTGTTTCCACGATTCCAAAAACTTTATGTGATGTGCTAGGTTTCCGTGATTTTGATGATTGCTCTTTAAACTTGCACCTTGCGGATTCCACTATTAAAAAACCTATGGGAAGGATTAATGATGTTATTATTGTTGCAAATAGGAATTATGTGCCCGTAGATTTTATTGTTCTTGATATAGATTGCAATTTTTCAGGTCCTATTATTCTTGGTAGACCTTTCCTTAGAACGATTGGTGCAATTATTGATATGAAGGAAGGAAATATTAGATTCCAATTTACATTAAGGAAAGGCATGGAACACTTTCCTAGAAACAAAATCAAATTGCCTTATGAATCTATTATGAGAGCCACTTATGAGTTGAATACCAAAGATGGCAACACTTAGATCTATTCCCGCTTTTATGCC
Organism: Triticum timopheevii; assembly: GCA_963921465.1. Classification (NCBI taxonomy): domain Eukaryota; kingdom Viridiplantae; phylum Streptophyta; class Magnoliopsida; order Poales; family Poaceae; genus Triticum; species Triticum timopheevii. Next base: position 429,480,057 of record OY997268.1, on the reverse strand, counting down.
TAGCTAGGGGCGGTTAATGATAGCGCTTGTTGGGAGGCAACCCGATTTAATTTTTGTTCCTTGCTTTTTGTTCCTGTTTAGTAATAAATAATTCATCTAGCCTCTGGTTAGATGTGGTTTTATGTTTTAATTAGTGTTTGTGCCAAGTAGAACCTATAGGATCATCTTGGGTGATAGTTAATTTGATCTTGCTAAAAAACAGAAACTTCTGCGCACACTAGAATAATTTTAATAAATCACAGAAACGTGATTTTTAGTTGATTATTTTTGCAGTAGATCAATATAAAAAATTCCTAGGACTTCCTATTTTGGTAGGATTTTTAGAGTACCATAAGTGTTCTAAAGTTACATATTTCTACAGACTGTTATGTTTTTGACAGATTCTGTTTTTCGTGTATTGTTTGCTTATTTTGATGAATCTATGGCTAGTATCGGGGGGTATGAACCATAGATAAGTTGGAATACAGTAGGTTTAACACCAATATAAATAAAGAATGAGTTAATTACAGTACCTTAAGTGGTGGTTTTTCTTTCTTGCACTAACGGAGCTCATGAGATTTTTTGTTGAGTTTTGTATTGTGAAGTTTTCAAGGTTTGGGTAAAGATTTGATGGACTATGGAATAAGAAGTGGCAAGAGCCTAAGCTTGGGGATGACCATGGCACCATAATATAATCCAATGACAACCAAAATCCTAATCTTGGGGATGCCCCGGAAGGCATCCCCTCTTTCATCTTCGTCTATCGGTAACTTTACTTGGAGCTATATTTTTATTCACCACATGATATGTGTTTTGCTTGGAGCATCTTGTATGATACGAGTCTTTGATTTTTGGTTTACCACAACCATCCTTGCTGTACACACCTTTTGGGAGAGACACACATGAATTGGAATTTATTAGAATACTCTATGTGCTTCACTCATATCTTTTGAGAGTCTTTTAGAACAGCATGGTATTTGCTATGATTATAAAATTGGTCCTAATATGATGGGCATCCAAGTTGGGTATAATAAAAACTATCATAGAAAGTGAATTGAATACTATGATCAATTTGATGCTTGATAATTGTTTTGAGATATAAAGGTGGTAATGTTAGAGTCATGCTAGTTGGGTAATTATGAAATTGAGAAATACTTGTGTTGAAGTTGGCAAGTCCCGTTGCATGCACGTATGGTAAAAGTTGTGTAACAAATTTGTAGCATGGGGTGCTCTTTTGATTGCCTTCCTTATCTGTGGAGGTTGGGATCGCGCGATGGTTAACTCCTACCAACCCTTCCCCTAGGAGCATGCGTAGTAGTACTTTGCTTTGAGGGCTAATAAACTTGTGCAATGAGTATATGAGTTCTTTATGACTAATGTGAGTCCATGGATTATACGCACTCTACCCTTCCATCATTGCTAGCCTCTACGGTACCGTGCATTGCCCTTTCTCACCTTGAGAGTTGGTGCAAACTTCGCCGGTGCATCCAAACCCCGTGATACGATACGCTCTATCACACATAAACCTCCTTATATATTCCTCAAAACAGCCACCATAGCTACCTATTATGGCATTTCCATAGCCATTCCGAGATATATTGCCATGCAACCGTTCTGTTTATTATGACACATTTCATCATTGTCATTTTGCCTTGCATGATCATGTAGTTGACATCGTATTTGTGGAAAGCCACCATGCATAATTTTTCATACATGTCACTCTTGATTCATTGCCCATCCCGGTACACCGCCGGAGGCATTCATATAAAGGCATATGTTGTTCTAGTATTGAGTTGTAATCCATGAGTTGTAAATAAATAGAAGTGTGAAGATCATCATTATTAGAGCATTGTCCCTTAAAAAAAGAGAAAGGCCAAATAAAAAAAGAAGGCCAAAAAAAGGGGGACAATGTTACTATCCTTTTCCACACTTGTGCTTAAAAGTAGCACCATGATCTTGATGATAGAGTGTCTCTTATGTTGTCACTTTCATATACTAGTGGGAACTTTTCATTATAGAACTTGGCTTGTATATTCCGATAATGGGCTTCCTCAAAATGCCCTAGGTCTTCGTGAGCAAGCAAGTTGGATGCTGCTACGTCCTGAGCTTGCATTGGTTTTCCTTGAAGAGGAAAGGGTGATGCAGCAATAGTAGCGTAAGTATTTCCCTCGGTTTTTAGAACCAAGGTATTCATCCAGTAGGAGGCTCCTCAAAAGTCCCATGCACCTACACAAACAAACAAGAACTCGCAACCAACGCAATAAAGGGGTTCTCAATCCCTTCACGGCCACTTGCGAAAGTGAGATCTGATAGAGATAATATGAAAAGATAAATATATTTTTTGTATTTTATAATATACTCCCTCCGTTCCGAATTACTTGTCGTAGAAATGGATGTATCTAGAACTAAAAAATGTCTAGATACATCCATTTCTACGACAAGTAATTTCGAACGGAGGGAGTAGATAGGAAAAGTGAAGATGCAAATAAAAGTAGATTGAAAGCTTATATGATAAAAGATAGACCCGGTGGCCATAGGTTTCACTAGTGGCTTCTCTCCAGATAGCATAAGTATTACAGTGGGTTAACAAATTACTGTCGAGCAATTGATAGAAAAGCGAATAATTATGAGATTATCTAGGCATGATCATGTATATAGGCATCACGTCCGTGACAAGTAGACCGACTCCTGCCTTCATCTACTACTATTACTCCACACATCGGCCGCTATCCAGCATGCATCTAAAGTATTAAGTTCATCAAGAACAGAGTAACACATTAAGAAATATGACATGATGTAGAGGGATAAACTCATGCAATATGATATAAACCCCATCTTTTTATCCCCAATGGCAACAATACAATACGTGCCTTGCTTCCCCTGCTATCACTGGGAAAGGACACCGCAAGATTGAACCCAAAGCTAAGCACTTCTCCCATTGCAAGAAAGATCAATCTAGTAGGCCAAACCGAACTGATAATTTGAAGACACTTGCAAAGATAACCAATCATACATAAAAGAATTCAGAGGAGATTCAAATATTTCTCATAGATAAACTTGATCATAAACCCACAATTCATTGGATCTCGACAAACACACCGCAAAAAGAGTTACATCGAATAGATCTCCAAGAAGATCAAGGAGAACATGGTATTGAGATTCAAAGAGAGAGAAGAAGCCATCTAGCTAATAACTATGGACCCGAAGGTCTGTGGTAAACTACTCACAACTCATCGGAGAGGTCTTGGAGATGATGTAGAGGCCCTCCATGGTCGATTCCCCCTCCTCCGGAGCGCCGACGAAGGCTCCAATATGGGATCTCGCGGATACAGAAGATTACGGCGGTGGAAATATTTTTTCGTGGTCGCTTCTGATGTTTTCTGGGTACATGGGTATATATAGGAGGAAGAAGTAGGTCAGTGGACTCCCGAGGGGCCCACGAGACAGAGGGGCGCGCTTAGTAGGGGGGGCCTCCACCCTCGTGGTCGCCTCGGTTGTTTCTTGACTTCCACTCCAAGTCCTCTGGATCACGTCCGTTCCAAAAATCACGCTCCCGAAGGTTTCATTCCGTTTGGACTCCGTTTGATATTCCTTTTCTTCCAAACACTGAAATAGGCAAAAAAAACAGCAATACGGGCTGGGCCTCCGGTTAGTAGGTTAGTCACAAAAATGATATAAAAGTGTAAAGTAAAGCCCATAAACATCCAAAACGGGTAATATAATAGCATGGAACAGTCAAAAATTATAGATACGTTGGAGATATATCAAGCATCCCCAAGCTTAATGCCTGCTCGTCCTCGAGTAGGTAAATGATAAAAACAAAAAATTTGATGTGGAATGCTACCTAGCATAATTCTCAATGTAATTTTCCTAATTGTGGCATGAATGTTCAGATCTGAATGATTCAAAATAAAAGTTCATATTGACATAAGAAATAGTAATACTTCAAGCATACTAATCAAAGCAATCATGTCTTCTCAAAATAACATGCTAAAGAAAGTTTATCCCTACAAACTCATATAGTTAGGTCATACTTCATTTTCGTCACACAAAAATGCTCCCATCTTGTACACCCCCAATGACAAGCCAAGCAATTGTTTCGTACTTAAATAATCTCAAACTTTTTCAACTTTCATGCAATACATGAGCGTGAGCCATGGATATAGCACTATGGGTGGAACAGAATATGATGATGGGGATTGTGTGGAGAAGACAAAAAAAGGAGAAAGTCTCACATTGACGAGGATAATCAACGGGCTATGGAGATGCCCATCAATTGATGTCAACATGAGGAGTAGGGATTGCCATGCAACGGATGCACTAGAGCTATAAATGTATGAAAGCTCAACAAAAGAAACTAGTGGGTGTGTATCCAACTTGCTTGCTCACGAAGACCTAGGGCATTTTGAGGAAGCCCATCATAGGAATATACAAGCCAAGTTCTATAATGAAAATTTCCCACTAGTATATGAAAGTGATAACATATGAGACTCTCTATATGAAGAACCTGGTGCTACTTTGAAGCACAAGTGTGGAAAAAAGATAGTAACATTTCCCCTTTTTTTGGCCCTTTTTTTATTTGTCCTTTTTTGGCCTTTTTTTATTTGGCCTTTTTTTTTATTTGGGGACAATGCTATAATAATGATGTAACATCCCAAATTTTCAATTTGGAATATTATACATTAGATTACCATTGCATATCATATTTTATTGCATTTTGGCTCGATCCTAGAAATTCTACGCAACTCAAGGACCCACGGAGAGAGTTGGGGATTTCGTTATTTTCATATTTGAGTTTTCTCGAATTTTGAAAATAGGATAATTTGGTTTTAATTATTTTATCTTCAATTATTTATTCTATAAAAATACGAGAGAGGGAATAAAATGACTTTCCCAAAATAAAGAAATATTGAGGATTTAATAATAAAATCAAACAAGATTTTATTTCGGAGTTTTATGGCTATTTTATTTGAATTGGGAAAAATGCTCGTTTTTCAAAATTGCATTTAGGCCCCAAATAAATGTTCATATTATCCGGCTTGATTTTAGAGGACGGGGAAATTTTATTTTGGGATTTTTCGAGTCCGTTTAGTATTTCTTTTATTTGTTTTCCTGTGCGAAATTATTTTAAAAAAACTAACTGACCTACGGGCCGTGAGCGACCCGGACTCATCCGCCGCCCGGGCCTTTATAAGCCGCCCCACCCCAGCCCACCACCCCAGCCCACCCGCCGCCGCCGCCGCCGCGATCCCGCGTCGCCGCCGCGTCGTCTCGCCTCCGCCGCCGACGCCGCCGACTCTGTCGACCGCCGCCGCCCCGCCGGACCCCTCGCCGGAGTAGCCCACCGCCGCCACCGACGACACGTGTTCTGAGGTAGCCGCCGGTTTTGGAAAAAAAATGTTATTCGTTTTTTTTAAAACCGAGATGCGTTTTTTTATTTTAGATCGGTTTTATTTTTATTTTTTTCCCGGTTTAGTTTATTTAGCGGACATTCGTTCGTATGTTCGTTTTAACGAACGGTTTTCGTCGTTTAGCCAGAGGCAGCAAACGTTCGTTCGTTAGCATGTTCGTCCGTTTTTTCTTTTTCTCGGATTTTCCGTGATTATTCCAGATCGGGATTTCTGATCCGATTTTCGTTCTAGTATAACTTTTCGCTCGTTTATCGGAATCAGGCGATTCAAGCGCCTAGAGTTTCGTCTCGAAACCCTCTTTCGTTTAACCAACTCAAAAAAGTTTTTTCTACTGTAAAATTTGACTTAGGTCCAGATTAGTAAACAAAGCTTGTTTCTTTCGCCGTTTGACTTTTGTTGCTTCGTTTGGTTCCATTCTTTTTGCAAACCAGAGTTCTTAAGTTGAACTTTGTGGTTAGATCTTTTATTTGAGTTTTAGCTGTGCATTAGATGAGTGCTTATTGTATGCTTGTTTGTTTGCGATAGAGTACCCGGAGTACGCCGCTTGCTACTTCGAATCTCTAGGTTTCACGGATCATCAGCAAGGCAAGTAACACTTTCATCATACCTCTTTACTACCCAGATTTATTGCATTAGATCAATCCTCAAACAATTGCATGGTTAGGATCTAATTAACATGTGGGTTTTGGAAAGTAGATGAGGTAGAACCTATTACCTGTTTTATTATCAAACCTTTGGGAGTTACTTCTACGTTTGCTTATATTGCCATGTTATGCTAGTGGACGTGGATTGGGTGAGTGTATCCATGACAGATGTGAGATTGTTTAATTAATGGTTTACTTAAGGTGGCAACTTAAATTCACATCTGGGTGGATTGAGGCACCTGGGGAACCCAGTGTTGTCTGTATTTTTGGAAATCCCGGGGTACCGTGTGATTCTCCTGTGGACCGCCACCCAGGCTCAAAGGGATCATGAGATTATTCATCCTAGAAACTTCCGTTTGTAGCCGCAAGCTACTATGGGCTCTAGCATAGTTGATTAAGTTGCGTGAGCTCTTGAAGAGGTAGACTAGCAGATGTAGGGGATGTAGGTTGGTACTGTCTACCCGGAGTAGAGAGTTAATGCTTCTGAAAGACTGTGTCTCGGTCATCCGTTTCTCAAACATCATGTAGTGCGAGAAATCAAGCGGAGGAGATTGAGTCTTGCGGGGAAAAGTGCGCAAACCTCTGCAGAGTGTATAACCTAATCATGGTTAGTCGTGTCCCCGATTATGGACGTTTTGAGTATCTAGTACTTGGATTATCATGTGAATCTCATCATCTTACTTAATTTAATTTTGTTGGGTTAATGATGATGCTTAATTGGGATTGAGTTGGAGTACCCTTCTCAATGTTTAACAACCACCATGATAGTTAAATAAAATTTATTCCTTTGCAGTAGGAAAAAATTGGCTTTATGCAAAGCTGTAACCATAGAGCTTTCCACCAGCCATATATGCATGTAGTATAGCATATTTCTGTTCATTACTCTCTATGTGTTACATTGCCAGCATATTCCATGTGCTGACCCATTTTCGGGCTGCAACGTTCATGTTGCAGACTTTTTAGACGACGAGTAAGGTGCCTTGGGTCGTGGTCTTATACTCAGTGATGCCGTTGGAGTTGATGGACTCGCTTATCTTCCAAGCCTTCCGCTGTTATCGTTATTAGATGGCCTTAAGCCATATTTATTGTAATAAGTTCTCTTTTGAGACATTCGATGTAATAAGTGTGTGATTGCTACTCTGTTATAAATCCTTCAAGTACTGTGCGTGTCAGCATTACTGATCCAGGGATGACACTGATGCACAGAGATCATACTGTTTGAGGTCTGGTCGCTACCAGATGGTATCAGAGCACACGCTTACTGTAGGACACGACCACTAAGCTAAAGCCCTAGATCACTACTCTCTCTTCTCATTTATGACTCCTCATGTTTTCTACTCTTTTAGGATGGCGGATGCAAGGAACAAGTTCATGCAACCGTATGAAGATACATCCTTTGGACGCCACTTGAAGGAAGTCACTAGATACCTGAACATCGGAGTACCAAGCTTCACCGGGACCTACATCGCAACTTTACCCGAAGAGGAGCGTTGGATGATTCAAGTTCAAGTTCCAGGAAGGACGTTCATGCCCGTCACTGAGCCCATAGAGTTTTCCTTTGATGCACCAACCTGGAGTCTAGGAAAGAGCATGACAGCTCACATCACCATGGGACGCATTGGAGAAGTTTACCACAAGGATCTCAAGGATACTATCTACCAGATTTGTTGGCACCGAGATGAGCAATGGGAGACGACCAGCACCAGGAAGGATAGATCAATTGCAGCTTTCATCCAAGAGTTAAACCAGCACATTCATCGCGAGGAGAACCAGATGTGCGCAGGCATGATAGACCTCAAGAAGTCAATGACCAAGATCACGGAGTTGGAGGAAGAACTCAAGTATACACGCGATGGATATGAGGAGGAAATAGCGACACTCGTGGAGAAGAATGATGATCTGGATAAGAAGCTAAAAGTATTCATGGAATTTCCCACGACTGGAGGAGAAGAAGATGATCGCACTTGCCCGGAGAACTACATCATCATCGACGACACCGACTCGGACCCAGACGATGGTGATGATGACTTTGTTGATGAAGCTGGAACAGATATCACGGAGTCTTCGACCGAGCAGTTTTTCTAGTAGACCACCATGATAGTAGTAGCATTCCCCCAATGTATATAGTATAGTCCGAGCACTTCTGTAACAATAGTTAGACCGTTGCATGCCCTTGTTTGAATTGATTGGAGTGATATTGTTTGCTATTGTCTCATGTGCATATGGGTAGTGTTTTCTCTCTAGGCCTCATTCTATTCTATTTTCTCATCTTTTCTAAAACCCTCAGATGCCTCCGAGACGTGACAATGGATTTGCTTTCCCACCGGAGCTCACTCAGTTGATCCACCAACAGAATGCATTGATGCAGATGTTAGTCCAGAGTCAGAATCAGGGGAACAACAATAACAACAACAACCCACCACCACCTGTTGATCACTTAGCCCGTTTCTTGAGGCTGAATCCGCCGGTGTTCTCCAGTAGCACCGAGCCGATTGTTGTAGATGATTGGCTCCGCAAGATGGGAAGGGAGTTGACCACTGCAAGATGTATAGATGCGGAGAAGGTGTGTTTTTCCGCACATCATCTTGATGGACCCGCAACATCATGGTGGGAGAATTTCACAGCCACTTATCCCATCGACACTGTCACATGGGATCAGCTTCAGCAGGCTTTCCGTACTACCCATGTTTCAGTAGGAGCTATGGCCATGAAGAAGCATGAGTTTCGCAACTTGCGCCAAGGAGGACGTACTATTGGCCAGTATGTGGATGATTTTCGTAAGCTAGCACGTTATGCCCCAGATGACGTTGCTACGGATGCAGCTAAGCAGGAGAAGTTTCTGGAAGGACTGAATGATGAGCTGAGCATGCAGTTGATGGTAGCAACCTTCAACAACTACCAGGAGTTGGTAGATAGAGCTCTCATGATTGAAGGGAAGCAGTAGCAGATTGACAACTGCAAGAGGAAGTATGGATAATGGAAGTACAATTCTGGAGCTCAGCAGAAGCCTCGTTTTACCCCGAACTCAGGAGGACATTTTCAGCATACCCATGGAGGAGGTAGTTCGCACAACCATAGTGGCCCCAAGAATGGTAATGGGAATGGAGGAAGCAACGGACAGAACCGCACCAAACCCATCAACCCCAGCCAAGAGGGATCTGAGCCACATTACTTGCTACAAATGCCAGAAGACTGGACATTATGCCACTGAATTTCCTGAAGCGAAGAATGGAAATGGCAATGGAAGCTCTGGGAAGAAGCCCAATCCTTTCAACAAAGGACAGGTGAACCACGTTAGCGTGGAGGAGGTTGAAGCCCAGCCAGATGCAGTAATAGGTAAGTTTTTGGTTAAGTCATTTGGTGCAATCGTTCTTTTTGATACTGGTGCATCGCATTCATACATATCAAGGGGATTTGTGGATAAGTATAACCTTCCAACCCAAGCCGTTAGGTCACCCATGTTAGTAACCTTGCCAGGAGCAGAGTATATGGCTAGTCTATGGTGTGATCGGTTACCATTAAGGATTAGTAACTATGTGTTCCCCTCAGACCTAATTGTATTGGAATCGCAAGGACTGGATGTGATATTAGGCATGGATTGGTTATCGAAGTACAGAGGGAACATTGAATGCGCCAGTAAGTCGATTTTGATTACCACGCCAGAAGGAAGAAGGATCAACTATGTATCTCGGCATGTGCCAAAGAGAACTCAAGTAAATTCCTTATCAGGAGTTGTACAGGAGGAAGTACTAGTAGTGAAGGATTTTCCTGACGTATATCCAGAGGAGTTGCCAGGCATGCCACCGGATAGAGACATTGAGTTTTTGATTGAGCTTCTGCCAGGCACAGGACCAATATCTAAGAGACCGTACAGGATGCCCGCAACAGATTTGGAGGAAAGTAAGAAGCAGATTAAGGAGTTACTGGATAAAGGCTATATTCTCCCAAGTTCTTCACCTTGGGGATCGCCAGTGCTTCTAGTGGAGAAGAAGGATGGATCACTAAGGATGGTTGTTGATTATCGAGGAATCAATGAAGTGGCCATCAAGAACAAGTACCCACTGCCGATGATCAATGACTTGTTTGACCGATTGCAAGGAACTACGGTATTTTCCAAGACGATCTGCGATCAGGATGCCACCAGTTGAAAATTCGAGAGTAGGATATACCTAAGACGACTTTTACCACCAGGTACGGGCTGTATGAGTATATCGTTATGTCATTTGGTCTGACTAACGCACCTGCCTATTTCATGAACATGATGAACAAGGTGTTTGTGGAGTTTCTGGATAAGTTCGTCGTGGTGTTCATTGATGATATTCTGGTCTACTCAAAGAATGATAAGGAGCATTTGCATTTGGTACTGGAGAAGCTCAGAGAACATCAGTTATACGCCAAGTTCAGCAAATGTGAGTTTTGGTTGAAGGAAGTTGGATTCCTCGGACATGTTATATCCAGAGAAGGAATAGCAGTAGACCCCACCAAAGTTGTCACTGTGACAAACTGGGAAGCCCCAACAACAGTTGGAGAGATCCGGAGTTTTCTTGGACTCGCAGGATACTACCGGAGGTTCATTGAGAATTTCTCGAAGATTGCAAAGCCCATGACGGAGTTATTGGAAATTCAGTCTACTTTGATGGATAAGATCAGAGAAGCTCAGAAGACTGACAAGGAGATTGCCGAGATAAAGGAGAAGATGAGCAAGGGAAAAGCTAAAGGTTTTTGTGAGGATGAGCATGATACCTTATGGTTTGAGGACCGCGTTTATGTACCTAATGACCCGGAGATCAGGAAGTTGATTCTGCAAGAGGCCCATGATTTGCCGTACACGATTCACCCAGGAAACACCAAGATGTATTTGGATTTGAAGGACACTTTCTGGTGGACCGGAATGAAGAAGGATATTGAGGAGTATGTAGCAGTTTGTGATGTATGTCAGAGAGTAAAGGCAGAGCATCAGAAGCCAGCAGGATTGCTACAGCCATTATCGATACCCGAATGGAAGTGGGACAAGTTAGGCATGGATTTTATCACGGGATTGCCCAAGACTCGTTCAGGCTATGACTCGATATGGGTTGTAGTCGATCATTTGACAAAGGTAGCTCATTTCATCCCAGTGAAAACCAGTTACACTAGTGCTAAGTTGGCAAAGATATACATGACCAGGATCGTTTGTCTGCATGGAGTTCCGAGGAGCATCGTATCAGATAGATGAACCCAGTTTACCTAAAAGTTCTGGAATCAGTTGCATGAAACTTTGGGTACCAGGCTAGAGTTCAGTACAGCTTTTCATCCGCAGACAGATGGACAGACCGAGAGGGTAAATCAGATTCTGGAGGACATGCTGAGAGCTTGTGCGCTAGATTATGCATCTAGTTGGGATGACAATGTGCCATATGCAGAGTTCTCTTACAACAGCAGTTATCAAACCAGTTTAAAGATGGCCCGTTTCGAAGCTCTGTACGGAAGGAGGTGCAGGACACCGTTGTTGTGGGATGAAGTTGGAGACCGCCAGTTGTTTGGGCCAGATTTGATTAAAGAGTCTGAGCAGAAGGTGAAGTTGATTCACGATAGGCTCAAGGTATCCCAGTCCAGGCAGAAGAGCTACGCAGATTCTAAACGCAAGGAGACAGTTTACGAAGTCGGAGACAGAGTTTATCTTCATGTATCTCCACTTTGAGAAGTTAAGCGCTTTGGAGTTAAGGGAAAGTTAGCGCCACGTTTTGTCGGACCATATAAAGTTTTGGAGCGTATGGGAGAAGTTGCTTACAAGTTGGAATTGCCCGAAGGATTGTCAGGAGTTCACGATGTGTTTCACGTTTCCCAGTTGAAGAAGTACCACGCAGAGATGGCTGATATACCGCTGAGAGATACCGTGCCACGGGAAGCGATTCATTTGGATAGTGATTTGACCTACGAGGAGAAACCAGTCAAGATTCTCGAGTAAGCCGAGTCACGCGCAGCAAGGTTATCAAGTTTTGCAAAGTTCGGTGGAGCCACCATACCGAAGATGAAGCCACCTGGGAGTGAGAGGAAGATCTACGGAAGGACCACCCTCACCTATTTTCAAGCCAACCCGAATCTCGAGGACGAGATTCATCTTAAGGGGGGTAGGTTTGTAACATCCCAAATTTTCAATTTGGAATGTTATACATTAGATCATCATTGCATATCATATTTTATTGCATTTTGGCTCGATCCTAGAAATTCTATGCAACTCAAGGACCCACGGAGAGAGTTGGGGATTTCGTTATTTTCATATTTGAGTTTTCTCGAATTTTGAAAATAGGATCATTTGATTTTAATTATTTTATCTTCAATTATTTCTTCTATAAAAATACGAGAGAGGGAATAAAATGAATTTCCCAAAATAAAGAAATATTTAGGATTTAATAATAAAATCAAACAAGATTTTATTTCAGAGTTTTATGGCTATTTTATTTGAATTAGGAAAAATGCGCGTTTTCTAAAATTGCGTTTAGGCCCCAAATAAATGTTCATCTTGTCCGGTTTGATTTTAGAGGACAGGGAAAATTTATTTCGGGATTTTTGGAGTCCGTTTAGTATTTCTTTTATTTGTTTTTCTGCGCGAAATTATTTTAAAAAAAACTAACCGACCTACGGGCCGTAAGCGACCCGGACTCGTCCGCCGCCCGGGCCTTTATAAGCAGCCCCATCCAGCAGCCCACCACACCAGCCCACCCGCCGCCGCCGCGTCGTCTCGCCACCGCCGACCCCGCCGACGCCGCCGACCTCGCCCCCGCCGCCGACGCCGTTGACTCCACCGACCGCCGCCGCCCAGCTGGACACCCTCGCCGGAGTAGCCCGCCGCCGCCACCGCCGACACGTGTTCCAAGGTAGCCGCCGGTTTTGGAAAAAAAATGTTGTTTGGTTTTTTTTGAAAACCGAGATGCGTTTTTTATTTAAGATAGGTTTTATTTTTTTTTATTTTTTTCCCTGTTTAGTTTATTTAGAGGACGTTCGTCCGTACGTTCGTTTTAACGAACGGTTTTCGTCGTTTAGCCGCAGACAGCAAACATTCGTTCGTTAGCCTGTTCGTCCGTTTTTCCTTTTTCTCGTATTTTCCGCGATTATTCCAGATCGTGATTTCTGATCCGATTTTCGTTCTAGTATAACTTTTTGCTCGTTTATCGGAATCAGGCGATTCAAGCGCCCAGAGTTTCACATCGAAACCCTCTTTCTGTTTAACCAACTCAAACAAGTTTTTGCAACTGTAAATTTTACTTAGGTCCAGATTAGTAAACGAAGCTTGTTTCTTTCGCCATTTGACTTTCGTTGCTTCGTTTGGTTTGATTCTTTTTGCAAACCGGAGTTCTTAAGTTGAACTTTCTGGTTAGATTTTTTATTTGAGTTTTACCTGTGCCTTAGATGAGTGCTTATTGTATGCTTGTTTGTTTGTGATAGAGTACCCGGAGTGCGCCGCTTGCTACTTCGAATCTCTAGGTTTCACGGATCATCAGCAAGGCAAGTAACACTTCGATCATACCTCTTTACTACCCAGTTTTATTGCATTAGATCAATCCTCAAACAATTGCATGATTAGGATCTGATTAACATGTGGGTTTTGGGAAGTAGATGAGGTAGAACCTATTACCTGTTTTATTATCAAACCTTTGGGAGTTACTTCTACGTTTGCTTATATTGCCATGCTATGCTAGTAGACGTGGATTGGGTGAGTGTATCCATGACAGATGTGAGATTGTTTAATTAATAGTTTACTTAAGGTGGAAACTTAAATTCACATCTGGGTGGATTGAGGCACCTGGGGAACCCAGTGTTGTCTGTATTTTTGGAAATCCCGGGGTACCGTGTGATTCTCCTATGGACCGCCACCCAGGCTCAAAGGGATCATGAGATTACTCATGCTAGAAACTTCCGTGTGCAGCCGCAAGCTACTATGGACTCTAGCATAGTTGATTAAGTTGCGTGAGCTCTTGAAGAGGTAGACTAGCAGATGTAGGGGATGTAGGTTGGTACTGTCTACCCGGAGTAGAGAGTTAATGCTTCTGAAAGACTGTGTCTCAGTCATCCATTTCTCAAACATCATGTAGTGCGAGAAATCATGCGGAGGAGATCGAGTCTTGCGGGGAAAAGTGCGCAAACCTCTGCAGAGTGTATAACCTAATCATGGTTAGCCGTGTCCCCGGTTATGGACGTTTTGAGTATCTAGTACTTAGATTATCATGTGAATCTCATCATGTTACTTAATTTAATTTTGTTGGGTTAATGATGATACTTAATTGGGATTGAGTTGGAGTACCCTTCTCAATGTTTAACAACAACCATGATAGTTAAATAAAATTTATTCCTTTGCAGTAGGGAAAAGTTGGCTTTATGCAAAACTGTAACCATAGAGCTTTCCACCAGCCATATATGCATGTAGTATAGCATGTTTCTGTTCATTACTCTCTATGTGTTACATTGCCAGCATATTCCATGTGCTGACCCGTTTTCGGGCTGCAACGTTCATGTTGCAGACTTTTCAGACGATGAGTAAGGTGCCTTAGGTCATGTTCTTATACTCAGTGATGCCGTTGGAGTTGATGGACTCGCTTATCTTCCAAGCCTTCCGCTGTTATCGTTATTAGATGGCCTTAAGCCATATTTATTGTAATAAGTTCTCTTTTGAGACATTCGATGTAATAAGTGTGTGATTGCTACTCTGTTATAAATCCTTCAAGTACTGTGCATGTAAGCATTACTGATCCAGGGATGGCACTAATGCACAGAGATCAGACTGTTTGAGGTCTGGTCGCTACAAATGATGATCATCACACTTCTATTTATTTACAACTCATGAGTTACAACCCAAAACTAGAACAAGATATGACTCTATATGAATGCCTCCGGCGGTGTACCGGGATGGGCAATGAATCAAGAGTGACATGTATGAAAAATTATGCATGGTGGCTTTGCCACAAATACGATGTCAACTACATGATCATGAAAGGCAATATGACAATGATGATGTGTGTCATGATGATAAACGGAACGGTGGAAAGTTGCATGGCAATATATCTCGGAATGGCTATGGAAATGCCATAATAGGTAGGTATGGTGGCTGTTTTGAGGAAGATATAAGGAGGTTTATGTGCGATAGAGCGTATCGTATCACGGGGTTTGGATGCACCGGTGAAGTTTGCACCAACTCTCAAGGTGAGAAAGGGCAATGCACAGTACCGAAGAGGCTAGCAATGATGGAAGGGTGAGAGTGCGTAGAATCCATGGACTCAACATTAGTCAAAAAAGAACTCATATACTTATTGCAAAAATCTACAAGTCATCAAAAACCATGCACTACGCGCATGCTCCTAGGGGGATAGATTGGTAGGAGAAGACCATCGCTCGTCCCCGACCGCCACTCATAAGGATGCACAATCTAAGAACACCTCATGTTTCAAATTTGTTACACAACTTTCACCATACGTGCATGCTACGGGACTTGCTAACTTCAACACAAGCATTCTTTAAATTCATAAGCACCCAACTAGCATGACTCTAATATCACTACCTCCATATCTGAAAACAATTATCAAGTATCAAATTGATCATAGCATCCAATTCACTTCCTATGATAGTTTTTATTATACCCAACTTGGATGCTCATCATTCTAGGACCAATTTTATAACCATAGCAAATACCATGCTGTTCTAGGAAACTCTCAAAATGATATAAGTGAAGCATGAGATACTAACAATTTCTTCAAAATTAAGCCACCGCCGTGTTCTATAAGATATAAGTGAAGCACTAGAGCAAAAATTATCTAGCTCAAAAGATATAAGTGAAGCACATAGAGTATGCTAAGAAATTCCAAATCATGTGTGTCTCTCCCAAAAGGTGTGTACAGAAAGGATGATTGTGGTAAACTAAAAATCAAAGACTCATATCATACAAGACGCTCCAAGCAAAACACATATCATGTGGTGAATAAAAATATAGCTCCAAGTAAAGTTACCGATAGACGAAGAAGAAAGAGGGGATGCCTTCCGGGGCATCCCCAAGCTTAGGATTTTGGTTGTACTTGAATTATCTTGGGGTGCCATGGGCATCCCCAAGCTTAGGCTCTTGTTACTCCTTATTCCATAGTCCATCAAATCTTTACCCAAAACATGAAAACTTCACAACATAAAACTCAACAGGAAATCTCATAAGCTCCGTTAGTGCAAGAAAGAGAAACCACCACATAAGGTACTATAATGAACTAATTTTCTATTTACATTGGTGTTAAACCTACTGTATTCCAACTTCTCTATGGTTCATACCCCCCGATACTAGCCATATATGCATCAAAATAAGCAAACAATAGACGAAAAACAGAATCTGTCAATAACACAACAGTCTGTAGCAATCTGTAACCTTCGAATACTTATGGAACTCTAAAAAACCTACCAAAATAGGAAGTCCTGGGCAATTTGTCTATTGATCTATAGAACAATGAATCAACGCAAAATCACGTTTCTATGAATTACTAAAATTATTTTCGTGCACGCAAAGTTTCTGTTTTTCAGCAGAATCAAATTAACCATCACCGTAGGTTATCCTATAGGTTCTACTTGGCACAAACACTAAATAAAACATAAAAACACATCTAAGCAGAAGGTAGATGCAAAATTTATTACTAAGCAGAAGCAAAAAACAAAAAACACAAATAAAATTGGGTTGCCTCCCAACTAGCGCTATCGTTTAACGCCCCTAGCTAGGCATAAAAGCGAGGATAGATCTAAGTAGTGCCATAATAATAAGATAGATCACGAAAACTCATCTCATATTCTCTATGTTCAGCAGCAAGTTTTCTTTGAGGCAAGCAAAAGTAATCAAAAGGGCTAAATATAATGGGACAAAAGTCCCCAAGATCAATCACAGGAGGAATGTGTTCCTCCTTTGGCCCTTCATATTGCACAACTAATTCATCATTATAAGCATTCTTTTGGCAGAATTTCTTGAGCCTATACTCAAGAGAGTATCGTAGCTCATTATTTCGAAGAGCAAAATCATTATTAAGTTCATAAATTCTATCAACTAGGACATTGGTAGGAACCTTTTTCCTAAGGTTTTCATTAAAAGCAACATAGTCCAAAGATTGAAAACGCCTCATTTCCTCTTGATCAAAGAGGATCGCCTCTATGGGAGGATGGCCGACGTCCACCGTATAGTGCGCAAAGATTTCTTTGGCCTCTTTTATTATATATCTAAACTCATGTGCCAAAAATATAGTAGCGGCGCGCTTAACAGAAGAATGCTCAATATTAGAAAATTCCAGGAAAATTCTTTGTATGCAAGGTTGCATATGCATAAATTGTCTTTCAAGCTCAACTACAAGCATAGCGATAGCATCCGCAAGACTACTAGTTCTATGAAGAATAGAACCACCCATAGAAGGTAAAGCACCGGCACAAGTAAAGAAATCTTGAATAACCCCTTTTCCAATAATATTACCACTACCGATTCGAAACTTTTTAGTATGCAAGATGGGGGTTCTTCAGCAGGAGCATCAGAATTTTCCATGTTATCATTATTGTCCATATCGACGATAATTTCCCCAATTTCAGACATGAAACAAAAGCAAGGAAGAAGAAGAGGGCAAGCGAAAGAGAGAGGAGATTGGGAAAGAGAGGGCGAATAAAATGGCAAGGGTGAAGTGGGGGAGAGGAAAATGAGAGGCAAATGGCAAATAATATAAATGCAAGGGAGATGAGTTTGTGATGGGTACTTGGTATGTCTTGACTTGAGCGAAGACCTCCCCGGCAACGGTGCCAGAAATCCTTCTTGCTCCGTCTTGAGCTTGCGTTGGTTTTCCTTGAAGAGGAAAGGGTGATGCAGCAATAGTAGCATAAGTATTTCCCTAAGTTTTTGAGAACCAAGGTATCAATCCAGTAGGAGGCTCCTCAAAAGTCCCACGCACCTACACAAACAAACAAGAACTCGCAACCAACGCAATAAAGGGGTTGTCAATCCCTTCACGGCCACTTGCAAAAGTGAGATCTGATAGAGATAATATGATAAGATAAATATATTTTTGGTATTTCATATTATAGATAGGAAAAGTAAAGATGCAAATAAAAGTAGATTGAAAGATTATATGATAAAAGATAGACCCGGGGGCCATAGGTTTCACTAGTGGCTTCTCTCAAGATAGCATAAGTATTACGGTGGGTGAACAAATTACTGTCAAGCAATTGATAGAAAAGCGAATAACTATGAGATTATCTAGGCATGATCATGTATATAGGCATCATGTCCGTGACAAGTAGACCGACTCCTGCCTGCATCTACTACTATTACTCCACACATCGACCGCTATCCAGCATGCATCTAGAGTATTAAGTTCATCAAGAACAGAGTAACGCATTAAGAAAGATGACATGATGTAGAGGGATAAACTCATGCAATATGATATAAACCCCATCTTTTTATCCTCGATGGCAGCAATACAATACATGCCTTGCTGCCCCTGCTGTCATTGGGAAAGGACACCGCAAGATTGAACCCAAAGCTAAGCACTTCTTCCATTGCAAGAAAGATCAATCGAGTAGGCCAAACCAAACTGATAATTCAAAGAGACTTGCAAAGATAACTTAATCAACATAAAAGAATTCAGAGGAGATTCAAATATTTCTCATAGATAAACTTGATCATAAACCCACAATTCATCGGATCTCGACAAACACACCGCAAAAATAGTTACATCGAATAGATCTCCAAGAAGATCAAGGAGAACATGGTATTGAGATTCAAAGAGAGAGACGAAGCCATCTAGCTAATAACTATGGACCTGAAGGTCTGTGGTAAACAACTCACAACTCATCGGAGAGGCTTTGGAGATGATGTAGAGGCCCTCCATGGTCGATTCCCCCTCCGGCGGAGCGCTGGCGAAGGATCCAAGATGGGATCTCGCGGATATAGAAGATTACGGCGGTAGAAATAGTTTTTCGTGGTCGCTTTTGATGTTTTCTGGGTACATGGGTATATATAGGAGGAAGAAGTAGGTCGGTGGACTCCCGAGGGGCCCACGAGACAAGGCGGCGCGCCTAGTAGGGGGCGCGCCCTCCACCCTCGTGGCTACCTTGGTTGTTTCTTGACTTCCACTCGAAGTCCTCTAGATCATGTTCGTTCCAAAAATCACGCTCCTGAAGGTTTCATTCCATTTTGACTCCGTTTGATATTCCTTTTCTTCGAAACACTAAAACAGGCAAAAAAACAACAATACGGGCTGGGCCTCCGGTTAGTAGGTTAGTCCCAAAAATGATATAGAAGTGTAAAGTAAAGCCCATTGTCGGTGTCAAAACCGGCGGATCTCGCTGTGCGTCTAGGCGGATGGTAACAGGAGACAAGGGACACGATGTTTTACCCAGGTTCGGGCCCTCTTGATGGAGGTAAAACCCTACGTCCTGCTTGATTAATATTGATGATATGGGTAGTACAAGAGTGGATCTACCACGAGATCAAGGAGGCTAAACCCTAGAAGCTAGCCTATGGTATGAATGTTGTAATGGAGGTTATGTCCGACGGACTAAAGCCCTCCGGTTTATATAGACACCGGAGAGGGCTAGGGTTACATAGAGTCGGTTACAATGGTAGGAGATCTACATATCCGTATTGCCAAGCTTGCCTTCCACGCCAAGGAAAGTCCCATCCAGACACGGGACGGAGTCTTCAATCTTGTATCTTCGTAGTCTTGGAGTCCGGCGGACGATGATAGTCCGGCTGTTCGGACACCCCCTAGTCCAGGACTCCCTCAGTAACCCCTGAACCTGGCTTCAATGACGATGAGTCCGGCGCGCATAATGTTCGGCATTGCAAGGCGGGTTCCTCCTTTGAATAATCCAGAGAAGATTATGAACACCCGGATAGTGTCCGGCTCTGCAAAATAAATTCCACATTCCACCGTGGAGAGAATAAAATGTACACAAGTTCAATCTGCTGACGTTTTTTGTGGCATGACATCACACCACTACCAAGCCTTTACTTGAATCGTTTTTTATTATACCACCTCAGCGCGTTTAGCGAAGCAGTTTCCTTGGCACGTCTTGTCGAAGCAGAGATCGTGTTCCCCTTATTCCGGGATTCTCATCAATACGGACGTGGGTAACCCAACCGCACCATTGATGGTGGCGCTTGGGAGATAAGCGAGTTTTACCAGGCTAGGGGGGACGCATAGTCTTCGTCCGCCTATATATAAGGGATAAGGATTCACCTTCTCACCTACGCCTTCCTCCTCCTTTGCTTATCCATCTCCGCGCACTTGAGCTCCAGCGCCCAAGTTCGCGCATCTCGCCTCGACCTTCTCCGACCATGTCCGGAGCGGGAGGCAAATGGTTGGCCTCCACCATTAAGGAGGAGCACATCACCAAGCTGCGCAGCGCCGGATACCTTTCCGGCGACGTCGCGCACCGGCTGCCCGACGAGGGGCAGCTCATCCCCACCCCCGGGCCCCATGAGAGGGTCGTTTTCCTTCCTCACTTCCTCCGCAGACTGGGCTTTCCACTTCACCCCTTTATCCGGGGGCTCATGTTCTACTACGGACTGGATTTCCATGATCTGGCTCCGAACTTCATCCTCAACATCTCGGCTTTTATCGTCGTGTGCGAGGCTTTCCTCTGCATCCAGCCCCACTTCGGCCTGTGGCTCAAGACCTTCAACGTCAAGCCGAAGGTTGTGAAGGGCACGCAAGCGGAGTGCGGAGGCGCCCTGTTGGGCAAGATGCCCAACGTCCTTTGGTTCGAAGGGGCCTTCGTGGACTCCTTCAAGGGGTGGCAATCGGGGTGGTTTTATATCACCAAGCCACGTGAACCCACGTGGGCGGCGACCCCCGAGTTCAGATCTGGCATCCCTACGCAGCTCACCTCTTGGAAAGAGAAGGGCTTGCGGTGGGGTAATTCGAAGGAGCTGACGGGACTCCAAGCCTATATCCAGAAGCTGGTGAACAAGAAGCTCAGGCTGGTTAACATGGTCCAAGTCATGCTCGTCCGCCGGATTCTCCCATGCCAAGAACAGGCATTCAATCTGTGGGAGTTCAATCCGGAACAGCACCAGGCGTTGAGCGGGCTCTTCGACACAACGTACGAAGGCGCCTGGAGGGTGCTGTTTAAGGGCGCCGAAGCCCCCGCATCCGCGACGGAAGATCGCGGATTCCACTCGCAGCGTCTAGCTGACGAGGTAAGTGATTCTACCCCTTTACGGGACACTTGTTGTTAATAATTCGACCCTAAGCGGGTTTTAATCTCCCTTCTCCTTTGACAGGAGTGGATGAAGAAGGCCGAGCAGCTCATCTTCCCGGCTCCCATACCAGAAGACCCAGTGGACGCCCGTCTAGCGGGGTTGCTGGTTCCGGCACCGCACGTGGTGCCGGAGAAGAAGGCCAAGAAGGTGGCCACAGGAACTCAAAAGAGTTCCCGCTTTCAGGTGTCCGACGACTCCGAGGCGGACTCCTCCCCCGAAGATGAGGAGGAGGAAGAAGACTCTCTCCCAGAGGAGGGAGAGAGGAAGAGGAAGGCTTCCCAACAGGGGAGGCCGAAGGGTCCAAGAGGGGAAGAACTATTCCCCCGGACAGCTCCGCCAACACCAACGTTGGCGAAGAAGAGTGGCCCTCGAGGGCCAGGCCTCAGGCGAGATCGTAAGTATCCGGATCCCTGAATGATCTGTAATTTCTTTTTGTCACCTAGTGTCCTTCTAACACCGCATACTGTCTGCAGTCCGGCCGACGATGATCTCCCTGCTTCGTCGAGCGGGTCGTTGGCAGCGTCGGATCTGGAATCCATCCCGACTGCCTCCACCCCTCGCGCCGACGAGGACACCGAGGTGGGATCCCGGAAAGGGACCCATCAGGAGGAGGCTCTGGAGGCGCCGCAAGGCAGCCTCCCGGACTTTGCGCCGGACTCTACGCCGGAACCCGTAGTGGTTCCAGAGTCCGGAAGGTGGCCCCTTCGCGAGAAGGGCAAGACCGTGACACCGGCGGCCCCCGTCCAACCGGAGGCGCCGGACAACTTGTCGGAGGCGCTCAAAGGCGCTTCCATCGAGGAAGAACACCGCACCATCATGAGTGCGGTGATTCAGAAGGTTCAGCTCGCCAAGAGTGGGCTGACCGAAGCCTGCAGCAGCCTCTTAACAGGCTTTGAGGTAAGAAGTTTAAAATTATGTAATGTAATACCGCATAGACAGTAGCCCCTGATGCTCAGTTCGGCGTTCGAAAAGAAAAGCCGGACTGAGGATCTAAAAAGATATACGCAGGGTTGCTAAATAATATTTTGATATGGGTTTGCAGGCTGCGCTGCTGACCTCTGCCGCACTGACTGCAGAGGTCGGTGCATTGAAGCAGGATCTCGAGCGGTCCGAGCAAGAGCTCGGCCATGCCAAGAAGCAGCTCGAGGAAAAAGAAGGTGAGTAACACCACTTTGAAGATTTACCTTACAGAAAAGGATTTAGGTTGCAATAAAAATGACAAGGATAACGTGGGTTCTGCAGGGGCCACTAACGAGGTGGCAACCCTGAAGGAGGCTGTGTCCGCGGCCGAACGCGATGTGGCCGCAGAACGGGCAGAGCGAGAGAAGCAGGAGGCGCGGGTGGCGGAAGTGCGGCAAGAGCTCCAGGCTCTCATGGAGAAGCATGAGAGTTTGGAGCGCGACTCAAAGACTCGAGAGTCCGAGCTTGCCTCGGCTCTCGAAAGTGCCAAGTCCGCCAAGGCCGAGGCCCGTAAGGCCCTTCAGGAGGTTGAAGATGTGAAGAAGATAGCGGCGGGTAAGGCATTTTTCATGCAAAGCAAGCATGTTAATATAAACTACCTGACACTTACCCGAATTCGGAGCTCTCCAGGGGCGTTTGCAGATCTGCCGCGCAGTGTATCCGATGCCTTCGCATTCTACCGTGGCCAGGAGGGGAGCTCAATGGAGAAGGTCTTCTGGTCTCAGTATGCTGAGGCCGGCCATCCGGTGCCCCCTAGCGACCAACTGAAGCAGCTGGTCGAGCTCCACAAGGCGGCTGAGGAGGCTATGAAGGGCCTCATAGTCCGGCTGTGGCCTGGACAGGCCATGCCTGGGAGCTACTTCGGCCTCGTGCGGCGGCTGGTGGACGCATGCCCCTGGGTGGAGGTCATCAAGCGCTCCGCCTGTATTGAAGGTGCTCGTCGGGCCCTTGCCCGTACAAAGGTGCACTAGGGCAGGCTGGATGCGGAGAGGCTTCTTACAGACCCGCCGCCAGCGGGCAAGGAGTATCATACGCCTGAAATGTATTATAAGACTGTCCTGAAGGGTGCCCGCAATATTGCGGATGAGTGCCCCAGAGATGTAATTTTTGAGTAAAACTCGCTATCTATTATCCTGTGCGCTGAAAACTTTGTTCACATGCGCTAAGCAACACTTGTTTAATTTAAAATATTACCTTCTATGCGGCCGTTTATAAAATCTGAGAGATGGCAAGTCGTTGGCTTCAGCCCCCGAGCCACGAGTGTTGGGGTGTTCGGGATAACTTGAGCACTCTTGTTCCCATTTTTGGGTCCATCTAGGGAGGCGCTCAACACAACGAACAAGGCAACCGGACTTATAATGCTTGAACACTCTCACTTAGCCATAGAATTCTATAATTTTAAATTTCGGCGAAGCCCCTAGTATTCGGAAGACCAAATTCGGGGCGCTATCCACGCCTTCGTCGGACATTATCCGGGACTTCGCTCGAAGCGGCATGAGTCTTTAGGGACCCGAAAAGACCTCTCGAACAGCGACCAGTCTCTCGCCTTATCATGCCAGTCAGTTTTAGCTTTCTCCACTGAGGCGCTCGGCTGGCTCAACCGGGGCGCAATCGTAGTGGTTCTCCCAGTGCCACCTTAGCCGACAGAACGGAATGTAAGGCACCAAAACGTGGGAGCCGGGTAAACCCAACTATTGACCCAAGACATGATTCGGAGCCAATTCATATAATGCTATAAGTTTGGGGTGCCGCACTTGTGAAAGTGTTCGGACTTATCACACCATAATGCGGGGAACAAAAGCCCCTGGTGTATTAGGCCGTACCAAAATATACGGGTGCAAGATGTCATTTAATGAACATATATATATAAAGTAATGTAATTACAGGCGAAAAGTGCTGCATTATTTATTCAAGGAAGTTTGCTATAAGTGCGGACTGATACAAATAGTGCGGTAGGCAAGGGTGGGCTGCGGACTTGGTGTATATAATCAAATTTAATGCTCGTAATGGAGACCACCTGAGTGTTCGTCGCAGCCTTCTTTCTTCCCTGGCCGTTGCATCGTGAGTTCGGCAGGTTCACTGCTGGACAGGGCCTCTGATTAACGGAGTCCTGTGTATACAAAGAAGGAAAATAATAATAATAAAAAAAGAGTGACACACTTGCGAGCCCCTGGTGTGGTCGAGCCGCACTCTGGGTCTATTGTGGTCGCGCCCCTTCCCCTACGCCCATGGTATCTCCAAAGTGTAATGATGTACGTGGAGGGTTGTTCTTGCGATCATGCGAGGGCTGGGGTCAGGGCCGCACTGCTACGCGTGCTCGGATCGTGCCAGGTGGTCTTGGTTTGTCTTGGTTCCGTATTTCCGTTGACCGTGATGACTCCACGAGGGCCTGGCATCTTGAGCTTGAGGTATGCATAATGCGGCACCGCGTTGAACTTTGCAAACGCGGTTCGTCCGAGCAGAGCTTGATAGCCGCTGCGGAACGGGACTATGTCGAAGATTAACTCCTCGCTCCGGAAATTATCCGGGGATCCGAAGACCACTTCCAGTGTGACTGAGCCTGTACAATTGGCTACAACACCTGGTATGACGCCTTTAAAGGTCGTCTTCGTAGGTTTAATCCTTGAGGGGTCTATGCCCATTTTGCGCACTGTATCCTGATAAAGCAGGTCCAGGCTACTGCCGCCATCCATCAGGACTCTCGTGAGGTGAAATCCATCGACGATTGGGTCTAAAACCAATGCGGCGAATCCGCCATGGCGGATGCTGGTCGGATGGTCTCTTCGATCGAAAGAGATCGGACAAGAGGACCATGGATTGAACTTCGGGGCGACTGGATCCATTGCGTATACGTCCCTTAGTGCACGCTTCCGCTCCCTCTTGGGTATATGGGTTGCGTATATCATGTTGACCGTCCGCACTTGTGGGGGGAAACCCTTCTGTCCTCTACTGTTCGGCGGCCGGGTCTCTTCCTCGTCGTCGCTATGCAGCCCCTTGTCATTGTTTTCGGCAATTGACTTGCCTGCCTGCTTGAATACCCAACAGTCTCTGTTGGTGTGATTAGCTGGCTTTTCGGGGGTGCCATGTATCTGGCATAAGCGGTCAAGTATTCGGTCCAAGTTGGACGGACCCGGAGTGGTTCTTTTGAATGGCTTCTTCCGCTGACCGGGTTTAGAGCCTCGGAATCCAGCATTGACTGCCGTATCCTCCTTGTCGTTGCCTTTAATACGGCGTTTATTTTTGCTTCGACGCGACCTGCCATTGTGGTCCTTAGTATCCGGACTGCCAGAATTTTTGCTGAAGTTGTTGCCGCGAGCTAGCCAGCTATCCTCTCCCGCACAGAAGCGGGTCATTAATGATGTGAGGGCTGCCATGGATTTTGGCTTTTCCTGTCCCAGGTGCCGGGCTAGCCACTCGTCACGGATGTTATGTTTGAAGGCTGCAAGGGCCTCTGCATCCGGACAGTCGACGATTTGGTTTTTCTTTGTCAAGAACCGTGTCCAGAACTGTCTAGACGATTCGTCTGGCTACTGAATTATGTGGCTTAGGTCATCGGCGATGGTCGCACATATGTGCCCTGGAAGTTGTTGAGGAACGCGGCTTCCAGGTCTTCCCAACACCCAATTGACTCTGCGGGCAAGCTGTTAAGCCAATGCCGAGCTGGTCCTTTAAGCTTGAGTGGGAGGTATTTGATGGCGTGGAGATCGTTGCCGCGGGCCATATGGATGTGAAGGAGATAATCTTCAATCCAAACCGCGGGGTCTGTTGTGCCATCGTAGGATTCAATGTTTACGGGTTTAAACCCTTCAGGGATTTGATGATCCATTACTTCGTCAGTGAAGCATAGCGGGTGTGCGGCGCCTCTATATTGAGCAATGTCACGACGTAGCTCGAGTGAGCGTTGTCTGCTGTGTTCGGCCCGGCCGGAGTTGTTGTATCCGGCGCGACAGTATTCGTCGTGGGTCGCGGGGCGCCCACGTGATCCGTAGATGGATCTAGATTGCCTTGCTTTGTCCTCCAATATATCTCGCAAGTCCGGCGCGTTCCCTCTTGGCTTCGTACTTTTGGAGCGATGCCGGCGTACGGTCTTGGTGGAGGGCCTGAATGCCTCTCTGTCATGACCATGGGGTGGTCGGTCAGCCGTATCGTGCGCTGGTGATGAAGGTATGTATGCTTCTTCCTCTAATCGGGGGAGCAACTTGCATTTTGGGTAACTTTTGGAGGGACGTTCGAGTTCATACTCTTCGGCCGCGAGGACCTCAGTCCATCTGTCGGCCAGTAGGTCTTGATCAGCTTGAAGCTGTTGCTGCTTTTTCTTTAGGCTATTTATCGTGGCGATAAGCCTGCGTTTAAAACGCTCTTGTTTGACGGGATCCTCAGGCACGACGAATTCGTCGTCGCCAAGGCTTGCTTCGTCTCCGGAGAGAGGCATGTAATTATCATCCTCGACCTCTTCGTCTGCCGCTCTCTCGCGAGGGCTTGCTTCTGCATCCTCCTCCGCTGAAACTTGCTGGAGGGGATTGTCTTCGGCACTGTCTGGAGTGTTATTATCTCCTGTGCCGGAATCTCCATTCTTGCTGTGGCGGGATTTAGAGCGGCGCCGCTAACGCCGGCGCTTGGGCTGTTTCTTTAAGGAATCTGCCTCCGCTGCTTCTTCGCCGTCCCCATCTTTTGGGGTGTCCACCATGTATATGTCGTATGACGAGGTGGTCTTCTAGTCCCCTGTAGGCGCTGGTTCTTGTTCGTCTCCGGCATCGTCGTCCATACCGGCGATGTCTTCGGAGTCGTAGTCTAGCATGTCGGTTAGATCATCGACAGTGGCTATAAAGTGGGTGGTGGGTGGTCTCTGAATTTCTTCGCCGTCCGTATCCCAACCATCCTGGCCATAGTCCGGCCAGGTCTCTCCGGATAGCGAGAGATGCTTTAGCGAATGCAGGATGTCGTCAAAAGGCGAGTGATGAAAGATGTCCGCCGCAGTGAACTCCATGATCGGCGCCCAATCGGATTCGATTGGTAGAGGCGCCGGAGGTTCGGAGTCCGGCACCTTGGAGTCACGAGCTTTATGGGGGACAAGGTCAGAGTTCGGCTCCATCGCCACGGAAGTTGCAGCCCTCGAGGCGGTGTCCAACCACCGGTCCTCGATCTGGGCGATCGGCTCCGGACTGAGGGTCGGAGCGGATTCGTGTGCGGCCACCAATGCACTATCCGGCGGCAGAGCTAAATCATGCCCATCGTGACAGCGCGGCACGCTCGGCTGTGGCTCGAGTCCGTCGAAGATCAAGTCCCCGCGAATGTCGGACGTGAAGTTTAGGCTTCCAAACCTGACCTGATGGTCAGGGGCGTAGCTTTCGATCTGCTCCAGATGGCCAAGTGAGTTGGCCCGCAGTGCGAAGCCGCCGAATACGAAGATCTGTCCGGGGAGAAAAGTCTCGCCCTGAACGGCGTTGTTGGTTGAAGAAGCCATCGAGCCTATCGGTGACGGCACAGAGGAACTCTCAATGAAAGCACCAATGTCGGTGTCAAAACCGGCGGATCTCGGGTAGGGGGTCCCGAACTGTGCATCTAGGCGGATGGTAACAGGAGACAAGGGACACGATGTTTTACCCAGGTTCGGGCCCTCTTGATGGAGGTAAAACCCTACGTCCTGCTTGATTAATATTGATGATATGGGTAGTACAAGAGTGGATCTACCACGAGATCAAGGAGGCTAAACCCTAGAAGCTAGCCTATGGTATGAATGTTGTAATGGAGGTTATGTCCGACGGACTAAAGCCCTCCGGTTTATATAGACACCGGAGAGGGGTAGGGTTACATAGAGTCGGTTACAATGGTAGGAGATCTACATATCCGTATTGCCAAGCTTGCCTTCCACGCCAAGGAAAGTCCCATCCGGACACGGGACGGAGTCTTCAATCTTGTATCTTTGTAGTCTTGGAGTCCGGCGGACGATGATAGTCCGGCTGTCTGGACACCCCCTAGTCCAGGACTCCCTCACCCATAAACATCCAAAACGGGTAATATAATAGCATGGAACAATCAAAAATTATAGATACGTTGGAGATGTATCAGATGCACACCCACTTAGTTTCTTTTGTTGAGATTTCATACATTTATAGCTCTAGTGCATTCGTTGCATGGCAATCCTACTCCTCATGTTGACATCAATTGATGGGCATCTCGATAGCCCGTTGATTAGCCTCGTCAATGTGAGACTTTCTCCTTTTCTGTCTTCTCCACACAACCTCCATCGTCATATTCTATTCCACCCATAGTGCTATATCCATGGCTTACGCTCATGTATTGCGTGAGAGTTAAAAAAAGCTGAAGCGTATTAAAAAGTATGAACCAATTGCTTGGCTGAAACCGGGGTCGTGCATGATGGGAGTATTTTGTGTGACGAAAATGAAACATAGCCTAACTATATGATTTTGCAGGGATAAGCTTTCTTTAGCCATGTTATTTTGAGAAGACATGATTGCTTTGTTAGTATGCTTGAAGTATTACTATTTTCATGTTAATATGGACTTTTATCTTGAATCATTTGGATCTGAACATTCATGCCACAATAAAGAAAAATTACATTGAGAAATATGCTAGGTAGTATTCCACATCAAAAATTCTGTTTTTGTCATTTACCTACTCGAGGACGAGCAGGAATTAAGCTTGGGGATGTTTGATACATATCCAAAGTATCTATAATTTTTGATTGTTCCATGCTATTATATTACCCGTTTTGGATGTTTATGGGCTTTACTATACACCTTTATATCATTTTTGGGACTAACCTACTAACCGGAGGCCCACCCCAAATTGCTATTTTTTTGCCTATTTCAGTGTTTCGAAGAAAAGGAATATCAAACGGAGTACAAACGGAATGAAACCGAGAGATCTTTTTGGAACAAAGGCAATCCAGGAGACTTGGAGTGGACGTCAAGAAGTAGCCGAGGCGGCCACGAGGGTCCTAGGCACGCCCTAGGGGGGTGGGCGCGCCTCCCATCCTCGTGGGCCCCTCGTGGCTCCCCTGACCAACTTCCTTCGCCTATATGTACTTACGTACCCCGAAAACATCCAGGAGCACCAGGAAACCCTATTTCCACCGCCGCAACCTTCTGTACCCGTGAGATCCCATCTTGGGGCCTTTTCCGGCGCTCCGCCGGAGGGGGAATCGATCATGGAGGGCTTCTACATCAACACCATAGCCTCTCCGATGAGTTGTGAGTAGTTTACCATAGACCTTCATGTCCATAGTTATTAGCTACATGGCTTCTTCTCTCTCTTTGAATCTCAATACAATGTTCTCCTCGATCTTCTTGGAGATCTATTTGATGTAACTCTTTTTGCGGTGTGTTTGTCGAGATCCGGTGAATTGTGGGTTTATGATCAAGTTTATCTATGAGAAATATTTGAATCTCCTCTGAATTCTTTTATGTATGATTGGTTATCTTTGCAAGTCTCTTCGAATCATCAGTTTGGTTTGCCCTACTAGATTGATCTTTCTTGCAATGGGAGAAGTGCTTAGCTTTGGGTTCAATCTTGCGGTGTCCTTTCCCAGTGACAGCAGGAGCAGCAAGGCACGTATTGTATTGTTACCATCGAGGATAAAAAGATGGGGTTTATATCATATTGCCTGAGTTTATCCCTCTACATCATGTCATCTTTCTTAATGCGTTACTCTGTTCTTATGAACTTAATACTCTAGATGCATGCTAGATAGTGGTCGATGTGTGGAGTAATAGTAGTAGATGCAGGCAGAAGTCGGTCTACTTGTCGCGGACGTGATGCCTATATACATGATCATGCCTAGATATTCTCATAACTATGCACTTTTCTATCAATTGCTCGAACAGTAATTTGTTCACCCACCGTAATACTTATGCTATCTTGAGAGAAGCCACTAGTGAAACCTATGGCCCCCGGTTTATTTTCCATCATATAAGTTTCCAATCTATTCTATTTTGCAATCTTTACTTTCCAATCTATATAATAAAAATACCAAAAATATTTATCTTATCTTATTATCTCTATCAGATCTCACTTTTCCAAGTGGCCGTGAAGGGATTGACAACCCCTTTATAGCATTGGTTGGAAGGTTCTTGTTTGTTTGTGTAGGTACGAGGGACTTGTGTGGAGCCTCCTACTAGATTGATACCTTGGTTCTCAAAAACTGAGGGAAATACTTACGCTACTTTGCTGCATCACCATTTCCTCTTCAAGGGAAAACCACGCAGTGCTCAAGAGGTAGCAATTTGCATGGTGTAAGGACCATCGATACGTAGTATACTGGTTTTTGAAGTGGGAATTTATGTCCCTCTTCATATCGTTCGACGACGAGCACCGCACTCACCACCTGGTGAGTTGCAGATATGTAGAGCAACATCGGTTCATCGATGTTTAGTGCGGCTAGGATTGGGTTATTCGCTAACAAAGTTTTTATTTCTTCTAGTCCGGCTATGGCATCGTCTGTCCACACGAAGTGGTCGGTGTAGTGGAGCAGGCGATATAATGGCAACGCCTTTTCCCCTAGTCTGGAGATAAAATGTCTCAAAGCTGCCATGCACCCAACTAGTTTTTGGACCTGCTTGAGGTCTGTTGGTGTTGCCAACTGTGACAGGGCTCGGATTTTGGCTGGGTTTGCTTCAATTCCTCTATTGGAGACAATGAACCCAAGCAGTTTTCCGGCTGGAACGCCAAAAACGCATTTTTCTGGATTGAGCCATATGTCATATGCTCAGAGGTTGTCGAATGTAAGGCGTAAGTCATCCACCAATGATTCGACATGCTTGGTTTTGATGACTACGTCATCTACATATGCCTCCACAATTTTGCCAATTTGCTTTTCCAGGCATGTTTGAATTATGCGTTGGCATTCTTGAGCCTGAAAGGCATAGTGTGGAAGCAGAAGGTCCCATACGGAGTGATGAATGCCGTTCGGCTTGGTCGGATTCTTTCATCTTAATTTGATGGTATCCGGAGTATGCGCCGAGGAAGCATAGGGAATCGTGTCCTGTGGTCGTGTCAATAATCTGATCAATGCAAGGTAGTGGGAAGGGGTCCTTAGGGCAAGCCTTATTAAGGTATTTGAAATCCACACACAGGCGCCAAGATTTATCCTTCTTCGTTACCATGACCAGGTTTGCTAGCCAACAATCACTCCCCCTCCACCAACAATCACATTCCACGGCTTTTCCGAAACAAGCGGTGTTGTCCATACCAACAACAGTCCCGGGGGAGTTTTGTTTAATTATTTGCATTTTTGAGTTCGGGACTGGGAATCCCTATTACCGCCCTTTTCTCGTGCGATAGACATGTAGCCTATACCTAGAGCACAAGTTGGTGCATTAGTCAATCAATATCGATTTATATTAAAGGCTAAATGCATTGGAGGTATAGATGTACTACTCTCTTTGTTTTTTAGCTGATGTACACTCTTTGTTCGAAGACCGAGGGAGTACACGTGCATGCACTCATATACACAGCCAGGATGGTTTGTGCGCAAGGGTTGGACTCATGCCGCGCATGCGTAAAGTTTTGTTTAACTAATTTCTTTGCTCTGCCAACTAACAGGTGGGACCCAGAAACCAGGTGACTATTTAACTAGTCAACAAAGCGCCACGTCGACTATGTGTCCGGTAAGTAGGGTGCAACATGTTGCTCTACGATGAGCTAGAGATCGTATAATCACGACAAAACTATATATAGTGACCGTAAAGAGCGTATTGTTACATACATTGACCACCAGTGTATTTTTCTTGTTTCAAATTAAGCCATATTAACCGGAAAGGACGTAGTACGGACTAGTACTAGTACTGCTTTGATGTGTCCCGTCAACTCGCCGAACGAGGGGAAGCTTGCTTACTACGCCTCTCCCTCGCCCACGCGCGCGGTGGCTCACAAGATGAGGAGAGGATTTTGACTACAGCGCCCTCTCCCTCTCCCTCTCCCTCGCCCTCGCCCTCGCGGTAGACGTGCAACAATTAATTCGGTGTCAGATTGCCAGAAGCATATTGTAATGTAGTATCATCATTGTTGGACCTTCCGAAGAGGCGAAGATCCAAGTGCAAGGTTCACACGAGTACGAACTGTTGAACCTCCTGAAGAGGCAAAGAGCCAAGCGCAAGGTTTTATAGGAGTTGTCATCCTAGTAGGAGTGTACTACAACTATAGCGAATGATGCTACTGTATGATGCCGCCACATCACCTATATCCAAAGTTGTGCCACCTTTTTTTTCTCAAAGAGCATGTTGGAGCCCGTGCAACAACCACACAACTTGCACGTACACATAACACATTTACTAGTAATAAATTCTAAAGGACAAATGCCAATATGCCACACAAGTTCATCTCCAATTCATGTGATAAATTTGTGCACGACTAGTCTACATATATTCACAGCGCTACCTTTCACAATTTGCCGTACTACACTTACACATTATAGATGGGCTACATGTCCTCCTCCAGGTTCCCGTCCCACGTGTTCTTCATGGATGGCACGATCCATAGTGGTGGGCAACGGAATCATTGTCGCAACTTTCTAGTATGGTTCCACATGATGGAGACTCATCCAAGCTGAAGCGGCATAAATCAGGGATAGCGTGTCCCAGCATGTCATTCATCCGGCGGTGCGCACTAAAGACACAACCATGCTTCATGAACGGCAGGCCTTCCGTGTCGTGCATGGAAGGTGGCATCCGCTCCAAAAGTGTTCCTCGGCACCCACGTAGCATCACGGGGGTCGAACTCGGCGCCGTTCATCTGGTACACGCGGCATCTCAGATCTAGACACATGGTGACATACATAGTCAAGGTCCATGCATAATAATGTTGTGCTCAAATATGGCTGTCAGTAATACTGTGCAGCAAATAGTACTACTCCGGTATAGAGGAAGTGAAATAACCGGCTTATTATATATAGCCACTCTTGGCTACATGGATGAGATAGTAAGACATGGAAAAACAAAAATGGTGGCAACTAGTGGGTTCAAGTCTTCAAGGGCCTAGCTAGCTATACACGTCCTCCAAGGTAAAAAGTACTTCGACTAGTACTAGTAAGTAGCACAACAATGAAAGAGAAGGCAAGAGGGTTAAAAAATGGAATACCTGGGTAGCTGGTGACGGTCCGATCGTGGTAGATTGTGTGACCATGTTGCACATCAGTCGTACCATGGGTAACGACTGCTAAGATAGTTGATCCCAATATGCAAAAGTCAGCTACAAGGTTCCAGGTTAGACCGAATCACGGATGCAAATGCACATCCAGGATCGGCGATCTTATTTTGATAGGGGATGACTGGTCCCGGCAAAATAATGGAGTACTGTTAGGGATGCAAATGATGGTTTGCGCATTGCATTTGTAATCTCCCGTACCGTAGAGGGAGATGAGCGCGGGGCTTGGGGCGCCATTCATGGCGGCCTTCTGCATCACGGGAGAGAGAGGGAGATGGGCGTGGGGGGAGAGGAAGGAGAGGGAGAATAAGGAGGAGACGGAGCCGGCCTGGAGGAGGCACTCGCCGGCAGCAGGGCGCGGCAAGGCTCGTGGCAAAGCTCGGTTCCTTGGAGCGCTGCGGGAGCAGGGATCTCCTTCCCCTGGAGCGAGCGTGGCGGCGCAGGCTCCCTCGGGCCCGGCGCGGCCCAGGGCGAGCCCGATCTGGACTAGGCAGGCCCAGGCGGCTGGAGACAGCTGAGGAGGGCAGGTGACGTGGGAATTGAGGGAGGAGGTTGGTGGAGGCCAAAAATGGCATGGGAGGCATCTATAAATAGAAAGGAGCTAGGGTTTGAGGATTTGGGGGCGTTTCTGGACCCTCCGATCGCGATCCCACGGCTCTGGTCGGAGGGCGGTTTTAGGATGAGCTAGGTGGCTGCAAGTGGGCTGTGTAGGAGGCCTCGGGCTGAGGGGAGAGAAGAGACGTGCGACCCGGCGACTGTTTCGGAGACCGAAACGTCCGACGAATAAACCGACTATATGTTCAACGGTGAAAGTGCAACTATCCCTAGGTGGTTTTAGTAATTCATAACAACATATAGCTCATTGAGCTAATGCTATTCCAAGACTATTATTTCAGGAAAGCTCAATGAATGGCATGGCATGGATGATGAAAGTGGATCTCTCAAAATATCAAGGACAAAGGATTGGCTCAAGCTCAAAAGCTCAAGACTCTTCATTTTACATTTTAGTGATCCAAGATCACATTGAGTCTATAGGAAAAGCCAATACTATCAAGGAGGGATGAGGTGTTTCTTAATGAGCCTCTTGCTTCAAGTGCTTAGTGATATGCTCCAAAAACCCTCAACTACTTTCTCACATCCACATATGACCTAAACCCAAAGTCAAAATCGGTCCCACCAATTCTTTCTATCCGGCGCCACCGAGTTCATATGTCATAGCCATTGCCACAAACCCTAGGCAAATCGGTCTTACCGATAGGGATCTCGGTCTCACCGAGATGGGATTGTAATCTCTCTATTTCCCTTCGTAACGTTTCGGTCTAACCGAAGTGAGCGATCGGTCCCACCAAGATTGCAATGTAAACTCCATGTTTCCCTTTTATAACATTTCGGTCTCACCGAAATGAGCGAATCGGTCCCACCGAGTTTACCTGACTAACTCTCTGGAAAGCTTATTACCAAAATCGGTCTCATCGAGTTTGTGTAATCGGTCTCACTGAGATTAAGTTATGCCCTAACCCTAATCATATCGGTCCTACCGAGTTGCATGTCGGTCCCACCGAAAATCCTAACGGTCACTAGGTTTACTAAATCGGTCTGGCCGAGTTTGTTGATTCTGTCCCACCGAGTTTGGTAGATTGTGTGTAATGGTTAGATTTTGTGTGGAGGCTATATATACCCCTCCACCTCCTCTTCATTCGTGGAGAGATCCATCAGAACAAACCTACACTTCCAACTTACCATTTCTGAGAGAGAACCACCTACTCATGTGTTGAGGCCAAGATATTCCATTCCTACCATATGAATCTTGATCTCTAGCCTTCCCCAACTTGCTTTCCACTCAAATCTTCTTTCCACCAGATCCAAATACCATGAGAGAGAGTTGAGTGTTGGGGAGAGTATCATTTGAAGCACAAGAGCAAGGAGTTCATCATCAACGCACCATTTGTTACTTCTTGGAGAGTGGTGTCTCCTAGATTGGCTAGGTGTCACTTGGGAGCCTCCGACAAGATTGTGGAGTTGAACCAAGGAGTTTGTAAGGGCAAGGAGATCGCCTACTTCATGAAGATCTACCGCTAGTGAGGCAAGTCCTTCGTGGGCGACGGCCATGGTGGGATAGACAAGGTTGCTTCTTCGTGGACCCTTCGTGGGTGGAACCCTCCGTGGACTCGCGCAACCGTTACCCTTCGTGGGTTGAAGTCTCCATCAACGTGGATGTACGATAGCACCACCTATTGGAACCACGCCAAAAACATCCGTGTCTCCAATTGCGTTTGAATCCTCCAAACCCTTCCCTTTACATTCTTGCAAGTTGCATGCTTTAATTTTCGCTGCTTATATACTCTTCGCATGCTTGCTTGAATTGTGTGATGATTGCTTGACTTGTCCAAAGATAGCTAAAATCTGCCAAACTCTAAAATTGGGAAAAGGTTAAGTTTTTAATTGTTCAAGTAGTCTAATCACCCCCCCTCTAGACATACTTCAAGGTCCTACAAGTGGTATTAGAGCTTTGATCTCCATTTGCTTTGATTGCCATAGCTTTTGGTGGTCATAGCCTTGGTTTCACAACCTAGGAGAGTATGGCGTCTAGCGAGGGAAATTATCACCGTAGAGGTCCTTACTTTGATGGTACTAATTTTGCTAGTTGGAAACATAAGATGAAAATGCATATTCTTGGACATAACCCCGCCGTTTGGGCTATTGTGTGTATTGGCTTGCAAGGTGAATTCTTTGATGGCAGAGAGCCGAACCGTGAAGCTAGCGCGAAAGAATTGAAGATGCTGCAATACAATGCTCAAGCTTGTGATATCCTCTTCAATGGCTTGTGCCCCGAAGAATTCAACAAAATCAGCCGTCTTGAGAATGCAAAGGAAATTTGGGATACTTTGATTGATATGCATGAAGGTACCGACTCCGTCAAGGAATCCAAGTTGGATGTGCTCCAAAGTTAGCTTGACAAGTTCAAAATGAAGGATGGTGAAGGTGTCGCTGAAATGTACTCTAGGCTTGCTCTTATCACAAATGAGATTGCCGGCTTAGGGAGTGAAGAGATGACCGATAGATTCATCATCAAGAAGATCCTAAGAGCATTGGATGGAAAGTATGATACCGTATGCACATTGATCCAAATGACGCCAAACTACAAAGATCTCAAGCCAACGGAAGTCATTGGAAGAATTGTTGCTCATGAGATGTCACTCAAGGATACGGAGGAACTTCACAACAAGTCAAGTGGTGCTTACAAAGCCTCATGTGAAGCCCCCACATCTTCAAGTGAGAAACAAACCTTCAATGAAGAATTGAGCTTAATGGTGAAGAACTTCAACAAATTCTACAAGAGTAGAAGCAAAGAAAGAAGCTCTAAGTCAAGGTCCTACAATGACAAAAGATCTTCTAGTCGAGAGCGCAATTGCTACAATTGTGGGAGACCCGGGCACTATTCCAATGAGTGTACGGCACCCTACAAAAGAAGAGAAGACTCTCCAAAAAGAAGAAGCAAAAGAGAAGAATCACCACCAAGAGAGAGGAGGAGTAGAGATGATCGTTATGAACGAAGACCCTCACGGAGAAGCAAGGATTCGGAAAGGAAGGACAAGTCATCAAGGAGCTACACAAAACGAAGACATCAATCTCATGTTGGTGAATGGGCATCCGGCTCCGACTCGGACAATCACTCCGAGAGAAGCTATCACTCCGACTCCGAATATACTCAAGATGAAGGTGTTGTCGGTCTAGCACTTGTGTCAACCAACTCCTACAACATATTTGACTCACCAAATGAAGGAATTGGAAGATGCTTCATGGCCAAAGGTCCTAAGGTAACACATCCCGAGTATGTTGATTTCAATAGTGATGAAGATGACTTGCTAGGTGATGATGATTTACTTGTTGACAACTCTAGTGATGAATACTATGATGAAACATCAATTAATCATGCTAATCAAGATAAAACGAATGACAATGATAAGGAGAAGATTGAGCTTCTAACTAAAGAACTAAACACTCTTAAGTTAGCTCATGAAACTATCTTCGAAGATCATCGAGAACTTTTAAGGGCTCATGAGAAGTTACGCTTTGAAAAGCTCAATCTTGAGCAAGAGCATGAGTTCTTAAAGGCAATCAATGATGATCTCCGTAAGAAAAGTTCTTCTTACATTGCCAAGCGTTTACTCTTATCTACTTACATGCCTCAAGTCAAGTCTAGTAACAAGTACAAGAAAGATCCTTCCTCTAGTAGTAACAATAATAATGCCAAATCCAATATTGTTGCTTCTAGTAGTTCTATTGATTCCACTAATGATTCTCTTAGCCAAGTTACACTTGAGCAAGAAAATAGCTTATTGAAGGGAATTATAGAGAAAGGTGTATACAAGAGCCTTGCCGGGAGTAAGCAATTCGAGGAAATTGTATGCAAGCAAGGAAGGCACCGGAAGAATCAAGGTGTTGGTTTTGAACAAAAGTTCAATGCCAATGGAGTTGAGTGGGAAGAAGATCAATACCCCAAGACGAAGTTTGTTCCTCAACAAGAGAAGTATGATCCTACTTCCTTCAAGGGAACACAAGCACAAGATGATCTTCCACCACAAGACCACATGAACAAAGGCAAGGACAAGCTTCAAGAGGAGATTGATGCATTTGAAGAAACACCTAAGGCCTTGTTCAAGTGGGTTCCCAAGACTACGTCAAGTTCTACTTCATCAAGTACAACTACAACTCCAAGGATTCCCATCAAGATGATGTGGATCCCGAAGAATAAGAACTAGAGAGTTCTTGAGGGTGACTCCGCCAACATTCTTCACTCATATCATTATGGCAAGGACAAGTGCAATCAACTTCCTCATCTTGCACTAGTTCAAGGAGTCACAAACCCTCATGTTGGTAAGGCAAGGGACAAGGTAACCTAATGTTTTCATGGACATCATCTTCTGTGTGCATCACTCTATGTCTATGGATATTCTTGTTTGTTCCTTGTGGGACTAACCCATGTAGGTATGTTGAAAGTGCAACTCACTCCAAAGGATTGCTCCAAATGATCTACATCAACATTGAGCATCCACATCATCAACACCTACATGAAGTCATCATTGACAGAACCCAAGGTTAGTTCATCCCTCTAAGGGGGGATCTCACATCTAGGGGGAGCTTAACTCTAAGAATTGAGTCAAAGCAACTCTAATGGTGTGAACACATCAATGCATTATGTAAAAGTGGTAACCCCACTTGAGCTTAAACGATGAGTATGACCTATGGTCAAATGTTCTCATTTGACTCCTAAGTCAATATACTCATATATAGATGACCTAGTCATCGCCAATTGTTTGATAGATACTAGAATTGGTTGTGCATGCTTTGCCACATACTTCATTTGCCATTTTATTGTGTGAGCATGTTGGTTGCATATTTTACTCATTCGAGGACATCCACTTGCTGCTTTGATTGATTGGCTTCTTTTTCTTTGGCCAAGTGGATGGACAAGAATGCCTAAGAACCTTCTCTAGCTATCTATGATTTTCTCGTCTCAAACTATATTCATGCTACATCACAAAATTTGATCAAGTCATATTCGAACCACTCTGTGTGAGGAGCACTCGGAGTCCCCGATTCGTCATAGACTTAAACTTCCAGTACTTCTTTGTGATTCTCGGTCTGACCAATTCCTCCATTTCGGTCCTACCGAGATCACTAAGTCGATCTAGGTTTTCAATCTCGGTGCAACCGATTTGAACTTTTCGGTCACACCGAGTTGCTGTAACTGCTTGCAATTATGCATCTCGGTGCCACCGAGCTGTTCCACTCGGTCACACCGACAGTGTTGGGCTATATATACTCACGGGCAAAAAATTTGGAAATTTTCTCCAAACCCCTTCGCCCGCGCATAGCTCGCTCTGCCTCCAGGGTCTCCGGATCGTCTCCTCGTCGCCAGCCGCCTCTTGTCGCTGGTCTCCGCCGCTGTCAACGGAATTCACCCCCACCGTTGCCGCCGTAGCGAGTTCATCACCAAGCTAGGGTATGGACTCGATCACAGTGCTATCCCCATCCGATTCCTAGCACATTGTGTTCATTATGATTCTTGCCACGATTGAAACACTCCTATCCAGTCAATACAATCCTTAGAATAGATGCGATTTGAAAATTTAGGGTTAGGTTTCCGCCGAAACCATCTCGGACCCACCGGGTTGAAAAACTCGGTCCCACCGATTTGGCTAACGCCATTGCACTAATAACTCTCGGTCTGACCGAGAATTGCTAATCAGTGTGACCGATTTTAGAACTTTCTGAAGCCCTAGCAGTCTCGGTGCCACTGAACTGTGACTCGGTCTGACCGAGTTCACTAGTTTAGGTTCCAAAACTGCTTCGGTATCACTGAGTTTGAAAATCGGTTGATCCAAAATGCTTTCTGTGGAAAACTAAAACTAAGTTTTTGAATCATTCTTTTGCAAAAATCACTGCATTTTGTGATGCTCATCCATTCTATCTCATCAATAACTATTCACAGGGTCAGCAGTCAGAATTTGCAGCATGTCAGACCAAAGTGATAGTCAGAACAAGTCAGAAGAGCACAATCACATGAGTGAGGGCACTAGTCCCTCTAGCACTTTAGATGATGGCAGTAGGAGCACCCCAAGCAATTTTCCTAAAGCTGCCACCAGGACAAGGAAGAAGAGAACCTCAGAATCTGAGGATGAGGATTATATGGCAGAAGAAGATGAGGCTACTTCCAATAAGGTAGTGCTCAAAAAGGAGTATGCCTCAGCAAAGAACACAAAGCCTGGACTCAATAGGAAGGTCCCTGCCAAGAGGACACCTATGCTGAAGGTTAGAGGATCAACTCAAGTGCCTGAAAAGCCTGATCCCAAAGAGGCACCCGCAAGAAGAGTCACAACTTCCAAACCCAAGAAAGTTCCCACTGGAGAAACTATGAAGTTTACCATTGAATCAGAAGATGAAGTTGCTGGTCAAGATAAGAAGAAGAAGAGAGCCAGAACCACTACTGCCCAGGTTCTTGGAAATGCCTCTATGAGGATAGACTCTGAAGAGGAAGAAGAGGTTGCTGCACCAGCACCCAAGGCACAAAAGCTGATGGGTGATGCTATAAAGTCAGGGGCTGCAACATCAAAGCCCAAGGAAGCACCCAAAGCTGCCCCCAAGCCCAAGATTGCACCAAAGAGGAATACCACGAGTATTCCAGCTGCTGAGAAGAACAAGGCCCCAGGGCCTGAAGTTGCTGATGAGGAAGATGATGAAGGACAAGTCATGAGGAAGCTAAAGCCCAAGATTCCATACCACAATGATGCTCATCCTGTGGCTGAGAACATGAAGTTGAGAAAGGATGCAGGACTCAGACTGTGGAGGCTGTCAGATCCATATGCTATCAGGAGAAGGACTGTTGTTGATTACAGGTTCCACACTAAGGAACAGCAGGATTTCTATGAGACAGTGTTGTTGGACAAGAAGCCTATAGTTTGTGACATGAGGTGGGTCGACTGGACCTACATGAAGGAAAATGAAGAACACTATCCTAGAGTGGAAGACAGTTTCATTGCTTGTGGAGTTTCAGACTTTGTTGGGCAGAAGCTCACAAAGTGGAATGATGAGCTCATTATGCAATTCTACTCCATAGCACACTTCTATCCAGATGGCAGGATAGTTTGGATGTCTGAAGGTACAAGGTACCAGTCAACAATTGAGGAATGGGCTAATTTGATCAATGCCCCAAAGGAGAGTGAAGATGACTTGGATGTCTATGCCAAGAAGAAGATGGATCACAATACCATGGCTCATATGTACAAGGAAATCCCTAATGCTGCAGTTGAGACACATAAGTTTGGGTCAGTTCATTTTCTTCTGTCAGGGCTGCCAACAATCAACTGGATCCTAAGGCACACTCTTTTGCCCAAGTCAGGTGACCACAACATGATTAGAGGGCATGCTATCAACTTGCTACACTTGTTTGATGTGCCACAAAAATTCAAGGTCATGAGCCTCATTGTTGAGACCATTAAGAGGACAGCAGCAGACCAGAAGAGAAGTTGTGGGTATGCCCCACAGATTTAGGAGTTGATTAACTCAAAGATGGGCACAGGAACATACTCGCTGGATAAGGAACATTTTTCTATCTATCCAGCCTTTGAGGACAATCAAGTTGTGATGAATGAGAATGAACCATCATCAGTGCAAGCTCAAGAGAAGAAGGAGAAAGCAAAGAAAGAGAAGGCTGCCAAGATGCCAACTCAAGAGGAGGCATCTGAGTACTTTTTGAAGAACAAGCAGGAGCAGCTTGGTTACTTGATAGCATCAACACTGAGGATTGAGAAGGGGTTGGCCACCCTAACTCAAAACCAGGAGAGCCTGGAAAGAATCATGGAACAAAAATTCTATGATCTAGATGTCAAAGTAATTGAGATTCAGTCAGTTGTGGAGCAGCTTCAGGATGACATACAGGAGAGGAAGGGAAAGACAACCACTGATGCATTTGCCAGAGTGCCTAGAGCTCAGAGGCCAGCTACAGTGCCTGTGACAGACACCATAGCCACATCATCTGCACCAGCTACAGCTCCTACAGCTCCAGTGCAACCAGCTCCCGCACCAACTCCTCCAGCTCCATCCACATCAACTGAAGCCTTCGTCCAAGGAGCCATCTCTACACCACCACCTGAAGATCAAGCCTGAGAGTCGATCTAGCACTATGCATTTTCTATGAACTTTTTGGTAACTTGTTGCCAAAGGGGGAGAAAAATGTATGGATCATAGGCTTCGAGAGAGAGAGAGTGTTGCTTTTTGTTCTCTCTTGCTTTGGTGGTTAAACTTTGTTTGCTTTTGATTGCTTGAGATAGTATGCTATTATCTATGAGACATTGATGATCATGTGTTTGATCATAAGCTACACTTATGCTTGTTAGATGATATTATCTTACCTATCCTTATATGATCATTCACTTTGCTTGGTGATGAGTGCATGTATTCAATCTTTATTATTTTGAGCGCTCCACCAAGATGTATGTGACATGGAAGAGTAACCCATGAGATTAATTCCTTGTGCATTTGCACTCCAAAGCAAATCTTAAACTATAAACAAATTTAGGGGGAGCTCTTGCTTATCACATACTTCTCAAAGCGACGATGTTTTTCAATCTTATTATCATTTGTCAAAGCTTTGATCTATATGTTGTCATCAATTACCAAAAAGGGGGAGATTGAAAGTGCAACTATCCCTAGGTGGTTTTGGTAATTCATAACAACATATAGCTCATTGAGCTAATGCTATTCCAAGACTATTATTTCAGGAAAGCTCAATGAATGGCATGGCATGGATGATGAAAGTGGATCCCTCAAAATATCAAGGACAAAGGATTGGCTCAAGCTCAAAAGCTCAAGACTCTTCATTTTACAGTTTAGTGATCCAAGATCACATTGAGTCTATAGGAAAAGCCAATACTATCAAGGAGGGATGAGGTGTTGCTTAATGAGCCTCTTGCTTCAAGTGCTTAGTGATATGCTCCAAAAACCCTCAACTACTTTCTCACATCCACATATGACCTAAACCCAAAGTCAAAATCGGTCCCACCGATTCTTTTTTCCGGCGCCACCGAGTTCATATGTCATAGCCATTGCCACAAACCCTAGGCAAATCGGTCTTACCGATAGGGATCTCGGTCTCACCGAGATGGGATTGTAATCTCTCTGTTTCCCTTCATAACGTTTTGGTCTAACCGAAGTGAGCGATCGGTCCCACCGAGATTGCAATGTAAACTCCCTGTTTCCCTTTCGTAACATTTCGGTCTCACCGAAATGAGCGAATCGGTCCCACCGAGTTTACCTGACTAACTCTCTGGAAAGCTTGTTACCAAAATCGGTCTCACCGAGTTTGTGTAATCGGTCTCACCGAGATTACGTTATGCCCTAACCCTAATCATATCGGTCCTACCGAGTTGCATGTCGGTCCCACCGAAAATCCTAACGGTCACTAGGTTTACAAAATCGGTCCGATCGAGTTTGTTGATTCCGTCCCACCGAGTTTGGTAGATTGTGTGTAATGGTTAGATTTTGTGTGGAGGCTATATATACCCCTCCACCTCCTCTTCATTCGTGGAGAGAACCATCAGAACAAACCTACACTTCCAACTTACCATTTCTGTGAGAGAACCACCTACTCATGTGTTGAGGCCAAGATATTCCATTCCTACCATATGAATCTTGATCTCTAGCCTTCCCCAAGTTTCTTTCCACTCAAATGTTCTTTGCACCAGATCCAAATCCCATGAGATAGAGTTGGGTGTTGGGGAGACTATCATTTGAAGAACAAGAGCAAGGAGTTCATCATCAACGCACCATTTGTTACTTCTTGGAGAGTGGTGTCTCCTAGATTGGCTAGGTGTCACTTGGGAGCCTCCGACAAGATTGTGGAGTTGAACGAAGGAGTTTGTAAGGGCAAGGAGATCGCCTACTTCGTGAAGATCTACCGCTAGTGAGGCAAGTCCTTCGTGGGCGACGGCCATGGTGGGATAGACAAGGTTGCTTCTTCGT
Source organism: Triticum timopheevii (assembly GCA_963921465.1). NCBI lineage: Eukaryota > Viridiplantae > Streptophyta > Magnoliopsida > Poales > Poaceae > Triticum > Triticum timopheevii. The sequence continues at coordinate 429,436,135 of OY997268.1, read as the reverse complement.
GGACCCTTTGTGGGTGGAGCCCTCCGTGGACTCGCGCAACCATTACCCTTCGTGGGTTGGAGTCTCCATCAACGTGGATGTACGATAGCACCACCTATCGGAACCACGCCAAAAACATCCGTGTCTCCAATTGCGTTTGAATCCTCCAAACCCTTCCCTTTACATTCTTGCAAGTTGCATGCTTTAATTTCCGCTGCTCATATACTCTTCGCATGCTTGCTTGAATTTTGTGATGATTGCTTGACTTGTCCAAAGATAGCTAAATTCTGCCAAACTCTAAAATTGGGAAAAGGTTAAGTTTTTAATTGGTCAAGTAGTCTAATCACCCCCCTCTAGACATACTTCAAGGTCCTACAAACGGTTGGGCTATCAAACGGACTCCAAATGCGATGAAACTTGGCAGGCAACCTACCTACACTATAATAAGACTGCACGCCAACTTTTGTCCCGTTCCGAGAACATTTTATGCCACTAATAAAATAATATTTCGGAGATGCCGCGGGCACGTGCGGGTGTGTCTGTGCTCAGAACGGACAGCGGAAAGAACTGGGAGAACCCAAACGGATGCACGTTTTGAAAAACATGTTGATGAAATGCACATGATGACATGGCAAAATGCAACACGCAAGCAAATGACATGGCAACGGCGGCGAATAACTGTAAGACACCTGGCGCATCAGATTCGGGGCGTTACATGGGGTGTGGTGGTGATTGGTGGTTGGACTGAGCGGAGGCATGGGGATTGACGATGCTGGCAGCGGCCACCAAGCCAGTTTGTTCCAGAGGCTTCCTTTCTTAATTGCTCAACAATGAGGTTGTTGGAGATAAGGATAAACGAGGGAAGGCCTTGTCTGCAAATGTGGAGAGGGGTGCAGGTATCTTTTAGTTTAATTTCCATCCATCAGATATGGATTGGACGGTCTATATTGCAAGATGGCACGCGTACCATCATCACCAACTCGGTTTTTTATAAGAGAAGAAATGTAAGTATGGAGATACAACGTATTATCGATACTTGTTTCCGTAAACTAGCATCTACATTCTATTCAACGCCTCAGCATGTGGGGCCTTAGCACAATGACTTCTCGACTGTGTAAAACAAAGGTTTTCCCATCGCCGATATGGAGGGGGTGACGGCGGCGCACTTTTTGGCTTGCTCTAGTCCTAGTAGTCATACTAGGTGGTCTAAGCACGCGTAGATTTATTCTTTTTCACGTCTCGTGTTCGCCGTACTGCCACGACTGTTGATGAATAGACGGTAAGTTATTCACGGGGAAACCCTTATTGAGCGTGTTTGCGAGAGAGAGAGAGAGAGAGATAGTGTGCTTGTGTGATATGTCTAGAGACTAAGGCAATGATAACAAATTCTTTGTGTCTATTTGTGTGGAGGATAGAGAGAGACATGTACATGGGCTTTCTGTTGTGTAACATGGAGACACATATACATAATTAGAGAGTGAGTGTGTGAGATACACATGCGGACATGGGGAGAGATGAGGATCCAGATAAATGGGTGTTTGTGCATGTCTGTGTGTGTTTGTGCGCGTGTTTGTGTGTGAGAGGGAGTGTGTGTATGTGGAGTAGAGAGATCACTAATGATGTAAACCTAGTATAAGGGAAGGGGGAATGGTGTGACATGTGTAGTAGCGGGATAGCATGGGTGCGGGCGGGGGGAGCAGACTATTTGGAAGAGACATCGAGTGTGTGTGGGAGAGGGGTGTGAGAGCGAGAGCGAGCGAGAGAGAGAGAGAGAGAGAGAGAGAGAGAGAGAGAGAGAGCTAGCGACGGAGAGAGAGAGAGAGGAAGAGAGGGGGTGAGAGAGGGGTCGTTTGTGTCCATAAATAGCGTATAGATAGGGAGACAATGTTGATGTTGTTCGAAATTGGCCTATGTACGGAGAAGCAAGGGAAGCGAGTCATCGTGTGTGTGATAGGGACTTCATGAGAGATCTAGAATAGATGGTGTAGAGAACAATGTGCGAGATCAAGAACGATGATACATTAGGGAGCTATGGAAAGAATCACGACATATATGTATACAGGGAAGGAGCTGGGGCGGGTCCGCATGTGGGAGAGATAGAAATAGGAGAGTGGTGCACAAGGAGACAAAGTGTGCTTGTTTGCAGTGGGGGTGGTGTGCGAGGTGAGTGTGCGAGAACCACATAACTAGGGAGATAGACGTTTGGGGGCGACGTTTTGTGTGTATGGGAAAGATACACTCTACATAGTGTGTGTGCTTGGGAAAGAGAGATGCCGGGAGACCTAGAGAGTGGGGGAAGAGACGTGTGCATGCTCGAGAGACAAAGTGATAGAGACCTATATTGTGGTCCGGACTTTAGAAGAGAGACGGGTGTTAATGTGCTTGTGTGTTAGTGTTTGGGGGAGAGAACGACTTCTCTATGTGTGGGGGGCGACGAGGGGGGAGGGGTTGGTTTCAGATAAAGAGTGAGGTGTCTATATTTGAGGGACTTTAGCATAATTGAGATATACATGGTAAATAGTGTGTGCACTCATGGTGGATCAATTTGTTTCACAGTTTGGACTATGAGATAAAGATACTTTGAACATGCGTGATATACCTTGATGTACCAGAATTACAAACCTAAGTTGGATTTTTGGAATTATCCATCATTAGCTTTTGTAATTCATTTAAACGGAGGTACATTTTCTAAGCTGGGATTTCGTGATTTCAAATTCATATACCAAACCTAGAGATATACACATACGGGCATGTTCAAACTTTATAATCATCCACTTTATTCATACACATACACATTTTTGCTTTTGTCATCATATTTAGGACAAACACATTTGGAATTTCATTTGAATTGGACCGTATGATGGTGTTTGCTTGTACTAGCTCAATGATCCATATTTGAATTGAATGGACAGTATAAGTTTCGAGTTGGAGACATTGATTTTCAAAACTTGCACTTCTTTGCGTGCAAAACAAACAAATTCTTGGCCATGATATCATAGTTGGCCATACAAGAGCAGAATAAAATTTCAGGCGCCAAAAGCTTTCAAACTTCCCGCTCACATCAAAATATCTCGCGCCTGAAAGTTTAGCCCTGTGATATTCTTGTTTTACCCCTGCCACATGAACGGAAAAGGGCTGCTTTGGTAACTCCATTGTTTCCCCCTCTTTGCCCCCAACATTCTTCCCCAGAGCCCCTCCCCTTCCCCTCCCCGACCCCCCCAACCACGGGAAGTCGCCGAATCTAGTCCTCCGCCGCAGCGGTGGACCTCACACCTCACAACGCGCCTGTCGAAGCCTTCGTCCACTACACCGGACCCGCTCCACGGATGCCATATTCAACTCCACCGGCCCTGCTTTACCGGCGCTGCAGCCTCATCTGGTTATTTCGATTTGTACTCATTTGGTTTTTCTCTTTATCGTGCAACTGTTCACTTACCACGAATGAGCTTTCTTGTATGTGGACAGGCGCCGCAACCGTAGCACTAGAGCCGCTTCAGTGATGGCGACAGCCGGCCCAAACTCAACCACAACACGAGCACCATCGATGATCCTTAGCTATCAAGTATGACAACGATACCCATACGCCACCGAGAATCAGGTACTATTATCCAACGGTCGGCGCCTACGTTCACTTTCTTAGCATAAGCACCGCACCTTTGAATTTATTCAGGGCATCATTCAATTTTTCATGAGACGCATTATTCTGCTTGTACCTGTAGGGCCATACTTCTGGAAGTGAACATGTTACATGTGCTAAATTACATACTAGTGCACATATAGTTAATATGCTTTAGTTTTGTCCTAAGTATTACTGTACTTCCTAGATATCACTGCCTACTATTTTACTTCTTGTATGCTATATTTATAATAATGGTGTTGTTCTGATGCCACCTGTTGGTTCCATCAGACTGCTTAATGTTCTCTATGCTTAATTACACATCAGCAAACTAGCATGTGGTTCCGCTGCTTTTTGTTTGTTTTACCCTACATTTTCTGATGCTAGCTATTACATCAGTGCTCCGAGCCTCTATTCATTACTTGTTTGTGTGTTCTTGATCTTCCCAAGTTGCATGACTAATTTGATGCTTCTATTAATTATGGAGCTGCCAACCCCATCAAGCAAAATATTTGTTCTTTTGGGGTTGGCACCTCGAACAAGCATAAAAACAGAGGGAAGTGGATATATCGCCGTGTATGCACACATCCTTCTTTCATTAGTTTAGATGAGACACTGATGATCAATTCGGATCAGTGCATGCGATTAAAATTAATTTTACCTAAATAGAGGGTGCAGAATAAACTACAACAACTAGATTTGCAACCATGGGATGCTGACAATATCTTCAAAGAACATTGCAACAGCAGCGAGGCTTCACAGCAACATATGGTAAGCCCATGTGTTTTACTACATGTGAAATGTAATGCGAGTGGGCTGCTTTCTTGGCCTGTGCCCTCAACCTATAATACTACAGAATTACAAATAGTTCAGTTGTCTGCTTTGTTGTATTGCTTGATTCGAATGCTTGTTTGTTGCTTGTTACGCTATACCTGAGTTGGCCAATATGTCAGCAGTGCCTGCTATACTATCATAAAGAAATGCATGCCTAGTTCATTTGGGTCCTTAAATTTTCCTCTGAACTTCATCACAAGACTGTATTTGTAGTTTATATGAGGTCACACTGTTAAGTGCTTTCTCAGATTATTTCAACCGCTTAGATGCCTTGGCAACTTAAATATAGCGGTGGTACACTCCCTTTCAACTAGGGATGTCAACTAGGTCCCGTTTAATCCCGATTAAAGTCCACTAGTGGTATGATAGTTCAAAAGAGTTTTTATTTTTTGAGGAAAATAAACTAGGGAGCTAGCAAAAACTAACTAGATGGGACTGGCGGATGTCGTTTATTTACCACTTACATCCCTAGTTTCATCTTACAATTTTAATTTCTTTTCGGCTGATGCTGCTTCGAACCATTTAAATATAGCTTGCCATGCTCGGCAAAAATTTGTATGTCATTTACCATGTAAGCTTACTACCTGGATCATGTGATAACTATCTCTTACTTATGTCCAGCGGAAACCTTTCAGGATGTCGTTCACACTAGGACACAATGTACAACCCCAGAATCTATTTATGGAAGCAGTGCGCCATCCATGTTACCAGATGGTAGCAGTTCAGAGGCAACACCACCGGAGAGAAGTCTAAGCACAAATACTATAGTTCTTGAGGCTCTACTAGAGGCAGAAAGAGATGGTGTGGCTGCCATGAATGAGGTAATCTTTATCATGAGGCTGGAAATTATGGAATTAGTGGCACGCATTATGCAAGCAACCCAATGATACGTCCATTTTGCATCATGCTTTTATATCAATATTTATTGCATTATGGGCTGTTATTACACATTACGTCACAATACTTATGGCTATTCTCTCTTATTTTACAAGGTTTACCATGAAGAGAGAGAATGCTGGCAGCTGGGATTCTGGCTGGAAAAGGAGCAAATATTGGAAACCTATTCTGCACAGCTCCAAAAATCCTGAAATTCCACGGAAGTCATTTTTGGAATTAATAAGAATTATTGAGCGAAGAAAATACTAGAGGGGGCCCACAACCTGGCCAGGAGGGTGGGGGCGCGCCCCCCTGTCTCCTGGGCCCCCTGTTGGCCCTCCGGTGCCCATCTTCTGCTATATGAACGCTTTTACCCTAGAAAAAATCATAGGCAAGCTTACGGGATGAAAATCCACCGCCATGAGCGGAACCTTGGCGGAACCAATCTAGGGCTCCGGCGGAGCTGTTCTGCCGGGGAAACTTCCCTCCGGGAGGGGGAAATCATCACCGTCGTCATCACCAACGATCCTCTCATCGGGAGGGGGTCAATCTCCATCAACATCTTCACCAGCACCATCTCCTCTCAAAACCCTAGTTCATCTCTTGTATCCAATCTTATATCAAAACCACAAATTGGTACCTGTGGGTTGCTAGTAGTGTTGATTACTCCTTGTAGTTGATGCTAATTGGTTTACTTGGTGCAAGATCATATGTTCAGATCCTTAATGGATAATACTCCTCCTTTGATCATGAACATGAATATGCTTTGTGAGTAGTTACGTTTGTTCCTGAGGACATGTGTGAAGTCTTGCTATTAGTAGTCATGTGAATTTGGTATTCGTTCGATATTTTGATGAGATGTATGTTGTCTCCCCTCTAGTGGTGTTATGTGAACGTCGACTACATGACACTTCACCATTATTTGGGCCTAGAGGAAGGCATTGGGAAGTAATAAGTAGATGATGGGTTGCTAGAGTGACAGAAGATTAAACCCTAGTTTATGGGTTGCTTCATAAGGGGCTGATTTGGATCCATTAGTTTCATGCTATGGTTAGGTTTACCTTAATACTTCTTTTGTAGTTGCAGATGCTTGCAATAGGGGTTAATCATAAGTGGGATGCTTGTCCAAGAAAGGGCAGCACCTAAGCACCGGTCCACCCACATATCAAATTATCAAAGTACCGAACGCGAATCATATGAGTGTGATGAAAACTAGCTTGACAATAATTCCCATGTGTCCTCGGGAGCGCTTTTCTCATTATGCAAAATTGTCCAGGCTTGTCCTTTGCTACAAAAAGGATTGGGCCACCTTGCTGCACTTTATTTACTTTCATTGCTTGTTACCCATTACAAATTATCTGATCACAAAACTATCTGTTACCTACAATTTCAGTGCTTGCAGAGAATACCTTACTGAAAACCGCTTGTCATTTCCTTCTGCTCCTCGTTGGGTTTGACACTCTTACTTATCGAAAGGACTACGATAGATCCCCTATACTTGTGGGTCATCACCCAAGAATTGGAGGAAGTAAGAATGTTGCATTTGAAGACGGAGGAGGTCCTGATGTTTCTGCTATCTGAAGCCCAGGGTAATCCTGGTTCTTCTTTAGATACCAGCTGAAATTGTCATTAGATTATTGTACTTGCATGTTGTGTCATGTCTCTGAATAGTTTATGTTGTAAGACCCCCTATGTTGTCCATGTGTTGTAATGATCCGAATTTTTTAGGTGAGGTAATCCTCAGTACTTGTATGATTGACATAAGGTGAACTGTTTTTTGTGTGAGCATATTGTATTGGATGAAATAACTGTTTGACTCAAAGTGTATCCAACCTACTGAATTCGAAGATCACAACATTTCTAAATCATAATCATATATGAAGGTGGAATAAATCTTTTTTGTGGTTTTGAAGAAATAAATAACAAAACGTAGAATTATCTGTGGATATTCGTAATCGAATACAAATTGGATTTGAATTTAGTTTGCCAAGGCCCGGGGCAAATGTGAATGCTAATTCTCCCAAGTTTTGAACGAAGCGGCTAAACGCCCACTATAATTTGTGGGCTGCCCGAAGCAAGTGTTTGTGAGATGGAAATTATTGTCTACCCCTGACACTTGACATCCTTATCAACCGGATTTACACTACTGTCGATAGGGGTAGACTAGTAACTTCAATCAAACATGACACGACGGCCCCTGAGCCCGTTCAGACACGGTGGGCGCCAAACGTGGGCGGCAAAACACATTTGATTCAAGATCGTCCGAAAGACATGTGTCTCTCCCTCCATTTCCCCATTCATACACGATGAGCGGCAAAACAAACTCTCCTCGTCCAAAATCGATGTAGGCTAATATTTTAAATAGGGGTAGATGTGACACAACCGCCCTACCTGTCAGCCTCGTTCATACCTCATGGGCGCCAACCATGGGCGGCAAAACACCCTCTCCTCACCCGAAATAGTTACCGGCAAATATTTGGGAGATGCGAGATTACTATCCTATCCCCAACTGACACGATGTACGAAATTTTAAACGGGGGATAAGTTAGTAACTTTCCCACATTTCAGAGAAGCGCGTCCCAAAGTTTGAGATCCCCCCTCCCCTCCATTTCCCCATTCATACACCATCGGCGCCATGACAACCTCCCGACTCCGGCCAGCCTCCTCCGTCTGCCACCCCATCCTCCACCTTGCCGGAGCTGCTACCCCTACCCCATCGTCCACTGCAAGAGATGGACGTCTCTCATCCACAGTGCTGGACCAGGATCCTTTCATCGCGTCCTCTCGCTTCATCGGCGCCGTCGTCCACCTTGTCGTTGCCTCTCCTACGACCGCCTCGTCCACGGCAATAGGATTTATCCCCCGACCCGGTCGTCTGTCGTCTAAAATCTTCTTCCCCGCTGCCGACAGCCATCGCACCTGCAACACCCTCAACGTATCAGCAGAGGCCTACACAGCGTCGCAAGAGAGGTGGTACTCTTCCATATGTGCTTGAGTTATTGATCTCACCCGGAAAATAGATCGTAATTTTTTACTGTACTTTTCTTGTCCATACCAAATCGTAGTGGCTAGTCGAAAGCAAACATTGGTTGCGAAGTAGCTTTGTCCGGTTTGCACCTCAGATCCGCCATGGCACGGGCACTATACTCGTAAAGCTTATGGTTTCCCCCCTTTATATTAACTACCATCATCGTAGGTGCTTCGTGTCGTGCTAGCACTGCTCCTCAAGACCTCAAGTCAAAGCTTACGTGTTGAAATACAAATCTGATATGATGCTCATATCACTAAAACAGAGAACGTTTAATTGGTCACCTAATGTTCCTATATTCGTTTCGAAAAGCATGTGAGCCACCCACTGGTCCAGCTAGTTCCACTTTCTTGATTTTACTCTTGATGCTTAGGGTTTTCCCCTTTTATCTACTGTAATATGATTTGTGTAGGTGCTTTCTGTCGTACTAGCATTACTACACCCTTCAAGCTAAAAAACACAACACTCAAAATTCGAAAGCTTAGTTGTTCAAATATGATTGTGATATGATACTGGTATTAGTTAACAGACACATTTAGTTGGTTAGCTAAAGGTCCCACTTGAGTTTCCAAATGCATGTCGCGACATATAGAGAGACAGCAGAATTGCATTTCTTTGTCACCTGTTGACTGTATTTTCTTGTCCATACCAAATCTCAGTTGTTATTTCAAAGCAAACATCGGTTTCTAACTACCCTTTGCGTGGTTTGCAGCTTCAGATCTGCCATCCCACTGCCACGGTCAACACTATACTCATCATGCTTATGGTTTCCCCATTTTATGATGACCACGATCAGCCTACGTGGTTCGTGTCGTAATAGCACTGCTCCACCCATCACGCTAAACAAGCTTAGTTGTACAAATTCACATATGATATTATGCTGATATTAGTAAAACTAAGAGATGTTTAATTGGTCAGCTAAATGTTCCTACTTTAGTTTCGAAATGCATGTGAGCCACATATGGAGAGGCTGGAAAGAATATTATTTCTTTGTGCGCTCTGGTTCATCATGGGTGGCCAACCGACATTGTATTGAAAGACTTGTAATATCTTCAATCTGCTTGCTCTTCTGCTCTTCTTTAAGATGATCCTCTTCTCTTGCGGTCGACTGGTCAGGTCGAGTTGTTCTCCCTTAGTATATTTTGAATCTGTCAGGTCAGGTCGACTTGTTCTTCTTTACTATATGTTGAAGCTGTCATCTGCGAAGTGTCAACACTTCTGGAGCTCTCATATTTTCAGTAGTAGGCCACATTATATTAATGCACACACCAAATTACAGCATGCATGGCATCTCTTAAAAGAATTGTAGAGATAGCACAAAGGGGTTTACAGGGAGGCGGTATTGGATTAGAATCACTTCTGTATTAAAAAGATAATCTCATTTGTTTTTATGTTTTCATGCATGTCAGATATTGAACATTATCAAAATGAATATGAGAATGGGCGCACGAGAGGAATATTGCAGAACAATCCACTGGCTAACAAACTTGGCATGGTGGAGGATGGCCTATATTATTCACCCATCAAGGTGCTTGCTCTAACCTGGCAAGGTTGTATTGGTCGCACATATTTTGCATCTGGCCTCTTGCATTACTTCTACTTTGTTATACCATCTGCTTAGTTTAAGCATCATATATGAGTATATGCCATACCTATCCATTTTCTATACCTATTCCATGCGTCGTCATACTATGTTTTTCCAGTCAAATGTTGTTCTTTCGTAATAGATGTCCAAAAGGAAGAGGGTGAGTGCAGATCCTCAAGGAGTATAAACTAGGTATTTGGAAAAGGTAGTGATACCTATTAAATCAGATAGATCAGCAGCCACAGAAAACACAGGCCCAATTGTACCACACTTTACCCCTACTCCAGTGGCCAAACCCCTAATAGAACTGCTGAGAGCCCAGCGTCAGGTACTGTCTATGATATCAATTCAAAATTTGAACTCCTAAATTTCTGCATGTGCCTTACCTTCTCTCTTGTATGAAAACTAATTTCAGATGAATCTCCTTGCTCAAAGGATCATGCGATCTCACAACAATACTGGGCTCTGCATTGCTCTTGTCAGTACCTCTCTCCCTTTTGCCTTGTAACGCTGTACTTAATTAATTGCTATTTGACTTTGTATCATCAGTCTGCACCTGAGCTTCATTATCCTCTATTTCTTCCAATATTATTTGATCTGTATTTACTCTTTGCAAAATGTAGAATAATGGCAACACTTATAAAGAATTTTCTTTGGGGAATTTATTGAATTATCCTTCCATCAACATGGAGAAGGGCTTTGTCTAGCCCGTGTTAACATGTAATGTAAGTTCATCCTTCACAAGCCTTCAAACTTTGTTCTAGTATAGATTTGGATATGCATCATTTCCTCCACTGCTGTTTGCTTTGCTGTTTACATCTGACTGGATGTTTGCAACAACTACCAGTTTCAAATTGTAGTTGTAAAAACATGTTCCTTATGCAGAACAGATCCATTTATTTACTTATATAATTGTGAAACCTATTACGTGTCTCCTTGTTTATCTTTCAGAGTTGTATCTCTTATGCCAGGCAGAACTTTAGGGAAGATAGTGAGCCAAACCATCTTGAGGACAGCGAGATGACCCCAAGGTCCTGTCTTGATGAAGACAGTGAGTTGAAGCTACTCACCAGCAGGTGTGAGACAACCTCTGTGCAGTCTCTGCCTCAATCAGTTTGAATTCTTTAGTCTCAACTTAAAGCGGAAAGGCTTGCTTCGGCTCAGCTCCGACTTGAAGTCAAAGATGTAATGAAGATGTCCAAGGACTGCCTTGCGCACCATCATGCCATATAGCTACAGGTGATGCATCTATCATTGACACAACTGAGGTCTATTCAGCTTCTTTGGATGTTTGGGGGGCCCTACCTGGCCAGGCCTAGTGCCTTCTGAAGTGCTCTCAGTTTTGTATATTCTTTTGTCAGCGCGTTCATTTGCGCTGGTGGCGAACTTCGATGCCCAGTGGATGTAATATGTGTAACAGCCATGATAGTTTAGCGTAAGTTGCTTGTTTATTTATTTCCTTGTTGTCTTGTTTATTTGTTTGCTTGTAGTCAGTGCAATTCTTTTTCCGCGGTTTTAGTGGCCGCAATAACCTATTTTTGAAACTAGGCCACAATAACCATGGGCTACATATTTACTGTAGTGACACTGGGCCTCCTACGGGCCGTAGAAACAATGGGCCTTCTACGGGCCGTATCATCAATGGGCCTTATACGGGCCGTATGATCGATTGGCCAAACATGGGCCAATAACAGACTGCATAATGGTCGTAAACAAGCTAGAGTTGGAATCGTCCGTTCATGGGCCGACCATAATGGGCCGTAGTTAATAGGCCGTATTTGATGACACTATGAAAACAGCCCAACGTATTAACGGGCCACCAATGGGACGACTGTAACCACGGGCTGAATTTGGCCCACAAGCAGAAAATGACAGTAACGGGCCATAAGTAACCGAATGCTGGAAATGAGCCCAAGAATAAATGGTCCTTGAGAAGGCGAAAAGATAACACAGGCTGAAACGGCCCAATGGATTAATGGGCCATTAATGGGTATAAAGTGATACACTGTTCATTACGGGCCAGTTTCACCACGGGCCGTTAATGGGCCAAGAGTTACAAAGGGCCTCATATGGGCTGAAAGACGTCATGCATGGGCCGGAACTTAAAATGGGCTGGAATCATATTGGACGGCCCAAATGACGCTACTGGGCCTAATTCGGATAGGTCATAACGGGCCCTGGGTTAGCGGGCTGTAAATGGGCTATATGCGAACAGGCCGTTAACACGCTTTCTGTGGCCGGCCCGCCACCTTTCGACCAAGTCAAACGGGCCGGCCTTTTCACATGAATGGGCCTCTCTTGGGACGTGCCACGTGTCGATGTATCATAGGCGCCTTCGGTTCAATGAGTGGATGACATCTGTCCCAACGGTGAGCCGTCACGTGTTTCCTCCATCCAATGATGATTTTACACGTGGAAAATCCCCATCGATCGGGGCTGTTAACGGGTTATCGGATCCAAAATCGGACCTGATAGCTTAACGGCGTTCCGTTATGGTGAATGCCACGTGTCGGTCACCCTTGACGAAAGCACTTCTATGACGCGTGATTTGTCGTCATGGAAGTGGACACTTCCGTGATGATAATTTTGGTAATGTCATGGAACACTTCTACGACAACATAGGTATGACTATCTTGATTCTGTCATAAAATCGTCATGGATGTACATGCATGAGAAAAAACGCGACCTACTGTGACAAACACGTATCATCAGGGAAGTGTATTTTTTGTAGTGACTACTGCCTTGCCACAAGTCCTTGCAAGCGTTTCGCCGACTTTGTCAACAGCCCCCACTACATGTTCGCTATGGTAGACATCACCAACGATGTAAAGGTGTTAAGAATTTGGGCATCGCCTGCCAGAATCTTGTCGACATCCAGGGCTAATAGAAGATCTAGGGCAGCAACAAGCATGAGAAGGACTCACCGGTTCACCTCGTCGAGGCCATCTTCGATCCCTACAATAGAGACATGAAGGATTCCTGCAACAAGGACAAGCGTGTCTGGCACTCAACCTAGATGGAAAAACTCAACAAAGCTCACGTCGTGTACGCGGCCAAGGAAGCGTACACGAGCTACGAGATGTACAGGCGGATCGTTGACATGAGGAAGTGCCTCGTTCCCCAAAACGGCCATATATCATTTCTCCTAGTTAAGTATGCATGTAATTGCTTACTTTGGTGTGTGGAAATGTTATGTGTGTAGTCACTTGTGTAATTGTATGCTTAATTTGGTTTTGCAATGCTGTCTTTTCAAGTATATATGTTGATGCTCTGTAGACAGAGCATAGATGTTGTGCGGACAGAGCAAATCACATTGCACATGGACTAAACAATGGAACCCGTCGGTGATGATTTCATCAATCACTGACAATTGTATACCATTAATCGTTTGCTCACAACACACACAGCTTGTTAACAGGAATGGTATGTGTAATTATTGGTCTTCCCACACATTTCCAATTACAGACCTGTTTGCCGCGTATCACACACATCTTGTTAAGTTGAATCGTTTCTGTTCTCTTCCCTAATCAAAAATAGTTCATTCGAGTGAACCGTATGCCATATATCACACACAACTTGATATGGCTGACCGTTTCTATTGCTTTCCCTAATAGCAAATAGTTCATCAGAGCAAACTGTAAGCCGTATATCGCACACACATTGATATGACTGCCTGTTTCTACTGTTCTGTCTAATCACAAACAGTTCGTCTGGATCAACCATATGCCCAGCATCGCACACACAACTAAAATCTGAACCGTGTTTGATGTATCTGCCATCGCAAATGTTTTGCATCTTTTTTAACATCGCACACAGTTTCGTCAAAGAGTCTCTAATCATAGTGTCGCATTAGCAGCATCCTGCAATAGTGGAAGCTCCCCGCATTATGAACAATGCCAAATTATGCTATTGACATTTTGAATTGTCTCCTTATTTTCTAATTTGAAATTGGATGGAATTGACAGCACAGTTACCATCTTTATTTATGTACGTGCAAAACATGTCATCTCTCTGCTTGTTTCAGGGTGATATGCCTCGTGGCATGCACAAGTCTTTTAAAGGCTGTGAGACAAACCCAACATATATTAGTAGAATGCCCGTGCGTTTCCACGGACTTTTGAAAAAAAAAGATGCTACCTACTAGTGGCAGAGCTTGGGCCACATCTTAGGAGGGGAAATGGGCTTGGGGGGAACACAAACCTAGCTTGAGCTAGATTTCATTGATTCTCTAATTAATTTACTCGGGAATAGTGTGAAGAAATCCCATGGGCTGGGGGCGACGACCTAGGTTGGCCTCCACTAAGCTCTGCCACTCCTACTCATTGAGATAAAATAACCTAGAACAATGTCGTGTAAGCTAACACACATCTTTTTTTGGCAATCATCTAACACACATCAAAATATGAAACACAATAATCTTAGAGCACCTACAGCCGGTCCCCTCAAATCCTGGTCAAACATTCACGGACACGCCCGGTCTGTCACCGAATAGGAGAGATAAGATAAAAGGTAACCCAACCGGACCCCTCATATCATCCCTACAAGTCCGGGTTGTCCGCAAACTCTCATATTGCAAATATGGGGAGGATATGAGGGCTCACAGACGCACCCAGTCAACCCGCCACCTAGGATGCGACGCGCCCCAGACCACCATCTCTTCCTTTTCTTTCTATCTCTTCATCTCCACCAATCACATGCAAGTCACCAGATGTATAATAGAGAAAACAAGAAGTATGGTTGCATGCACGGGCAAACAGGGGCTTAAAATAGATGCTGACTGGTCACGACTATTAATGTTTAGGGGGGCGAATTTGCTAAATCTGACTATGGATGCTCTTATTGACAACTCAAATAGAAATGTTTTTTTAGTTGGAATGGGTTGTGTTTTATTCATTCATCTTGGCATGATCTGAGTCCAAAATATCATGAATACAATCCGACGGGCTGGCCCAAGTTTTACATAACTTATTCACACAACCCTCCTTTCCTAGCCAATGAGAAGCTCCATTAGTCAAGCATCTCACCCATGCCACCTCAATAATAAGTCATAGATTGATCTATCATTTTCTGAGCTTCTTAACTTAGCCGCCACTGTTTTGTTAGTCTGTCTCCAAGATAAGCTTCGCCACATCCAATTCATGTGCAAACAAACATCAACGACATCGCAACGGGTCACAATGCATGTAAATAAATCAAACAAATGAATATTATGGTCGTCTTCAAGGTTGATGTTGGTCTTCCAGTGGAGTAGTAGGCACACTATCCCCCCCCCCCATTTCTCGTGGGTCATGGTGTGGCACCATGCGGACGTTCAAGTCAATGTTGTCTTTGTCCATCCCTTTCACAGAGATGCTCCTCAACCCCTGCACACCGCTAACAATAGGTACTCTATTTTGTCCTAGTTCTCGCATGATCAGCAATGGCTGAACTGTCGAAAACCTTGGGCCTTTCCCAGTTCATATTCTACAGAGCTCAACAACCAAAACTAAAGATACATGTTGCATCTCAAGAGCAGTTGAAACATGGTACACAAAGCACATAAAAGAAAATATCACTCTGTCTTAGGCCCTTTTGGGTGATGAAGTTTGGAGTCGCTGCTTGTTGAAGGTTGATGATTTTGCCAGACATTCAACTGTATGAAGCACACAAAATACTTTCAATACTTTTCCAAAACTAAGGAGGCCACACATAAAAAAATGCATATGCAAGTGAATCAAACCGAGCTACTGCCCATGTGGTCAACCCCTGGATGCCTGCATTAATGGAGCAGAAGTTGTGCGCTCACCTCAAGGCTGCTGGAGGGGTTCGATGGGAATGATAGCTTCCAGAGCCGGAGTGCGGTAGGTCCAAAAATCAAGGAGCCAACACAGGCGATGCAGACGTCGTCGGCACCTCACCCCCCAGTTACGCTCATGGTCTTCGGCACCGATGCCGAGATTGACATCTCACCCTCATTGCAGTCACTATGGCTGGTGAGTGTCTGGTCCTTGGCTGTTGTAGAATTTAATAAATTACATGTAACTTTTATTTAGGTGATAAATTACATGTAATTTGAATCAGTAGATACAGAGAAATCTAGATGGAACTGCCCGTATAAGATCTTGCCCATAGTCGGGGTTATCAACTTTCCATGCATAAGATGATCAAAACAAATATGACGTAATCATGCATAAGTATAGAAAAGCCCACATTTTTATTCCTTGAAAAAATCAATTCACAATTCCACTCGACCATTTTCATATGTACAATTTGCTATTTTTTTTCTTGGAAAGGACGTACAATTCATGTTTCAACAATCATATGACAAAAATGGACCAGGAAAGTAATTTTGCCTCCATCACAGGACTTGCTGAACTGCTCCTTATGTTTCTCTTCCTCCTAATCTTCAGTTCTGTACAAAGGTCTTCCATTAATCTATGCAAAACAGAAGGAAAAAAAGAATTGCATGACCAGTAAATGATAGCTCAGCTACATGGCATCGCCATAAATCGTAGGTTCTAATGGGAAGCACTGTAATGTAGCCATACTACCAATCAAAGGTGCAAAAACACCAAACTATACTTATGCCATGACAACATCCTGATTCCATGGGGAAAATGAATGAAAAGCACAAACCAAACAAGCAAGTTTGGATCTAGGTAATTGCCCATGTGCTGCAATGGGGGCATAACCAGTTATACCAAACATGTACTGGAAGATGGTCAAGTTCTTTCTTTACAATTATATCAACCTCCTTCTTGCTCTTCTTCCGCCCACCATCTCCATCTATCAAATCCAAGGTCATCGCCGCACTCAATGGCCCATCCAGCTCATATGATGAATAGTATGAAATATAAGTAGTTCTCAGTAAAGAAGTTAATGGCAAGGTACATCGTGGTATGATTCAGATGGAGGGTACTGATGTCTACTACACAACTTGTTCTTGTAGACTCATGTTGGGCCTCCAAGCGCAGAGTTTTGTAGGACAGTAGCAAATTTCCCTCAAGTAGATGACCTAAGGTTTATACAACCGTGGGAGGCGTAGGATGAAGATGGTCTCTTTCAAACAACCCTGCAACCAAATAATAAAAAGTCTCTTGTGCCTTCAACACACCAAATACAATGGGAACTTGTATAGGTGCACGAGTTCAGTGACGAGATGGTGATACAAGTGTAGTAATGATAGTACATATTGATTTTTGTAATAGGAACAATAAAAACAGCATGGTTGCTAGTAACAAAAGTGAGCACAAACGGTATTGCAGTGCTTGAAAGTGAGGCCTAGGGTCCGTACTTTCGCTAGTGCAATATCTCAACAATGCTAATATAATTGGATCATATAACCATCCCTCAACGTGTGATGAAGAATATCACGGAGAACATAAGAAGAAATTGTTTGTAGGGTACAAAACCACCTTAAAGTTATTCTTTCGATTTGATCTATTCAAGAGTTCATACTAAAATTGTTGGAAATATGCCCTAGAGGCAATAATAAGATGGTTATTATTATATTTCCTTGTTCATGATAATTGTCTATTATTCATGCTATAATTGTGTTATCCGGAAATCGTAATACATGTGTGAATATATAGACCACAACACGTCCCTAGTGAGCCTCTAGTTGACTAGCTCGTTGATCAACAGATAGTCATGGTTTCCTGACTATGGACATTGGATGTCATTGATAACGGGATCACATCATTACGACAATGATGTGATGGACAAGACCCAATCCTAAGCATAGCACAAGATCATGTAGTTCGTTTTGCTAGAGCTTTTCCAAATGTCAAGTATCATTTCCTTAGACCATGAGATTGTGCAACTCCCGGATACCGTAGGAGCTTTGGGTGTTCCAAACGTCACGACGTAACTGGGTGACTATAAAGGTGCACTACGGGTATCTCCGAAAGTGTCTATTGGGTTGGCACGAATTGAGACTAGGATTTGTCACTCCGTATGACGGAGAGGTATCTCTGGGCCCACTCGGTAATGCATCATCATAAAGAGCTCAATGTGACCAAGTGTCTGGTCACGGGATCATGCATTACGGTATGAGTAAAGTGACCTTCCGGTAATGAGATTAAACGAGTTATTGGGATACCGACGATCGAATCTCGGGCAAGTAACGTACCGATTAACAAAGGGAATTGTATACGGGATTGATTGAATCCTCGACATCGTGGTTCATCTGATGAGATCTTCGAGGAGAATGTGGGAGCCAACATGGGTATCCAGATCCCGCTGTTGGTTATTCACCGGAGAGTCGTCTCGGTCTACATGTCTCCCGAACCCATAGGGTCTACACACTTAAGGTTCGGTGACGCTAGGGTTGTAGAGATATAAGTATGCGGTAACCCGAAAGTTGTTAAGAGTCCCGGATGAGATCCCGGACGTCATGAGGAGTTCCGGAATGGTCCGGAGGTGAAGAATTATATATAGGAAGTCCAGTTTCGGCCATCGGGAATGTTTCGGGGGTCACCGGTATTGTATCGGGACCATCGGAAGGGTCCCGGGGGTCCACCGGGTGGGGCCACCTATCCCGGAGGGCCCCGTGGGCTGAAGTGGGAGCGGAACCAGCCCCTGGTGGGCTGGTGCGCCCCCCCCTTGGGCCCCCCTGCGCCTAGGGTTGGAAACCCTACGGGTGGGGGCGCCCCACTTGCCTTGGGGGGCAAGCCACCCCCTTGGCCGCCGCCCCCCATCTAGATGGGATCTAGAGGGGGCCGCCGCCCCCCCTTGACCCCTATATAAAGAGGGGGGAGGGAGGGCAGCCGCACCCTAGCCCCTGGCGCCTCCCTCTCCCTCCCGTGACACCTCTCCCTCTCGTTGTGCTTGGCGAAGTCCTGCCGAGATCGCTGCTGCATCCACCACCATGCCGTCGTGCTGCTGGATCTTCATCAACCTCTCCTTCCCCCTTGCTGGATCAAGAAGGAGGATACGTCTTCCCAACCATACATGTGTTGAACACGGAGGTGTCGTCCATTCGGCACTAGGATCTCCGGTGATTTGGATCACGACGAGTACGACTCCCTCAACCCCGTTCTCTTGAACGCTTCCGCGCGCGATCTACAAGGGTATGTAGATGCACCCCTCTCTCTCGTTGCTAGATGACTCCATAGATTGATCTTGGTGAAGCGTAGAAATTTTTTATTTTCCGCAACGTTCCCCAACAGTGGCATCATGAGCTAGGTCTGTGCATAGTTACTATGCACGAGTAGAACACAAACTTGTTGTGGGCGTACATATTGTCAATTTTCTTGCCACTACTAGTCTTATCTTGCTTCGGCGGCATCGTGGGATGAAGCGGCCCGGACCGACCTTACACGTACGCTTATGTGAGACAGGTTCCATCGACTGACATGCACTAGTTGCATAAGGTGGCTAGCGGGTGTCTGTCTCTCCCACTTTAGTTGGAGCGGATTCGATGAAAAGGGTCCTTATGAAGGGTAAATAGAAATTGGCATATCACGTTGTGGTTTTACGTAGGTAAGAAACGTTCTTGCTAGAAACCTATAGAAGCCACGTAAAAACATGCAACAACAATTAGAGGACGTCTAACTTGTTTTTGCAGCATATGCCTTGTGATGTGATATGGCCAAAAGGATGTGATGAATGAAATATATGTGATGTATGAGATTGATCAGGTTCTTGTAATAGGAATCACGACTTGCATGTCGATGAGTATGACAACCGGCAGGAGCCATAGGAGTTGTCATTAATTTTTGTATGACCTGCGTGTCATTGAATAACGCCATGTAAATTACTTTACTTTATTGCTAAACGCGTTAGCCATAGAAGTAGAAGTAATCGTTGGCGTGACAACATCATGAAGACACGATGATGGAGATCATGATGATGGAGATCATGGTGTCATGCCGGTGACGAAGATGATCATGGCGCCCCGAAGATGGAGATCAAAGGAGCAATATGATATTGGCCATATCATGTCACTATTTGATTGCATGTGATGTTTATCATGTTTTACATCTTATTTGCTTAGAACGACGGTAGCTTAAATAAGATGATCCCTCGCAATAATTTCAAGAAAGTGTTCCCCCTAACTGTATACCGTTGCGAAGGTTCGTTGTTTCGAAGCACCACGTGATGATCGGGTGTGATAGATCCTAACATTCGAATACAACGGGTGTAAGCCAGATTTACACACGCAATACACTTAGGTTGACTTGACGAGCCTAGCATGTACAGACATGGCCTCGGAACACGGAAGACCGAAAGGTCGAGCATGAGTCGTATAGAAGATAGGATCAACATGAAGATGTTCACCGATGATGACTAGTCCGTCTCACGTGATGATCGGACACGGCCTAGTTGACTCGAATCATGTTTCACTTAGATGACTAAAGGTATGTCTATCTGAGTGGGAGTTCATTGAATAATTTGATTAGATGAACTTAATTATCATGAACTTAGTCTAAAATCTTTACAATATGTCTTGTAGATCAAATGGCCCACGCTAATGTTGCCCTCAACTTCAACACGTTCCTAGAGAAAACCAAGCTGAAAGATGATGGCAGCAACTATACAGACTGGGTCCGGAACCTGAGGATCATCCTCATAGCCGCAAAGAAAGATTATGTCCTAGAAGCACCGCTAGGTGAAGCACCCATCCCAGAGAACCAAGACATTATGAACGCTTGGCAGTCTCGTGCTGATGATTACTCCCTCGTTCAGTGCGGCATGCTTTACAGCTTAGAACCGGGGCTCCAAAAGCGTTTTGAGCAACACGGAGCATATGAGACGTTCGAAGAGCTGAAAATGGTTTTCCAAGCTCATGCCCGGGTCGAGAGATATGAAGTCTCCAACAAGTTCTTCAGTTGTAAGATGGAGGAAAATAGTTCTGTCAGTGAGCACATACTCAAAATGTCTGGGTTGCACAACCGCTTGACTCAGCTAGGAGTTAATCTCCCGGATGACGCGGTTATTGACAGAATCCTTCAGTCGCTTCCACCGAGCTACAAGAGCTTTGTGATGAACTTCAATATGCAGGGGATGGAAAAGACCATTCCTGAGGTATATTCAATGCTGAAATCAGTGGAGGTAGAGATCAAAAAGGACCATCAAGTGTTGATGGTGAATAAAACCACTAAGTTCAAGAAAGGCAAGGGTAAGAAGAACTTCAAGAAGGACGGCAAGGGACTTGCCGCGCCCGGTAAGCCAGTTGCCAGGAAGAAGTCAAAGATTGGACCCAAGCCTGAGACTGAGTGCTTTTATTGCAAGGGAAGTGGTCACTGGAAGTGGAAATGCCCCAAGTACTTAGCGGACAAGAAGGCCGGCAACACCAAAGGTATATGTGACATACATGTTATTGATGTGTACCTTACCAGCACTCGTAGTAGCTCCTGGGTATTTGATACCGGTGCCGTTGCTCATATTTGTAACTCAAAGCAGGAGCTGTGGAATAAGCAGAGACTGGCGAAGGACGAGGTGACGATGCGCATCGGGAATGGTTCCAAGGTCGATGTGATCGTCGTCGGCACGCTACCTCTACATTTACCTACGGGATTAGTTTTAAACCTCAATAATTGTTATTTAGTGCCAGCTTTGAGCATGAACATTGTATCTGGATCTCGTTTAATACGAGATGGCTACTCATTTAAATCCGAGAATAATGGTTGTTCTATTTATATGAGAGATATGTTTTATGGTCATGCCCCGCTGGGCAATGGTTTATTCTTAATGAATCTCGAATGTAATGTTACACATATTCATAGTGTGAATACCAAAAGATGTAAGGTTGATAACGATAGTCCCACATACTTGTGGCACTGCCGCCTTGGTCACATTGGTGTCAAGCGCATGAAGAAGCTCCATGCTGATGGACTTTTAGAGTCTCTAGATTATGAATCATTTGACACATGCGAACCATGCCTCATGGGTAAAATGACCAAGACTCCGTTCTCCGGAACAATGGAGCGAGCAACCAACTTATTGGAAATCATACATACTGATGTGTGTGGTCCAATGAGCGTTGAAGCTCACGGAGGCTATCGTTATGTTCTCACTCTCACTAATGACTTGAGTAGATATGGGTATGTCTAATTGATGAAACACAAGTCTGAGACCTTTGAAAAGTTCAAGGAATTTCAGAATGAGGTAGAGAATCAACGTGACCGAAAGATAAAGTTCTTACGATCAGATCGTGGGGGAGAATATTTAAGTCACGAATTTGGTACGCACTTAAGGAAATGTGGAATCATTTCACAACTCACGCCGCCTAGAACACCTCAGCGTAACGGTGTGTCCAAATGTCGTAATCGCACTCTATTGGATATGGTGCGATCTATGATGTCACTCACCGATTTACCGCTATCATTTTGGGGATACGCTCTAGAGATAGCTACATTCACTTTAAATAGGGCACCGTCTAAATCCGTTGAGACGACACTGTATGAATTATGGTTTGGGAAGAAACCTAAGCTGTCGTTTCTAAAAGTTTGGGGATGCGATGCTTATGTCAAGAAACTTCAACCTGAAAAGCTCGAACCCAAGTCGGAAAAATGCGTCTTCATAGGATACCCTAAGGAAACCATTGGGTATACCTTCTACCTCAGATCCAAGGCAAGATCTTTGTTGCCAAGGACGGGTCCTTTCTGGAGAAAGAGTTTCTCTCGAAAGAAGTAAGTGGGAGGAAAGTGGAACTTACGAAGTACTACCTCTTGAACCGGTAAGTAGCGCAGCTCAGGAAGATGTTCCTGTGGTGCCTGCACTGACTAGAGAGGAAACTAATGATGATGATCAAGGTACTTCGGATCAAGTTACTACTGAACTTCGTAGGTCCACGAGGACACGTTCCACACCAGAGTGGTATGGCAACCCCGTCCTGGAAATCATGTTGTTAGACAACGGTGAACCTTCGAACTATGAAGAAGCAATGGCGGGCCCAGATTCCAACAAATGGCTTGAAGCCATGCAATCCGAGATAGGATCCATGTATGAAAACAAAGTATGGACTTTGACAGACTTTCCCGATGATCAGCGAGCGATAGAAAACAAATGGATCTTTAAAAAGAAGACGGACGCGGATGGTAATGTTACCATCTATAAAGCTCGACTTGTCGCTAAGGGTTATCAACAAGTTCAAGGGGTTGACTACGATGAGACTTTCTCTCCCATAGCGAAGCTGAAGTCCGTCCGAATCATGTTAGCAATTGCCGCATACTATGATCATGAGATATGGCAAATGGACGTCAAAATGGCATTCCTTAACGGCCATCTTAAGGAAGAACTGTATATGATGCAGCCAGAGGGTTTTGTCGATCCTAAGAATGCTAACAAGGTATGCAAGCTCCAACGCTTGATGTATGGGCTGGTGCAAGCATCTCAGAGTTGGAACATTTGCTTTAATGAAATGATCAAAGCGTTTGGGTTCATGCAGACTTATGGAGAAGCCTGCGTTTACAAGAAAGTGAGTGGGAGCTCTGTAGCATTCTCATATTATATGTGGATGACATACTTTTGATGGGAAATGATATAGAACTTATGGATAGCATTAAGGCCTACTTGAATAAGTGTTTTTCAATGAAGGACCTTGGAGAAGCTGCTTACATATTAGGCATCAAGATCTATAGAGATAGATCGAGACGTCTCATAGGTCTTTCACAAAGCACATACCTTGATAAGATATTGAAGAAGTTCAATATGGATCAGTCCAAGAAGGGGTTCTTGCCTGTGTTGCAAGGTGTGAAATTGAGCTCGGCTCAATGTCCGACCACGACAGAAGATAGAGAAAAGATAAGTGTCATCCCCTATGCCTCAGCCATAGGGTCTATCATGTATGCCATGACATGTACCAGACCAGATGTAAACCTTGCCGTAAGTTTGGTAGGAAGGTACCAAAGTAATCCCGGCATGGAACACTGGACAGCGGTCAAGAACATCCTGAAGTACCTGAAAAGGACTAAGGATATGTTTATCGTATATGGAGGTGACGAAGAGCTTGTCGTAAAGGGTTACGTCAATGCTAGCTTCGACACAGATCTGGATGACTCTAAGTCACAAACCGGATACGTGTATTTTGAATGGTGGGGCAGTAAGCTGGTGTAGTTGCAAGCAAAGCATGGTGGCGGGATCTACATGTGAAGTGGAGTACATGGCAGCCTCGGAGGCAGCGCAAGAAGCAATTTGGGTGAAGGAGTTCATCACCGACCTAGGAGTCATACTCAATGCGTCGGGGCCGATCACACTCTTCTGTGACAACACTGGAGCTATTGCACTTGCCAAGGAGCCCAGGTTTCACAAGAAGACCAGGCACATCAAGCATCGCTTCAACTCCATTCGTGAAAATGTTCAAGATGGAGACATAGATATTTGTAAAGTACATACGGACCTGAATGTAGCAGATCCGTTGACTAAACCTCTCCCTAGAGCAAAACATGATCAACACCAGAACTCTATGGGTGTTCGATTCATCACAATGTAACTAGATTATTGACTCTAGTGCAAGTGGGAGACTGTTGGAAATATGCCCTAGAGGCAATAATAAAATGGTTATTATTATATTTCCTTGTTCATGATAATTGTCTATTATTCATGCTATAATTGTGTTATCCGGAAATCGTAATACATGTGTGAATATATAGACCACAACACGTCCCTAGTGAGCCTCTAGTTGACTAGCTCGTTGATCAACAGATAGTCATGGTTTCCTGACTATGGACATCGGATGTCATTGATAACAGGATCACATCATTAGGAGAATGATGTGATGGACAAGACCCAATCCTAAGCATAGCACAAGATCGTGTAGTTTGTTTTGCTAGAGCTTTTCCAAATGTCAAGTATCATTTCCTTAGACCATGAGATTGTGCAACTCCCAGATACCGTAGGAGTGCTTTGGGTGTGCCAAACGTCACAACTTAACTAGGTGACTATAAAGGTGCACTACGGGTATCTCCGAAAGTGTCTGTTGGGTTGGCACGAATCGAGACTGGGATTTGTCACTCCGTATGATGGAGAGGTATCTCTGGGCCCACTCGGTAATGCATCATCATAATGAGCTCAATGTGACCAAGTGTCTGGTCACGGGATCATGCATTACGGTATGAGTAAAGTGACTTGTTGGTAACGAGATTAAACGAGGTATTGGGATACCAACGATCGTATCTCGGGCAAGTAACGTACCGATTGACAAAGGGAATTGTATACGGGATTGATTGAATCCTTGACATCATGGTTCATCCGATCAGATCTTCGAGGAGCATGTGGGAGCCAACATGGGTATCCAGATCCTGCTGTTGGTTATTGACCAGAGAGTCGTCTCGGTCATGTCTACATTTCTCCCGAACCTGTAGGGTCTACACACTTAAGGTTCGGTGACGCTAGGGTTGTAGAGATATAAGTATGCGGTAACCCGAAAGTTGTTCGAAGTCCCGGATGAGATCCCGTATGTCACGAGGAGTTCCGGAATGGTTCGGAGGTGAAGAATTATATATAGGAAGTCCAGTTTCGGCCATCGGGAATGTTTCGGGGGTCACCGGTATTGTACCGGGACCACCGGAAGGGTCCTGGGGGTCCACCGGGTGGGGTCACCTATCCCGGAGGGCCCCATGGGCTGAAGTGGGAGGGGAACCAGCCCCTAGTGGGCTGGTGCCCCCCCTTGGGCCCCCCTACGCCTAGTGTTGGAAACCCTAGGGGTGGGGGCGCCCCACTTGCCTTGGGGGGCAAGCCACCCCCTTGGCCGCCGCCCCCCCCCCCCCTATCTAGATGGGATCTAGAGGGGGCCGGCGCCCCCCCCCTGACCCCCATATAAAGAGGGGGAGGAAGGGCAGCCGCACCCTAGCCACTGGCGCCTCCCTCTCCCTCCCGTGACACCTCTCCCTCCCGCTGTGCTTGGCGAAGCCCTGCCGAGATCGCTGCTGCATCCACCACCATGCCGTCGTGCTGCTGGATCTCCATCAACCTCTCCTTCCCCCTTGCTGGATCAAGAAGGAGGAGACGTCTTCCCAACCGTACGTGTGTTGAACGCAGAGGTGCCGTCCGTTCGGCGCTAGGATCTCCGGTGATTTGGATCATGACGAGTACGACTCCCTCAACCCCGTTCTCTTGAACGCTTCCGCGCGCGATCTACAAGGGTATGTAGATGCACCCCTCTCTCTGTTTGCTAGATGACTCCATAAATTGATCTTGGTGAAGCGTAGAAATTTTTTATTTTCTGCAACGTTCCCCAACAAAAATAACACAAAGTTATTCTTTCTGTTCGATCTATCCAAGAGTTCGTACCAAAATAACACCATATGATATGCACCAACCAACTCTAATGTCACCTAGATACTCCAATGTCACCACAAGTATCCTTGAGTTAACTATACGATACACATCAAACAGTTTCATATTCATAATACTCGATCCAACACAAAGAACCTCAAAGAGTGCTCCAAGATTTCTACCAGAGAAACAAAGACGAGAACGTGCATCAACCCCTATGCATATATTACTCCAATGTCACCTCGGGAACCCGCGAGTTGAGTGCCAAAACACATATCAAGTGAATTAATGATACCCCATTGTCACCACAGGTATTCATAGCAAGACATACAACAAGTGCTCTCAAATCCATAAAAGTATTCAATCCGATAAATGTGAAATCTCAAAGGGAAAACCTAATTCATCACAACAAGATAGAGAGGGGAAAACACCATATTATCCAACTATATTAACAAAGCCCGCGATATATCAAGATCGTGACATCTCAAGAACACGAGAGAGAGAGAGAGAGATTAAACACATAGATACTGGTACAAACCCTCAGCCCCGAGGGTGGACTACTCCCTCCTCATCATGGTGGCCGCTGGGATGATGAGGATGGCCACTAGTGATGATTTCCCCCTCTGGCAGGGTGCTGAAACGGGGTCTAGATTGGTTTTTCGTGGCTGCAGAGGCTTGCGGCGGTGGAACTTCTGGTCTAGGGTTATTTTTTGGGGTTTTGGAATATTTGGGAATTTATAGGGCGAAGAGGCGGTGCGGGAGGTCTCCGTGGGGGCACAACTCCCCTGGGCGCGCCTGGGCTCCTATATGCGCCCTGGTGGGTTGTGCCCACCACGGGCCTCCCCTAGTGCTTTTTGGCCCACTGGGTGTCTTCTGGTCTAGAAAAAATCTCCAAAAAGTTTCGCTGCGTTTGGACTCCATTTGGTACTGATATTCTGCATAGTAAAATCAAGCAAAAATAGCAACTGGCACTAGGCACTATGTCAATTGGTTAGTCCCAAACAATTATATGAAGTTGCTATAAAATTGTCGGCGTTCTGGATATGGGGTATCCGGACTTGCCTGCCTGCGGCCCACCACGTGGCTCCATCGACGGCCTGGTACGGCCCAGCTTCGACATCAGCAGCTCAAGACCCTCGTGAGGTGGACGACGCCAAGACCCCCGAGGGGATCGGCCTCTTCAGGTTGGATCCCAAGGGGCGAAGAGTTCTATGCAAGGTGCACCTCACGAGGCTCAGCTGACGTGAGCCATGACGACCAAGGCCAGGCGGGCGCTAGCGGGCGCAGAGTGCCAGTTTCCTCTTTGGTGCAAGGGAGGCAAGCCACAGGCATGGAGTCCCGAGGAATCAGCCAAAGGTTTTTATTCTGGTGCAACAAGACCAAGACCGCCACGACGGCAAGACGGAGGTCATCACCGAGCCCACCGCAGCGTCACGACCAGGGGCTTTTCGTAGAGAAAGACTACTTTTGTTAGGATAAGTTGTACTACTTGTCCCCTTTCAAATCCGGCTTTTGTGGGATCCCTTCCCGCCAATATTTTGGAAGAGGACCGAGGCTACTATAAATAGGACTTAGCCACCACCATAGAAGGGCATCTAGTTCACACCTGACCAGCTCCCTCGAGCTCAAGAACACCTCACCTCCTGAGGCCATTTCATTCACTATACTAGTTCATCCTCAGCCCTTTGAGGCAATCCACCAAAACGTTGGAGTAGGGTATTACACCACAAGGTGGCCCGAACTAGGATAAACTATTGTGTCTCTTTGTCTCTTCGACCTCGTTGCGCTAGGCTTAGGAGAATCGTGAGTAGGCAGGCTAGACAGGTTGAGATTTCTGCACGCACCCCAGAGTTCGCACCTCTCAAGGGTTTGCGGATCCCATAATCCGACATTTGGCATGCCAGGTAGGGGTGCGTCCGAGATCTTCTGCCCCGTCCGCCAGATCGCGCCGCCAGCTCTGATGGCGGGTGCTCCTCCGTCGGCTCAGCCGACGCGCGCCTCCGAAGAAGCGTCGGGGCTGTGTTGTTTCACCCTCTCCCTGCAACGTGTGGAGTGGCCATCCAAGTTCAGACCGAAGATGGCGCCACGCTACGACGGTGCGGCGGATCCGGTCTCCTTCCTCTATGCGTATGAAGAAGTAGTTTGGGCGGCAGGTGCAGACGACAAGGTGAAGGCCAACTGGCTCCCCATGGCACTCGTAGGGGCACCACGCGCCTGGTTGCTCAACCTACCGGCGTCCTCTGTGGCCTCCTGGGGGGAGCTGCGTGGCCTCTTCCTCGCACACTACGCGGCACCGGCGCCCCCCGTCGTCACAGCTCTCCTAGGTGGCTCGCAGGCACCGCCTTTCGACCGCCACATCAAACAGTTCTATTGATAAGTAAGTGTCGCCCAGGCGGGCTCGGGGGCTCCCCTGGGCTAGGCCGCGCCCAAGGCCGACCTCACCTTCAGCCCCGAGGATCATCCGGCCGCCACAACCGGAGCGGGCGCACTCCCGATGCTTTGCACCCCCACCATCTACAATGTGGCGGTCACCAAGACCCTCATCGACAGCGGATCCGGCCTCAATGTGCTCTCTGCAGAGACATTTGGCCTGCTACACGTGCCCCCCAGCCGGTTACGCCCCACCAAGCCCTTCTCCGGGGTCTGCGGTGGCTCCACTAGCCCCCTGGGGCAGATCCGCCTCCCTGTCACCTTCGGGACCCGCGACAACTACCGCACCGAGCTCATTGACTTCGACATCGCCAGGATCGACCTACCTTACAACACCATCCTGGGGTACCCGGCCTTGGCCAAGTTCACGGTGGCGACTCACCCAGCATACAACCTCATGAAGATGCCTGGCAGCAACGGTGTCCTCACGGTGGCAGGGGACACAAAAGACGCGCTGCAGGCCCTCAAGCTTGCCTTCAGGACGGCGGCATCCGTGCTGCCTGAGGAGAAAGGGGGTCCGGAGGCCCCGTAAGTGGTGCCGGCCAAGAAGAAGCAGTTATTCTCCCAAGACAGAGCCGAGACAAAGCAAGTGCTGGTCAGTGAGGAGGGAAAAACCAGCGCCAGCTTCACCATCGGGGCTGGCCTACCTCGGGACCAAGAGAAAGCGTTGGTCGACTTCTTGCACGCCAACAAGGACGTATTTGCTTGGGAGCCCAAAGACCTGGCTGGGGTCCTGGGGGGAATAATCGAGCACCACCTGAAGGTATGCCCAAATGTGTGACCAGTGAAGCAGAAGGCTTGTCGTCAGTCCACCGAGAAGCAGGCCTTCATCATCCAAGAAACCTCAGCAAAACGCACAACCATCAAGCAAGGTGCAGCACCCTCAGGACAACGCGCCCGGGGCCTCGGCCAACCCAGTGGTTGATGTCCCTCCCGAGACTGCGATCGACCCCACAGCTGGGGGGGCTCCCGAGGACGGACCTCGTGAATCAATTGAAGACCCGCGCCCTCAGGAAGAGCAAGACTCCGCTGATGCCTCTCTCCTCGTCAAGCACCCTATCTACTTCATCAGCACAGTGCTGAGGGAAGCATGGGCGCGCTACCCCATGCCTCAGAAACTCTTGCTCGCGCTCCTCGTCGCCTCCCGGAAGCTGCACCACTACTTTCAAGGCCACCCCATCAAGGTCGTCTCGGCATACCCACTGGAGAGGGTGCTCCAGAGCCCAAACGCTGCCGGGCAAGTTGCAGAATGGAACATCGAGCTTCAGGCTTTCCACCTCGAGTTCAGCACCACTAGGGTTATCAAGGGTGCGGCCCTCGCTGACTTTGTGGCTGAATGGACTGACATCCCGGACCACCGGGTGAGCGAGGACCACTCCCTCTTACCTGGAGACGAGGAACCATACGGGTGGATCATGTACTTTCATGGAGCATTAGCACGACAAGGCGCAGGAGTAGGGGCCGTCCTCATCTTGCCCACCAAGGACAAGCTCTAATACGCGGTACAACTCTGCTTCCAGCAGGGCGAGAAGGTCTCCAACAACATTGCGGAATTTGAGGGGGGCTCGCTTGCTGGTCTCAGGGCCGTGGCGGCATTGGGGGTGAAGCGCCTCACCATCAAGGGCGATTCTCAGCTCCTCGTCAACTTCTCCAACAAGGAATACATGCCCAAGGACGAGCACATGGAGGCATACCTCGAAGAGGTACACAAGATGGAGAAGCGGTTCATGGGATTGGAGATGCAGCACGTGCCGCGAGGGACAAACAAGGAGGCAGATGATATCGCCAAGAGAGCCTCCCGATGGCTCCCTCAGGAGCTGGGGGCGTTTGAGGAGCGGCTCTTCAAGCCGTCTGCGGCTCCCCCCACCACAACTCCAGCACCTCCTCAGGAGGATCTACCCTAGGCGCCTGTGACGGGCGCCCCAGCATGTGGCCACCCCACGGGGGCCCGCCTGCTTTTTGCACTCGAGTCTCTGGAGGGGTGCTGGTCTGGAGAGTTCAAGGCGTACCTGCTTCAAGGGACCTTGCCAGAGAAGGAGGAGGATGTCGAGCGCGTGGCTCGTCGAGCCACCATGTACTGCATCCAGGACGGTGAGTTATATTGCAAGAGGCCTAATGACGTTTTGTTGCGATGCATCTCTAGGGAGCAGGGGCTTGAGCTGCTAGCAGACATACATGGTGGGGACTGCGGGCATCATTCCTCGTCACGTACTCTAGTGGGCAAGGCGTTCCGCAATGGCTTCTACTAGCCCACCGCGCTCAATGATGCCGCAGAGCTGGTGCGTTCCTGTGAGGCATGCCAGTTCCACGCCAAGCAAATTCACCAGCCCACACAGGGCCTCCAGACAATCCCGCTCACATGGCCGTTCGCGGTATGGGGGCTGGACATCTTGGGGTCGTTCCCTTGGGCGCCAGGGGGCTACCGATACCTCTACGTCGCCATCAAAAAATTCACCAAGTGGGCGGAGGTAGAATCCGTTCGCACCATCCCAGCTGGATTAGCCGTCAAGTTCATCAAGGGAATCGTGAGCCGGTTTGGGGTCCCTAAATGCATCATCACCAACAACGGCTCGCAGTTTGCTAGCAAACTTTTCACAACATACAGTGCTAACCTTGGAACGCAGATATGCTACGCTTCAGTGGCACACACCCGGAGCAACGGCCAGGCCGAGCGGGCCAATGTAGAAGTGTCGAGGGGCCTCAAGAATGGGACCTTCAAGAAGAAGCTCAAGGCCTGCGGCAGGGGCGGGCTCGACGAGCTGCAGTCCGTGATGTGGTCCATCCGCACCACCGCGACCAAGCCCATAGGAGAGACGCCATTCTTCCTCGTCTATGGAGCAGAGGCGGTTCTCCTGCACGAGGTCAGGCATCACTCCGCGCGGGTCCTGGCGTTTGATGAGATGCAGCAGGACGCCATGCGGGGGATGGATCTCGTGCTAGGGGAGGAATGCCGCCGTCAAGCCTCACTCCGGGCAGTGAGGTAATAGCAGGCGCTGCGGCGGTATCACTGCCGTAGCGTCCGCTCCAGGACGTTAGAGGTGGGCGATCTCGTCCTGAGGCGGGTGCTCTCCAGGGAGGGGCTGCACAAGCTCTCTCCCATGTGGGAGGGCCCGTTTAGGATTGCCCGTGTCTCTAGGCCTGGCGCCGTGCGCCTGGAGACACATGACGGGGTCCCCATCCAAAACGCCTGGAACATCCAGCACCTCTGAAAGTTCTACCCCTGAAGAAAGGCTCCGGCCTGTGAAGCAAGGCTCCGGCCTGTGAAGGTCTCTGCTCGTGACACTCTCATGTAATAATGAGTTGGGTTGTACATGCCCCGAAGTCTCCTGAGAGTCGCCCTGGGGCCTCATGGGGGCTCCCTCTCATGTCTTAGTGGCGGCACTTAGCTCCGCGCTGGTGAGAAGACTAGATTAGGTGCCGGACGCGGCTGTTCATTTGCTTTCCGAAGTTGCTTGCAGTTTTTAGTGATCTTTCAATGGATTTGGTGCTCTCGTGTTTTGGTTCACCAGTTAATTTTTTTCCTCACTCGGTTGTTTTTGGCCTGAGGACATGAGAGAGGTGGCAGTTGCCCGTCACTCTCTCTCGTGCGCCTCGCGCATGGGGCTAGGCAGGTGTGTATGCCTTGGGTCTGCCCTCGCGCAAGCACACCGCGCCGAACCCCGCTGCCCCTTGTGCTTCAGCCTTGTCCTCGCGAGGAGCCCTCAATCAAGCTCATGGTGCATTAAGTCAGAGCTAATCTATGGCAGGGGGCTCGCATAAGGAGGAGTGAGGTGCTCATCAGTTTTTCTTTTCCTTTAGAAGCAGCAGTTCTGCGGCGGCTCCTGAGACCCCGAGGCGTCCCTCGAGGTCTGTGACCTTCAGCTCCCTAGGAAAGGGGGCCCCATTGAGTGCCTGAGGCCAGGTCGTCATGAGGCGGCAAACTACTACGCAGATATCAAGCTATGTTTTCCTATCTTGACTTACGCAGAGCGCAAACGTTACAACACAGCATCAAGATAGCAAGCATAGCATAAAGGGCCTAACTGCCATAGTTCATTACATGCCCCCGCGGGGTACACCATCGTTTTTTTCAAATTACAGGAGAAAGGAAAGGCTAAAGAAAGAACGCCCGAAGGTGTACGAACCCGGCACCAGCGCCGCACCCTCAAGCAGCGCCTCAAGGTGGCCCGGCACTCCACCAGTTCCCCCATAGGCGACATGTGGCTGCGGCCGGCCTTGAGCCCAAGTTCGGCGGCCCCCAGCCTCACGTCGGGCTCCTCTCCAGCTTCACTGGAGCGCTGCAGCGGGACGAACCACTGACATCCTTGACCCGAGCACGATGACGTGGGGGCCGGTCGTAGCCACCACTACTCGAGCTCTCATCCGAGGAAGAGCTGCCGTCGCGGGAAGAGGAGTGCGCGCCGCCAAGGCCAAGCTCACCTTCGCCACCCTGGTCGTTGCTGCCATCCTTCGGGCAGTACCCCACGCAGCGGCCGTCCTCCCTGAACACCCTCACATAGAGGGTCGCCAGTCTGTCGTACTTGAAGTGGAGGGTGCACCTTTCGCCTAGGCCTCGCGCTGGGTGAATGTCTGCCATCCACGAGTCAGGACCACGCTGCCGGAGATGGCGACCTTGGCCCCGACCCATGAAGCTCTGCTGCAGCAGCCGTCGGCCTGCAGCTAGAGACCATCAAGCCCTAAGGACTGAAGGTCGCCGAAGAAGAAGCGCGGAAGCTGGAGCGAGGTGTCGTCTGGGCTCTCCGACCACATCACAAATTCAGGGAGCACGTCCAGCGAGAAGAAGCATGGCCGAGGCGGGCGCACGATCACGGCGCGCCTCCCCTCATCATGGGGGTTGCTCCGAAGCCGATGGCCCCCGCCGTGAGAAGTGATGGCATCGCGAGCACCAAGAGACACGCCAGCTCTGGGGGTGCGCGCCCGTGCCCTCCTTGGAAGTTTTCCCCTTCACGGCTGCCGAAAATCTCCTCGGCGACGCCATGGTAGCAAGATGAAGAAGGAGAAGAAGTGGGTGGAAGCAGGATGACGGAGAGATGAGCGGGGGGGGGGGGGGGGGCTCTGCCCCCCCCCCCTCATTTATAGCCAAGGAAGGCCAACCGCCAGCCTCCACGACCTCGCGCCATGATGATCTTCTACATGTCGCAATGTTCCGTCAAGTCGAACAGTTGCCGAGGCAGCGAGGAGAAGTGGGGACGCCCACGTCCCATCAATCTCCATGCATCATGAAGGTCGTAGGCGGTTAGGGCCCGTGGTGCTCCGCACTTGCCCTTTGGTTTCGCCTGGAAGCCAAGTCTGAGCGCGCCTTGGGCCCGGGGGCTACTGTCGGCGTTCTGTATATGGGGGTATCCAGACTTGCCTGCCTGCGGCCCACCACGTGGCTCCGTCGACGGCCTGGTACAGCCCAACTTCGACATCAGCAGCTCAAGACCCTCGCGCGGGGCCAAGCCTCGTGAGGCGGACGACGCCAAGATCCCTGAGGGGATCGGCCTCTTCAGGATGGCTCCCGAGGGGCGGAGAGTTCTATGCAAGGTGCACCTCACGAGGCTCAGCTGATGTGAACCATGACGACCAAGGCCAGGCGGGCGCCAGCGGGCGCAGAGCACCAGTTTCCTGTTCGGTGCAAGGGAGGCAAGCCGCAGGCATGGAGTCCCAAGGAATCAGCCAAAGGTTTCCATTCTGTGCAACAAGACCAAGACTGTCAGGACGGAGCTCATCACCGAGCCCACCGCAGCGTCACGACTAGGGGCTTTTCACAGGCAAAGACTTCTTTTGTCAGGATAAGTTGTACTACTTGTCCCCTTTCAAATCCGGCGGTTGTCGGATCCCTTCCTGCCAATATTTGGGAACAGGACCAAGGCCACTATCAATAGGACTTAGCCACCACCATAGAAGGGCATCTAGTTCACACCTGACCAGCTCCCTCAAGCTCAAGAACACCTCACCTCCTGAGGCCAGTTCATCCATTGTACTAGTTCATCCTCAGCCCTTTGAGGCAATCCACCAAAACGCTGGAGTAGGGTATTACTCCGCAAGGTGGCCCGAACCAGGATAAACTGTTGTGTCTCTTTGTCTCTTCGAGCTCGTCGTGCTAGGCTTAGGAGAATCGCGAGTAGGCAGGCTGGGCAGGTTGAGATTTCCGCACGCACCCCAGAGTTCAAACCTCTCAAGGGTTTGCGGATCCCATAATCCAACAAAAATGAATGTAAAACATCCAATAATGATAATAATAGCATGGAACAAGCAAAAATTGTAGATACGTTGGAGACGTATCAGGTACACACACAAGAAGCTGTTAATATAGAAAGGAAAAAACACACGTAATTTGTCAATGATTGTCAAAAGCTTTGAAGAAATTATTAACAACCAAAAAGGCCATCACCTATGTATTCACTTTTTCTTCTAAAGAAAGGGTTGTCATTGCACACAAATTGGTGCAGGCAAAGAATATATATTTACAATTTTATTTTTCCTCTACGAATCCAAATACACATCTATATGGAAATATGTTAATCAAATAGTACATGTAGCTTCAACTTGAGAATTGTTGTATGTTGTAAGTCAGCCTTGTTAACACGCATATAAGAAAAATACAAAGGTCTTTACCATAATTTCTCCTTGCTAATGGCCCAAACCGACACGGAAAACAACACTTTAAAGCCCATGGCCATGACACAAGATCTGCAAGTTGTTTAACATGTGAACTCAATTAGATTGGACATACGATTCTCCAAAGCAATGTATGCTTTCTGTAGTCAATTCTCCCTAATTTTTGCGTAGTTTTAGAATTGCGAAACAAAGATATCTCTTTGCTTCCTTGCTACCTCTTGAGCTTGCGTTGGGTTTTCCCTTGAAGAGGAAAGGTGATGCAACAAAGTAGAGTAAGTATGTCCCTCAGCTTTTGAGAACCAACGTTTCAATCCAGTAGGAGACAGCACGCAAGCCACCGAATACCTACACAAACAAACACCAACTTGCACCCAACGCGATAAAGGGGTTGTCAATCCCTTCACGGTTATTTGCAACGTGAGGTCTGATATAGATGGATAAATGGTAAAATAATATTTTTGGTATTTTTAGTTTATCGAATGGAAAGTAAATTGAAAAGAAAGTAAATAGGAAACTAAGATTGTAGATCGTAAACTTATATGATGGAAAATAGACCCGGGGCCATAGGTATCACTAGAGGTTTCTCTCAAGATAGAAAGTAATACGTTGCGTGAACAAATTACTGCCAAGCAATTGATAGAAAAGCACAAAGTTATGACGATATATAAGGCAATGATCATGAATATAGGCATCACATCCGTGTCAAGTAGACCGAAACGATTTTGCATCTACTACTATTACTCCACACATCGACCACTATCCAGCTTTATCTAGAGTATTAAGTTCATAAGAACAGAGTAACGCATTAGGCAAGATGACATGATGTAGAGGAATTAACTCAAACAATATGATGAAAACCCCATCTTTTTATCCTTGATGGCAACAATAAAATACGTGTCGGTTCCCCTTCTATCACTAGGATCGAGCACCGCAAGATTGCACCCAAAGCTAAGCACTTCTCCCATTGCAAGAAAAACCAATCTAGTTGGCCAAACCAAATCGATAGTTCGAAGAGACTTGCAAAGATATCAAATCATGCATATAAGAATTCAGAGAATATTCAAATAATATTCATAGATAAGATGATCATAAACCCACAATTCATCGCATCTTGGCAAACACACCGCAAAAGAGTATTACATCGAATAGATCTCCAAGAACATCTAGGAGAACTTTGTATTGAGAATCAAAGAGAGAGAAGTAACCATCTAGCTACTAACTATGGACCCGTAGGTCTGTGGTAAACTACTCACGCTTAGTCGGAGAGGCAATGGTGTTGATGTAGAAGCCCTCCGTGATCGAATCCCCTCTGGCAGGATGTCACAAAAGGCCCCTAGATGGGATATCACAGGTACAGAAGGTTGTAGCAGTGGAAAAGTGGTTTCGTGGCTCCCCTGGTAGTTTTTGGGATATTTGAGAATATATAGGAGGAAGATCTAGGTCAGTGGGTCACTGAGGGGCACACAAGGTCGGGGGGCGCGCTACCCCCCTGGGCGTGCCCTGCACCCTTGCGGCCGCCTCGTGGCTCTTCTAACTTGCACTCCAAGTCTCCTGGGTGTCTTTTAATCCAAGAAAAATCATTGCGAAAGTTTCATTCCATTTGGTATTCCTTTTCTGCAAAACTCTAAAACAAGGAAAAAACAAAAACTAGCACTGGGCTCTAGGTTAATAGGTTAGTCCCAAAAATCATATAAAATGGCATATTAATGCATATAAAACATCCAAAACAGATAATATAATTGTCGGTGTCAAAACCGGCGGATCTCGGGTAGGGGGTCCCGAACTGTGCGTCTAGGCGGATGGTAACAGGAGACAAGGGACACGATGTTTTTACCCAGGTTCGGGCCATCTCGATGGAGGTAAAACCCTACTCCTGCTTGATTGATATTGATGATATGGGTAGTACAAGAGTGGATCTACCACGAGATCAAGGAGGCTAACGGCCTAAAAGCTAGCCTATGGTATGATTGTTGTTCGTTCTATGGACTAAAACCCTCCGGTTTATATAGACACCGGAGAGGGCTAGGGTTACACAGAGTCGGTTACAATGGTAGGAGATCTACATATCCGTATTGCCAAGCTTGCCTTCCACGCCAAGGAAAGTCCCATCCGGACATGGGACAAAGTCTTCAATCTTGTATCTTCATAGTCTTGGAGTCCGGCTGATAATGATAGTTCGGCTATCCGGACACCCCCTAGTCCAGGACTCCCTCAGTAGCCCCTGAACCAGGCTTCAACGACGAGGAGTCCGGCGCGCATATTGTCTTCGGAATTGCAAGGCGGGTTCCTTCTCCGAATAGTTCATAGAAGATTGTGAACACCAGGATATTGTCTGGCTCTGTAAAATAAATTCCACATACCACCGTAGAGAGAATAATATTTACACAAGTTCAATCTGCTGACGTATTTTGTGGCGTGACGTCACACCACTACCAAGCCTTTACTTGAATTGTTTTTATTATACCGCCTCAGCGCGTTTAGCGAAGCGGTTTCCTTGGCACGTCTTGTCAAAGCAGAGATCGTGTTCCCCTTATTCCGGGATTCCCATCAATACGGACGTGGGTAACCCAACCGCGCCATTGATTGTGGCGCTTGGGAGATAAGCGAGTTTTACCAGGCCGGTAGGGACGCATAGCTTTCGTCCGCCCATATATAAGGGGATAAGGATCCACTAGCTTTCGTCCGCCCATATATAAGGGGATAAGGATCCACCTCTTTTACCTACGCCTTCTTCCTCCTTTGCTTATCCATCTCCGCGCACTCGAGCTCTAGCGCCCAAGTCCGCACTTCTCACCTCGACCTTCTCCAGCCATGTCCGGAGCGGGACGAAAGTGGATGGCCTCCTCCGTTACGGAGGGGCACATTGAGAAGCTGCGCAGCGCCGGATATCTGTCCAGCGACATCGCGCATCGGCTCCCCGACGAGGGGCAGCTCATCCCCACCCCCAGGCCCCATGAGAGGGTCGTATTCCTTCCCCACTTCCTCCGCGGACTGGGCTTCCCACTCCACCCCTTTGTCCGGGGGCTCATGTTCTACTACGGCCTAGATTTCCACGATCTGGCCCCGAATTTCATCCTCAATATATCGGCGTTTATCGTCGTGTGTAAGTCCTTCCTTTGCATCCAGCCCCACTTTGGCTTGTGGCTAAAGACCTTCAATATCAAGCCGAAGGTTGTGAAGGGAAGCCAAGCGGAGTGCGGAGGCGCCATGGTGGGCAAAATGCCCAACGTCACTTGGCTCGAGGGTGCCTTCGTGGAATCCGTTAAAGGGTGGCAATCGGGGTGGTTCTACATCACCGAGCCGCGTGACCTAAATGGGCAGCGACCCCCGAATTCAGATCTGGCATCCCCATGTAGCTCACCTCCTGGAAAGAGAAGGGCTTGCTATGGGGTAGTTCGGAAGAGCTGATCGAACTCCAGTCCTGTCTCCAGACCCTGGTCAACAAGAAGCTCAAGCTTGTCAACGTGATCCAGGTCATGCTCGTCCGTTGGATTCTCCCCTGCTAGCAACGGGACTTCAATTTGTGGGAGTTTGATCCGGCACAGCACCGGACTTTGAGCGGGCTCTTCGACACTACGTACGAAGTTGCCTGGAGGGTGTTGTCCAAGGGCGCCGAAGCTCCTGAATCCGCTACCGAAGATCGCGGATTCAGCACGCAGCATCCGGCTGGCGAGGTAAGCTATGTTATCCTTTATGGGACACTTGCTTTTCATAGTTTGAATCTATGCGGGATCTAAGCTCCCAATACCTTTAACAGGACTGGCAGAAGACGTCCGGACAGGTTAACTGTCCGGCTCCCCTTCCAGAAAACCCAGCGGACACCCGTTTGACGGGGCTGCTAGTCCCGGCACTTTACGTGGTGCCGGAGAAGAAGGCCAAGAAGAAGGCCACGGGAACCCGAAGGAGTTCCCGGCGTCAGGTGGTATCGGACTCATCGTCCGATGACTCCGAGGCGGACTCCTCCCACGAGGACGAGGAGGAGAAGAAAGAGGCCTCTCCCCCAGCGGGGGGAGAGAAGAAGAGGAAGGCCTCACCAATGAGGGAGGTCGAAGGGTCCAAGAAGGGAAGGACCCTTCCCCCGGACTACTCCACCAGCATCGGCGATGGCGACGAGGAGTGGCCCTCAAGGGCCAAGCCCCTGGCAAGATCGTAAGTATCCAGACTCCTGGATGATTTATAATTTTTCTCTTTGCCACGCGGTGTATTTCTAATGCCGCATACAACCTGTAGTCCGGCCAAGGACGATCTTCTCGCTTCGTCGAGCGGGTCCTTGGGCACGTAGGATATGGATTCTCTTCCGACCGCCTCCACCCCTCGTGACGCTGACGACGTCAAGGTGGGATCCCAGGAAGGGATCCGCCAGGAGGAGGAGGCCCCGGAGGTGCAACCTCCCGGACTTTGCACCGGACTCCGCACTAGAACCTGCAGTGGTTCCGGAGTCCGGCGAGCGGCCCCTTCGTAAGAAGGGCAAGACTGTGACGCCGACGGCCTCCATCCAACCGGAGGCGCCGGATAACTTGCTGGAGGTGCTCAACGGCGCTTCCATCAAAGAAGAACACCGCACTGTCATGAGTGAGGTGATTCAGAAGGTTCAGCTCGCCAAGAGCGGGCTGACCGAAGCCTGCAGCAGCCTTCTAACAGGCTTTGAGGTAAGAATTTAAAGATGTGTAATATAATACCGCATAGACAGTAGCCCCTGATGCTCGGTTCGGTGTTCGGAAAGAAAAGCCGGACTAAGGATCTAAAAAGATATATGCAGGAGTCTAAAAAATATGTCAATATGGGATTGCAGGCTGCGCTGCTGACCTCTGCCGCACTGACTGTGGAGGTCAATGCTTTGAAGCAGAGCCTCGAGCGGTCCGAGAGCGATCTCGGTCGTGCCAAGAAGCAGCTCGAGGACAAGGAAGGTGAGTAACACCGTATTAAAGTTGTACCTTACAGAAAAGGATTTGGTTGCAAGAGAAATAACAAGGATAACATGGGTACTCCAGGGGCCACAAACAAGGTGGCGACCCTGAAGGAGGCGGTGTCCGCGGCCGAACGCAATGCGGCCGCAGAGCGAGCCAAGCGAGAGAAGCAGGAGGCGCGGGTGGCGGAGGTGCAGCAAGAGCTCCAGGCTCTCGTGGAGAAACATGAGAGTTTGGAGCGCGACTCAAAGACTCGAGAGTCCGAGCTTGCATCGGCTCCTGAGAGTGCCAAAGCCGCTAAGGTCGAAGCCCACAAGGCCCTCCAGGAAATCGAGGCATTGAAGAAGATAGCGGCGGGTAAGGCATTTTTCATGCAAAGCAAGCATGTGAATGTGAATTACCTATTACTTACCCGAATTCGGAGCTCTCCAGGAGCGTTCGCAGATCTGCCCCGCAGCGTGTCCGATGCTGCCGCATTCTACCGGGCCAAGGAGGGGAGCTCGACGGAGAAGGTCTTCTGGTCTCAGTATGCTGAGGCCGGACATCCGGTGCCCCTTAGCGACCAGCTGAAGCAGCTGGTCGAGCTCCACAAGGTGGCCGAACAGGCCATGAAGGGCCTCATAGTTTGGCTCTGGCCCAAGGAGGCCATGCCTGGGAGCTACTTCGGCCTGGTGCGGCGGCTGGTGGATGCGTGTCCCTGGGTTGAAGTCGTCAAGCACTCCGCCTGCATTGAAGGTGCCCGTCGGGCCCTTGCCCATGGAAAGGTGCACTGGGGCAGGATGGACGCTGAGAAGCTTGTGACGGACGCGCCACCGACGGGCAAGGAGTATCGCACGCCCGAAATGTATTATAAGAGTGTCCTAAAGGGTGCCCGCATGATTGCGGGTGAGTGCTCCAAAGATGTAATATTTGAGTAGACTCACATTTTGTTATCCTGTGCGCTGAAAACTTTGTTCATATGCGCTAAGCAACGCTTGTTGATTTAAAATATTACCTTCTGTGCGGCCGTTTATGAAATCTGAGAGATGGCAAGTCGTCGGCTTCAGCCCCCATGCCATGAGTGCTGGGGTGTTTGGGATAAACTTGAGCGCTCTTGTTCCCATTTTTGGGTCCATCTAGGGAGGCGCTCAACACAACGAACGAGGCAACCGGACTTATAATGCTTGAACACTCTCACTTAGCCATAGAATTCTATAATTTTAAATTTCGGCGAAGCCCCTAGTGTTCGGAAGACCGAGTTCGGGGCGCTATCCACGCCTGGGCCGGACAAAGCCGGTTCCTCGCTCTAAGCGGCATAAGTCTTTAGGGACTCGAAAAAACCTCTCGAACAGCGACCAGCTCTCGCCTTATCATGACGGTCAGTTTTAACTTTCTCCACTGAGGCGCTCGCCCAGCTCAACTGGGGCGCAATCACAGTGGTTCTCCCAATGCTACCTTAGCCGATACAACGGAACATAAGGTACCAAAACATGGGAGCCGGGCAAACCCAACTATTGACCCAAGACATGATTCGGAGCCGATGCATATAATGCTATAAGTTCGGGGTGCCGCACTTGTGAAAGTGTTCGGACTTATCACACCATAATGTGGGGAACTTAAGCCCCTGGTGTATTTAGCCGTACCAAAGTGTACGGATGCAACATGTCATAAATGATCATATGTATAAGAAAGAAATGCAATTATAAGCAAAAAGCGATGCATTGTTTATTCAAGAAATACTGCCATGAATGTAGAACGATACAAATAGTGCGGTAAGCAAGGGATTGGACTATTAAACATGTCCCCTTCCAGGGGTAGGCTGCGGAATGGTGTATAAAACAGATTTAATGCTCGTAATGGAGACCACCTGGATACTCGTCGTAGCCTTTCTCCTTCCCTGGCTGTTGCATCGTGAGTTCGGCGGGTCTACTGCCGGGCAGGGCCTCTGGTGAACGGAGTCCTATGGGTAAGAAAAAAGAAAAAGGAAATAGAATGACACACTTGGGAGCCCCCGGTGTGGTTGAGCCGCACTCTGGGCCTGTTGTGGTCGTGCCCCTCCCCCTATGCCCATGGTATCTCCAGGGCGTAATGATGTACGCGAATGACCAGTCTTGCAATTTTGCAAGGGCTGGGGTTGGGGCCGCATTGCTACGCGTGCTCGGAACGTGCCAGGTGGTCTTGTTGTAGGTTACTCCGGGCGCGTTTGGCCATGTCCGATCGCTTAACGGCCGGACTCGAAAATTGCCTTAAGAGGCTGCTCTGTACTTCTGCCGCGAGAGCCGCTGTGTGTTCCTCCGTTCGGACGAAGCGTTCAGTGTTTCTGTTGACCGTGATGACTCCTTGAGGGCCTGGTATCTTGAGCTTGAGATATGCGTAGTGCGGCAGCGCGTTGAACTTTGCAAACGCGGTCCGTCCGAGCAGAGCATGATAGCCGCTGCGGAACGGAACTATGTCGAAGATTAACTCCTCGCTTCGGAAGTTATCCGGGGATCTAAAGACCACTTCCAGCGTGATTGAGCCTATACAATTGGTCTCTACACCTGGTATGACGCCTTTGAAGGTCGTCTTTGTGGGTTTAATCCTTGAGGGGTCTATGCCCATCTTGCGCACTGTATCCTGATAAAGCAGGTTCAGGCTGCTGCCGCCCGTCCATCAGGACTCTGGTGAGGTGAAATCCATCGAAGGTTGGGTCTAAAACCAATGCGGAAAATCCGCCATGGCGGATACTGGTGGGGTGGTCCCTTCGATCAAAAGTGATCGGGCAGGAGGACCATGGGTTGAACTTCCGGGCGACTGGCTCTATCGCATATACGTCCCTGAGTGCACGCTTCCGCTCCCTTTTGGGTATGTGGGTTGCGTATATCATGTTCACCGTCCGCACTTGTGGGGGGAAACCTTTCTGTCCTCTATTGTTCGACGGTCGGGTCTCTTCCTCGTCATCGCTATGCAGCCCCTTGTCATTGTTTTCGGCAATTAACTTGCCTGCCTGCTTGAATACCCAACAATCCCTGTTGGTGTGATTAGCTGGCTTTTCGGGGGTGCCGTGTATCTGGCACGAGCGGTCGAGTATTCGGTCCAAATTGGACGGACCCGGAGTAGTTATTTTGAATGGCTTTTTCCGCTGACCGGGTTTGGAGCCTCTGAATCCGGCGTTGACTGCCGTATCCTTAGTGTTATAGCCGTTAACGCGGCATTTTTTTTTTGTTGCGACGCGACCTGCCATTGCGGTCCTTGTTATCCGGACTGCCAGGATTTTTGCTGAGGTTGTTACTGCGGGCTAGCCAGCTGTCCTCTCCCGCGCAGAAGCGGGTCATGAGTGATGTGAGGGCTGCCATGGATTTCGGCTTTTCCTGTCCTAGGTGCCGGGCAAGCCACTCGTCGCGGATGTTATGTTTGAAGGCTGCGAGGGCCTCTGCATCCGGACAGTCGACGATTTGATTTTTCTTTGTTAAGAACCGTGTCCAGAATTGTCTGGCCGATTCGTCTGGCTGCTGAATTATGTGGCTTAGGTCATTGGCGTCTGGTGGTCGCACATATGTGCCCTGGAAGTTGTCAAGGAATGCGGCTTCCAGGTCCTCCCAACACCCAATTGATTCTGCTGGCAAGCTGTTAAGCCAATGCCGAGCTGGTCCTTTAAGCTTGAGTGGGAAGTATTTGATGGCGTGAAGATCATCGCCGCGGGCCATGTGGATATGAAGGAGATAGTCTTTGATCCAAACCGCGGGGTCTGTTGTGCCATCGTAGGATTCAATATTCACGGGTTTAAATCCTTCGGGGATTTGATGATCCATTACTTCATCTATGAAGCATAGTGGGTGTGCGGCGCCTCTATATTGGGCTATATCACGATGTAGCTCGAGCGAGCTTTGTCTACTGTGTTCGGCCCGGCCGGAGTTGCTGTATCCAGCGCGACGGTCGTCGTCGCGCATTGTGGGGCGCCCACGCGATCCGTAGATCGATCTTGATTGTCTTGCCTTATCCTCCAATATGTCTCGCAAGTCCGGTGCATTCCCCCGTGGCTTCGTACTTTTCGAGCGGTGCCGGGATACGGTTCTAGTGGAGGGCCTAGAGGCCTCTCTGTCGCGGCCACGAGGTGGTCGGTCAGCCGTATTGTGCGCTGGTGATGCAGG
Source organism: Triticum timopheevii (assembly GCA_963921465.1). NCBI lineage: Eukaryota > Viridiplantae > Streptophyta > Magnoliopsida > Poales > Poaceae > Triticum > Triticum timopheevii. The sequence goes on along the minus strand of OY997268.1, from coordinate 429,391,968 downwards.
TTTGTATGCCTCCTCCTCTAATCGGGGGAGCAACTTGCGTTTGGGGTAGCTTTTGGAGGGGCGTTCGAGTTCATGCTCTTCGGTCGCAAGGACTTCAGTCCATCTGTCGGCTAGCAGATCTTGATCAGCTTTAAGCTGTTGCTGCTTTTTCTTGAGGCTGTTCGCCGTGGCCATAAGCCTGCATTTAAAATGCTCTTGTTCGACGGGATCCTCAGGCACGACGACTTCGTCGTCGTTGAGGCTTGCCTCGTCTCCAGAGGGAGGCATGTAATTATCATCCTCTACGAGGTGGCTTTCCAGTGCCCAGTAGGCGCTGGTTCTTGGTCGTCTCCGGCATTGTTGTCCATACCGTCGATGTCTTCGGAGTCGAAGTCTAGCATGTCGGTTAGATCATCGATAGTGGCTACTAAGTGGGTGGTGGGTGGGGTTTGAATTTCTTCGTCGTCCGCATCCCAACCGTCCTGACCGCAGTCCGGCCAGGGCTCTCCTGATAGCGAGAGATACTTTAGCGAATTCAGGATGTCGCCAAAAGGTGAGTGTTGAAAGATGTCCGCAGCGGTGAACTCCATGATCGGCGCCCAATCGGATTCGATTGGAGGGGGCGTGGGAGGTTCGGAGTCCGGCGAGGAGTCCGGCACCTCGGAGTCACGAGCCTCACAAGGGACAAGGTCGGTATTCGGCTCCATCGCCGTAGATGTAGCAGCCCCCGAGGCAGTGTCTAGCCACCCATCCTCGATCTGCGCAGCCGGCTCCGAATTGAGGATCGGAGTGGACTCGTGTGCGGCTTCCAGGGCACTGTCCGGCAGCAGAGCTAAGTCATGCCCATCGTGACAGTGCGGCGCGCTCGGCTGTGGCTCGAATCCATCGAAGATCAAGTCTCCGCGGATGTCAGCCGTGAAGTTCAGACTTCCAAATCTGACCTGATGGCCAGGGGCGTAGCTTTCAATCTGCTCCAGATGGCCAAGCGAATTGGCCCGCAGTGCAAAGCCGCCGAATACGAAGATCTGTCCGAGGAGAAAAGTCTCACCCTGGACCGCGTCGTTGATGATCGAAGGAGCCATCCAGCCTATCGGTGACGACACAGAGGAACTCTCAATGAAAGCACCAATGTCGGTGTCAAAACCGGCGGATCTCGGGTAGGGGGTCCCGAACTGTGCGTCTAGGCGGATGGTAACAGGAGACAAGGGACACGATGTTTTTACCCAGGTTCGGGCCCTCTCGATGGAGGTAAAACCCTACTCCTGCTTGATTGATATTGATGATATGGGTAGTATAAGAGTGGATCTACCACAAGATCAAGGAGGCTAAACCCTAAAAGCTAGCCTATGGTATGATTGTTGTTCGTTCTATGGAATAAAACCCTCTAGTTTATATAGACACCGGAGAGCGCTAGGGTTACACAGAGTCGGTTACAATGGTAGGTGATCTACATATCCGTATTGCCAAGCTTGCCTTCCACGCCAAGGAAAGTCCCATCCGGACACGGGACGAAGTCTTCAATCTTGTATTTCGTAGTCTTGGAGTCCGGCTGATAATGATAGTTCGGCTATTCGGACACCCCCTAGTCCAGGACTCCCTCAATAATAGCATGGAACATTAAAAAATTATAGAAACGTCGGAGACGTATCAAGCATCCCCAAGCTTAATTCCTGCTCGTCCTCGAGTAGGTAAATGATAAAAACAGAATTTTTGATGTGGAATTCTACCTAACATATTTATCCATGGAATTCTCTTAATTGTGGTATGAACGTTTAGATCCATAATATTCAAAACAAAAGTTTAATATTGGCATAAAAAATAATACTTCAAGCATACTAACAAAATAATTATGTTATCTCAAAATAACATGGCCAAAGAAAGCTTATCCCTACTAAATCATATAGTCTGGCTATGCTACATCTTCATCACACAAAATATTCAAATCATGCACAACCCTGATGACAAGCCAAGCAATTGTTTCATACTTTTGATGTTCTCAAACTTTTTCAACGTTCATGCAATACATGAGCGTGAGCCATGGACATGGCACTATAGGTGGAATAGATGGTGGTTGTGGAGAAGACAAAAAGGACATAGTCTCACATCAACTAGGTGTATCAACAGGCTATGGAGATGTCCATCAATAGATATCAATGTGAGTGAGTAGGGATTGCCATGCAATAGATGCACTAGAGCTATAAGTTTATGAAAGCTCAAAAAGAAAACTAAGTGGGTGTGCATCCAACTTGCTTGCTCATGAAGACCTAGGGCACTTTGAGGACGCCCATCGTTGGAATATACAAGCCAAGTTCTATAATGAAAAATTCCCACTAGTATATGAAAATGACAATATAGGAGACTCTCTATCATGAAGATCATGGTGCTACTTTCAAGCACAAGTGTGGCAAAAAGGATAGTAACATTGTCCCTTCTCTCTTTTTCTCTCATTTTTTTATTTTTTTTGGGCCTCCTTTTTTTAGTTGCCCTTTCTCCTTTTTTTCCTCACATGGGACAGTGCTCTACTTACAACTCAAAAATTACAACTCGATACTAGAACAAAAATATGACTCTATGTGAATGCCTCCGGCGGTGTACCGGGATGTGCAATGAATCAAAAGCGACATGCATAAAAAATAATGAATGGTGGCTTTGCCACAAATATGATGTCACCTATTTGATCATGCAAAGCAATATGACAATGATGATGTGTGTCATAATAAACGGAATGGTGAAAAGTTGCATGACAATATATCTCAGAATGGCTATGGAAATGCCATAATAGGTAGGTATTGCGGCTGTTTTGAGGAAGGTATATTTTGGGTTTATGGTACCGGCGAAAGTTGCGTGGTACAAGAGAGGCTAGCAATGGCGGAAATGTGAGAGTGTGTTTATGGTACCGGCGAAAGTTGCGCGGTACAAGAGAGGCTAGCAATGGCGGAAATGTGAGAGTGCGTATAATCCATGGACTCAATATCAGTCATAAAGAACTCACATACTTATTGCAAAAATCAATTAGTCATCAAAACAAAGTACTAAGCGCATGCTCCTAGGAGGGTAGATTGGTAGGAAAAGACCATCGCTCGTCCCCGACCGCCACTCATAAGGAAGACAATCAAAAAAACATCTCATGCTCCAACTTCGTTACATAACGTTCACCATACGTGCATGCTACGGGACTCACAAACCTTAACACAAGTATTTCTCAAATTCACAACTACTCACTGGCATGACTCTAATATCACCATCTTCATATCTCAAAAAAATCATAAGGAATCAAACTTCTCATAGTATTCAATGCACTTTATATGAAAGCTTTTATTATATCCCTCTTGGATGCCCATCATATTAGGAATAATTTTATAACCAAAGCAAATTACCATGCTGTTTTGAAAGACACTCAAAGTAATATAAGTGAAGTACGAGAGTTCATCAATTTCTATAAAATAAAACCACCATTGTGCTCTAAAAAGATATAAGTGAAGCACTAGAGCAAAATTGCCTAGCTCAAAAGATATAAGTGAAGCACATAGAGTATTCGAATAAATCACGATTCATGCTTGTCTCTCCCAAAAGGTGTGTACAGCAATGATGATTGTGGCAAACTAAAAAGCAAAGACTCAAATCATACAAGACACTCCAAGCAAAACACATATTTGTCACGTCCCTAGCCTTGCTATGCTCTTGGACTGGCTTGGTTGCTGCATCATGTTTAAATTTCATTTAAACCTGAAGTGGGGATTGTTCAAACCCTAGCATCAAAAGGAATTCAGATAGGTTCAACCAAAATATTTTTCAATGATTTCAAAATACCCTTTAAAAATGTTCATCATTTATGGATCAAGGTGGAAGCATCTACCAAAAATGGTTCACATTTTTGCAGGACATATTTGGACTTTGAAATAATTCAAACATATTTGAATTGGAGCTACTTAAATGCTATATATATTTTAATTGCTCCAAAAATGTTGGAAATTGTTAAGGGTCACTGGAATATTTCAGAAAGCACCCATAATTATTTCCAGGATTTTATGAAATGAATTAGTATTTTACTAATTCAAAACAGAGGAATAAAATAGGAAACAGAATTTAATAGAAACAACACAGAGAGAGAGGAAACTACCTGGGCCGCTTACCTGTCCAGCCTGGCGGTCCAGCACTGTGCGGCCTAGCCCACAGCGTAGTGCCAGTCACCACCAACCTCTCGCCAGAAGGACGAGAGGCGTGTGGCCGCCGCGTGCACGGCCACCGACGGCCACCTCCTGCTTGCCGCTTCGCCCTGGCCCTCCCTGGCGCTGCCATGCACTCCCCTCGACCCTCTGCACTTCTCCCCGCTCTCCCCGAGCTTCTCTCCCTCCCTGGCTCTCCTCTCGCACGCACCCGATAACCACCGTCGCCGCCGTTCGCCGCTGCCGCGCCCAGAGCCACTGCCCCGCCTCCCTGTCGTGTCTAAAATAACCGCCCCATCGCCCTACTCCTCCTCACCGAGCCGCACGGGTCGGGAAGCCCTGCTTCGTCCTGAACGCCGCCGTCTTCTTCCGCGGGATCCGGCGATCCCCGTCGTCGCTCCGTCGCCTGCAGGCCTTCCCCGAGCCCGAAGAGTACTTCAATCGACGCGCTGTGAGCCACCGGTCATTTTCCCCCTAACGCCTTGTCCTTTTTCACACCGTAGCCATCATGTTCATCGAGGCCTAAGCTCGCCTCAGCTCGAGCTTGTCGCCGGCGTCGCTCCGGCGACCATTTGGTCATCCCGTGCTAACCAACATGCTTGCTGCATCGCGTAGTGCCTCGCTAGTGCCTCAGCTCCCGCGTTTGCACGCCGCAGCCCCAACCCCGCACATGGCCGAACTCCGGCCACCGCCGCGAGCTCGCTTCCGGCGAACTCCGGCCACCCCCGCACCTCCCGTTGGTCTCCCTAGATGCGCTCGGGCATGGGCTACCTTCTGGTGCCCCTGGCGCGTCGATCCGTCGCCTCTGGCAAGTTCCGAGTGAACTCCGCCGCGGTTCGGGGTCACCGCCGGTGAAACTCCGGTGAGATGATGTGGCCCGTCATTAGCTGCTAATGACCCCTCTAATCAACCTCTTAAGCCACTGCCACGTGGGACCTTGCGCCTGTTTAGGTTAGATTAATTCTCCTGTTTAGTTTAGATTAACCCAGTGGGACCCACGCGTCAGCTTTGACCGTGCTGACGTGGGTGTTGACTGGCCCCACCTATCATGTTGACTCCGCTGACATGGGTGTTGACTGGCCCCACCTGTTAGTGTCTCTAACCAGCCCCATGTTGGGGAACGTAGTAATTTCAAAAAATTTCCTACGCACACGCAAGATCATGGTGATGCATAGCAACGAGAGGGGGAGTGTTGTCTACGTACCCTCATAGACCGAAGCGGAAGCATTGACGCAACATAGAGGAAGTAGCCGTACGTCCTCCCGGTCCGACCGATCCAAGCACTGTTACTCCGGCACCTCCGAGTTCTTGACACACGTACAGCTCGATGACGCACCCCGATCTCCGATCCAGCAGAGGCGCGGGGAGGAGTTCCGTCAGCACGACGGTGTGGTGACGATCTTGATGTTCTCCTGTCGCAGGGCTTCGCCTAAGCACCGCTACAATATGACCGAGGTGTAATATCGTGGAGGGGGGCACCGCACACGGCTAAGGAACGATCTCAATGATCAACTTGTATGTCTAGGGTGCCCCCCTACCCCCGTATATAAAGTAGGGAGGGACGAGGAGGCCGGCCCAAGGGGGAGGCGCGCCCTAGGGGGCAAACCTACTCCAAGTAGGTTTGGCCCCGCCTTTCCTATTCGGAGTAGGAGAAGGAAGGAAGAGGGGGAGGAGAGAAGGAAAGGGGGGGCCGGCCCCCTTCCCAATTCGGATTGGGCTTGGGGGGGCGCGCCCCCTCCCTTGCTCCTTCTCCCTCCATCCCACTAAGGCCCAATAAGGCCCATATACTTACCGGGGGGTTCCGGTAACCTCCCGGAGCTCCGGTATATTTCCAATCTCACCCGGAACCTTTCCGATGTCCAAATATATCCGTCCAATATATCAATCTTTATGTCTCGACCATTTCGAGACTCCTCGTCATGTCCGTGATCACATCCGGGACTCCGAACAACCTTCCGTACATCAAAATACATAAACTCATAATGAAACTGTCATCGAAACCTTAAGCGTGCGGACCCTACGGTTCGAGAACAATGTAGACATGACCGAGACATGTCTCCGGTCAATAACCAATAGCAGGACCTGGATGCCCATATTGGTTCCTACATATTCTACGAAGATCTTTATCAGTCATACCGCACAACAACATACGTTGTTCCCTTTGTCATCGGTATGTTACTTGCCCGAGATTCGATCGTCGGTATCCAATACCTAGTTCAATCTCGTTACCGGCAAGTCTCTTTACTCGTTCCGTAATACATCATCTCACAACTAACTCATTAGTTGAAATGCTTGCAAGGCTTAAGTGATGTGTATTACCGAGAGGGCCCAGAGATACCTCTCCGACATTCGGAGTGACAAATCCTAATCTCGAAATACGCCAACTCAACAAGTACCTTCGGAGACACCTGTAGAGCACCTTTATAATCACCCAGTTACGTTGTGACGTTTGGTAGCACACAAAGTGTTCCTCCGGTAAATGGGAGTTGCATAATCTCATAGTCATAGGAACATGTATAAGTCATGAAGGAAGCAATAGCAACATACTAAACGATCGTGTGCTAAGCTAACGGAATGGGTCATGTCAATCAGATCATTCAACTAATGATGTGACCTTGTTAATCAAATAACAACTCCTTGTTCATGGTCAGGAAACATAACCATCTTTGATTAACAAGCTAGTCAAGTAGAGGCATACTAGTGACACTCTGTTTGTCTATATATTCACACATGTATTATGTTTCCGGTTAATACAATTCTAGCATGAATAATAAACATTTATCATGATATGAGGAAATAAATAATAACTTTATTATTGCCTCTAGGGCACATTTCCTTCAGTCTCCCACTTGCAGTAGAGTCAATAATCTAGATTACACAGTAATGATTCTAACACCCATGGAGTCTTGGTGTTGATCATGTTTTGCTCGTGGAAGAGGCTTAGTCAACGGGTCTGCAACATTTAGATCCGTATGTATCTTGCAAATCTCTATGTCTCCCACCTGGACTAGATCCTGGATGGAATTGAAGCGTCTCTTGATGTGCTTGGTTCTCTTGTGAAATCTGGATTCCTTCGCTAAGGCAATCGCTCCAGTATTGTCGCAAAAGATTTTCATTGGACCTGATGCACTAGGTATGACACCTAGATCGGATATGAACTCCTTCATCCAGACTCCTTCATTAGCTGCTTCCGAAGCAGCTATGTATTCCGCTTCACAGGTAGATCCCGCCATGACGCTTTGCTTTGAACTGCACCAACTGACAGCTCCATCGTTTAATGTAAACACGTATCCGGTTTGCGATTTAGAATCGTCCGGATCAGTGTCAAAGCTTGCATCAACGTAACCATTTACGATGAGCTCTTTATCACCTCCATATACGAGAAACATATCCTTAGTCCTTTTCAGGTATTTCAGGATGTTCTTGACCGCTGTCCAGTGATCCACTCCTGGATTACTTTGGTACCTCCCTGCTAGACTTATAGCAAGGCACACATCAGGTCTGGTACACAGCATTGCATACATGATAGAGCCTATGGCTGAAGCATAGGGAACATTTTTCATTTTCTCTCTATCTTCTGCAGTCGTCGGGCTTTGAGTCTTACTCAACTTCACACCTTGCAATACAGGCAAGAACCCTTTCTTTGCTTGATCCATTTTGAACTTCTTCAAAACTTTGTCAAGGTATGTGCTTTGTGAAAGTCCAATTAAGCGTCTTGATCTATCTCTATAGATCTTAATGCCCAATATGTAAGCAGCTTCACCGAGGTCTTTCATTGAAAAACTTTTATTCAAGTATCCCTTTATGCTATCCAGGAATTCTATATCATTTCCAATCAATAATATGTCATCCACATATAATATTAGAAACTCTACAGAGCTCCCACTCACTTTCTTGTAAATACAGGCTTCTCCAAAAGTCTGTATAAAACCAAATGCTTTGATCACATATCAAAACGTTTATTCCAACTCCGAGAGGCTTGCACCAGTCCATAAATGGATCTCTGGAGCTTGCACACTTTGTTAGCTCCCTTTGGATCGATAAACCTTCTGGTTGCATCATATACAACTCTTCTTCCAGAAATCCATTCAGGAATGCAGTTTTTACATCCATTTGCCAAATTTCATAATCATAAAATGCGGCAATTGCTAACATGATTCGGACAGACTTAAGCATCGCTACGGGTGAGAATGTCTCATCGTAGTCAACCCCTTGAACTTGTCGAAAACCTTTTGCAACAAGTCGAGCTTTGTAGACAGTAACATTACCGTCAGCGTCAGTCTTCTTCTTGAAGATCCATTTATTCTCAATTGCTTGCCGACCATCGGGCAAGTCAACCAAAGTCCATACTTTGTTCTCATACATGGATCCCATCTCAGATTTCATGGCTTCAAGCCATTTTGCGGAATTTGGGCTCACCATTGCTTCTTCATAGTTCGTAGGTTCATCATGATCTAGTAGCATGACTTCCAGAATAGGATTACCGTACCACTCTGGTGCGGATCTTACTCTGTTCGACCTACGAGATTCTGTATTAACTTGATCTGAAGTTCTATGATCATCATCATCAACTTCCTCACTAGTTGGGTTTGACGTCACAGAAACCGGTTCCTGTGATGTATTATTTTCCAACAAGGGAGTAGGTACAGTTACCTCATCAAGTTCTACTTTCCTCCCACTCACTTCTTTCGAGAGAAACTCCTTCTCCAGAAAGGATCCATTCTTAGCAACAAATGTCTTGCCTTCGGATCTGTGATAGATGGTGTACCCAACTGTCTCCTTTGGGTATCCTATGAAGACACATTTCTCCAATTTGGGTTCGAGCTTATCAGGTTAAAGCTTTTTCACATAAGCATCGCAGCCCCAAACTTTAAGAAACGACAACTTTGGTTTCTTGCCAAACCATAGTTCATAAGGTGTCGTCTCAACGGATTTCGACGGTTCCCTATTTAACGTGAATGTGGCCGTCTCTAAAGCATAACCCCAAAACGATAGCGGTAAATCTGTAAGAGACATCATAGACCGCACCATATCAAGTAAAGTACGATTACGACGTTCGGATACACCATTACGCTGTGGTGTTCCGGGTGGCGTGAGTTGCGAAACTATTCCACAATGTTTTAAGTGTAGACCAAACTCGTAACTCAAATATTCTCCTCCACGATCAGATTGTAGAAACTTTATTTTCTTGTTACGATGATTTTCAACTTCACTCTGAAATTCTTTGAACTTTTCAAATGTTTCAGACTTATGCTTCATTAAGTAGATATACCCATATCTACTTAAATCATCAGTGAAGGTGAGAAAATAACGATATTCGCCACGAGCCTCAACATTCATCGGACCACATACATCTGTATGTATGATTTCCAACAAATCTGTTGCTCTCTCCATAGTATCGGAGAACGGTGTTTTGGTCATCTTGCCCATGAGGCACGGTTCGCAAGTACCAAGTGATTCATAATCAAATGATTCCAAAAGTCCATCAGTATGGAGTTTCTTCATGCGCTTTATACCGATATGACCCAAACGGCAGTGCCACAAATAAGTTGCACTATCATTATCAACTCTGCATCTTTTGGCTTCAACACTATGAATATGTGTATCACTACTATCGAGATTCATCAAAAATAGACCACTCTTCAAGGGTGCATGACCATAAAAGATATTACTCATATAAATAGAACAACCATTATTCTCTGATTTAAATGAATAACCGTCTCGCATCAAACAAGATCCAGATATAATGTTCATGCTCAACGCTGGCACCAAATAACAATTATTTAGGTCTAATACTAATCCCGAAGGTAGATGTAGAGGTAGCGTGCCGACTGCGATCTCATCGACTTTGGAACCGTTTCCCACGCGCATCGTCACCTCGTCCTTTGCCAGTGTTCGCTTAATCCGTAGTCCCTTTGTTCACCTTGCCATCCTTCTTATCCGCCAAATACTTGGGGCAGTTCCGCTTCCAGTGACCAGTCTGCTTGCAGTAGAAGCACTCAGTTTCAGGCTTAGGTCCAGACTTGGGTTTCTTCTCTTGAGTAGCAACTTGTTTGCTGTTCTTCTTGAAGTTCCCCTTCTTCTTCCCTTTACCCTTTTTCTTGAAACTAGTGGTCTTGTTAACCATCAACACTTGATGCTCCTTCTTGATTTCTACCTCCGCAGCTTTCAGCATTGCGAAGAGCTCGGGAATCGTCTTATCCATCCCTTGCATATTATAGTTCATCACGAAGCTCTTGTAGCATGGTGGAAGTGATTGGAGAATTCTGTCAATGACGCTATCATCCGGAAGTGTAACTCCCAGTTGAATCAAGTGATTACAATACCCACACATCTTGAGTATATGCTCACTGACAGAACTATTCTCCTCCATCTTGCAGCTATAGAACTTATTGGAGACTTCATATCTCTCAATCCGGGCATTCTTCTGGAATATTAACTTCAACTCCTGGAACATCTCATATGCTCCATGACGTTCAAAACGTCGTTGAAGTCCTGGTTCTAAGCCGTAAAGCATGGCACATTGAACTATCGAGTAGTCATTAGCTTTGCTCTGCCAGACGTTCTTAACGTCGTCAGTTGCATCAGCAGCAGGCCTGGCACCCAGCGGTGCTTCCAGGACGTAATTTTTCTGTGCAGCAATGAGGATAATCCTCAAGTTACGGACCCAGTCCGCGTAGTTGCTACCATCATCTTTCAACTTAGCTTTCTTAAGGAACGCATTAAAATTCAACGGAACAACAGCACGGGCCATCTATCTACAATCAACATAGACAAGCAAGATACTATCAGGTACTAAGTTCATGATAAATTTAAGTTCAATTAATCATATTACTAAAGAACTCCCACTTAGACAGACATCCCTCTAGTCATCTAAGTGATCACGTGATCCAAATCAACTAAACCATAACCGATCATCACGTGAGATGGAGTAGTTTTCAATGGTGAACATCTTATGTTGATCATATCTACTATATGATTCACGCTCGACCTTTCGGTCTCCGTGTTCCGAGGCCATATCTGCATATGCTAGGCTCGTCAAGTTTAACCTGAGTATTCTGCGTGTGCAAAACTGGCTTGCACCCGTTGTAGATGGACGTAGAGCTTATCACACCCGATCATCACGTGGTGTCTGGGCACGACGAACTTTGGCAATGGTGCATACTCAGGGAGAACACTACTTGATAATTTTTAGTGAGAGATCATCTTAAAATGCTACCGTCAATCAAAGCAAGATAAGATGCATAAAGGATAAACATCACATGCAATCAATATAAGTGATATGATATGGCCATCATCTTCTTGTGCTTGTGATCTCCATCTCCGAAGCACCATCATGATCACCATCGTCACCAGCGCGACACCTTGATCTCCATCATAGCATCGTTGTCGTTTACGCCATCTATTGCTTCTACGACTATCGCTACCGCTTAGTGATAAAGTAAAGCAATTACAGGGCGTTTGCATTTCATACAATAAAGCGACAACCATATGGCTCCTGCCAGTTGCCGATAACTTCGGTTACAAAACATGATCATCTCATACAATAAAATATAGCATCATGTCTTGGCCATATCACATCACAACATGCCCTGCAAAAACAAGTTAGACGTCCTCTACTTTGTTGTTGCAAGTTTTACGTGGCTGCTACGGGCTTAAGCAAGAACCAATCTCACCTACGCATCAAAACCACAACGATAGTTTGTCAAGTTGATGATGTTTTAACCTTCGCAAGGACCGGGCGTAGCCACACTCGGTTCAACTAAAGTTGGAGAAACTGACACCCGCTAGCCACCTATGTGCAAAGCACGTCGGTAGAACCAGTATCGCGTAAGCGTACGCGTAATGTCGGTCCGGGCCGCTTCATCCAACAATACCGCCAAACCAAAGTATGACATGCTGGTAAGCAGTATGACTTATATCGCCCACAACTCACTTGTGTTCTACTCGTGCATATAACATCAAATCATAAAACCTAGGCTCGGATGCCACTGCTGGGGAACGTAGTAATTTCAAAAAAATTCCTACGCACACGCAAGATCATGGTGATGCATAGCAACGAGAGGGGGAGTGTTGTCTATGTACCCTCGTAGACCGAAGCGGAAGCGTTGACGCAACGTAGAGGAAGTAGTCGTACGTCCTCCCGGTCCGACCGATCCAAGCACCGTTACTCCGGCACCTCTGAGTTCTTGACACGCGTACAGCTCGATGACGCACCCTGATCTCCGATCCAGCAGAGGCGCGGGGAGGAGTTCCGTCAGCACGACGGCGTGGTGACGATCTTGATGTTCTCCTGTCGCAGGGCTTCGCCTAAGCACCGCTACAATATGACCGAGGTGTAATATCGTGGAGGGGGCACCGCACACGGCTAAGGAACGATCTCAATGATCAACTTGTATGTCTAGGGTACCCCCCTACCCCCGTATAAAAAGGAGGGAGGGAGGAGGAGGCCGGCCCAAGGGGGAGGCGCGCCCTAGGGGGGCAAACCTACTCCAAGTAGGTTTGGCCCCCCCTTTCCTATTCGGAGTAGGAGAAGGAAGGAAGAGGGGGAGGAGAGAAGGAAAGGGGGGCCGGCCCCCTTCCCAATTCGGATTGGGCTTGGGGGGGCGCGCCCCCTCCCTTGCTCCTTCTCCCTCCATCCCACTAAGGCCCAATAAGGCCCATATACTTACCGGGGGGTTCCGGTAACCTCCCGGAGCTTCGGTATATTTCCAATCTCACCCGGAACCTTTCCGGTGTCCAAATATATCCGTCCAATATATCAATCTTTATGTCTCGACCATTTCGAGACTCCTCGTCATGTCCGTGATCACATCCGGGACTCCGAACAACCTTCGGTACATCAAAATACATAAACTCATAATGAAACTGTCATCGAAACCTTAAGCGTGCGGACCCTACGGTTCGAGAACAATGTAGACATGACCGAGACATGTCTCCGGTCAATAACCAATAGCAGGACCTGGATGCCCATATTGGTTCCTACATATTCTACGAAGATCTTTATCGGTCATACTGCACAACAACATACGTTGTTCCCTTTGTCATCGGTATGTTACTTGCCCGAGATTCGATCGTCGGTATCCAATACCTAGTTCAATCTCGTTACCGGCAAGTCTCTTTACTCGTTCTGTAATACATCATCTCACAACTAACTCATTAGTTGAAATGCTTGCAAGGCTTAAGTGATGTGTATTACCGAGAGGGCCCAGAGATACCTCTCCGACATTCGGAGTGACAAATCCTAATCTCGAAATACGCCAACTCAACAAGTACCTTCGGAGACACCTGTAGAGCACCTTTATAATCACCCAGTTACGTTGTGACGTTTGGTAGCACACAAAGTGTTCCTCCGGTAAACGGGAGTTGCATAATCTCATAGTCATAGGAACATGTATAAGTCATGAAGGAAGCAATAGCAACATACTAAACGATCGTGTGCTAAGCTAACGGAATGGGTCATGTCAATCAAATCATTCAACTAATGATGTGACCTTGTTAATCAAATAACAACTCCTTGTTCATGGTCAGGAAACATAACCATCTTTGATTAACAAGCTAGTCAAGTAGAGGCATACTAGTGACACTCTGTTTGTCTATATATTCACACATGTATTATGTTTCCGGTTAATACAATTCTAGCATGAATAATAAACATTTATCATGATATGAGGAAATAAATAATAACTTTATTATTGCCTCTAGGGCATATTTCCTTCAGTCTCCCACTTGCAGTAGAGTCAATAATCTAGATTACACAGTAATGATTCTAACACCCATGGAGTCTTGGTGTTGATCATGTTTTGCTCGTGGAAGAGGCTTAGTCAACGGGTCTGCAACATTTAGATCCGTATGTATCTTGCAAATCTCTATGTCTCCCACCTGGACTAGATCCCGGATGGAATTGAAGCGTCTCTTGATGTGCTTGGTTCTCTTGTGAAAAATCCAATCTATCCATCTGTACCATTTTCATGCATGTTAGAACAACTTTTGTCCACTGTTTAGGTCAATCAATTAAATGGCATTTGAATAATCACATATGGAGTTTGAATTTGAATCTTGTATTCAAACCAACTTCATTTAATCTGTTGCTAGTTGCATTAGCTCAAATTACAGCATATTGCCATGTCATGTTCATGCATCATATTGTGCATTGCATTGATTGTGTTCTTCCTTGTTTGCCGGTGTTTATCCCCTCTCAATAGACGTGGTACCGACGATGAGTTCGATGACACCGATGAAGAACTATACTATCTTCAGAAGTGCCAGGCAAGCAAAACCCCCTTGTTCATTCCGATACAAACCCACTCACTCGCTCTGCTCTCTTTACTGCATTAGGACAACAATGATTCAACTGTTACATGCTGCGGTAGTTGAACCCCTTATCCTCTGCATGACCTGTCATTGCCACAGTAAATAGATGAAACCCACTAGCATGAGTAGGAATTGTTTGAGCCCTGATGTGCCTACTCATTCATGCTTGTTTGTCATGCCTGCTACTGCTTAGAGTTGAGTCAGGTCTGATTCATCGGAGATGAATCGGAGGTGTGTGAACATGTCCTACTATTGAGAGCTAAGTGTGTGAACACGATTTGGTAAAGGTAGCGGTGAGAGGCCATGTAGGAGTACATGGTGGGTTGTCTCATTGCAGCCGTCCTCAGGAACTGAGTTCTGTGTTTGTGATCCATGAACATCTACTACCACACATTGGGATCCTTAATTGACTCTCTCGACTTATTAACCGACTTGATCTCTGTCCAGGAGTCGCAACTAGTTTCTGGTGTTTGTAGGTAGTGCTATTTTTCTACCAAGTGGCACCCGGCAGGGTGGGCTTGGGACAGACTAGGCACACGTGGCCTGGTGTACCGAGTGGCACCCGGATGGTGGGCTCGAGAACCCTGCACACATCGTTTGGGGCCGTGAGCGACACCCCGGTCGGATCTCCTTGCGGATGGAACCCGAATAGGCGATAAACCTGGGCTAGAGTCTTGCGTGGTTAGTCAGGTCGTGGCCGACACCCTCGCCAGGCTTCCGCTTGAAGGTTGCCGAGATACATGACGTGTACATGGCGGTAAGTGGCGAGAGCGTGTGTGAAGAAGTACACCCCTGCAGGGTTAACATCATCTATTCGAATAGCCGTGTCCACGGTAAAGGACTTCTGGGTTGCCTATACAGTTCATAGACAAGTGAAAGTGGATACTCTAAAATGCGCAAGATAAGTGTGAGTGCTATGGATGGCGATCTCGTAGGGAGACGGGAGCGGATCCATAGTGGTGTATTGATATGGTGAATATGTGGACTCGTGTGCGCCACCTCAAAAGAGTTACTTGGAGTCGTAGTTCAGGATAGACACCGAGTCAAAGCTGGCTTGCTGCAGTCAAACTCCACCATCCCCTTTGTTGATAATGATGCATATGTAGATAGTTCTGATGTAAGTCTTGCTGGGTACATTTGTACTCACGTTTGCCTATTTTATGTTTTTGCAGAGAGACTTCAGTCTCGCTAGTAGTTCCGCTTGGACTTCGATGTTTAGCTTGTTACCTCAGCTACGATCTTGTGCCCTCGGCAGGATCTGGTAGATAGTCAGGCTTCTCGGCCTTTTTCATTTGTAGATGTCTGTACTCAGACATATTAAGCTTCCGCTTGTGCTTTGACTTGTATGCTCTGAGTGTTGGGTCGTGAGACCCATGTTTGTAATATCTCGCTCCTCGGAGCCTATTGAATAAATATTTGAGTTGTAGAGTCATGTTGTGATGCCATGTTGTATTTGCACATATCGAGCATATTGTGTGTATGTTATTGAAATGCTTGGTATGTGTGGGATCTGACTATCTAGTTGTTTATCCTTAGTAGCCTCTCTTACCGGGAAATGTCTCCTAGTGTTTCCACTGAGCCATGGTAGCTTGCTACTGCTCCGGAACACTTAGGCTGGCCGGCATGTGTCCTTCTTCATTCCTGTGTCTGTCCCTTCGGGGAAATGTCACGCGATGAATACCGGAGTCCTGTTAGCCCGCTACAGCCCGGTTCACCGGAGTCCTGCTAGCACAGTGCTACAGCCTGGATCCACTCGCTGATGACCGACACGTTCGATGCTGGGTCATGGATGCCTGTCCCTGTAAGTTTGTGCCACTTTGGGTTTACGACTAGCCATGTCAGCCCGAGCTCCTTATCATATGGATGCTAGCGACACTATCATATACGTGTGCCAAAAGGCGCAAACGATCCCGGGCAAAGGTAAGGCGACACCCGTGGGAATACCGTGCGTGAGGCCGCAAAGTGATATGAGGTGTTACATGCTAGATCGATGTGGCATTGAGTCGGGGTCCTGACAATATCATGTGATGAATAAAAATATAGCCTCAAGTAAAGTTACCGATGGACGAAGACGAAAGAGGGGATGCCTTCCCGGGGCATCCCCAACGTTCGGCTCTTGGTTATCCTTGAATATTACCATGGGATGACTTGGGCAACCCCAAGCTTAGGCTCTTGCCACTCCTTATTCCATAGTCCATCAAATCCTTACCCAAAACTTTAAAACTTCACAACACAAAACATCAACAGAAAATCTCGTAAGGTTCGTTAGTATAAGAAAACAAATCACCATTTTTGGTACTGTTGTGAACTCATTCTTTATTTATATTGGTGTAATATCTACTGTATTCCAACTTTTCCATGGTTCATACCCCCCAATACTAGCATAGATTCATCAAAATAAGCAAACAACCCGCGAAAACGGAATCTGTCAAAAACAGAACAGTCTGTAGCAATCTGGATATTTAGAATACTTATGTAACTACAGAAATCCTGAGAAAATTAGGAAGTCCTAAGCAATTTGTTAATTAATCTTCTGAAAAAAGAATCAACTTAAAATCACGTTTCTGTGATTTATGAAAATTATTTTCGTTCGTGCAAAAGTTTCTGTTTTTCAGCATGATCAAATAACCTATCACCGTAAGCTATCCCAAAGGTCTTACTTGGCACAAACACTAATTAAAACACAAAACCACATCTAACCAGAGGCTAGATGAAATATTTATTGCAAAACAGGAACTAAAAAGCAAAAACAAAAATAAAATTGGGTTGCCTCCCAACAAGCGCTATTGTTTAACGCCCTTAGCTAGGCATGAAACACGAATAGATCTAAGTGTTACCATCTTTGGCATGCAACCCATAAGTGGCTCTCATAATAGATTCATAAGGAAATTTAATTTTCTTTCTAGGGAAGTGTTCCATGCCTTTCCTTAACGGAAATTGAAATTTAACATTTCCTTCTTTCATATCAATAATTTCACCAATCGTTCTAAGGAAAGGTCTACCAAGAATAATAGGACATGTGGGATTACAATCTATTTCAAGAACAATGAAATCTACGGGCACATAATTCCTATTTGCAACAATAAGAACATCATTAATCCTTCCCATAGGTTTCTTAATAGTGGAATCCGCAAGATGCAAATCTAAGGAACAATCATCAAATTAACGAAAACCTAACACATCACATAAAGTTTTCGGAATCATGGAAACACTAGCACCCAAATCACACAAAGCATATCACTCATAATATTTAATCTTAATCTTAATAGTAGGTTCCCACTCATCATAAAGTTCTCTAGGAATAGAAACTTCCAATTCAAGCTTTTCTTCAAAAGATTGCATCATAGCATCAATGATATGTTTAGTAAAAGCTTTGTTTTGATTATAAGCATGAGGAGAATTCAACATGGATTGAAACAAGGAAATACAATCTATTAAAGAAAAATTATCATAATTAAATTCTTTGAAATCCAAAAGAGTGGGTTCATTGCTACCTAAAGTTTTGACCTCTCCTGTGGCGCCCAGATAATTAAGCTACAGTGATCCCCCGCTAATGATGCCACGTCACCTCGATACTGTTGCTAATCTCATCGTTAGTTCGAAACCGATTCAAATTTTAATTCAAAATAGAGGCAAACATCTAAAGCTTTCAAATATTAAAACTAAAATGTTTTGTTTGTGCCAGATAATGCATAGGTGATTAAGGTGAAGAAACCCTACTTTTATAAAACGTTTAAATACTCTAAAATGAATAAAACAGTAGCAAATGCAATTATTTAAATGCTTTAAAAATAATAAACATTTTCAAAACTAATTTGTTATAAGTATTAAACTATTGTGGCAGTGGCATAATTTGTAAAATCTATTTAGGTGCCACTTTGGTAATTTACTAAAACTAAAATAAAAGGTAACTAAAAGAAAGCAAACATAGCAAATAAAAATAAGAAAAAAGAAAAACAAAACAAAAAATAGAAAGAAAAGGACACCCCCGGCCAACTGGGCCAACTGGCCCAGCTGGCCCACCCCGGCTGGATAACCCCACCCAGGCCAAACCCTAACCCACCAACACCCCCACTTTCCCCCACGTCGCCACTCCCTCTCCCGATCCGATCTGGATCCGGGACCAGCCCCTCCACTCTCCCCTCACACCTCACTCCTCTCGCTCCCTCCCGATCCGGGTCGGGGCGCAACGGCACCCCCTCGCCGCCGCTCCACTGAGGCAGCGCCCTGCTGCCCACCTCGGCCGGCGCCTCCCGTCCCCGCCACCAGGCTGGCGTCCCTCGCCGAGCCCACCTCGTCGCCGTACCATGCCGGCAGGGTCCCGCCGACGCGCACCAAACCCTGTCGTGGCCGCTCCCGGCGAGTCTCCCCACCTCTCCGACGCCGACGTCCCGGAGCGCCTTCGCCGGACCTCCCCGCCGGACTGCCTCCTCTCCGGCGCACGTCTCCGACCTCCACCTCGCGCCCCACTGCTCTTAACCCTACGGCCATAGTGAGCGCCTCCCTCTCCTCGTCTCTCCCCGGCTCGCCTCAACACCACACACCCCGGTCCCCACCCTCGTGCGCGCCCGCGCCATCTCTGGCTGCGCCCCCATCTGCATGCATAGGTCCCTGGACCACCCTCTGCCACGCCCGCCTGCGGGTGGTCGCGCACACCGTGCTCCCCTGGCCAAAGCGCTCCGACCCCCGCCCCCTGCTCCCCATGCCTTCGCCGATGCTGACCTGCCATGCCGCTACCTCCCCAGGTCGTCGTGGCCTCGCCTGTGCCGCTTCATCACCGCCCCGGCCGCCTGGCTGGCGCCGTGGTCACCGGCCCCTCCCCTGCTCCCTGCCGGCTCCGCCCGCCCCTTGAGGTGCGCCCGAACGAATGGGTGCCGCGCCCGTAACCAGCTCGCCTGCTATGGCCCCTGTGCCACAGACAGGTGGGGCCCAGCCCTGAGAACGTTTAAATTTTTTTAATAATAATAAAAGGAAATTTATTTAATAAAATTAATAATTATTTAATTATTTGATTAGTGAATTAATTAAGTTAATTAATAATGTTTAATTAATCTAATTAACTAGTTAGTTTAATTAAATAGTAATTAGTTAACTAAACCCTAATTAATCTAAAACAGAGTATGACAGGTGGGTCCCACTGGACCCACACATCAGTTTGACTAGTCAACACCTTTGTTGACTGCTGACGTCATGCTAACGTCATGATGACGTCAGCATGCACTATTCTGGAAATGTTGAATTAAAATAATTGAATAAATTCTAAAAATGATTAAATCTCTAGAAAATCATATAAAATAATCCGTACCTCGGATGAGAATACTTTCTACATGAAAGTTTCTCAGAACGACGAGACGAATCCGGATACGCAGCCCGTTCGTTCGCCACACATCCCTAGCATATCAAACACGCAACTTTCCCCCTCCGGATCACCAATCCGAAAGCGCGAAGCACCGGGGATACTTTCCCGGATGTTTCCCCCTTTCGCCGGTATCACCTACTACCGCGTTAGGGCACACCTAACCCCGCTCATTGTCATGTCATGCATCGTCATGCTTATGTTTGCATTGTATTTACTGTTTCTTCCCCCTCTTCTCTCCGGTAGACTACGAGACCGACGCTGTTGCTGCCCAGTTCGACTACGGAGTTGACGACCCCTCCTTCTTGCCAGAGCAACCAGGCAAGCCCCCCCCCCCCCCTTGATCACCAAATATCGCCTATTCCTCTCTATACTGCTTGCATTAGAGTAGTGTAGCATGTTACTGTTCGGTTACTCCTATTCTGTTGCATAGCCTGTCATTGTTGCTACAGTCATTGATACCTTACCCGCAATCCTAAATGCTTAGTATAGGATGCTAGTTTATCATCATTGGCCCTACATTCTTGTCAGTCTGCCTTGCTATACTATTGGGCCGTGATCACTCGGGAGGTGATCACGGGTATATACTATACATATATACATACTATACAGATGGTGACTAAAGTCGGGTCGGCTCGTTGAGTACCCACGAGTGATTCACGGATTGGGGGCTGAAAGGACCTTTGTCCCAACGGCCCTCTGTGTGGATCTTTGTGGCGGAGCGACAGGGCGGGTTGAGACCACCTAGGCGAGAGGTGGGCCTGGCCCTGGTCGGCATTCGCGGTTGCTTCATAATAACACGCTTAACGAGATCTTGGTATTTGATCTGAGTCCGGCCACTGGCCTATACGCACTAACCAACTACGCGGGGAAGATATGGGCACTCGACGTTGTGGTATCAGCCGAAGCCTTCTAGACGTCAGCGACTGAGCGGCGCGCGCCAGATTGGAACGTAAGCCTGCTCTTGTATTAAGGGGGCTAATTCTGCTTTTGGCCGCCCATGCAACATGCAGGTGTGCAATGGGCGATGGGCCCAGACCCCTGCGCCATAGGAGTTAGACCGGCGTTCTAACCTCTCTGTTAGGCGTAGGTGGGGCTGCGACGAGTTGATCTTCCGAGGCCGGGCATGACCCAGGAAAGTGTGTCCGACCAAATGGGATCGAGCGTGTTGGGTTATGTGGTGCACCCCCGCAGGGAAGTTTATCTATTCGAATAGCCATGTCCCTCGGTAAAAGGACGACCCGGAGTTGTACCTTGACCTTATGACAACTAGAACCGGATACTTAATAAAACACACCCAGACAAGTTCCACAGGCAACCCGATGATCGCTTTTCAACAGGGCGACGAGGGGAGGATTGCCGGATTATGCTATGCGTTGCTACTTGGAGGACCTCAATCTACTATCTTCTACATGCTGCAAGACGGAGGCTGCCAGAAGCATAGTCTTCGATAGGACTAGCTATCCCCCTCTTATTCTTGCATTCTGCAATTCAGTCCACTAATATGGCCTCCTTACACATATACCCATGCATATGTAGTGTAGCTCCTTGCTTGCGAGTACTTTGGATGAGTACTCACGGTTGCTTTGCTCCCTATTTTCCCCGTTTTCCTCTTCTTTTCGGATGCCACAACCAGACGTTGGAGCCCAGGAGCCAGACGCCACCGTCGACGACGACTACTACACTAGTAACGCCCCGGATTCGATGCGCCAGGTGTCTGCCAATTATTTGTTGTCCTTGCCATGTCATTTGCTTGCGTGTTGCATTTTATCATGTCATCATGTGTATCTCATTTTGCATACGTGTTCATCTCATGCATCCGAGCATTTTTCCCGTTGTCCGTTTTGCAATCCGGCACTCCTATGTTCCCCGGCGCCCCCTTTTGCCTCTTTTCATGTGTGGGTGTTAAACTTTCTCGGATTGGCCCCAGGTTTGTCAAGCGGCCTTGGTATAGCACCGGTAGACCGCCTGTCAAGTTTCGTGCCATTTGGAGTCCGTTTGATACCCCAACGGTTAACCGGGTAACCGTAAAGGCCTCTTTTGTGTGCAGCCCAACACCCCTCCAAAATAGCCCAATAACCCATCCAATCCCCCCCCCATGCTCTCGGTCGTTCGATCACGATCGTGTGGGCGAAAACCGCTCCCCATTTGGAGTCTCCTAGCTCCCTCTACCTATTTATATGTGCTTCTCCCCCGAAATCCCGGTCTAACCCTAGCCATCTTGATCCTCGCGCCGCCGGACACGTCCACCCCACGCCCGGACATGTCCGCCCGCCGTCCCCGACGAATCCGACGCCGCCACGTCGCCAACCCCGCCGCCGGTCAGCGCCTCCCACTGCGCGGGCCCGCCGAGCCCAGATCCGGCATGCGCTGGGCCAAGCCGGGCCCGACATGCCCCACACCCCGCCGCCTCCCGGCTCCCTCCGCCGCTGCCGGAGTGCTCACCTCGCCGGCGACCACCGCCGCCGGCGACGTGCTCCTCCGCTGCCCCATCTCGCCCCGCGTCGGCGCCCGCTCGCCGCCGCACCGGGAGCGCCGCCGCCGCCGCTCCCCGCAGGAGCCCGTGCCCCCGAGCGCCTCCCCGTCGTCGGCCCCTCGCCTCGCCACTGGCCGCCGCCTCCGACCGCCTCCACCGCGCTCCTCCGTCGCCGCCGGGCGCCGTCAGGCCACCCTCCGCCGCGCCGCCTTCGCCTCGTCCCGGATCTGGCCGGGCTGGACCAGATCCACCAAGACGTCCAACCAAACGGCCACGCCTCCCCTGATCCACTCTGTCCCGGTACCGCATCGTCCCATTGACTTTTTCCGCGGGGTGAGATTTCACAGTCCCTCAGTTTTGCATATTTTTAGCTCCTGTTCAACGCATCATAACTTGTTGCATACTGCTCCGTTTTGTGCGTGTAATATATGAAATTGTTCGCCTCAACGAGTACTTCATTATTTTCCATTGCATCATGTTCATTTGAGTGCATCTTGATGCCTGAATCATCATTGCAAGAGTGCTACATAATGTTGTCTGCTGTCTATTAACAGAACATGCTCATTTGTCATTTTTGCCATGTTTGATGTGTGCATCTTATGAGCATGAGCTCTACATGAGCTTTGAACTATGATATGCCATCTTTACAGGGGTGCTATCCATGTATTTTTGTGAGTCTTGTAGTGAGTGCATCAAGCTTGTTAAGTAGGGTACTTGCTGTTGCTGTTTTGCTAGTCTGATTCTGTTATATTTTGTTGCCATGTGTTTTGCTAGTGATCCATGCACCCTATGAACTTGCCCTTGCCATTCTTAGCTTCATAAACATGTATTCTTACTGTTTTTTTACTTTCCATGCCATGTATTGCTCTGTGGTGAGTGGTTCAAGCTCACCAACATGCCTACTTATTGTTGTTCCTGCCATGTATGAATCTGTCATATCATTTGCCATGTTTACATGGGTGCCATCATATTTTCTGTGCCTTTTTGGCTCATGATCAGTAAGCGACTTTTGTTCTATGCTTTGAGTAGAATCATTCCATGCTCTAGTTTGCCATGTTAAGTTCCTGTAACATGTTGTTTGATAGCTCTAAACATTGCAACCTGATGTTATTTCTGCTAAGCCTGAATCTGTTATTATTAGCAATCTTGCCATGTCCTTTTGAGCATGTTCTAGTGATTTCTGGAGATAGCTCAGTGTTCATGTTTTGTCATGCTTTACCTATACTTCATGCCATGCTTTTTGTTCTTACGTTGAGATGCTGTAGCATATTGTTTTGATGCTTGCAGTATGCGTAGTTGCTGTTTTGGACAGCTTGTCCTTTAAACTTGTATAGAGTGTATGTGTTGAACCGTTGCTCCGTTTTGGGTGTGCTCTATATGAAACTTGCTTGGTTTTGCATGAAGTTTCATAGTATCATGTTGCATCCATGTTTTGAGGTGTTTGCTTGATGGTTGTATGCATTTTGCATCAATGCCATGCTTAACTTGTTTTGCTCATATCTTCTAGGCCGTAGCTCTGAATCTAATGAACTTTATATGTAACTTGACTAGAATTTTGTGTAGATCATCTTGGTGCTCTTTAACTTGCTGTTTAATAACTTCAACTTAATATTTGTTCAGATCTGGACCAACTTTGAAACTTGCATATGAGGACTTACCGGAATTGTTATATGTTGTTTCCGACCTCATTTAAACTTGCTTTGATGTGTTGTTGTTTGCATCATCTCTTGCCATGAGTAGCCTCATCTAGCTTTGTCATGCATCATGCTTGTTGTGCATCATGTCTTGTCTATGTGTGGTGTGTTTACCATATTGTGTGCTTCTTTTCGATAGTTCCTGTTTCGTTGCGATCGTGAGGATTTGTTCGTCTACGCTTGGTTCGTCTTCGTGGCTTCATCTTCGTCATGGACTCGTTCTTCTTCCTTGCGGGATTTCAGGCAAGATGACCGCTACCCTGGATCTCACTACTATTATTGCTATGCTAGTTGCTTCGTTCTATCGCTATGCTGCGCTTCCTACCACTTGTTCTTCAAGCCTCCCCAAATTGCCATGAAGCTCTAACCGTTGACACCCTTCCTAGCAAACCTTTGTTTGGCTATGTTACCGCTTTGCTCAGCCCCTCTTATAGCGTTGTTAGTTGCAGGTGAAGTTGAAGATTGCTCCATGGTGGACAGGGTTATGTTGGGATATCACAATATCTCTTATTTAATTAATGCATCTATATACTTGGTAAAGGGTGGAAGGCTCAGCCTTATGCCTGGTGTTTTTTTCCACTCTTGCCGCCCTAGTTTCCGTCATACCGGTGTTATGTTCCCGGATTTTGCGTTCCTTATGCGGTCGGGTGATTTATGGGACCCCCTTGACAGTTCGCTTTGAATAAAACTCCTCCAGCAAGGCCCAACCTTGGTTTTACCATTTGCCTCACCACCACCTACTTTTCCCATGGGAGTCGCTCCCTCGAGGGTCATCTTTATTCAGCCCCCCCCCCCCCCGGGCCAGTGCTGGTCCGAACCAGGCAGACTGCGGGGCCACCTCGGGGCAACTCGAGGGTTGGTTTTACTCGTAGGCTGACCTATCCGGTGTTGCCCTGAGAACGAGATATGTGCAGCTCCTATCGGGATTGTCGGCGCATCGAGCGGCTTTGCTGGTCTTGTTTTACCATTGTTGAAATTTCTTGTAAACCGGGATTCCGAGACTGATCGGGTCTTCCTGGGAGAAGGAATATCCTTCATTGATCGCGAGAGCTTATCATGGGCTAAGTTGGGACACCCCTGTAGGGTATAAACTTTCGAAAGCCGTGCCCACGGTTATGTGGCAGATGGGAATTTGTTAATGTCCGGTTGTAGATAACTTGACACCAGATCTGAATTAAAACGCATCAACCACGTGTGTAGCCGTGATGGTCTCTTTTCGGTGGAGTCCAGGAAGTGAACACGGTTTCCTGTTTTATGATTGACGTAAGTAGGAGTTCAGGATCACCTCTTCATCATTATTAGCTTCACGACCGTTCCTTTGTTTCTCTTCTCGCTCTCATTTGCATATGTTAGCAACCATACTTGCTTAGCCGCTGCTGCAACCTCACCACTTTACCCCTTACTTTCCCATTAAGTTTTGCTAGTCCTGATACCCATGGTAATGGGATTGCTGAGTCCTCGTGGCTCACAGATTACTACAACAACAGTTGCAGGTACAGGTTATGCGATGATCATGACGCAAGAGCGATGTTTGCCTGTTTTGGAGTTCTTCTTCTGCTTCTTCTTCGATCAGGGGATAGGTTCCAGGTCGGCAGCCTGGGCTAGCAGGGTGGATGTCATTTGAGTTTCTGTTTGTGTTTCATCCATAGTCAGATGGTGCTCTTATGTAATATGATGTTGTATTCATGTGGCATTGTATGCCTTTTGTATGTATCCCCACCTATTATGTAATGTTGATGTAATGATATCCACCTTGCAAAAGCGTTTCAATATGCGGGTCTATCCTTGGTGGGACCTTCGAGTTCCTTTTGGATAGGGTCGCATATTGGGCGTGACAAGTTGGTATCAGAGCCTCGACCGACCTTAGGAGCCCCCTTGATTGATCGTGTAGCTTGGCCGTTGTTGAGTCTAGAAGAAAACAGTTTTCGGAGTCTAGTCATATCGGAGAGTAGGAATTCTTTTTACTCCTCTGCCCCTTCGACGCTCTGGTAAGGAATCTTGACGTAGGTGTTTTGAATTACTCCTCTTCCCATTCAAATTTTTCTTTAGGATCACGTGGTTAGTTTCATGAGTTGTCCATCCTCTTTTGTCCGGTGCATCTCTCGTCAAGTCGACTTGAACCTCTTTGTCTTTCGCGAGATCAATCCTCAGTTCGTCCTTCGACGTCGTTGTTTTTCCCTGTCTGAAGTTGTCTTTGTTTTTCCCACCCGCCCACCCTTTTTCTTCTCGGAGCCGGAGTCCATAATCGAGTGTCCATCCTACTCGTGTGAAGTCTTTGCTTTCTTTCCTCAATGATTTCAACCGGTGTTTCCTCTTGAAGTTATTCGTCAATTCTCCCTTCCAAGTTGCCTTTGTTTTCCCTCCCTCCCGCCCTCTTCTTCCCGGAACCTGAGTCTCTTTCGAGCATCAATTTTCATTCGTATGGAGTCTCTTCAGTCTTCCCTCAATCATTTCAACTGGTGGATTCTCGTCTCGTTCGTCATTCTTCATCCTTTTCTTTTTGGTGCACTCAATTCAAGTTTTTCGGTGTTGATCATATTCTTTTCCTTGGCTCAAATGTTTTCCCCTTGCTCGTTCGCCTCTCGCCAGTTTATCCTTCTGGAGTGCTCAAGACATCTCAAGAGATTCGTGTGTGTTCGAATTAATTCGAGGTTGTCACATCATTCAAATATTTCAATTGTTACGGTGCTTCATCTATCTTTTCAACAATCCTTTCCAACGGTGTTTTTCTTTTAGTGGGCCCTAACCCACAGGTCTTTTCCCAGAATCTTACCTGACTCTTCTATTTCCCCGGAGTTATTCGCAATTCTTTTCAAGTGTGACGTAAGAATGGATTTCATCAGTCAGATGCCTTTCCAAGATCGATTTCAAATCATTTTCATTGTTGGCCCAACCTCTTCGCTTATCATTCTCCCGGAGTATCTCCGTAATTTTGGTGGTGTTTCTCGTCATCATTTGAAGACCAAAGAAGAGTTTTTCCTCTAAATCTTGCACGTTCTCTCGAAGATTCATGGTTCTAGCTTCATGTTACCCTCTCGAGTTATTCCATTTGTCAGATATTCTTTTCTTACCCATACGGAGTATGTCAAGAGTTGTTTTCCATTTCTTTCCACCGGAGGCCATCATTCCAAAAGAATTCTTTGTCCTCACATTTCAGCTACCGTTATCCTATTATCCCGGTGCTTCGTTCAAGTTTTCTTTAATCGGCTCATGATCTCTTTGTCCTTTTGCATCTAAATCCCCTCAAACATAATTGTTCTTCTAATTCTTCCCGGTGATTCATTCTCTTTCATCAGTCATTTTGAATTCTTACGGTGGTTTGTTCAAGATTCTTTTTCCTTGATTATCATTTTAATCCATTCGTTCTTTCCAATCATACCGGTGGTTCAGTAAGACCTTCTCAAGTTCACGATATGCCACTTCTCAATCCTTTTCAAGAAGAATAAGTAGTATGCAAAATCCATTGCTTGCCATCAATTTAATTTGATGAAGGATAAACATACAATAGATCTTATTCTTATTTCATCCAAGTGATTAATCCTTTTCTTCAGAGTTTGTTATTGGTGAATAAATTCTAGTTCCAAGTGTTCTCATCTTTTCTTTTCTGGAGTTCAAATTTCCTCGACCATTTCGTCGGAACCTCCATCCAAATCACTGCAAGGCTTTAGTCTTATTCTTTTCATCTTTCATTTCTATCTCATCATCCTTTTTGTCACCGGAGTTCTTCTTGGTGGTTCTTCATGATTTAATTCATTCTTCAAGAGTTCATCAAGATTCTTGTTGGTGGAGTTCAAGTATCATTCTTCTTGCGTCTCGAAGTGCAATTAATTCTCCGTATTCTTTTGAAGTGGAGTTTTGCATTTCTTCGTTCTTCTCAGCTATCCAATCATTTCCGTTTGTGGCCGGTTGTCACCTTATGATCTTGAGATGTACCATAAGACCACAACAAGCTTATTCTTTTCGTTGTTGATTTTCTCAACAACCCTGTTTAAACCTTCCTTCTAAAGATGCTTTCAATTTCATTCGTGGCACAAGTTGTCATTGTCTTCTCCGTTCTTTTCAATCAACTCTTTCAATTCTTTCCGGAGGTTTCGTGTCATGTCTTCATCAAGTATCATTTCCATCCCCTCAAGTTCATGTTCTATTCCTTCCATCTTCAGCCGGAGTGCTGCCTAATTCTTTTCAGTCTTATTCATTTCTTATCTCGTTCTAACCGTAGCGGTTTCATAGCCTATCTGATTCCGTGAGCTTTCGATTCTCGTCGTTCCTCTCTTATTCTTGAGTGCTCTCGATTCTTTGCTTCTTCTCTTGAGTTCTTGGTTCACCTCATCCCTTTTCCTTTCCGTCTCGGTCCTAAGATCTCGGGACGAGATCTCTTGTTAGTGGAGGAGAGTTGTAACGCCCCGGATTCGATGCGCCAGGTGTCTGCCAGTTATTCGCCGTCCTTGCCATGTCATTTGCTTGCGTGTTGCATTTTATCATGTCATCATGTGCATCTCATTTTGCATACGTGTTCGTCTCATGCATCCGAGAATTTTTCCCGTTGTCCGTTTTGCAATCCGGCACTCCTATGTTCCCCGGCGCCCCCTTTTGCCTCTTTTCGTGTGTGGGTGTTAAACTTTCTCGGATTGGCCTGAGGTTTGTCAAGCGGCCTTGGTATAGCACCAGTAGACCACCTGCCAAGTTTCGTGCCATTTGGAGTCCGTTTGATACCCCAACGGTTAACCTGGTAACCGTAAAGGCCTCTTTTGTGTGCAGCCCAACACCCCTCCAAAACAGCCCAATAACCCATCCAATCCCCCCCATGCTCTCGGTCGTTCGATCAAGATCGTGTGGGCGAAAACCGCACCCCATTTGGAGTCTCCTAGCTCCCTCTACCTATTTATATGTGCTTCTCCCCCGAAATCCCGGTCTAACCCTAGCTATCTTCATCCTCGCGCCGCCGGACATATCCACCCCGCGCCCGGACATGTCCGCCCGCCGTCCCCGATGAATCCGACGCCGCCACGACGCCAACCCCGCCGCCGGTCAGCGCCTCCCACCGCGCGGGCCCGCCGAGCCCAGATCCGGCCCGCGCCGGGCCAAGCCGAGCCCGACGTGCCCCGCACCCCGCCGCCTCCCAGCTCCCTCCGCCGCTGCTGGAGTGCTCGCCTCGCCGGCGACCGTCGCCGCCAGCGACGTGCTCCTCCGCCGCCCCATCTCGCCCCGCGTCGGCGTCCGCTCGCCGCCGCACCGGGAGCGCCGCCGTCGCCGCTCCCGGCGGGAGCCCGCGCCCCCGAGCGCCTCCCCACCGTCGGCCCTCGCCTCGCCACTAGCCGCCGCCTCCGGCCACCTCCACCGCGCTCCTCCATCGCCGCCGGGCGCCGTCAGGCCGCCCTCCGTCGCGCCACCGTCGCCTCGTCCCGGATCTGGCCGGGCTAGACCAGATCCACCAAGACGTCCAACCAAACAGCCACGCCTCCCCCGATCCACTCCGTCCCGGTACCTCGTCGTCCCGTTGACTTTTTCCGCGGGGTGACTTTTCACCAAGTCCCTCAGTTTTGCATATTTTTAGCTCCTGTTCATCGCATCATAACTTGTTGCATACTGCTTCATTTTGCGCGTGTAATATATCAAATTGTTCGTCTCAACGAGTACTTTATTTCATTCCATTGCATCATGTTCATTTGAGACCATCTTGATGCCTGAATCATCGTTGCAAGAGTGCTATATAATGTTGTCTGCTGTCTGTTAACAGAACATGCTCATTTGTCATTTTTGCCATGTTTGATGTGTGCATCTTATGAGCATGAGCTCTACATGAGTTTTGAACTATGATATGCCATCTTTACAGGGGTGCTATCCATGTATTTTTGTGAGTCTTGTAGTGAGTGCATCAAGCTTGTTAAGTAGGGTACTTGTTTTTGCTGTTTTGCTAGTCTGATTCTGTTATATTTTGTTGCTATGTAAACCTGCTGCTACAAGTCATTCTATGCTCAATCTGGAGATGTTCACTAAGGATGATTTGTTATACATGCTTTGATCTATCCATTCATGCCCCTGGTTGCATTAATAGCCTGCTGTAACATGTTGTAATCTTGCTCCAAACTTTCTAAATAATGTTGCTGTCAGCCTGTTATCATTAAGTTCAGTTTTGCCATGTGTTTTGCTAGTGATCCATGCACCCTATGAACTTGCCCTTGCCATGCTTAGCTTCATAAACATGTATTCTTACTGTTTTTTTCCTTTCCATGCCATGTATTGCTCTGTGGTGAGTGGTTCAAGCTCACCAACATGCCTACTTATTGTTGTTCCTGCCATGTATGAATCAGTCATATCATTTGCCATGTTTAAATGGGTGCCATCATATTTTCTGTGCCTTTTTGGCTCATGATCAATAAGGGACTTTTGTTCTATGCTTTGAGTAGAATTATTCCATGCTCTAGTTTGCCATGTTAAGTTCCTGTAACATGTTGTTTGATAGCTCTAAACATTGCAACCTGATGTTATTTCTGCTAAGCTTGAAACTGTTATTATTTGCAATCTTGCCATGTCCTTTTGAGCATGTTCTAGTGATTTCTGGAGATAGCTCAGTGTTCATGTTTTCTCATGCTTTACCTATACTTCATGCCCATGCCTTTTTGTTCTTACGTTGAGATGGTGTAGCATATTGTTTTGATGGTTGCAGTATGCGTAGTTGCTGTTTTGGACAGCTTGTCCTTTAAACTTGTATAGAGTGTATGCGTTGAAACGTTGCTCCGTTTTGGGTGTGCTCTATATGAAACCTGCTTGGTTTTCCATGAAGTTTCATATTATCATGTTGCATCCATGTTTTGAGGTGTTTGCTTGATGTTTGTATGCATTTTGCATCAATGCCATGCTTAACTTGTTTTGCTCATATCTTCTAGGCCGTAGCTCCGAATCTAATGAACTTTATATGTAACTTGACTAGAATTTCGTGTAGATCATCTTGGTGTTGTTTAACTTGCTGTATAATAACTTCAACTTAATATTTGTTCAGATCTGGACCAACTTTGAAACTTGCATATGAGGACTTACCGGAATTGTTATATGTTGTTTCCGGCCTCATTTAAACTTGCTTTGATGTGTTGTTGTTGTTTGCATCATCTCTTGCCATGAGTAGCCTCATCTAGCTTTGTCATGCATCATGCTTGTTGTGCATCATGTCTTGTCTATGTGTGGTGTGTTTACCATGTTGTGTGCTTCTTTTCGATAGTTCCTGTTTCGTTGCGATCGTGAGGATTCGTTCGTCTACGCTTGGTTCGTCTTCGTGGATTCATCTTCGTCATGGACTCGTTCTTCTTCCTTGCGGGATTTCAGGCAAGATGACTGCTACCCTGGATCTCACTACTATCATTGCTATGCTAGTTGCTTCGTTCTATCTCTATGCTGCGCTTCCTATCACTTGTTCTTCCAGCCTCCCCAAATTGCCATGAACCTCTAACCTTTGACACCCTTCTAGCAAACCATTGTTTGGCTATGTTACCGCTTGAAGGAAATATGCCCTAGAGGCAATAATAAAGTTATTATTTATTTCCTTATTTCATGATAAATGTTTATTATTCATGCTAGAATTGTATTAACCGGAAACATGATACATGTGTGAATACATAGACAAACATATAGTCACTAGTATGCCTCTACTTGACTAGCTCATTAATCAAAGATGGTTATGTTTCCTAACCATAGACATGTGTTGTCATTTGATTAATGGGATCACATCATTAGGAGAATGATGTGATTGACATGACCCATTCCGTTAGCCTAGCACTTGATCGTTTAATATGTTGCTATTGCTTTCTTCATGACTTATACATGTTCCTGTAACTATGAGATTATGCAACTCCCATTTACTGGAGGAACACTTTGGGTGCTACCAAATGTCACAACGTAACTGGGTGATTATAAAGGAGTACTATAGGTGTCTCCAAAGGTACATGTTGGGTGGGCGTATTTCAAGATTAGGTTTTGTCACTCCGATTGTCGGAGAGGTATCTCTGGGCCCTCTCGGTAATGCACATCACTATAAGCCTTGCAAGCAATGTGACTAATGAGTTAGTTGCGGGATGATGCATTACATAACGAGTAAAGAGACTTGCCGGTAACGAGATTGAACTAGGTATTGGATACCGACGATCAAATCTCGGGCAAGTAACATACCGATGACAAAGGGAACAACGTATGTTGTTATGCGGTTTGACCGATAAAGATCTTTGTAGAATATGTAGGAGCCAATATGGGCATCCAGGTTCCGCTATTGGTTATTGACCGAGAATAATTCTAGGTCATGTCTACATAGTTCTCGAACCCGTAGGGTCCGCACGCTTAACGTTACGATGAAAGTTTTATTATGAGTTTATAAGTTTTGATGTACCGAAGGAGTTCGGAGTCCCAGATGAGATCGGGGACATGACGAGGAGTCTCGAAATGGTCGAGATGTAAAGATCGATATATTGGACGACTATATTCGGACTTCGGAAAGGTTCTGAGTGATTCGGGTATTTAACGGAGTACCGGAGAGTTACGGGAATTCGCCGGGGAGAAGTATTGGGCCTTATTGGGCCATACGGGAAAGAGAGAGGGAGGGGCCGCCCCCCCCCCCCCCAAGGCCTAGTCCGAATTGGACTAGGGGGAGGGGCCGCACCCCCTCCTTCCTTCCCTTCTCTCTTCCCTTTCCTTCTCTCCTACTCCTACTACATGGAAGGTCTCCTAGTTGGACTAGGAAAGGAGGTAATCCTACTTCCGATGGGAGTAGGACTCCTCCCTGGCGTGCCCTCCCTTGGCCGGCCGCCTCCTCCCCCTTGCTCCTTTATATACGGGGGCAGGGGGCACCCCATGACACACAAGTTGATCTACTGTCAGGACCCCGACTCAATGTCACATCGATCTAGCCTGTAACACCTCATATCACTTTGCGGCCTCACGCACGGTATCCCCACGGGTGTCGCCTTACCTTTGCCCGGGACCGTTTGCGCCTTTTGGCACACGTATATGATAGTGTCGCTAGCATCCATATGAAAAGGAGTCCTGGCTGACATGGCTAGTTGTAAACCCAAAGTGGCACAGACTTACAGGGACAGGCATCCATGACCCAGCATCGAACGTGTCGGTCATCAGCAAGTAAGTTCCGGGCTGTAGCACTGGGCTAGCAGGACTCCAGTAAACCGGGCTGTAGCGGGCTAACAGGACTCCGGTACTCAATGCGTGACATTTCCCCGAAGGGACAGACACAGGAACGAAGAAGGACACATGCCGGCCAGCCAAGTGTTCCGGAGCAGTAGCAAGCTACCATGGCTCAGTGGAATCACTAGGAGACATTTCCCGGTAAGAGAGGCTACTAAAGATAAACAACTAGATAGTCAGATCCCACACATACCAAGCATTTCAATCATACACACAATATGCTCGATATGTGCAAATACAACAAGGCATCACAACATGACTCTATGACACAAGTACTTTATTTAAAGGCTCAGAGAGCCATACATAGCATACACACAAGTACGGGTCACACGACCCAGCATTCAAGTCATACAGTCATACAAACCAGCAGCGGAAGTAACTTGTCTGGGTACAGACAACTAGTAAAATAAAAGAGGCTTGGAAAGCCTAGCTATACTACGTGGTCCTTCACGAGCTCAGGATCACCACCTGGGCCTTAGCCTACTCATTGATGTCAACGTCTACGAAGAACCCATCAGAAGGGGTTGCAGCATCTTCTGTAAAAATGTAAATTATAGCAACATGAGTACAAAGGTACTCAGCAAGACTTACATCAGATCCTACATACATGCATATTATCAAGAAGGGTTGGTGGAGTTATTGCAGCAAGCCAGCTTTGACTCTTGGCTAAGCTATCCTACGAGACTCCAACTTGAAATGGTTTTGCACACACGAGTCCACTACTCACCACTCAATACTCTACCGAGGATCCACCCCCGTCTTCCTACGGAAGAGCCATCCTCGGCACTCACGCTTATCTTGAGGCTTTTAGTAGTTTCCATTTACTTGTCTATGAACTGTATAGGCAACCAAGTAGTCCTTTACCACGGACGCGGCTATTCGAATAGATTAGGTTAACCCTGCAGGGGTGTACTTCTTCATACACGCTCTCACCACTTACCGTCGTTTACACGACATGTACTCGGCAACCTTCAAGCGGAAGCCCAACGTGGGTGTCGGCCACGACCTACCTAGACACCTAAGTCTCTAGTCCAGGTTTATCGCCTATTTGGGTTCCATCCATGAGGAGATCCGGCCGAAGTTTCGCTCACGGCCCCAAACAATGTGAACAGGGTTCTCGAGATACCAAACGGGCATCCGGTACACCCGGCCACGTACCTACCGCATCACAGCCCACCCCTACGGTCAGCGCTGTCCACGGCCTCCAGTAGGCTACAAACACCAGAAACTACTTGCAACTCCTGGACAGAAGACTAGGGTGAATAAGAAGCCGAGAGGGTCCATTGGTTTCGGGCCCAATGCATGGTAGTAGCTGAATCTTAAATCACACATACAGATCTCAGTGCTTAAGGACGGCCTCAATGAAACAACCCACCATGTACTCCTACATGGCCTCTCATCGATACCTTTACCAAATCGTGTTCAACACACCACTCTCAAACTGATATGATCATTTCACTCTAGCCCATCACCCAGATGAACCAGACCTGACACGACTCTAAGCATAGCAGGCATAGCAAGGTAGGAACAACACATACATATGGCTCAAACAACTCCTACACATGCTAGTGGGTTTCATCTAGTTACTGTGGCAATGACAGGTCATGCAGAGGAAATGGGTTCAACTACCGAAGCACACAGCAGTTTGAAACGCGTTGTCTTAATGCAGTAAAAGAGAGCAAGAGCGAGAACATGGGATTGTATCGATATGATCAAACGGTTGGTTGCTTGCCTGATGGGTCGATGCACTGATACGGTTCTTCGCTAGGGTAATCACGATACTCCTCGGAGGTAGAACCTGCCGCAAAGAACACCGATACACAGCCATCACCAAACAATGTGCGACAATATGATGCATGCATGAAACATGGCAATATGAGTGTGTTGGGCTAATGCAACTAAGACCAGAAGGGTTTGAACCAATTTGAACCAAAGATTCAAATTTCAAACTCATACATGGCCCTTTAAAGTGTTTTATCTTGTTCTGCATTAAACATCAAGTTAACTTGTTTAATCATGCATGGAAACAGTACAGATGGATAGATTGGATTTTTCTGATCATTTTTCATATATAACTTGTCTGATTTGGAGTTACAGATTAAAAGTTATGAATTTTTGAAGTTTAAACTATATTCTGGAATTTCCTATATTAGAATAAATCCAGAAATGATTCTGCGTCAGCATTGCGTCACGCTGACCTCAGCAGGTCAACAGACCCGGTCCAGGTCAAACCTGACGCGTGGGGCCAGGGTGTCAGTGCGATTAGTTTAGTTAAAGTTTAATTAAAACTAATCCTATCTAGTTAACAGGGCTGGGCCCCACCTGTCAGCGACTCAACGGAGTCAACCAGGGCCCACCCGTGGTCAAATCAGGTCGGCTGCACCGGCGTTTAGCCGCCGGCGAGCCCGACGCGGCGGCGGAAGTGGTTTTGGCCGTTCCGGCCACCAAATGGGTCGCGGAGGGCATCGGGATGGAGCTGAGGACGAGCCGCGGCTCTTGGCGGAGTCAGTTGGGGTCAGGGTGGCCGGAGTTGGCGCCGGCGACGACTTTGGCGGCGACCGGAGCTCGGGTGGAGGCGAACTCAAGCTAAGGTGTGCGGTGAGGTGCGGGGAGTGCTCGGTTGGGTCCAACGCAGCGTGGTGAGTGCGATGGACACCGTGAGGTGGCCGGTGGTTAGCCGGAGGCACGTCGGCGACGTGGTCCGCGGCGGCGAGTGCGGGTGAGCTCCGTGTGCTCGCTGTGGTGCACGAGAGCAAGAAAGAGAAGGAGGGGAAGTTAGCCCAGCTCACAGGGAGTTCGACGAAGCACTTGGTGCGGCTGGGGACGGGCCGGAGCGACGGCGATGGTGAAGGGGATCTCCGGCGATGGTGGTTCGGTCGAGGTCGATGCGGCGGCTTCGGGACACGCGAGCGCTCGGGGCTCGGCTAGCTCGAAAGAGTAGAGGACGGCGGAGCTTCTGGACACGGTGGCGCGGCGTGGAGATGACGGAGAGCACGCCTACGGCGAGGGGGTGGCGGCGATGGCGTCGGCCATGGCTAGGGAGAGCGAGAGAGAGGAGTTGGGGAGGAATGGAGGTGTCCTGGGGGTTCACGGCTCGACGTGGAGCTCATCCAGGCCGGCTAGGCGGCGAGAGGAGGAAGCAGGGTGACGTGCAGCTGTGTGGCGTGCTGCGGTGCCACCGTCGAGCACCTGCCTGCCTGCCTGCCTGGCCGGCAAGCAGCTCGCTAGCGCGGCGCTGGGCTGGGCCGGCAGGTGGGCCGGGTGCTGGGCGCCAGGTAAGTTTTCCTGTTATTTTCTTTTTCTATTTTTCTGCAACTTTGTTGAATTATTAAAAATACTTAGGTAACTCCTAAAATCACCAAACTGCTCCTGGTCCATAGTTGGATTATTTCCAACATGAAACATTTTAGTTTGGAAATATTTGAGCACTTGAAATATTTTATATAATTTTAAGTGCCCAATTCAAATATTTATGATTTAATTCAAAGACCCTAGGATGACCTAGGAAATTGTGCATCACTTTTGGTAGAGGTTCTGAACCAAGACAAAAATGATGGACATTTTAGAAGGGCATTTCAGGTTCATTGAAAAAGTTTTTAGTGAACCCTAGTTGGTTTCAGAGGGGGCTGGGGGTTCTGCCATCCCCATTTCAAGTTTCTGATGAAAAAAAATAGACATGATGCAACACTCTAATGCATAACTAGTTAGGGTGTGACATCTACAGATCGTTCCTTAGCCGTGTGCGGTGCCCCCCTCCACCATATTCCACCTCGGTCATATCGTCGCAGAGTTTAGGCGAAGCCCTGCGCCGATAGTGAAGGAAATATGCCCTAGAGGCAATAATAAAGTTATTATTTATTTCCTTATATCATGATAAATGTTTATTATTCATGCTAGAATTGTATTAACCGGAAACATAATACATGTGTGAATACATAGACAAAACATAGTGTCACTAGTATGCCTCTACTTGACTAGCTCGTTTATCAATGGTTATGTTTCCTAGCCATGGACAAAAGAGTTGTCATTTGATTAACGGGATCACATCATTAGGAGAATGATGTGATTGACATGACCCATTCCGTTAGCCTAGCACTTGATCGTTTAGTATATTGCTATTGCTTTCTTCATGACTTATACATGTTCCTGTAACTATGAGATTATGCAACTCCCGTTTACCGGAGGAACACTTTGGGTGCTACCAAACGTCACAACGTAACTGGGTGATTATAAAGGAGTACTACAGGTGTCTCCAAAGGTACATGTTGGGTTGGCATATTTCGAGATTAGGTTTTGTCACTCCGATTGTCGGAGAGGTATCTCTGGGCGCACTCGGTAATGCACATCACTTAAGCCTTGCAAGCATTGTAACTAATGAGTTAGTTGTGAGATGATGTATTACGGAACGAGTAAAGAGACTTGCCGGTAACGAGATTGAACTAGGTATTGAGATACCGACGATCGAATCTCGGGCAAGTAACATACCGATGACAAAGGGAACAACGTATGTTGTTATGCGGTTTGACCGATAAAGATATTCGTAGAATATGTGGGAGCCAATATGGGCATCCAGGTCCCGCTATTGGTTATTGACCGAAAACGTGTTTCGGTCATGTCTACATAGTTCTCGAACCCGTAGGGTCCGCACGCTTAAGGTTTCGATGACAGTTTTATTATGAGTTTATGAGTTTTGATGTACCGAAGGAGTTCGGAGTCTCGGATGAGATCGGGGACATGACGAGGAGTCTCAAAATGGTTGAGACATAAAGATCGATATATTGGACGTTTATATTCGGAGTTCGGAAAGGTTCCGAGTGATTCGGGTATTTTTAGGAGTACCGGGGAGTTACGGGAATACGGGGAAGAGTATTGGGCCTTAATGGGCCTTAGTGGGAAGGAGCCAGGAGGTGGCGCGCGCCCCTCCCAAGCCTAGTCCGAATTGGACAAAGGGTTTGGGGTGCGGCCCCCCTCTCCCTTCCTTCTCCACTTCCCTTCTTTCCCCCCTTCTCCTAGTTGGACTAGGAAAGAAGGAATCCTACTCCCGGCAGGAGTAGGACTCCCCTTGGCGCGCCCTCCTCCTAGGGCCGGCCTCCTCCTCCCTTGCTCCTTTATATACGAGGGCAGGGGGCACCCCATGACACACAAGTTGATCTTCGTGATCGTTCCTTAGCCGTGTGCGGTGCCCCCCTCCACGATATTACACCTCGGTCATATTGTAGCGGTGCTTAGGCGAAGCCCTGCGACAGTTGAACATCAAGATCGTCACCACGCCGTCGTGCTGACGGAACTCCTCCCCGTACCTCTGCTGGATCGGAGTTCGGGGTGCGTCATCAAGCTGTACGTGTGTCAAGAACTCGGAGGTGCCGGAGTAACGGTGCTTAGATCGGTTGGACCGGGAAGACGTACGACTACTTCCTCTACGTTGCGTCAATGCTTCCGCTTCGGTCTACGAGGGTACGTAGACAACACTCTCCCCTCTCGTTGCTATGCATCACCATGATCTTGCGTGTCTGTAGGAAAATTTTTGAAATTACTACGTTCCCCAACAGGTAGAACATCATCATCGTCACCACGCCGTCATGCTGACGGAACTCATCTCTGGAGCTCGGCTGGATCGGAGGCCGGAGATCGTCATCGAGCTGAACGTGTGCTGAACTCGGAGGCCCCGTACATTCGGTTCTTGGATCGGTCGGATCGTGAAGACGTACAACTACATCAACCGCGTTGTGCTAACGCTTCTGCTTACGGTCTACGAGGGTACGTGGACGAACACTCTCCCCTCTCGTTGCTATATCATCACCATGATCTTGCGTGTGCGTAGGAAATTTTTTGAAATTACTACGTTCCCCTACAGTGGCATCCGAGCCTAGGTTTTATGCGTTGATGTTATATGCACGAGTAGAACACAAGTGAGTTGTGGGCGATACAAGTCATACTGCTTACCAGCATGTCATACTTTGGTTCGGCGGTATTGTGAGATGAAGCGGCCCGGACCGACATTACGCGTACGCTTACGCGAGACTGGTTTCACCGTTACGAGCACTCGTGCTTAAAGGTGGCTGGCGGGTGTCTGTCTCTCTCACTTTAGCTGAATCGAGTGTGGCTACGCCCGGTCCTTGCGAAGGTTAAAACAGCACCAACTTGACGAACTATCGTTGTGGTTTTTGATGCGTAGGTAAGAACGGTTCTTGCTAAGCCTGTAGCAGCCACGTAAAATTTGCAACAACAAAGTAGAGGACGTCTAACTTGTTTTTGCAGGGCATGTTGTGATGTGATATGGTCAAGACGTGATGCTATATTTTATTGTATGAAATGATCATGTTTTGTAACCGAAGTTATCGGCAACTGGTAGGAGCCATATGGTTGTCGCTTTATTGTATGAAATGCAAACGCCCTGTAATTGCTTTACTTTATCACTAAGCGGTAGCGATAGTCGTAGAGGCAATAGATGCCGTAACGACAACGATACTACGATGGAGATCAAGGTGTCGCGCCGGTGACGATGGTGATCATGACGGTGCTTCGAAGATGGAGATCACAAGCACAAGATGATGATGGCCATATCATATCACTTATATTGATTGC
Organism: Triticum timopheevii; assembly: GCA_963921465.1. Classification (NCBI taxonomy): domain Eukaryota; kingdom Viridiplantae; phylum Streptophyta; class Magnoliopsida; order Poales; family Poaceae; genus Triticum; species Triticum timopheevii. The sequence continues at coordinate 429,352,215 of OY997268.1, read as the reverse complement.
ATGTGATGTTTATCCTTTATGCATCTTATCTTGCTTTGATTGACGGTAGCATTTTAAGATGATCTCTCACTAATTATCAAGAAGTGTTCTCCCTGAGTATGCACCGTTGCGAAAGTTCTTCGTGCTGAGACACCACGTGATGATCGGGTGTGATAGGCTATACGTTCAAATACAACGGGTGCAAAACAGTTGCACACGCGGAATACTCAGGTTATACTTGACGAGCCTAGCATATACAGATATGGCCTCGGAACACGGAGACCGAAAGATCGAGCGTGAATCATATAGTAGATATGATCAACATAGCGATGTTCACCATTGAAACTACTCCATCTCACGTGATGATCGGACATGGTTTAGTTGATTTGGATCACGTGATCACTTAGATGACTAGAGAGATGTCTGTCTAAGTGGGAGTTCTTAATTAATATGATTAATTGAACTTAAATTTATCATGAACTTAGTCCTGGTAGTATTTTGCAAATTATGTTGTAAATCAATAGCTTTCATTGTTGCTTTTATATGTTTATTTTGATATGTTCCTAGAGAAAATTGTGTTGAAAGATGTTAGTAGCAATGATGCGGATTGGATCCGTGATCTGAGGTTTATCCTCATTGCTGCACAGAAGAATTATGTCCTTAATGCACCGCTAGGTGACATACCTATTGCAGGAGCAGATGCAGACGTTATGAACATTTGGATAGCTCAATATGATGACTACTTGATAGTTTAGTGCACCATGCTTAACGGCTTAGAATCGGGACTTCAAAGACGTTTTGAACGTCATGGACCATATGAGATGTTCCAGGAATTGAAGTTAATATTTCAAGCAAATACCCGAGTTGAGAGATATGAAGTATCCAACAAGTTCTATAGCTAAAAGATGGAGGAGAATCGCTCAACTAGTGAGCATGTGCTCAGATTGTCTGGGTACTTCAATCGCTTGAATCAAGTGGGAGTTAATCTTCCAGATAAGATAGTGATTGACAGAATTCTCTAGTCACCATCACTAAATTACTAGAACTTCGTGATGAACTATAGTATACATGGGATGACGTAAACGATTCCCAAGCTCTTCGTGATGTTGAAATCAACGAAGGTAGAAATCAAGAAAGAGCATCAAGTGTTGATGATTGACAAGACCACTAGTTTCAAGAGAAGGGAAAAGGGAAAGAAAGGGAACTTCAAGTGGAAAGACAAGCAAGTTGTCACTCCCGTGAAGAAGACCAAAGCTGGACCAAAGCCTGAAACTGAGTGCTTACACTACAAAGGAAATGGTCACTGGAAGCGGAAATGCCCTAAATATTTGGTGGATAAGAAGGATGGCAAAGTGAACAAGGGTATATTTGATATACAGGTGTTTGATGTGTGCCTTACTAGTGTTTATAGTAGCCCCTGAGTATTTGATACTTGTTCGGTTGCTAAGATTAGTAACTCGAAATAGGAGTTACAAAATAAACAGAGACTAGTTGAAGGGGAAGTGACGATGAGTGTTGGAAATAGTTCCAAGATTGATATGATCATCCTCACACACTCCCTATACTTTCGGGATTAGTGTTAAACCTAAATAAATGTTATTTAGCTTTTGCGTTGAGCATGAATATGATTTGATCATGTTTATTGCAATACGGTTATTCATTTAAAGTCAGAGAATAATTGTTGTTCTGTTTACATGAATAAAACCTTCAATGGTCATACACCCAATGAAAATAGTTTATTGGATCTCGATCGTAGTGATACACATATTCATAATATTGATGCCAAAAGATGCAAAGTTAATAATGATAGTGCAACTTATTTGTGGCACTGCCGTTTGGGTCATATCGGTGTAAAGCGCATGAAGAAACTCCATAAAGATGGATTTTTGGAATCACTTGGTTATGAATCATTTGATGCTTGCGAATCGTGCCTTTGGGCGAGATGACTAAAACTCCGTTCTTCGGAACAATGGAATGAGCAACAAACTTGTTGGAAATAATACATACTGATGTATGCAGACCAATGAGTATTAAGGCTCGTGGCGAGTATCGTTATTTTCTGACCTTCACAGATGATTTGAGCAGATATGGGTATATCTACTTGATGAAATATAAGTCTGAAATAGTTGAAAGGTTCAAAGAATTTCAGAGTGAAGTGGAAAATCATCGTAACAAGAAAATAAAGTTTCTGCGATCTGATCATGGAGATGAATATTTGAGTTACGAGTTTGGTCTTCAATTAAAACAATGTGGAATAGTTTCACAGACTCACGCCACCTGGAACACCACAATGTAATGGTATGTCCGAACGTCGTAACCGCACCTTATTGGATATGGTGCGATCTATGATGTCTCTTACTGATTTACCACTATTGTTTTGGGGTTATGCATTAGAGACAGCTGCATTCACGTTAAAAAGGGCACCATCTAAATCCGTTGAGACAACACCGTATGAACTATGGTTTAGCAGTAAACCTAAGTTGTCGTTTCTTAAAGTTTGGAGTTGCGATGCTTATATGAAAAAAAGGTTTTCAACCTGATAAGCTCAAACCCAAATCGGAGAAGTGCGTCTTCATAGAATACCCAAAGGAAACTGTTGGGTACTCCTTCTATCACAGATCCGAAGGCAAAACATTCGTTGCTAAGAATGGATCCTTTCTAGAGAAGGAGCTTCTCTCGAAAGAAGTGAGTGGGAGGAAAGTAGAACTTGATGAGATAACGGTATCTACTCCCTTATTGGAAAGTAGTTCATCACAAGAGCCGGTTCCTGTGACAACTACACCAATTAGTGAGGAAGCTAATGATATTGATCATGAAACTTCAGATCAAGTTTCTACTGAGCCTCGTAGGTCTACCAGAGTAAGATCCGCACCAGAGTGGTACGGTAATCCTATTCTGGAAGTCATGTTACTTGACCATGATGAACCTACGAACTATGAGGAAGCGATGATGAGCCCAGATTCCGTGAAATGGCTTGAAGCCATGAAATCTGAGATGGGATCCATGTATGAGAACAAAGTGTGGACTTTGGTGGAGTTGGCCGATGATCGGCAAGCCATATTGTATAAATGGATCTTCAAGAGGAAGACAGATGCTGATAGTAGTGTCACTATCTACAAAGCTCGACTTGTCGCAAAATGGTTTTCGACAAGTTCAAGGTGTTGACTACAATGAGATTTTCTCAACTGTAGCAATGCTTAAGTCTGTCTGAATCATGTTAGCAATTGCCACAATTTATGAAATCTGGCAAATGGATGTCGAAACTGCATTCCATAATGAATTTATTAAAGAAGAGTTGTATATGATGCAACCAGAAGGTTTTGTCAATCCTAAAGGTGCTAACAAAGTGTGCAAGCTCCAGTGATCCATTTATGGACTGGTGCAAGCCTCTCGGAGTTGGAATATACGCTTTGATGAGTTGATCAAAGCATATGGTTTTATACAGACTTTTTGAGAAGCCTGTATTTACAAGAAAGTGAGTGGGAGCTCTGTAGCATTTCTAATATTATATGTGGATGACATATTGTTGATTGGAAATGATATAGAAATTCTGGATAGCATGAAAGGATACTTGAATAAGAGTTTTTTCAAAGAAAGACCTCGGTGAAGCTGCTTACACATTGAGCATCAAGATCTATATAGATAGATGAAGACGCTTGATAAGATTTTTCAATGAATACCTTGATAAATTTTTGAAATAGTTCAAAATGGAACAGTCAAAGAAGGAGTTCTTACCTGTGTTGCAAGGTGTGAAGTTGAGTAAGACTCAAGACCCGACCATGGCAGAAAATAGAAAGAGAATGAAAAGTCATTCCCTATGCCTCAGTCATAGGTTCTATAAAGTATGCTATGCTGTGAACCAGACATATTGTATACCTTGCTCTGAGTTTGGCGAAGGAATACAATTTTGATCTAATAGTAGATCACTGGACAGCGGTCAAAAATATCCTTAGTAAGGACTAAGGAGATGTTTCTCGATTATGGAGGTGATAAAAGGTTCGTCGTAAAGGGTTACGTCGATACAAGTTTTGGCACTGATCCAGATGACTCTAAAGTCTCAATCTGGATACATATTGAAAGTGGGAGCAATTAGCTAGAGTAGCTCCGTGCAGAGCATTGTAGACATAGAATATTTGCAAAATACATACGGCTCTGAATGTGACAGACCCGTTGACTAAGCTTCTCTCACGAGCAAAACATGATCACACCTTAGTACTCTTTGGGTGTTAATCACATAAGCGATATGAACTAGATTATTGACTCTAGTAAACCCTTTGGGTGTTGGTCACATGACGATGTGAACTATGGGTTTTAATCATATACAGATATGGATATTGGTGTTAAATCACATGGTGATGTGAACTAGATTATTGACTCTAGTGCAAGTGGGAGACTGAAGGAAATATGCCCTAGAGGCAATAATAAAGTTATTATTTATTTCCTTATTTCATGATAAATGTTTATTATTCATGCTAGTTGTATTAACCGGAAACATGATACATGTGTGAATACATAGACAAACATATAGTCACTAGTATGCCTCTACTTGACTAGCTCATTAATCAAAGATGGTTATGTTTCCTAACCATAGACATGTGTTGTCATTTGATTAATGGGATCACATCATTAGGAGAATGATGTGATTGACATGACCCATTCCGTTAGCCTAGCACTTGATCGTTTAGTATGTTGCTATTGCTTTCTTCATGACTTATACATATTCCTGTAACTATGAGATTATGCAACTCCCGTTTACCGGAGGAACACTTTGGGTGCTACCAAACGTCACAACGTAACTGGGTGATTATAAAGGAGTACTACAGGTGTCTCCAAAGGTACATGTTGGGTTGGCGTATTTCGAGATTAAGTTTTGTCACTCCGATTGTCGGAGAGGTATCTCTGGGCCCTCTCGGTAATGCACATCACTATAAGCCTTGCAAGCAATGTGACTAATGAGTTAGTTGCGGGAAGATGCATTACGTAACGAGTAAAGAGACTTGCCGGTAACGAGATTGAACTAGGTACTGGATACCGACGATCAAATCTCGGGCAAGTAACATACCGATGACAAAGGGAACAACGTATGTTGTTATGCGGTTTGACCGATAAAGATCTTCGTAGAATATGTAGGAGCCAATATGGGCATCCAGGTTCCGCTGTTGGTTATTGACCGAGAATAATTCTAGGTTATGTCTACATAGTTCTCGAACCCGTAGGGTCCACACGCTTAACGTTACGATGACAGTTTTATTATGAGTTTATAAGTTTTGATGTACCGAAGGAGTTTGGAGTCCCGGATGAGATCGGGGACATGACGAGGAGTCTCGAAATGGTCGAGACGTAAAGATTGATGACTATATTCGGACTTCGGAAAGGTTCTGAGTGATTCGGGTATTTATCGGAGTACCGGAGAGTTACGGGAATTCGCCGGGGAGAAGTATTGGGCCTTATTGGGCCATACGGGAAAGAGAGGGGGGCTACCTAGGGCAGGCCGCCCCCCCCCCCCCCCCCCAAGGCCTAGTCCGAATTGGACTAGGGGGAGGGGCCGCACCCCCTCCTTCCTTCCCTTCTCTCTTCCCTTTCCTTCTCTCCTACTCCTACTACATGGAAGGTCTCCTAGTTGGACTAGGAAAGGAGGGAATCCTACTCCCGGTGGGAGTAGGACTCCTCCCTGGCGCGCCCTCCCTTGGCCGGCCGCCTCCTCCCCCTTGCTCCTTTATATACGGGGGCAGGGGGCACCCCATGACACACAAGTTGATCTACGGATCGTTCCTTAGCCGTGTGTGGTGCCCCCTTCCACCATATTCCACCTCGGTCATATCGTCGCAGAGTTTAGGCGAAGCCCTGTGCCGGTAGAACATCATCATCGTCACCACGCCGTCGTGCTGACGGAACTCATCTCCGTAGCTCGGCTGGATCGGAGGCCGGAGATCGTCATCGAGCTGAACGTGTGCTGAACTCGGAGGCCCCGTACGTTCGGTGCTTGGATCGGTCGGATCGTGAAGACGTACGACTACATCAACCGCGTTGTGCTAACGCTTCCGCTTACGGTCTACGAGGGTACGTGGACGAACACTCTCCCCTCTCGTTGCTATATCATCACCATGATCTTGCGTGTGCGTAGGAAATTTTTTGAAATTACTACGTTCCCCTACACCGCTTTGCTCAGCCCCTCTTATAGCGTTGTTAGTTGCATGTGAAGTTGAAGATTGCTCCATGGTGGACAGGGTTATGTTGGGATATCACAATATCTCTTATTTAATTCATGCATCTATATACTTGGTAAAGGGTGGAAGGCTCGGCCTTATGCCTGGTGTTTTGTTCCACTCTTGCCGCCCTAGTTCCGTCGTACCGGTGTTATGTTCCTGGATTTTGCGTTCCTTACGCGGTCGGGTGATTTATGGGACCCCCTTGACAGTTCGCTTTGAATAAAACTCCTCCAGCAATGCCCAACCATGGTTTTACCATTTGCCTCACCACCACCTACTTTTCCCTTGGGGGTCGCTCTCTCGAGGGTCATCTTTATTCAGCCCCCCCCCCCCCGGGCCAGTGCTTCTCTAAGTGCTGGTCCAAACCGGGCAGACTGCGGGGCCACCTCGGGGCAACTCGAGGGTTGGTTTTACTCGTAGGCTGACCTATCCGGTGTTGCCCTGAGAACGAGATATGTGCAGCTCCTATCGGGATTGTCGGCGCATTGGGCGGCTTTGCTAATCTTGTTTTACCATTGTCGAAATGTCTTGTAAACCGGGATTCCGAGACTGATCGGGTCTTCCTGGGAGAAGGAATATCCTTCGTTGATCGCGAGAGCTTATCATGGGCTAAGTTGGGACACCCCTGCAGGGTATAAACTTTTGAAAGCCGTGCCCACGGTTATGTGGCAGATGGGAATTTGTTAATGTTCGGTTGTAGATAACTTGACACCAGATCCGAACTAAACCGCATCAACCGCGTGTGTAGCCATGATGGTCTCTTTTCGGCGGAGTCCGGGAAGTGAACACAGTTTCTGTGTTATGATTGACGTAAGTAGGAGTTCAGGATCACCTCTTGATCATTATTAGCTTCACGACTGTTCCTTTGTTTCTCTTCTCACTCTCATTTGCGTATGTTAGCCACCATACTTGCTTAGCCGCTGCTGCAACCTCACCACTTACCCCTTACTTTCCCATTAAGCTTTGCTAGTCTTGATACCCATGGTAATGGGATTGCTGAGTCCTCGTGGCTCACAGATTACTACAACAACAGTTGGAGGTATAGGTATGATCATGACGTGAGAGCGATGTTTGCCTGTTTTGGAGTTCTTCTTCTGCTTCTTCATCGATCAGGGGATAGGTTCCAGGTCGGCAGCCTGGGCTAGCAGGGTGGATGTCGTTTGAGTTTCTGTTTGTGTTTCATCCGTAGTCGGATGGTGCTCTTATGTAATATGATGTTGTATTCGTGTGGCATTATATGCCTTTTGTATGTATCCCCACCTATTATGTAATGTTGATGTAATGATATCCACCTTGCAAGAGCGTTTCAATATGCGGGTCTATCCTTGGTGGGACCTTCGAGTTCCTTTTGGATAGGGTCGCATATTGGGCGTGACAACACTGGAGGTGCCTACTACTACGTGCAGGCTGCTGACGACGACCAGGAGTAGTTAGGAGGATCCCAGGCAGGAGGCCTGCGCCTCTTTCAATCTGTATCCCAGTTTGTGCTAGCCTTCTTAAGGCAAACTTGTTTACTTATGTCTGTACTCAGATATTGTTGCTTCCGCTGACTCGTCTATGATCGAGCACTTGTATTCGAGCCCTCGAGGCCCCTGGCTTGTATTATGATGCTTGTATGACTTATTTATGTTTTTAGAGTTGTGTTGTGATATCTTCCCGTGAGTCCCTAATTTTGATCGTACACGTTCGCGTGCATGATTAGTGTACGATTGAATCGGGGGCTTCACAAGTTGGTATCAGAGCCGACTGCCTGTAGGAATCCCCCTTCCAAACTCCTTGGCTGAAGTTTAGTCTAGTCATTGCAAAACTTTTACTAACATGGCTGTGTGTCTTACGGACCCACGTCGCCATTGGGTGGTATTAGTATCTTTTATTCCTCGACCTATACTCTGGGACTCTAATCTCTCCTCTATTCGCGTTAAATGATTTTACCAACGCTAACTCTAGGTTCTCGTAATTACTTCCTCCCGGAGAGCCCCTCACTCCATATGATTGCTTGGTGCACCGAAGGATTCCAAAGATACACTCTGATGTTCTTTCGAGACTTTGTGCCAGTTGCTTTTGCAATTCCCTACCACCGAAATATCCCTATGGATAAATAAATACACCTGTCGTTCTTACTTTTATCCCCAGTTGATCTTGCTCTCTAATAATATGAGAATACCTTGTGTCTACTGCTTTGCAGTTCTTTACCACATGAATACCCCTACAAATAATTACTTGCACTTATCGAGTATTCATCCATCCCCAGTTGTTCATATGTTTCATATGATACTTTGAAATTCTATCCGATCATTCGAGAATCCTCTTTAAAACTATTGCTCTACATATACCTGTCTGCTTACATTATGGTTGCTTCCCATAGGTCTAGCAACATTCATTAGTCTCCTTTGACACCGTCATTTTGATCCTATTGATTCAACATGAGTGCGAATGCACACAATCATCGGTTGATTCTTTTAAAATTATCTTTCCGGCTGAGATGTCATTTTGAACATGATCTGTTTATCGACCAATCAAATTGTTGTCGATTGTACCCCTAAGTCTATTCAGCTTACCCATCCTTAATCAGAGCGTTTGCTTCTGATCCCTTGAATCAGAAATCATGATTCTTTACATTGAGCTTTGAATTAGTCAGTTGCTTCTATAATCCATTGCCTTCGCATTGTTTCTTCCTCTGCTTGTGTACTAATACTCACATTGGCTCTGCTATGGACCGTCGGATCCTTTGTTGTAATATCATCCGATAGTGTCCTTCGTATACAAAAACCTCGAGAAGATCTTTCCCTGATACGTAATGCATTCGGTTAATTGTATCCTCTCGTTTTGTCACCCATGCTCTACTATCGAGCTTGTGTTAATTACTCTTGAAGTTTGTGGTATATGTTCCTAAGATGCCCTGATGGGTTGAACCTACGTGTTCCCTAATCCGTGTGAACCCGAAAGATTTCTTGGGTCATACTTATCTGGTATTGCACCAGGTAAAACTTTCAACAACTAATGTCATTTTTGAAATACGAGGAGTGGATGGAAGGTTATGCATCGAGGAAGTGGGAGTCGACCTTGAACCTTTGTGTTCATGCCCATGGACACGATGTAGATCCTATCATGGAAGCTTCTTCCAATAATAACTATTTCCTTGAAAATATCATTTGGATCTGTGAATTGATCCTTTGCAATCATGGTTCCGACCATAATTTCTTCCTTTGATTCCATTTCTCAAACAAGTAAAAGTGCTTGTCTTCCTTTAATTTGATATGCCTTCAAGTATTATCTCCCTGGTATCTCGAGGATATCATGCCATTGCACTACATCTTATGAATTTGTGCCGGAATAATACCTTTCCCTATCATAGTCACTCCATGAGTTTTGGGTTGTCGTCAACCGAGAACACCGAATAGTGAATTGAGTCCGCACTGCGATTCGACAACTCTTAGTAATCTTCATTGCTTACGAGTTTAATACTCCATCATGTCGTTCCTAGCCTTATCGGCTACATCATTATCGTGCTAAATTTAACTGTGCTATCTAGTTCTTCCCGGAGCACAAATTTCGACGGTGAGCTAATCTTACGTCAATCTTCCTCGTCATATCATTTCTCCTTGAACAACAAACTTGATTTCGAGTTTGCGTCGTACCCATGGTTCCAATAACCTTTCGCTTCATCATTCCTTTGATCTGATGTTGCCACCAATCAATTACATCTTCATGAAATCTCCCGACAAATGTGTCATGAACATCATCAACATCCTGAGCTCTTCCAAAATATCTATTGAATTCTTGATGAGAAATACCATCCTTGCCCTCGATGATTTGTGTTGTCATCAACCACTTTATTGCCTTCCCTCCAACACATACTTGTTCGTGTTCCGTGTTATACCTTGAGTTCCTTGCTATCCAGCATTTGTTCTTCTTTACCTTGGAATGTTACCATCTTTTATGTCAAGAATGTCGTGAGGATTACTCCACCTCTTAAGAATTCTTGGTATAGTGATACTTCTCATCATCACCATTCTTTCTTGGTCCCCATGTTGTTTCTAACCGGAATACCGACAATTGAACTATGATGTGTGAATTCAAAATTCCTAGCAACCCTATTGCTTTGAAGTGAATGGTCGATTGATTCATTTTAATTCGTTTGTTCATTAAGTCATCGTCCTAATATTTATCGTGCAACCCATCCCCATATTTCGGGTGCACCTGTCAAGCAAGTTTAATTGCGGATGTTTTCCTCGAACATACATCATTATATCATTTGATCTGACAATTGTTATCTCCTTGTTCACATAACTGTGGAAATCCATCTTATTGGAAACCTCGAGGAACTGTCGTTGATTCCATCGTCCACCTCCTCATCCTCTCGTTGGTTTACTGATGAACTCTTGTTTCGGAACTCGCTTCCATAGTTCATTTCTCGAAAATTTTACAATGTCATCTCGTCAATTTGTGTCGCACCTTTTCTTCTCGGGCATCCTGAGTCTGAGGTATCCTAACACCGATCAGATCTAAATCTCGGTCAGATATGATGGTTGGAACATTTTTCCAAGAGTTATAACACTGGTCTTTTATGACCCGGTAAGGTGATGTCATGCCCAGCACACTGGCCGAAGGACCTACTGTTATAGTTTCCTTTTTAGCAAGGTTATCCATTCTTCCATGAGGAAATTGTAAGACTTATTCTACAAGTTGTTCCTGATGGATCCTTCCTGTATCCAAAGTCTAACCTTTGCTTGAAGACCATGTCAATGCTATCTCGAAGCATGCATGTGGTAATCCGATTTTCAATAAGAGCATTTGAAGCACAATGCTAGGTTTTCTTTATCATTTATCCTAACACCGTTGTATGGGTAATATCATGAGATTCCTCCCCACTTACCTAAATGGTTTCCTATTTTCTATCCTGTCATGGATATCATGCTCCACTTGTCCTTGGGAAGGATATACCCCTGAAATATGTGTGTATACACATTTTTCTTTCCATTGTTCTGTTTAAACCTGATAATCACTTTTACTTTCCATTGGTTTGTTTAAACCTTCTTGTGATTTATATAATATAAGCAGTAATATTTCCCTGCTTGTGTAAACACCTCGTTGTACCACTCTGTCAGTAAGACCCTGTTACTATTGTTGCTGACATTCCGGTAGCCACCGATGGACGAGAACCTTGCCTATTGGTCCGCCTCGTTCAACGAGCAGGAAAATGGTTCTCTTCGTCCCTCGCCCTTGGTACCGACATTATTGCCGACATAACTGACAGGCTATCCTCTAACATGCCTTGCTTACATGATTGTGCAAGACGTCACCGTCTTTCCTACTTTTAACCCACATGGTGGGCCCATAACCCACAGTTTCACAGAATCGAAACTTGACTCACCTGTACACCTCTTGTTCCCAAGGTTGTTCCTCGCGCGTGGCCTCGTAAGTAATTCACGAGCCACCTTTGGAGAGACCATCAATTTTGGTATCAGACACAATACTTATTCCCGTTTCTTTGAACCCCGTTCACGCCCCATTTCAGGCATTGAACGTTTGTCTGCCCGCTTGAAACTTCACATGATACCTCCTTACTTTGCTCTCGATATTTTCTTAAGTTTAAATTCGAGAGTTACTTCCGCCTTCTTCCTCGATGTTATCGACCAGATAGTCGACCTTGCAGAGGTCCGTACTCCTGGAATGCCCACCCTTTATTCTTTCTGTAAGTACGATGAAGATCCTGAAGAAAGGATGTGTACTACATCATGATGACCTGAAGTAGAGAAAGGAAGACATCAACATAACGGATCGACCGCTTCGAGAAGAGCCGCCAAGACCTAGAAGATCCGTTAGAATTTAGTAACTAGACTTTCCCCCTTACTCTGCCTCTTAAATCTCGGGACGAGATTTCTTGTAGTGGGGGAGAATTGTGGCGCCCGGATAATTAAGCTACAGTGATCCCCCGCTAATGATGCCACGTCACCTTGATACTGTTGCTAATGTCGTCGTTAGTTTGAAACCGATTCAAATTCTAATTCAAAATAGAGGCAAACATCAAAAGCTTTCAAATATTAAAACTAAAATGTTCGGTTTATGCCAGATAATGCATAGGTGATTAAGGTGAAGAAACCCTACTTTTATAAAACGTTTAAATACTCTAAAATGAATAAAACTGTAGCAAATGCAATTATTTAAATGCTTTAAAAATAATAAACATTTTCAAAACTAATTTGTTATAAGTATTAAACTATTGTGGCAGTGGCATAATTTGTAAAATCTATTTAGATGCCACTGTGGTAATTTACTAAAACTAAAATAAAAGGTAACTAAAAGAAAGCAAACATAGCAAATAAAAATAAGAAAAGAGAAAGACAAAACAAAATAAAAATACAAAGAAAAGGACACCCCCAGCCAACTGGGCCAACAGGCCCAGCTGGCCACCCACGCGGCCCAGCTAGCCCACCCCGGCTGGATAACCCCACCCAGGCCAAACCCTAACCCACCGACACCCCCACTTTCCCCCACGTCGCCACTCCCTCTCCCGATCCGATCTGGATCCGGGACCAGCCGCCTCCACTCTCCCCTCATGCCTCGCTCCTCTCGCTCCCTCCCGATCCGGGTCGGGGCGCAACGGCGCCCCCTCGCCGCCGCTCAGCTGAGGCAGAGCCCCGCTGCCCACCTCGGCCGGCGCCTCCCATCCGCCACCAGGCTGGCGCCCCTCGTTGAGCCCACCTCGTCGCCGGACCATGCCGGCAGGGTCCCGCCGACGCGCACCGAACCCTGCCGCGGCCGCTCCCAGCGAGTCGCCCCACCTCTCGGGCGCCGACGTCTCGGAGCGCCTTCGCCGGACCTCCCCGCCGGACTGCCTCCACCTCACGCCCCACTACCCTTAACCCTACGGCCACAGTGAGTGCCTCCCTCTCCTCGTCTCTCCCCGGCTCGCCTCGACACCGGGCACCCCGGTCCCCACCCTCGTGCGCGCCCGCGCCATCTCTGGCTGCGCCCGACGCGCGCTCACCGCACCCCCATCCGCGCGCACAGGTCCCTGGACCACCCTCTGCCGCGCCCGCCTGCGGGTGGTCGCGCACACCGTGCTCCCCTGGCCGAAGCGCTCCGACCCCCGCCCCCTGCTCCCCACGCCTTCGCCGCCGCTGACCTGCCGTGCCGCTACCTCCCCAGGTCGTCGTGGCCTCACCTGTGCCGCTTCATCACCGCCCCGACCGCCTGGCTGGCGCCGTGGTCACCGGCCCCTCCACTGCTCCCTGCCGGCTCCGCCCGCCCCTGGAGGTGCGCCCGAACGAACGGGCGCCGCGCCCGTAACCCGCTCGCCTGCTATGGCCCCTGTGCCACAACAGGTGGGGCCCAGCCCCTGAGAACGTTTAAAAAGTTAATAATAATAAAAGGAAATTTATTTAATAAAATTTAATAATTATTTAATTATTTAATTAGTGAATTAATTAAGTTAATTAATCTTGTTTAATTAATCTAATTAACTAGTTAGTTTAATTAAATAGTCATTAGTTAACTAAACCCTAATTACTCTAAAACAGAGTATGACAGGTGGGTCCCACTGGACCCACACGTCAGTTTGACTAGTCAACACCTCTGTTGACTGCTGACGTCATGATGACATCAGCATGCACTATTCTAGATAATGTTGAATTAAAATAATTGAATAAATTCTAAAAATGATTAAATCTTTAGAAAATCATATAAAATAATCCGTAACTCGGATGAGAATACTTTCTACATGAAAGTTGCTCAGAACGACGAGACGAATTCGGGTATGCAGCCCGTTCGTTCGCCACACATCCCTAGCATATCGAACACGCAACTTCCCCCTCCGGATCACCTATCCGAAAACGCGAAACACCGGGGATACTTTCCCGGATGTTTCCCCCTTTCGCTGGTATCACCTACTACCGTGCTAGGGCACACCTAACCCCGCTCATTGTCATGTCATGCATCGTCATGCTTATGTTTGCATTGTATTTACTGTTTCTTCCCCCTCTTCTCTCCGGTAGACTACGAGACCGACGCTGCTGCTGCCCAGTTCGACTACGGAGTTGATGACCCCTCCTTCTTGCCAGAGCAACTAGGCAAGCCCCCCCCCTGATCACCAGATATCGCATATTCATCTCTATACTGCTTGCATTAGAGTAGTCTAGCATGTTACTGTTCGGTTACTCCTATTCTGTTGCATAGCCTGTCATTGTTGCTACAGTCATTGATACCTTACCCACAATCCTAAATGTTTAGTATAGGATGCTAGTTTATCATCATTGGCCCTACATTCTTGTCAGTCTGCCTTGCTATACTATTGGGCTCTGATCACTCGGGAGGTGATCACGGGTATATACTATACATATATACATACTATACAGATGGTGACTAAAGTCGGGTCGGCTCGTTGAGTACCCGCGAGTGATTCACGGATTGGGGGCTGAAAGGACCTTTGTCCCGACGGCCCTCTGTGTGGATCTTTGTGGCGGAGCGACAAGGCAGGTTGAGACCACCTAGGCGAGAGGTGGGCCTGGCCCTGGTCGGCATTCGCGGTTGCTTCATAATAACACACCTAACGAGATCTTGGTATTTGATCTGAGTCTGGCCACTGGCCTATACGCACTAACCAACTACGCGGGAAAGATATGGGCACTCGACGTCGTGGTATCAGCCGAAGCCTTCTAGACATCAGCGACTGAGCGGCGCGCGCCGGATTGGAACGTAAGCCTGCTCTTGTATTAAGGGGGCTAGTTCTGCTTTTGGCCGCCCACGCAACATGCAGGTGTGCAATGGGTGATGGGCCCAGACCCCTGCGCCATAGGAGTTAGACCGGCGTGCTGACCTCTCTGTTAGGCCTAGGTGGGGCTGCGACGTGTTGATATTCCGAGGCCGGGCATGACCCAGGAAAGTGTGTCCGGCCAAATGGGATCGAGCATGTTGGGTTATGTGGTGCACCCCCGCAGGGAAGTTTATCTATTCGAATAGCCGTGTCCCTCGGTAAAAGGACGACCCAGAGTTGTACCTTGACCTTATGACAACTAGAACCGGATACTTAATAAAACACACCCAGACAAGTTCCACAGACAACCCGGTGATCGCTTTTCCACAGGGCGACGAGGGGAGGATCGCCGGTAGGACTATGCTATGCGTTGCTACTTGGAGGACTTCAATCTACTCTCTTCTACATGCTGCAAGACGGAGGCTGCCAGAAGCGTAGTCTTCGATAGTACTAGCTATCCCCCTCTTATTCTGGCATTCTGCAGTTCAGTCCACTGATATGGCCTCCTTACACATATACCCATGCATATGTAGTGTAGCTCCTTGCTTGCGAGTACTTTGGATGAGTACTCACGGTTGCTTTGCTCCCTCTTTTCCCCGTTTTCCTCTTCCTCTTGGATGCCGCAACCAGACGTTGGAGCCCAGGAGCCAGATGCCACCATCGATGACGACTACTACACTGGAGGTGCCTACTCCTACGTGCAGGCTGCTGACGATGACCAGGAGTAGCTAGGAGGATCCCAGGCAGGAGGCATGCGCCTCTTTCAATCTGTATCCCAGTTTGTGCTAGCCTTCTTAAGGCAAACTTGTTTACTTATGTCTATACTCAGATATTGTTGCTTCCGCTGACTCGTCTATGATCGAGCACTTGTATTCGAGCCCTCGAGGCCCCTGGCTTGTATTATGATGCTTGTATGACTTATTTATGTTTTTAGAGTTGTGTTGTGATATCTTCCTGTAAGTCCCTGATTTTGATCGTACACGTTTGCGTGCATGATTAGTGTACGATTGAATCGGGGGCGTCACATCTCCAATCCCACTTTTATCAATTTTTGCATCAAGATCTAAAAACTCTGAATCATTGGGACGCCTTCTAACTAAAGTTGACTCATCTCCAGTCCCATCTTTATAAAGATTTATATTGGAAAACAAAGATTCAATAGGAGTCACACCAATTACTTTAATATCTTCGTCATTATTTTAGCGGAAACTAGAGGAACACGCTTTTATAAACCAATCTTTTTTACACGCATCTTAGCGGTTCTTTCTTTGCACTCATCAATGGAAATTCTCATGGATTTTTGAGACTCATTGATATCATGCTTAGGTGGAATAGATCTAAGTTTAAAATAATCAACATCAAGAGAAATTCTATCCACGTTCCTAGCCAAATCATCAATCTTAAGCAATTTTTCTTCAATCAAAGCATTGAAAGTCTTTTGTAAACTCATAAATTATTTAACACTATTCTCAAAATCAGAGGGCATCTTATTATAATTTCCGTAATAATTGTTGTAGTAATTACCATAATTATTAGAGGAATTACTAGGAAACAGCCTAGGATTAAAATTAGCTCTATACGCGTTATTACCAAAATTGTTCCTACCAACAAAATTCACATCCATAGATTCATTATTGTTTTCAATCAAAGTAGACAAAGGCATATCATTAGGATCAATAGGATCACCCATGATAACAAATAATTTCATAAGCTCATCCATCTTTCCACTCAAAACATTAATTTCTTCAATTACATGCACTTTTTTACAAGTGGAAGATCTTTCGGTATGCCATTGAGAATAATTAACCATAATATTATCTAGGAGTTTAATAGCTTCTCCTAAAGTATTTTCCATAAAAGTATCTCCCGCGCCCGAATCTAAAAGATTTCTAGAAGTAAAATTCAATCCAGCATAATTTTTTTGTATAATCATCCACAAATTCAAACCATGAGTATCGTATCATCAATTTCATCCTCTCCCAAGACTGTGCAACATGTTCATGATCAAGTTGTTTAAAATTCATAATTTTGTTCCTAAGGGAGATGATCTTAGCGGGAGGAAAATACTTGGAACTAAAAGCATCTTTACACTTATTCCATGAATCAATACAATTTTTAGGCAAAGATAAAAACCAAGTTTTAGCATGATTTCGAAGTGAGAATGGAAATAGCTTCAATTTAACAATATCATTATCCACATCTTTTTTCTTTTGCATATCACACGAATCAACGAAATTATTAAGATGGGATGCGGCATCTTCATTGGGAAGGCCGGAAAATTGATCTTTCATAACAAGATTCAGCAAAGCGGTATTAATTTCACAAGATTCCGCATTAGCATCGAGAGCAATCAGAGTACTAGTAAAATCATTATTGTTGGTATTGGAAAATTCACATAATTTGGTATATCTTGAGCCATCATGACCAAGCAAGCAATCTAACACATGACCACATAGAAAGCAAACGAAAAAGACGAATGAAAGAGTGGCGAAGAAAAGGCGAATCTTTTTGAAAATCGTTTTACAAGTGGGGAAGAGGAAAACGAGAGGTGAATGGCGAATAATGTAATGCAAGGGATGAGAGTTTATGATGGGTACTTGGTATGTCTTGGCTTGGCGTAGATCTCCCCGGCAAAGATGCCAGAAATTCTTCCTGCTACCTCTTGAGCTTGCGTTGGTTTTTCCCTTGAAGAGGAAATGGTGATGCGGCAAAGTAGAGTAAGTATTTCCCTCAGCTTTTGACAACTAAGGATCAATCCAGTAGGAGACAACACGTAAGCCACTGAATACCTGCACTAACAAACAGCAACTTGCACCCAACGCGATAAAGGGGTTGTCAATCCCTTCACGGTTATTTGCAACGTGAGATCTAATATAAATGGATAAATGGTAAAGTAATACTTTTGGTATTTTTGGTTTATGGAACGGAAAGTAAAAGATTGCAAAGAAAGTAAATAGGAAACTAAGATTGTAGATCGGAAACTTATATGATGGAAAGTACACCCGGTGGGCATAGGTTTCACTAGAGGCTTCTCCCAAGATAGAAAATAATACGGTGGGTGAACAAATTACTGTAGAGTGTGACGCCCGGATAATTAAGCTACAACAACCCTCTACTAATGATGCCACATCACTTCAATTACTGTTGCTAATCTCATGTTAGTTCGAAACTGATTCAAATTCAAATTCATATTCAAGCAAACAATAAAAGTTTTCAAATATTAAAACTAGAATGTTTAGATTGTAGCAAATAAACCATAGATGTTTATGGTGGTGAAACCACATTGTTATGAAATGTTTAAATACTCCAAATTAAATAGAACAGCAACCAAAATCAATAATTAAATGCCTTTTATAAAATGTAAAATATTAAACTATTTTTTTGGGTGCCCAAGATATAGTGGCATTAGAATAAGTAGTAATGCTATTTTTAGGAACTAAGATCATAATGACAGAAACTAAAAATAAAACAGTAAAAGAAAAATTAAGAAAAACAAAATACAAAAAAATATAAAAAGAGAACACCCCCCCCCCCCCCCGCTGGGCCACGGCCTAGATGGCCTCGGGGCCAATCAGGCCGGCCCAGCCGGTGCCCCCCCCCCCCCCCCCCGTCGTGGCACCTCACCACACCATCCTCGACCTTCTCCTCGCCGACCCCCTCTCCCCCGCCCTTCCTCTATTCGATCCCGTCTGGATCGGGGAGGAGGCAGCCCCGACGTCGCCACCACCCGACGCCCGCCGTCGCCAACCGCGTCGATGTCGCCTCGCCACCGTACTACCCCGCGACCACTCACGCTTGCCGTCGCCCAGGTCTCGCCAGCTACTCTCGCCGCAGCTGCTTGCTCTTGCTTCCCCCGCTCGGCTCCGCCCCGCCTGTTGCTCGCCGCCGCGCCTGCCTCCGCTACTTGCCGCTCGCTCGCTGGCCACGCCCCTCGCGCAGCCCCGCGCTTGCTCGCCTCTGCGTCCTGCAGGACCGTGGCACCAAGCACCGCCCGCAGCTGCCGCTGGGCGTCATCGTCCTCGACATGCTCGGCCACCCCCGTGCCTCCCTTCACCGGCCCTAGACGCGGCTCGACACCCGCGTTCGGACGCGGCCAACCGCAAGCGGATGGGCCACCAGATAGCGAGTCCCAAACACCGCCATCGTCTTCTGTGCTCCCCACGGGCACGCGCGCACGCACGTTTAACCAGGGATTGACCCACTGACGCGTGGGTCTGCCCGGTTTAACTAACCCCTAATCACTAGTAAAAATAATAATAAAGCAATTAATTCAGTTAACTAATCTCTGTTAAGTTAATGACTCCATGACAGAAGGGCCCCGCTGTTAATTAAAGAAAATTGATTAATCTAATAAAGCCATAGACAATGACAAGTGGGACCCAAACACTATTCCCCTTTAGACCAGTCAACTTTTGACTGGGTCAACTTAGTCAAGGACCCCACCTATTAAGCTGATAAGCAACATTGTGGGTACATTCCCCGTGTACCTGTAGCAGTTACCTTTAATTTATTTTCGAATTAAATTAGTCCTGTTAATTCCAAAATTGAATTAAAACCTTGAAAATTAATATAAAATAAACCGTAACTCGGATGAAAATACTTTATACATGAAAGTTGCTCAGAACGACGAGACGAATTCAAATACGCGGTTTGTTTGTCAGCCACACGTCCCTAGCATAGCGAACATGCAACAATCCACCTCCGGTTCACCTGTTCGAAAACGCGAAACTCCGGGAATACTTTCCCGGATGTTTTCCCCCTTCACCGGTATCACCTACTACCACGTTAGGGCACACCTAGCACAACCCATTGTCATGTCATGCATCATCATGCTTATATTCGCATTATATTTATTGTTTCTTCCCCCTCCTCTCTCCGGTAGACTACGAGACTGACGCCCTCGCTGCTGCCTCGATCGACTACGGTGTTAACGACCCCTCCTTATTGCCAGAGCAACTAGGCAAGCCCCCCCCCCCCCCGATCACCCGATATTGCCTATTCCTTCTCTCTACTGCTTGCATTAGAGTAGTGTAGCATGTTACGGCTCTTAGTTAATCCTATTCTGCTGCATAGCTTGTCATTGTTGCTACAACTGTTGATACCTTACCTGCAATCCTAAACTCTTAGTATAGGATGCTAGTTTATCATCAGTGGCCCTACATTTCTTGTCTATCTGCGGTGCTATACTATCGGGCCGTGATCACTCGAGGTGATCATGGGTTTATATTGTACACATTTGCATACTATACATATGGTGACTAAAGTCGGGTCGGCTTGTAGAGTACCCGCAAGTGATTCGGATATGGGGGATGAAAGGACAGGTGGTTCCATCCAGGTAGTGGTGGACATGGGTTCCTGACGGCCCCCGAGTGCTACTTTGTGGAGGAGCGACAGGGAAGGTTGTGACTACCTAGGAGACAAGTGGGCCTGGCCCTGGTCGGCGTCTATGGTTACTTCAAAATAACACGCTTAACGAGATCTTGGTATTTGATCTGAGTCTGGCCACTGGCCTATACGCACTAACCAACTACGCGAGAACAGTTATGGGCACTCGACGTCGTGGTATTAGTCGAAGCCTTCTTGACGTTAGCGGCTGAGCGGCGCACGCCGGATTGGACTGGAACGTCTGCTCTTGTATTAGGGAGGCTAGGTCTGCTTATCGGCCGTGTACACAACGTGTAGGTGTGCAATGGGTGATAGGCCTAGACCCCTACACGCATAGGATTTAGACCGGCATGCTGACCTCTTTGTTGTGCCTAGGTAGGGTTGCGACGTGTTGATCTTCTAAGGCCGGGCATGACCCAGGAAAGTGTGTCCGGCCAGAGGGATCGAGCGTGTTGGGAAATGTGGTGCACCCTTGCAGGTAAGTTTATCTATTCGAATAGTCGTGTCCCTCGGTAAAAGGACGACCCAGAGTTGTACCTCGACCTTATGACAACTAGAACCAGATAGTTAATAAAATGCACCCAGACAAGTTCCAGAGACAACTCGGTGATCGCTTTCCCACAGGGCGACGAGGTGAGGATCGCCAGGTAGGATTATGATATGCGATGATACTTGGTGAACTTACCATCTACTCTCTTCTACATGCTGCAAGATGGTGGCTGCCAGAAGCGTAGTCTTCGATAGGACTAGCAATCCCCATTTTATTCTGGCATTCTGCAGTTCAGTCACCATTGCCGCTTGTTTCTGCAGAGTCGGCCGCGTTTTGTTCGTCTCCAAGCCATCGCCTCGATTCGGTCACTTCGGACTGCCATCTTCATCATGGCCTCGTCGTTGTATCGAGCCGCCTCCAATAGTTTGTGCCAAACCGACCTCACCTCGCCTCCATTGCGGGCCTTGATTCGCCACCCGTGAGTCGCTAGAATACATCTCAAGCTGTTCTCACCAGGTGGCCTCGTCTCCGCTGGCCACTTCCAAACCGCTCCACCGCTGCAGTGGCTCGGTCCAGGCTCGCCACGGCCTTTGAGCCACCGTCATCACCACCTCCAACCCTCTGCGCTTCAAAGATGGCCCGCCTGTGGTCTGCTGCTGAAAGTGCAACTATCCCTAGGTGGTTTGGTAATTCCTAACAACATATAGCTCACTGAGCTAACATCACTCCAAGATGAATATTTCAGGAAAAGCTCAATGGATGGCATGGCATGGATGAGAAAAGTGGATCCCTCAAAATACTAAGGATAAAAGGATTGGCTCAAGCTCAAAAGCTCAAGACTCTACATTTTATATTTTAGTGATCCAAGATCACATTGAGTCTATAGGAAAAGCCAATACTATCAAGGAGGGATGAGGTGTTGCTTAATAAGTTTCTTGCTCTACAATGCTTAGTGATATGCTCCAAAACCCTCAACTACTTTCTCATATCCACATATGACCTAAACCAAAAGTCAAACTCGGCCCCACCGATTCTTTCTACCTGGCGCCACCGAGTTCAGATGTCATAGCCACTGCCACAAACCCTAGGCAAATTGGTCTCACCGAGATGGGGTTGTAATCTATCTGTTTCCCTTTGTAACGTTTCGGTATCACCGAAATGAGCGATCGGTCCCACCGAGATTGCAATGTAAACTCCCTGTTTCCTTTCCGTAACATTTCGGTCTCACCGAAATGAGTGAATCGGTCCCATCGAGTTTACCTGACCAACTCTCTGGTTAGCTTATTACCAAAATCGGTCTCACGGAGTTTGTGTAATCGGTCTCACCGAGCTTACGTTATGCCCTAACCCTAATCACATCGGTCCTACCGAGTTTCATGTCGGTCTCACCGAAAATCCTAATGGTCACTAGATTTGCTGAATCGGTCTGACCGAGTTTACCAATTCGGTCCCACCGAGTTTGGCAAGTTGTGTGTAACAGTTAGATTTTGTGTGGAGGCTATAAATACCCCTCCACCTCCTCTTCATTTAAAAAGAGAGCCATCAGAACAAACCTACACTTCCAACTTGCTGTTTCTAAGAAGGAACCACCTACTCATGTGTTGAGGCCAAGATATTCCATTCCTACCATATGAATCTTGATCTCTAGCCTTCCCCAAGTTGCTTTCCACTCAAATCTTCTTTCCACCAAATCCAAATCCTGTGAGAGAGAGTTGAGTGTTGGGGAGACTATCATTTGAAGCACAAGAGCAAGGAGTTCATCATCAACACACCATTTGTTACTTCTTGGAGAGTAGTGTATCCTAGATTGGCTAGGTGTCACTTGGGAGCCTCCGACAAGATTGTGGAGTTGAACCAAGGAGTTTGTAAGGGCAAGGAGATCGCCTACTTCGTGAAGATCTACCACTAGTGAGGCAAGTCCTTCGTGGGCGACGGCCATGGTGGGATAGACAAGGTTGCTTCTTCGTGGACCCTTCGTGGGTGGAGCCTCCCGTGGACTCGCGCAACCGTTACCCTTCGTGGGTTGAAGTCTCCATCAACATGGATGTACGATAGCACCACCTATCGGAACCACGGCTCAAAAATCACCGTGTCTCCAAATTGCGTTTGAATCCTCCAAACCCTTCCCTTTATATTCTTGCAAGTTGCATGCTTTACTTTTCGCTGCTCATATACTCTTTGCATTCTTGCTTGAATTGTGTTAAGATTGCTTGACTTGTGCTAAGATAGCTAAAATCTGCCAAAGACTAAAATTGGGAAAAGGATAAGTTTTTATTTGGTCAAGTAGTCTAATCACCCCCCCCCCTCTAGACATACTTTCGATCCTACAGCTGCCAACCCACCGGACTCCGCCTCTGCACGGTTTCCTCCATTGGGCTCACCCGGAGCCGCCCCAGCCCGCATCTGCCGTGACTTAGAATCGGCCATTGTCGGGTTGCCTTCAAGTCGCCGGTCGTCACTGCCTCCTCCGCCAAAGAGCCGCCTAGAGCAGTCATCGTGGCCGACCTCGCCGCGGCCCTTTGTCGCTCCAAATTGCCATAGTTGCAGCCTCACTCACGATTTTCCTTTGCTGGCATCGTCAAGATGCCTCGCGTCGCCTCTATAAACTCGCTTTCCCCACGCGACCCCGAGCCACCTCACCTCTGTGCCTTGGGCCGCCAGCCTCACTCGCGATTTTCCTTCACCAGCGTTGCCAAGCTGCCTTGCGTCACCTCTGTCAACTCGCTTCGCCCACGCGGCCCAGAGCCACCTTCACCTCTGCGCCTTGGGCTGCCGTCCCCACCTCTGCCGTGGCCGAGTCGTCGACCGCCTTGCCTTGCTGGGGTGCCTGCGAGACCGCCTCCGCTCGACCTCGCTCCGGTTCCGTTGTGGCCTTGCCTCCGAGTTGGAGCCGCCACTCGCCTCCTCCGTTGGGCTGCTGCCTCGTGCCGCTCCAACCCACCGGCCTCCACGACGAGCCACTACCTCGCGCTGCTCACAATCTTCGTCGAGCCGTGACTCACGTCACCTCCGCGCCTCGCGCCGGCCCACCCGCCTTCTTGGCCTCGCCTATGAGCTGCTTGTCGCCTCGCTGCTGCCGTAAGCCGCCCCGCCAGCCTACCACAGCTGGAGCCCGCAGAACGTGCCTCGATGATACGTCTCCAGCGTATCTATAATTTTTTATTGTTACATGCTATTATATTATCTATTTTGGATGTTTTATATGCATTAATATGCTATTTTATATTATTTTTGGGACTAATCTATTAACCTAGAGCCCAGTGCTAGTTCCTATTTCTTCCTTGTTTTTGAGTTTTGCAGAAAAGGAATACTAAACAGAGTCCAAATGGAATTAAACCTTCGCGACGATTTTTTCTTGGACCAAAAGACAATCAGGAGACTTGGAGATGAAGTTGGAGGAGCCACGAGGTGGCCACAAGGACGGAGGGCGCCCCCACCCTTATGGGCCCCTTGTGCACCTCCTGACCTAATTCTTTCGCCTATATATTCCCATATGTAAGTGCATCTAGTGCCACCCCTAGTTGGTTTTGGAGTATTGATGACAAACTTGGTTGAGGGACTAATGTGTTTTGTGGGAATTGCAGGATAACACAAGTAGTAGTCCCATATTGATTCAGTTTACCTACTAGAGATGACCCCTAAAAATGTGTGAAGACATTGAAGACAATGGTGGTCTATGAAGATATTCACATTGAAGACTAAGACATGAGAAGACATCGCATGAAGACTATCGAGTGCGAAGACATAGTTTTTTCGTAGTTCCCTTTTCTTCTTTGTTGAGTCATAGGAACCACCATACTGTTGAGTGGGGTCCAAGTGAACAAAATCAGAGTGACTGATGTGATGCTCAACCAAATCCTATGTCTTCGAGCGAAGACAATGAGAGCAAATCTTATCCAGAGCTGGATGAGTCAGCTTTACTTGTAGCCCAAGTCAAGCTGCCGCGTGTGTTTGAAATCTGACCGTTGGACACGTGTCAGTTCCTTAGTGACCCAGGGTCATTTTGGACAAATCAGGTCGGGTTGCCTCCTGGCTATAAATAGCCCACCCCCTACACCATAAATTGGTGGTTGCTCAGAGTTAGTACATGACTTTTGTCGTTTGAGAGCAACCCACCTCTGAAGCATTTGAAAGGGAGATCCTTGCGAGGACAAAGCCCAAAACACCCAGAGCCAAAGAGTGTTGGGCATCACTGAAGTCTTTCTGTCCGCGTGATCTGAAGACTTGTTACACTTGAGGACTGTGAATCCTCCAGCCGGTTAGGCGTCGCGTTCCGAGCATCCAAGAGTCGTTGTGGATTACCGGTGAACGAAGTCTGTCAAGGTTTGGAAGTCTACCTTGAAGACTTACCAAAGTGATTGGGCAAGGACTAAGTGTCCTTAGCTCAAGGGGAATAAGGTGAAGACGCAGTCTTCTGAGTTGATTCTCAGCCTCCCTAACCAGACGTACAGTTGTCACAGCAACTGGAACTGGTCCAACAAATCCTTGTCCTCTCCAAGCAACTTATTCTATCCTTTACCTCACTTTACTTATAGTTTGTCTTTGTGAAGTCATTGCCTCCCTACATGATCTGATTATCTTCACTGTGTGGTCACTGTTGTTGTTTGGCTTCATACTATCTTCCATCCTGATCCTTACTACCTAACTGTTGATAGTCTTCATGCTTTCACTTCATTGCTTACTTGACTATGGCTTGCCTAGTGTAGTCTAATTTCCACTGCATATCAATAGGTTCATTGCAATTGTTTGTCTTCAAAGCCCCCGTGTTTTGAAGACTTTCATAAATATCACCTATTCACCCCCCTCTAGTCGATAACTAGCACTTTCACCATATATCCCCAAACCACCATAGGCATCCACGAAAACACTTTTCCGCCACCGCAACCTTCTGTACCCAAGAGATCCCAACTAGGGACCTTTTCCGGCACCCTGCCGGAGGGGGGTTCGATCACGGAGGGCTTCTACATCAACACCATTGCCCTTCCGATGAAGCGTGGGTAGTTTACCACAGACCTACGGGTCCATAGCTAGTAGCTAGATGGCTTCTTCTCTCTCTTTGATTCTCAATACCATGTTCTCCTCGACGTTCTTAGAGATCTATTCGATGTAATACTTTTTTGTGGTGTGCTTGCCGAGATCCGATGAATTGTGGATT
Organism: Triticum timopheevii; assembly: GCA_963921465.1. Lineage (NCBI taxonomy): Eukaryota > Viridiplantae > Streptophyta > Magnoliopsida > Poales > Poaceae > Triticum > Triticum timopheevii. The sequence continues at coordinate 429,326,242 of OY997268.1, read as the reverse complement.
TATGATCAGCTTATCTATGAATATTATTCGAATCTTCTCTGAATTATTATACGCATGATTTGATATCTTTGTAATTCTCTTCGAACTATTGGTTTGGTTTGGCCAACTAGATTGGTTTTGCTTGCAATGGGAGAAGTGCTTAGCTTTGGGTTCAATCTTGCGGTGTCCTTTCCCAGTGACAATAGGGGCAGCAAGGCACGTATTGTATTATTGCGATCGAGGATAAAAAGATGGGGTTTTCATCTTATTGCTTGAGTTAATTCATCTACATCATGTCATCTTACTTAATGCATTACTCTGTTATTTATAAACTTAAAACTCTAGATGCATGCTGGATAGCGGTCGATGTGTGGAGTAATAGTAGTAGATGCAGAATTGTTTCGGTCTACTTGAAACAGGCGTGATGCCTATATTCATGATCATTGCCTTAGTATCGCCATAACTTTGCGCTTTTCTATCAATTGCTCGGTAGTAATTTGTTCACCCACCGTATTATTTTCTATCTTGAGAGAAGACTCTAGTGAAACCTATGGCCCCCGGGTCTATTTTCCATCATATAAGTTTCTGATCTACAATATTAGTTTCAGATCTACTCTTTTTGCAATCTTTTACTTTCCGATCTATAAACCAAAAGTACCAAAAATATTTACTTTATCGTTTATCTGTCTCTATCAGATCTCACTTTTGCAAGTAACCGTGAAGGGATTGACAACCCCTTTATCGTGTTTGGTGCAAGTTTGTTTGATTGTTTGTGTAGGTATTCAGTGATTTGTGTGTTGTCTCCTACTGGATTGATACCTTGGTTCTCAAACTGAGGTAAATATTTATCTCTACTTTGCTGCATCACCCTTTCCTCTTCAAGGTAAAGACCAACGCAAGCTCAAGAAGTAGCAGGAAGAACTTCTGGCGCCGTTGCCAGGGAGATCTACACCAAGTCAAGACATACCAAGTACCCATCATAAACTCTCATCTCTTACAAAACATTATTCGCCATTCGCCTCTCATTTTCCTCCCCCCACTTCTAAAATGATTTTCGAAAAGATTTGCCTTTTTCTTCGCCCCTCTTCCGTTCGTCTTCTTAGCTTGCTTTTTGTGTGCTCATTTGTTGGATTGCTTGCTTTGTCACGATGGCTCAAGAGAATACCAAATTTTATGACTTTTCCAACACCAATAATAATGATTTTATTAGTACTCCGATTGCTCCCGCTACTAATGTGGAATCATGTGAAATTAATGTCGCTTTGCTGAATCTTGTTATGAAAGATCAATTTTCTGGCCTTCCTAGTGAAGATGTCGCTTCCCATCTAAACAATTTCTTTGATTTGTGTGATATGCAAAATAAAAAGATGTGGATAACGATATTGTTAAATTGAAGCTACTTCGGTTCTCACTTTGAGATCGTGCTAAAACTTGGTTTTCATCTTTGCCTAAAAATAGTATTGATTCATGGAATAAGTGTAAAGATTCTTTTATTTCCAAGTATTTTCCTCCCGCTAAGATCATCTCCCTTAGGAACGATATTATGAACATGTTCATGAATATGTTGGACAATCTTGGGAGAGGATGAAATTGATGATACGAAATTGCCCTACTCATGGTTTGAATTTGTGGATGATTACACCAAAAATTTATGTCGGGTTGAATTTTGCTTCTAGAAATCTTTTAGATTCGGCTTCGGAAGGCACTTCTATGGAAATGACCTTAGGAGAAGCTACTAAACTCCTAGATAATAGTATGGTTAATTATTCTCAATGGCATACCGAAAGATCTTCAACCAATAAAAAAGTGCATGCGATTGAAGAGATTTATGTTTTGAGTGGAAAGATGGATGAACTTATGAAATTACTTGCTAGCAAGAGTGCTTCTATTGATCCTAATGATATGCCTATGTCTACTTTGATTGAGAATAATAATGAATCTATGGATGTGAATTTTGTTGGTAGGAACAATTTTGGTAATAACGTGTATAGAGGTGATTTTAATCCTAGGTTGTTTCCTAGTAATTCCTCTAATAATTATGGTAATTCCTACAACAATTATTATGGAAATTATAATAAGATGCCCTCTGATTTTGAGAATAGTGTTAAAGAGTTTATGAGTTCGCAATAGAATTTCAATGCTTTGATTGAAGAAAAATTGCTTAAGATTGATGATTTGGCTAGGAACGTGGATAGAATTTCTCTTGATGTTGATTCTTTAAAACTTAGATCTATTCCACCCAAGCATGATATTAATGAGTCTCTCAAAGCCATGAGAATTTCCATTTACGAGTGCAAAGAAAGAACCGCTAAGATGCATGTTAAACGAGATTGGTTTGTAAAAGTGTGTTCTTCTAGTTTCCGTGAAAATAATGATGAAGATCTTAAAGTGATTGATGTGACTCCTATTGAATCTTTGTTTTCCAATATTAATCTTGATAAATATGGGACTGGAGATGAGTCAACTTTAGTTAAAAGGTGTCCCAATGATTCGGAGTTTATAGATCTTGATGCAAAAATTGATAAAAGTGGGATTGAAGAGGTCAAAACTTTAAGTAGCAATGAACCCACTCTTTTGGGTTTCAAGTAATTTAATTATGATAATTGTTCTTTAATAGATTGTATTTCCTTTTTGCAATCCATGTTGAGTTCTCCTCATGCTTATAATCAAAACAAAGCTTTTACTAAACATATCGTTGATGCTATGATGCAATCTTTTGAAGAAAAGCTTGAATTGGAAATTTCTATAATTAGAAAACTTTATCATGAGTGGGAACCTACTATTAAGATTAAGATAAAAGATTATGAGTGTCATGGTTTGTGTTATTTGGGTGCTAGCGTTTCCATGATTCCAAAAACTTTATGTGATGTGTTAGGTTTCCGTGAATTTGATGATTGTTCTTTAAATTTGCATCTTGCGGATTCCACTATTAAGAAACCTATGGGAAGGATTAATGATATTCTTATTGTTGCATATAGGAATTATATTCCCGTATATTTCATTGTTCTTGATATAGATTGCAATCCTACATGTCCTATTATTCTTGGTAGACCTTTCCTTAGAACGATTTGGTGCAATTATTGATATGAAAGAAGGAAACATTAGATTTCAATTTTTGTTAAGGAAGGGCATGGAACACTTTCCAAGAAATAAAATTAAATTGACTTATGAATCTATTGTGAGAGCTACATACGGAATGCATACCAAAGATGACAACACCTAGATCTATTCGTGTTTTATGCCTAGCTAAGGGCGTTAAACAATAGCGCTTTTTGGGAGGCAACCCATTTATATTTTAGTTCTTTGCTTTCTGTTCATATTTTGCTTTCAATAATTCATATAGCCTCTGGTTAGATGTGGTTTTGTGTTTTAATTAGTGTTTGTGCCAAGTAAGACCTTTGGGATAGCTTACGGTGATAGTTGTTTTGATCTTGCTGAGAAACAAAAACTTAGCGCCCAGGAAAATAATTTTAGTAACTCACAGAAGCGTGCTTCTAATCTGATTCTTTTTGAAATGGATTGGCACAAAAATTTCCTAGGTTTTCTTATTTTTTCAGAATTTTTGGAGGTACAGAAGTATTCGAGAGTTACAGATAGCTACAAACTGTTCTGTTTTTGACAGATTCTACTTTCTATGTGTTTTTTGCTTATTTTGATGATTCTATGGTATTATTGGGGGGTATGAACCATGGAAAAGTTGGAATAAAGTAGATATTACACCAATATAAATAAAGAATGAGTTCACAACAGTACCGAAAGTGGTGATTTATTTTCTTATACTAACGGAGCTTATGAGATTTTCTGTTGAGTTTTGTGTTGTGAAGTTTTCAAGTTTTGGGTAAGGATTTGATGGACTATGGAATAAGGAGTGGCAAGAGCCTAAGCTTGGGGATGACCTAGGCACCCCAAGGTAATATTCAAGGACAACCAAGAGCCTAAGCTTTGAGATGCCCAGAAGGCATCCCCTCTTTCGTCTTCGTCTATCGATAACTTTACTTGAGGCTATATTTTTATTAACCACATGCTATGTGTTTTGCTTGGAGCATCTTGTATGATTTGAGTATTTGCTTTTTAGTTTTACACAATCATTCTTGCTATACACACCTTTTGAGAGGGACACGCAAGAATCGTGATTTATTGGAATACTCTATGTGCTTCACTTATATCTTTTGAGGTAGGCAATTTTGCTCTAGTGCTTCACTTATATCTTTTTAAAGCACGGTGGTGGTTTCATTTTATAGAAATTGATGAACTCTCATGATTCACTTATATTATTTTGAGAGTCTTTAAATTTCATGGTAATTTGCTTTGGTTATAAATTTAGTCCTAATATTATAGGCATCCAAGAGGGATATAATTAAAACTTTCATATAAAGTGCATTGAATACTATGAGAAGTTTGATTCCTTATGATTGTTTTGAGATATGAAGATGGTAATATTAGAGTCATGCTAGTGAGTAATTGTGAATTTGAGAAATACTTGTGTTAAGATTTGTGAGTCCTGTAGCATGCACGTATGGTGAACCGTTATATGATGAAGTCGGAGCATGATTTGTTTATTTATTGTCTTCCTTATGAGTGGCGGTCGGGGACGAGCGATGGTCTTTTCCTACCAATCTATCCCCCTAAGAGCATGTGCGTAGTGCTTTGTTTCGATAACTAATAGATTTTTGCAATAAGTATGTGAGTTCTTTATGACTAATGTTGAGTCCATGGATTATACACACTCTCACCCTTCCACCATTGCTAGCCTCTCTAGTGCCGCGCAACTTTTGCCGATACCATAAACCCACCATATACCTTCCTCAAAACAGCCACCATACCTACCTATTATGGCATTTCAATAGCCATTCCGAGATATATTGCCATGCAACTTTCCACCGTTCTGTTTATATGACACGCTTCATCATTGCAATATTGCTTTGCATGATCATCTACTTGATATCATATTTGTGGAAAAGCCATCGTTCATAGCTCTTTCATACATGTCGCTCTTGATTCATTGCACATCCCGGTACACCACCGGAGGCATTTACATACAGTTATATTTTGTTCTAAGTATCGAGTTGTAATTCTTGAGTTGTAAGTAAATAAAAGTGTGATGATCTTCATTATTAGAGCATTGTCCCATGTGAGGAAAGGATGACGGAGACCATGATTCCCCCACAAGTCGGGATGAGACTCCGGATGAAAAATAAATAAATATAAAAGAGGCCAAAAAAATGAGAGAAGGGCCAAATAAAAAAATTGAGAGAAAAGAGAGAAGGGGCAATGTTACTATCCTTTTACCACACTTGTGCTTCAAAGTAGCACCATGATCTTCATGATAAAGAATCTCCTATGTTATCACTTTCATTTACTAGTGGGAATTTTTCATTATAGAACTGGGCTTGTATATTCCAATTATGGGCTTCCTCAAATTGCCCTAGGTCTTCGTGAGCAAGCGAGTTGGATGCACACCCACTTAGCTTCTTTTTGAGCTTTCATACACTTATAGCTCTAGTGCATCTGTTGCATGACTATCCCTACTCACTCACATTGATATCTATTGATGGGCATCTCCATAGCCCGTTGATACGCCTAGTTGATGTGAGACTATCTCCTTCTTTTTGTCTTCTCCACAACCACCTTCTATTCCACATATAGTGTTATGTGGCTCACGCTCATGTATTGCGTGAAAGTTGAAAAAGTTTGAGAACATCAAAAGTATGAAACAATTGCTTGGCTTGTCATCGGGGTTGTGCATGATTTAAATATTATGTGTGATGAAGATGGAGCATAGCCAAACTATATGATTTTGTAGGGATATGCTTTCTTTGGCCATGTTATTTTGAGAAGACATAATTGCCTTGTTAGTATGCTTGAAGTATTATTGGTTTTATGTCAATATTAAACTTTTGTTTTGAATCTTACGGATCTGAACATTCATGCCACAATAAACAAATTACATGGATAAATATGTTAGGTAGCATTCCACATCAAAAATTCTGTTTTTATCATTTAACTACTCGAGGACGAGCAGGAATTAAGCTTAGGGATGCTTGATACGTCACCAACGTATCTATAATTTTTTATTGTTCCATGCTATTATATTGTCTATTTTGGATGTTTTATATGCAATAATATGTTGAATTCCTTGTTAGGCAGGTGAGACAAAAGATACTCGAGCTTGAAAATTTTGGGATAACAAGGTGCGGATTCCTTGTTCGGCAGAACAAACTTAACGTGTAAAAAACAATTCATACAAGACACAAGAGAGTCATGTCCCCTTTTACTATATTGCTATAGATGCCATTGAAAAAACTATAAGAAAAATGTAAAAAAATCGAGAGAACAAGATTACCCTGCACAGTACCAAATCGATTCGCACTTCCCTCAACAACAACAAAAAACAAACCAATTCCCACCAAAGAAAGAGTAATGTCCCTTTTTATATGATTACAGATGCCATGATCTCGAATTTCAATTTTTGAATCCACGTTATGTTGAATTCGAATATATCGTTAGGTGACCTTGCGGTTTATAATTGATGTAGTCGTACATTTTGATCTTCCATCATATATGAACATTTTACTCCACCATGTGAACATATATATTGTCGTCTACCATATGGACTAAATTTGAATCAATTTTCCTTATTTGAATACGATTGTTGTCAAGTTATACAATAATTTAAATATTATCTTGATAACAAAAAACATGCATATAGCAGTAATCATATTTCACTATGAACTACATGTACCATACGCTCTCCAATTCAAATATTTGTATCCATTTTATGTTGAATTCAAATCATAGTACATTATTTGTCTAGGTAGCGTGATGTTCGGGATAATCTAAACCCTGTTTTCATACGTATAATTTTTGGCTGAATTGGGACAAGTTTTGGTATAAGCTTCTTGCAAAACCGGAGATTCTCTCAACAAGCCTCGTGGTTCCGAGAAGGAACGTTTCACCTTTGCGTGCGAAATGATATACGCTGCCTCCCCCCTGATTTTATTTACAGAGGCAACATAGAACTATATGAGTGCCCTGTTAAATTTTGGAATTATTTCGGGTTCATTTAGCCTTTTTATACATTAATTGAGTTTCTGGACTTTTAATGTGCATAATCTAAATATGAATTGCATGCACATGCTCCGGTGCACCAAAGTGGGTTGAAAAATCACGTGTGTGTCCTTGGTTGAATTTCTAGGTCCCATGGAAGAAATGAGAATGAAATTCAAACATCTGGGCGTCATGACTCGGCCGAGAACATCGAGAAACTTAGATTTTAAATTCATGTCAATCCAAAACTCGCCTGGAAATCATGAAACTTGGCATGGTGTCATGTCATGGCAGTAACATGTTGTGGTAAAAAGTTGGGCCGATTTGGAAGCTCGTGGTTCTAAGAGGGAGCGTGCCACCTTTGAGTGTGAAACGATATATGCTTCCCCCCTTGAGTTTCTTAATAAAGGCAACATAGAACTACATTAGTGCCCTGTTAAATTTTGGAATTATTCTGGGTTCATTTGTCATTTTTATACATTAATTGAGTTTCTGGTCATTTAATGTGCATAAGTCAAATTTGAACTACAAGCACATGCTCTCGTGCACCAAAGTTGGTTGAAAAATCACATTTGTGTCCTCGGGTGAATTTTAGGTCCCATGCAAGAAATGAGAATAAAATTAAAACATTTGGGCATCGTGGCTCGGCCGAGAACATTGAGAAACTTGGTTTTAAAATTCTTGCAAATCGAAAACACGTCTGAAAATCATGAAACTTGGCATGGATGTCGTGTCATGGTACTACCATGTTGTGGTAAAAAAATTGGCCGAATAGGAACAGATTTTGGCATAAGCTTCTTGCAAACCGAAGCTTCTCTCAAGAAGGCTCGTGGTTCTGAGAGGGAACATGCCACCTTTGAGTGCGAAACAATATACGTTGTCCCCCTTGAGTTTATTTACAAAGGCAACATAGAACTACATGAGTGCCCTATTAAATTTTGGAATTATTCCGGCTTCGTTTGGCCTTATTTACACATTAATTGAGTTTTTGGTCATTTAATGTGCATAATTCAAATTTGAACTACAAACACATGCTCCTGTGCACCAAAGTTGGTTGAAAAATCACATTTGTGTCCTCGGGTGAATTTCTACTCCCTCCTTCCATCTATATAGGGCCTAATGCGTTTTTTCAAGCCTAACTTTGACCAAACGTTAGAGCAATAATATATGACATGCAACGTACACAAAGCATACCTTCAAATTTGTATGTCAAAGGAGCTTCCAATAATACAATTTTCCTAGTATACATCTCATGTGCTATTAAACTTGTCATTAGTCAAAGGCTGTCTTGAAAAACACATTAGGCCCTATATAGATGGAATGATGGAGTAGATCCCATGCAAAAAATGAGAATAAAATTCAAACATCTGGGCATCGTGGCTCGGTCGAGAACATTGAGAAACTTGGTTTTAAAATCATGAAACTCGGCATGGTGTCAAGTCATGGTAGTACCATGTCGTGGTAAAAAAATTGGCCGAATAGGAACAAATTTTGGTATAAGCTTATTGCAAATCGGAGCTTCTCTCAAGAAGGCTCGTGGTTCTAGGAGAAATGTGTCATCTTTGTGTGCATAATTCAAATTTGAAATACAAGCACATGTTCCAGTGCACCAAAGTTGGTTGAAAAATCACTTGTATGTCCTCGGGTAAATTTCTAGGTTCCATGCAAGAAATGGGAATGAAATTCAAAATTCTGGGCATCGTGGCTGGGTTGGAAACATTGAGAAACTTAGTTTTTTAATTCCTGTAAATCCAAAACACGCATGAAAATAATGAAACTTGGCTTGGTGCCATGACATGGTACCAACATGCTGTGGTAAATTTGCAGTCCAATTTGCGAAGGCGCACACATTAACAATCAACAAAGTCATTTTGGAACAAGTGCTGTCACGTTACAATCGGAAATAGAAGTATTATTGAAACCGTGGGCGTTCTACTTACTAGTACCATTTACGTGCCGCCACGCGTCCCCATTTTTTATTAGCTAGGAGGCGTCGTGCAGGGTAGCTATTTGAGTAAGAGAGGCATGCGATCAGACCCCTGCGCGTGCTTATCGGGAGGAGAGCCCTTTGACCTCCATCTGTCATCCACCTATCTCCCAAGGTCTCCATTAGTGGAGCCCGAACCTCTGTTTAATGGTGTGGCTATGTCTCACTCGACTGAGATTTAAGAGAGAAAAAAGAAAATCTGAAAGCACGGATCTTGATGTAAGATCCGACGGACCTATATAGCATCTACTGCGACTTATAGCAAGACTGATGAATATATAAGGACAATTAATTTATTTCTTGATGAAAGAAGGTCTTGCCCCTTCCGATTTACATTACTGAAAACCACCACAATTCACAAGAAGTTCGGCACAACACCAGCCTAACACGAAGGACTAAAAGCTATCAGATTGAAATCGCAACATCCCAAGAGGCCAACAAAGGCCAAACATCCGCGCTAGAACCCAAAATTTCACAACCGACGACACAATCCACATCCTAAACCAATTATTACATCAAAAGAAACCAGGAAACTGATGGAAGCCCAGAAGCAACTAGAAGAACAGCAACGCCAGGGTCGCCACAGCAAGAGTTTTCTTCATTCTAGCCTCGCAACATTGATCTTCCACAGAAAGATAAGGACGATTAATTGTCTTACATAATTAGAAAGATAATTAAAAAAGCCACATGCGGCTACGCCCAAAATACACAAGGGCAAAAGAAGAAGGAAGACAAGGATCTGGCTCGCTGATCTCTACTTTCTTGATGAGTTGCTGCAGGCCGCGGGAACTAGTCTCCGCGGCGAGCGGCAATGAGCTCTTTCGTGTCCTCAAGACACTGCTTGAGAACATCCATGGATTCCTCCACCAGCCTTTGGCGCTCGTTGCGGAGCATGTCATTCTTGTCCATAAGTTTCTTGACGATGACGCCGGTCCTCTTCAACAAGGCACTGGTCTCCTCCTGCTGGTCTGCACTTCAGACGATCTTCTCCCTCAGCAGGTCGCGCTTGGCCCGGAGCCTCTCATTGCCCTCCCTTAGTTGCCGGATGACGCCGGTAGCCTGTTCAAACGAGGCTTTCATGTCGTCCTGCAACCTTGCCTAGCCGGAGATCTGATCCAACTTGCTATGGACGATCGCATGCATGCGCCTGTAACAGTCGTCGCCTGCCCGCGAGAAATTTTCCCAGGCCGCCGCGGCGCGGCGGGACATCTCTGCTGCATTCATGGCGCGGCGGGACATCTCTGCTGCTTCCGCGGCGCGGCCGGACCAGTCTGCTGCATCGACGGTGTGGCGGGACCTACGTGCTGCTTCAGCGGCACGGCGGGACCTCTGTGCTGCTACTTCCGCGCGGCGGGACATGTCGGCTGCTCTCGTAGCGAGGTGGGACATCTCTCGTGCTTCCGCTTCCATGCTCGCCTCTCCCTGGTGGCAATCTCTCGACCCAGAACTCACACTGGCCATGGCAGACGCAAGGGAAGGATGTTGAATGACTTATTTGTTTTTGTGGATGAGGAGTTGAGGAGGAATGTGCAGTCATCTTGGCATACTAGTATTTATAACCGAGTACTAATACGCTCCTAAGTAGGAAACCATTTAGGTTGTGATCGGTGTGAACAGGTTTGCAATTTAATATAGCGTGGAGTAATTTGGAATGTGATGAGATGCAAGCTCAAAATTTATTGACGGTTCTAGTTTCGAAGTGCGGCACTATTCCCGGATGGAGTAGTTCTTTTTCTACTCCCTCCTTTCCGGTTTTATAGGGCTTATCTCAAAATTTTAGTTTTTCCATTTTATAAGGCTCAATTTGGTTGTTCCCCAACACATGTTCAGATTCCAAGGTGCATTAAATCATTGCATGCAAGTATTAAGAGAAAAATGACCAATGCATGGACTTTATGCATGCATGCATTGCAATTAATGCATTGATAAACATAATTTTTTGAGAAAAACAAGAGCATTAATTAGGTGCTTTTGCAAACTACAAAAAATATTCCACCACTCACCATATTGGTTGGTGAGATTTTTGAATTAAGCCCTATAAACCAGAAAGGAGAGAGTACTGCTGTGTACGTGCAATAACCGGCACCGTCGTATACATATCTTACGGTTAATGGGGCGTTCGACAGGAATAGCCGCGTGGCGAGCTCTAGGCTAGTCCTTTTTTCAGACGCATTAAACCTATCTCTCGGAACTTCTCGCATGCACCATCGTGCCACCCACAAAAACTTGTACTCTGAGTTTAGTAGTACGTTATACAGGAAGAGAAGAGGTGCACGCACGCACTCATCCTCTCACACACGCGTTTTTTTTCTCGAAAAGGAGGATGATGACCCCCGGCCTCTACATCTGGGAGTCACACACGCATCTGTAGCTACGAATTGTAGTGTTCTCAACCATCCGGTTGGCTCTATCATGGATGTACCTATATACTAAAGCATGTCTAGATACATCTATATTTTGACAAATGGAAGGCATGTATTGTGGAACGGAGAGAGTGCTTGTCATCAAAATGGATAAAAAGGGACATATCTAGAACTAAAATACGTCTACATGCATCTCCTTTTATCCATTTTGATGACAAGTAGTACTTCTTACCCAAAGGAACTTCATATCCAACAGACACAAAATATCCGTTCGACTGTTGGAAATTACTGATCTGATGTTGAAGTAATTGCTGCATCGCCACCAAAACCCACCATTTCTTAAGCTAAAGTAGACCAAGGTAATCCCTATATTAGCATATTACTAAGATAAACAGAAGGCACTGTAGAAACATTTAGGACGTGAGCTTGTCAATCTGAATGTGGAGGGACACAAGCTTAGCCCCGGCCAGCAGCTTGGGCGGAACTATCAAGAAGGTCAGCTCCTGCACGTCGACGTCGCCGGGATCCTTGCTGCTTTTCACCTCCATTTCCACCTTGACGGCATCGGTCGTGCCTTTGGGCTCCCCCGGCGGGCCGTTCGCCCACAGCTTGGCCCCGTAGTGCGGCAGTGGGGACGCCCCCACTCCAATGTAGATGACCGACATGGCGATAGGCGCGCCGATGTCGAGCACGCCGCCGACCAAGAAAAACGCGCGGCGGTCCTCCTCCGCGAACAGCAAGAGTCGTGGCTCCGACAGTGGCACTTGCAGCTGGAGCACCTTGCCGTAGTGCATGGGCATGGGATGCGCGGTGCTGATGTGGTGGTAGAGCGACGGCGGCGGGCCTTCGTAGCCGCAGACAGGCACGGGGCATTTGCAGGGGGCGAGCGGACACATGCTCTGGTGATCGGCGAGCTTGTGGTAAGTGACGTAGAGCCCACAGCCTTCGTGCGGGCACTCCACCCTCACCGACGAAAGGACGGAGTCCACTGCCGTGTTCCGCACGTCGAAGCCACCGCCGCGCTCGCACTTCTGGCACTGCCGTTGGTTCTTGGGGCGCTCGACGCGGCAGTCCGCGCAGGCCAGGTGCCCTCCCTTGTACTGCAGAAATCAATCAAACAGCACATCAATCAAGAAACCTGCACCTTGCTCAATCAGCCGAACGGATGAGGTGTATTCGAACCTCATACACTGGAGGCGTCAAGGGGCGGAGGCACAAGGGGCAGTGGAGCACGGTGAGGTCCATCGAGACCTTAGAGAGCTCCATCATCGGGTCCTGTTCGGTCTGCATGATCTCGCCCTCCTCGTGCACAACCATCTCTCGACTTGGGCCGGGGTATTACAAAGCTTTACCGCCACATATTTTATTCTACTTCAAGGTGCATTAAATCAACACATGCAAGTATCAAAAGGAGAGTCACGGCATGCATGCATGCGTCGTAATTAATGCATCGGTAAACGCAAATTATTGAAATATATCGAGTGCAGTTCTTTGATGTGTCACGTCAACTCGTACATCAACAAGAAGTTTGATTATCTTCTCCCTCGCGGACTTAACTGCACCTGCCTTTGGCTATATGACAGGTTGGTCACACACCTGTCGGGCCCACCTGTCATACACGCAAAGGCAGGAGCGTCCCTCCCTCACCCATGAGCGTGGTGGCTGGCAAGACTAGGAGAAGCTTTCGCTACATGCTCTCCCTCCTACACGCGGTGGACATGCAGCAGTTCAATTGGTGTCAGATGGCCAGAAGCATACTATAGTACTCCTCCAGTGCAGTAGTATTTCATCATTGTTCAACTTCCCGAAGAGGCGAAGAGCCAAGCGCAGCCCAGATGCTCGTGTGGCCGTTTCATGTGTAGAGTAGTCTAGGATAGCGTGTATCGTGCCTGTAATAAGCTTAAAATCATTGGGGTCGACTCCATGCTATGTGGCCGTCTCGAAGTTTTTTTAAAAAAATTAAAATAGTCTTCTGGCCCTACCTGTCACCCTGGTGATTGTAGTTTGCACGCTCATCTGGTCAAGACAGGAATATATATTTTAATTTGTTTTCTCGAAAAGGGGGGACTCCCCGGCCTCTGCATCGGAATGATGCATACGACCACAAATATTTTAATTTGTGGTGGGTAAATGTTAGAGGTTGCAGCAAATATATTGTACATTGCGGGTCTTTCAGCCAAGTTTAGAGGCAAGCATGTGGGGCCACTGCTATGATGTGTCGCGCCAACTCGTACAACGAGGAGAAGCTTGATTTTACTACACGCCTTCTCCCTCGCCCATGTGCACGGTTGCTCGCAAACGAGGACAGGCTTTTGCTTAGTAGTATCTACAACAAGCTATCCGTCCCACTCGCGGTGGACGGACATGCAGCAGTGGATTCGACACTGTAGAAGCAGTAGTAGTAACATCATTGTTCGTCTTCTCGAAGAGGCGAAGAGCCAAGCGCAAACCGAATGTTGCAGTTGCGAACATTGGAGCATGCATATAGCCAGGCTCTTGCATGAGACAAAATTGCTATGTGAGCCCACTATTGTACTAGTACGTACAACTACTTGCAAGTATAGCCCTGTAACCCAGAAACGAGTATTCGCCCTTCTAGAGATTTCAACAAGTGACTAGACTACACCGAGAGGAGTACATATGGAGCAAAATGAGTGAATCTGCATCGTAAATAAATATGTACTAGTTCTATCATTTTCCTCTCCGAGGTGCACAATATTGAGTATACTGACTAGTCTCTTTTTGACACGCATTTACGTTTTTTTTGACATAGTACAGACGCAAGCGCTCATATACACGCGCATACACTCACCCCTATGAACGCACACACGCACGGCACTGTCATCTTGAAATTTATGAAGTCACCATAGGCACCTCATCGTCGACGGGTCCATAGGTGCTTGAATGCCAAGGAGGGAGAGGGTAGCGGTTCCCGAGACGTTGAACGGTCAATGATGCATCCTCAATTACATGCAGAGGGAATTAATTGGAGAAGCGGAATAGAGCCAGCAAGATGTGAATGCAACAGAGTTTGGACTCTCATATAATAAAGGCGCCCCACCACTCCAATCCATCTACTCCCAAGTCTCTGCGCAACACTGCTCACTCCAATCCAAGACCAAGTGACCAGAAGCCACAAGCACCTATGGAGGCGATGGACGCGAGCGGCAGTCGGCTGTGCCAAATCATCCAAGGCACCAGCCTGCGGCCCCGCACCGCGTAGCATTTCCAGACGGTGTTGGCGACCGCAGGCATCGTAGCCCTCGCTGAAGCTGGCTTCGCCTCTCGCATGGACGACATGATGGTCAACTCCATCCGCAAGTTCACCGCCGTCAAGAAGCACGCAGACGACCTTGCCATACTACTCCAGCCCGCGCGCTCAGGCTCCTCATTGCCTGCCACCCTCATCGGCCTCCATGGTGACGAACTCTTTCAAGCCCTGGTGGCCCTGCAGGTGCCAGAGGTCGCGACGAAGAATGTGCACCTCGAGGCCGCGCTCGCCGCGCAGCGCCTCGCCATGCAAGAAACCATCGACCTACACATCCATGTCTACGAGGAAATCGTCTACATAGGCCACTACAAGGCAAGCGAGGATAGAAAGACGTTGGCCTTCTTCCAGCGGCTGGAACCTTTGGACGCCATTGTTCAGAAGCACGTCGACCTGGCCACGAAAGCCGCTGCTACTTAGGCGCCATTCGGTGGGCCTAATGTAACCAGCACTCTTGCCTCCTGTAACCAGCACTGCATCTCTTCTTCTTGCCTCCTGTAACCAGCACTGCATCGCCTCGTGGCCTTAATGTTTTATTAGTATAGTACTCCCTTTGTTCCCAAATATAAGTCTTTCTAAAGATTCCAGCAAGTGACTACTACATACGGAGCAAAATGAGTGAATCTACACTCTAAACTATGTCTACATACATCCGTATGTTGTATTCCATTTGAAATAGTATCTAAAAAGGCTTATATTTATGAACGGAGGGAGCATATGACATTTTTATTCCAGTCGTAACGTTTTTCACTGTGAGGTGGGGCTGCAGTTGAGCAAACCCACCCCGCCCACCGAGCGTCGACCGAGTTTAGAATTAGAAGAGAGAAACGAGGGAGCAGAGCTAGTTGTAGCACGGAGGCTGTTGTCAGATGGGACTCGTGTTTATAGAATAGGAGTACTGAGCACTCGTGCCTCTTTTTTTTTAAGGGAAAAATTAGTCGTATGTCTAGTACCACTAGTTGGGTGCGTGCGACCTATAGTTGTCATCACTTTAGGTCTTGATGACCCACAAGTGCAGGGGATCAATCATAGTCCTTTCAATAAGTAAGAGTGTCGAACCCAACGAGGAGCAGAAGGAAATGATAAGCGGTTTTCGGTAAGGTTTTCCCTGCAAGCGCTAAAATTGTAGGTGATAGATAGTTTTGTGATAAGATAAATAGTAACGAGTAACAAATAAATAAAGTAAACAAAGTGCAGCAAGGTGGCCCAATCCTTTATGAAGCAAAGGATAAGCCTGGACAATTTCTAATAATGAGAGAGAAGCTCCCGAGGACACATGGGAATTATCGTCAAGCTAGTTTTCATCACGTTCATATGATTCACGTTCGGTTCTTTGATAATTTGATATGTGGGTGGACCGGTACTTGGGTACTGCCCTTACTTGGACAAGCATCCCACTTATGATTAACCCCTATTGCAAGCGTCCACAACTACAAAAGTAGTATTAAGGTAAATCTAACCACAACATTAAACATATGGATCCATATCAGCCCCTAATTAAGCAACGCATAAACTAGGGTTTAAGCTTCTGTCACTCTAGCAACCCATCATCTACTTATTACTTCCCCATGCCTTCCTCTAGGCCCAAATAATGGTGAAGTGTCATGTATTCGACGTTCACATAACACCACTAGAGGAAAAGACAACATACATCTCATCAAAATATCGAACGAATACCAAATTTACATGACTACTGATAGCAAGACTTCACCCATGTCCTCAGGAACAAACATAACTACTCACAAAGCATATTCATGTTCATAATCAGAGGAGTAATAATATGCATAAAGGATCTGAACATATGATCTTCCGCCAAGTAAACCAATTAGCATCAACTACAAGGAGTAATCAACACTACTAGCAACCCACAGGTACCAATTTGTGGTTTTGATACAAGATTGGATACAAGAGATGAATAGGGTTTTGAGAGGAGATGGTGCTGGTGAAGATGTTGATGGAGATTAACCCCCTCCCGATGAGAGGATCGTTGGTGATGATGTTGGTGATGATTTCCCCCTCCCGGAGGGAAGTGTCCCCGGCAGAACAGCTCCGCCGGAGCCGTAGATTGATTCCGCCAAGGTTCCGCCTCGTGGCGGCGGAGTTTCGTCCCGTAAGCTTGCACACAATTTTTTCCAGGGTAAAAGCTCTGATATAGCAGAAGATGGACACCGGAGGCCCACCAGGGGGCCCAGGAGATAGGGGCGCACCCTATAGGGGGGCGCGCCCTCCTCTCTCCTAGACAGGGTGTGGGCCCCCTGGCGTATTTCTTTCGCTCAAAAATTCTTATTAAATCCAAAAAGATGTTTCGTGGAGTTTCAGGACTTTTGGAGTTGTGCAGAATAGGTTTCCAACGTTTGCTCCTTTTCCAGCCAAAATTCCAGCTGCCGGCATTCCCCCTCTTCATGGTACACCTTGTAAAATAAGAGAGAATAGCCATAAGTATTGAGATATAATGTGTAATAACAGTCCATAATGCAATAAATATCGATATAAAAACATGATGCAAAATGGACGTATCAACTCCCCCAAGCTTAGACCTCGCTTGTCCTCAAGCGGAAGCCGATATCGAAAAATATGCCCACATGTTTAGAGATAGAGGTGTCGATAAAAATAAAATACGGACATGAGGGCATCATGATCATTCTTATAACAGCAACATATATAGAATTTATTATATGATTTCTAATGCTCAAGCAACAATCAATTCACAATGTCAAGTATGGTTCAAAAACTTCATTGGGAACTATCAAACTATAATCTCAGTCATTGAAGCAATTGCAATTTATCATAACATCAGAAAGAGTCAACAATAGAGCTTTTCAGCAAGCTCACATACTCAACTATCTTGTAGTCTTCTATAATTGCTAACACTCACGCAATACTTGTGGTTATGGAGTTTCAGCCAGACACTGAGAAAGATAGGGGCTTATTGTGTTGCCTCCCAACGTATTCACCTTTAGGTGATGTCAACAATAATAGCCCGTGCTAACTTACATCCAATTGGATATATATATATCATGATCTTTCAAACACGAGGAGCTTGCCAAAGGATAAAATGAAAAAGGGAAAGGTGAGGATCACCTTGACTCGAACATAAAGTAAAAACATAAAGTAAAAGATAGGCCCTTCGCAGAGGGAAGCAAAGGTTGTCATGTGCGTTTAGGGTTGATGCACAAAATCTAATGCAAAAGAACGTCACTTTATATTGCCCTTGTATGTGGACCTTTATTATGCAGTCCGTCGCTTTTATTACTTCCACAACAAGATCGTACAAAGCTTATTTTTCTCTGCACTAATAAGTCATACATATTTAGATAGCAATTTTTATTGCTTGCAACATGACAACTTACTTGAAGGATCTCACTCAATCCATAGGTAGGTATGGTGGACTCTCATGGCAAAACTGGGTTTAAGGATATTTGGAAGCACAAGTAGTATCTCTACTTGGTGCAAGGAATTTGGCTAGCATGAGGAGGAAAGGCAAGCTCAACATGTTTGGAAGGTCAATGACAATATACTTTAACTGAGATGTCGGAAAACATAAACTATTACGTTGTCTTCCTTGTCCAACGTCAACTCTTTTAGCATGTCATACTTAATGAGTGCTCCCAATTATAAAAAGTGTCCAAGATAATATATTTATATGTGAACCTCTCTTTCCTTATCACTTCCTATTAATTGCAACAATGACCAAAACTACGTTCATCAACTCTCAACAATTTTTATGCCTCATACTTTCTATGTGTGAAGTTATCACTATCCATAAGATCAATATGAACCCTTTTATTCTTTCTAATTTCTCAAGATCATAGCAACATAGCAAAGCCCTTGACTCAACACTAATCTTTATTATAAATAACTCATGGACTTGATTACAAAAAGAGATCACAATGCAAGGCTCAAAACTACTTGATATCAAAACTTCAAACTACTAGATCAAGATAATACTAAAAGGATCGAACTAAATAAAGCGGTAAAGATAGGAGTGTGATGGTGATACGATACCGGGGCACCTCCCCCAAGCTTGGAAGTTGCCAAGGGGAGTGCCCATACCCATGTGATTATTTCCTTGGGGTGATGGAGGTGGTGATGATGATGGTGGATAGTCGCACATTGAGCGTAAAAGCTCCTCCAACTTGCGGATAATGCCCTTGAGCCCAGCAACATGATCCTTCAACAGAATATTCTCCTGTGTGAGATACTTGCTCTGTATGCGAGCTAACTCAATCATCTTGAAAGCTTCAATCTATGTTGGAGTAAAGAGGTTAGGTAAAGGTTGAGAGATGTCTTCTTCCTTCACCGCTGGAGCTTGGACCTCCAGGGCCTTCTTGATCCCTTCATCCTTGTTGATCTCTTCTGGTTCTTCTCTTTTCAGCTCTATCTTTAATAGCTAAGCATCCTTGCCTTCGTTGTTGGAGGAGGGCGACATCATGGTGCTCTTGATCTGAAACAGAAACAGCTCGAAATGAGGATATTTGCATGATATGGTGGTCAAAAACCTTCGGGAGTATATATAATGAATTTTTACCGACCAAAATATGTAATATGCAAGAAAACGGAATCCGGAAGGCACACGAGGTGCCCACGAGACAGGGGGGCGCGCCCAGTAGGGGGGCGCACCCTCCACTCTCGTGGGGGCCTCGTGTCCCTTTCGGACTACTTCTTTCTTCATAAAATTCTTAAATATTCCAAAACTGATAAAAATTGCCATTGGAGTGTTTTGGAGTAGGTTTACTTACCGTACCACATACCTATACCTTTTCGGAGTCTGGAACATTCTGGAAAGTGTCCCTTATGTATTCCTAAGGGGTTACGGTTTCAATGATATTAGTTTCAACATTGATAGGATTACCTGAAATATAATGTTTAATTCTTTGACCGTTTACCACCCTTGGACTTGTGCCTTCAAAGTTGTTTATTTTTATGGCACCAGAACGATAGACCTCCTCTATAACGTAAGGACCTTCCCATTTTGAGAGGAGTTTTCCTGCAAAAAATCTTAAACGAGAGTTGAATAATAACACATAATCTCCTATGTTAAACTCACTCTTTTGTATCCTCTTATCATGCTAGCGTTTGACTTTTTCTTTGAATAGCTTGGCATTCTCATATGCTTGGGTTCTCCATTCATCAAGTGAGCTAATATCAAACAACCTCTTCTCTCTGGCAAGTTTGAAGTCATAGTTGAGCTCTTTAATAGCCCAATATGCCTTATGTTCAAGTTCAAGAGGTAAATGACACGCTTTTCCATAAACCATCTTATATGGAGACATACCCATAGGATTTTTGTATGCAGTTCTATAGGCCCATAATGCATCATCAAGTTTTTTGGACCAATTCTTTGTAGATCTATTCACAATCTTTTGCAAAATTAATTTGAGCTCTCTGTTGCTCAACTCTACTTGACCACTAGACTGCGGATGATAAGGGGATGCGATTCTATGATTGACATCATACTTAGAAAGCATCTTACGGAAAGCACCATGAATAAAATGTGAACCACCATCAGTCATAAGATATCTAGGGACTCCAAACCTCGGAAAAATAACTTCTTTAAGCATTTTAATAGAAGTGTTATGATCAGCACTACTAGTTGGAATAGCTTCTACCCACTTAGTAATGTAATCAACAGCAACTAAAATATGTGTATAACCATTAGAGGCAGGAAAAGGTCACATATAATCAAAGCCCCAAACATCAAACGGTTCAATAACAAGAGAATAATTCATAGGCATTTCTTGACGTCTACTAATGTTACCTATTCTTTGACATTCATCACAAGATAAGACAAACTTACGAGCATCTTTGAAGAGAGTAGGCCAATAAAAACCAGATTGTAGTACCTTGTGTGCAGTTCTGTCTCCAGCGTGGTGTCCTCCATAGGTTTCAGAATGACACTTACGTAGAATCTGTTCCTGTTCATGCTCAGGGACACAATGTCTAATAACACCATCTACTCCTTTATAAAGGTGTGTATCATCCTAGAAGTAATGTCTTAAATCATAAAAGAACTTCTTCTTTTGCTGGTAAGTGAAACTAGGCGGTATAAATTTAGCAACAATGTAATTAGCATAATTAGCATACCAAGGAGCAGTACGAGAAGCATTAACGACCGCTAATTGTTCATCAGGAAAGCTATCATTAATAGGCAGTGGGTCATCAAGAACATTCTCTAACCTAGACAAGTTATCTGCAACGGGGTTCTCAGCTCCCTTTCTATCAATAATATGCAAGTCAAATTCTTGGAGCAAGAGAATCCATCTAATGAGTCTAGGCTTAGCATCTTTCTTTTCCATAAGATATTTAATAGCAGCATGATCTGTGTGAATAGTAACTTTAGAATCAACGATGTAAGGTCTAAACTTATCACATGCAAACACAACTGCTAAGAATTCTTTTTCGGTAGTCGCATAATTTCTCTGGGCAGTATCAAGAGTCTTACTAGCATACTGGATAACATTCAATTTCTTATCGACTCTTTGCCCTGGAACAGCACCTACAGCATAATCACTAGCATCGCACATAATTTCAAAAGGTAAATTCCAATCAGGTGGCTGAACAATAGGTGCAGTGATCAAAGCTTTCTTAAGTATTTCAAATGCTTCTACACAATCATCATCAAAGATAAAAGGAATATCTTTTTGCAATAAATTAGTCAGAGGCCTAGACATTTCAGAAAAGTCCTTAATGAACCTCCTATAAAAACCGGCATGACCAAGGAAACTTCTTATACCTTTTATGTCCTTGGGACATGGCATCTTTTCAATAGCATCAACTTTGGCTTTATCAACTTCAATACCTCTCTCGGAGATCTTGTGCCCCAAGACAATGCCTTCATTAACCATAAAGTGACACTTTTCCCAATTCAGGACGAGACTAGTGTCTTCGCATCTCTGCAAAACTCGATCAAGGTTGCTCAAACAATCATCAAATGAGGATCCATAAATAGAGAAATCATCCATGAATACCTCACAAATCTTTTCACAAAAATCAGAGAATGTAGCCATCATGCATCTTTGAAAGGTAGCAGGTGCATTACATAAACCAAAAGGCATACGTCTATAAGCAAAAGTACCAAAAGGGCAAGTAAAAGTAGTTTTAGATTGATTCTTCGCTGACACAGGTATCTGAGAGAAACCAGAATAACCATCTAGAAAGCAGAAATGTGTGTGTTTGGATGGTCTTTCTAGCATTTGATCAATAAAAGGTAAAGGGTAATGATCTTTCTTAGTAGCTTTATTTAACTTACGGTAATCAATTACCATCCTATAACCTATAATAATTCTTTTCGGGATCAATTCATCTTTATCATTAGGAACAACGGTAATACCTCCCTTTTTAGGAACACAATGGACAGGGCTTACCCATTCACTATCAGCAACAGGATAAATAATACCTGCCTCAAGGAGCTTTAGTATCTCCTTTCTTACCACTTCCTTCATCTTGGGATTTAATCGTCTTTGAGGATCTCTAACTGGTTTGGCATCTTTCTCCACTGTAATTTTGTGTTGGCATAATGTGGGACTAATGCCCTTAAGATCATCCAGAGTATATCCAATAGTTGCTCGGTGCTTCTTCAGAGTTTTCAATAATCTTTCTTCTTCTTTCTCTGAAAGGTTAGCACTAATAATAACAGGATATACCTTTTCATCAAGATAAGCATACTTAAGATTATCAGGTAATGGTTTGAGTTCAAACACGGGATCACCCTTGGGTGGAGGGGGATCCCCAAGAATTTCAACGGGAAGGTTATGTTTCAGCATAGGTTCCTGTTTAAGGAACACTTCATCTATTTCCTCTCTTTCCTTCATAAACATATCGTTTTCATGGTCTAGCAAATATTGTTCTAATGGATCAGTTGGAGGAACAGCAATGGAAGCAAGACCAATAATTCCATCCTTACTAGGTGGTTCCCTATCACGAGGTTGTCTACTAAACTTAGCGAAATTAAACTCATGAGACATACCATCTATGCCAACAGTGACAGTATTCTTTTCACAATTAATCTTAGCACTAGCCGTATTCAAGAAGGGTCTACCAAAAATAATGGGACAAAAATCATCTTGTGGGGAACCAAGAACAAGAAAATCAGCAGGGTATTTAATCTTCCCACACAAAACTTCAACATCTCTAACAATCCCAAAGGGTTTAATGGTATCCCTATTAGCAAGCTTAATAGTAACATCAATGTCTTCTAATTCAATGGGTGCAATGTCATGCATAATTTCTTGATACAAGGTATAAGGTATTGCACTAGCACTAGCACCCATATCACATAAGCCATGATAACAATGATCTCCTATTTTAACAGAAATAATAGGCATGCCTATGACAGGTCTACATGTCTTAGTACCTGGCCTTGCAATATTAGTAGTCTCACCACAGAAATAAATAACATGCCCATCTAAATCATCATCCAAGAGATCTTTAACCATAGCAATACTAGGTTCAACATTAATTTGCTCAGGAGGTGTATAAGTCCTAGTATTACTCTTACAAACAATAGTCGAAGCTTTAGCCTGATCCTTTATCCTAACAGGAAAGGGAGGTTTCTCAACATAAGTAGTAGGAACAATAGGATCACTATAGGTGACAGTCTTTTCTTCAACTGTAATAGGTGCAACTACTTTCACTTCAACAGGAGGATTATATTTAAACCACTTCTCTTTAGGGAGATCAACGTGAGTAGCAAAAGATTCACAGAAAGAAGCTACTATCTCAGAGTCAAGTCCATACTTAGTGTTAAATCCATGAAAAGCATCGGTATCCATAAAAGATTTAACACAATCGAACTTAGGTGTCATACCTGACTCCTTACCATCGTCGGAACCCCAATCTTTAGAGTTGCGTTTAATTCTTTCCAATAAGTCCCATTTGAAATCAATAGTCTTCAGCATATAAGAACCAGCACAGGAAGTATCGAGTAGGTTAAGATTATCAAGAGAAAGCCAAGCATAAATGTTTTGAATAATCATTTCCCAAGAGAGCTCATGATTGGGGCATGAATATAACATTGACTTAAGCCTCCCCCAAGCTTGAGCGATGCTTTCTCCTTCACGAGGCCGGAAATTATATATGTAATTATGATCACGATGAACAAGATGTATAGGATAGAACTTCTGGTGAAATTCCAACTTCAATCGCTTATAATTCCAAGATCTCATATCATCACATAGCCTATACCATGTCAATGCATCTCCCTTCAAAGATAAAGGGAAGACCTTCCTTTTGACAACATCATCGGGAATACATGCAAGCTTAAATAATCCACAAACTTCATCCACAAAGATAAGGTGTAAATCGGGATGCAATGTTCCATCTCCTGCAAATGGATTAGCTAGCAGTTTCTCTATCATACCCGAAGGAATCTCAAAGTAAATATTTTCATAAAGTTCAGTAGGTTGAGGAGCAACTCTTTGCTCTTCTGGTTGGGGTGAAGATACCCCAAACAAGCCCCTCAAAGGATTAGTTTCCATAGTGACAAGTAACAGAAAATTTCAGCACACTATATAAATGTTTCCTTACCAAGTTCCACTCACCAAAAGCGCTACACTCCCCGGCAACGGCGCCAGAAAAGAGTCTTGATGACCCACAAGTGTAGGGGATCAATCGTAGTCCTTTCGATAAGTAAGAGGGTCGAACTCAATGAGGAGCAGAAGGAAATGATAAGCGGTTTTCGGTAAGGTTTTCTCTGCAAGCGCTGAAATTGTAGGTGATAGATAGTTTTGTGATAAGATAAATAGTAACGAGTAACAAATGAATAAAGTAAACAAAGTGTAGCAAGGTGGCCCAATCCTTTATGAAGCAAAGAATAAGCCTGGACAATTTCTAATAATGAGAAAGGAGCTCCCAAGGACACATGGGAATTATCGTCAAGCTAGTTTTCATCACGTTCATATGATTCACGTTCGGTACTTTGATAATTTGATATGTGGGTGGACCGGTACTTGGGTACTGCCCTTACTTGGACAAGCATCCTACTTATGATTAACCCCTATTGCAAGCTTCCGCAACTACAAAATAAGTATTAAGGTAAACCTAACCACATCATTAAACATATGGATCCATATCAGCCCCTAACGAAGCAACGCATAAACTAGGGGTTAAGCTTCTGTCACTCTAGCAACCCATCATCTACTTATTACTTCCCCATGCCTTCCTCTAGGCCCAAATAATGGTGAAGTGTCATGTAGTCGACGTTCACATAACACCACTAGAGGAAAAGACAACATACAACTCATCAAAATATAGAACGAATACCAAATTTACATGACTACTAATAGCAAGACTTCACCCATGTCCTCAGGAACAAACGTAACTACTCACAAAGCATATTCATGTTCATAATCAGAGGAGTAATAATATGCATAAAGGATCTGAACATATGATCTTCCACCAAGTAAACCAATTAGCATCAACTACAAGGAGTAATCAACACTACTAGCAACCCGTAGGTACCAATTTGTGGTTTTGATACAAGATTGGATACAAGAGATGAACTAGGGTTTTGAGAGGAGATGGTGCTGGTGAAGATGTTGATGGAGATTGACCCCCTCCCGATGAGAGGATCATTGGTGATGATGTTGGTGATGATTTCCCCCTCCCGGAGGGAAGTGTCCCCGGCAGAACAGCTCCGCCGGAGCCCTAGATTGATTCCGCCAAGGTTCCGCCTCGTGGCGGCGGAGTTTCGTCCCATAAGCTTGCCCACGATTTTTTCCAGGGTAAAAGCTCTGATATAGCAGCAGATGGACACCGGAGGCCCACCAGGGGGCCCAGGAGATAGGGGGCGCGCCCTCCTCTCTCCTAGACAGGGCGTGGGCCCCCTGGTGTATTTCTTTCGCTCAAAAATTCTTATTAAATCCAAAAAGATGTTTCGTGGAGTTTCAGGACTTTTGGAGTTGTGCAGAATAGGTTTCCAATGTTTGCTCATTTTCCAGCCATAATTCCAGCTGCCGGCATTCCCCCTCTTCATGGTAAACCTTGTAAAATAAGAGAGAATAGCCATAAGTATTGAGATATAATGTGTAATAACAGTCCATAACGCAATAAATATTGATATAAAAGCATGATGCAAAATGGACGTATCAGGTCTCCTTTTCGAACCGCGTGTACGCTTCACAGTACATATTTTTTCACGCATTTATCCTCCTATATGTACTCCTAGGCTATTTCCACGTGCTCCCATTGGCCGACATGTGGGACATAGAGCATCTGGGTCGTAGTGCATGCACGACTCGGAGCATATGCCGGGGTACTTTACATTTCAGACCTCATGAATTACATGCAAACCCCCCGTAGAAGAATAAATAAATGAATGAATTACTACATGAAACCGGATTATTTTCATGGAAACCGGAGCATGTTCATTAAATTTTGGACATAACACATTTATAAAAAATGACCGGACCTAAACCAGTCTAAGGGCCTCTTTGATTTTTCCCGCAAAAAAAGGGGACTCTTTGATTCGCAGGATACTGAAAACACAGGAATGGGGAAAGTATGGTGGCGATGAACCGAGACGAGGAGAACTCTAACTCAGTTAGAGGTTAGAGTTAGATTCTAACCCTAAACTAACTCTAAACCAAAGAGGTGTATGGATGGCAGGGTTAGATTGACAATAAATGCTCTATCTCAATCATTTGATTACTTTGGACCCTATTTCCTACCGGTTTTGGAGGGTGCTTGGATACATTTTAGTTCCATGACTAAAAGTAGTGGGACTAAAACTTGCTAGCCTCACCCATGCTTGGATCCAAATACTAAAGAGACTAAAATCAAGTTAATGAGCATTTATTATCCTCCAAACCCTCCAATCCAGAACTCGCCTATGTTAAAGGAGAGGAGTTAAATGAGGAGAGAGAGGACTAATCCACATTTTAGTAGGGGTACCCCTGACTAAATTTTTTTAGTCTCAAGACTAGTTTTAGCCCCTCTTTAGTCAGGGGTGCTTGGAACTTTAGCCTCTTAAAGAGACTATTTTTAGTCAGACTAAAATAAGTCCCTTGGATCCAAGCACCCTCTTGGTGTGGCCAGCTCTTCTATGGCCTCCTCCCGCTCACAATTGACATAAACGAACCATATATACAAATCAAGCATGCAAAACATGATAATTTTTACTTTGTCCATACAAATGAGATATCCCACTTAAACATACAAGTCGTCAATCAAGCTTCACAAAATAAAAAACACTTCATGAAACAAAGAATGAGCTAACTCATCACGGAAGTCATTCACGATAGGGAGGGAGCCCGGAGCCCCTCACGTACAGAGGAAGGAGCTCGCCATCGTCGCTCTAGAGGAAGGCTCTGTAGAGTCCAAGCCCCGGGAACCCCTCCGACGCTGGCCCTTGCGAGTTGAGGTCGACACCGGCATGGGTAGCAGGGCCGCTTGCCGCCGACTGGGAACTTAATCTTTGGGCCTCTAGAAATAATGCAAGCCTATAACTAAAATACCTAGAAAGGTGAACTGAATCTTTGGGCCTCTAGAAATAATGCAAGCCTGAAAGTGAAATACCTAGAAAGGTGAACTGAATCTTCGGGCCTCTAGAAATAATGCAAGCCTGAAACTGAAATACCTAGAAAGGTGAACTGAATCTTTGGGCCTCAAGAAATAATGCAAGCCTGAAAGTGAAATACCAAGAAAGGTGAACTAAATCTTTGGGCCTCTAGTAATAGTGCAAGCCTGAAACTGAAATACCTAGAAAGGTGAACTGAATCTTTGGGCCTCAAGAAATAATGTAAGCCTGAAATTGAAATACCTAGAAAGGTGAACTGAATCTTTGGGCCTCTGGAAATAATGCAAGCCTGAAATTGAAATACCTAGAAAGGTGACCTGAATCTTTGGGCCTCTAGAAAGATTTATTACCTCCTCAAGCAGCATCAAACAATTCCATGCGTGCACCACAAATCTATACCAAGTTTGATCAGGATCTACTTTTCCAAATCATAATTAGCGCTAGAGCAAGCAAGATCAATGATATAGCCGTGAGACAGAGAAGGAACAAACAAACTCACCCCTCTCGTGACCTCCCTGGTAGATGCGCCGCCGCCGTGCACGACAGAGGGAGAAAAACAACTGGTGAAGGGGGAGCGAGGCGACCTTCGAAGGCCGGAGGGAGAGGGCGGTTGGAGTAGGGCGGCGGAGGCCGGAAGGAGAGGGCGAGCGGCGCTTGGGCGGGCGGCCCTATGGGGAACAGAGAGGAGTCATGCGAGAGGGGGGCGAGCGATCTGGTGCGGGCATGGGAGATTTTTTTAGTTCTCTTTTAGTGGGCCCAAGGATAACTAACCCAATTAGAACCTCTCCACCGGGCTAGTTTTTTTTAGCTGGGTTAGAGCAAACTAGCTCAAACTAACCCCTCTTGTTTCGATAATTTGAGGCTATTTCAACCCAAACTAGCTCTAACTCAGGGATCCAAACAAAGAGGAGTGTTACTGTACATGCTACAGTGTGGACCGTAGCACATTGTTTTTTATGGCCATATCACCACATAGTTTTCTACTGCTGGTTCACTGGGCTACCGTGGTTCACACTGCTGGTTCACTGGGCTGCCGTGGTTCGCACTCCTCCGACCTGAGTAGTACTCCCTCCGTTCCTAAATATAAGTCTTCATAGATATTTCACTGTGGACCACATACGGATGTATATAGATGCATTTTATGTGTAGATTCACTCATTTTTCTCTGTATGTGGTCCATAGTGAAATCTCTCCAAAGACTTATATTTAGGAACGGAGGGAGTAGTATGGTACTAGTATATACCGCATCACTCTTTGCTCCTTCTTACTACTCCGACATGTGGGAGAGCCAGCATCCGGGTCGACGTGTCATGCACCAGATTAGAGCGCGGAACTGAAGGGGGGCATCACCCCGGTCGGAGCGCCGGTAATTCATGACTATAGTGAGTGGTCATATCACAAGTCTTTCCAGTAGTAACACGTCGTCAAATCGCACAGCCCCACTCGCTCACCCTCCTCGCCTCTTTGTCAAACCGCCTACCCGAAAACTGCCGCGCGTACTGCCCGGGAAAAGCCCTGCCCTCAACTTTTAACTACGCGAAAATAGTTCGAGCTTGTTCGTTCTATATAAATACAGTACTTACTGTATGTTTATTCACCCGTGGGGTTGTTCAATGAATGGAGGGCGGGGAGCACAAGTGAACAATATTGTAGTACTACTAGTACTACCTCCGTCCGGGTTTATTGGTCCCCATTGTATTTCGTGCCAAATTTTGACCATAGATTAAACTAACAAAATGTTCATGCATGTCACTAAACATTATATTTTTGAAAACTATGTTCAAATATGAATCCAATGAGATAATTTTTCTTGACATGCATTAACATTTTGTTAGTTAAATCTTTAGTCAAAATTTGGCACAAACTACAAAGGGGACCTATAAACCAAGACGGAGGTAGTAGTAAGTAGGAGTCGTACAGTAGTCACCTTAAATAGGGAGTTTCTTTTCTTTAATGCCACGTACACAAATTGAAACGCTTGTTGTGGAGAGAGAAAAATAATCACTCCACTATATATGGACGCAGGGGCCTGAGCGCTTGCTTTACTAGGGTTGCTCTCTTCATTCTCTCATCCTCTCCAGATATAAACAAGACAGCGGTAGCGACATTTTCTCTCTGCTCACCGCTGGTCACAGATCCGGCCAGATCCCTTCGGCCGGTGTGTGTAGAGGACTAAAAGGTGCATCGTTCACGCGGTCATCGCCGTCGAGGAAGGAAACCCACAGCTGCCGGAGGGGCCCGATCATCTGCCTGTGCCGTTCTCTCCGACATAGCGCTGGCTCGGGAGGTCCTCCGACCCTTCTTCCTCCTTGCCGTATTGTCCGCAGATCCGACCTGCCGCCGCCGACATCCCGACAACCCTCATGTATAAGTTCTTCGAAAGCGGCCTTGCTCTACTGCCCCAGCTCCCCACGTGTCTGCATGTGCATCTTTTTCTACCCCCATCAGCTCTTCCAAAGCCACCTAAATTTTTAGTATTATTAGAGGTAAAGCTACTTCATGCATTCGAATCTAGGGCTTTGTTCAAACAACGAAGAAAGGGGGGAAAGTTGTAGCATGAATCTAGGACTTGATTCAAAGAGGAAATAATATGGTGAAAGTAGTAGAGACCGGATACCCAACCGGTCTCTTGGTTGAAAAGGGAAATAATGGGAAAACGCAGTACAAACTGGATAAGGAACAGATCTATTATTGGTTGAAAAAAGGATAAAAAGTGGCGGCTGGTGGACAAGTCAACAGAGTATGTCCAGGATTAGATTTGCTGCCATCACATAGTAAAAGGTCTCCAGGATTAGATTTGCTGCCCTCACATAGTAAAAGGTCTCAGGATTAGATTTGTTGCCCTCACATAGTAAAAGGTCTCCAGGATTAGATTTGCTGCCCTCACATAGTAAAAGGTCTCCAGGATTAGATTTGCTGCCCTCACAGAGTAAAAGGTCTCTAGGATTAGATTTGCTGTCCTCACATAGTACAAGGTCTCCAGGATTATGTTTGCTGCCCTCACATAGCATGAACAAACTCGGCATCACCACTTTATGCCTCCTTGTAGGTACATTGTGCTGATGCGTCCACTGTCGCATGTCCTTATACCAACCTTTTGCTGTTGTTAATATAAGGGCGCATGTAAAATGAAGCGATCACGCTGTTACCTTAGGGACATGTCTAACCAGTGTTATTGTTAATCTAATGCCTCCAGTGATAAGATGCAATTAAACTGTGTTACAAATGGCACTCCTGCTGTTTTCCCAGTATGATAAGTAAGTTGCTCCTTTACGCTACTGAGTGTCCTAGTGTCCCCACGGTCCCATGCCCTTAAACCAACTCTTTAGCTGCTGTTGATTTACTGTGTCTGGTAAACAAGCAATGCCACCATTAAAGTAATCCCATATTTGAGGAATCTCATTGTTGATCGTAATGCTTCTGGTAACATGAAGCATTGCTAACGTTTTAAAATTTCTACTATCCTTGCATGATTGCCATGAACATAATTAAGATGCTTCTTTTCATTTTGTATATGTTTCGTATATTCTTAGTGACCAGCAACTGTTTACTTTCTATCCTTTTGTGTAGATAGGTATATCCATTTCACCTTGTTGCTATTGTGACCTTTTGGTAAACTGCACAAAACACTTTTTTTGGAATGAGTGTCTTGTGCAGTTCAACTAAAATGTTACATGGGCAACATCTCTCAATTTTGGTGGAACTGCACAAAATGGTGATTGGAGTTTCCAAAATCTCCATCAAGTTCTGCTAGTAATCTCGTGCAACATTTTATTAGCCTTTGCAAGATGGAGCCGTCACTGTCACCACAATGGCACTTTATTTTAGTGGAACTGCACAAAAGGATAAGAAAATTATAGTTGCACCTTACATGAGCCGGACAGCCAACCTTAATGTTCCTCAATTTTAGTGTAACTACTAAAGAAGAACCTGCCAGCTCACAAGAGCAAGTACTTCTTGCTAGCTGAATGATGCAATCTTTGCTTCATTTCAGGTGAACTGCATGGAACTCCAGGCAGACCTCATCCAAGTAGAGCTGGAGGTTGAGTTCAAGGAGGCCGCTATTAAAGTGAAATCATGCTCTCCTGTCTCCTTGTTTGTGCTGTGCAAACAGGAATACTCAACTACAGATGTTGTGATGGTCAAGAGCATTCGCCAAGTTCTTTGATTGTATGACATGGCTAGCCAAGATGGATTTAATCCCGATATTCACTTTATCAAAAGGCTCAAATGGGTTGGTTCTGAATCTTGCAAGCTGGGAATCAGTGAGATGTGTAGGCATCTTTGTTGTACTTATTATTTGAATCTTATTTGTTGGTTCTGAATCTTGCAAGATGGGAATCAATGAGATGTGTAGGCATCTTTGTTGTACTTATTATTTGGATCTTATTTGTTGGTTCTGAATCTTGCAAGCTGTGAATCAATGAGATGTGTAGGCATCTTTGTTGTACTTATTATTTGGATCTTATTTGTTGGTTTTGAATCTTGCAAGCTGGGAAACACGGCATGATGATGCAGAGGACAACAACCATAACAAACAGTTCAAACTTGGTAGTATTATCTTTGTGAAAGTGCGACAAATGTGTTGATCGTGTGCGTCCTGAGAATAATAATTCTAATTGTTGTGCATGTTGATCCTGTGGCACTGATAGAACGAGCGAATGCATTGCTTGTTTTAAGTATAAATTTCTATTAAAGCTAATTAAATTTAAGTAAAGTGACCACTAACTCTTGTTATTACAGTACCAATACAGACCCGCTCGTGAACCGACGTGTGGCTGAAGTAGGTTTCTTAATGGAGGCGTTTGAATGCGCCGAGGGTGCATCTTCTGCCGGGCGTGCAGCGGACGAGGGAGGGGTAGTAACTGTTGTCACCTGTACACACTCAGCTTACTGTTGAATCCAGTTCCCCAAGAGCTGAAAAACGAACTACTACTGCCGCCTACACACTCATTCACTCGAAGAGACTCCAATGGTGATCCGAGGGGTGAGCCTGCTAGATATGGACTTCAGCAAGGAGTTCCCCTTTGAGTTTGCCGTTCAATCCTATGGCTGCACCAAGTTGAATATGATGTACACCAACGATACAGACTCGGTGAAGCTCTGCCTCGCCTCAGTCCTATGGCTGCACCAGGTTCTGGAGCATTCGCCCGTTTCATTGGCAGCGCCGACTGCACCTTTGCTACGATGGAGAGAAGGAAGAACGCGACGATTCGGCCATCTGGTGCAACAAGCTTGTCGACATCCAGAAGCAATACAAGATCATTAGTAACGAGCAGGAGAAGGACTCCGTGGTTGACCTCGCTGAGACCATCATCGACCCCTGATACGCCAACATGAAAGAAGATGACCTAAACACGTGGGAGGTACCTCTGAATCTAGCCTACATAACCTACGCGGCCAAGGACGCATACGCATGCTACGACATGTACAAGCAGATCTTGGACATGAGGGCGTGTCTGCTTCCCGTAACCGACGAGTACATGGACAACCACAGCGTCATGATCAAGCGTGCTAGGAAGGTCTAGATGTTGTACTTTATCTGTTTATAAGCACCTTTATCATCTGAGTGTTTCATGCATTAGCCTATGTGTCGTAATTTTCTGTTTTGTCCGAAATATTTCTTTTAAGAACCCATTAACCTGATTGCTTTTTTTAGTGGCTATTTGCTTATGTATGTAAACTAGTTCACTTGTCCGTAAAAAAAAACTAGTTCACTCGGCTGCCGTGCTTTGAATCTCCTTCCTCCCAACATATTCCCCTCCTCAGGTGGACCCAGCAAGTCTCTGAATTTTCTCCCACTTTCTTTTTCAATGTAAACTGAGTTTTCTCCTAGTACTTTCCCCTAGAACCAACTCAACTGTCCCACGTCTAGCCTAAAAAATAATAATACCCCACGTACTATTAACTCATCAAATTAAAAGGATATTTTATTTCGTAAGTTGAAAGTTCTTACAAAATGATAATAATAATTGTTTATATATAACTTGGCAAGTTAACTCCTAGTGATTGCGTACATAAGCTTGCAAAGATTTTACTGACGTGCAATCATGTGTTTATGTTTTTATAACATTTCTCTGTCTAGCCCAACATGATATTTTCACCCAGCCCAGCAAGTCCGCGGATTTCGAGAAAAATGCAAATGGGATTTAAACGGGTTGCATAGATGCTACATCATTGTTTCACCCAGCCCACCAAATGGACTAAAAAACAAATGGACTGGCTGACATGTGGGCCAGTAGGTCGAAGCCTAAGAAGACATTGGATTTACATCCAACTGCCGGCATTCTTCTTCAATCTCTCGTCTTCTTCCCCCAGCACTGCCGGAACTGCCTGCTCCAGCCTTCGGCGTCCAGCGGCGTTGTATTGCGCTCCTCAGCGAAACGCTACCCCGCCTACAGCCAGGCCATCCCTCCACTCTGCACCTCCTGTTATTCTCTGCCGAGTGTAGGCCCACCCTGCACCCGAACCAGTCAAGTTTCCTACTCCTCTCCGTCTCCACTGCCACGTCTTCCCCATCTCCGGGTCATTCCAGTCTGGGGCCTCGCCGTCGTCCACCGCCTCGGTGCGCTCGGCGTGGCATGGTCAACATACGAGAGTCATCCGAAGAGGACTGTACGTGGAGAGCCTGATGGCTGGGACCCACGAGGTCCATGGTCGCACGCAAGGAAAGTTCCTCCTTATTACGCACTGTACGTGCACTGTACGTGGGAAGGGCTTCTGTATTTCACAAAAAAAACGTTCCCCCCACTGACAGGTCGGACCCACCAGCTATATCTTCGCACGCAAGGAAGTGCCTCCTTATTACGCACCAAAAAATGAATACCCCCTGCTAGCTGGGACCCACCATAGTGGGTGGCTGACTTGTGGGCCTACTAAGTTGACGAGGACGGAGGGCTTTGTCAACTTAGTCAATATGAATGATTCTAGCTCCAGTGACCGTATGATGTCCATCCAACGGCCATAGTACTTCTTCAACCTCTCGTCTTCTTGCTCCAGCCGCCCAAAGCAGCGCCGGTCGTGCCGCGTGCTGCTGCCTCTCGTGGCCGGCTCTGATGTCGTGGAGGCCTCACCGCCCCCTACTACTACCACCGCTGGCCCAGGGTATCCATCTACTCACCCACACCCCCTGTTATTCTGCGGCGACGGCAGCCTCACGCCGCAGCCGAACCAGTGAACCCTCATACTCCTCTCCACGTGGGCATCCACTGTCGCGTCTTCCCCGGCTCCGTGTCGTCCCCTTCCTAGGCCTCGCCATCGTCCACCGCCGTGGTGCTCTCCGCGCAACGTGGTCAACGTGGTCAAGGAACGACTTCCATTGGAAGAGTACTGTACGTGGAGAGGCTGACAGATGGGTCCACGGCCACAACCCATTTTTTTGTGATTTTCCAAGTAAATCGCTTTGTCAGGCCTGTTGGTCTGCAAATCTTTCAAGACGAGGAGAGCTTCATTCGGCTGGCCGAGAAAATGGCCCATCGGTAATGAGAAATGGGTTGTACATTTTTAAAACACATCAAACCGGCAATTAGTTTCAAATATCTTTTTTTCATTTTGAGATTTTAAATTACATTAATTTTTATGCGTGGAGAATTTGTTGGATTTTATATTGATGTACATTTATTTTTAAAATCAGTTTGAATGTGAGTTGAAATTTTGGGATTAAAAACAGTTCGGACTGCACTGAAATATGCAAAATTTCATATAATTTTTTAACCATGGCCACAATATGGACTGTAATGCTAATAAAAAGAATATGGGCTAAAAAAACTTAAGAATTAGCAAATGGGCTGTAAATTATTAGAAATAATGGTAGACGGGATGTATGCTGTTTTCCATAGATTTGAGGCTTTCGTAAAAAAAGGTTGACGCACAAGCAGTGACTGTTGGATGTCCATCCAACGGCCGTCATGCTTCTTCAATCTCTGCTCTTCCTGCTCCAGCCGCTCAAACAAGCGCCGGTGGGACTGCCTGCTCCCTCCTCCCCGCGGCCGGCTGTGCTGCCGCGTAGGCCTCACCGCCCCACCGTACTCCCATCACTGGCCTAGCCATCCCTCTACTCACCCACACCTGCTGTTATTCTCCGGCGATGGCAGATGAACCAGTAAACCCTCGTACAGTCATACTCCCCTCCGCGTGGGAAACAACTGCCGAGTCTTCCCTGCCTCCGTGTTGTACCCTTCCTAGGCCTCGCCGTCATCCACCCCCTGGTGCTCTCAGCGCGGCCAGGTCAACGTGGTCAACGAGCGACATGCATCTGAAGTGGACTATACGTGGACAGGCTGACAGCTGGGACCACGGCGGCACGCAAGGAAATGCCTCCTTATTATGCGCAAAATAATGATTCCTCCATGTGACATCTAGGACCCACCGAAAGGGCCTCTGTATTTCGCGAAAAAACATTACCGCCGCTGACATCTTGGACCCACCAGCTATGTCTTCGCACGCAAGGAAGTGCCTCTTATTACGCAAAAAAAATGAATACTCCCCCTGCTAGCTGGGAACCAGTATAGTGGCAGGCTGACTTGTGGGCCTACTAAGTTGACGGGGACGGAGGGCTTTGTCAACTAAGTCAATACTCCAGTGACCGTACGATGTCCATCCAACGGCCATAGTGCTTCTTCAACCTCTGGTCTTCATTCTCCAGCCGCCCAAAGCAGCGCCGGTCGTGCCGCATGCTCCTGCCTCCTGTGGCTGGCTGTGATACCGCGGAGGCCTCACCGCCCCCTACTACTCCCACCGCTAGCCAGGCCATCCCTCTACTCACCCACACCCCCTGTTATTCTGTGGCGACGGCAGCCTCACACCGCAGCCGAACCAGTGAACCCTCGTACTGCTCTTCGCGTGGGCATCCACTACTGCGTCTTCCTCGGCTCCGCGTCGTCCCCTTCCTAGGCCTCGCTGTCGTCCACTGCCGTGGTGCTCTCGGCGCAGCGTGGTGAATGTGGTCAACGACCGACTTCCATCGGAAGAGTACTGTGCGTGGAGAGGCTGACAGCTGGGTCCACGACGGCCACAAGGAAGTGCCTCCTTATTACGCGTAAAATAATTATTCCTCCACCTGACAACTGGGACTCACCGGACGGGCCACCATATTTCATGAAAAAAACGTTTCCCCCCTGACTGCTGGGACCCACCAGCTACACCTTCGCACGCAAGGAAGTGTGTCCGCGCAAAAAAAATGATTCGCCCCCCTGACTGATGGGACCCACCAGCTACATCTTCGCATGCAAGGAAGTGCCTGACAGTCGGGACCCACCTGGTCGAAGCGTACCTAGCATTATCATTCTGGTCGCGAACGTGTACATACATATATATTGGTGGATGTAGAGGCGCGCACGTATCGTAGTAGAGGAACGCACGTAGCATGTACATGTACGTACAGCGGCCAGGGTGCAAGAAAGAAAATACGGCCACGTATGTGTACATACGGGCGGGGTCTCGAACGCCTACTCGCACATACGTACGGCCAGGGCTTGTGTACATGGCTGGGTCAGAACAGAGAAACAGCATCGTCGTCGTGTTCATGGGGAGGCAACGGAATGCGTCCTGTTCATGGGGACGCAACGGAATACATCGTGTTCATCGGGAGGCAACGGAACGCGTGGGAGCCAACCGGCTGGGTCGGAACGGAATGCGTGGTCATGTTCATCGAGAGGGCTTGGACGGAACAGGCGATGGAAACGAGGCCTAGAATACCGCAGAACGGAGGAAACGGACCTCCTACGTTCAGAATGGGGTCCTGTTGATCGGGAGGGGTGTGGCGTACCGTAAAACGGAGGACACAGACCTCCTACGGTCGAAACGGGGGTCCTATTGATCGGGAAGGGTGTGGCATACCGCAAGACGGAGGAAACGGACCTCCTACAGTCGAAACAGGGGTCCTGTTGATCGGGAGGGGTGTGGCGTACCGCAAAACGGACGAAACGGACCTCCTACGGTCGAAACGAGGATCCTGTTCATCGGGACGGGTGTGGCGTACCGCAAAACGGGACTCCACGGGATACTGTTCATCTCCACTGTCGACCTCCTCTAGCCTCCACGGGCTACCGTCGACCTCCTCCAGCCTCCACGGGCTCCTGTTCATCCAGCCTCCACCGCACGCTACTCCACCGGCTACTGTTCAACCACCCCTCCACGGGCACCCCTCCATCGTCTACTGTTCATCCAGCCCTCCACACCACGGGGTCCTGTTCAACCACCCCTCCACGGCCACCCCTCCATCGTCTATTGTTCATCCAGCCCTCCACACCACGGGGTCCTGTTCATCCAGAGGCAACGCCACCGCTCACTGTTCATCCAACCCCCCCTGCAATGCTCATTGTTCATCCCAGAGGTAGCATCGATCGGCTTCAGTTAGTAGCAGTAGTGAAGGAATCGCTCGATCGGGTTCAGTTAACAGCCATCGATCGCTCAGGTTCAGTAACGCGTAGCCTGCAGTGCAACCTCTCGGGTTCAGTTAGAGCCCAACGCCTCGCTCGGGTTCAGTTAGAGCCAACGCCTCGCACACACGCGCATACATGTACGAGAGAAACGCGCATCGCTCGGCCCCCGACCTCCCACCGTAACCGGGAACTCCCCAAAATTTTCCTCCCCCTCGCTTCTACCACGGTTTTTTCCGTCATGGACGGCCCAAAGAATGTCATGCAGCTGCGTCTCCAGCCCGCCCAGGACGAAAAGCCCATTTTCTGTCATGATTTTTTGTCATAAAAGTAGGAGCTCACCACATCTATGATGATACCGGGTTTTGCCACAATTATCGTCATAGAAGTGTCATATGTATGACAAAAAAAAAATTTCGTTCGGCCCAAAATGTCATGGATGTGTCTTTTTTTGTAGTTATAGCTAGTAGATAGATGGCTTCTTCTCTCTCTTTGATTCTCAATACCATGTTCTCTTCGATGTTCTTGGAGATCCATTCGATGTAATACTTTTTTGCGGTGTGTTTGCCGAGATCCAATGAATTGTGGATTTATGATCAGCTTATCTATGAATATTTTTTGAATCTTCTCTGAATTCTTATATGAATGATTTGATATCTTTGTAATTCTCTTCGAACTATCGGTTTGGTTTGGCCAACTAGATTGGTTTTTCTTGCAATGGAAGAAGTGCTTAGCTTTGGGTTCAATCTTGTGGTGTCCTTTCCCAGTGACAGTAGGGGCAGCAAGGCACGTATTGAATTGTTGCCATCGAGTATAAAAGATGGGGTTTTCATCATATTGCTTGAGTTAATTCCTCTACATCATGTCATCTTACTTAATGCATTACTCCGTTCTTTATGAACTTAATACTCTAGATGCATGCTGGATAGTGGTCGATGTGTGGAGTAATAGTAGTAGATGCAGAATCGTTTCGGTCTACTTGACACGGACGTGATGCCTATATTCATGATCATTGCCTTAGATATTGTCATAACTTTGCACTTTTCTATCAATTGCTCGGCAGTAATTTGTTCACCCACCGTATTATTTTCTATTTTGAGAGAAGCCTCTAGTGAAACCTATTCCCCCCCGGTCTATTTTCCATCATATAAGTTTCCGATCTACAATATTAGTTTCTGATCTACTCTTTTTGCAGTCTTTTACTTTCCGATTTATAAACCAAAAATACCAAAAATATTTACTTTATCGTTTATCTATCTCTATTAAATCTCACTTTTGCAAGTAACCGTGAAGGGATTGACAACCCCTTTATCGCGTTGGGTGCAAGTTTGTTGGATTGTTTGTGCAGGTATTCGGTGATTTGTGCATTGTCTCCTACTTGATTGATACCTTGGTTCTCAAACTGAGGGAAATACTTATCTCTACTTTGCTGCATCACCCTTTCCTCTTCAAGGGAAAAACCAACGCAAGCTCAAGAAGTAGCACTCGACCCAGGCTCCTCTGTCACTACCGCTGTGTGGTCGCAGCCGCGCATCAAGCCGGCCTGCTGCCTTGATGACAACGCTATGAGCCACCCGCTTCTATGGCCGGCCTCTGCCATGACTTTAACCCGCCAAATCACCGGCGCCCCTTTACCTTAGACCTGCCTCAGTCACTGCCCTCGCCACGAGCCGCCTTTGTCGGCTCTTCAACTCAGCCGCCGCCAAAGTCGCCTCGCTCCGCCTCCGCCTTGGACCTGCCTTCGCCTACCTCCATCGAGTTGCCACCTCAGGCCGCATCCGCCGCCGCGCCTTGAGCCGGCCACCGCACCTTGAGCATCCCCCACCGCCGAGCCGCCCCGGTCAAGCGGGTTTACCTCAGCCTCACTCCTCCTCTGCCCCGGCCACTTCTGAGCCGCCCGCCGCCTCTATTGCTGCACCTCATCTTTGTTGCACGCTGATGACCCACAAGTATAGGGGATCAATCATAGTCCTTTCGATAAGTGAGAGTGTCGAACCCAACAAGGAGCAGAAGGTAATGACAAGTGGTTTTCTGCAAGGTATTAACTGCAAGCACTGAAATAGTTGGTAACAGGTAGTTTGATAGCAAGATAATTTGT
Organism: Triticum timopheevii; assembly: GCA_963921465.1. Taxonomy (NCBI): domain Eukaryota; kingdom Viridiplantae; phylum Streptophyta; class Magnoliopsida; order Poales; family Poaceae; genus Triticum; species Triticum timopheevii. Next base: position 429,286,607 of record OY997268.1, on the reverse strand, counting down.
AACAAGCAAGTAACGGTAACGGTAAATAAAGTGCAGCAAGGTAGCCCAATCCTTTTGTGGCAAAGGACAGGCCAAAACAGTCTATTATGATAAGCTAAGCGTTCTTGAGGGTACACGGGAATTTCACCATGTCACTTTCATCATGTTGGCTTGATTCGTGTTCACTACTTTGATAATTTGATATGTGGGTGGATCGGTGCTTAGGTGTTATTCTTACTTGAACAAACCTCCTACTTATGATTAACCCCCTCGCAAGCATCCACAACTACAAGATTAAGATAAAATCTAACCATAGCATTAAACTTTTGGATCCAAATCGGTCCCTTACGAAGTAGCGCATAAACTAGGGTTTAAGCTTTTGTTACTCTAGCAACCCATCGTCTAATAAGTACTCCACAATGCATTCCCTTAGGCCCTAATAAGGTGAAGTGCCATGTAGTCGACGTTCACATGACACCACTAAGGGAATCACAATATACATATCGTCAAAATATCGAACACATATCAAGTTCGCATAATTAATTGCAACATGACTTCTCCCATGACCTCAAGAACAAATGTAACTACCCACAAATGATAATCATGCTCAAGATTAGAGGGGTATTAAATAGCATAATGGATCTGAACATATAATCTTCCACCAAATAAACCTAATAGTAATCAACTACACGATGTAATCAACACTACTAGTCACCCACAAGTACCAACCTAAGGTTCCGGTACAAAGATTGAACACAAGAGATGATCTAGGGTTTGAGAGGAGACGATGTTGTTGAAGATGTTGATGGAGATTTCCCTCCCAAAGATGAGAGGGTTGTTGGTGATGACGATGACGATGATTTCCCACTCCGGGAGGGAAGTTCCCCCGGTGGAATCGGTCCGCCGGAGGGCAAAAGTGCTCCTGCCCAAGTTCCGCCTCGAGACAGCGGTGCTTCGTCCCGAAAGTCCCCCTTTGATTTTTTTTCTAGGTCAAAATGACCTATATACCAGAAGATGGGCACCGGAGGTGGGCCGAGGAGGGCACAACCCACCAGGGCACGCCTGGGCTCTCTAGCGCGCCCAGGTGGGTTGTGCCCACCTGGTGGGCCTCCTCCGGTAGTTATCCGCTCTGGTAATTTTCATATATTGCAAAATAATTCTCCATAAATTTTCAGCTCATTTGGAGATGTGCAGTATAGGTAACTCTGACGTAGCTTTTTCAGGTCCAGAATTCCAGCTGCCGGCATTCTCCCTCTTTGTGTAAACCTTGCATATTATGATAGAAAAGGCATTAGAAATACTCCACAAAGCATTATTATACATAAAAACATTATAAATAACAGTAGGAAACACGTGATGCAAAATGGACGTATCACGCGCGGGCCTGCCTCGACCCGCCTGAAGCCACCGCCGCAACCTCTGCTGATACAGTCGCAGAATCGTCTCGAGCCGGAGATGATTGGCATGCCCGTTGATTCAGTTCAGGTTGTCATTTGGCATGCCTGGGGGTAACGACATGTGAAGTTGATTTACCTTGGAAGCTTTTTGCCTGTTTGTGGTAATCAGTGTGCACCGGATCAGTCCAGGAGGGAAGATTGGCTATATGATCACTCATGACAAGTGGATATTTGTTGGAGAAGGCTACAGATGAGATCACTTTGGTATAGAGGCTTGCGGTGGCGGAGCGAAAGTTCTAGGTTTCTTTCTGGTTTTTTTTGGTATTTATAGGAATTTTTGGCGTCAGTTTCACGTCAATGGGGGCCACGAGGGAGCGACAAGCCTGCCTCGCGCGCCCTAGGGGGGTGGTCGCGCCCCCCAGGCTTGTCGCTTCCTCAAGAGGCTTCTAGTCCTTCCTCTAAGCTTCAGGGGTCTCTTTTGGTCCAAAAAATCACCGTAAATTTTCATCCCATTCCAAGAACTTCTATTTTTGCACAAAAAGCAACACCACGTTAGTTCTGCTGAAAACAGGGTCAGTCCGGGCTAGTTCTAATCAAATCATACCAAAACTATATAAAATTGTTATAAACATGGCATGAATACTTTATAAATTTTAAATATGTTGGAGACGTATCAGTCTACTACTATTACTCCACCAATCGACCACTATCCAACATGCATCTATGGTATTAAGTTTATGAAAAACCGAGTAACACCTTAAGAAGTATGACATGCTGTAGACAAAGTAAACCCAATCGATAAACCCCATCATTTTACCCTTAATGGCAACAATACAAATACCTGTCTTGTCCCCTTCTGTCACTGGGATATAGAGCACCGCAAGATTGAACCCATCACAAAGCACATCTCTCACTGAAGATAAATCAATCTAGTTGGCCAAACCAAGTGGATAGATCAGAGAGAAATATAAAGCTATAACAATCATGCATAATAAAGTTCAGAAAAGACTAAATTAGCTCTCATGAATATTCAGATCATAAACCCACAATTCATCGGACCCCAACAAACACACCGCAAAATAAGATTACATCGGATAGAACACCAAGAACATTGAGGATGACATTGTACTGAAGATCAAAGAGATAGAAGAAGCAACCTAGCTATTAGCTATGGACCCATAGGTTTGTGGTGAACTACTCACGCATCATCGGAAGGCATCAAGGATGATGTAGAAGCCCTCCGTGATCGATTCCCCTTCTGGCAGAGTACCGGAAAAGGCCTCCAGATGGGATCACGGAAGAACAGAAGCTTGCGACGGCCGAAAAAGTGTTTCAAGTGGCTCTCTGTTGGTTTGGGAATATTTCTGTATTTATAGAAGTGGAATTAGGTCAAGCAGAGCTGCATGGGGCCCACAAGCTTAGGGGGCATGCCTACCCCCCTGCGACGCGTCCCTCGAGCCTCTGGCTCTCTTGTATCTCATCTGGTCTCCTCCCAAAGTTTCTAGGGTCCCTTTTGGTCCAAAAGAATTAATCTAAAGATTTTTTTTCTGTTTGGACTTTGTTTGATATTGATTTTTTGAACAGCCAAAAACAAGCATAAACATCAACTGGCACTGGGCATTAGGTTAATAGGATAGTCCCAAAAATTGATATAAATAGCATATAAATGCATATAAAACATCCAGGATTGATAATATAACAACATGTAACAATAAAAATATATAGATACGTTGGAGACGTATCAATGATATACCTAGGAAATCCGTGGAACATCAACTAAGCTATCCGAGGAGTGCTTTTATTTTCAGCGCATCCGAAGGCACTATTCATGCCTGGATAGCTTAACAGCAAAGTTTTGCAGCGCTAGCGTAGTGGGTTGATGGGGTCATGTTTTGACAAATTTTGACCGAAAACTGAACCACCTCCACGTATTGTAGAACCATAAGGCCCCATCAATGGCCATTACACCGAGTTTATCATGGCCCAAGGCCATTGCCATTGGCACATCCCATCAATAAAGGGATAGTGCTTCGGATTTTCGGCGGCATCGTTAACAAAATCCCTTGACACACGCGCGCACATAATGCATGTTGTGTTAGGAAACAACAAAAGTACCGCCTAGCATTACTGCTCACGACAAAGTTGTTGGATTTCACCGAAGAGGAAGGGTGAAGCAGTATAGTAGCAAATAGTATTTCCCTTAGCTCAGAACCAAGGTTTAGTGAACCAATACGATGCACCACATGAACAACTTTAACAGCACTTGGACATAAACAAAATAGTTGCTTGCACCCAACAAAGGCAAGGGGGTCATCACTCCCCTTTGTTCTTGCTAGCCACAAGGTTAAAAGCAGATATTGATATGCAAAGCGACAAAAAGTAAAAGAATAAATAAAAGAGCAATTGTGAAGACTTTTGTATTAACAGAAAATAAACCCTGGGTCCATAGGTTCACTAGTGGCATCTCTCTTGAAAGCAGAGTAACGGTGTGGTAGAAAAAATACTGTTGGGCAATTGGTAGAATTTAGCATAGTTAAAATTGTGATCATTCATGGCATAATTAATACATAGGCATTGCGTCTGTTACAAGTAGACTGGTAATCGAGGTGCATCTACTATTATTACTACACCCCAATATCGCTATCCAGCATGCATCTCAAAGTGTTAAGTGACAAACAGAGTAACACTTTAAGCAAGATGACATAATATAGACAAAATAAGATTAATCAATATGAAAAAACGTCGTTTGATCCTTAGTAGCAACAATACAATACGTGCCTTCGCCCTTTTTGTCATTATGCAAGATCACTGGAAGATTGAACCTACTACAAAGCACCTCTCCTACTGAAGATAGATCAATCACATTTGGCCAAAGTAGATGGATAGATCGGAGAGAAATACAATGATATAAAAAATATGCAGCAAAGAAACTTCAAGAGATTCATATAAATTCAATGAATAACCTGACCATAACCCACAATTCATCAGATCCCAATAGACACACTACAAAAGACCGCGTCAGATGGATCTTAGAGAAAATCATGGTATTGAAGATCAAGAGAGAGAGAACCATTTAGCTGCTACTATGGACCCGTAGGTCCTAAAGGAACTATTCACACATCATCATGGAGGCAGCAAGGTTGATGAAGATTACCACCCCAATAACCCCCCTCCAGCAAAGTGCCAGAAAAGGGCTCCAGACGGGATCGCTTTGAACAGAGGCTCGCGTTGGCGAGAAAATTGTTTCAGGTCTCCCTTCGAGGTTTTTTTAATATTTGGCACTTTATAGTCCAAGAATTAGGGCAAATGGACCCACAAGGGGCCCCACAACCTAGTGTGGCACGTCCTACCCTTCAAGGCACGCCCCTGCCTTGTGGGGCCCTCGAGGTCTTCTGGTCCTTTCCTAACGTTTCTAGGTTCTCTTATTGTCCAGAAAAAATTGTCAAAACGTGTTGTCGTGTTTGGACTTCTGTAGGTATGTATCTTCTGGAAAACCAAAAACATGCAAAAATATGAACTGGCACCGGGCACTAAATTAATAGGTTAGTCCAGAAAAACTATATAAAATAATATATAAAACATACAAAAGTGATACTATAATAATATTTAACAATAAAAAATTATATATACGTTTGAGATGTATCAGTATCCCTAAGCATAATCCTTACCCGTCAACGAGTAGGTAAATAATAAGAAAAGAATTTTTGATGTTGAATGCTGCCTAACATGTTCTTGATCAAATGATGTAATCATGGTATGAATATTGGGATATGAGTGATTCAAGGCAAAAGTCTATCAATTTGACATTGAAACAGTAATACATAAACATACTAGTAAACAATCATTGCCTTTCACAATAAAAACACTAAAGAACGTGAACCCTACACAATTAATCATGAAACACATGACATGCCCAGTCTTCCTAACACAAAGATATCAAATCATGAACATCCTCTATGCCAAACCAAGCAATTAAATCATACATTTTCTTGCTTCAACTTTTTCAACTCTCACGCAATACTTGAGCATGAGAGGAGTAGAGATTGCCATGCAACAGATGCACTATAGTTATAAATGTATGAAAGCTCTCTATATGGAACTAAGTGAGTGTGTATTCAACTTACTTGCTCATGAAGACCTCGAGCATTTTGCGGAAGCTTGTCATTGGAATATGCAAGTCAAGTTCTATAATGTAAAACCCCCACTAGTTTATGAAAACAAAAATCGTGAAGACTTTCTATATGCAATACATGGTGCTACTTTGAAGGACATGTGTTGTAAAAAGATAGTAGTGTGCCCCTCTCTCTTTTTCTCTTATTTTTTTTTCATGTTTAGAACTAAACACATTTGTCACTCCCCACTGATTAATATCATGCTTGATATCAATGTTAGCATAAACAAAGTAATTATATCCTACCTAATATTAACATGCAATTTATATATTGTCTACTATAAATTTATAATATAATTAATATATTGCATAATAATAACGTGCATTACACGCACGCAATTACTATTTACTATTAACATTACTTAAATAAGTCAAAATTCGGATCCAAGATGGCGCGGAAACTTTATCAAAACAATATGTTTGAAACAATTTCGAGTATATTAACCCATAAACAAAAAACTTAGCACTCCACGCGTTTGCTCCCCTTCTGCTCTATGGATAGGGAAAACTCTCCCCTCTAGAAATCATCGATGAGCCTCTGGATTCACTTCCCCTCTCCTTGTCGCTCTGGCAGCCGGTGGCGGGAGAGGAATAAAGTGCCTTCGTTCTGGCTAGTAGTTTATGTTAGAACCGGTGGCGGGAGAGGAATCTAGTGCCTTCATTCAGGGCACGCCCCCTGCCTTATGGGGCCCTCGAGGTCTTCTGGTCCTTTCCCAACGTTTCTAGGTTCTCTTATTGTCCAGAAAAAATTGTCAATTTTTTTGTCGTGTTTGGCCTTCCGTAGGTATGTATCTTCTGGAAAACCAAAAACATGCAAAAAAAGGAACTGGCACCGGGCACCAAATTAATAGGCTAGTTCAGAAAAACTATATAAAATAATATATAAAACATACAAAAGTGATAATATAATAATATTTCACAATAAAAAATTATATATACGTTTGAGATGTATCAATAACCCTAAGCTTAATTCTTACTCGTCCACGAATAGGTAAATAATAAGAAAATAATTTTTGATGTTGAATGCTACCTAACATGTTCTTGATCAAACGATATAATCATGGCATGAATATTGGGATATGAGTGATTCAAGGCAAAATTCTATCAAGTTGACATTGAAATAGTAATACACAAACATACTAGTAAACAATCATTGCCTTTCAAAATAAAAACGCTAAATAACGTGATCCCTACACACTTAATCACGAAACACATAACATGCCCAGTCTTCCTAACACAAAGATATCAAATCATGAACAACCTCGATGCCAAAACCAAGCAATTAAATCATACTTTTTCTTGCTCCAGCCTTTTCAACTCTCACGCAATACTTGAGCATGGGAGGAGTGGGGATTGCCATGCAACAGATGCACTAGAGCTATAAATGTATGAAAGCTCTCTATATGGAACTAAGTGGGTGTGCATTCAACTTACTTGCTCATGAAGACCTCGAGCATTTTGAGGAAGCTCGTCATCGGAATATGCAAGTCAAGTTCTATAATGTAAAAATCCCACTAGTATATGAAAACGAAAATCGTGAAGACTTTCTATATGCAATACATGGTGCTACTTTGAAGGACATGTGTAGTAAAAAGATAGTAGTGTGCCCCTCTCTATTTTTCTCTTATTTTTTCATGTTTAGCACTAAACACATTTGTCACTCCCCACTAATTAATATCATGCCTGATATCAATGTTAGCATAAACAAAGTAATTATATCCTAACTAATATTAACATGCAATTTATATATTGTCTACTATAAATTTATAATATAATTAATATACTGCATAATACTAATGTGCATTACACGTACACAATTACTATTTACTATCAACATTACTTAAATAAGTCAAAATTCGGATCCAAAGTGGCGCGGAAACTTTATCAAAACAATATGTTTGAAACAATTTCCAGTATATTAACCCATAAATAAAAAACTTAGCACTCCACGTGTTTTCTCCCCTTCTGCTCTATGGATAGGGAAAACTCTCCCCTCTAGAAATCATCGATGAGCCTCTGGATTCGCTTCCCCTCTCCTTGCCGCTCTGGCAGCCGGTGGCGGGAGAGGAATCCAGTGCCTTCGTTCTGGCTAGTAGTTTATGTTAGAACTTTTTAGTCCTTGTAGGTGCGACGCTTGGGAGGATGGCGACGCTTCTTCTTCAAGTTTGTCTTCCAGTCTCCGATCCTCGTCGACTTTGCCCGTCTGGACATAGTCGACAAAGCTCCAATGTAGATCCTTGCCGGCTCATTGGGGCGGCAATGTTAGGGTTTCTCGTCATGTGTGCATGATAACGAGATTTGGTGTGAGTTGTTTCAAATATGTTCAAGGGTTCAATCGCGACAATTGCGACTACAGGGTGCTGGTCCTTACGGGCACGTGCATGAAAAATTTCTCGCTGTCATCGACAAGGTCAAGCTGGCGAACCAACTTGTGGTTGGATGGTTAGGAGGACAGTGCTATCTCCAGCCCATGAGGTTTCAAGTCTTATACTTGATATGTGGTCGCATTTTCCTGGATTTATTTCCGGCCTTTCGATGATGTGTGTTCTGTCGGAGACGTTCCCGTCGATTATGGAGGCATTTGTGAAGAACTGGCATCTGTGCGTTTATAGGTGTAAGTGTATGTGAGTATGTATGAGCGTCTACGTCTGTACCGTGTTAAAAAAAGACAAGGTCAAAACTGACTCCGAAGAGAGGTGCGAGAATTTTTATTATGCCGAGGTGCTTTGTTTTAGGGAATCGTTTGCCAACGGCGCACCGGCCGAAGCTTCGGCCGGTCGCGTCCACGCGCAAACGCGCCCAGCGACCCACCTAACGACACGTAGGATGAGGGGCCCGCCCACGTGCGTCTTCTCCTTCCTGCCCTTTCTCTTCTTCCTCTCGGTCATCTCTCTCTTCTCTCTCCCCGTTGCCATGGTCAATCTGTCGCCCACGCCGGAGGCTTCCCAGGAACGCCGCCGTCATGGGAATCAGCCGATCTGGCCACCCTCGACCAGATCCGTGCGGATCCGCATGCATCGGAGCTCTGCCTACCTCCCCGGACCCGGACACGCCGGAGCTGCAGCCAGCCATGGCAGACTACAATCATCGGTGGAACCAGTTGTAGCAAATTCAATCATCGGGGGTAGCGAAAATCTACTACGGTTGCAGCAAAACGACGATGGCCATGGGCAGGCATGGGAGCTTGGTGGAGCAGCACAAGTAGCTGTGATAATGGTTGTAGCAAATTTCAACGCCGTTTGTACAAAACCAAACTATGGTTGCAGCAAAACGGCGACATCGTCATCGCGGGTTCACAGCTAAGACAATAAGTTTGAAGCTTTTTTCATTGCCCGTTGTAGCTTTTGTAACTGCCGGTTGCAGCTTTTTCGTTTGTCGTCCATGGGTACGGCTCCACAGTTGAAGCTTTTTTCATCGTCGGATGAAGCTTTTTTCGTCGCGAGATGAAGCTTTTTTTGTCACCGGTTGTAACTTTTCTTTGGTCGTTCATAGTTTCCGTCGTACGAGTTGAAACTTTTTTCATAGCTAGTTGAAGCTTTTTTCGTCAGCGATTGTAGCTTTTTCCGTCGTCGGTTGCAGCACTGGGCATATTCCCCCGGGGCTTGATTTTTTGTTGCAAGCGGGGGATGAGCACCAGCGAGCAGACCGGCGAGCACGCCGGTGAGCTCCGGTCGTCGCCACCGGAGCTACAACGGTTGCCACGGAGGCTACAACCGCAGGGGTAGGCTGATGCATGGGCGAAGCCGGTGACGAGGACGGCTGCCAGGGCTGGGACCGGCGACCATGGCGGCCGGCGAAGACGGCCGGCGAGGGCGGCGAGGGTGTCGACGAGCTCGAGAGACGAGGAGGGCAGGCGGGGGGCTGACGACGAAGGAGAACGCGCGTGCCGGCGAGATGGGGTTCCTTTTCTCGTACGCGCTCGCGAGAGGAAGACGCCGCCCAGGGATAAGGATCCAAAGGCTCGGGGACGGGCCGATCTGACGGCTAGGGTGCGACCGGCCGAAACGTTCGGCCGGCGCACCGGCGCAGATCGTTGCCCTTTGTTTTATGGTGAACTTTTATAGATTTTTTCAAAAAATGAAATAAAATGAAAAGTTAGCAAAGTAGTGGGTAAAACATTTTTTGAAAGCAAGTGCTCTGCCGGCCTCCTGCTCCAGTCTCCACAGGGAACGTGCACCCTACGCAAATCCAGGATGCCGAACTTGCGGCCTGCGAAATGTCCAAAAACCCATCATCAACCTGTAAAATATACAGTTCGTACGATCAAAATCGAACGGATAATGTAAATCACAGCGACAAGCACCAGACATGGGTCAGGCGGCCAGGAAGGAACCCTAGAGCCTTCCGCTGCCAGTATAAATAAGGGAGCCATTCTGCTCGCCCGAACCCTCCTCTCAGTCCCCCTTTCTTCGCCCCGACCGCCGCCGCCGCCTCCTCCTCTCGGTTCCCTCTCCTTCCTTCGAGGTTAGTATCCCGACTTCCGAGCCATCTCCAGTGCGCTTAGATCTTCATCGTTGGAGCGAAGCTCCCGTGTTCTACGCTCATCTTTGGTAGCCTTCAATCCGCGAGCTGGTCGAGGTTTAGGCACTTTTTTCGCGGATGCATCGTTTGTTCGTATGGCGTTGAGAAGGATTTTCTCCATGCTCGTACTGTTGCCTCGATCTGTAGATTACAAAATTGCTAGAGCAGCCGTAAGCGCGAAATATTACCGAATCGTTTCGATACTTGGTTGAATCTGTCGGTAGATGGATAATTGTCTCAATTTCGTAGACTGATTTCGAGTGATTGCAAACTATCTGTTATAGATCTAGCCCGATCAGTTTGTAAATCGTCTTCGTGTCGTGTTTCCTGGATCTAGGCCTGCTGTCCGATAGCCTTGACTGCTGATATATTAGTGTTCCAGTTCATGCCAGTTCTTCGTTCTGGTCCGTTTTTGCCTAATTTTTCTGATTGATTGTGCAGTTTGCTTCAGCCATGGGTAAGGAGAAGACTCACATCAACATCGTGGTCATTGGCCACGTTGACTCTGGCAAGTCGACGACCACTGGCCACCTGATCTACAAGCTTGGAGGCATTGACAAGCGTGTCATCGAGAGGTTCGAGAAGGAGGCCGCTGAAATGAACAAGAGGTCTTTCAAGTACGCCTGGGTGCTTGACAAGCTCAAGGCCGAGCGTGAGAGAGGTATCACCATCGATATTGCTCTCTGGAAGTTCGAGACCACCAAGTACTACTGCACCGTCATTGATGCCCCTGGTCACCGTGACTTCATCAAGAACATGATCACCGGGACCTCCCAGGCTGACTGTGCTGTTCTCATCATCGACTCCACCACTGGTGGTTTTGAGGCTGGTATCTCCAAGGATGGCCAGACACGTGAGCACGCCCTCCTTGCTTTCACTCTTGGAGTGAAGCAGATGATCTGCTGCTGCAACAAGGTATCACTTGTTAAAACTCTTCATCCCTGAAAGGCCATGTATAGATGTTTGCTGGTTGGTAGACTTATTTGAGCTTGCTGTATGATCCATTGCTTGATTTCATATTGCTGCACACATGTTTTTAATGTAGTGGTCTAATTGTATGCTTGATTTGTACTCCCTCTATCCCAAAATATGAGAACGTTTTTAACACTACACTGGTCAAAAATGTTCTTATATTATGGGACGGAGGGAGTAGTACATTGGGATATGCCAGCTTCACCTGTAGTTTTATAAGATTCCATACTGTCTTTTGTTATCTCGTACTGCCATTCCTATGTTTTTTGGGTTCACTAGTTGATTGTTCTGCTGTTCTAAAGTTTATGCTCACTTTTTGTGATCAGTGCTGCTGTACAATTTCATTTTTGTTTATGCCTGTTCAAAGTAATCATGTCTCTTGCTGTTATCTGCTGGCAATATCTCACAGTGCCATCTTAGTTCTAAGTTTCATTTAACTAAAGGTGTCATTCTACTGCTCTTTGTTATCCTGTACTACCATCACTGCAGTTTTTTCGTGTAACTAGTTGATTGTTCTGCTGTTCTGAAGTTTATGCTCACTTAGTGCGATCAGTGCTGTTGTGCAATTTCTTATCTGTTTATGATTGTTTGTAGTAATCTTGTCTATTGCTGTTATCTGTTGGCAATATCTTACAGTGCCATCTAAGCTGTGAGTTTCATTTAACTAAAGTTGTCATTCTGCTTCTCATTTTTAGATGGACGCCACCACTCCCAAGTACTCGAAGGCTCGTTACGAAGAAATTGTTAAGGAGGTCTCTTCGTACCTGAAGAAGGTTGGCTACAACCCTGACAAGGTTCCCTTCGTCCCCATCTCTGGGTTTGAGGGTGACAACATGATTGAGAGGTCCACCAACCTTGATTGGTACAAGGGCCCAACCCTGCTTGAGGCGCTTGACCAGATCAACGAGCCCAAGAGGCCCTCAGACAAGCCCCTCCGTCTTCCCCTCCAGGACGTTTACAAGATTGGTGGCATTGGAACTGTGCCTGTTGGCCGTGTTGAGACTGGTGTCATCAAGCCTGGTATGGTTGTCACCTTTGGTCCCACTGGTCTGACAACTGAGGTCAAGTCCGTTGAGATGCACCACGAGTCTCTCCTGGAGGCGCTTCCGGGTGACAACGTTGGCTTCAACGTCAAGAACGTTGCCGTGAAGGATCTGAAGCGTGGTTTTGTTGCATCCAACTCCAAGGACGACCCTGCCAAGGAGGCAGCCAACTTCACCTCCCAGGTCATCATCATGAACCACCCTGGTCAGATTGGCAACGGCTACGCCCCAGTGCTGGACTGCCACACCTCGCACATTGCTGTCAAGTTTGCTGAGCTGGTGACCAAGATTGACAGGCGATCTGGTAAGGAGCTGGAGGCCCTGCCAAAGTTCCTCAAGAATGGTGATGCTGGCATAGTGAAGATGATTCCCACCAAGCCCATGGTTGTGGAGACCTTTGCTACTTACCCTCCTCTTGGTCGTTTTGCTGTACGTGACATGAGGCAAACTGTGGCTGTTGGTGTCATCAAGGGCGTCGAGAAGAAGGACCCAACCGGGGCCAAGGTGACCAAGGCTGCCATCAAGAAGAAGTAATTTGACAATTGATATCCAAATCACTGTTTCAGGCACCAAGCAGTTTTTAGTATTGGCTGAGTTTTGTTAAGGGCATTGTTCGTACTGGGTATATTTTAGCTGTTCAGCTGTTAGCGCTGCATATCGTGCCCTTAGTGGTGTCTGTCTTGTGCCTTCTACATACTGTCCTAATGTAAGCTTCGGTGAAACCTGGATGTTATGAGACTTGGTTGTGTCTTTTAATACTAGTTTGTTGAATTTTATCTGTGTAGATGCTTTATCTAGCATTTTTTGATGCATCTAAACGTTCTTTTGTTTTGAAGGTGTCCTTTTATTTACAAGGTAAACCATTTATTCCCACTACTGATGGTTCATTGGTGTATCCTCACCTCTGTTTCCTTGACAACGAAGATGTTACGCAGATACTCCATATTCCAACCAGTCACATTTCCACTACTTTTCTACTTTTTACTTCCGAGTGTAGCAGAACAATTTTTTCTAAGGTTCCACAAAAAGAGATGACATGCAGAATATGGTTTCATCAAATAATCAAAACTCGAATTGAAAGTCTTTTCAGCCACGGCGTGCCATTGGGCGGTGATCTATTGATGCAATTGGTTGCTCCACTCCGCTCTTTATCACTTAGTTTGACTGTTTGAGTACCAGTTATAAATTGCCGGTATCTTAGAATCAGATGTACTCCCTCCGTTCGGAATTACTTCTCGCATTGCAGAAATGGATGTATCTAGACGTATTTTAGTTCTAGATACATCCATTTTCGAGACAAGTAATTCCGAACGGAGGGAGTATATGATGCACTAAAGCATGGTTAACATTTGTCAATCCATGACGTAATGGAGTGTCATCAACTGCTAAACGCTCACGTTTAAGAATTGACACATGCTTCGCTTGCCAACAGTGAAGATTTGAGGTTTATGTGATGACATTGCACAAGTTAGTCGACATGTCAACCCTCTACATTGCACAAGTCAGTCACAAGTCAAGTAATACTGTTTTGGTTATCCATAGCTCTTAATATCTCTTAAGATCAGTCCATATCAAAAACGGGGAAATTTTATCACAATGACTAAATAAAAAGAGACAATAGGATTTGGGCTTCGCTATTCATGACAGTCTATCTGATAACGTTGCACAAATTAAATGGCATATTATCTCCACAACTCGTTATATTTCATCCCCAACAAACATTCAATTGATGTTCTTTCGATAATATGTATACCTTGCAACACTAGTCGATGACTGCGCGGGAGAGGGGGGGGGGGGGTGTCATGAATTGCTATTCGGGATAGTCTAAAGGACCTTTAAACGACGTCTGAAAACTAATCATGGCCAGGGAAACTTGCAACACATGTGATCTCATAAATGATCTTGATCAACTATTAATCCGGTAGATGAAATGAGGATATCAGCATTACGAAATAAGAGGAGACACTAAGATTCATGAATTGCTATTTAGGATAGTCTAAAGTACCTCTTTAAACAACGCCTGAACACTAATCATGGCCACGAAAACTTGCAACGCGAGTGAACTCACAAATGATATGAACTATTGATTGGCCAGATGAAAATCCACTTTCTTCCTGTCATTCTCTAAAAGTAGTAGATGGAGGCACTTCTAAATCATCCATATCACCCTTTGAAAAACTAAGGTCATACTCACATTAGTATGGTTGGGTTTATTATCATAATGCAACAACAATGTTGGTAAATAAAACTAATAATGCTGAGCTCACAATTTGTATTACAAAGTACTACAACAAAACTATAACTTAGCAACATATAAAAACACAATAAAAGATAATAATGAGTCCCTTTGTTGATCTGGGAACGGACAACAGAAAGGTTCTCAGCCTCTTTTCCCAAAGTGTGACCCCGAGTTATCGAACTCACCAGAGGACATGAACTAACGACAATAATTTCTACCAAGGTTTTGTGAGAGAATTACATTTCAGTTTTTAGACCGAATCCTTACCACCTTTGCTTCAGAAACACTTATGATAAAACACATGCATGAGTATGAGAACTTGATTCTTACCACCATATGTTTGTGATCGGGATCATCATGATCTTATTTTGTGCTTTGACGGACACCCGTTAAGACGTGCTTGCAACGACTTGAAGTGGGACATGTGTTCAAATTACGTCTTGGTCAGAACGAGCCCTGCATCAAGAGTCAGCCGTCTAATCGTAGGCCCTATCAGTCGTGCGGGGTTACCTCGGTAATTTTATGATAAGTCAGACAAAAGCATTGGCGTTTAATGACTACACCTCATATATTCCCAAGGATTGTCTTCACGCTATCATACTAAACCTTTCTGCCACTGGTGTTCAGAATAGCGCTCCACTTCCTCCTTGCTCCTAACCTCCTCATGGCTCGAACACTGCGACCATGGGTATGTGCAGGGTCGAGGAACACGAGAGACAACTGTGATGCAATTTTATTTCACACATACACGATGTTCATTCAAAGTCGTTCCATCGATCCTGGGTACGTGCAGGATGCGATACATGATTACAAGTATGGCTAACTTGGAGCTGGATTGCTGTAGTGGTGAAGATAGTGGTGGCTATGAAGACGAGACGGGAAATGACGTCAGGCTAGGGTGCCGGAGCCAAATCCGGCCGCTCTCGAGGTAGGGATCGTAATTTAGGTGTCTTGGAACGATGGTAAGAAGGAATTTTACCCAGGCTCGGTCTCTCTCGAAGAGATAATACCCTACACCCTACTTGTGTTTATTGCATTGGGCTATAGTACAAATTACAATTATCTACCACGAGATTGTTGTCTAATATTCTAATCATCCATCGACTAGCCTTGCCTCGGTTTATATAATGTACCGGAGGCCTAGAATTTAGAAGAGTCCTTGTCTTGTGCGCCAAGTCTTGTGGAGTCTTCCTTGTATGCGTCATGGGCTACCTGAAGTGGCCCAGGACGGAACCGACAAAGGGGGTCCTCAGCCTAGCCCACCTGAATGGGAGTCAACATGGGAAATACCCCCTAGGCAAGGACATCGACATAGGGTTTGTGAATGGCTTCTGGTCCAGAGATGGAGGTTTTCTGGAGATGCTCCTTAGCGAATCTGGTACAAGGCCCTTTATGAAAGTTGGAGGGTTGGACGCCACTATGCGACTGACACCTGGTACTGATATGTGTCCATCGTATCTACCTTCCCAAACACTTTTGCTCTTGTTTTTTTTTGAATATTTACTACGGAGCACCACATCCCTTTATTTCAAAAAGTTAAGACAAACAACTGTACAACAAGAGTCTAATGTTTAGAGGGTTAGCAAACCTACCTGCACCTAACTAGAATTACGGGAGGGTGTTAATCCAAGCCAAAAGTTGTTGCTTGGTGCTATCTCCAAGCCTATGTACAAGAAGAGAAATGTCATGTACAAATTTACATCTCCAAGTGGCAAAAGTTGCACGTTCCCCTCTGAAGGTTCTCCCATTCCTCAAAATCCAAATATTCCAGGCTGCCGTGAGCATAACCTCAAAGAAGAAAGGGTGTAGAAATGTACCCTTGGCCTGGCGGATGCATTGCTGGAAATCAGAACCATGAGACCAGACAATATTCAGGTAGTTCCATACTCTGCAGCTGAAGTTGCCTTGGAAGAACAAATCTGTTCTGTCTTCATGTACATAAGCATTATGTATAACACAAAGATTGTCTTCCTGCGGTGATCTCCAGTGCCTTCTAACCAACATATCCTTGGTGTTAAGCCTGTCAAAGAACAACAACCACCCAAATACATTGATTTTCATGGTACATTTACTCTACCATAGCCATTTGCAAGGTTGAGGGAGGTGAGAGTGCATGATATCATAAAAGCTCTTGGCTATGTAACTCCCAGATTTGCCAAGCCAGGCCCAAACATCTGGAAGCTATGGATCTCTATGAATATTCAATAACCAACCACTCGTACAATGAGCTTCTATACAAACGGTTTTAACCCCTTTCCGTGATGGCATTTTAAACTGTCGCCTTGCTAGTGTGGGCGATAGGGGGATCCTTCCCACACGACCCAGAACCGCTAGGAATAGGCCCTCTGGTAACACACACTGCGCAAAATGAGCTCGTGTGCATTCGGGCTAGCCATCGCATACAATTATACATGTGTTAGGACATGTCTCTCTCTAGTAGTTTTGGTGATTGATGACAATGCGTTTGCGGACTAATCGTGTGCGTTGAGTTTTTCAGAGATTCATTCTTTGGCACGAGACGATTATTTCCCCTCAGACCCTTAAGTGAAGACAGTGTAGTCTCTTTCGTTTCGGTTTTGGTGAACTTGAGTCATAGGAGACACCGTACTATCAAGAGGGGGCCCGCAATCGAAAGGCTTGTTGGGAAACGCGGTAATTTCAAAAAAATTCCTACGATCACGCAAGATCTATCTAGGTGATGCATAGCAACGAGAGGGGAGAGTGTGTCCACGTACCCTCATAGACCGAAAGCGGAAGCGTTTCAATAACGCGGTTGATGTAGTCGAACGTCTTCGCGATCCAAGTACCGAACGTACGGCACCTCCGCATTCAGCACATGTTCAGCTCGATGACGCACCTCGTACTCTTAATCCAGTTGAGGCCGAGGGTGAGTTCCGTCAGCACGACAGTGTGGCGACGGTGATGATGATGCTACCGGCGCAGGGCTCCGCCTAAGCTTCGCAACGGTATGATCGAGGTGTGTAACTATGGAGGGGGCACCGCACACGGCTAATAGATCAACTTGTGTGTCTATGGGGTGCCCCCTGGCCACGTATATAAAGGAGGGAGGAGGAGAAGGCCGGCCTAGGAGGGGCACGCCTATAAGAGGAGTCCAACTAGGATTCCCAATCCTAGTTGGAGTCCCCTTCCTTTTCCAAGAGGGGAGAGAGGGAAGGAGTAGGAGAGGGGGAAGGAAAGATAGGGGGGCGCCGCCCCCTCCCTAGTCCAATTCGGACTTGCCATGGGGGGGGGGTGCGTGGCTACCCCTTGAGGCCCTTCTCTCCTTTCCCGTATGTCCCATTAAGGCCCACTACTTCCCCCGGCGAATTCTCGTAACTCTCCGGTACTCCGAAAAATACCCGAATCACTCGGAACCTTTCCGATCTCCAAAAGCCTTCCTGTCGTGGGATTGTCATGGCAGATGTCCTCTTGCAAGGACTTAGTTGTGGAGCCATCGCAACTAGGAAGCTTAAAGGGGTTATCGGGACAAAGGACATGAGGGATTTATACTAGTTCGGCCCCTTACGGTGAAGGTAAGGCCTACGTCTAGTTGGGTTGGTATTGCTTGATGTTTCGATGACCAGGGAGCGAGATACGCTATGCCCGGTTCTCGATGAGTTGTTTCTTGTCCCTAAGCCGCAGGCGGGTCGTCCCCTTATATACACGGGTTGACGCCCTGCAGCCTATAGAGTCCCTGCCGGCTCATAGACAATGTCCGACTCGGTGACTAGTTAATTCTACCTTATGTTACAAGTCATGTCATCATGGCGGTTTACCACTATGGGCCTTAAGCCGCCTGTGGGCCTTAGACCCTTTATTGAACCGCCATCTTCCTGCTTGGTCTTGGGCTTCTTTCTGATGAGTCTTCTTTGCGTAATCCGGCCCCTCCTGGGTGGCTTACACAAATAGTTATATCCCCAACATTAGGCCCCAGATTGATTTGAACCGGTTCATATCAATCTTAAAATACCTTAAGAAATAAACCTTCAGCCTTCTGCCTTTGCAAAAGTTTTTAACCCGCCATGACGTCACCTTCTGGATCCGCGTTAACCCGTCGTGATGTCATCTTTACTTAAATTCATATTTTACTCCGCCATATCCTCCAACGGATCTTTGCTTTTACTGACCGTTCCGAAAACCGAGGCGTCGGGGCCGCTGGATAATGATGTTTGGTCTCCTCGTTTCTCGTGCCGTTTTAGTCGGTCTTCCCTTATAAATAAGCATGACCTAGGTCTTCCATTCTCCCCCCTTTCGATCATCCTCTTCCTCTCGCTGTGTCTCTGCCACCCGAGCTCCGCCGCCGCTGCCATCGAGCTCCTTGTCTTCACCGACTCAGGCCGCTGCATCAACCCGAATTTGACCAGAAATCAACGGTGAATCTCCGTAGCCCGTCCATATCCGTAAGTTCCCTTCTTTCCCTTTCTTAGATCTGCATTGGAGCTTCTTCGATCTCGTCGGTGTTCATCGCCGCCTGTTGCAAACCCTTGATATTTCTCTTTTCCCGTGCTCCTTTTTGATCTTTTAGATAGCTAGAACTACTGCAGTGGCTATTCCGCATCCATCTCGAATAGAAATAGATCTTATTTCCCTTGTTTAAAGGCCTCCTTCGAGTGTATGAACTTCTCTGTACTGGTTTTAGATCTAGAAATTTTTCTTTTCAGAGCAATTGTTTGATCCAAAATAATAGCTGAAACTTGTGAAACTTGTTTGTTCCATACTTAACCAAAAATCTGCACCTATTGACTCTGTTCAACCACGACAGTCTATACAGCCAGTTTTAAGATAATGATTCTGTTTAGTCAACCTTGCTTGCTTTCGGCGATTTAAGAAAATTTAACTGCCTTTGATACTTGTAGCGGCTTAAATACCATTGAATAATTACCCATATGTCATTACGCCCCTTCTTAAGCCGCCGCTTTGAATAATTTCACGATGTCTTCCTCCGGGTTATAAGTTGAACCGGAAATTTTTCTTTTGTCATAGGTTTCAATTTGCCTAATGGCACCCAAGGCTCCCAAACCTTCAGTGACCTGTAACTGGGTCAAGCCCGTCATTACAGAAAGCACTTTGTCTGATTTTGTGAAATCCGGCCATCTGCCCAAGAAGGAGGTCATGTCTTATCGGGCTCCTAACCCGTCAGAGGAGAAACCTCAACCCAAGGAGGGGGAGGTGATCGTGTTTACTGATCACATGAACCGGGGCTTCGCTCCACCCGATTCAAAATTCTTCAGGGATGTTTTGCATTTCTTTGATCTCAGACCTCAAGACATTGGGCCCAATTCCGTGTCAAATATTTACAACTTCCAAGTCTTCTGCGAGGTGTACCTTGGAGAAGAACCCAATCTACTTTTGTTCAGAGAGCTATTCTATTTAAACCGACAGAATGAACGTGCCAACGGGCCCAGTCTAGAACTCGGCGGCATCTCAATTCAGCGGCGGAGAGACTGCCTCTTTCCTTATGCCGAACTGCCCAGCCACCCAAAGGACTGGAACCAGACGTGGTTTTATTGCGAGGACACTTCTCCGGCTGACGAGAACCCTCTGCCCGGCTTCTGCACTCTGCACCTTGAATCAAATCACCCGCTGCCGGATAAGCTAACTGCTGTTGAACGTCTATCACTTGCCCCTACCATCAAGAAGATCAAAGCCCTCTTAGGCAATGGCTTGAGCGGTATTGATTTGGTGCGAGTCTGGATCTCCTGGCGGGTGATCCCGTTAAGCCGCCGCCCCGGCTTAATGTGCTCTTACACTGGCGAGAAGGATGACCCGCTGCGCCACAGTTCTGATGACTTACCAGATGATATGGTTGAAGTTACGACCCAGACCTTGTTGAAAGAAGGCACAATGACTAGTAATGCCTTTGGCTTACTTCCCTTCTGCAAGAAGAACCCGCCCCCCGCAGTGAGTCATCCTCCTCAATGAATACTCTTTACTATATTACACCTTGTTTTTACTCATAACCCCTTATCATTTTTTACAGGCCGATGACAACTTCTGGAAGGTCAAGTGTGACCATGAGGCGGCCAAACAAGCTAGAGCGGCAAAAAGAGCCGAAAGGAAAGCCGCCAAGACTGGAACTTCGAAGAAGAGGAAGCCAAGCGCTTCAGATATGTTTAAACTTGACGATACTGATGAAGATGAAGAAGAGGTAACTTCTAACTCCCTTGATTCTTTATCATCACCTTACTGACATTAAATCTTTCCAGGAAGACATGGGGAACAGCCAAGCCATCAAGGAAGAGGTAACTATAATCTCCTCCGACTCCGAGCCCCTGTCGCGTCAGAAAATTCGAAGAGTAACCCGGAAAGTAAGATTTTCACATCCTTTGGCTTACCAAGATCCTCAATTTCTTTTGAAGCAACAACAATTTGAAAGCTGGAGGCAGACCCTGACCAACAAGGATGTAGAGCTCTCCTCCGGCTTACCTGACGTAACCAGGAAGCGTCGGACTGAGGTTATTTGTGATTTACGTTCTGTTTTACCTTTGGCGGGTTTAATTCGTCAACCTCTCAATTCATCTGACTCCAATTATCAGGATACCTCTCCTTCCTCCGGCGAGTCTATGCAATCTAACATGCCGGCTTTCAAAACTGCCCCTGGGTAATGTAATTTTGTTTACCTTATGCTTTACCTTACTCATGCTTTTGTACTCATCCTTCTGCCTTTGTCCACAGCGTGCAAGTGAAACCCAGTAAGAGGGCAAAAAAGAGTAAGCCGTCCCAAGACCCGGTCGTGACTGAACCGGAGCTTGACAGTTCTACCCATCAGCCGCCGCCTGAACCAGCCTATGACATTCCAGCACCAACCTCTGATCCACCCGCCGAAGATACTCTCAACAACTTTGATAACCCGGAAGCTCCTAGTCCGGCCAAGACAATTGATCCAGAAATTGAGATTTTGAAGACTCAGTTTGTTGAGCCGGGGCAGCCCCACTGTCCTTGCCAAGTGCTCTGCCAAGGAGGAGCTTCTGGAACGCCAAAAGGCCAAGCTAGACATTGCTGATTATACTCATTTGAGCATTGGAGAGATAGTCTCTGGCTATCTCAATCAAGTACATAGCAGCCGTGACCTGGAAATTGACATGGTGAAGCAAATACAGCAAAAATCTGAGGTATAACTTATGCTACTTTTCTTAATCGTACTTACTGTATCAGCCCCCAAGTCTATTGCTTATTAATAAATATGCTGTAGACTTAGAAAACTGCTTAGCACTGCTTTGTCCGGCTTAGAAAGAAGATATTTAACCCAGTTGTAACATGATACCTTGAACTTGCGATACACGTTAGCCCCCAAGTGTCAAGTATCCTTGCTTGCAAAGTGCTTGGGACTTAATTTCCATGAACCGGCATTGTAAGTTAAAATTCTTCAGCATACATTAGCCCCCAAGTGTCAAGTATCTTTGCTTGCAAAGTGCTTGGGACTTAATGTTATCTTACCATGATCCTGACTATAACCCGACATCAATGCAGGCCACCATAAGTCAATTTGAGTCAGAGATTGTTGACCCGAAGAGCCGCCTGGCGGCTCAAGAACTTGAAATCCAAAAGGCCAACTCCAAATTTGAATTCAGCGTCTCTGAACAAGAGAAGTTGAAGAATAACTTTGAGGCGGAGAAGAAAATCTGGGCTGATGAGAAGACCTCACTAGTAACCCGGGTCGAGACAGTAGAAACATCACTTGCAGAAGCAACAGCTGAGCTGTCCAGCTTAAAGCGCCAGATATCTCAAATGGTCTCAGCAATCTTTGGTAAGTTACTATATATAACCTCAAATATTGCAATCCTTCCTTTGATGACTATTTTAATTGTTATCTCCGGCTTCACCTTATGTTTATGAACGCAGGACCCAGGAGCACAAACCTCAAGCAGAACATGTTGATCAAACTGAAAGTGGTTTACACTCTAGTGGAGCAACTGTACACCGGGTCACAACGTGCTTTGGCCGTTGTGGCTTTATCAAATGACGTTCCTCACCTCATGCAAGATGTGCTAAAGCGGCTTGCCATGCTACCTCAGCGGGTCCAAGAGCTAAGACGGGCATCTGCCAGAGCCGGGGCTATAGCCGCATTGAGTCGGGCCAAGGCGTGGCTTCCAGAGTTAGACCCGGCAGACATTGCTCTTGGGTATCCCAGCTTGAAGGAAGATGACTCTTTATTCAACGAGACAGACTTCACCGCCTGTGTGAAAGACATACGTCCTGTGGCTACTCTCATTGGGAATGATACTGACCTTACCAAACATCAGCCGGGCTATGACAGTGAGAACCGGAGAATTCCAACACCTCACTATGATGAAGTCAACCTGATCCCTCCAACTCGTAAGCATACCTTTGCCCCTGAAGTGGACCCAGCCGGTTTAATAGAGGATGAAGCTGAGTTTGAAGCCTTGAGTGGCATTGACTGGGGCTCGTCAACCTTCCAGGACAGGGCAGCCGATGGAGAGGCAGAGAAGGATAACCCGGAATCTTCAAGCCCACCAAAGGAGTGAACCGCCAGGCGTTTATGACTTTGCGAAAACAATGCTTCATTATTCAGACTCGGGGAGTCTTGTAATAGGGTAGAAAAACCTCTCAATTTTTGTCATGCCTTCGCGCATGTTTATGGCGCTTAATACTTTCATAAGCCGCCATCGCTATATACTTCCAGCTTATGTTGGTATTTTATTTCCTTGATGTTAAAAATTTGCTTGCCTTACCCTGCATATAAAACAAGCAAAAATTCCCTTGGCGATTTATCGCATTGGGGGTCACATAAGGTATTGATAACCCGGAGTGTGAACCAAAACATCATATAAAGGCCGGTTTATGATTATATTTGTTAAACATAATCACAATAGCATACGTGTAATCCTTTTGGTAATCTCGCCGGTTTAAGTGACCTAAATCATGAGGGTAAGTTTAACTCCTGAAAGTTGGCACATATGATGTTCACTTGGCCCTTAACAACTAAAGTGACCAATATTAAACCGATGGAACAAGAACTCCATAGTACTTTCGAGAAAGGCCTCACGATAGTCGAACATTTACACTTACAAAGTATGATGAATAATAAACAATATTTAAAAGGCCTCTGATTCGAATACGATCAGTGAACCATTCCAAAGGGGTTAAGCTAAGAATCGAATACGATCATATAGCCCCCAGTGGCTTTGGCGATGCCGATCAAGTGGGTATCGACAGCTATGTTCTCTTTGGTTCGAATATGTGACGCCCCCAATTCAATCGTACACTAATCATGCACGCAAACGTGTACGATCAAGATCAGGGACTCACGGGAAGATATCACAACACAACTCTAAAAACATAAATAAGTCATACAAGCATCATAATACAAGCCAGGGGCCTCGAGGGCTCGAATACAAGTGCTCGATCATAGACGAGTCAGCGGAAGCAACAATATCTGAGTACAGACATAAGTTAAACAAGTTTGCCTTAAGAAGGCTAGCACAAACTGAGATACAGATCGAAAGAGGCGCAGGCCTCCTGCCTGGGATCCTCCTAACTACTCCTGGTCGTCGTCAGCGGGCTGCACGTAGTAGTAGGCACCTCCAGTGTAGTAGTCGTCATCGACGGTGGCGTCTGGCTCCTGGGCTCCAGCATCTGGTTGCGACAACCAGAAAGAAAGGAAAGGGGGGAAAGGGGGGAGAAAGCAACCGTGAGTACTCATCCAAAGTACTCGCAAGCAAGGAACTACACTACATATGCATGGGTATATGTGTAAGGAGGCCATATCAGTGGACTGAACTGCAGAATGCCAGAATAAGAGGGGGATAGCTAATCCTGTCGAAGACTACGCTTCTGGCAGCCTCTGTCTTGCAACATGTAGAAGAGAGTAGATTGAAGTCCTCCAAGTAGCATCTCCAAGTAGCAACTCCAAGTAGCATCTCCAGTAGCATCGCATAGCATAATCCTACCCGGCGATCCCCTCCTCGTATCCCTGAGAGAGAGCGACCACCGGTTGTATCTGGCACTTGGAAGGGTGTGTTTTATTAAGTATCCGGTTCTAGTTGTCATAAGGTCAAGGTACAACTCCAAGTCGTCCTGTTACCGAAGATCACGGCTATTCGAATAGATTAACTTCCCTGCAGGGGTGCACCAACTTACCCAACACGCTCGATCCCATTTGGCCGGACACACTTTCCTGGGTCATGCCCGGCCTCGGAAGATCAACACGTCGCAGCCCCACCTAGGCACAACAGAGAGGTCAGCACGCCGGTCTAACTCCTATGGCGCAGGGGTCTGGGCCCATCGCCCTTTGCACACCTGCACGTTGCGAACGCGGCCGGAAGCAGACCTAGCCTAGTGGCATTCCAGTCCAATCCGGCGCGCGCCACTCAGTCGCTGACGTCACGAAGGCTTCGGCTGATACCACGACGCCGGGATACCCATAACTACTCCCGCGTAGATGGTTAGTGCGTATAGGCTCGTAGCCAACTCAGATCAAATACCAAGATCTCGTTAAGCGTGTTAAGTATCCGCGAACGCCGACGAGGGCCAGGCCCACCTGTCTCCTAGGTGGTCTCAACCTGCCCTGTCGCTTCGCCACAAAGTAACAGTCGGGGGCCGTCGGGAACCCAGGCCCACCTCTACCGGGATGGAGCCACCTGTCCTTTCAGCCCCCATCTCCGAACAGTATCACAGGTAATGTAACTGTGTAAAATATATCGTATATGCCCGTGATCACCTCCCGAAGTGATCACGGCCCAGTAGTATAGCATGGCAGACGGACAAGAGTGTAGGGCCACTGATGGAACACTAGCATCCTATACTAAGCAGTAGGATAGCAGGTAATGGTAACAACAGTAGTAACAAGGACAGGCTATGCATCAGGATAGGAATAACGGAAAGCAGTAACATGCTACACTACTCTAATGCAAGCAGTATAGAGAAGAATAGGCGATATCTGGTGATCAAGGGGGGGGGGGGCTTGCCTGGTTGCTCTGGCAAGAGAGAGGGGTCGTCAACTCCGTAGTCGAACTGGGCAGCAGCAGCGTCGGTCTCGTAGTCTACCAGAGAGAAGAGGGGGAAGAAACAATGAATACCTTGCAAACAAGGGCATATCGATGCATGACATGACAAGTAACGGTGCTAGGGGTGCCCTAACGCGGTATGAGGTGATACCGGTGAAGGGGGAAAACATCCGGGAAAGTATTCCCGGTGTTTCGCGTTTTCGGGCAGAGGAGCCAGAGGGGGAAAGTTGCGAGTTGGATAGGTTAGGAATGTGTGGCGGACGAACGGGCTGCGTATCCGGAATTGTCTCGTCGTTCTGAGCAACTTTCATGTTGAAAATATTTTAATCCGAGTTACGGATTAAAAGATATGATTTTCTAAAGATTTTAATAATTTCTGGAATTTAATTAATTACTTAAATCTAACATTATCCAAAACAGTGTTTGCTGATGTCATCATGACGTCAGCATGATGTCAGCAGTCAACAGGGGCGTTGACTGGTCAAACTGACGTGTGGGTCCAGCAGGGCCCACCTGTCATACCCTGTTTAGGCTAATCAGGTTTTAGCTAAACTAATCACAGTTTAATTAGACTAATTAGTTAATATGATTAATCTAATTATGATTAATTAATTTAATTAATTCCTTAATTAATTAATTAATTAATTATTATTATTATTAATTTTAATTCCCTTCTTTTTTTTAATAAAACGTTCTGGGGCGGGGCCCCATGTGTCTGTGGCCCAGAGGGCATCGGACCCCACCCGGCAGTGGCCCAGGAGGCCGACCGGGCGCGGGTGCGGGCGCTCGCCCGAACGGGCGTGGGCGCTGCGGGCGCAGCCCAGCAAGGCGTCGCGGGTCGCCGGTGGCGACGGCGAGGCCATGGCCGGAGCGGGGCGCGCCGGCCGTGGTCTGTGGAGAGGCGGCTGCGCGGAGGAGCGCTGGGGGCCGGAGGTGAGGGGATGGGGTTCAGGGGCCGGCGTCGCCGGAGGGAGAAGAGGCCGGGGGGGCGATTCGGTGGAGGACCGGCGACGACGTGCAGGGGACGGCGCAGGGGCTCGGGAGGCGGGACGAGGCCCGCGCGTGAGGGAGGGGAGGCGCGGCTGTGCGGGGCCGGTGCACGTGGCCGAGGCGACCAGGGGGGGGGGGGGGAAGGGCGCGGCGGCCACGGCAGGGGAGCCGCACGGGGAAGCGGGGAGGGGCCGGGGGCGGGACGGCCCGGCGCGGCACGGGCGACGGTGGCGCCGGAGCACGTCGAGCGGCGACGGCCGAGGCGACCTAGGGGGAGAGGGGGAGCGAAGGGGGGAGCTCACGGGGGGGGGGGGGGGGGCGTAGGGTCTAGGCAGCGTGCTCGGGGGCGGCCGGAGAAGACCGGCGAGGAGGAGGGCGAGGAGGCGGCGCTCGACGGCGATGTGGTCCCGGCGAGGTGGGAGACGGGGTCGGATCCGAGGCGACGAGGGGGCGTCGGGCGTGCGGTGAGGGGGGGCGCCGGCGTCCTGAGTGGCCGGTCGGGGAGGGGGGGGGGGAGGACGGGGCGGCGTCGGGTGGGGGTGGGGCGCCGGCGTCGGGGTCGACAGGATCGGGGCCGATCCCGATCCGGATCGGTGGGGGGGGGGAGACGGGGATCGAGGGGGAGTGGGGGGGGGGGGGCGTCGGCTAGGGTTTCGCCGTCCGCGGGGTTATGGGAGTGAGGGGGGGGGGGGCGGATGGGCCATGGGCCGGTCGGCTGGGCCGGTTGGCCCAGTTGGCCAGGGGGTTTTCCCTCCCTGTAGTTATTAGGTTTATTTTTCTTTTCTTATTTTTCCTTTTTTGTTTTAATTCATTTTAAAATATTCAGACACTTTATATAAATGTGTGCACCCCACCATAATTAACTATGTAATATTTGACAACCCCCGAACATTTTAGTTTTGATTTTTTTTTTGAAAACTTTTATTGCCATCAAAATTTTGATTTGAATTTCGAAACCGTTTTGATTTAACCCGCGGTTAACTACAGTGACAGAGGTGACGTGGCACCATCAACGTGAGATTACTGTAGCATGATTATCCGGGCATTACAAATCTCCTCCACTACAAGAAATCTCGTCCCGAGATTTAGGAGGTAGAAGGAAAGAGTGCGGGGTATTCATCACGAAGACGATCCTCGCGTTCCCAGGTGGCTTCGTCTTCAGAGTGATTTGACCACTGGACTTTGAGGAACTTGATCGCCTTCTGACGTGTGCGGCGTTCGGCTTGGTCGAGAATGCGGACCGGATGCTCTTTATAGGAGAGGTCCTGTTGCAATTCGAGCACTTCATGGTCCACTGCTCGGATTGGGTCCTTGAAGCAACGGCGGAGCTGTGATACATGGAACACATCGTGAACCTGAGAAAGGTTCGGCGGAAGCTCCAGTTGATATGCCACTTTTCCACGCCTTTCGAGAATAGTGAATGGGCCAATATAGCGAGGAGCTAACTTGCCCTTGATCCCGAAGCGGTGAGCACCCTTTATTGGTGTGACTCGAAGATAAGCCTTTTCGCCAGGTTGATAGACCATGTCCTTATGTTTACGGTCATAATTACTCTTTTGGCGTGACTGAGCAGTCTTGAGATTCTCGCGAATAATGCGGACTTGATCTTCGGCATGTTGGATAATATCCGGACCAAAGAGTGGACGTTCCCCAGTTTCTGACCAGTTCAGAGGGGTTTGGCACTTTCGTCCATATAACACTTCGAAGGGGTCCATCTTCAGACTAGCTTGATAGCTATTATTATAAGAGAACTCAACATACGGGAGAGATTCCTCCCATTTCTTGCCGAAGGAAATAACACAAGCTCGAAGCATGTCTTCGAGAATTTGGTTGACACGTTCAACTTGCCCTTGTGACTGAGGATGAAACGCAGTACTGAATGTCAGATGAGTTCCCATAGCTTCTTGAAAACTTGACCAGAATCTTGAAGTGAATAAGCTGCCACGGTACGAACTGATAACCAGCGGAATACCGTGAAGTGAAACAATTCTGGACATGTAGAGAGTTGCAAGCTGACTAGCAGTGATCGTTTCTTTGACTGCCAGAAAATGTGCAACTTTAGAAAGTCGGTCAATGACGACAAGAATAGCATCATTACCCTTTTGCGATTTGGGAAATCCAGTGACGAAGTCCATTTCAACATGGTCCCATTTCCATTCAGGAATAGAGATAGGTTGCAGAGTTCCAGCAGGCCTTTGATGTTCTGCTTTGATACGACGGCAAACGTCACACTCAGCAACATAGCGAGCAATGTCTTGCTTCATATTAGACCACCAGAATCTTTGACGAATGTCCTGATACATCTTTGTACTACCAGGATGGATACATAGGGGCGTATCATGAGCTTCTTTCATAACCTTCTGAGTCATATCCAGGTTTTCCTTCTTACACGGCACGACTAGGCGGCCTTTGAAGTACAAGGCGCCATCATCAGCAATAGTGAAGAATGAGGGCTTTCCTTCTTTGAGGTCGCGCTTAATCTTGTGGACTTCAGAGTCATATCCCTGTATTGTCTTGATGGAGCTCACGAGATCGGGTTCGACAGCCAGGGTATAGAGGGAGCCCTGGGAAACAACACGGAGATTCATCTTGAGAAACTCCTCAGGAGGGGGAGCGAGTGCACCCGGAGGAACAATATGGAGGTTTAGCTTTCTGAATTCTTCAACAAGTGAGGGCTGCACTTTGTGAATCTGGAGGTGGTTGCAGTAAGACTTGCGGCTCAAGGCATCAGCCATTACATTAGCCTTGCCTGGTGTATAGGAAATACCCAAGTCAAAGTCTGCAACAATCTCCATCCATCTCTGCTGACGGAGGTTCAGGTCTGGCTGAGTAAACAGATACTTCAGACTTTGGTGGTCAGTGAAGATCTCGCAACGATTACCGAGAAGGTAATGTCGCCACTGCTTCAGTGCATGAATGACAGCAGCAAGCTCGAGGTCGTGAACTGGGTAGTTCTCTTCGTGAGGGCGCAATTGCCGAGAGGCATAAGCAATAACTTTGCGGTCTTGCATTAGGACACAGCCTAATCCTTGACGGGAAGCGTCGCAGTAAATGACGAAGTCCTTCTTAGTATCAGGAGGAGCTAGTACTGGGGCAGTAGTCAACTTGTCTTTGAGTGCCTGGAAACTTTCCTGACATTTATCTGTCCATTGGAACTTGACGCCCTTATGCAACAGGTTAGTCAGGGGCCTGGCAATCTTGGAGAAGTTCTCGACGAATCGACGGCAATAGCTGGCAAGACCGAGAAAACTTCTGACTTGCTTGACATTCTTCGGAGGAGTCCAATCGAGAATAGCCTGAACTCATTCAGGGTTAACGGCAATACCATCCTTAGAGATGACATGTCCAAGATAGGTTACTTCGGGAAGCCAGAATTCACATTTAGAGAACTTGGCGTATAGCTGATGCTCTCGTAACTTTTCCAGCACAAGACGAAGATGTTCAACATGTTCTTCTTCATTCTTGGAATATACAAGGATATCATCCAGATAAACCACGACGAACTTGTCGAGGTAATCCATGAATATATAGTTCATCAGACGAGAGAAGGTGGCTGGGGCATTGGTTAATCCAAAAGACATAACAGTGTACTCGTATGATCCATAACGAGTCACAAAGGCGGTCTTGGGGATATCCTCCTCACGAACACGGATCTGGTGGTAACCCAACCTCAAGTCGAGTTTAGAGAACACTGATGAACTAGCCAGTTGATCATACAGATCATTGATCCGAGGAAGAGGATACTTATTCTGAATGGTAGCTTGATTTATAGGACGGTAGTCTTGGACCAATCGGTTTGTCCCATCCTTCTTCTTGACAAAGAGAGAAGGTGCTCCCCAAGGAGAGCAACTTGGGCGAATGAAACCACTTCGAAGAGATTTGTCGATTTCCTCCTTAAGCTCAAGGAGTTCATGCGGCGGCATCTTGTAAGGTCGTTTGGCTATAGGAGTGGTGCCTGGTTTCAAGTCGATGACGAATTCGACAGCTCTAGCAGGGGGAATCCCTGGGAGTTCTTCAGGAAAGACGTCGAGGAAGTCACGAACGACGGGAATGTTTTCAATGCCCTCGAGTGGTGCGGCGTTCAATGCATTCAATGCATAGAGCCTTGCCTCGGCATTCTGAACCAAATGGGCATTGTAGCTTATTATTTCATCAGAAGGGTGTAGCAGATGGACGGTCTTGGTGGCGCAAACGATAGAAGCAGTATGCGCCTTTAACCAATTCATTCCCAGAATGAGATCAATGCTACAGGACTTCAATACAATGGGAGAGACAAAGAATTCCAGTCCTTCGATTTCAACAGGAACGTCGTGACTAACCATAGAGGTTTGACATTGGCCCGCAGGGGTGTGTACCACTAGCGGAGCGTTCATATCTTCGTATTTAATGCCATGCATGAATGCAAATTCTGCCGATATGAATGAATGCGATGCTCCTGTATCAAATAAAACGGAAGCCGGTACTGAATTTACGAGGAGTGTACCCATCACAGTAGCAGGCTGGTCTTGAGCTTCGTTCAGATCAACATGGTTGGCATGAACACGACCATATGACTTGGCATTGTTGTTGCGGGGCTGGTTGTTTCCACGGCCAGTTGCTGTAAGGGCCAGTTGATTCTGTTTCTGGTTGCATTCCCTAGCACGGTGCCCTGGTTGACCACACCTGAAGCACAAACCATTCTCGGGAGTAGGAACAGGAGCTCGGGGTGGTGGAGCTGGAAGCCTCGGCTGCCTAGTTGGAGCAGTAGGCAGACGAGGTGCAGCATAGGACTGCCTTGGGGCAGGTGCATTCGGCTGGTACATGCTGTTGGGAATCCATATCTTGCGCTTCTGCGAGGACGGGCCCGAAGATGAGCCCGTGTCATGGCTGCGCCTGTGAGAGCTCTGGTATTCCTGCAGACCAGTCTCGACATTGATGGCCTTGTTCACCAAGGTGGCGAAATCGGCAAAGTCGTGCACTAGAAGTGCGAGCTTGATGTCAGCTTGAAGGCCGTCAGGGAACTTCTCCTGTCTGCGTGCATCAGTGGCAATGTCCTCTTCAGCATAGCGAGACAAGTCCAGAAACTCTCGCTGATAAGCTTCAACAGTCTTGTTGCCTTGGGTGAGGTTGTGGAACTCACGCTTCTTCCAGTCCATGACTCCTTGAGGGATGAAGCGGGCACGGAAAGCAGCCTGGAAGTCTGGCCAGGTGATGATTGTCCCAACGGGCAGAGTACGCATGTGGCTGTCCCACCATTGAGCTGCGGGTCCCTTTAGGAAGAAGGAAGCAAAGGTGACATAGCTGGCAGGGGCTACATCAGCAGACTCCATCTCGTAGGTGATATCACGGAGCCAGTCATCAGCATCCAGTGGCTGGGTTGAGCTGCGGTACACGCTTGGGTTGAGGCGAACGAATTCCTGCAGAGTTACTGTGTTTGGCTGCTGATTCATATTGGGGCGAGGAAACTGAGCCATCATGTTCTCCATGAACTGGCGATTCATCTCAAGCTGTTGGATCATACCAACCATGTACTCAGGCGGTGGTGGGAAGTTGCCACCACGACCATGACCAGCTGGTCTAACCATCCTGCTAATGTATAACAGGGGTAGTTCAGCATTTGAGAAATTTGCAAAGGAAAATAATCATTCATGATGAAACATGCTTAATGAAAGCAGCACGATAGTTACTACATAGTAGTCGGCATATCTTACAAAAGAGATCATGCATAGAGTGCGGTACACAGAGTTCAGTACATAGACTAAGACATCATAGGCGGCACGCAGGCTCGCGGCGAATGCAACTAACACTAACAAGCCAGCCTACATTAGTCCCACGCGGTACTACGGAGGTAGCTGTAGCCTGAAAGCTGGTAGTGTGGCATCGGAAACTCCACATCAGTAACCTGGGGTCCGCGGATACTCTGGTGCGGAACCCGATGCTCCAGTGGCAGAAGAGGACCAAGTGCGGGAGAGTAGCCTCCCACCTCTGGCCAGCCGACACCCTGGGGCATCACGGTCCTGGCTGGGTAGATCGCAGAACGAGGCAGCTCTCTGGATCGGACAAAGGGGTGCAACAGTGTTAGAGCATGATAAAGGTGCTGACGAGTGGTGTACAACTCGTGGCGAAGAGCTCGGTTAGCTCGATCCAGCCCATCAACATGCAGAACAAAGTTCTGATGGTAGAAGGGCTCTCGGGTGACAGTGGAGTAGGCAGCAGTGTAGTAACCCTCCTCACCAACATCAGATGCGATAGCAATGTGCCGGAAGGGGGAGGTGTCCAACTCCCGATACTCTCCACGAAGACGTGTCAGAGCAGCATAAGCAGCATCGTGGACTGCCATATCGATAGTCACCCCAACACCATGTGCGGTGTGCAGCATAGTAGTGGAGTCATACTCCCGAGAGTAGAGGTGGACGATGGCACGGTACTGCTCCTGGTTAAAGTCCTGGTACTCCTCATAGACGGTGTACTCAGGGTGCCAGCGATATCCCAGATAGGTCATCATATCAGCTAGCACGGCAGGTGATCCCGAGGCACCAATGGCCGTCGTGTGGCGGACGACCTGCCTCGTGGGTTCCATCTGAAAACAAAGATGTTTCAAGGGAGTCAATGATAGTGTGGAAATCGTCCAAAATACTATTCCAAAGAGTACTATGGCTTTATCCAACTTTGGGGTGAATGGGGTCACGGGATCCTAGTGATAGTTAGTAAATTCGTTTAACCCGAGTAGAAAAGAGTTTAGAGTCCCAGAGTAAAGGTCGAGGAGTAAAAGATCCTAATACCACCCAAATGGCGACGTGAGCCCATAAGACTCACAGCCATGTTAGTAAAAGTCTTGCAACGTCTAGACTCGACTTCGGCCAAGGAGTGTGGAAGGGGATTCCTACAGGCAGTCGGCTCTGATACCAACTTGTGACGCCCCCGATTCAATCGTACACTAATCATGCACGCAAACGTGTACGATCAAGATCAGGGACTCACGGGAATATATCACAACACAACTCTAAAAACATAAATAAGTCATACAAGCATCATAATACAAGCCAGGGGCCTCGAGGGCTCGAATACAAGTGCTCGATCATAGACGAGTCAGCGGAAGCAACAATATCTGAGTACAGACATAAGTTAAACAAGTTTGCCTTAAGAAGGCTAGCACAAACTGAGATACAGATCGAAAGAGGCGCAGGCCTCCTGCCTGGGATCCTCCTAACTACTCCTGGTCGTCGTCAGCGGGCTGCACGTAGTAGTAGGCACCTCCAGTGTAGTAGTCGTCATCGACGGTGGCGTCTGGCTCCTGGGCTCCAGCATCTGGTTGCGACAACTAGAAAGAAAGGAAAGGGGGGAAAGGGGGGAGAAAGCAACCGTGAGTACTCATCCAAAGTACTCGCAAGCAAGGAACTACACTACATATGCATGGGTATATGTGTAAGGAGGCCATATCAGTGGACTGAACTGCAGAATGCCAGAATAAGAGGGGGATAGCTAATCCTGTCGAAGACTACGCTTCTGGCAGCCTCCGTCTTGCAACATGTAGAAGAGAGTAGATTGAAGTCCTCCAAGTAGCATCTCCAAGTAGCAACTCCAAGTAGCATCT
Source organism: Triticum timopheevii (assembly GCA_963921465.1). Lineage (NCBI taxonomy): Eukaryota > Viridiplantae > Streptophyta > Magnoliopsida > Poales > Poaceae > Triticum > Triticum timopheevii. Next base: position 429,252,755 of record OY997268.1, on the reverse strand, counting down.
CCAGTAGCATCGCATAGCATAATCCTACCCGGCGATCCCCTCCTCGTATCCCTGAGAGAGAGCGACCACCGGTTGTATCTGGCACTTGGAAGGGTGTGTTTTATTAAGTATCCGGTTCTAGTTGTCATAAGGTCAAGGTACAACTCCAAGTCGTCCTGTTACCGAAGATCACGGCTATTTGAATAGATTAACTTCCCTGCAGGGGTGCACCAACTTACCCAACACGCTCGATCCCATTTGGCCGGACACACTTTCCTGGGTCATGCCCGGCCTCGGAAGATCAACACGTCGCAGCCCCACCTAGGCACAACAGAGAGGTCAGCACGCCGGTCTAACTCCTATGGCGCAGGGGTCTGGGCCCATCGCCCTTTGCACACCTGCACGTTGCGAACGCGGCCGGAAGCAGACCTAGCCTAGTGGCATTCCAGTCCAATCCGGCACGCGCCACTCAGTCGCTGACGTCACGAAGGCTTCGGCTTATACCACGACTCCGGGATACCCATAACTACTCCCGCGTAGATGGTTAGTGCGTATAGGCTCGTAGCCAACTCAGATCAAATACCAAGATCTCGTTAAGCGTGTTAAGTATCCGCGAACGCCGACGAGGGCCAGGCCCACCTGTCTCCTAGGTGGTCTCAACCTGCCCTGTCGCTCCGCCACAAAGTAACAGTCGGGGGCCGTCGGGAACCCAGGCCCACCTCTACCGGGATGGAGCCACCTGTCCTTTCAGCCCCCATCTCCGAACAGTATCACAGGTAATGTAACTGTGTAAAATATATCGTATATGCCCGTGATCACCTCCCGAAGTGATCACGGCCCAGTAGTATAGCATGGCAGACGGACAAGAGTGTAGGGCCACTGATGGAACACTAGCATCCTATACTAAGCAGTAGGATAGCAGGTAATGGTAACAACAGTAGTAACAAGGACAGGCTATGCATCAGGATAGGAATAACGGAAAGCAGTAACATGCTACACTACTCTAATGCAAGCAGTATAGAGAAGAATAGGCGATATCTGGTGATCAAGGGGGGGGGGGCTTGCCTGGTTGCTCTGGCAAGAGAGAGGGGTCGTCAACTCCGTAGTCGAACTGGGCAGCAGCAGCGTCGGTCTCGTAGTCTACCAGAGAGAAGAGGGGGAAGAAACAATGAATACCTTGCAAACAAGGGCATATCGATGCATGACATGACAAGTAACGGTGCTAGGGGTGCCCTAACGCGGTATGAGGTGATACCGGTGAAGGGGGAAAACATCCGGGAAAGTATTCCCGGTGTTTCGCGTTTTCGGGCAGAGGAGCCAGAGGGGGAAAGTTGCGAGTTGGATAGGTTAGGAATGTGTGGCGGACGAACGGGCTGCGTATCCGAAATTGTCTCGTCGTTCTGAGCAACTTTCATGTTGAAAATATTTTAATCCGAGTTACGGATTAAAAGATATGATTTTCTAAAGATTTTAATAATTTCTGGAATTTAATTAATTACTTAAATCTAACATTATCCAAAACAGTGTTTGCTGATGTCATCATGACGTCAGCATGACGTCAGCAGTCAACAGGGGCGTTGACTGGTCAAACTGACGTGTGGGTCCAGCAGGGCCCACCTGTCATACCCTATTTAGGCTAATCAGGTTTTAGCTAAACTAATCACAGTTTAATTAGACTAATTAGTTAATATGATTAATCTAATTATGATTAATTAATTTAATTAATTCCTTAATTAATTAATTAATTATTATTATTATTATTATTAATTTTAATTCCCTTCTTTTTTTTAATAAAACGTTCTGGGGCGGGGCCCCATGTGTCTGTGGCCCAGAGGGCATCGGACCCCACCCGGCAGTGGCCCAGGAGGCCGACCGGGCGCGGGTGCGGGCGCTCGCCCGAACGGGCGTGGGCGCTGCGGGCGCAGCCCAGCAAGGCGTCGCGGGGCGCCGGTGGCGACGGCGAGGCCATGGCCGGAGCGGGGCGCACCGGCCGTGGTCTGTGGAGAGGCGGCTGCGCGGAGGAGCGCTGGGGGCCGGAGGTGAGGGGATGGGGTTCAGGGGCCGGCGTCGCCGGAGGGAGAAGAGGCCGGGGGGGCGATTCGGTGGAGGACCGGCGACGACGTGCAGGGGACGGCGCAGGGGCTCGGGAGGCGGGATGAGGCCCGCGCGTGAGGGAGGGGAGGCGCGGCTGTGCGGGGCCGGTGCACGTGGCCGAGGCGACCAGGGGGGGGGGGGGGAAGGGCGCGGCGGCCGCGGCAGGGGAGCCGCACGGGGAAGCGGGGAGGGGCCGGGGGCGGGACGGCCCGGCGCGGCACGGGCGACGGTGGTGCCGGAGCACGTCGAGCGGCGACGGCCGAGGCGACCTAGGGGGAGAGGGGGAGCGAAGGGGGGAGCTCACGGGGGGGGGGGGGGGGGGGGCGTAGGGTCTAGGCAGCGTGCTCGGGGGCGGCCGGAGAAGACCGACGAGGAGGAGGGCGAGGAGGCGGCGCTCGACGGCGATGTGGTCCCGGCGAGGTGGGAGACGGGGACGGATCCGAGGCGACGAGGGGGCGTCGAGCGTGCGGCGAGGGGGGGCGCCGGCGTCCTGAGTGGCCGGTCGGGGAGGGGGGGGGGGAGGACGGGGCGGCGTCGGGTGGGGGTGGGGCGCCGGCGTCGGGGTCGACGGGATCGGGGCCGATCCCGATCCGGATCGGTGGGGGGGGGGAAGAAGGGGATCGAGGGGGAGTGGGGGGGCGTCGGCTAGGGTTTCGCCGTCCGCGGGGTTATGGGAGTGAGGGGGGGGGGGATGGGCCATGGGCCGGTCGGCTGGGCCGGTTGGCCCAGTTGGCCAGGGGGTTTTCCCTCCCTGTAGTTATTAGGTTTATTTTTCTTTTCTTATTTTTCCTTTTTTGTTTTAATTCATTTTAAAATATTCAGACACTTTATATAAATGTGTGCACCCCACCATAATTAACTTTGTAATATTTGACAACCCCCGAACATTTTAGTTTTGATTTTTTTTGAAAACTTTTATTGCCATCAAAATTTTGATTTGAATTTCGAAACCGTTTTGATTTAACCCGCGGTTAACTACAGTGACAGAGGTGACGTGGCACCATCAACGTGAGATTACTGTAGCATGATTATCCGGGCGTTACAGAATATGACCTATGTTTGAACAAGAATCCCCCAAGTGACCATAAGAGTTGTTTAATGACGCTGATTCGAATACGATCCACGTCAGACCCAAAGGAGTTAAGCTATGATTCAAATATGATCAAGAAGCCCCAAGTGGGTTTGGCAGTATGCCAATCAAATGGGTATCGACAACTATGTTCTCTTTGGTTCGAATACGACCTATGTTTGAACAGGAAGCCCCCATGTGATCATGGCTAGATTCAGATATGACCATAAGTCGGACCAAAGGGAAAGCCGGATTCAGATATGATCCGCTCCCTGTTGGTTGTTTCCACCACCTGATAAAGAAGACATATAAACCTTTGAGGGTGAAAAGGACAGAGGTCCTGCTTTATTGCTTTATATAATATATACATCATCAGAATATATACATCTTGAGAGCCGGTGGCTCAAGTATAGTAAGGCCGAAGATGGGCGATATTCCACGGCCGGCGGGTCTCCTCCTTAGACTTACCTGACTCTTTGTGCTCTCGAACATCGATAAGGTAGTATGACCCGTTGTTCAGATTCTTGCTGACCACAAAGGGTCCTTCCCAAGGAGGGGAGCTTGTGCATATCAGACTGATCCTGGATGAGCCGGAGCACTAAGTCGCCTTCCTGAAAGGTTCTGCTTCTAACCCGGCAGCTGTGATAGCAGCGCAGGTCTTGCTGGTAAATCGCCGGGCGGGCTATTGCCAAGTCTCGCTCCTCATCCAACAAGTCAAGTGCATCCCGACGAGCTTTTTCGTTATCAGCCTCAACGTAAGCCGCCACGCGGGGTGAGTCGTGCCGGATGTCACTTGGCAGGACTGCCTCTGCTCTGTATACCATGAAGAAAGGTGTGTAACCTATAGATCTGTTAGGCGTAGTGTTGATGCTCCACAGTACAGAGGGTAACTCCTCCACCCAACAACCCGGAGTCCGCTGCAAGGGGACCAAGAGCCAGGGTTTGATACCCTTCAGGATCTCCTGATTAGCTCTTTCTGCTTGACGATTGGACTGAGGATGAGCAACAACCGAAACATCAAGCCGGATATGTTCTCGTTGACAGAACTCTTCCATGGCACCCTTGGAGAGATTAGTGCCATTATCAGTGATGATGCTATGTGGAAAACCAAAACGAAAAATCACCTTTTTCATGAACTGAACCGCCGTGGCTGCATCACACTTACTGACCGGCTCTGCCTCAACCCACTTTGTAAACTTATCCACTGCCACCAGGAGGTGTGTCTTTTTATCCTTAGACCTCTTGAAAGGTCCAACCATGTCAAGCCCCCAGACTGCGAACGGCCAAGTAATTGGAATCATCCTCAACTCTTGAGCCGGCACATGAGCTCGTAGTGAGAATTTTTGACATCCGTCACATTTGCTGACTAGATCCTCCGCATCAGCATGAGCCGTCAGCCAATGGAAACAATGACGGAAAGCCTTGGCCACAAGAGATTTTGAACCGGCATGATGACCACAATCTCCTTCATGGATCTCACGAAGTATCTCCTAACCCTCCGCAGGCGACACACAATGTTGAAACGCCCCAGTGACACTGCGATAATGTAACTCGCCATGAACAATTGTCATAGATTTGGACCGCCTGATGATTTGTCTCGCCAAGGTCTCATTCTCAGGCAACTCTCCCCGGGTCATATAGGCCAAATATGGCACTGTCCAATTCGGGATGACGTGAAGAGATGCCACCAGCTGTGCCTCCGGGTCTGGCACTGCTAGTTCTTCCTCTGTAGGTACCTTGACAGAAGGATTATGCAAAACATCGAGAAAGGTGTTAGGCGGCACCGGCTTACGCTGAGATCCCAACCGGCTTAAAGCATCAGCCGCCTCATTCTTCCTTCGATCAATGTGCTCCACTTGATAACCTTTGAAGTGCCCAGCCACAACATCTACTTCACGACGGTAAGCCGCCATAAGGGGATCCTTGGAGTCCCACTTGCCTGACACCTGTTGGGCCACGAGATCTGAATCGCCCAAGCACCTTGCCCGGCTCAAATTCATCTCTTTGGCCATTCGAAGACCATGGAGTAAGGCCTCGTACTCAGCTGCATTGTTAGTACAAGGAAACATAAGCCGGAGCACATAACAAAATTTGTCACCTCGAGGGGAAGTTAAAACAACTCCAGCCCCCGAGCCTTCTAACTGCCTGGACCCATCAAAGTGAATAGTCCAATATGTGTTATCTGGCTTCTCCTCAGGTGCCTGCAACTCTGTCCAATCATTGATAAAGTCCACCAAGGCTTGAGACTTAATAGCAGTACGTGGCATATACTTCAAACCATGAGGCCCAAGCTCAATAGCCTACTTGGCGACTCGTCCTGTGGCTTCCCTGTTCTGGATGATGTCTCCCAAGGGGGCAGAACTTACCACAGTTATAGGATGACTTTGGAAGTACTGCTTCAGCTTCCGGCTTGCCATAAACACTCCGTAAACAAGTTTCTGCCAATGTGGATATCTTTGTTTAGACTCAATGAGCACCTCACTGATGTAGTAAACCGGCCGTTGAACCGGATACTCCTTGCCAGCCTCCTTACGCTCCACCATGATGGCAACACTGACGGCTCGTGAATTAGTAGCCACATATAACAACAACGACTCTTTATTAATGGGAGTCGCAAGGACCGGTGGCTCAGACAACTGTCTCTTTAAATCTTCAAAGGCAATATCAGCAGCATCACTCCAGACAAAAGTGTCCGTTTTCTTCATCATCTGATACAACGGTAGGGCCTTCTCACCTAACCGGCTTATGAACCGGCTTAAAGCAGCAACATGACCCGCCAGTCGCTGAACATCATTGATGCACGCTGGTTTAGCCAGAGAGGTAATTGCTTTGATCTTCTCCGAATTAGCTTCAATGCCTCTGTTCGAGACCAGGAAACCCAAGAGCTTGCCTGCAGGTACACCAAATACACACTTGGCCGGGTTAAGCATCATCTTATAAACCCGGAGATTATCAAAGGTCTCTTTCAAATCAGATATCAAGGTTTCCTTCTCTCTGGACTTCACCATGATGTCATCCACATAAACGTGAACATTGCGCCCAATTTGGTCGTGGAGATAGTTCTGTACACATCGCTGATAAGTCGCCTGAGCACTCTTGAGCCCAAATGGCATAGATACATAACAGAAGGCTCCAAACGGAGTGATGAAAGCCGTCTTCTCCTGGTCCTTAACTGCCATTTTGATCTGATGATAACCAGAGTAAGCATCCAAAAAACTCAAATGCTCGCAACCCGCCGTAGCATCAATGATTTGATCAATACGGGGGAGAGCAAAGGGATCAGCCGGACAAGCCTTATTTAAGTCCGTGTAATCCACACACATCCACCAGGTGCCGTTCTTCTTGAGCACGAGCACCGGGTTAGCCAACCACTCCGGGTGAAAAACTTCAACAATAAACCCAACCGCTAAGAGCCGGGCGACTTCCTCTCCAATAGCTTTCCGTCTCTCTTCGTTGAACCGTCGAAGAAACTGCCTGGCCGGCCTATACTTTGGATCAATATTGAGAGTGTGCTCAGCGAGTTCTCTCGGTACACCCGGCATGTCAGAAGGTTTCCATGCAAGATGTCCCGGTTCTCACGGATGAACTCGATGAGCGCGCTTTCCTATTTAGGATCCAAATTGGCACTGATACTGAACTGCTTAGATGAATCACCTGGATTGAAATCAACAAGCTTGGTTTCAGCAGCTGACTTAAACTTCATCGCCGGGTCATGCTCGGTGGTTGGCTTCTTTAAAGAGGTCATATCCGCCGGGTCAACATTGTCTTGATAAAACTTCAGCTCCTCTGCTGCACAAACAGACTCAGCATAAGCCTTGTCGCCCTCCTCACATTCAAGGGCTACCTTTCGACTTCCATGCATGGTGATGGTGCCCTTGTGACCCGGCATCTTAAGCTGCAGATAAACATAACACGGCCGTGCCATGAACTTGGCATAAGCCGACCGTCCAAACAGAGCATGATATGGACTCCTGATTTTGACCACCTCAAAGGTTAATCTCTCAGCTCTAGAATCATACTCATCTCCAAAGGCCACTTCCAGTTCAATCTTGCCAACTGGGTAAGCCGACTTACCAGGAACCACTCCATGAAAAATAGTGTTGGACGTCTTCAAATTCTTATCAGTTAACCCCATGCATCGAAAGGTCTCATAATAGAGGATATTGATGCTGCTACCCCCGTCCATGAGTACCTTAGTGAATTTATATCCACCAACCTGAGGTGCTACCACCAAGGCTAGCTGACCCGGATTATCAACCCGGAGGGGGTGATCTTCCCTGCTCCATACAATGGGCTGTTCTGACCACCTCAAATAACGGGGAACCGCCGGCTCAACAGAATTCACGGCCCACTTATGGACCTTCCGATCACGTTTGCACAAGCTAGTGGTGAACACATGATACTGCCCACTATTCAGCTGCTTCGGATGGCTTTGATAACCCGACTGCTGTTGCTGTTGTTCCCCTTGACTAGATTGCTGTTGATTATAGCCGCCTTGATGTCCCTGAAAGCCGAAACTTGAACCGCCGCCCGGGCCATGAAAGCCGCCTGCTCCTGAGCCGCCGCCCGACCCATGATTGCCATCAAACGTGTTGGAATTCTTAAAAGCCTTCATGATCGTGCAATCTTTCCATAAGTTGGTGGCGGGTCATTCCCGGGTGCTGTGTCTCGGGCAAGGCTCATTGAGTAGCTGCTCAGAGATGGGCCTGACCCGCCAGATCGAGGGGGCGGTTTGCCCTTACATCTCTGATTGTTACCCTGTGCATTGGCGTTGGCTACAAACTCCAGGTTACCCTCCGCCTTACGCTTATTGCCTCCTTGATTCATCGGGTTATGCTGCCGACCCTTTCCATTGCCGTTCTTATTTCCCTTCCCTATCTTTTCCTCATCAGACGCGGGATCCTTGGTACTATCAGAGTCAGCGTATTTGACTAAAGCTGCCATCAGCGTACCCATATCGTTGCAATCACGCTTAAGGCACCCCAGTTTTTGTCTCAGCGGCTCAAAGCGGCAGTTCTTCTCCAACATTAGGACTGCAGAGCCGGCATCCATCTTATCAGATGAATGTATTATCTCCTTGACCCGGCGCACCCAATGAGTTGTGGATTCACCCTCCTCCTGCTTACAATTTGTCAAGTCCACAATCGACATGGATTGCTTGCAAGTGTCTTTGAAGTTCTGGATGAATCGGGCCTTTAGCTCTGCCCATGAATTAATGGAATTGGGCGGCAAGCCCTTTAACCAAGACCGGGCCGTTCCATCCAACATCATGGTGAAGTACTTAGCCATTGCCGCATCGCTGACCTCCAATAGCTCCATGGCCATCTCATAACTTTCGATCCACGCTCCGGGCTGTAAGTCGGCCGTGTAATTCGGCACCTTTCGAGGTCCCTTGAAGTCCTTGGGTAGGCGTACATTACGCAGAGCCGGCACCAAACAAGGAACACCGTCGGTTCTAGTAGCCACTCCCGTCTCAACGGAAGTCGTCGGATACTCTGGGAAATCTTGATGAGCCGCTAGCTGAGCCGCCCGCTCGTTCTCCTGACGTATTCGGTCTTGTACCAGGTTATAGCCACCGGGCTGGTTATGGCGCTGGGCATTGCTTGACAAAGCTTATGACTCCATGTGCTTGCTGTAACTTGGACTCTGGTTTTGACGAGGCGGTGGTAACCAAGGCGGAGGAGTCGAATGAATCCTGTCCCGACTATAAGAATAAGTCTCGTGCTGAGCCAGGGCCGTCTGGACAAGTTGTCTGATCCTCTGGGTCTCCACCATTGTCGGATCATCACCATCCACTGGGAGAGCCGCCAAACGCGCGGATGCTGCGATTAAGTTCTCCATGGGATTGGAAAAGTGACCTGGCGGTATCGGCCGTAACGGGGCGGTGCCATGTTCCCATGAGGAGGTGCCATCTCCCGAGGCTGAGCCGGTCCTCCTGTTCCAGCTGTCATAAACTGATTTGCATCTGGCGGGTTACTTGGGCCGGCTCCGGGTGTAGCAAAAAGATTCCGAGGATCATAAACCGGAGGTAAACAGGACTGGGTTTTCTGATGTCTCCTCCTCATCACCTTGTTAGACGCGTTCAGGCTCATCGTGAGCTGGAAGGCCTCCGACTGTAGCCGTTGTGCCCGTGCATCCAAAGCCGCCTGCTTTGTGGCCAACCTAGTGTCCTCAGCTGCCATGGCCTCCTTGGCCCGGGCTATCTCCTCACGCACCTGTGCCACTTCCACGTTATGCTCATCTTGATTTGCCGGAATGACTGTGGCGGTTAACAGGGCCGTAAGCTTATCCATGAGATCCATCAGTATCTGAGCCGGCGAGCGCACAAGGCCTCCTGCCCCGGCCGCTTCTGACCCGGACATTATTGCTGCAGCGGTTGTAGAGTTTTGGCCGAGTTGAGTCCCAGCCATGAAGACTCCTGCCCATCTTGGCGGCTCATAGGGGTCCGGAATATTGGGGCCATCGAAACAGCCCCCATGCATGCCATCTTGCACTTGATACAGCGAATTTGTTGAATCGGCGGACGAATCACTGTTAAAGAGGACGGCCATCTCACCACCATCTTCAGATACTTCAGAAAGTTCCTCTCCGTGGATGCAGCCCACGAAGGCACGCTTCATGACAGGTTGAACTCGGGTGGGTCTCGCTCGCTGAGCCGTCTCGACAAGGTCGGTGCAGTTGTCCGGCTCAGGGCCCGGCTCACCGATCCGGTCAATGAATACGTGGATTCCGCCGAAGGGGACCCGGTACCCATACTCAATTGAGCCGGCGTCGGGGCCCCAGCCTTCATCGTCGATGTAGATCTTGCCGCGATGACTCTTGGTCATCCAGCCCACTGCGTATCCCTTGATCCCTTCGAAGTTGTCCTTCAAGAACTCAAATCCACCGTGCGCTGGCCCCATGGTGGGCGCCAACTATCGTGGGATTGTCACGGCAGATGTCCTCTTGCAAGGACTTAGTTGTGGAGCCATCGCAACTAGGAAGCTTAAAGGGGTTATCGGGACAAAGGACACGAGGGATTTATACTAGTTCGGCCCCTTACGGTGAAGGTAAGGCCTACGTCTAGTTGGGTTGGTATTGCTTGATGTTTCGATGACCAGGGAGCGAGATACGCTATGCCCGGTTCTCAATGAGTTGTTTCTTGTCCCTAAGCCGCCGGCGGGTCGTCCCCTTATATACACGGGTTGACACCCTGCAGCCTATAGAGTCCCTGCCGGCTCATAGACAATGTCCGACTCGGTGACTAGTTAATTCTACCTTATGTTACAAGTCATGTCATCATGGCGGTTTATCACTATGGGCCTTAAGCCGCCAGTGGGCCTTAGACCCTTTATTGAACCGCCATCTTCCTGCTTGGTCTTGGGCTTCTTTCTGATGAGTCTTGTTTGCGTAACCCGGCCCCTCCTGGGCGGCTTACACAAATAGTTATATCCCCAACACTTCAATATATCGATCTTTACCTTTCGACCATTTTGAGACTCCTCGTCACGTCCGTGATCTCATTCGGGACTCCGAACAAACTTAGGTCATCAAATCACATAACTCATAATACAATGCGTTGTTCCCTTTGTCATCGGTATGTTACTTGCCCGAGATTCGATCGTCGGCATCATCATACCTAGTTCAATCTCGTTACCGGCAAGTCTCTTTACTCATTCCGTAATACTTCATCCCGCAACTAACTCATTAGTCACAATGCTTGCAGGGCTTATGGTGATGAGTATTACCGAGAGTTCCCAGAGATACCTCTCCGAAACACGGAGTGACGAATCCTAATCTCGATCTATGCCAACCCAACAAACACCTTCGGAGACACCTGTAGAGCACCTTCATAATCACCCATTTACGTTGTGATGTTTGGTAGCACACAAAGTGTTCCTCCGGTATTCGGGAGTTGCATACGGGAGTTGCATAATCTCATAGTCTGAGGAACATGTATAAGTCACGAAGAGAGCAATAGCAATGAAACTGTAATGATCATAATGCTAAGCTAACGGATGGGTCATGTCCATCACATCATTCTCCTAATGATGTGATCCCGTTCATCAAATGACAACACATGTCTATGGTTAGGAAACATAACCATCTTTGATTAATGAGCTAGTCAAGTAGAGGCATACTAGGGACACTATGTTTTGTCTACGTATTCACACATGTACTAAGTTTCTGGTTAATACAATTCTAGCATGAATAATAAACATTTATCATGAAATAAGGAAATAAATAATAACTTCATTATTGCCTCTAGGGCATATTTCCTTCAGTCTCCCACTTGCACTAGAGTCAATAATATAGTTCACATCGCCTTGTGATTTAACACCAATAGTTCACATCTGTATGTGATTAACACCCATAGTTCACATCGCCATGTGATCAACACCCAAGGGGTTTACTAGAGTCAATAATCTAGTTCACATTGCTATGTGATTAACACCCAAAGAGTACTAAGGTGTGATCATGTTTTGCTTATGTGAGAAGTTTAGTCAACGGATCTGTCACATTCAGAGCCGTATGTATTTTGCAAATATTCTATGTCTACAATGCTCTGCATAGAGCTACTCTAGCTAATTGCTCCCACTTTCAATATGTATCCAGATTAAGACTCAGAGTCATATGGATTGGTGTAAAGTTTGTATCGATGTAACTCTTTACGACGAGCTCTTTTATCACCTCCATAATCAAGAAATATTTCCTTAGTCCTCACTAAGGATAATCTTGACCGCTGTCCAGTGATCTACTCCTAGATCAAAATTGTACTCCCTTGCCAAACACAGGGCAGGGTACACAATAGGTCTGGTACACAGCACATCATACATTATAGAACCTATGACTGTGGCATAGGGAATGACTTTCATTCTCTTTCTACTTTCTGCCGTGGTCGGGATTTGAGTCTTACTCAACTTTACACCTTGTAATACAAGGAAGAACCCTTTCTTTGACTGATCCATTTTGAACTTCTTCAAAACTTTACCAAGGTATGTGCTTTGTGGAAATCCAAATAAGCGTCTTGATCTATCTCTATAGATCTTGATGCCCAATATGTAAGCAGCTTCACCGATGTCTTTCATTGAAAAACTCTTATTCAAGTATCCCTTTATGCTATCCAGAAATTCTATATTATTTCCAATCAACAATATGTCATCCACATATAATATTAGAAATGCTACAGAGCTCCCACTCACTTTCTTGTAAATACAGGCTTCATTGCAAGTCTGTATAAAACCATATGCTTTGATCAACTCATCAAGGCGTATATTCCAACTCCGAGATGCTCGCACCAGTCCATAGATGGATTGCTGGAGCTTGCACACCTTGTTAGTACCTTTAGGATTGACAAAATCTTCTAGTTGCATCATATACAACTCTTCTTTAAGAAATATCCATTTAAGGAATGTAGTTTTGACATCCATTCGCCAGATTTCATAAAATATGGCAACTGCTAACATGATTCGGACGGATTTACGCATCGCTACAGTTGAGAAAATCTCATTGTAGTCAACACCTTGAACTTGTCGAAAACCTTTTGCGACAAGTTGAGCTTTGTAGATAGTAACAGTACTATCAGTGTCCGTCTTCCTCTTGAAGATCCATTTATTTAATATGGCTTGCCGACCATCGGGCAAGTCCACCAAAGTCCACACTTTGTTCTCATACATGGATCCCATCTCAGATTTCATGGCCTCAAGCCATTTCGCGGAATCTGGGCTCATCAGCGCTTCCTCATAGTTTGTAGGTTCATCATGGTCTAGTAACATGACTTTCAGAATAGGATTACCGTACCACTCTGGTGCGGACCGTACTCTGGAAGACCTACGAAGTTTCATGATCATCATCATTAGCTTCCTCACTAATTGGTGTAGGAATCACTAGAACTGATTTGTATGATGAACTACTTTCCAATTCGGGAGAAGGTACAATTACCTCATCAAGCTTTACTTTCCTCCCACTCACTTCTCAAGAGAAGCTCCTTCTCTAGAAAGGATCCATTCTTAACAACAAATATCTTGCCTTCGGATCTGTGATAGAGGGTGTACCTAACAGTTTCCTTTGGGTATCCTATGAAGACGCAATTCTCCGATTTGGGTTCGAGCTTATTAGGTTGAAGCTTTTTCACATAAGCATCGCAGCCCCAAACTTTAAGAAACGACAACTTTGGTTTCTTGCCAAACCATAGTTCATAAGGCGTCGTCTCAACGGATTTTGATGGTGCCCTGTTTAACGTGAATGTAGCTGTCTCTAATGCATAACCCCAAAACGATAGTGGTAACCTGGTAAGAGACATCATAGATCGCACCATATCCAATAAAGTGCGGTTACGACATTCGAACACACCATTACGTTGTGGTGTTCCATGTGGCATGAGCTGTGAAACTATTCCACATTGTTTTAAATGAAGGCCAAACTCGTAACTCAAATATTCTTCTCTACGATCATATCGTAGAAACTTTATTTTCTTGTTACGATGATTATCCACTTCACTCTGAAATTCCTTGAACTTTTCAAATGTTTCAGACTTGTGTTTCATTAAGTAGATATACCCATATCTGCTCAAATCATCTGTGAAGGTCAGAAAATAAGGATACCCGCCACGAGCATCAACACTCATTGGACCGCACACATCGGTATGTATTATTTCCAATAAGTCACTAGCTCGTTCCATTGTTCCAGAGAACAGAGTTTTAGTCATCTTGCCCATAAGGCACGGTTCACAAGCATCAAATGATTCATAATCAAGTGATTCCAAAAATCCATCTTTATGGAGTTTCTTCATGCGCTTTACACCGATATGACCCAAACGATAGTGCCATAAATATGTTGCACTATCATTATCAACTTTGCATCTTTTGGCATCAATATTATGAATATGTGTATCACTACGATCAAGATTCAATAAACCATCAACATTGGGTGTATGACCATAGAAGGTTTTATTCATGTAAACAGAATAACAATTTATTCTCTGTCTTAGATGAATAATCATATCGCAATAAACATGATCCAATCATATTTATGCTCAATGCAAACACCAAATAACATTTATTTAGGTTCAACACTAATCTCGAAAGTATAGGGAGTGTGCGATGATGATCATATCAATCTTAAAACCACTTCCAACACACATTGTCACTTTACCCTCAACTAGTCTCTGTTTATTCTGTAACTCATGTTTCGAGTTACTAATCTCAGCAACCGAACAATATCAAATACCCAGGGGCTACTATAAACACTAGAAAGGTACACATAAATAACCTGTATATCAAATATACCCTTGTTCACTTTGCCATCCTTCTTATCCACCAAATATTCAGGGCATTTCTGCTTCTAGTGACCATTTCCTTTGTAGTAGAAGCACTCAGTTTCAGGCTTTAGTCTAGCTTTGGGATTCTTCACGGAAGTGAAAAATTGCATGCCATTCTACTTGAAGTTCCCTTTCTTTCCCTTTGCCCTTTTCTTGAAACTAGTGATCTTGTTTAATCATCAACACTTGATGCTCTTTCTTGATTTCTATCTTCATTGATTTCAGCATCACGAAGAGCTCAGGAATCGTTTTTGTCATCCTTTGCATACTATAGTTCATCATGAAGTTCCAGTAACTTGGTGATGGTGACTAGAGAACTCTGTCAATCACTATATTATCTGGAATATTAACTCCCACTTGATTCAAGCGATTGTAGTACCCAGACAATATGAGCACATGCTCACTGCTTGAGCTATTCTCCTCCATCTTTTAGCTATAGAACTTGTTGGAGACTTCATATGTCTCAACTCGGGTATTTGCTTGAAATATTAACTTCAACTCTGGAAATCTCATATGGTCCAGGACGTTCAAAACATCTTTGAAGTCCCGATTCTAAGCCGTTAAGCATGGTGCACTAAACTATCAATAGTCATCATATTGAGCTAGCCAAACATTCATAACCTCTGAATCTGCTCCTGCAATAGGTCTGTCACCTAGCGGTGCATCCAGGACATAATTCTTCTATGGAGAAATGAGGATAAACCTCATATCACGGACCCAGTCAGCATCATTTCTACTATCATCTTTCAACTCAATTTTCTCTAGGAACACATATAAAAACATAGGGAAGCAACAACTCGAGCTATTGATCTACAACATTATTTGCAAAATACTATCAGGACTAAGTTCATGATAAATTAAAGTTCAATTAATCATATTACTTAAGAACTCCCACTTAGATAGACATCCCTCTAATCATCTAAGTGATCACGTGATCCAAATCAACTAAACCATGTCCGATCATCACGTGAGATGGAGTAGTTTTCAATGGTGAACATCACTATGTTGATCATATCTACTATATGATTCACGTTTGACGTTTCGGTCTCAGTGTTCCGAGGCCATATCTGCATATGCTAGGCTCGTGAAGTTTAACCCGAGTATTCTGCGTGTGCAAAACTGGCTTGCACCCGTTGTATGTGAACGTAGAGCTTATCACACCCGATCATCACGTGGTGTCTCGGCACGACGAACTGTAGCAACGGTGCATACTCAGGGAGAACACTTATACCTTGAAATTTAGTAAGGGATCATCTTATAATGCTACCGCCGTACTAAGCAAAATAAGAAGCATAAAAGATAAACATCACATGTAATCAAAATATGTGACATGATATGGCCATCATCATCTTGTGCCTTTGATCTCCATCTCCAAAGTACCGTCATGATCTCCCTCGTCACTGGCATGACACCATGCTCTCCATCATCTTGATCTTTATCAACGTGTTATCACATGGTCGTCTCGCAAACTATTACTTCTGCAACTATTGCTATCGCATAGCAATAAAGTAAGGCAATTATATGGCGCTTGCATCTTATGAAATAAAGAGACAACCATAAGGCTCCTGCTAGTTGCCGATAACTTTACCAAAACATGATCATCTCATACAACACATCATGTCTTGACCATATCATATCACAACATGCCCTGCAAAAATAAGTTAGACGTCCTCTACTTTGTTGTTGCAAGTTTTACGTGGCTGCTACGGGCTTAGCAAGAACCGTTCTTACCTACGCATCAAAACCACAATGATTTTTCGTCAAGTGTGCTGGTTTAACCTTCAACAAGGACCGGGCGTAGCCACACTCGATTCAACTAAAGTTGGAGAAACAGACACTCACTAGCCACCTGTGTGCGAGGCACGTCGGTAGAAACAGTCTCGCGTAAGCGTACGCGTAATGTCGGTCTGAGACGCTTCATCCAAGAATACCGCCAAATCAAAGTATGACATGCTGGTAAGCAGTATGACTATTATCGCCCACAACTCTTTGTGTTCTACTCATGCATATAACATCTACGCGTAGACCTGACTCGGATGCCACTTTTGGGAACACGGTAATTTCAAAAAAAATCCTACGATCACGCAAGATCTATCTAGGTGATGCATAGCAATGAGAGGGGAGAGTGTGTCCACGTACCCTCGTAGACCGAAAGCGGAAGCGTTCCAATAACGCGGTTGATGTAGTCGAATGTCTTCGCGATCCAACCGATCCAAGTACGGAACATATGGCACCTCCGCGTTCAGCACACGTTCAGCTCGATGACGTCCCTCGCACTCTTGATCCAATTGAGGCCGAGGGTGAGGTCCATTAGCACGACGGCGTGTCGACGGTGATGATGATGCTACTAGCGCAGGGCTTTGCCTAAGCTCCGCAACGGTATGATCGAGGTGTGTAACTGTGGAGGGGGGCACCGCACACGGCTAATAGATCAACTTGTGTGTCTATGGGGTGCCCCCTGGCCACGTATATAAAGGAGGGAGGAGGAGGAGGCCGGCCTAGGAGCGGCGCGCCTATAAGGGGAGTCCAACTAGGATTCCCAATCCTAGTTGGAGTCCCCTTCCTGTTCCAAGAGGGGAGAGAGGGAAGGAGTAGGAGAGGGGGAAGGAAAGAGAGGGGGGCGCCGCCCCCTCCCTAGTCCAATTCGGACTTGCCATGGAGGGGGGTGTGGCCATCCCTTGAGGCCCTTCTCTCCTTTCCCGCATGGCCCATTAAGGCCCACTACTTCCCCCGGCAAATTCTCGTAACTCTCCGGTACTCCGAAAAATACCCGAATCACTCGGAACCGTTCCGATGTCCGAATATAGCCTTCCAATATATCGATTTTTATGTCTCGACCATTTTGAGACTCCTCGTCACGTCCGTGATCTCATCCGGGACTGCGAACAAACTTCGGTCATCAAATCACATAACTCATAATACAAATCGTCATCGAAGGTTAAGCGTGCGGACCCTACGGGTTCGAGAACTATGTAGACATGACCGAGACACGTCTCCGGTCAATAACCAATAGCGGAACCTGGATGCTCATATTGGTTCCTACATATTCTTCGAAGATCTTTATCGGTCAAACCGCATAACAACGTACATTGTTCCCTTTGTCATCGGTATGTTATTTGCCCGATATTCGATCGTCGGTATCATCATACCTAGTTCAATCTCGTTACCGACACGTCTCTTTACTCATTCCATAATACTTCATCCCGCAACTAACTCATTAATCACAATGCTTGCAAGGCTTATAGTGATGAGTATTACCGAGAGGGCCCAGAGATACCTCTCCGAAACACGGAGTGACAAATCCTAATCTCGATCTATGCCAACCCAACAAACACCTTCGGAGACACCTGTAGAGCACCTTTATAATCACCCATTTACGTTGTGACATTTGGTAGCACACAAAGTGTTCCTCCGGTATTCGGGAGTTGCATAATCTCATAGTCTGAGGAACATGTATAAGTCACGAAGAGAGCAATAGCAATGAAACTGTAACGATCATAATGCTAAGCTAACGGAGGGGTCATGTCCATCACATCATTCTCCTAATGATGTGATCCCATTCATCAAATTACAACACATGTCTATGGTTAGGAAACATAACCATCTTTGATTAAAGAGCTAGTCAAGTAGAGGCATACTAGGGACACTATGTTTTGTCTATGTATTCACACATGTACTAAGTTTCCGGTTAATACAATTCTAGCATGAATAATAAACATTTATCATGAAATAAGGAAATAAATAATAACTTTATTATTGCCTCTAGGGCATATTCCCTTCAAGGCTAGGGTGGAATCAACACGTACACTTCATTTTTGCACCCCCAGCTCCTTTCCTCTCCTTGGAGTTTGTCATTTCGATGGAAGTGGAGATTGTGAGGAGATAGCGGTAGTACCGCTGCCAGAGCGGTAGTATGGCCCATGATCCTCAAGCGGCAATACCACTATCCTACAGCGGTAGTACCTCTTGGGTGCATCGGCGGTAGTACCGTCCTGGTTCGGCACCGCTACCGCCTCGATTCGAGGATGTCTCTTCTTGTGTCGGCTTGTGCGGCAGTAGCAACGGTAGTACTGCGGTCACCATTGCTACTAGTGCCGCCCAAACCCTCTTTCTTTCTCCTGTTCTCCCTCTTATGCTTCTGCTCTCAGTCTCCAGGGTAGTACCGCTGGTGGTCGCGGTAGTACCACTCCACTGAGCAGTAGTACCGCTCTGTGTGGGCTAAAGAGGGGGTAACAGTTGGATTGGTTCCCCCACTATAAAAGGAGGTCTTGTTTACCAAGTTGACTAACCTCTTTTCCCCCAAGCTCCATTGTTGCTCCAAAGCTCATTTTCGCCCGATCTCTCTCCCTAGCCAATCAAACTTGTTGATTTTCTAGGGATTGGTTGAGAAGGCCCAGATCTACACTTCCACCAAGAGAAATTGGATTTCCCCCACTAATCCCTTGCGAATCTTGTTACTCTGGGGTGTTTGAGCACCCTAGACGATTGAGGTCATCTCGGAGCCACATTCCATTGTGGTGAAGCTCTGTGGTATCATTGGGAGCCTCCAATCAAGTTGTGGAGATTGCCCCAACCTTGTTTGTAAAGGTTTGGTCGCCGCCTTCAAGGGCACCACTAGTGGAATCACGACATCTCGCATTGTGTGAGGGCATGAGGAGAAAATGGTGGCCCTAGTGGCTTCTTGGGGAGCATTGTGCCTCCACACCACTCCAACGGAGACGTACTTCCCCCAAAGGGAAGGAACTTCGGTAACACACCCTCGTCTCCAACGGCTCCACTTGTGGTTATCTCTTCCCTTTACTTTGTGCAAGTTTATATTGTGTTGTATAATTTGCTTGCACTTGTTGTTGTGGTTGTTTGCATCATATAGGTTGTTCACCTAGTTGCACATCTAGACAACTTATTTGTTGCTAAACCTAATTTGTGAAGAAAAGCTAAAAATTGGTAGTTGCCTATTCACCCCCTCTAGTCAACCATATCAATCGTTTCAATTGGTATCAGAGCCTCGTCTCTTTACTAAGGGTTTCACCACCCGAAGAGTATGTGGTTGACACCGAGGAGGAAGTTCCCGATGCCGTGGAGTTTACTTCGATCACTCGAGATGACTTAAATGAATCTATGGCTTCACTTAAGACGTCTATGACGATCAAAGTCAAGTCCATGCTTAAAGAATTACTTGAGGGGATGAAATCCACTCCCGGTATCATGCTTGTGGTTAATCCCACAACATCGGAGTCGGAGGCCAATTCGGCCAAGGAAGCGGCTAAAGGTACTCATGTTCTTTCCCCTCATGACAAGAATGGGATGGAAACCTTTGCCTTGGTTCCCCCTCCCCCGGTCTATGGAGGGCCGGTCCCTACCTCTCGCATTAATATTCATGGCCCTCCTCCCAAGCTTGTTAAGGGTGATTTTGCTAATTGGATCTTTCGCAGTAATTCTCATTTGAATCATTGCTCAACTAACCTTTGGAGAATTATTGAGCATGGTTTCTACCCTCACGATCCAAACAACTTCACCTCAAGAGAAGAAGTGGACAATCAATACAATCACTCCGCATTGTTCATCCTTCAAGAAGCGGTCCCTCCTGAAGACCTAGCACATCTACGCCTGTTCAGTCGTGCAAAGGATTGTTGGTAGCACATTGTTTCAATGTACAACGGGAGCTCAAGCATTCAACTGTCCAACTTTGAAGTGGTCCTTGATGAGGCCGATGAATTTGTGATGCTTGAAGATGAGGATCCGCGTGATCTTTACTGAAGGTTGACTACTCTTGCGGTTGCTCTCCAAGACCATGGAAGCAAGGATACGGATGACACTTGGATCAAGCGCAAGTTCCTCAAAGCCATCATGCCCTTCAACAAGGCCATGTCTTCCGTGATTCTTCAAAGGCCGAACTTTCACTGCTTAACCTCAAGTGAAGTGTTGGATGAGTTTATTGCCATGAACATCATGAACAAGACCACCGACAATGCTCTTTCTTGTGTCCGGTCAAAGAAAAGCAATCCATCCCTTTCTTTGAAGGACAAGGCAATCTCGGAAGAAGAAGAGGAGGAAGAAGAAGAGTGTGGCCCCAAGGACACCAAGTATGCTTACCATGAGCACATGGCTCTTGCGTCAAGGCAATTTTGGAGCAACAAGAGGAACTCAAGACCCAACTTCACCAAGAACAACTCAAGTGGGTCAAAGAGCAAGCAACGTGTAAGAACTTGTTACAATTGTGGCAATGTGAGTCACTTTGTGGTGGATTGCCCTTATGAGAAGAGGGAAGGCAATGGTGGCAAACTCATTCGGAAGGATAAAGCCAAGTCTTTCCCTAGCAAGAACAACTTCACTAAGAAGCCTCCTCCAAAGGGCTTGGTGGCACTAGAAGAGTATGCCTCCGATGATGATGAGGAAGATACAAGTGGATAAGGAATGGCAATGGAAACCATTGCTATTGCTATATCTTCCCCCCTCCAAGGTGTCTCTCTTCGGCGCCCCCAACGAAAACACCATTGCCAAGTGTCTCATGGCCAAAGGTATCAACAAGGTAACTCCTAACATGAAAACCACCATCATTACTACTCCTTTGTTGTCAGATTGTGTTGATGATAGTGAGGTGGAGAAAGTTGAAGAGAATGAGTTCACCAAGTTTGTGAGCAAGCGCAAGGGTGAGTCCAAGAAGCACTTTGTTGCTCTCTTGGAACAACTTGGTGAGGCCAATGATATCATTGAGTCTCATGAGGATACTATCTCCAAGTTGGAGGAGCATAGTTGTGACTATGCCGATGAAATTGCGGATCTTTCCATTGCTCTAAAGGAAGAGAAAGATCTTCGTTTGACTCTTGAGGAGTCACACAACGTTGGTCATGCTAAATTGCAAAAAGATCTTGATCATGCTATTGTTCTTACTTGTGTGCTTAAATCCGAGAAATCCAAACTTGGGGTTGGCCATGCTAGACTCAAGTAAGAGTTTGATACACTTGACAAGGCTCACAAGGTCTTGAAGGGTGTTCATGACTCTCTCAAAGAGTCTCATGATCAACTCCAAGTTAAGCTAACCAAGGAGATTTCCACTTGTCCTCCCTTTGTTCTAATTGATAATGTTCATGCTACTAACCCTTGTTGTGAGCATGTTGTGGAGGAAAATGCTAAGTTGAAAGAGCAACTTGAGAAAGGCCTTGTGTCTTGCATACAAGGTGAAAATAATCTTAATGACCTTTTGAGCAATCAAAAGGAAGTTGTAGGAAAAGAAGGACTGGGTTTTGAAACCAAGTCAAAGAAGAAGAAGAAGAAGAACAACACCAAACAACCTCCTCTGCTCAAGAAGACATTTGTCAAGGCGGGTGAGGGTACTCATGAGAAGAAGAATAACAAGGAAGTGGATAGTGGAACCAAGGAGGGTAAAACAACTCCTACCAACAAAGCCGACGACTTTAACCCCTCTTATGTTTTATGCCGTGCTCATGATGGACATGTCTATGCTAAATTTGTTGGTTCTTATTATGAGTACATTGAATGGTCTATTTGGGTTCCTAAGACCCTTGTCACTAACCTCAAAGGACCCATTCAAGAATGGGTACCTAAATCCAAGCATTGATCTCTTGTAGGAGTTTGCTTCCGGTGGAGTGTCATGGTTGCTTGATAGTGGAGCAACAAATCATTTGACCGGAGCAAGAACTTGGTGGTGGATGTGCATCCCATCTATGCCCACCCATGTCCAACTTGGTGATGCCTCAACTTCTAAGGTATTGGGACTTGGCAAGGTGGTCATCTCTCAAGATTTAACTATTGAGAAAGTCATGCTTGTTGAGTCCCTTGCATACAATTTACTTTCCGTTCGTCAACTTGCACTTATGGGCTTTGCAACATTCTTTAATCTTGATACCGTGGCCCTTTTGTGGAGAAAGACTCTTAAAGTAGCTTTTGTTGGGCATGTCGAGAATAGTCTCTATGTGGTGAACTTTTTGGAGCGTCCCACTAAGATCGCGACTTGCCTAATGGCTAAAGTTGATGTGGGTTGGCTTTGGCATCTCCGACTAGCCCATGTCCATATGAGATCTTTGCAAAGTCTCCTCAAAGGGGATCGCGTCCGTGGACTAACAAATGTGAGTTTTGCCAAAGACCATGCTTGCAGTGCTTGTTTTGAAGGAAAGCTTCATGAAACGGCTCACCGTCCCACAACTATCATCTATTCAAAGAGGTCCTTGGAGCTCCTTAACATGGATCTCTTTGGACCTCCATCCTTTGATAGTCTTGGTGGAAGAAAGTATTGCTTGGTGATTGTAGATGACTATTCAAGATATACATGGGTATACTTCTTCAAGAGGAAGAGTGAGACTCAACAAACCGTCATCAACTTTGCAAATGAAGCTCAATGTCAACACAGTGCAAAGATCTTGATGATTAGAAGTGACAATGGCACTGAGTTCAAGAACTACACCTTGGATGAGTTTCTTATTAACGAGGGGATCAATCACCAATATGCCGCACCCTATACCCCTCAACAAAATGGTGTGGCAGAGAGGAAGAACCGGACGTTGATGGATGCGGCAAGGACCATGATGGCGGAATTCAAGTCTCCGTACAACTTTTGGGCCGAAGCCATCAACACCGCATGCCATGCATCCAGTAGGCTCTACCTCCACAAAGGCTTGAACAAGACTCCATAAGAGATACTTACCAGCAAAAGCCCAATCTCAAGTACTTCCGGGTGTTCGGTTGTAAGTGTTTCATTCTCAATAAAGGTGTTCCTTTGTCTAAATTCGAACCTAGAGCTCAAGAGGGCATATATGTTGGTTATGCTACAAACTCTCATGCTTACAGTGTCCTCAACAAGTCCACCGGACTGATTGAGGAGACGTGTAACGTAGAGTTTGATGATAATAATGGCTCCCAAGTGGAGCAAAGTGGTCTTTGTGATGTAGGTGATGAAATTCCTCCTCAAGCCATAAGAAGAATGGGGATTGGTCAAATACTTCCCATTGAGGAACCTCTTGTGGCTGAAGGAGTAGGACAATGCTCTACTCAAGTGGAGCCATTACCTATACTAGGCCCACATGCTTCCGAAGCACAAAATGAAGGCCCTCAACCTAATGAACAAGATCATGGGCAAGATCAACCCCATGGAGGGGGGTGATGTGCCAAATAATTCCCAAGATCAAGTTCATGCCTCCGAGCGCGTTCAAGGTCAAGAGCAAGCTCAAGATGTGCAAGATCAAGAGCCAACTCAAGGTCAAGAGCAAGCTTAAGACGGTGCTCAAGATCAAGAGCAAGCTCAAGATCAAGAGCAAACCCAAGACGGTGATCAAGATGTGCAAGATAATCCTCAAATGCCCATTGAGGAACTTTTGGAGCGCCGTGCCGCTAAACTGGCTTCCAAGCTAAAGCATCAACAACATGCCATGGAGAATGTGCTTGGAAGCTTGAGAAAAGGGGTAACTACTTGCAAACAGTCATCAAACTTATGTGAGCATCACGCGTTTGTTTCATGTGTTGAACCCCAAAAGGTACATGAGGCACTTCATGATGAGGATTGGCTTGAAGCAATGCATGATGAACTCAATGACTTTGAGCGCAATGAAGTTTGGGATTTAGTACCAAGGCCATCGGAGGAACATAATGTTATTGGAACCAAATGGGTCTTCAAGAACAAGCAAGATGCAAATGGTGTGGTTGTTCGAAACAAGGCAAGGTTGGTGGCACAAGGCTACTCCCAAGTCAAGGGCATTGACTACGGTAAAACCTTTGCCCCCATTGCTCGTCTTGTATCCATTTGCATGTTGATTTCTTATGCTTCTCATCATGACTTTAAATTGCAACAAATGGATGTGAAAAGTGCATTTTTAATGGTCCTTTGAATGAGTTGGTATATGTCAAACAACCTCCGGGATTCGAGGATCCCAAATTCTCCACTCATGTATACAGACTCAAAAAGGCGCTCTATGGCCTTAAGCAAGCCCCACGTGCGTGGTATGAGCACCTTACCGAGTTGTTGCAAGATCGTGGGTTTGAAATTGGGAAAATTGATCCCACTCTTTTTACTAAGAGGGTCAAAGTGGATTTGTTCATATGCCAACTATATGTTGATGATATTATCTTTGGTTCTCCTAACAAATCTTTCAATGATGATTTTGCCGCACTAATGACTGAGAAGTTTAAGATGTCTATGATGGGAGAGTTGAAGTTCTTTCTCGGGTTCGAAATCAAGCAAAGAAGAGAAGGAACTTTCATCAACCAAGCAAAGTACACCCAAGACATGCTCAAGAAATTCAAGCTAGATGATGTTAAACCAGTCAAGTTTCCAATGCCCACCAAATGCAAGCTTGACAGTGATCCAAATGGTAAAGCGGTGGATCAAAAGGTATATCATTCCATGATTGGATCCTTGCTTTACCTTTGTGCATCTAGACCGGATATCATGTTGAGTGTGGGAATTTGTGCACGGTTTCAAGCCGCACCTAAGGAAAGCCACTATGTGGCGGTCAAGCGAATCTTTCGATATTTGGATCATACCCCAAACTTTGGCTTATGGTACCCCAAAGGAGCAAGCTTTGATCTCATTGGTTACTCAAATTCGGATTGGGCGAGAGATTGTGTGGATAGGAAGTCAACTTCTGGAGGGTGCCAATTCCTTGGTCGCTCTTTGGTGAGTTGCTCTTCAAAGAAGAAAAATTGTATATCTCTCTCATCCACCGAGGCTGAGTATGTAGCCGCCGCAAGTTGTTATGCACAATTGCTATGGATGAGGCAAACTTTAAAGGATTACGATGTCACTTGTGACAAAGTGCCTCTTCTATGTGACAATGAAAGTGCAATCAATATTTCTCACAATCCGGTGCAACATAGCAAGACGAAGCATATTGAGATTCGCCACCATTTTATTCGAGATCACATCGCATGGATATTGATATCATCTACATCAACACTCAAGAGAAACTAGCGAATATTTTCACAAAGCCTCTAGATGAAGCAAGATTCTCGAGTTAAGGCATGAGCTAAATATCATTGATTCGAGCAATGTGGCTTCAATCTAGGCACACCCCACCGCACTCATCATTATATCTTGTTTTAGATGTAGGAATGGACATAGGGGGAGTATTGTTCTCTCAATGAACTCTTCCGCCCCCATTCCGAGATGTAGGAATGGACATAGGGTCCATAGTTATTACTCCACAAGAGAGGGGGAGAACATTGTATTGAGATCCAAAAAGAGAGAAGAAGCCATCTAGCTAATAACTATGGACCCGTAGGTCTGTGGTAAACTACTCACAACTCATCGGAGGGGCTATGGTGTTGATGTAGAAGCCCTCCATGGTCGATTCCCCCTCCAGCGGAGCACCGGCGAAGGCTCCAAGATGGGATCTCGCGGATACAGAAGGTTACGGTGGTGGAAATTGTGTTTCGTTGGTTCCTTGGATGTTTTTGGGGTACATAGGCTTATATAGGAGGAAGAAGTACATCGGTGGCTGCCCAAGGGGCCCACAAGACAGGGGGCGCGCCCTAAGAGGGAGGCCCCTCCTATCTTGTGGAGGCTTCGGCTGCTTCTTGACTTGCACTCCAAGTCCTCTGGATCACGTTCGTTCCAAAAATCACACTCCCGAAGGTTTCATTCCGTTTGGACTCCGTTTGATATTCCTTTTCTTCGAAATACTGAAATAGGCAAAAAAACAGTAATATGGGCTAGGCCTCCGGTTAGTAGGTTAGTCCCAAAAATGATATAAATGTGTAAAATAAAGCCCATAAACATCCAAAAGGGGTAATATAATAACATGGAACAATAAAAAATTATAGATACGTTGGAGACGTATCAAGCATCCCCAAGCTTAATTCCTACTCGTCCTCGAGTAGGTAAATGATAAAAAGAGAATTTTTGATGTGGAATGCTACCTAGCATAATTCTCAATGTAATTTTATTTATTGTGGCATGAATGTTCAGATCCAAATGATTCAAAATAAAAGTTCATATAGATAAAAGAAATAGTAACACTTCAAGCATACTAATCAAGGTAATCATGTCTTCTCAAAATAACATGGCAAAAGAAAGTTCATCCCTACAAAATCATATAGTTAGGCTATGCTTCATTTTCGTCACACAAAGATGTTCCCAACTTCTATACCCCCGATTACAAGCCAAGCAATTGTTTCATACTTAAATAATCTCAAACTTTTTCAACCTTCATGCAATACATGAGCGTGAGCCATTGAAAGCACAAGTGCTCCCTAGGTGGTTTTGGTAATTAATGTCAACATATCTCTTGTTGGACTAACACTTTTATCTAGTATGTTTCAGATAAGTTCAACAATGGAGTGGCATGGACTAAAGGATGTGGGAACTCCCTCAAGATGCTAAGGACAAAGGATTGGCTCAAGCTTCAAGCTCAAGACTCTTCATTTTACATTTTTAGTGGTCCAAGATCACATTGAGTCTATAGGAAAAGCCAATACTATCAAGGAGGGATGAGGTGTTGCTTAATGAGCCTCTTGCTACATGTGCTTTGTGATATGCTCCAAAACCATCAGCTACTTTCCCACTTCCACAAATGACCTAAACCCAAAGCCAAAATCGGTCACACCGATTCTTCCTATCCGGCGCCACCGATTCCATAAGTCATAGCCACTGCCACAAACCCTAAGCAAATCGGTCTTACCGATAGGGATCTCGGTCTCACCGAGATGGGAGTGTAATCTCTCTGTGTATGTCCATTATCAAAATCGGTCTCACCGAGTTTGAGCAATCGGTACTACCGAGATTACAATGCAAACTCTCTGGATAACTTACTACCAAAATCGGTCCCACCGAGTTTGAGTAATCGGTCCCACCGAGTTTGCCTGACCAACTCTCTGGAAAGCTTGTTACCAAAATCGGTCTCACCGAGTTTGTGTAATCGGTCTTACCGAGATTACGTTATGCCCTAACCCTAACCGAATCGGTCTCGCCGAGTTGCATTTCGGTCCCACCGAAAACCCTAACGGTCACATTATTTGCTAAATCGGTCTGACCGAGTTTAACGATTCGGTCCCACCGAGTTTGGTAGATTGTGTGTAACGGTTAGATTTTGTGTGGAGGCTATATATACCCCTCCACCTCCTCTTCATTCGTGGAGAGAGCCATCAGAACGAACCTACACTTCCAGCATACATTTTCTGAGAGAGAACTACCTACTCATGTGTTGAGACCAAGATATTCCATTCCTACCATATGAATCTTGATCTCTAGCCTTCCCCAAGTTGCTTTCCACTCAAATCTTCTTTCCACCAGATCCAAAACCTATGAGAGAGAGTTGAGTGTTGGGGAGACTATCATTTGAAGCACAAGAGCAAGGAGTTCATCATCAATGCACCATTTGTTACTTCTTGGAGAGTGGTGTCTCCTAGATTGGCTAGGTGTCACTTGGGAGCCTCCGACAAGATTGTGGAGTTGAACCAAGGAGTTTTTAAGGGCAAGGAGATCGCCTACTTTGTGAAGATCTACCGCTAGTGAGGCAAGTCCTTCATGGGCGACGGCCATGGTGGGATAGACAAGGTTGCTTCTTCGTGGACCCTTCGTGGGTGGAGCCCTCCATGGACTCGCGCAACCATTACCCTTCGTGGGTTGAAGTCTCCATCAACGTGTATGTACGATAGCACCACCTATCGGAACCACGCCAAAACATCCGTGTCTCCAATTGCGTTTGAATCCTCCAAACCCTTCCCTTTACTTTCTTGCAAATTGCATGCTTTACTTTCCGCTGCTCATATACTCTTTGCATGCTTGCTTGATATGTATTGTGATTGTTAAACTTGTGCCTAAACTCCACTTAAACTTAAAGAAACTTAAAAACTGCAACTTTGGTACTTAGTGTCTAATCACCCCCCCTCTAGACACCTCTTCTCAAGGTCCTACAAGTGGTATCAGAGCATTGGTCTCCATTGCTTTGGTTTAATCACCATTGGAGTAAGATGGATGAGTCTACTATTGGGAGTCTTAGACATAGAGTGCCTATTCTTGATGGAGAGTATTTTCATTAGTGGAAAAATGAGATGCTTGTTATTTTCAATCAATATCATTTTAACAAGTACATTGCTAGCCCTTGTGCACCTTGTGTTGATCCTATGCATCCTACCCATGATGAGTCTATTTACATGATTAGGAATCTTAGAACTGCCGAACTTATCATTAGAGGATTGCCTAGAAACTTGCTTGGATGTTTGCCTACTTTCAAGTGTGCCTACACCATATGAAACTTTCTTGAGGAACGATTTCCCGATTATTCCTTGAAAAATCTTGATGAAATTCTCCATAAGTCTATTGCCTTGAGTAAGATGAATACTAGTGATCCTATGTTTGGTGATCATCTATTTGAGCTTACAAACCTTATGCGTGCCAAAGGAAATGTTGGTATTATTAGTGATATTATTTCCGAAGCTATAAAAATTCATAAGCAAGATTATTGTCAAACTCATTCTAATGAATCACCCTCTCTAGGACTTGATCCACCACATGACGATGTTGAACATGAATACTATGATGAGGATGATGATAGTGACTTCGATTTTGATGATGCAATGAGACATTTTGGTCTTATGGCAAATCTTCGGGGACAGGAGGAAAGGAATGGGTTCTTGATAGTGGATGTACCGATCACATGACCGGAGATAAAGACATGTTCCGTGAGCTTGCTGACAATGATAGTCCTCGAAAGCTTTCGGTGACAACTCAAAGGGTAAGGTGGTTGGCCTCGGTAAGGTGGCCATATCACATGATAGCTCCATACAAAATGTCATGCTCGTTGAATCTCTTGGTTACAACTTACTTTCAGTATCTAGACTTGCTGATTTCAGTTTCAATGTTCTATTTGCTGAAGTAGATTGCCAAGTGTTCCGTCGAGATAATCATAAAATGGTCTTTACCGGTGTACGTAGAGGTGATCTATACATTGTTGCTTTCACTAAAAAGGCTCAATCTAAAACTTGCTTCATTGCTAAATCCTCAAAAGGTTGGTTGTGGCATAGACGATTAGGTCATGTTGGTATGCAAAACCTTGACAAGCTTATTAAAGGAAATCATATCCTTGGAGTTAATGATGTCATATTTGATAAGGATAGACTTTGCAGCGCTTGTCAGGCAGGTAAACAGGTTGGAGGAAGGCATCCCGTGAAGAACATCATGACTACCAGGAGGCCACTCGAGCTACTTCACATGGATCTCTTTGGTCCCAACTCTTACAAGAGTCTGGGTGGAAATTCTTTCGGTCTAGTTATAGTTGATGATTTTTCAAGATTTACGTGGGTGTTCTATCTCGATGATAAATCGCAGGTCCAAAAGATCTTCAAAAACTTTGCTAGGAAGGCCCAAAATTAATTTGAAGCGAAGATCAAGAAGGTTCGCAGCGACAACGGAACGGAGTTCAAGAACGCAAATGTGGACACCTTTCTTGACGAAGAAGGGATTTCACATGAGTTCTCGGCTACGTACACACCTCAGCAAAACAAAGTTGTTGAGAGGAAGAACCGGACGCTCATCGAAATGGCAAGAACGATGCTTGGTGAGTACAAGACGCCGAAGCACTTTTGGGCAGAAGCGGTTGAGACAGCGTGTCATGCAACAAATCACTTGTATCTTCACAAGCTACTCGGCAAGACGGCATACGAGCTCCTCACCGGTAACAAACCCCAAGTTGGATACTTTCGAGTATTTGGCTCAAAGTGCTACATTCTTGATAAGCATCATCGCTCTAAATTTGCTCCTAAGTCTCATGAAGGTTTCCTACTAGGTTATGGCTCAAACTCTCACACTTACCGTGTCTACAACAATTTCACCCGAAAGGTTGAAGAGACGGTAGATGTGAAGTTTGATGAATCTAACGGCTCGCAAGTAGAGCAATTGCCAATTGATGCAGGAGACAAAGATCCTTCGGAAGCAATTCAAGACTTGGCCATTGGCAAGGTTCGTCCAACGGAGGTGAAGGAGAGTACCTCGTCCGTCCAATTGGAAGCTTCAACTTCACAACAAGGTGAACCAAGAGTTGATACGGAAGCATCCACAAGCGGGACACACCAAGATGAAGAAAATGAGGAAGTGCATCAAGATGAATGTCAACGACCTCCTTCTCCACCACGACAAGAGAACGACAACGCCAACAACGAAGAAGGCCAAGAAGAAGAAGAACAAGATGAAGAAGATGTTCAACGAAGACCCAAGCAAAAGCTTTCACAAGTTCGAGCAAGAGTTGCTAAAGATCACCCCGTCGAGCAAATCTACAATGACATTCAAACCGGGAGAATCACTCGCTCTAAAACTCGTTTAGCTAACTTTCGTGAAAACTATTCTTTCATCTCGAGCATTGAACCTATGAAGGTTGAAGAAGCGTTGGAAGATCCGGATTGGATAAACGCTATGCATGAAGAGCTACATAACTTTGAGAAGAATCAAGTTTGGACATTGGTTGAGAAGCCCGACAACAACCACAATGTCATCGGTACCAAATGGGTGTTTCGCAACAAGCAAGATGAAGATGGACAAGTAGTTCGCAACAAAGCACGTCTCGTCGCCCAAGGCTACACACAAGTCGAAGGTATGGACTATGGTGAGACTTACGCCCCCGTTGCTAGACTTGAGTCCATTCGCATCTTACTTGCCTATGCCAATCATCATGATATCACCTTGTACCAAATGGACATTAAAAGTGCTTTTCTAAATGGTGAAATAGAGGAGGAAGTTTATGTTAAGCAACCTCCCAGCTTTGTCAATCCTAAGAAACCCAATCATGTTTACAAACTTCACAAAGCTCTTTATGGTCTTAAACAAGCTCCTAGAGCTTGGTATAAATGCTTGACTAAGTTTCTTATTGAAAAAGGCTTTGAAATTGGGAAAATTGATTCTACTCTTTTTACTAAAAGGGTTAATGGAGAACTATTTGTGTGCCAAATTTATGTTGATGATATCATATTTGGTTCAACTAACCCTCATTTTAGTGAAAATTTTGGGAAGCTAATGTCGCAGAAGTTTGAGATGTCTATGATGAGTGAACTCAAATTCTTTCTTGGGTTGCAAATCAAGCAAACTAAGGAAGGTACCTTTGTTTCTCAAACAAAGTACACCAAGGACTTATTCAAGAAGTTCAATATGCAAGAATGCAAAGGTATGTCTACACCCATGCCTACTAGTGGACATAATGACTTGACCAAAGGTGGTGAACCGGTTGATCAAAAGGTTTATCGTTCTATGATCGGTTCATTGTTATATCTATGTGCTTCACGTCCTGATATCATGCTAAGTGTGTGCATGTGTGCACGATATCAAGCTGCTCCTAAGGAATGTCATCTTAAGGCCGTGAAAAGGATAGTGAGATACTTAATCCATACACCAAACTTTGGCATTTGGTATCCTAAGAAGGCTTCTTTCGATATTGTTGGCTACTCCGACTCGGACTATGCCGGAGACAAGGTTGATAGAAAGTCCACTTTGGGTACTTGTCAGTTTCTTGGTAGATCTCTTGTGTCTTGGTCCTCCAAGAAACAAAACTCGGTATCCTTGTCCACTGCCGAAGCTGAATATATTGCCGCTGGTTCATGTTGTGCTCAATTACTTTGGATGACCCAAACTCTTAAGGATTATGGGATATATGTGAGACATGTTCCATTGCTTTGTGACAATGAAAGTTCTATCAAAATTGGTCATAATCCTATGCAACATTCTCGAACTAAGCATATTGAAGTTCGTCATCATTTCATTCGAGATCATGTTGCTAAGGGTGACATTGATCTTAAGCATGTTCGCACCGGAAAGCAATTAGCGGATATATTCACTAAAACTCTTGATGAGAAAGTGTTTTGCAGGTTAAGAGGAGAATTGAACATCATTGATGCTTCAAACTTGGAGTAGAAACTCCATTGGATACATGCAAGACATGAGCTTATGACTAATCCTTGATACTTCTCTTATGATGAAAATCTTATGTCTTGGATATATTTGTATCTTGCATGTTATCTAACTCTTGTAGGTACTTGGTGGAATCCAACTCCATGAGATTGTAATCTACTCACATCTTGCGCAATCTCTACATCACCAAGTCTCTACACTATGGTGGTTGAAGAAAAGGAAGCACGGAACCACTCAAACATATCCTTTGACAAACTCTATGTTGAGCTTCACGATTGTCATTTTTGGATACACAAGTGCTCTTCCTTGCAAGAACTAACCCATGAAGGTAGATGGACTAGAATTTCAAGTGGTGCTCCAAATTATTGATGAGCTACATCAACCTTGAGCAACCCACACAAGTTCAACTACATGTTCAACACCACCAACCAAGGTATGTTATTCCATCTTAGAGAAGCTTTACTCCAAGCTATGAGCTAAAGCAACTCGACAAGATGTGAATACATCAAGATGCTTAAACAAAAAATGGCAACCCCATTTTGAGCTTAAACGATGAGTATGACCTATGATCAAGTAATCTCACTTGACTCCTAAGCCAATATACTCTAACATAGGTGACTTTGTCGCCGACCATCTCTAGATGAAGTTCTCTTGTGTTCTTTTCTGTGTTTTTGCATTTGTCTCATGCATATTTGTTTCCCCTTTCAAAAAAAACTTCATCTAGATTTCTTTCTTTCTGTTTGTTCTGCATTCCAATTCATTGCACATCTTTCAGTAAATTCCTTGCAAATCTTTGTGAGATCTTACTAGTCTAGTGAGCTGAAGTGACAAGTGTTTTCTCTGTGATGAACTCGATTTCACCGATTTGTTATTTTCGGCCCAACCGAATCCTTTCGGTATGACCAAAGCATACCACTCGGTGCCACCGATTTCATAACAAGAAAAACAGTTTGCCACATAATTCTGTGTTTCTTCTGATCCAGCTCCACTCAATGAATCTTGTCCTCTACAAGCATCACATTTTTATCATTGCTTTGCTCTGTGTCTCGAGGACCAAACCCATTCGACAGATTCCAGAAGATCCTTCTTGGAAATTGATGTCAAAGGGGGAGAGAGAGAACATCAAAGCTTATCATTTGAAGAGGGAGAGAGCATCAAAGCTTATCACCTTCTTAAGGGGGAGAGAGATATCATCTCCTAAAGGGGGAGAGAGACCTTCTAGAGGGGAGAGACCCTCAAAAGAAGAGAAAGATCTCCAGGGGGAGAGGATACTTAAGTAGAAAGTATTTCTCAAGGATCCCAGATGCTTGGTGTTCAAGAGGAGAGATGTCCACATGTCTTCTTGAGGGGAGAGACATGTTCTTATGTTCTGTTGTGCCTATTTGCATTAGCATGCATCAGCTCTGATCATCATTCATATCTTTCAGCTCTGTTTTCTTTCAGCTCTGATTTTATCTTCCCTATCTTCTCCCAGTATCCCATGTTAGATTCAGGGGGAGCAAGACATCTAAGGGAAAGAGATCATTTAAATTCATTGCATATCTTTACTCTTGGGGACATGTCTAATCCAATGTGGTACTTAGTACTCACTCTCTACATGTCATCCCAGTCTTGGTATTCTTGTGGTTTCTTCTGTTTGCCCTGGCTAGTAGATGTGTCTGTGTTATCTAACCTTGTTTACACAGGTTCATTTCATCCTAAGACAACTCAAGACTACAAGGTAAGTATATGCATCACAATCATGTGTATGAGGAATTCTTGCTGATGTACATATTGTTTGCAAGAAGGACTCATGAGCATGAAGGTATTTTGTTCAACATTCTTTGCTCTGATGCATATGGCCAAGATACATGTAACACATTGCCTGCTCTATCATGTTTATGTTCTCACATACTTCTACATTCCATATTCACATGATTGCATACATGTAGGGGGAGCCTATGTTTGTTACATGTCTTTCCAAAGCTTTTCTTGCTATTCTTTATATCCTTATCTAAAGCTTTGATGTATGTTGCCATCAATTACCAAAAAGGGGGAGATTGAAAGCACAAGTGCTCCTTAGGTGGTTTGGTAATTAATGTCAACATATCTCTTGTTGGACTAACACTTTTATCTAGTATGTTTCAGATAAGTTCAACAATGGAGTGGCATGGACTAAAGGATGTGGGAACTCCCTCAAGATGCTAAGGACAAAGGATTGGCTCAAGCTTCAAGCTCAAGACTCTTCATTTTACATTTTTAGTGGTCCAAGATCACATTGAGTCTATAGGAAAAGCCAATACTATCAAGGAAGGATGAGGTGTTGCTTAATGAGCCTCTTGCTACATGTGCTTTGTGATATGCTCCAAAACCATCAGCTACTTTCCCACTTCCACAAATGACCTAAACCCAAAGCCAAAATCGGTCACACCGATTCTTCCTATCCGGCGCCACCGATTCCATAAGTCATAGCCACTGCCACAAACCCTAAGCAAATCGGTCTTACCGATAGGGATCTCGGTCTCACCGAGATGGGAGTGTAATCTCTCTGTGTATGTCCATTATCAAAATCGGTCTCACCGAGTTTGAGCAATCGGTACTACCGAGATTACAATGCAAACTCTCTGGATAACTTATTACCAAAATCGGTCCCACCGAGTTTGAGTAATCGGTCCCACCGAGTTTGCCTGACCAACTCTCTGGAAAGCTTGTTACCAAAATCGGTCTCACCGAGTTTGTGTAATCGGTCTTACCGAGATTACGTTATGCCCTAACCCTAACCGAATCGGTCTCACCGAGTTGCATTTCGGTCCCACCAAAAACCCTTACGGTCACATTATTTGCTAAATCGGTCTGACCGAGTTTAACGATTCGGTCCCACCGAGTTTTGTAGATTGTGTGTAATGGTTAGATTTTGTGTGGAGGCTATATATAC
Source organism: Triticum timopheevii (assembly GCA_963921465.1). NCBI lineage: Eukaryota > Viridiplantae > Streptophyta > Magnoliopsida > Poales > Poaceae > Triticum > Triticum timopheevii. The sequence continues at coordinate 429,217,558 of OY997268.1, read as the reverse complement.
CCCTCCACCTCCTCTTCATTCGTGGAGAGAGCCATCAGAATGAACCTACACTTCCAGCATACATTTTCTGAGAGAGAACTACCTACTCATGTGTTGAGACCAAGATATTCCATTCCTACCATATGAATCTTGATCTCTAGCCTTCCCCAAGTTGCTTTCCACTCAAATCTTCTTTCCACCAGATCCAAAACCTATGAGAGAGAGTTGAGTGTTGGGGAGACTATCATTTGAAGCACAAGAGCAAGGAGTTCATCATCAACGCACCATTTGTTACTTCTTGGAGAGTGGTGTCTCCTAGATTGGCTAGGTGTCACTTGGGAGCCTCCGACAAGATTGTGGAGTTGAACCAAGGAGTTTGTAAGGGCAAGGAGATCGCCTATTTCGTGAAGATCTACCGCTAGTGAGGCAAGTCCTTCGTGGGCGACGGCCATGGTGGGATAGACAAGGTTGCTTCTTCGTGGACCCTTCGTGGGTGGAGCCCTCCGTGGACTCGCGCAACCGTTACCCTTCGTGGGTTGAAGTCTCCATCAACGTGGATGTACGATAGCACCACCTATCTGAACCACGCCAAAACATCCGTGTCTCCAATTGCGTTTGAATCCTCCAAACCATTCCCTTTACTTTCTTGCAAATTGCATGCTTTACTTTCCGCTGCTCATATACTCTTTGCATGCTTGCTTGATATGTATTGTGATTGTTAAACTTGTGCCTAAACTCCACTTAAACTTAAAAAAACTTAAAAACTGCAACTTTGGTACTTAGTGTCTAATCACCCCCCTCTAGACACCTCTTCTCAAGGTCCTACAGCCATGGATATAGCACTATGGGTGGAATAGAATATGATGATGGGGATTGTGTGGAGAAGACAAAAAGGGAGAAAGTCTCACATTGATGAGGATAATCAATGGGCTATGGAGATGCCCATCAATTGATGTCAACATGAGGAATTGGGATTGAAGGAAATATGCCCTAGAGGCAATAATAAAGTTATTATTTATTTCCTCATATCATGATAAATGTTTATTATTCATGCTAGAATTGTATTAACCGGAAACATGATACATGTGTGAATACATAGACAAACTTAATGTCACTAGTATGGCTCTACTTGACTAGCTCATTAATCAAATATGGTTATGTTTCCTAACCATAAACATGTGTTGTCATTTGATTAACGGGATCACATCATTAGGAGAATGATGTGATTGACTTGACCCATTCTGTTAGCTTAGCACTTGATCGTTTAGTATGTTGCTATTGCTTTCTTCATGACTTATACAAGTTCCTACAACTTTGAGATTATGCAACTCTCGTTTACCGGAGGAACACTTTGTGTGCTACCAAACATCACAACATAACTGGGTGATTATAAAGGAGCTCTACAGGTGTCTCCAAAGGTACATGTTGAGTTGGCGTATTTCGAGATTAGGTTTTGTCACTCCGATTGTCGGAGAGGTATCTCTGGGCCCTCTCGGTAATGCACATCACTATAAGCCTTGCAAGCAATGTAGCTAAAGAGTTAGTTACAGAATGATGCATTACGTAACGTGTAAAGAGACTTGCCGGTAACGAGATTGAACTAGGTATTAGGATACCGATGATCGAATCTCGGGAAAGTAACATACAGATGACAAAGGGAACAATGTATGTTGTTATGCGGTTTGACCGATAAAGATCTTCGTAGAATATGTAGGAACCAATATGAGCATCCAGGTTCCACTATTGGTTATTGACCGGAAACGGTTCTCGGTCATGTCTACATAGTTCTCGAACCCATAGGGTCCGCACGCTTAAGGTTTCAATGACAGTTATATTATGAGTTTATGAGTTTTGATGTACCGAAGTTTGTTCGGAGTCCCGGATGTGATTACAGACATGATGAGGAGTCTCGAAATGGTCGAGACATGAAGATTGATATATTGGAAGCCTATATTTGGATGTCGGAAGTGTTCCGGGTGAAATCGGGATTTTACCGGAGTACCAGGAGGTTACCGGAACCCCCTGGAGCTTAATGGGCTTACATGGGCCTTAGTGGAAATAGAGGGCAGCAAGGGGAGTGTGGGGTGCGCCCCCCAAGGCCCAAACCGAATTGGTTTAGGGCAAGGGGGGCCGTCCCCCTCTTTCCTTCTCCTCCTCTCCCTTTCCTTCTCCTCCTCTCCCGGTGGGAGTAGGACTCCCCATGGCGCGCCCCCTCCCCCCTTGCTCCTTTATATACGGGGGCAGGGGGCACCTCTAAGACACAACAATTGATCTCTTGATCTCTTAGCCGTGTGCGGTGCCCCCCCTCCACCATAGTCCTCCTTGATAATATTGTAGCGGTGCTTAGGCGAAGCCCTACGACGGTAGAATATCAAGATTGTCACCACGTCGTCGTGCTGATGGAACTCTTCCCCGACATTCTGCTAGATCAGAGTACGGGGAATGTCATTGAGCTGAATGTGTGCTAGAACTCGGAGGTGCCGTAGTTTCGGTGCTTGATCGGTCGGGCCGTGAAGACGTACGACTACATCAACCCCATTGTTCTAATGCTTCCACTTTCGGTCTACGAGGGTACGTGGACAACACTCTCCCAGCTCATTGCTATGCATCACCATGATCTTGCGTGTGCGTAGGAATTTTTTTGAAATTACTACGTTCCCAACAGTGGCATCCAAGCCAGGTTTTATGCGTAGATGTTATATGCACGAGTAGAACACAAGTGAGTTGTGGGCGATACAAGTCATACTGCTTACCAGCATGTCATACTTTGATTCGGCGGTATTGTTGGATGAAGCGGCCCGGACCAACATTACACGTACGCTTACGCGAGACTGGTTCTACCGACGTGCTTTGCACACAGGTGGCTGGCGGGTGTCTGTTTCTCCAACTTTAGTTGAACCAAGTGTGGCTACGCCCAGTCCTTGCGAAGATTAAAACAACACTAACTTGACGAACTATCATTGTGTTTTTGATGCGTAGGTAAGAATGGTTCTTGGCAGCCACGTAAAATTTGCAACAACAAAGTAGAGGACGTCTAACTTGTTTTTGCAGGGCATGTTGTGATGTGATATGGTCAAGACGTGATACTATATTTTATTGTATGAGATGATCATGTTTTGTAACCGAAGTTATCGGAAACTAGCAGGAGCCATATGGTTGTCGCTTTATTATATGAAATGCAAATGCCCTGTAATTGCTTTACTTTATCACTAAGCGGTAGCGATAGTCGTAGAAGCAATAGATGGCGTAAATGACAACGATGCTACGATGGAGATCAAGGTGTCGCGTTGGTGACGATGGTGATCACGACGGTGCTTCGGAGATGGAGATCACAAGCACAAGATGATGATGGTCATATCGTATCACTTATATTGATTGCATGTGATGTTTATCCTTTATGCATCTTATCTTGCTTTGATTGACGGTAGCATTTTAAGATGATCTCTCACTAATTATCAAGAAGTGTTCTCCCTGAGTATGCACCATTGCGAAAGTTCTTCGTGCTGAGACACCACGTGATGATCGGGTGTGATAGGCTCTACGTTCAAATACAACGGGTGCAAAACAGTTGCACATGCGAAATACTCAGGTTAAACTTGACGAGCCTAGCATATAAAGATATGGCCTCGAAACACGGAGACCGAAAGGTCGAACGTGAATCATATAGTAGATATGATCAACATAGTGATGTTCACCATTGAAAACTACTCCATCTCACGTGATGATCGGACGTGGTTTAGTTGATTTGGATCACGTGATCACTTAGATGACTAGAGAGATGTCTGTCTAAGTGGGAGTTCTTTAGTAATATGATTAATTGAACTTAAATTTATCATGAACTTAGTACCTGATAGTATTTTGCTTGTCTATGTTTGTTGTAGATAGATGGCTCGTGCTGTTGTTCCGTTGAATTTTAATGCGTTCCTTGAGAAAGCTAAGTTGAAAGATGATGGTAGCAATTACACGGACTGGGTCCGTAACTTGAGGATTATCCTCATTGCTGCACAGAAGAATTACGTCCTGGAAGCACCTCTAGGTGCCAGGCCTGCTGCAGATGCAATTGACGGCGTTAAGAACGTCTGGCAGAGAAAAGTTGATGACTACTCGATAGTTCAGTGTGCCATGCTTTACGGCTTAGAACTGGGACTTCAACAACGTTTTGAACGTCATGGAGCATATGAAATGTTCTAGGAGTTGAAGTTAATATTTCAAGCAAATGCCCGGATTGAGAGATATGAAGTCTCCAATAAGTTCTATAGCTGTAAGATGGAGGAGAATAGTTCTGTCAGTGAACATATACTCAAAATGTCTGGGTATAAAAATCACTTGATTCAACTGGGAGTTAATCTTCTTGATGATAGTGTCATTGACAGAATTCTTCAATCACTGCCACCAAGCTACAAGAGCTTTGTGATGAACTATAATATGCAAGGGATGGACAAGACTATTCCCGAGCTCTTTGCAATGCTAAAGGCTGCGGAGGTAGAAATCAAGAAGGAGCATCAAGTGTTGATGGTCAATAAGACCACCAGTTTCAAGAAAAAGGGTAAAGGGAAGAAGAAGGGGAACTTCAAAAAGAACAGCAAGCAAGTTGCTGCTCAAGAGAAGAAACCCAAATCTGGACCTAAGCCTGAGACTGAGTGCTTCTACTGCAAGCAGACTGGACACTGGAAGCGGAACTGCCCCAAGTATTTGGCGGATAAGAAGGATGGCAAGGTGAACAAAGGTATATGTGATATACATGTTATTGATGTGTACCTTACTAATGCTTGCAGTAGCACCTGGGTATTTGATACTGGTTCTGTTGCTAATATTTGCAACTCGACACAGGGACTACGGATTAAGCAAAGATTGGCTAAGGACGAGGTGACGATGTGCATGGGAAATGGTTCCAAAGTCGATGTGATCGCGGTCGGCACGCTACCTCTACATCTACCATCAGGATTAGTTTTAGACCTGAATAATTGTTATTTGGTGCCAGCGTTGAGCATGAACATTATATCTGGATCTTGTTTGATGCGAGACGATTATTCATTTAAATCAGAGAATAATGGTTGTTCTATTTATATGAGTAATATCTTTTATGTCATGCACCCTTGAAGTGTGGTCTATTTTTATTAAATCTCGATAGTAGTGATACACATATTCATAATGTTGAAGCCAAAAGATGCACAGTTGATAATGATAGTGCAACTTATTTGTGGCACTGCCGTTTGGGTCATATTGGTGTAAAGAGCATGAAGAAACTCCATACTGATGGACTTCTAGAATCACTTGATTATGAATCACTTGGTACTTGCGAACCGTGCCTCATGAGCAAGATGACTAAAACGCCGTTCTCCGGAACTATGGAGCGAGCAACTGATTTTTTGGAAATCATACATACCGATGTATGTGGTCCAATGAATATTGAGGCTCGCGGTGGGTATCGTTATTTTCTCACCTTCATAGATGATTTGAGCAGATATGGGTATATCTACTTGATGAAACACAAGTCTGAAACATTTGAAAAGTTCAAACAATTTCAGAGTGACGTGGAAAATCATCGTAACAAGAAAATAAAGTTTCTACGATCTGATCATGGAGGAGAATATTTGAGTTACGAGTTTGGTTTACATTTGAAGCAATGCGGAATAGTTTCGCAACTCACGCCACCCGGAACACCACAACGAAATGGTGTGTCCGAACGTCGTAATCATACTTTACTAGATATGGTGCGATCTATGATGTCTCTTACTGATTTACCACTATCGTTTTGGGGTTATGCTTTAGAGACGGCCGCATTCACATTAAATAGGGCACCATCAAAATCCGTTGAGACGACACCTTATGAACTTTGGTTTGGCAAGAAACCAAAGTTGTCGTTTCCTAAAGTTTGGGGCTGCGATGCTTATGTGAAGAAACTTCAACCAGATAAGCTCGAACCCAAATTAGAGAAATGTGTCTTCATAGGATACCCAAAAGAGGCTATTGGGTACACCTTCTATCACAGATCTGAGGGCAAGATTTTTGTTGCTAAATTCGGATCCTTTCTAGAGAAGGAGTTTCTCTCGAAAGAAGTGAGTGGGAGGAAAGTAGAACTTGATGAGGTAACTGTACCTGCTCCCTTATTGGAAAGTAGTTCATCACAAGAACCGGTTCCTGTGACAACTACACCAATCAGTGAGGAAGCTAATGATATTGATCATGAAACTTCAGATCAAGTTACTACCGAACCTCGTAGGTCAACCAGAGTAAGATCCGCACCAGAGTGGTACGGTAATCCTATTCTGGAAGTCATGTTATTTGACCATGGCGAACCTACGAACTATGAGGAAGCGATGATGAGCCCAGATTCCGCAAAATGGCTTGAGGCCATGAAATCTGAGATGGGATCCATGTATGAGAACAAAGTATGGACTTTGGTTGACTTGCCCGATGATCGGCAAGCCATCGAGAATAAATGGATCTTCAAGAATAAGACTAATCCTGATGGTAATGTAACTGTCTACAAAGCTTGACTTGTTGCAAAAGGTTTTCGACAAGTTCAAGGGGTTGACTACGATGAGACTTTCTCACCCGTAGCGATGCTTAAGTCTGTCTGAATCATGTTAGCAATTGCCGCATTTTATGATTATGAAATTTGGCAAATGGATGTCAAAACTGCATTCCTGAATGGATTTCTAGAAGAAGAGTTGTATATGATGCAGCCGAAAGGTTTTTTTGATCCAAAAGGTGCTAACAAAGTGTGCAAGCTCCAGCGATCCATTTATGGACTAGTGCAAGCCTCTCGGAGTTGGAATAAACACTTTGATAGTGTGATCAAAGCATATGGTTTTATACAAACTTTTGGAGAAGCCTGTATTTACAAGAAAGTGAGTGGGAGCTCTGTAGCATTTCTGATATTATATGTAGATGACATATTGTTGATTGGAAATGATATAGAATTTCTGGATAGCATAAAGGGATACTTGAATAAAAGTTTTTCGATGAAAGACCTCGGTGAAGCTGCTTACATATTGGGCATCAAGATCTATAGATATAGATCAAGACGGTTAATTGGACTTTCACAAAGCACATACCTTGATAAAGTTTTGAAAAAGTTCAAAATGGATCAGGCAAAGAAAGGGTTCTTGCCTGTAGTACAAGGTGTGAAGTTGAGTTAGACTCAATGCCCAACCACAGCAGAAGATAGAGAAAAAAATGAAAGATGTTCCCTATGCTTCAGCCATAGGCTCTATCATGTATGCAATGCTGCGTACCAGACCTGACGTATGCTTAGCAATAAGTTTGGCAGGGAGGTACCAAAGTAATCTAGGAGTGGATCACTGGACAGCGGTCAAGAACATCCTGAAATACCTGAAAAGGACTAAGGATATGTTTCTCGTTTATGGAGGTGACAAAGTGCTAGTCGTAAATGGTTACGTCGATGCAAGCTTTGACACTGATCCGGACGATTCTAAATCACAAACTGGATACGTGTTTATATTGAATGGTGGAGCTGTCAGTTGGTGCAGTTCTAAACAAAGCGTCGTGGCGGATCTACATGCGAAGTAGAGTACATAGCTGTTTCGGAAGCAGCAAATGAAGGAGTCTGGATGAAAGAGTTCATTTCTGATCTAGGTGTCATACCTAGTGCATCGGGACCAATGAAGATCTTCTATGACAATACTGGTGCAATTGCCTTGGCAAAGGAATCCAGATTTCACAAGAGGACCAAGCACATCAAGAGACGCTTCAATTCCATCCGGGACCAAGTCCAGTTGGGAGACATAGAGATTTGCAAGATACATATGGATCTGAATGTTGGAGACCCGTTGACTAAGCCTCTTCCACGAGCAAAACATGATCAGCACTAAGACTCCATGGGTGTTAGAATCATTACTGTGTAATCTAGATTACTGACTCTAGTGCAAGTGGGAGACTGAAGGAAATATGCCCTGGAGGCAATAATAAAGTTATTATTTATTTCCTCTGTCACGCCCAATATGCGACCCTATCCAAAAGGAACTCAAAGGTCCCACCAAGGATAGACCCGCATATTGAAACGCTTTTGCAAGGTGGATATCATTACATCAACATTACATAATAGATGGGGATACATACAAAAGGCACACAATGCAACACGAATACAATATCATCATACAAGAGATCAACATCCGACTACGGATGATACATAAACAGAAACTCAAACAATATCCACCCTGCTAGCCCAGGCTGCCGACCTGGAACCTATCCCCTGATCGAAGAAGAAGCAGAAGAAGAACTCAACGCAAGCAAGCATCGCTCTCGCGTCATGATCATCGCAAAACCTGTACCTGCAACTGTTGTTGTAGTAATCTGTGAGCCACGAGGACTCAACAATCCCATTACCATGGGTATCAAGACTAGCAAAGCTTAAAGGGAAAGGAAGGGGTAAAGTGGTGAGGTTGCAACAGCGACTAAGCAAGATATGGTGGCTAACCAACGCAAATGAGAGCGAGAAGAGAAACAAGCGGAACGGCCGTGAAGCTAGCAATGATCAAGAGGTGATCCTGAACTCCTACTTACGTCAAACATAACCCAAAGACCGTGTTCACTTCCCGGACTCCGCCGAGAAGAGACCATCACGGCTACCCACGCGGTTGATGCATTTTATTTCGGATCTGGTGTCAAGTTATCTACAACCGGACATTAACAAATTCCCATCTGCCACATAACCACGGGCACGGCTCTCGAAAGTTTATACCTTGCAGGGGTGTCCCAAATTAGCCCATGATAAGCTGTCGCGATCAACGAAGGATATACCTTCTCCCAGGAAGACCCGATCAGTCTCGGAATCCCGGTTTACAAGACATTTCGACAATGGTAAAACAAGACCAGCAAAGCCGCCCGATGCGCCGACAATCCCGATAGGAGCTGCACATATCTCGTTCTCAGAGCAACACCGGATAAGTCAAGCTACGAGTAAAACCAGACTTCGAGTTTCCCTGAGGTGGCCCCGCAGGCTGCTCAGTTCGGACCAACACTTAGACAAGCACTGGCCCGGGGGGGGGGGGGGGCTATAATAAAGATGACCCTTGGGTTAATTTCTCCCAAGGGAAAGTAGGTGGTGGTGAGGCAAATGGTAAAACCAAGGTTGGGCCTTGCTGGACAAGTTTTATTCAAAGCAAACTGTCAGGGGGGTCCCATAAATCACCAGACCACGTTAGGAACGCAAAATCCGGGAACATAACACCGGTATGACGGAAACTAGGGCGGCAAGAGTGGAACAAAACACCAGGCATAAGGCCGAGCCTTCCACCCTTTACTAAATATATAGATGCATTAATAATATAAGAGATATTGTGATATCCCAACATAACCCTGTCCATCATGGAGCAATCTTCAACTTCACCTGCAACTAGCAACGCTATAAGAGAGGCTGAGCAAAGCGGTAACATAGCCAAGCAATGGTTTGCTAGGAATGGTGTCAAAGGTTAGAGGTTCATGGCAATTTGGGAGGCTTGAAGAGCAAAAGATAGGTAACGCAGCATAGCGATAGAACGAAGCAACTAGCATAGCAATGATAGTAGTGAGATCCAGGGTAGCGGTCATCTTGCCTGAAATCCCGCAAGGAAGAAGAACGAGTCCATGAAGAAGATGAAGCCACGAAGACGAGCCAAGCGTAGATGAACGAATCCTCACGATCGCAACAAAACGGGAACTATCGAGAAGAAGAACACAACATAGTAAACACGCCACACATAGACAAGACATGATGCACAAACAAACATGATGTATGACCAAGCTACATGAAGCTACTCATGGTAAGAGATGATGCAAACAAGAGCAACACATCAAGGCAAGTTTAAATGAGGCCGGGAACAACATATAACAATTCCGGTAAGTCCTCATATGCAAATTTCGAAATTGGTCCAGATCTGAATAAACATTATGTTCAAGTTGTTAAACAGCAAGTTAAGATGCACCACGAGGCTCTACACGAAATTCTAGTCAAGTTAAATATAAAGTTCATTAGATTCGGAGCTATGGCCTAGAAGATATGAGCAAAACAAGTTAAACATGGCATTGATGCAAAATGCACCCAAACATCAAGCAAACACCTCAAAACAAGGATGCAACATGATAATATGAAACTACATGCAAAATCAAGCAAGTTTCATATAGAGCACACTCAAAATGGAGCAACGGTTCAACACATACACTCCATACAAGGCATAACAATCTGTCCATAATAGCAACTAGGCATCTTGCAAGCATCAAAAAAATATGCTACAGCACCCCAACATAATAACAAAAGACATGGGCATGAAGTACAGGTAAAGCTCAACAAAACATGAACACTGAGCTATCTCCAGAAACAACTAGAACATGCTCAAAAAGACATGGGAAGATTGCAAATTATTACAGTTTCAGACTTAGCAGAAATAACATCAGGTTGCAATGTTTAGAGCTATCAAACAACATGTTACAGGAACATATCATGGCAAACAAAGGCATGGCATGAATCTACTAATTGCATAGATCAAAAGTCCCTTACTGACCATGAGCCAAAAAGGCATAGAAAATATGATGGCACCCATGTAAACATGGCAAGTTATATTACAGATTCATACATGGCAGAAACAGCAATAAGTAGGCATGTTCGTGAGCTTGAACCACTCACCACAGAGCAATACATGGCATGGCAATGCAACCAACAGTAAGAAGACATGTTTATGAAGCTAAGCATAGCAAGAGCAAGTTCATAGGGTACATGGATCACTAGAAAAGCATATGGCCAAAACTGAACTTCATGTTAACAGGTTGACAGCAACATTTTTTAGCAAGTTTGGAGCAAGATAACAACATGTTCCAGCAGGCTATAATTGCAACCAAGGGCATTAATGGATAGAGCAAGACATGTATAACAAAACATGTTTAGTAAACATCTCCAGATTATGCACGAAAAGACTTGTAGAAGCATGTTAACATAGCAACAAAATATAACAGAATCTGTCTAGCAAAACAGTAACAGCAAGTGCCCTACTTAACAAGCTTGATGCACTCAGCACACAACTCACAAAAATACATGGTTGGCTCCACTGGAAAGATGGCATAGCATAGATCAAAACACATGTAGAGCTCATGTTCATAAGATGCACACATAAATCATGGCAAAAATGATAAATGAGCAAGTTATAATAGTTTCAGCGGGTTAACAGCAACATGCACTCTTCCAACAGCATTTCGGGCATCAGGATGAGCTCAAATGAAAATGATGCAATGGAATGAAATGAAGTAATCGTCGAGACGAACAATTTGACATATTACACGCACGAAACGGAGCTACAGATGCAGAGATATGATGTGATGAACATGGCATGATAATGTAAAAATATCTGGGACTTAGACGAAAACGGGGGGGGGGGGGGGGGGAGTCAACCTCAGATCTAGATCCGACCGTGGGAACCGAGGTTCGCCGGAGACGTGTCGGGGAAGAAGAAGAAGGAGGCGGTCGGAGGGAGCTGCGGCGGTCCGGCGAGGGGAGGAGGCGACGGCCGCGGGGTCCGGCGAGGGGAGCGGCGCACTCGGGCGCGGCAGCTCCCCGGTGGGAGGCGGCGCGGCGAGGGCGGCGCGGATGGGGCGGCGGCGACCTGCGGCGGGGCTGAGGCGGCGGCCGGCGACGGCGGGGAGCGAGCGACGGGCGCGGGCGGCGGGGCGACGAGCGGCGGGGCGGTGACCGGAGGCGGGGCGCGGCGGCTCCGGTCACCGGCGGGAGGAGCCGAGGCGGCGGCACGGCACCGTATGATGAGGGGAGGCGGCGACGGAGGCGAGGGCTGGCCGGAGGCGCGAGGCGGCGGCCTTCGGGCCCGGATCGGGCGGCGGCGGCGCGGTCAGGCGGCGGCGGGCGCGGATCGGGCCCGCGCGGGCCCCGGATGGGCTCTGCGGGCCGGCGGCGGTGGTTGGCGGCGGAGGAACACGTGGCAGCACGTGATTGGGCGAGGAGCGACGGGCGGACATGTCCGGCGGGGTTCGGACGTGTCCGGCTGCGGGAGGAGGACGAAGCTAGGGTTGGACTGCACGAAAATTCGGGGAGGGGCACATATATATAGGTAGAGGGAGCTAGGAATGTCCAAATGAGGAGCGGTTTTCGGCCACGCGATCATGATCGAACGGCCGAGAGCATGGAGGGGAGTTTGCTGGGTTTTGGGCCACTTTGGAAGGGGTGTTGGGCTGCACACAAAAGAGGCCTTTGCGGTTACCCGGTTAACCGTTGGAGTATCAAACGACCTCCAAATGGCACGAAACTTGACAGGCGGTCTACCGGTGCTATACCAAGGCCACTTGGCAAGACTCGGTCCATTCCGAGAAAGTTTAACACCCGCTCACAACGAGAGACAAAAGAGGGACGTCGGAGGACATAGGAGTGCCGGATTGCAAAACGGACAACGGGGAAAATGCTCGGATGCATGAGACGAACACGTATGCAATGCAATGCACAAGATGACATGATAAAATGCAACACGCAAGAAAATGACATGGCAAAGACGGCGAATAACTGGCAGACACCTGGCGCATCGAATCTGGGGCGTTACAACACTCCTCGACTAACAAGAGATCTCGTCCCGAGATCTTAGGACTGAGACGGAAGGAAAAAGGGATGAGGTGGAACAAGAACTCAAGAGAAGAAGCAAAGAGTCGAGAGCACTCGAGAAGAAGAGAGGAACAACGAGAATGACGAGAATCGAAAGCTCACGGAATCAGATAGACTATGAAAGCACTCGGTTAGAACGAGATAAGAAACGAATAAGACTGAAATAATTTAGGCAGCACTCTGGCTAAAAATGGAATGATTAGAACATGAACTTGAGAGGATGGAAAAATACTTGACGAACTCTTGCAGAATGAATTAAATCATGAAGAACTCCGGTGACAAAGGATGATGAGATAGAATGAAGGACGAAAGAATAAGATGAGCCTTGAGATGATTCCGATGGATGTACCGACGAGATGGCCGATGAAATTGAACTCCGGAAAAGAAAAGATGAAAACACTTGGAACTAGAATTTATTCACCGAGAACAAACTCTGAAGGAAGGGGTTAATCGCTTGGAGGAAATAAGAATAAGATTTATTGTATGCTTATCCTTCATCAAATTAAATTGATGACAAGCAATGGATTTTTGCATACTACTTATTCTTCTTGAAAAGGATTAAAGGGGTATAGCACAAAATTGGAGAAAGTCTTCATGAACCGCCGGTAGGATTGGAAAGAACGAATGGATTAAAATGATAATCAAGGAAAATAATCTTGAACGAACCACCGTAAGAATTCGAAAATGGCTGATGAAAGAGACTTAATCACCGGGAAGAATTAGAAGAACAAATATGCTAGAGGGGAATTTAGATGCAAAGAATAAAGAGATCGTGAGCTGATTAAAGAACACTTGAACGAAGCACCGGGATAATTAGAGAACGATAACTGGAATGATGGCCTCCGGTGAAATGAAAAGAAATCAACTCCTGAAATACTCCGGATGGGTAAGAAAGAATTGCACGGCTGGAAACAATTAGATAGGATAACATCGAGCTAGCACCATGAATCTCCGGGAGAACGGACAAGATTTAGAGGAAAAACGCTTCTTCGATATTCAAAAGACGACGGGAAACACCACCAAAATTACTGAGATACTCCGGGAGAATGAAAAGCGAAGAGGTTGAGCCGATGATGAAATGATTGAAATCGATCTTGGAAAGGCATCTGACTGATGAAATTCATTCTTACGTCAGACTTGAAAAGAAATAGGAATGGCTCCGGAATAATTAGAAGAGTCAGGTAAGATCCTGGGAAAAGACCTGTGGGTTAGGGCCCACTAAAAGAAAAACACCGTTGGAAAGGATTGTTGCACAGATAGATGATGCACCGGAATGATTGAAATATTTCAATGAGGTGACCACCTCGAATTAATTGGAAAACGGACGAATCTCCTGAGATGTCTTCCAAACTCCAGAATGATTGAATGGCGAGAGGCAAACGAGCAAGGAGAACACTTGATCCAAGGAAAAGAATATGATCAACCCGAAAACTTGAATTAAGTCCACCGGAGAAGAAATGAGATGAAGAATGACAAACGGGACGAGAATTCACCGGTTGAAACAATTGACGAAAGACTGAAGAGGCTCTGCACGAATGAAATTAATGGTCGAAAGAGACTCAGACTCCGGGAAGAACAGGGTGGGAGGGCGGGAAACAAAGAAACTTGGAAGGGGAAACCGACGAATATCTTGAAGAGAAAACACCGGTTGAAATCATTGAGGAAAGAAAGCAAGGACTTCACACGAGTAGGATGGATACTCGATTACGGACTCCGGGTCCGAGAAGAAAAGGGTGGGTGGGTGGGAAAAGAAAAACAACTGAGGATTGAACTCAAAGATGAAGAGGCTCGAGTCAACTTGATGAGAAAAGCACCGGATGAAAAGAGCTGAGAAACAACGATCGGAAAACCAACTGCATGAACCTAAAGAAAAATTTGAATGGGAAGAGGAGCAATTCAAAACACCTACGTCAAGATTGCTCACCAGAGCAACGAAGGGGCTGAGGAGTAAAAAGAATTCCTACTCTCCGATATAACTAGAATCAGAAAACAGTTTTTCTTCTAGACTCAACAACGGCCAAACTACACGATCAATCAAGGGGGGCTCCTAAGGTCGGTCGAGGCTCTGATACCAACTTGTCACGCCCAATATGCGACCCTATCCAAAAGGAACTCGAAGGTCCCACCAAGGATAGACCCGCATATTGAAACGCTTTTGCAAGGTGGATATCATTACATCAACATTACATAATAGATGGGGATACATACAAAAGGCACACAATGCAACACGAATACAATATCATCATACAAGAGATCAACATCCGACTACGGATGATACATAAACAGAAACTCAAACAATATCCACCCTGCTAGCCCAGGCTGCCAACCTGGAACCTATCCCCTGATCGAAGAAGAAGCAGAAGAAGAACTCAACGCAAGCAAGCATCGCTCTCGCGTCATGATCATCGCAAAACCTGTACCTGCAATTGTTGTTGTAGTAATCTGTGAGCCACGAGGACTCAGCAATCCCATTACCATGGGTATCAAGACTAGCAAAGCTTAAAGGGAAGGAAGGGGTAAAATGGTGAGGTTGCAGCAGCGACTAAGCAAGATATGATGGCTAACCAACGCAAATGAGAGCGAGAAGAGAAACAAGCGGAATGGTCGTGAAGCTAGCAATGATCAAGAGGTGATCCTGAACTCCTACTTACGTCAAACATAACCCAAAGACCGTGCTCACTTCCCAGACTCCGCCGAGAAGAGACCATCACGGCTACACACGCGGTTGATGCATTTTATTTCGGATCTGGTGTCAAGTTATCTACAACCGGACATTAACAAATTCCCATCTGCCACATAACCGCGGGCACGGCTCTCGAAAGTTTATACCCTGCAGGGGTGTCCCAACTTAGCCCATGATAAGCTCTCGCGATCAACGAAGGATATACCTTCTCCCAGGAAGACCCGATCAATCTCGGAATCCCGGTTTACAAGACATTTCGACAATGGTAAAACAAGACCAGCAAAGCCACTCGATGCGCCGACAATCCCGATAGGAGCTGCACATATCTCGTTCTCAGGGCAACACCGGATAAGTCAAGCTACGAGTAAAACCAGACTTTGAGTTTCCCCGAGGTGGCCCCGCAGGCTGCTCAGTTCGAACCAACACTTAGACAAGCACTGGCCCGGGGGGGGGGGCTATAATAAAGATGACCGTTGGGTTAATTACTCCCAAGGGAAAGTAGGTGGTGGTGAGGCAAATGGTAAAACCAAGGTTGGGCCTTGCTGGACAAGTTTTATTCAAAGCGAACTATCAGGGGGGTCCCATAAATCACCCGACCGCGTTAGGAACGCAAAATCCAGGAACATAACACCGGTATGACGGAAACTAGGGCGTCAAGAGTGGAACAAAATACCAGGCATAAGGCCGAGCCTTCCACCCTTTACAAAATATATAGATGCATTAATATATAAGAGATATTGTGATATCCCAACATAACCCTGTCCATCATGGAGCAATCTTCAACTTCACCTGCAACTAGCAACGCTATAAGAGAAGCTGAGCAAAGCGGTAACATACCAAGCAATGGTTTGCTAGGAATGGTGTCAAAGGTTAGAGGTTCGTGGCAATTTGGGAGGCTTGAAGAGCAAAAGATAGGTAACGCAGCATAGCGATAGAACGAAGCAACTAGCATAGCAATGATAGTAGTGAGATCCAGGGTAGCGGTCATCTTGCCTGAAATCCTGCAAGGAAGAAGAACGAGTCCATGAAGAATATGAAGCCACGAAGACGAACCAAGCATAGACGAACGAATCCTCATGATCGCAATGAAACGGGAACTATCGAGAAGAAGCACACAACATAGTAAACACACCACACATAGACAAGACATGATGCACAAACAAACATGATGTATGACCAAGCTACATGAAGCTACTCATGGCAAGAGATGATGCAAACAAGAGCAACACATCAAGGCAAGTTTAAATTTGGCCGGGAACAACATATAACAATTCCGGTAAGTCCTCATATGCAAATTTCGAAATTGGTCCAGATCTGAATAAACATTATGTTCAAGTTGTAACAGCAAGTTAAGATGCACCACGAGGCTCTACATGAAATTCTAGTCAAGTTACATATAAAGTTCATTAGATTCGGAGCTACGGCCTAGAAGATATGAGCAAAACAAGTTAAACATGGCATTGATGCAAAATGCACCCAAACATCAAGCAAACACCTCAAAACAAGGATGCAACATGATAATATGAAACTACATGCAAAATCAAGCAAGTTTCATATAGAGCACACTCAAAACGGAGCAACGGTTCAACACATACACTCCATACAAGGCGTAACAATCTGTCCATAACAGCAACTAGGCTCTTGCAAGCATCAAAAAAATATGCTACAGCACCCCAACATAATAACAAAAGACATGGGCATGAAGTACAGGTAAAGCACAACAAAACATGAACACCGAGCTATCTCCAGAAACAACTAGAACATGCTCAAAAAGACATGGGAAGATTGCAAATTATTACAGTTTCAAACTTAGCAGAAATAACATCAGGTTGCAATGTTTAGAGCTATCAAACAAAATGTTACAGGAACATATCATGGCAAACAAAGGCATGGCATGAATCTACTAATTGCATAGATCAAAAGTCCCTTACTGACCATGAGCCAAAAAGGCATAGAAAATATGATGGCACCCATGTAAACATGGCAAGTTATATTACAGATTCATACATGGCAGAAACAGCAATAAGTAGGCATGTTCGTGAGCTTGAACCACTCACCACAGAGCAATACATGGCATGGAAAGGCAACCAACAGTAAGAAGACATGTTTATAAAGCTAAGCATAGCAAGAGCAAGTTCATAGGGTACATGGATCACTAGAAAAGCATATGGCCAAAACTGAACTTCATGTTAACAGGTTGACAGCAACATTTTTTAGCAAGTTTGGAGCAAGATAACAACATGTTCTAGCAGGCTATAATTGCAACCAAGGGCATTAATTGATAGAGCAAGACATGTATAACAAAACATATTTAGTAAACATCTCCAGATTATGCACGAAAAGACTTGTAGAAGCATGTTAACATAGCAACAAAATATAACAGAATCTGTCTAGCAAAACAGTAACAACAAGTGCCCTACTTAACAAGCTTGATGCACTTAGCACACAACTCACAAAAATACATGGCTAGCACCACTGGAAAGATGGCATAGCATAGATCAAAACACATGTAGAGCTCATGTTCATAAGATGCACACATAAATCATGGCAAAAATGATAAATGAGCAAGTTATAATAGTTTCAGCAGGTTAACAGCAACATGCACTCTTCCAACAGCATTTCAGGCATCAGGATGAGCTCAAATGAAAATGATGCAACGGAATGAAATGAAGTACTCGTCGAGGCGAACAATTTGACATATTACACGCATGAAACGGAGCTACGGATGCAGAGATATGATGTGATGAATATGACATGATAATGTAAAAATATCTGGGACAGACGAAAACGGGGGGGGGGGGGGGGGAGAGTCAACCTCAGATCTTGATCCGACCGCAGGAACCGAGGTTCGCCGGAGACGCTCGGGGAAGAAGAAGAAGGAGGCGGCCGGAGGGAGCTGCGGCGGTCCGGCGAGGGGAGGAGGCGACGGCCGCGGGGTCCGGCGAGGGGAGCGACGCGCTCGGGCGTGGCAGCTCCCGGCGGGAGGCGGCGCGGCGAGGGCGGCGCCGGCAGCGCGGATGGGGCGGCGGCGACCTGCGGCGGGGCTGAGGCGGCGGCCGGCGACGGCGGGGAGCGAGCGACGGGCGCGGGCGGCGGGGCGACGAGCGGCGGGGCGGTGACCGGAGGCGGGGTGCGGCGGCTCCGGTCACCGGCGGGAGGAGCCGAGGCGGCGGCACGGCACCGGACGACGAGGGGAGGCGGAGGCGGAGGCGAGGGCCGGCCGGAGGCGCGAGGCGGCGGCCTTCGGGCCCGGATCGGGCGGCGGCGGGCGCGGATCGGGCCCGCGCGGGCCCCGGATGGGCTCCGCGGGCCGGCGGCGGCGGTTGGCGGCGAAGGAACATGTGGCAGCGCGTGATTGGGCGAGGAGCGACGGGCGGACATGTCCGGCGGGGTCCGGACATGTCCGGCTGCGGGAGGAGGACGAAGCTAGGGTTGGACTGCGCGAAAATTCCGGGAGGGGCACATATATATAGGTAGAGGGAGCTAGGAATGTCCAAATGAGGAGCGGTTTTCGGCCAGGCGATCATGATCGAACGACCGAGAGCATGGAGGGGAGTTTGCTAGGTTTTGGGCCACTTTGGAAGGGGTGTTGGGCTGCACACAAAAGAGGCCTTTGCGGTTACCCAGTTAACCGTTGGAGTATCAAACGACCTCCAAATGACACGAAACTTGACAGGCGGTCTACCGGTGCTATACCAAGGCTGCTTGGCAAGACTCGGTCCATTCCGAGAAAGTTTAACACCCGCTCACAACGAGAGACAAAAGGGGGACGCCGGAGGACATAGGAGTGCCGGATTGCAAAACGGACAACGGGGAAAATGCTCGGATGCATGAGACGAACACGTATGCAATGCAATGCACAAGATGACATGATAAAATGGAACACGCAAGCAAATGACATGGCAAAGACGGCGAATAACTGGCAGACACCTGGCGCATCGAATCCGGGGCGTTACATCCTCATATCATGATAAATGTTTATTATTCATGCTAGAATTATATTAACCGGAAATATGATACATGTGTGAATACATAGACAAACTTAATGTCACTAGTATGTCTCTACTAGACTAGCTCATTAATCAAAGATGGTTATGTTTCCTAACCATAGACATGTGTTGTCATTTGATTAACGGGATCACATCATTAGGAGAATGATGTGATTGACTTGACCCATTCTGTTAGCTTAGCACTTGATCGTTTAGTATGTTGCTATTGCTTTCTTCATGACTTATACAAGTTCCTACAACTATGAGATTATGCAACTCCCGTTTACCGGAGAAACACTTTGTGTTCTACCAAACGTCACAACGTAACTGGGTGATTATAAAGGAGCTCTACAGGTGTCTCCAAAGGTACATGTTGAGTTGGCGTATTTCGAGATTAGGTTTTGTCACTCCGATTGTCGGAGAGGTATCTCTGGGCCCTCTCGGTAATGCACATCACTATAAGCCTTGCAAGCAATGTAGTTAAAGAGTTAGTTACGGAATGATGCATTACGTAACGAGTAAAGAGACTTGCCGGTAACGAGATTGAACTAGGTATTAGGATACTGACGATCGAATCTCGGGCAAGTAACATACCGATGACAAAGGGAACAATGTATATTGTTATGCGGTTTGACCGATAAAGATCTTCGTAGAATATGTAGGAGCCAATATGAGCATCCAGGTTCCGCTATTGGTTATTGACCGGAAATGGTTCTCATTCATGTCTACATAGTTCTCGAACCCGTAGGGTCCGCACGCTTACGGTTCCGATGACAGTTATATTATGAGTTTATGAGTTTTGATGTACCGAAGTTTGTTTGGAGTCCCGGATGTGATTACGGACATGACGAGGAGTCTCAAAATGGTCGAGACATGAAGATTGATATATTGGAAGCCTATATTTGGATGTCGGAAGTGTTCCGGGTGAAATCAGGATTTTACCGGAGTACCGGGAGGTTACCGGAACCCCCCGGGAGCTTAATGGGCCTAGATGGGCATTAGTGGAAATAGAGGGCAGCAAGGGGAGTGTGGGGCGCGCCTCCCCAAGGCCCAAACCGAATTGGTTTAGGGCAAGGGGGGCCGACCCCCCTCTTTCCTTCTCCTCCTCTCCCTTTCCTTCCCCTCTCCTAGTCCAACAAGGAAGGAGGGAGTCCTACTCCCGGTGGGAGTAGGACTCCCCATGGCGCGCCCCCTCCTAGGCCGGCCGCCCCCTCCCCCCATGCTCCTTTATATACGGGGGCAGGGGGCACCTCTAAGACACAACAATTGATCTCTTGATCTCTTAGCCGTGTGCGGTGCCCCCCTCCACCACAGTCCTGCTCGATAATATTGTAGCGGTGCTTAGGCGAAGCCCTGCGACGGTAGAACATCAAGATCGTCACCACGCTGTCGTGCTGACGGAACTCTTCCCCGACATTCTGCTGGATTGGAGTACGGGGAACGTCATCGAGCTGAACGCGTGCTAGAACTTGGAGGTGCCGTTGTTTCGGTGCTTGATCGGTCGGGCCGTGAAGACGTATGACTACATCAACCGCGTTGTTCTAACTCTTCCGCTTTCGGTCTACGAGGGTACATGGACAACACTCTCCCATCTCGTTGCTATGCATCACCATGATCTTGTGTGTGCGTAGGAATTTTTTTTGAAATTACTACGTTCCCCAACAGGGATTGCCATGCAACGGATGCACCAGAGCTATAAATGAATGCTCAACAAAGAAAACTAGTGGGTGTGCATCCAACTTGCTTGCTCACGAAGACCTAGGGCATTTGAGGAAGCCCATCGTAGGAATATACAAGCCAAGTTCTATAATGAAAAATTCCCACTAGTATGAAAAAGACAACTTATGAGACTCACTATATGAAAAACATGGTGCCACTTTGAAGCACAAGTGTGGAAAAAGAGATAGTAACATTGCCTTTTTTTTATTTTCTTTATTTTCTTTTTCTTTTTTTCTTTTCTTTTTTTTTCTTTTCTTTTTTTTTCTTTTGGGCCTTTCTTTTTTTGGCCTTTTTTTGGGCAATGCTCTAATAATGATGATCATCACACTTCTATTGATTACAACATATGAATTACAACTCGAAACTTGAACAAGATATGACTCTATATGAATGCCTCCGGCGGTGTACCGGGATGGTGCAATGAATTAAGAGTGACATGTATGAAAAATAATGCATGGTGGCTTTGCCAAAAATACGATGTCAACTACATGATCATGCAATGGCAATATGACAAAAGTAAAGTATGTCATGATGATGATAAACGGAACGGTGGAAAGTTGCATGGCAATATATCTCGGAATGGCTATGGAAATGCCATAATAGGTAGGTATGGTGGCTGTTTTGAGGAATATATAAGGAGGTTTATGTGTGATAGAGCATATCATATCACGGGGTTTGGATGCACCGGCGAAGTTTGCACCAACTCTCAAGGTGAGAAAGGGCAATGCACGGTCCCGAAGAGGCTAGCAATGGTGGAAAGGTAAAAGTGCGTATAATCCATGGACTCAACATTAGTCAAAAGAACTCATATACTTATTGCAAAAATTTAGAAGTCATAAAAAATCAAGCACTACGCGCATGCTCCTAGGGGGATAGATTGGTAGGAAAAGACCATCGCTCGTCCCCGACCGCCACTCATAAGGATGGACAAGCCAGGTACACTTCATGTTTCAAATTTGTTACACAACTTTAACCATACGTGCATGCTACGGGACTTGCTAACTTCAACACAAGCATTCTTTAAATTCATAATCACCCAACTAGCATGACTTTAATATCACTACCTCCATATCTCAAAACAATTATCAAGTATCAAATTGATCATAGCATCCAATTCACTTCCTATGATAGTTTTTATTATAGCCAACTTGGATGCCTACCATTCTAGGACCAATTTTATAACCATAGAAAATACCATGCTGTTCTAAAAGACTCTCAAAAAGATCTAAGTGAAGCATGAGAGACTAGCAATTTCTACAAAAATAAGCCACCGCCGTGCTCTAAAAGATATAAGTGAAGCACTAGAGCAAAAACTATCAAGCTCAAAAGATATAAGTGAAACACATAGAGTATTATAGCAAATTATAATCAAGTGGGCTTCTCCCAAAAGGTGTGTACAGCCAGGATGATTGTGGTAAACTAAAAAGCAAAGACTAATATAATACACGACGCTCCAAGCAAAACACATATCATGTGGCGAATAAAAATATAGCTCCAAGTAAAGTTACCAATGAACGAAGACGAAAGAGGGGATGCCTTCCCGAGGCATCCCCAAGCTTAGGCTTTTGGCTATCCTTGAATATCTTGAGGTGCCATGGGCATCCCCAAGCTTAGGCTCTTGCCACTCCTTATTCCATAGTCCATAAAAGCTTTACCCAAAACTTGAAAACTTCACAACACAAAACTCAATAGGAAATCTTATAAGCTCCGTTAGTGAAAGAAAACAAAACCACCACATAAGGTAATGTAATGAACTCATTCTTTATTTATTTTGGTGTTAAACCTACTGTAATCCAACTTATTTATGGTTTATAAACTATTTTACTAGGCATAGATGCATCGAAATAAGCAAACAACACACGAAAAACAAAATCTGTCAAAAACAGAACAGTCTGTAGCAATCTTTAACTAACGCAAACTTCTGGAACCCTAAAACTCCTACAAAAATAGGAAGTCCTGGAAAATTTGTCTATTGATCATCAGAAAAAAGAATAAACTCAAAATCACGTTTCTGTGATTTAACAAAATTAAATTCGTGCGTGCAAAGTTTCTGTTTTTCGGCAGAATCAAATCAACTATCATCATAGGTTATCCTATAGGTTCTACTTGGCAAAAACACTAATTGAAAGATAAAAACACATCTAAACAGAAAGTAGATGCAAGATTTATTACTAAACAGGAACAAAAACAAAAAACACAAAGAAAATTGGGTTGCCTCCCAACTAGCGCTATCGTTTAACGCCCCTAGCTAGGCATAAAAGCGAAGATAGATCTAACGAGTGCCATCTTTGGCACTAAATTCATCAATAGAGCACTTGTGATATCTAGGGGTTTCTCCCTTTTTAGCAATGGCTAAACCTTTAGGCAAAAATTCAAGAAATTCGTTGGTAGCAAAAGGTTCCTTAACGATAGAGAGACAATTGGGATGAACACTTATGGATTTGAGATCCGTGTCTCTCTTACTAGGAGATTCACCTTTATTTTTAGGAACATAAATAAACTTGGCAGTTTTAGTAGGGGGTTTTGGAGTATTTTTCATGGAGGAAAACACGGAACCTAAGTTTCTAATGATATCCTCAAGTTTACCGATTCTACCAGAGTCTAGATCTATTTTTTCATTGACTATAGGTTCTTTTTTTAAAGATTTTTCAAAGTAAATCCAACCCTAGATCCATATTGGGTAATGTGATTATGAATATTTTTATCCTAATTTTCAATCAACTCAACAGTGGCAATTTTATTTTCAATAATCTCAAGCCGTTGCATAATGTGTTCTAAAGTTAAAACAGTTCCATTGACCAAAAGAGGTGGTGGGCCAAACAAATCTATCATAGCATTATAAGCACCAAACGTATGGCTACTCATGAAATCGCCTCCGGCAACAGTATCAAGAACACATCTATTCCAAGGAGTGATGCCTACATAAAAATTGCGGAGAAGAACGGAAGTAGAAAGCTTCCTAGTAGATTTATATTGGGCATTGCAAATTCTATGCCAAGCATCTTTTAAATTTTCTCCCTCCCTTTGCTTAAAATTGAGAATTTCATGTTCAGGGGTAATAATAAGGATAGGAGGACTAGCCATGATGACAAGGTAAACGAACTAGCACACGGGCAAACGGAAAAAGGCAAGCGAAAAAGAGAGGAGGAGATTGGGAAAGAGAGGGCAAATAAAACGGCAAGGGTGAAGTGGGGGAGAGGAAAACGATAGGCAAATGGCAAATAACGTAAATGCGAGGGAGATGGGTTTGTGATTGGTACTTGGTATGTCTTGACTTGAGCGAAGACCTCCCTGGCAACGGCGCCAGAAATCCTTCTTGCTACATCTTGAGCTTGCGTTGGTTTTCCTTGAAGAGGAAAGGGTGATGCAGCAATAGTAGCGTAAGTATTTCCCTCAGTTTTTGAGAACCAAGGTATCAATCCAGTAGGAGGCTCCTCAAAAGTCCCACACACCTACACAAACAAACAAAGAACTCGCAACCAATGCAATAAAGGGGTTGTCAATCCCTTCACGGCCACTTGCGAAAGTGAGATCTAATAGAGATAGTATGGTAAGATAAATATATTTTTGGTATTTTATAATATATATGCAAAAAGTAAAGATGCAAATAAAAGTAGATTGGAAGCAAATATGATAAGAGATAGACCCGGGGGCCATAGGTTTCACTAGTGGCTTCTCTCAAGATAGCATAAGTATTACAGTGGGTGAACGAATTACTGTCGAGCAATTGATAGAAAAGCGAATAATTATGAGATTATCTAGGCATGATCATGTATATAGGCATCACGTCCGTGACAAGTAGACCGACTCCTGCCTGCATCTACTACTATTACTCCACACATCGACCGAGTCCTGCCTGCATCTAGAGTATTAAGTTCATAAGAACAGAGTAAGGCCTTAAGCAAGATGGCATGATGTAGAGGGATAAACTCAAGCAATATGATATAAACCCCATCTTTTTATCCTCAATGGCAACAATACAATACGTGCCTTGCTGCCCCTGCTGTCACTTGGAAAGGACACCGCAAGATTGAACCCAAAGCTAAGCACTTCTCCCATGGCAAGAAAGATCAATCTAGTAGGCCAAACCAAACTGATAATTCGAAGAGACTTGCAAAGATAACTCAATCATACATAAAAGAATTCAGAGAAGATTCAAATATTATTCATAGATAAACTTGATCATAAACCCACAATTCATCAGATCTCGACAAACACACCGCAAAAAGAGTTTACATCGAATAGATCTCCACAAGAGAGGGGGAGAACATTGTATTGAGATCCAAAAAGAGAGAAGAAGCCATCTAGCTAATAACTATGGACCTGTAGGTCTGTGGTAAACTACTCACAACTCATCGGAGGGGCTATGGTGTTGATGTAGAAGCCCTCCATGGTCGATTCCCCCTCCGGTGGAGCACCGACAAAGGCTCCAAGATGGGATCTCGCGGATACAGAAGGTTACGGTGGTGGAAATTGTGTTTCGTTGGCTCCTTGGATGTTTTCGGGGTACATAGGCTTATATAGGAGGAAGAAGTACGTCGGTGGCCGCCCGAGGGGCCCACGAGACAGGGGGCGCGCCCTATAGGGGGGGGGGGTCACCCTCCTATCTCGTGGAGGCCTCAGCTGCTTCTTGACTTGCACTCCAAGTCCTCTGGATCACGTTCGTTCCAAAAATCACGCTCCCGAAGGTTTCATTCCGTTTGGACTCCGTTTGATATTCCTTTTCTTCGAAATACTGAAATAGGCAAAAAAACAGTAATATGGGCTAGGCCTCCGGTTAGTAGGTTAGTCCTAAAAATGATATAAATGTGTAAAATAAAGACCATAAACATCCAAAAGGGTAATATAATAGCATGGAACAATAAAAAATTATAGATACGTTGGAGACGTATCTAAGGCCCAGATCTACACTTCCACCAAGAGAAATTTGGTTCCCCCAATTAATCCCTTGTGGATCTTGTTACTCCTAGGTGTTTGAGCACCCTAGACGGTTGAGGTCACCTCGGAGCCACATTCCATTGTGGTGAAGCTCCGTGGTATCGTTGGGAGCCTCCAATCAAGTTGTGGAGATTGCCCCAACCTTGTTTGTAAAGGTTCGGTCACCGCCTTCAAGGGAACCACTAGTGGAATCACCACATCTCGCATTGTGTGAGGATGTGAAGAGAATACGGTGGCCCTAGTGGCTTCTTGGGGAGCATTGTGCCTCCACACCGTTCCAACGGAGATGTACTTCCCCCAAAGGGAAGGAACTTCATAACACACCCTCGTCTCCGCCGGCTCCACTTGTGGTTATCTGTTCCCTTTACTTTGTGCAAGTTTATATTGTGTTGTATCATTTGCTTGCATGTTGTGGTTGTTTGCATCATATAGGTTGTTCACCTAGTTGCACATCTAGAGAACTTATTTGTTGCTAAACCTAATTTGTGAAGAAAATCTAAAAATTGGTAGTTGCCTATTCACCCCCTCTAGTCAACCATATCGATCCTTTCAACATGCCCAATCATCTTCGTTCCTAAGTACATCCTACATAGTGAATCCCAGAGAAACGTTTCTCTTCGTATGTACATCCCACACAGTCAATCCAAGGATTATATTTCCGTTTGTATGTACATCCCACACAGTCAATCCAAGAAGAACGTTTCTATTCATATGTACGTCCCACACGATGAATGCAAGACAAATGTTTCCATTCGCACGTACATCTCACACAATTTTCCCCATCAAATCGTCTGTGATAGCGTTGCCCTTGCAGACGATATTAACAATTTTATCATTTGCGTTATTGAATTCATCACGCACGTGTGCGTAGAAGAAACTGTGTGGCATAGGTTGTCCATCACACACACTTTTTATGTGGAAAATGTTTGCGCAAGGTGGCCTAACGCAAACAGTTTTCAAGAGGAAGTCGTGTGCGATTGTTCATTGATCCAACACGTTTTCTTCCTAGAAACTGTGTGGGTTGTCTGAGGTCATCACCCACGGTGTTGTCTCAATAACCGTTTGCACCAGAAAAACCCAATAAGCGGGCTAATTGGCATATTATTAATAATCCATTTATTAATCAAATTGACATTTCATATTTATATTTCATTTTCGTATTACAGAACCAGTATTTCATAATTGAAATACATCAGAGTACAACATCATATAGCTTCAGGACTCAGTTACACCATATAGGCATATAGCTAGCTACCCCATTACACAACTGCACCAGCACCAAGTTTCACATGCAACATCTATAACCTTTGGAAATTAGCATCATAGACGGTAGATAGGCAGATGAATCTCATATGGAAAATTGCTGAAGCGGAAGGTGAATATTGAGCCTTCATTGATGTTGAAGGCCCTTGCAACTTTAGGCCAGTGCCTGTGGATGATTGACCGTCCATCCTTCATCATCTTGAGGAAGACTTCAGTATTGTACCGTGGGTGTTGCATGAATACCTTCCTCGCCTCCTGACCATATAGGTGGTTTGAGAGGTAATCGTCAGTGAACTGCTTTGGAAAGGCCTGAAAACAAAGATATGCAGAAATATCTTATCTAAATTTGGAAATGGCGCAAAGGAATAAAAAGACAAGGTATAATAGTTAGTACCATCCTGTAGTGCGCTGATGTCTTCTTCATTGTGCAGACAAAGATCTTGTTGTTTTTCGTTGCTAGTTTCTTTATCCTAACAATCTTTCTGAGTTTCTTGACTTGACTGATATTCATGGACAACTCATTTCCCCATATGCAAAATGGGTCAAACAGTGGGACAAAACCTCTGACAGCAAGGCCTACATGTGCAAGACCAAATTGTTAAAAACCTAAATATTAGAATGGTTCCTGTAATTGCACAATAATGTGCTATTGGACAAAGGACCATGCATGTGCAAACCTTGACTGTAAACCTCAGTGCTTCCGATTGTTTCCCTTCAACACATATAAGGTAGTTATTGATCAGGTTATGTGAGGGTTGACATACTATCAATAAAATATTGTCGGCGTTCTAGGAACGGGGGTCCCCAGACTTGCCTGTCTGCGGCATGCGGCGTGGCTCAAAGGAGGCCTAGCGCAGCCGATCTTCATCAACACAAACTCAAGACCCTCGCGAGGGGCCAAGCCTCGCGGGGCAGACGATAGGGAGCTTCCTCAGGCACGACCTCGTCAGGCTGGCACACGAGGAGGTGGAGAGTTCAAGGCGGGGTACCTTGCGAGGTGCCCATGATGCAAGCCATGACGACCAAGGGCGCTAGTCGGGCGCCAGCCCGCGCAGTGTCCTCCTTTCCTCTTTGGTGCAAAGGGAGCAAGCGCAGGTGAGAGCATCAAGCAAAGGCATCCGTTTCGGTGCAACAAGACCAAGACCAGCCCAATGGCAGGGAAGAAGTCATTGTGGAGCCCAAGCAGGCGTCACCACAAGAGCCTTTGACAGGCGAGGACCAACTTTAGTCAGGATAAGTGTACCCGCTGTTCCCCTTCAAAATGGCCAATTGTTGGCGCCCTTCCCGCTCAATATTTGGGAAGAGGCCCAGGGCCTTCGCCTATAAATAGGACTAGCCACCCCCAGGGTAGAGGCAATCAGGACCGGACCTAGCAATCAGGATCCTCACCAAGAAACCACTAGATAGAGCGATTGAACTCCCCCTAGCAGTTCGTCGCACCAGCCAAGAATAGACCCTTGCGAGGCTGTTCTTCCTTGTATTGTTCATCATCAGCCTAAGAGGCAATCCACCACACCACACATTGGAGTAGGGTATTACACCACAATGGTGGCCTAAACCAGTATAAATCCTGTGTCTCTTGTGTTGTTCTGTTTGGTAGTTTAGATCCTAGCGATTCGGCGAGGAGCAGGCAGGCAGAGGGTTAAATCTCCGTGCGCACCCCCGTGTTCGAACCTCAAGGGTCTGCCGGAACCTGAAATCCGACATTTGGCGCGCCAGGTAGGGGTGCGCTGGAATTTGCCTTTCATCGTCTTGTTCTTCTCCGACCACCGCATCCATGTCTGACGCTCGTCGGGCTCACGCCGAGCGCCGAGCCGCCCTTGCTTCCCACGTCGCCCAGACGGCTCCCGTCGGCCGGCGCCCTGGTCGTCCTCTGTCACCTGCCCTCAACGCCGCCACTGGCCCGGCGGGGAACGGGCAGCAAGCATCATCCTAGCATACCCCGTGGCCTCTCGGGAGGAGCCACGCCGCCTCTTCCTCACCCACCCCATCGCGCCGGCTCCCTCGGTCGTCGCGGCCCTCCTGGGCGGCTCGCAGGCGCCACCCTCTAGCCTCCATGTCAAGCCGTTCGTCCGCCGGGTCGGCGCCGCCTCCACGTGGCAGGGGCTCCCCCGAGCCGGTCGGAGCCATCGGCCAGGCTGACCTTCAGCTCTAAGGACCACCCCTCCAACTCGGCCAGCTCGGGCGCGCTCCCCATGCTCTGCACGCCCACCATCTGCCAGGTGGCTGTCACCAAGACTCTCGTCGATGGTGGCGCGGGCCTCAGCGTGCTCTCAGTTGAGGCCTTCAACCTCCTCTGCATACCCCGGGAGCGGCTGCAACCCAGCCGGCCTTTCTCGGGCGTCGGAGGCGGGTCGTCTAGCTCCTTGGGGCAGATCCGACTCCCGGTAACTTTCGGCACCTACGACAATTTCCGCACAGAGCTGGTTGATTTCGACATCGCCCCCATCGGCCTCCCCTACATTGCCATCCTCGGCTATCCGGCATTGGCCAAATTCATGGCCGCGACTCACCCGGCGTACAACCTCATGAAGATGCCCGGGAGCAACGACATCCTCACCATGCCCGGGGACACCGAAGGTGCGCTGCGAGTACTCAGGCTCGCCCTCAAGACGGCGGCGGCGGCACGGCCCGCCGACGCAGAAACCCCCAAGACAAGGCAGAGACCAAGCAGGTACCTGTCGACGAGGACGGGTCCACTAATGCCACTTTCACCATAGGCGCCAACCTCGGGCCCGAGCAGGAGGAAGCCCTGGTCAAGTTCCTGCGTGCAAACAAGAAAGTGTTCGCCTGGGAGCCCGATCAGTTGGCAGGGATCCCGCGGGGCGTAATCGAGCACCACCTCAACGTGTGTCCCAACGTGCGCCTCGTGAAGCAGAATGCGAGGAGGCAGTCCACTGAAAAGTAGGCCTTCATCGTCCAGGAGACCCGCAAGCTAGAAGCCGCGGGGGTTATTCGCGAGGTCCGATATCCAGATTGGTTGGCCAACCCCGTGGTTGTGCCAAAGAAGGGTGGGAAGGAGCGCATGTGTGTCGACTTCACCAACCTCAACAAAGCATGCCCTCAAGATCCGTTCCCGCTCCCTCGCATCGATCAGATCGTCGATTCCACCGCTGAATGTGACCTGTTATGCTTCTTGGATGCCTTCTCCGGGTATCACCAGATCAAGATGGCGGTGGAAGACGTGGAGAAGACGGCCTTCCTGACCCCTTGTGGGGTGTACTGCTATACATGCATGCCGTTCGGACTGTGCAACGCGGGGGCAACCTTTCAGCGGCTCATGCACATCACCTTGGGCCCACAGCTCGGGAAGAATGTGGAGGCTTACGTCGACGACATCATAGTGAATACTCGCGAGGCCAAGACCCTGATTCAAGACCTGGAGGAAACCTTCGCGAGCCTCAATGCAGTGAGCCTACGGCTCAACCCGGAGAAGTGTGTGTTTGGAGTCCCCTCGGGCAAGCTCCTGGGTTTCCTCGTGTCCCACCGAGGCATCGAGGCCAACCCAAAAAAGGTCAAGGCAGTCGAGGACATGAGCCCACCAAAGACCCTCAGAGAGATGCAGAAGCTCACGGGGCACGTGACTGCGCTGGGGCGCTTCATCTCCAGGTTAGGGGAGCGAGCGCTGCCTTTCTTTCAGCTGATGAAGAAGAAGGGGCCCTTTGAATGGACTGAAGAAGCCGACAAAGCGTTCCAAGATCTCAAGAGATACTTAACCAGCCCTCCGGTGATGGTGGCCCCACGCCCTCAAGAGCCCTTGGTACTCTATCCCGCCGCCACTCCTTACTCCGCCAGCGCGGCTCTGGTGGCAGTTAGGGAGGAGCATCGGACCAAAGCCACGGCTACTGCCCATGTCAAGGCAAAGTAGGACCAGAAAGGACTCACAGAGGTCGCTACCACGGCTGAGGAGGATCAGCCGCCGCAGGGAAGCGCACCGGGAATGGAGGAAGCTCTTCCAGGCAACCAGCTTCTGGAGGCCCCGTCGCCTCAGCAGGAGTCACGGCCTCCGGAGGGCGCCACCAGCACCGACGCTCCAAGCCTCGTCGAGCACCCGGTGTACTTCGTCAGCACGGTGTTGCGGGATGCGAGGGCACGGTACCCCATGCCGCAGAAGCTCCTCCTCGCGCTGCTGGTGGTCTCGCGCAAGCTGCGGCACTACTTCCAGGGTCACCCGATCAAGGTTGTCTTGGCATACCCCTTGGAAAGGGTGCTCAGGAGCCCTAACTCGGCCGGAAGGGTCACTGAGTGGAACATTGAACTGCAAGCATTTCAGCTCGAATTCAGTACGACCAGGGTCATCAAGGGTGCCGCGCTAGCTGATTTCGTGGCTGAATGGACAGAAGCACTGGACCTCAAGGCCGACAAGGACCGATCACTCTCCCCAGGAAGCGAGGCGCCAGAAGGCGGGGTCATGTACTTCGACGGGGCGTTCTCCAGGCCTGGCGCTGGGGCTGGGGCGGTGCTCATATCTCCCACTCAAGACAAGCTGTACTACGCCGTGCAGCTCTGCTTCCAGCAGGGTGAAAAGGTCTCCAACAATATAGCGGAGTACAAGGGACTGAAAGCAGGCTTGAAGGCCGCCCCTGCCCTGGGGGTGAAGCGCCTTACTATCAAGGGCGATTCGCAGCTCCTCGTCAATTTCTCCAACAAGGTATACGAGCCAAGAGATGAGCACATGGAGGCCTACCTTGCGGAGGTCCGCAGGATGGAGAAGCAGTTCTGGGGGCTGGAGCTGCAGCATGTGCCCCACGGCACTAATCAAGAGGCCAACGACATCGCCAAACGAGCCTCCAGGCGGTTGCCCCAGGAGCCAGGCGTCTTCGAGAACGGCTCTTCAAGCCCTCGGCCCTACCATCATTATCGAACACAGCACAGCCTCGAGCGGAGCTTCCTCAGCCACCTGCCTCGGGAGCCCCATCCTGTGGCCCGGCCTCAGGAGCACGCCTGCTCCTGATGATGGAGCCTCAGGAGGGGTGCTGGATCACCGAGCTCCGGAGCTACTTAACGCAAGGGACCCTGCCGGAGAAGGAGGAGGAAGCAGAGCGTGTGGCGCGGAAAGCCACCGCGTACTGCATCAGGGATGCAGAGCTCTACCGGAAACGACCGAATGATGTGTCCCTGCGTTGCATCACTAGGGAGCAAGGGAAAGAACTGCTGGCGGATATACACGGTGGAGATTGTGGGCATCATTCGTCGTCACGGACCCTCGTCGGCAAGGCGTTCCGCAGCGGTTTCTATTGGCCTACTGCGCTCAAAGACGCTGTCGAACTTGTGAAGGCTTGCGAGGCTTGCCAGTTCCATCCCAAGCAAATCCATCAACCGACAGGAGGTCTGCAAACCATACCCCTCACGTGGCCATTTGCAGTTTGGGGGCTGGATATCCTGGGCCCTTTTCCTCGGGCGCCAGGGGGCTACCGCTACCTCTACGTCGCCGTGGACAAGTTCACCAAGTGGGCCGAAGTCGAGGCCGTCCGCACCATCCCTACTGGTTCTGTGGTCAAGTTCATCAAGGGCATCGTGAGCCGGTTCGGGGTGCCAAACCGCATCATCACTGACAACGGTTCACAGTTCACCATTAACCTTTTCAAAACGTATTGTGCTAAACTTGGAACGCAGACATGCTACGCTTCGGTGGCGCACCCCCGAAGCAACAGCCAGGCCGAGCGGGCCAACGCAGAAGTCCTGAGGGGCCTCAAGACCAGGACGTTCAAGAAGAAATTGGAGGCCTACGGCAGAGGTTGGTATGATGAGCTTCAGTCCGTGTTGTGGTCCATCCGCACCACCGCGACCAAGCCGACTGGGGAGACCCCCCTCTTCTTGGTCTACAGAGCCGAAGCGGTCCCCCCTCACGAGGTCAGGCGTCGTTCGATGAGACGCTGCAGGACGCCATGCGGGGGACGGACCTCTTGCTGGGGGAGGAGCGTCGTCGAGAAGCTGCACTGCGAGCGGCAAGGTACCAGCAGGCACTCCGGCGATACCACTGCCGCAACATCCACCCCAGAACTCTCGAGGTAGGGGACCTCGTGCTCCGGCGGGTCCTCTCCAGGGAGGGACTGCATAAGCTCTCTCCTATGTGGGAGGGCCCGTTCAAGCTTGTTCATGTTTCCAGGCCCGGCTCCGTGCACTTGGAGACTCAGGAGGGAGTACTTGTACATAACGCGTGGAACATCCAGCACCTCCGGAGGTTTTACCCCTAGAAAGGCCCAGAGCCTGTGAAGAAGGCGAATGCCTGTGAAGCTCATCTTTTTGGAAAAGGCCCAGAGCCTGTGAAGAAGGCGAATGCCTGTGAAGCTCATCTTTTTGGAAAAGGCCCAGAGCCTGTGAAGAAGGCGAATGCCTGTGAAGCTCATCTTTTTGGAAAAGGCCCAGAGCCTGTGAAGAAGGCGAATGCCTGTGAAGCTCGTTTTTCTGGAAAAGGCCCGGAGCCTGTGAAGAAGGCGAACGCCTGTGAAGTTGTCGCGTTTTGGAAAAGGCCCGGAGCCTGTGAAGAGGGCCAATGCCCGTGAAGCTTGCCTCCCCGAAGAAAGTCCCGGAGCCCGTGAAGAAGGCCAATGCCTGTGAAGCTCGCCGCCCGTGACACTCTCACGTAATAATGAGTTGGGGCTGTACACGCCCCGGAGTCTCAGGGGTGCCGGTCTCAGGCCCTGGGGCTCCCTCCCACGCCCAGTGGCAGCACTTAGCTCCGCGCTGGTGAGAAGACGTCGAAGACTAGACTAGGTGCCATACGCGGCTTTTTCATTTGCTTTCTACAGTTGGCTAGTTCATTCTTATTTGGAGTTTTATTGAAACTATCGCCGCCTTTTTACCTGTGGTTCTTCGACTTTTTTGCTCTCCTGCCTCGATTTCTCTTGCACGGGGGCTCGCGAGGTGGAAGCCCCGGGAGCCCTCGTGAGTGTTCCTACCCCTATCGCTCAAGTTTTCACGGCCCAGGTCCACTACAGGAGCGCCCCTCCAGACCATGCCTCACGGGCACCGCGACACGAACATAGGGCCCGGGTCGGTCGCCCCCACGGCTGAGACTGGAGATTACTTGCGAATGGGCATGCAATAGAAAGGAACAATACCGGAATAACAGAAACAGTATGATGATTGACGACGTTAACCCAAACACGCCCCCACGGGGCCACACATTGCTGTCTTTTTGCGTAGGAGAAAAGAAAGGAGAGAACAAAGCAGGCGAAGCTCAGGCTGTGCCGGCCCTCGTGGAAGACTCGAGCCGCCTCTGGAGCTCAGGCGGACTCCCTCTCACACTTCACCGGGGCGCGACGGCGGGCAGACCCGCTGCCGCCCTCCAAGCAGGCGCGATG
This sequence comes from Triticum timopheevii, assembly GCA_963921465.1. Lineage (NCBI taxonomy): Eukaryota > Viridiplantae > Streptophyta > Magnoliopsida > Poales > Poaceae > Triticum > Triticum timopheevii. Next base: position 429,183,082 of record OY997268.1, on the reverse strand, counting down.
GCGTGGAGGCTGACCGCGGCTGCTGCTAGAAGGGTCGCTACCCGAAGAAGAGCTGGTGAAGCTTGAGGAGTCACGGGCGCCGCCAACCGCGCACGCGCTGTCCTCTCCGTCCTCGCCGGGGATGAGTCCCCGGCCGCGGTCGTCATCTTCAGGGCAGCACCCTGCACGGCGACCATCTTCCCCAAACACCCTCACATAGAGGGTGGCGTCACCGTCGAACTTGAAGTGTAGAGAGCACCGGCGGCGCAGGCCACGCGCGCGAGCAAACGTCTGCCAGCCGCGGGTCAGGGCCAGGCTCCCGGCAGCGGAGACCTCCAGCGAAGCCCACGAGGCCCGGCAGCAGCAGCCATCTGCTTGGAGCCAGAGGCCACCCAAGGCGCCAGCTGGGAGCTCACCTAGGAGGAAGCGAGGGAGCTGAAGCCGGGCGCCGGTTGGCTCCACCGCCCACACAATGAACTCTGGCAGCACCTCCGCAGTATGGAGGCGCGGCCTCGGAGGTCGCACGGCCGGAACACGACCCCCGACCATGGCCAGCCGCTCGTCACTGCGCATAGAGCCACCTCCGCGACCGCGGGGGATCACCGTGGAGGCCATAGGATGTTTGCGAGGACGACCTCGACCGCGCTTGGGCGGGGGAGAGGTAGACTCGACCTGGCGAGCCTTTCCTTTCTCTGCGACCGAAAACTTCCTTGGTGGAGCCATGAAGAAGAAGGAGAAGCAAAAGGGGATAGACTGGAGGGCGCCCGCCGTCCGTACTTATAGCCAGCGAAGGCCAACCGTCGACCTCCACGATCGCAGGTAATCATGACCCGCTTTGCATGCAGGGACTTGTCGAATCCGTGCGGTTACCAAGGCGTCGTGGGGAAGCGGAGGCGCCCATGCCCAATCAACCACCACGCGGCGCCCAAGGCCGCAGGCTGTTAGGGCCCGTGACGCTTCGCACTTGCCCTTTCGCCTCTCTGCTCGGCCAAGTCCGGGCGCGCCGTGGGCCCGGGGGCTACTGTCGGTGTTCTGGGAACGGGGGTCCCCAGACTTGCCTGCCCGCGGCCTGCGGCGTGGCTCAAAGGAGGCCTAGCGCAGCCCATCTTCATCAACACAAACTCAAGACCCTCGCGAGGGGCCAAGCCTCGCGGGGCGGACGACATGGAGCTTCCTCAGGCACGGCCTCGTCAGGCTGGCTCACGAGGAGGTGGAGAGTTCAAGGCGGGGTACCTCGCGAGGTGCCCATGACGCAAGCCATGACGACCAAGGGCGCCAGTCGGGCGCCAGACCGCGCAGTGTCCTCCTTTCCTCTTTGGTGCAAAGGGAGCAAGCGCAAGCGAGAGCATCAAGCAAAGGCATCCGTTTCGGTGCAACGAGAACAAGACCAGCCCAACGGCAGGGAAGAAGTCATTGTGGAGCCCAAGCAGGCGTCACCACCAGAGCCTTTGATAGGCGAGGACCAACTTTAGTCAGGATAAGTGTACCCGCTGTTCCCCTTCAAAATGGCCAATTGTTGGCGCCCTTCCCGCTCAATATTTGGGAAGAGGCCCAGGGCCTTCGCCTATAAATAGGACTAGCCACCCCCAGGGTAGAGGCAATCAGGACCGGACCTAGCAATCGGGATCCTCACCAAGAAACTGGTAGATAGAGCGACTGAACTCCCCCTAGCAGTTCGTCGCACCAGCCAAGAACAGACCCTCGCGAGGCTGTTCTTCCTTGTATTGTTCGTCATCAGCCTAAGAGGCAATCCACCACACCACACACTGGAGTAGGGTATTACACCACAATGGTGGCCTGAACCAGTATAAATCCTATGTCTCTTGTGTTGTTCTGTTTGGTAGTTTAGATCCTAGCGATTCGGCGAGGAGCAGGCAGGCAGAGGGTTAAATATCCGTGCGCACCCCCGTGTTCGAACCTCAAGGGTCTGCCGGAACCTGAAATCCGACAAATATGTTGATGAAAAATAAACACATTGCAAATTCAACAGACTAATTCGCGCCACATGGAAAAGCCATTTATCCAAACCAAGCATGATTAAGAACTAGGAAATATAGCAATTGTATATGTTTCTTTATGTATTTAGTATAGCCAAATTCGATTTATTCCTCATATGCATAACAATACAAAATTGTACCCACAACAATTGAACATCACATTGCAGAATTGGACCAAATAGTTAACTAAACACCACAACAAATGAACCAAACATTAACTGAGCACCACATTGCACAATATAACATACTCCTAATAGAAGATCAAACCGTTAACCTAACCAAGCATGCTTAACAAATTGGAAATATAGCAATTGTATTTGTTTCTCATGTATTTAGTACAACCAAATTAGTTTTATTTCTCACATGGTAGACAATGAAAAATGCACCCACAACTATTGAACATCACATTGCAGAATTGAATCAAATAGTTAACTAACACCACAACAAATGAACCAAACATTAACTGATTATCTCATTGCACAATATAGAACATACTAGAATATTAGGCAGTTAACCAAACCAAGCCTGCTTGCCAACTTGGAAATATAACAATTGTATTTGTTTCTCATGTATTTTGCACAACCAAATTCAATTTATTTCTCACATGGAAGACAATACAAAATTGCACCCAGAAGAATTGAACATCACATTGCAGAATTGAACCAAGCAGTTAACTAAGCACGACAACAAATTAACCAAACAGTTAATAAGTGAACACCGTATTGCACGACATATAGAACATATACACTAGAGGATCCGATTGCATGGTAAAAGTACATAGGAAAGTTCACTAGAATTTATTAAGGAAAGGAAAGATCAGCACATGCAACAGGTAAATCGAACATGCTTAACCGGCATAGCTAGCTAACTGAACATATAGTTCTTATAGTGAGCTAATAAGACAAGCTACTCCTCATAGTTGGAGATATCGATGACGATTGGTTCCTTGGACTTGGAGGAGGGCAAGGCCTCCACATTGTGCATGCTCTCCTCGTAGTGGTGAGTTGCCTGAGCTGCTTTGGGTACCAACTTGCTGGCTCTTGAGTTGAGGTAAGCACGGGAACGCTGAGAAAACACCTCGTAGTCTTCGTCAAAGGCACCAATGGTGGCCTCGAGAAAATGTCACGAAGTGTCGCTTAAAACAGCCAACCGCGTGACGGCGTTGGCTCCTGAGGCGTTGATGGTGGCCTCGACGGTGAGGTGCTCCTCCAAGATCTGGGGGTCGGCACGAATGGCAGCCATCGCGACCTCATCGGCGCATGCTGCCGCGATTTGCTTCTCCGCTGCCAAATGCTCCTTGAGCTCCTAGCTATACTGCATGCACCATGGCTTAGGGCAGTGCTTATTTGGAGGATGGGTCAGTGATTTGGGTGGAAGGTGTCGCGCCGGCGGTCAGGGCATGTGGGATGAAAATGGAGGAGGAGGATGGGGGTCGGGTGTGGATTACCTGCCTAGATCGACGAGGCCGAGCAGCGTGAAGGAGGGCCACCAATGAGGAGGCGGCGCTGCAAGCAAGAAGTGAAGGTTTGAACTTGGAAAGGAAGGCGGAAATAGGGGAAATGTGGCTTTTGGTTAGGGGGCGGGGGCGGGGAGGTAGATATTTCCGCAGAAGCCAAAATTTTTGGCTCAGTGTAGCGAAAAACTGGTGCGCAAAGTGTCATCAGACACGGTTCCTTATTCAACACTGTGAATGATATGTGAACATCACAAACGATTCATATAGCTTACCCCGTGTGTGATGAGTTTAAACATGCAATTTTTGGTTCAAATTTCCCAGGTTACAGTGGTACCCACGTCATTGCATAATTTGGGTACACAAAAGAGCCTACAACACACCCACACTTCTTAATCGAGCAAGTTTAGCAATTAAATAGAGCTAGCTGACCTAAACATTACTCTAACAAATTAAAGGCCAGCATTCTAAAGTAAAAAAAGAGTACTACTCTGGTTGGCGCTCGTCGATCTCCGCCGCCTCCTCCATGTCCAGCTTGCGCCCGATGATCTCCTGGGGAAGGGTCTCCATGGCATCCATCACACCATACTCGGCAAGCATCTCGCCATCCACGTCCGTCATCTCTTTGGAAAAGGCCACCATGAGATAGGCGTGGGCGGCCACGGTCTGGGCTTGGACGAGCTCCATCGTGGCAAGGTATGCCGCAAAGGAACGACCGGCTGCTCAAACGCTCTCGATGATTGCCAACTCTTCGGCCGTGGGTTGCCGACTATTGTCGGAGAATCTTCATGTGATTTGTATGATGACTGCCAGGAGCTGGTCGTGGGCGGCCTCCATTAGGGCTAAAGCCACCATTGCGGAATGAACAACTACTATGCTGCTCTCGCCAGTTGCTATCCACGTCGTAGATGTTGCTGCCACCACTTGAGCAGCAACAACGGCCGTTTGGGCTACCTTGGCCGCCTGGTCACAGATTGCGTCCGCTCTCATGCAGGTTGTTAGCACGCGCATGGCGGCCGTGCTCTCGCCGGAGTGGGCCTTCAAAAGTTGCCCTCACGATGCGGGTCCATGCCCCATCTTTGACCGGTGATGATTGAACAATAAAATGATATTTGGCTAGCGAGCTAGTGTGCTTGATGAGCCGGCTATGGACTGTAGCCGACACACCTTCTCGCGTAAGCCATATACTACTCCGACAGTGCTCAAATTATTTTCTACTGCATCTCACATGGTTGGTGATAATAAACTGTGTGTGATCTACTTGATTTTTTGTCTTGATTTGAAATACATAATGGGGTCACAATGACAAAGGAGGGTGTTTGAATTGCTAGAAATTTTATCTGCAGTGAACATGCAACTGTAGGAGTGTCGTCAAAAAATTTGGAATTATTCAGGGTTCGTTTGGACATTTTTATACATTAACTTGGGTTTCTAGGCATTTTAGGTGCACAATTCAGAATTAAACTGCATGCACATGCTCTGGTGCACCAAAATGGGTTGTAAAATCATATATGTGTCCATGGGTTGATGCTTATGCCCCGTGAAAGAAATGGGGATGAATTTCAAACACCTCGGCACTGCGGCTTGTCAGCAAACGTTGAGATACTTGGTTTTGAACTTCTAGTAAATCAAAAACGCGTCTAAAATTCATGAACCTTGGCATGCTATCATGGAATGGCACCAACATGTTGTGGTAAAAAAATTATCCCATTTGGGGTAGGTTTTGGTATAAGCTTCTCTCAAACCAGCTCTTCTCACAAGAAGCCTCATGGTTCCGGTAGGGAACGTCTCACCTTTGTGGATGAAACGATATTCGTTGCCTCTTCTTTCTTTCAGTTTTTTTCTAGTGTCAACATAGAACAACAGGAGTGTCGTGGTAATTTTTGGAGTTTGTCGGGGTTCGTTTGGACATTTTTATACATTAACTGAGTTTTCTAGGCATTTATGTGCATAATTCAAATTTGAACTACAGGCACATGCTCTAGTGCATAAAAATGGATTGAAAAATCAAATGTGTGTCCTTGGCTGCATGCTTAGGTCTTGTTGGTGCAATGATAGGCCCTTATGTTTTGGAGTTTGTTGACATAAACTGTATGGGACTTATGTGTTTGCTAGTGCACACAGAGTAACAGGTCCCTGAAGAATCGAGAGTTTGATGGAAATTATGAAGATAATCTCTCTACGTGGCAGCGAAGGTTATCACCGAAGATGAAGCTAACAAGAGTGACCCCTAAAAATTGCTGAAGTATGAGCAATTGGTTCGGTGTCCATTCAAAGAAAATGACTGTGTTTGAGGAAGAATGAAGACGAAGTGAGGAAGTAGCATTTGTTTCGTTATTCTTCTTCTTTCCTTGAGTCATAGGACCATCGTACTATTAAGAGGGGTGTAGCGTTTGAAGCTTCGATTCTCAGATGCTAAACCCAAATCCTATGAAAGATGTGAGAGAAATCTCTTTGTGATCCGAGCAAATACTTGCCAGCAAGAGACTATGATCTTCTTTGCTGCGTGAGATTTTCTCGGACCGAGGAGTTAGCATTACTTGTTCCTCAAGTAATGTTACCGTTGCTCCAAAATCCGACTGTTGCAATGTGTTGTTTGGCCATTGGCTGGACCTCGTGTCCAAAATGGTCATTTCCCATCTGGGAAGGCTGCGGCTATAAATAGCTACCCCGCGCCGGCTTTGTCCGCTGGCTGCTCTGTTTGATTCTGAGAAGATTGTTGAGCAACCCACTCTCTGAGCAATTTGAGTTTAAAATCCACCAAAAGAAAAAACCTAGAGCCAAAGAATTAGATAGTGGTTTAGCATCACTTTAATCTAAGTTTAGTACGCTCCGCCTATTACTCTTGAGAGCTACAAACTCTCTAGACGTTAGGTGTCAATTTCTTCAGAGACTAAGAGTGATTGTGGTTCTCGAAGAAGAAGTGTATAAAGGTTCGGAGATTGCCTTCAAGTATCTACCACGAGTAATCTACATCGGTTGATGAATCGATTGTCGTGGAGAATAGGGTGAAGAGAGTTTATCTTCCGTGTTAAGTCACAACCCCTCCAACCAGACGTAGTCCTTGTGCAGAAGGATGAACTTGTCGAACAAATACCTTGTTGCCATCGAGCCTCTTCGGTTATCTCTGTCACCCATGTTTACCTTCGATGCATTTTCTTTCATTTGATTTGTCTCAATGCATTGCCTAGTTTCCCTTCGGTACTCTGTTTTAGTTCGCTGTAGTTTTTTTCATTCATTCCACTGTTGGGTTCTGAGAGATTTAAGTCTTCTGAAGAAAATTTAAAACTCCCATTCATCCCCCGCTGGTAGACATACTTCGTTCCTACAATTGGTATCAGAGCAAGGTACTCCTTGACTCTGCTCATTTTAGTCTAACGACTTTGGAGTTAATTATGTCTTTAGTAATTATGTCTTTAGTGAACTACATATCACATCTCAAGATTCCCATATTCGATGGGACCGACTATCCCTTCTGGAAGGAGAAGATGAAGATCCTTCTCCAAGCAATAGATGATGATATGTAGAACGTGGTGCAACTCGGGCTCACGTCGTAGTTCATCAAGCTCCTTCCGACGAAGAAAAGAAGCTCATTCAGTTGGATGCTCAAGCCAAAGATGAGATTGGCGGCCATCTCACTCGAGCATAGTTCCTTCGGTATCACCAGTGCAAAACTGGAAAGGAGCTGTGGGATGTCCTTGAGAAGATCAATGAAGGAGTTTCAACTCAGAAGGAAGCTCAAATTGATACTCTACGAGTGAAATTCAGTAGCTTCAAGCGCATTGGAAATGAAAGCTGTCATCAAACCTTTGATCATCTTAGTGACATGGCAAATGAACTTCAAGGTCTCGGCACCAAAGATATCACCGACCATGAAGTTGTGAAGAAACTGCTCCGATCGCTTGACAATTCATTCGCCACTCTTGTCATAATGATTCACAAACGTCCTGATTTCAAGTCCCTGAACTCTGCTGATGTCATGGAAAGATTGAACACTCATGAGGAACAAGAAGAAGAGAAAAGAGATCTGTATGGCTCAATTCAATGCAAGAATCATGCTCTCAATGCTGTGGCTGATTCTTCCTCCAATGGAAATGCCGAACAAGATTCAGATGATCGAAAAAGGCTCAGCAAAGATCTCACACTCATCACAAAAAGATTCCAACGCTTCCACAAGAAGAGCCAGTTCTAGAAAAGAAGTTCAAGCAACTCTAGGGGTTCAAAATCCTCTTCGAAACCCGCTAGAGAATACACCAGCTTCAAGTGCAAAAAGCCTGGACACTTCATTTTGGACTACCCTCTCTGGAAGCTGAAATCCGTGCTAGTGGGAGATATGATTCGAGCAACCATTGAGGCAAAATCAAGAGCAAGAACTACGACTCTGAAGATGAGAAGAAAACGAAGAAATTATTCAAGAAGAAGGACAACCCCACTTTGAAATCTTCGTCAAGATCTTCATCAAGGAACCCTTCCAAGTCCTCCTCCAACCGCAACAATACCTCTCGCAATGCCAAGGCGTATATCGAGAAGGAAATGGATTCTGAGGAAGAAGAATTGTCAGGTTCCGAAGAAGAGGAAGAATCCGATGATGATTCCGACTCCGGCATGGCTGGCATAGCATGTGCCTCTTCACCTGCAACCAACTTCTCCAGAAATCATTCAAGCGATGATGAATCTCCTGCCTACTGCTTCATGGCAAAATCCTCGAAGGAAAAGGTATCCTCCAAAAGTCACATGGTTCACTCCAGTGATCAATATTCTTCTGATGAGGATGACCATGCGAAGTTGATAAAAATTGCCAACATTCAAAAAAATTCTCTTGAGAAAATTGAGAAACTCACAGGAAATCTGAAGGGTTGTTGCTTGAGGAGATGGAGAAAAATCTGTCGCTGACTGAAGAGTATTCCACTCCCAAGTCACAGATGGATGGACTGGCAAATTGTCATGATTTTCTCTCAGCAGATCACGAAAGATTGACCTATGATTACCTGAAAGGAAATAGTAACTTGAGGTGCTGAGAGAGGCTGATGAGGATTTGGTCAGAGAAAATTCTCTTCTGACCCAACAAATTAAAGAAAAACCTGAAGTGTTTGAGCCACCATGTTTAATATGCCTTGAACGAACCAATGCAGAATCAAATGTTGAATCATCTGTGAATGCTAACCCCTCGGTCGAGGGAAATGATTCTGTTTCTGATGAAAATGCTAGGTTGAAGAATCTTTTTTAGACATGAATGTTCAAATCTCTCAAAGGGCATCAACCCTTTGTGATGTTTTGAAGAAATCCATTCTTCACAAAAATCCCAGGAAAGAAGTCATCGGTTTCGAAAGGAAACTGAATGAAGATGGCACCTACTGGGAACCTCATCAATATGCTCAAACTTTGTGGGTTCCAGCAAAGTGCAAAATGCTCGATCCAGCATTACCCTCGGGATATGACTCTCCCATTCTTGAATATCCTGATAATGACTCTTTGGACAACTACAAGTTGTTCAAGAATCAACATCGTGAGGTCATTGGTCGCCATGTTGGACCAAACAACAGAATTACCCCCCCCCCCCAAAGAAAGCTATTTGGGTGCCTAAGAAAACTATTGATGCTTTGCCTATTTCTTCTCGTCTAAGCATGCAGGCAGAAAAAGTTCGACAGAATGAGTACATGCATACCTCATTCAATCATTTTACTCATGCCTCTAGAAGGAATTTTAATGCTTTTTCCTTCAATTTTGCTCGTACCTCATCAAACAACAATTATGCTTATCGAAAGAAATCATTTCCTACACGTTCTACTATTTCGAAGCCACCTGCAAAAATGTGGGTGGTTAAGAAAGCCTAATTCTTCTGCAGGACCATGTATCCGGGTGTACAGAATGGATAATAGATAGTGGATGCACTAGTCATATGACCGGAGATAAGTCGTTGTTTGTCGACCCCAACTTAACTGCTTCTCCTCTGAAGTATATCACTTTTGGCGACAACAACAAAGGAAAGGTAATTGGGCTAGGTAAAATTGCTATATCCAAGGACAAGTCCATTGATGATGTTTTACTTGTTCAGTCTCTCGGATTCAATCTTATGTCAGTTGGCAAGCTATGTGATTTAGGCATGCTAGTTCTATTCTCTATATCCAAATGCAGTGTTTTCATGGCCTCTGACAATACCTTCGTCTTTGGGGCAATTAGAAAAGTTGATATTTATGTTGTGGATTTCTCTAAGAGTCCCTCAGTCCAAACTTGTTTGCTTGCAAAAGCAACAGAAGGTTGGCTGTGGCACCGAAGACTTGGTCATGCAAGTATGAGAAATTTGCAGACCCCGGTGAAGAAAAATCATCTCCGTGGGATTCCTGATGTAAAATTCGACAAGAATCGCCTCTGTGCTGCATGTGAGGCTGGTAAATTAGCCAAGAAGCATCACTCTTCCAAGACAGTTATGACCACAACGAGACTACTGGAAATTCTTCATAGGATTTATTCGGTCCTCAAAATTATGCAAGCTTCGGTGGCAGTCATTATGGTCTAGTTATTGTTGATGATTTCTCTCGATACACTTGGGTATTCTTTCTCGAAGACAAGTCCTGCACCTAAGAAATCCTCAAAAGTTTTCCTAAGAAGGCCCGAAATGAATATGATGTGCGAATTAAGCATGTCAGAAGCGACAATGGAACTGAGTTCAAAAATACTCATATTGCTGAATTTCTCGATGATCATGGTATTACTCATGAGTTCTCTGCTGCATATACTCCCCAACAGAATGGAGTTGTTGAACGAAAAAACCGAACTATCATTGAAATAGCGAGAACAATGCTCAGTGAGTATAAAACTCCCATTCGTTTCTGTGCGATGCTATTAGCACTGCTTGTCATGTTATCAATCGCATTTATTTTCAGAAGTTACTTAAGAAAACATCATATGAGCTTATCACTGGCAAGAAACCGAATGTTTCTTATTTACATGTGTTTGGTGCACCTTGTTACATTCTTGATATGGATCATTCTTCCAAGTTTGCACCTAAGGCACATGAAGGTTTTCTTATTGGTTATGGCTCAAACTCACATACATATCATGTCTATAACTCTCACCACATGAAAGTTACGGAAACGGCAAATGTGCGGTTTGATGAATCTAACGGCTCCCAAAAGGAGCACCTACCAAATGTAATAGATGAACAATTGATATCGGATGCTATTCGACAAATGGCTATTGGGAGGTCAAGCCAGTTGAAGGAAATGCACCCAAGTCCTCTAATGACGAGGCTCCTATGACTCAAAGCAGAACTTGTCAAGCCGCTGCTGAAGCAAATGCTCCTCCAAATGGAAATGGAAATCAAAATCCAAGTGCCGATAAAAATGGCAATCACAAAGGGAATCATGATACAAATGCTGATGCTAATGAGAATGATAATGTTCATCACGAAACGGATGCTCATCCTTGAGTGGCAAATCGAGTTGACCCTTCATTAATCTTGAACGAGATTGAGAATCCAGGTTATTGGCCCACAATTTGTTAACGCACTCGTTTGGCTAACTACTATGGCAGTTTCTCCTTTGTCTCATTGGCAGAGCCTACCAAGTATGAAGAAGCCATGAACGATCCAGATTGGATGAATGCTATGCAAGAGGAGTTGGTGCAATTTGAATTAAATGATGTGTGGGAATTGGTTGACAAACCGAATCCCAAGAAACACAATATCATCAGCACAAAATTGATTTTCCGCAATAAGCAAGATAAAAGCGGCATTGTGGTGAGAAACAAAGCACGACTTGTTGCTCAAGGGTACACACAGGTAGAAGGTATTGATTTAGGTGAAACATATGCTCCTGTTGCACGCCTTGAGGCAATTCGTATTCTTCTTGCTTATGGAAATTACAACAATATCTTGCTTTATCAAATGGATGTGAAAAGTGCTTTCCTCAATGGTGAAATTGATGAGGAAGTTTATGTTAAACAACCACATGGCTTTGAACACCCAGAGTTTCTTAACAAAGTTTTCAGGTTGAAGAAAGCTTTATATGGGCTAAAGCAAGCCCCTCGAGCTTGGTATGACACCTTGAAGAAGTTTTTGCTCGACAAAGGGTTCAAGCTAGGATCCACTGATCCCGCACTTTTCATTCTGCCGTTGATAATGATCTATTCGTATGTCAAATCTATGTGGATGATATTATCTTTGGCTGTACTAACAATGCTTGCAGCTTAGAGTTCGGGAAAATGATGTCCGATAAATATCAAATGTCTATGATGGGTGAACTCAAGTTCTTACTCGGACTACGAATTCGTCAACAGGCAAATGATATTTTCACATCTCAGGAGAAATATCTGAAAGAATGTCTGAAGAAGTTCAAAATGCAAGATTCCAAAATGAAGGGCTATAAGACTCCTATGCCCACGAATGGTAAGCTGGATGCAGATGTGCATGGTAAGGATTACAATTAGAAAGCTTAACATTCAATGGTTGGTTCTCTTATCTATCTATGTGCATCCAGACCTGACATTATGTTAAGTGTTTGCATGTGTGCCCGCTACCAAGCTGCACTGAAAGAATCGCATCACCGGTCAAGCGCATTCTGAGATATTTGGCTCACACCCCCACCCTAGGTTTATGGTATCCTAAGGGAGCACAGTTTCATCTTGTTGGATATTCAGACTCAAATTGGCTGGTGACTTGGTTGATAGGATATCTACTTCGGGGACATGCCATTTCCTCAGTAGATCATTGGTTTGTTGGTCATCAAGGAAGCAGAATTGTGTATCTCTTTCCATTACGGAGGACGAATATATTGTTGTTGGCACTTGTTACACTCAGTTATTGTGGATGAAGAGGACACTAAAGGATTATGGCATCAAGGTCAAGCATATTCCTCTATATTGTGACAATGAGAGTGCCACCGAAATTGCACATAATCCTGTGCATCATTCTCGCACGAAGCACATTGCCAACAGACATCATTTTATTCGCAATCATGTTGCTCGAGAGGATATTGTCATCGATCACGTCAAGGCCGAAGACAATCTCGCTGATATATTCACCAAGACTCTCGACGAGAAAAGATTCTGTGCATTATGGTGTGAGATAAATATCCTAGACTTCACAAACGTGCAGTAAGCTGGTCTCGGCACCCGTGCTAACACTTCCACATCTTTGAAGGAATGGGTGCATTACACTCGAAGAGTTTGAAAATTTCGACAAAGTGAAATTTTCTGTTTGAGAGTGAATACATTAACGAAGAACTAGACTAACCAGGTGCCACGATAATTGTGCGACGCTCGGCGTCATACAGTTCTTATACGGTGGGTTATGCCACCACAATTTTTTTCTTTCATTGGATTTCTCTTCGATCGATAAATTTTGTGTTTTGTCCGAATGCATTTCTCTCATAGCTATTTGCTCGTGTTCTTGTGTTTCTGCCTGAGTGAAATGCCTAGGACCCTATTTTCCCTCTAATCTGTCTCTTCCAATCTCTGCTGGTCCATTACAAATGCTCAAATTCTATCTGGAACGAAACTTTATCTGGTGTCCTTGACCACAATTAAGATTCGATCCGAACTTTAATCTATTTTGGCGAAAGCTGTCCAAAATTTGGGGGTTTCTCGCCCAAGTCAGGACCATGATCTTTTATGACAGTTGCCATGTGCAGCACATCATCTGCCAATCCATATTAACCATTGAATTGCAATCGTCTCTGTTTAGAGACCATTCAATCAAAATCCTCTACGTGCTGTTATTTCCATTCGCCTATATATAAACCACATCGCTCCTTTCTTCCACTGTACTCTCTTTATCCTGACCTTATTCTCCATCGAAACCCTCCCCGCAGTGCTCCACCTTGAGCTCAACACCGACGACCCATTCACCGCTTAACTGCCAGAAAGAGGTCACCAGAGTCTTCCACACCGCCGCGGGACATCTTCTTCCCCGCTCCGCCGTAGCTGCTACACGTCACCGAGTTAGGGTACGTGTGGTTCGAAATCGGGCCTCCATCCTTCTCGTTTCGAGTTCGTCCATGGTTATTTTCCTCCGATTTTACTGCATATCTTAGATCTAGTTTATATCCCTACTAGTGTGGATGCAGTTTGTAGTTGTTCCTGGCATCTGAATCTCTTCAGATCTAGGGTTTGTGTTATGTTTTGTTCGAATGAAATGCCTAGCACGCTATCTAGTATTTTCTTCGGACCTACTAGCTCGTTCTATATGTTTCCTTCATTCAAACATTTCCCAAAGTCTGCATCTAGTTCTTCTTCATAATGATTTCGTTCAGAAAAATATTCGCTGTGAGCATTTGTAACCCTGTCCCCATTTTCCCTCATACCTATTCTGATTCACGGGTTTATGCATTCTGTTGAGGACTCTGCTAGACTACACTGTATGGCCGATGAAGAAGAGGTATTCATGGGAACAACTAATGAGTCTAAAGCTCCAAATGCAAAGGGCCCAATGGTAGGCCCATCCACAAGCAAAAGAAAGAGATCCGAACCAAATGAAAATGAGCAAGAAGTAGATGCTCCAAAGAAAAAGAAAGGTGGCAGGCAACCCTTTGCAAATTCAGCTCAGTAAATCTCTCATGATAATTACAACACCGCACCAGGAGAAGATTCATCACAGAGAAGAAAGTGTCTGCAAAGGATTCGACGCCACTAGGTGCGCAAATGGTTTAACTAAAAAATGATCCATCCTCGGTTTGCCTTGAACTTTGCTTTTCATCCTTTGTGGGGTGATTGTCATGAGATTGCTCTTGTCCATGCAAGCGATCCCCAGGAAAGACCACCACCTCCACCTGATGCACATAAATTATCTCTCAAGAATCCCACATCATATCCAGATGAATTGGCCAAGCGCCTGAAAAATACAGAAATGAGAGCCAAGAAGGCTGAAAAGGATCAGGCAAGAGAAGAAGAAAATCACCGTCTCCTAAAATCAGACGTCGAGAAGAAAAAGGTGGATGAAAAAACAGAATGCCATTCCAAGAACAAAAATGATCCCAGATCTTCTGCTCTGAAGAAAAAGAGCGCGCCGAAGAGAAGGTCAGCTAAACCAATTGCTAGAAATGATGAATGTGATTCCTCCGATCATGATGATCCTCCGCTCACAAGGGAAGAAGTTGAAGCAACTCTTTTCGAACAAGTGAACACCACTACATCCACTGTTCTGCCTAATCGGCGAGCAAGTGCTATCCCAATAGCACCTCTGAAGAAGAACCCATTGAAGATAAAGACTCCTCCTACCACTGTTACAATGGTTGATGAAGTAAACACAACTCCTCATCCCGAGGCTATTGATTTGCAAGATTTAGTTGTTGAAGCTCTAGTTAGTACAGCCAAGCCAGGAGAGAAGATTCCGAAGCCCAAGGTGAAGCAAATCAAAGCTACCTCTGCCGAGCAAAATGCTCCAAGTGACGAGGTTGTGAAAGAAAAGGCTGCTAAATTTTCTCCCAAGTTGACTCAACCATTGGCTTCTATGCCACGAACCGAGCAAAATGTAGCACAAACTGCTCCTGTTGCACATCCTCGTGATAACACTGCTGCCCTGCATTCTTACAATCATGTATTCATCATGGAGCAGCTTGACAGATTTGTTGAAGACCTGTTTGATGGAGAAGTGGCATCTTTGCCCATCCCCTCTGAAGTGATTTCTCAAGCAGCAGATCTTGTTCGAGACATGCGAGATGATTCTGTGGAGATCAATGATCTACCGCTCAGCTCAATGAGCTTGACACCCGTATGAAGGCTTCTAAATCCATGTTTGTCATCAAGCAACTTGAAGAATCTTATGTGGATGCCAATCGAGCTTTAACTATCCTTCAAAACAGAAGAGTAGGATTTCATTTAGATCTAGATCAAATTGTTCGCAAGGTTTGCGTCGATCATCAAGCCCAAGTCACTAGCTACAATGATCTTGTCAAAGGGCACATTGATTAGTCAAAGCAAAAGAAGAATGATCCTCCTCCTCCAGACGCCGAGACATAGAAAGAAAATTCTCCTGAATGAGCAATTCCTTCGCCAACTCTTGAACCAGCTGCAGATGCATCTACTTTGCTAAGGCCAACTGAAATAGTGCATGTGGTTTCTCCAGTTGATGAAGAAAATCCGCCTCAACAAAATGTTTTGAAAGAAGGTGAAATCCATCAGTCTGAGCACCAAGCCTCTCCAGTTCGTGTTGAGACAAATGAATCTGTTCCTCCCGAAGAACCTCAACCAACTGATGAAGATCATCCTCCTCAATCCTCAGTGCATGATAAAGCTTCAGTGCCTGATAAAGTGAATGCTCCCTCTCCACTTCGAATTTCTCTCAACACCATGAAGAAAACTTTAGATGTAGGTCCCTCTGCAGCAAAGTTAGTTTCTGCTCATCACTCAGATTCAGTTATTTATGGCGATGAAGTGATTTCCGTTGAAGATGAGCTCAAATATCCATATCCTCGCGAGCAACTACCGTTACTCTCTATCTGCGTTGGCGTCAAAGGGCCACTTTTCAATCAGAACACACATCCTCAGTTCTTTCGAGAGAGTCCATACAACAAGCCCCGCACTTCTGAATCTCCTCGGTTCTGGACTTAGGAAAATGCAATATACTATTTGTGGATTCTTTATGACAGCCACAAGATTTTTCCTCATGAGTACGTGGATATCGCTGCAATGAAAAACAAAAACATTGGCTGCTTCAATCAAGTACTGCAAGACATCGAAGACTTTGGCCTCACACATGTCCTTGCATATCAGCATCCAATGGAACGGAGAGATACTCCTTCAATTCTGCTACCCTATACATCACTGGTGATGTATCAGATAGCACTAAGTGGATCATGGAATGGATGACTGAAGGGCAAAGAAAAAAGTGCTCTACTATGGATTGTGTCTCCATTTCCCTCGGTTCGAACATGGCAAGACATAAATTCGAGTTCATAACATTGATGCAATTTCCGATGAAGATTTTTGGTGCACAATGGATCAAGATAAAATTCATGATTACACTGGTTCACCTTTGCCCGAGCATTTGACCTTCTATAATCAAACTTTGTATCATCTGCTCACTTAGACCATCTGTCCTCTGGCTGGGATGAACACTGACAGCGTATATCTGATGTTCTTCGGAACACCATCTATGCCATCTCCCAAGGATTCATCTTTGATGTCGAAGACTTATTTCTGCGCATCCTGATGGATTCGACTTAGCACCCAAAAACTGTCAAATTCTTTGGGCCTTGGATTCAAAAGGTGGTTGACTATGCTATGGAAACCGAATATTTAGCCAAAGTCAGTCACAAAAGCTTCATTCCTCCTGTACGTGACACTCTGAAAATAATGGAAGATATTTTTTCGGGAAAAGCACCAGTGTCAAGCCCTCCCGATTATCATAAGACTTTTAATGGGCCACGGCTACCTCAGCATGATAAACTTCCGAATGCACAACCTCCTTCACATCTTGAAGTGAGCTTGCGCACCCAACAGTTGCTACTGAAGCATATGGCTGAGGACCGCCAAGAGAAAGAACACCTGGCTGCTAAACTTAATGCAATCAACAACCGAACAAAAGTTGTGCACATGATCACGACTGAAAACAAGAAGCACCTATGGAAACTGCTTTGGAAGTTCTTCTCCAAGAAGCAATTGAGCAACTCTCATCTCAAAGAGGTTTATGAGTATATTGATCAAGGGTTTTCAGCAGAATATTTTCAAGATCGTATTACTCGGTGGTTGTTAGCTCGTGAGCCAACAACTGATCTACTTCGAATTCAATTACGAAGATTGCTCGACAAATTACAAGCAACCTCGCCCACTAAGAAACCTGCTGAAGGAAATGTTCTGTCTCGCCAAAATCAACAGGCTGATCTGAATATACCTTCATCATCTGTTGCTGCTGACGAAGAAGATTTTCATCTATCTCTGAATCAGAAACTTCTTCAGGCAGTTCTTCGGGAGATTCCTCAGAGGGAATCAAGTTCACCTCATTTTCACTCATGTCATTCGTCACCTTTTTGAAACTAGTTGACAAAAGGGAGAGAATTAAATCGAGAGTTTCGATAGATTTGCTCTGTTAAATTTGATCTCCATGTTTGTTTGCACTGGTTTATGTGACTTTTGAGCTATATGCCTTAAAGACTATATGTGCCACTTTATGTGCTCTGATGTAAAACTTCTGATATGTGTTGTAATATTAATAACCCCGCCCGCGGCACTACTTCTCTCGAACCAATTGTTTTGCAAGTGGATTTATTGTCAGAAGTCATGGATGATTGCACTACACACTGTATGGATTACACATCATTAGTGCGAATCATTACCTCGAATGATTGAAAAATCCTCCACTTATTATAAATGAATTGCAAGGAATCTCATTGTATATAATTTACCCTTCATACATCTAGGGGGAGTATATTTTATCATTGAGTCAAGTAACACAAGTTCACTCTTGTTCGATTTACATTTCACTTATCTATCTTCACTTTGATGATTATCTGTTTTGTCAACAACTGCCCAAAAAGGTGGAGATTGTTGGTGCAATGATAGGCCCCTTATATTTTGGAGTTTGTTGACATAAACAGTATGGGACTTATGTGTTTGCTAGTGCACACAGAGTAACAGGTCCCTGAAGAATTGAGGAGTTTGATGCAAACGATGAAGATAATCTCTCTGCGTGCCAGTGAAGGCTATCACCAAAGATGAAGCTATCGAGAGTGACCCCTAAAAATTGTTGAAGTACAAACAATTTGTTCGGTATCTGTTTGAAGAAAATGACTGTGTTCAAGGAAGAATGAAGACGAAGTGAGGACGTAGCATTTGTTTCATTATTCTTCTTCTTTCCTTGAGTCATAGGACCATCGTACTATTAAGAGGGGTGTAGCATTCAAAGATTTGATTCTCTGATGATAAACCCAAATCCAATGAAATATGTGAGAGAAATCTCTTTGTGCTCCGAGAAAATACTTGCCAGCAAGAGACTGTGATCTTCTTCATTGCGAGAGATTTGTCTCGGACCGAGGAGTTAGCATTACGTGTTCCTCAAGTAATGGTACCGTTGCTCCAAAATCCGACCGTTCCAAACATGTCGGTTGGCCATTGGCTGGACCTCATGTCCAAAGTGGTCATTTCCCATCTGGGAAGGCTGCGGCTATAAATAGCCACCCCGCGCTGGCTTTGTTGGTGGCTGCTCCATTTGATTGTGAGAAGATTTTTGAGCAACCCACTCTCTGAGCGATTTGAGTTTAAAATCCACCAAAAGAAAAACCCTAGAGCTGAAGAATTAGATAGTGGTTTAGCTTCACTTGAATCTAAGTTTAGTACGCTCCGCCTATTACTCTTGAGAGCTACAAACTCTCTAGACGGTTAGGTGTCAATTTCTTCAGAGACCAAGAGTAATTGTGGTTCTCGAAGAAGAAGTAATATAAAGATTCGGAGATCGCCTTCAAGTATCTACCACGAGTAATCGGCATCGGTTGATGAATCGATTGTCGAGGAGAATAGGGTGAAGAGAGTTTATCTTCCGTGTTAAGTCACAGCCCCTCCAACCAGACGTAGTCCTTATGCAGAAGGTCTAACTGGTCAAACAAATACCTTGTCGCCATCGAGCCACTTCGGTTATCTGTGTCACCCATGTTTACCTTCAATGCATTTCCTTTCGTTTGATTTGTCTCAATGCATTGCCTAGTTTCCCTTCGGTACTCTGTTTTAGTTCACTGTAGTTTGTTTTTCATTCATTCCGCTGCTGGGTTCTGAGAGATTTAAGTTTTTTGAAGAAATTTTAAAAACCCCATTCACCCCCCTCTAGTAGACATACTTCGTTCCTACAGGTCCCATGCAAGAATTGGGAATGAATGTCAAACACCTCGGCATCGTCGCTCGACTGCAAACATTGAGATACATGGTTTTTAAATTCCAGTAAATCCAAAACTCATCTAAAATTCATGAAACTTGGCATGCTATCATGGAACAACATCAACATTATGTGGTAAAAATATTGTCCCATTTGCGGCATGTTTGGGTATAAGCTTCTCATAGACCAGAGCTTCTCAGAATAAGCCTCTTGGTCCTGGTAGGGAATGTGCCACCTTCGTGAATGAAATGATATTCGTTTCCTTTTCTTGCTTTCAATTTTTTGTCTAGTGCCAACATAGAGCAACAGGAGTGTCGTTTTAAAATTTGGATTTTTTCTAGGTTCGTTTTGACATTTTTATACATTAGCTGAGTTTTCTAGGCATTTTATGTGCATAATTCAAATTTGAACTACAGGCACATGCTCCAGTGCATAAAAATGGGTTGAAAAATAAAATGTGTGTCCTTCGGTGCATGCTTAGGTCCCATGCAAAAAATGGGAATGGATTTCAAACACCAGGGCGCCGTTGCTTGCCACCAAAACGTTGAGATACTTTGTTTTTAAATTCCAGTAAATCCAAAATTCATCTGAATTTCATGAAACTTGGCATGCTATCATGGAATGGCACCAACATGGTGTGGGTAAAAAATTGTGCCATTTGGGGCAGGTTTTGGTTTACGCTCCTCACAGACCAGAGGTTCTCCCAAGAAGCCTCATGGTTCCGGTAGGGAACATGTGTCACCTTTCTGGATGAAATGACATTCATTACCTCTTCTCGCCTTGATTTTTTTTCTAGATACAACATAGAGAAACATGAGTGTTATGTTAAATTTTGGAATTATTCGGGGTTCGTTTGGGCATTTTTATCCATTAACTAGGTTTTCTAGGCATTTTATGTGCATACTTGAAATTTGAACTACAGGCACATGCTCCAATGTAGCAAATTGGGTTGAAAAATCATATGTGTGTCCTTGCATGTATGCTTAGGTCCCATGCAAGAAATGGAAAATGAACTTCAAACACCTTGGCATCATGCCTCGGCCGCAAACATTGAGATACTTGGTTTTAAAATTCTAGTAAATCCAAAAGTCGTCTGAATTCATGAAACTTGGCATGCTATCATGGAACCGCACCAACATGCTGTGGTATTTTTCATGTCCAATTTGAGAGAA
The DNA here is from genome assembly GCA_963921465.1 of Triticum timopheevii. Lineage (NCBI taxonomy): Eukaryota > Viridiplantae > Streptophyta > Magnoliopsida > Poales > Poaceae > Triticum > Triticum timopheevii. The sequence goes on along the minus strand of OY997268.1, from coordinate 429,162,682 downwards.
GGAACACCAATAAACAACCAACAAAGGCATTTTGAAACAAATAGCTGCCACCTTATCATCTCACATGTTTGTATAATTTAAATCGTGGGTGTTCTGCTAACCATTCATGTGATGCCATGCATCACACTTTTAATGGCTAGGAGGTGCTGTGCGGACAACTGCTCGAGTAGACGGGAGGTATGCGAGCGCAGTCCACTGCGCATGTCGGATATCGGGTTTCGGCAAAACCCTTAAGGTTCGAACTCTGGGATGCGCACGAAGATCTTCTCCCTACCGATCCACGCCCGAAAACCTCGCCGCGAATCTAAGCTACACGATGAACAACACAAGGGACACAAGGTTTATACTGGTTCGGGCCACCGTCGTGGTGTAATACCCTAATCCAGTGTGTGGTGTGGTGGATTGCCTCTGGGGCTGATGATGAACATTACAGAGGGAGAACATCCTCATGAGGGGTGTTCTTATGGTGGTACGGTGTTCTGATAGGGAAGGATTCGATCCCTTTCTACTGTGGTGGCTATCTCTATTTATTGAGGCCCTGGTCCTCTTGCCAAATATTGAGCGGGAAGGGAGCCAACAACGGCCATTTTAAAGGGGGCAGCTAGTACAAGCTATCCTGACTAAAGTTGGTCTTCGATTGCCAAAGGCACTGGCGATGACGCCATCTTGGGCTCCATGGTGATCTCCGGCCTGCCATCCTGCTGGTCTTGGTCTCGTTGCACCGATATGGAAACCTTTGCTTGATGCCTCGGTACTCCGCGCCTGCGCTTGCCCCCTTTGCACCAAAGAGGAAATGAGGACACTGCGCTGGCTGGCACCCGCCTGGCGCCCGCCTAGTCTCGATTGTCATGGCTTGCGTCATGAGCACCTCGCGAGGTACTCCTTGCCTTGATCTCTCCGCCTCCTCGCGAGCCTGCCTGGTGAGGCCACTCCTGAGGAAGCCTTGTGTCGTCCGCCCCGCGAGGCTTGGCCCGCGAGGGTCTTGAACTTGGGTTGATGAAGACGGGCCATACTGGGCCACTGCTTGAGCCACGCCGCAGGCTGCAGGCAGGCATGTCTGGGGACCCCCGTTCCCAGAACGCCGACAGTAGCCCCCGGGCCCAAGGCGCGCTTGGACTTGGCTTAGCAGCGAAACCAAAGGGCAAGTGCGGAGCGCCGCGGGCCCCAACAGCCTGCGGCCTTGGTCGCCGCGTGGCGGTTGATTGGATGTGGGTGTCTCCGCTTCCCCACGCTGCCTCGGCAACCGCCCGATTTGACGAGTCACTGTTGCATGCAAAAAGAGCCATGATTACCTGCGATCATGGAGGCCGACGGTTGGCCTCCTCTGGACTATAAATATGGAGGGGCGCAAGCCCCTGCTGCACATCTCCCCTCTCCCCGCCTGCTTCTTCTTCCTCCTTGCACCAGCTGCTTGCCTTGTCCCATGGCACCCGCGAAGAGGTTCTCGGCCGCAGAAAAGGGGAAGGCTCGCCAGGAAGGGCCTGGCTCCCCTCCGCCCAAGTGCGGCCGTGGTCGTCCCCGCAAGCACCCCGCGACTCCCGCAGCGGCCCCTCGTGGTGGCGGTGGTGGTCCTTCGCGCGGTGATGGCCACCCGGTCGGTGGAGGAAGACGCACCGTGGCTGCGTGGCCTCCTTGGCCACGCTTCCACCCGGTAGAGGTGCTGCCGGAGTTTGTCGTGTGGTCGGCAGATCCGGCCGGCAACTGGCTCCATCTCCCCCTCTTCTTTGCCGGCGAACTGTCGGCCGATGGCCCTGGTGGGCTCTGCTGCAGGCGGACGACTGCTGTAGCAGGACTTCCTGGGTAGCTGTGGAGATCTCCATCGCCGGGAACGTGGCCTTGGCTCGCGGCTGGTAGACGTTTGCCCACGCGCGCGGCCTGGGCCGGCGGTGCACCCTCCACTTCAAGTTCGACGGCAACGCGACCCTCTACATGAGGGTGTTCGGAGAAGATGGCCGCCGTGTAGGGTGCTTCCCAGAAGACGATGACGGCGGCGAGGTACTTGGTCTCGGTGATGGCCGCGATGAGGGCGAAGACGAACCCGCCCTTGGCGGCGTCCGCAGCTCGCCGAGCTTTAGTGGCTCCTCCTCCGATGACAGCTCCTTTAGCGGTGGTCGCGATCAGCCACCACGTCGCCGCGCCCGCTTCAAGGGCGGTAGCGGGTCGTCCCGCCATCGCGACCTGGTGAAGCGTGAGGCGGAGTCTGATTGAGCTCGGGAGGATGGTGCGGATTCCTCCTCGCGAGCCGTCGCGGGGCGCGTGCCATTTTTATTTTGTTTTTCTCCTTTTCCTGCATTGAGAGAGAGAAGTATGGAGCCCCGTGGGGGTGTGCAAGACTATCATCCCTAATTATCATGCAATTTTTATCGTTCCCGAGCCATGTTATGGTGTTGCGGCTATGTGCTTGCATGTAGGAACAACTTAGCTCGGGATATTCGCCGCAGTTTTCGCCTCGCGAGGTACCTGCTTGAGGCCTCGCCGGGAGTCTTAAGTTCTGCAAAGATCAGTCAGGAGAATAGTTTTCGAACCTTTGTCGCGAGGGTGACCAGCTTAGGCCCGGCGCTTCGTGTCGTGATGCCCGTGGGGCATGGACTGGGAGGGGTGCTCCCGCTGTGAACGTGAGTGTGGGGGCCTCGCGAAACTAGGCGAGAAAGGGCTCACGAGGGCGCTCGTGCAGCCCCCTCGCGAGGCTTGTGAGAGAGAAAACAAGCCGGGTGAAAACCAAAGATAGAGAACAGGGGCAAGGGATGGCAAACAACACTAGAAGCAACTCCAATAAAGGTTCAAACAAGGTAGAACAAGCCAACTACGGAAAGCAAATGAAAAGCCGCGTCCGGCACCTAGTCTAGTCTTCGACGTCTTCTCACCAGCGTGGAGCTAAGTGCTGCCACTTGGCGTGGAAGGGGGCCCCCGAGGCCCAAGGGCGGCACTCCAAAGTGTGGGGACCCCGACTCATAAGTCGTGATCACCGAATGCACGTGTACAGTGATCCCAGAGATCAATGCTCACTGAACACACAGAAGTTGAATAACAAGAGTCTTACATCCATACATACCGTATTACACAAGTAAGACCATTATGGTCGAGTCTTGAGTATAACATCGCAGTGGAAATCTTCGTCGATAACTTGGACCCATGCCATCTGCCTTAACCCTACAGGCATTCTGACTGGGAAGCGTCCTAGCTCGCATGCTCGTCACCAAAGTGTTCTTCATCACATCCTGTTCTTTCATGCCTGGCCAATAAAATAACCAGTGGCAAGCCAATGAGTACTTTGAATGTACTCGCAAGCAACCCATGTTTTGGCTCAAGATACAACAATGCAGGATATAGGTAAATTTTTGCAGAAAGCTAGTTTTTCTCATGCAAGTATGATCAACAATTATCAAGGGCATGAATGTGGTCTGCCACAAGTATCAGGAGGTTACAGACATCATCATCGAGAAAGAGTTATAAACAACTCATGCTCAAGCTCATCGTGACTTCCTCACGAGTCGCATCATCAATATCACCAAACTGTGTTGTTTGTCAGAAACATATGGACATAGTCTAAGCAGCACCGCCCAACTGTCCTTGACCGTGGACACGGCTATTCGAATAGTTTTACACTCTGCAGAGGTTGCACACTGTACCCACAAGATCTGGGGAACTTCCGTGTCTTCCACGACCCGCGATACCTCAAGTACCCGGGGTAAGCACCCGATCACTACCTTTCCCTAGACGACACTAACATGGAGTCCACTCGATTGGTAGTAACCCCCGTGCCTAACATTTCTCATCATCAAGTTGTGGAGCCTCGCTCCCATATTCAATCACATACCACAAGCACGGGGTACCAACGGTGTGTCCGGTGCCCTGTGAAAACAGTCATGGCCGCCCTACCTGGCATGACCCCGTCCTGAGAGAGCGCACCAACAACTCTCCCATCACTAGTAATGCGGGCTCCAAGCTAGTATCGGTCTAGGTAATCAATAATGCCCTTTCCCATATAAGGGTAGAGTGGTTGCGCATGTAAGGTTGGGACAGTCATCAAATCTTAAATCTAATCCGTCTCTGTAAACAACACTTTCATCAAGCCTCGGTACACTACCTCTCCACCAAGTAGTGACCTAGTTCATCATCATCTCCCAGGGGCATTAGTGGCACCCACTGGGCTATTTGCAAGTATGTCAAACCACACTTGGTTTCTTTCCATGCATAACCCTGACCCACTTTGCGTAGCAACTACTTTAGCATCCTATCTACTCCCACCGGCATAACCCTCATAAGAAGGTAGGGTCATGCACAATGCAAGTATCAATGAGGAAGTAACATAGGCAGCCAACCAACATGGTCTACCATCTCATCATGATTCCGATGCAACAATAATAAAGAGTTATATGTCATGCATAAAAAGGGTTTCATGGACATGGTCAAAGGGCTGCTTGCCTGGTTCATCAGAGTCTTGAAATCTTCTGGTCCTTCTCCAAGTACTCTGTCTACTTCGTCAACTGTCGTCGAAAGCAACCATAATAAGCAACACAACAAGGCAGGAAATAAAAGTGCTCTAAGAATATGAGTTGGACTTTTCTAGGATACCTCTGGTCATATGAGGGATGACCAAAGTGGTTTCATTGGGTTTTGATCAGTGGACATCTCTGAACATTTCAATATGATGGAATCAAGGGGTTTATGGATTTGTAAGAAGTGTACAGAAATATATTTTGGAAAAATGAGCAAAGGCACCCATTTAACAAAGGATGATTTTAGAAGCATCTAGGAATTAGTTTCACTGGATTTGGAGTTGAGATGATTTTCCTATGAATTTGCAAAGTTGGCTATATACAAAGAAATAGACCATTATTTGAGGTGATACAGAAAGTATTAGTAAAAATGTCCAGAAACTAAGTTTTTAACTTATAGACATCTAGGATTTTGAATCATGGAATTTGGATCAAAAATGGGCTCTCTGTGATTTTCTAAAGCTTATCACAGAAATAGGAAAATGGGGTTTTGATAAATATTTCTAAAGTGGAAGTTTCTGGAAAAATGTGCAAATAGCACCATGTGATAGATCATGATTTGTGGATCCCCTAGAAATTTGAATCATCAAATTTGGAGTCCATTTGAATTGTTTGGGAGATTTTACAAGTTTCTGGAAAAAGAAAAAGACAAAGGAGGGGGGTTATACCTATACCGCGCACTGAGCGCAGCATAGCGCCGCAACGCGCCGGGCCGGCCCAGCTGCACGGCCACGCGGCTAAGGAGGGCCACACCGACGGTGTACTATGGGAGTACGCTTCCCTGCAGGGAAGGCGGTTACGAGGGGATCCCGCCTCCACTTAACCCGAGCGGGCCCGGCTGGACACGTCGGCAGAGACTGACCGGTGGGGTCGCCAGTCCACCGGCCAGCCTCCTTCTTCCTCGCGCGGCCTCCCGTGCCGCAGGAACAGAGGGGGTGAGGCCGAGCTCGTTCCCGTCGACCAAGGGCGCTGCTGCGGGTGCCCGGCGCATCGGCGAGCTCGGGGGACTGCGCCGCGCCCGCTCCCCCTGTCAGCACGTCCATCGGAGGACGAAGGCGAGTGGGGCCACGGCCACGGTAGACGGTGCTCGGGCGAGATTCGGGCAGGGCAGGGCAAGCACGGGGAGGAGGGCCTGGTGCGCGGGGGAGGCTCCTTGGTGCCGTGGGTGTCCTCTGGAGCATTCAGTGGGAGCGGGGAAGCAGTGAAGGCTCGGGTTGGTCTGGGGGCACAACGGCGGCAACCCAGCCATGGAGGGGGCGGAAGACCACGAGGGGGAGAGAGGGAGTGTCCGAGAGGTTGCTGGGGGAGAGGGGGTTCAAACCGAAGCGAGAGAGAGGGTCGGGGTGGCTTAAAATGGGCGAAGCCGCGGTGCACCATGGGCAGCATGCACGGACGCGCTCGGGTGAGCTCGCAGAGGGGAGGGGAGAGAGGTTCTGGAGGGGTCTAGCAGCGTGCCGTGTCCCGGACGCCGAGGCCACCTCGGGAGACATCACCCCGACGCCCAAGGCTGTCGTATGCCCTTGGCATGGGTGAGCTATAGTGCAAGAGAGCACTGTAGCGTGCTCCAGAGCGCGAGCTCTGCAGGCACTGACATTGTTTATGTGCCATGAGCATGTCCTTTTGTGTCTGGGGGTTTTGGGGGTGAGTAAACAATGTGGCAAAGGGCATTGGATGCCTTGGGGAGCCAGTAGAGGAGAGGAGGGTGGAGAGAGAGTGAAAATGCTGCTGTCCAGAGAAGGAAAGTGGATCCATTCCCCCCTTCATCATTGCCTCTCGGGCAGGGAAGCACACCACAGGTAGAGGGGGACTAGGAGAGGTTGTGGGAAGAAGTTCAGCTAATGGAGATTAGTGGAAATGGCCAAAGCATGCATTTTAAGTTTCTGCCAGAAGGTGTTTGATGTAGGTTTGGGCAAGCAAATGCTGTTCCCTTGTCATGAGGCTTGACAGGGTAAAATGGCATGAGAAAATAAGAGGTTCCACCAAGATCGAGATCATTTGGGAAAAGTAGCCAATGCAACTTTTGTGAACCCTAGAAATCAACAGAAATGGACTTCCCAAGATTTAGTCATGCAAACCTATTCTCCTTGATGCACCACTTGGTGTAGTGTCATCATTTGAGGTTCTGAACATGTCCACAAAAGTTGAGATCAAAAGGAGAAAGTTTCCAATGTAGAGTTGTTCAAATTTGGTTCTGGACAGGAAGGGTTTTGGGGCACTTTGATCAAGTTAACTTGTTCTCAAACTTGTGCCACTTGGTATAGATAAATTATTAGACCATTTGAGCATGTTCACAAGGTTTGAGAACATTTGGACATGTTTGGCAGTGTAAAGTTGCTCAAACTTCAAAATGGACAGAAATGGTTTTTAGGGGATTTTATGATGTTATCTTGTTCTCCAAGACATGAGACTTGGCAAGATCACCAAATATGTCATATGTGACATGATATAATTTTCTTGGAATTTTTGGAGAATATTTCCTTTGTAAATATTTCAAAAGCTTTAAATATCCAGAAAGGGTTTTTGAGGGATTTGACCAATATTTTGAACATGACCATGTGTTGAAACTCTTATATATGGACAATATATGTCCACTGAGTTTCCCTGATTTTTGTCAAATATTTTTAAAACAATAAAATATTTTTTTCCCTATTAAAGACCATTTCTGGCCTTAAGAAAAAGCTTTTAAATAAAATAGGAAAATAACTTTTAAAATTATATTTTTGTGTTTTCTGGGTATCCTATATCTAATAGGAGTCAAATATATTTTTGGAAAGATTTTTACTGCCCTTAATTAAGTACTTGCAGTGCAAACCTCAATTCAGGGGTTTTTGAAAAACTAATTTTAGAAAATACTTTTTGGCCAAATTAATTTTGTAAGAAAATACTATATTGGTCTATACACATGGCATGATCATTGGGCAGAAGTTTGGGGCAAGGAAATGAAGTATCGAAGTTGGAGGATTTATTTGATTTCTAGAGCACTTGCAAACAGCACACAAAAACCAATCAAGGCAAGGTCCAAAACACTCAAAAGTTTTTGTCAAACCACATTTTAGCATGATTTATTGACTTATGTGTTGTGGCATGAAAATCAGAGTGTGACAGACCTACCCCCCTTACAAGAATCTCGTCCCCGAGATTCCCAAACTAGGCACGGAAAGGGATACAGAAACTTGAATCTAGGGTAGTCTTCACGTCCTCATACTTCTTCTGCTTCCGTGTAGGGCTCCATTGAGCTTGAAGTACTTGATGGTGTGGCTCCGTGTCTGACGCTCTTCTTGATCCAGGTTGCTAATGGGTAGCTCGCGGTAGGTTAGATTGGGCTAGGGGTCAATGGCTCGGTGGTCAATGCCCTCGTAGAGATCGGGCAAGTTAGGAAGTTGGAAACACTTCCGGGGTTGTGATACATGGAAAGTAGTGTGCACATCAGGTAACTCAGGTGGCAACTCCAGCTGGTAACTGTCATCTCTTCGTCTTGAAGTGATCTCAGAGGGGGTTGTTAAATCTTGGAGTGATCTCGAGGGGGCCGATGAATCTTGGTGTGGGTCTCCTTGTCATGGAAATGCTTGGTTCCTTAGAGAGGAGTGGCTTGCAGATACACCTATTCTTCAAGGCGGAGGTTTACTTCTTGACGATGGTGGTTGGTGTAGTTCTTCCTTCTTGACATCGCGGCCTTCAATTGTCTTCTATCTAGCTGAACGGTTCTTCTTCCATCTTCGGGTGGACAAGTAGGTCACCAAATGATGATGACAACTATCTTGTCTAAGCACACCATGAGGACTTTGTTCATGGGGTACATAGAGTAGGCTGGGGAATTAGTGGTGGCCTTGTTGAATGTGGGCCAAGGTCTTATCGATCTAGATCCAAAACCCAAGGTCAGGATCCGACCATGTTGTGGCTTGGTAGGGCGCAAGGGTTTCAAGGATTCTAGTGTGCGAGTGAATGTTTATCATCCCATCCTTGAGCACAGTTTCTGAGATGCCAATACTTCTACCTAGTCTTCAACTCATATTACCAAAAGAATCATCTTGTATAGGTCAACTCCAATCATCACTCATGTGATTCATATCCTCATGGCTCCCAAGGGGTGGTCTAATAAATCTATACATGTCTACAATCCCCAAACTCATATGTATGTCTACCCCTAGAAATCCATGGGTAGAACATATAAGCTGCTAAGCTTGGATGTGACAATCCAAGTGCTCAGCCTGTTCTTCCAAGGTCTAAGATAAAGCACCTCTATCTAAGGAAACACGTCGTATGCCACTCCAAGATCTCGTTTCCTCCCTATGAATCAACCCCAACAGTCCATTAACTTCCATCACCAACTACCTAATCCATTAATTCTACAAATCCAATGTCCATGGTGTTCCATATGATCTTCTAATGTCTTATAATCCCCAAGTACTTGAAAGAGCTATATTTACTATAGTCAGTCCACCAATTCCCATCTTCGGGGTCAAGTAACTTCCAACCTCAGGCTTATATAGATCCCTAAATCAACTCTGACAATTAATCCAATCTCTTAGTTTATTGTCCACCGAGAACATGGTATCGTGATCGAGATCATGAGTCTAAATCCAATTTACTCCGAACCATGTAAAATTACTCTGCATCCATACTCCACTAGGGTAACCTATTTAATCCAAATCTCATGTCCCGCGAGAATTTCTACACTTTTCCCTCAAGTCATTTACGTAATATCAATTGCCTCCTATCAATATCCCCTGCCTAAGACAAATCCAAATACTTCCAAGAATTCCAGCTTGCGAACACAATTATCCTACTAAATCCAATTTACTCAGGGGTAATGAAAGCTATGCTACTCTATAATCATGATCCCACCAAGTTTGTCTACCAACATGGTAGCCTTATAATCCACCAAAGAGTCTCGGATAATTCCTCAAAGTCATTGATATAAACTCATCAAGTCATTTGTCCTCTATTCCTATATCCTCAAATTGGTCTTCCCTATGGCATCGTCAGTTTGGTGCTATCTCAGGATGATAATGTGCTCGTTCACTATGTCCACTAGTTCCCTAATGAACCCAGTGATAAGCAAGGTGACGGAGGCTTAACAGGTTCTCTTGCAATTCTATGGGTTAAGCACATGGTTAAGGATTCGAGCTGGGGTATCTTATGAAGTCTCAAGGGGTCTAGGAATATGTTTCTAGTCTGGAGGGTTAAACATAACTCTACGGGGTTTCACTTGGTCGAGGAGGTTATAGCAAAAGTCTTCAGTGCTGGTTGGTTGCCAAAGTAGAATCCTTGGTGTATCTTGTCTTGCTAGCCTTCAGTTGAGGAGAGAGATGAGAGGGATAGGTAGCATAGAGGAGGGGAATGCCTAAAGGGCGTTCTATAGTGCTAGTGCAAACAAACAGGTGCAAAGAGGGCCAAACAAAAGAAACAAGGTGAGGAAGGTGATACAGTCGCATACTTGTCGCCTAGGGCAAAAGTTCGACCTATATCAAGACACAAACAAATAGAAACAAGCAACACACAATCATGGTTATATTCGAACTATCATACGGACTCGACTGCGCATAGGGGGTACACGACTCATCCTACCCTTGGGGTTCTCGGACTCGGTAGTCGTGCCTTGTGCCTCATGCAGTCTTCTGAGTTTTCCTCAAGTGTTGCTACGTCTCTTGTAGTTGTTCGATGAAACAATCTGGGTTGAGCCTAAAGAATCTTCAACAACTTCTCTCCTGATGAGGTGATGGGGTGAAGGTGGCTCCTCGTGGCTGGCATTGACTTGATCTTCTCTTGTCTTCTTAATCATGACGATCACTCTTTCCTTTTTAAGGTGTTGGCGGTTCCAGGTGGCACTCCTTTATGCAATGACATTAACAAGGCATAATAGAGGCCCAATCTGTCGGACACATTGTTGACAATATCGTCACCGAGAGCGGGGGATGAAGAGAACCGTTTTCCTGCTCACTATAGTGAGGCGGACCAAGCCGATACAACAACGGTAGTGATAGGGTTACTCTATTAGCGATGTATATCATGATCTTGCATATCCTATGCCCTGATCATCGTAGGCTAAGGTTGCATCATCTTGGGGCAGTGTCAAGGGTGTCACCATCTCCTGGGTCTTCAGGTCCTCATTCCTTGAGGATGTATCTTCTGTTGGTATCGTCTTGTTGTGATGTCGCCAATCTTGTGTTCAGGAGATGTGGGTGAATGTCTGGCAAGGCATCTTCCTTCTAGATTATCCACGAGAATTACAAGGAATCCAGTGGTCAGGGGCATAAGGGTTCTAGCGACCAAAGGTTTTGAAGGGGAAGAGATCAATAAGGAAAGTATACCTTAGTTTTCAAAAAACAGAGAAGGGAAGAGAAGTATAGATAGTTTTGAAAACTAGTGGTAGTTTTGGAAATATTTTACCCTAACTAACGACCATGCTAACTAAGGCTTCCTACAGTTAGGATGGCTCTGATACCAGCTCTGTGGGGTCCCCGACTCATAAGTCGTGATCACCGAATGCACGTGTACAGTGATCCCAGAGATCAATGCTCACTGAACACACAGAAGCTGAATAACAAGAGCCTTACATCCATACATACTGTATTACACAAGTAAGACCATTATGGTCGAGTCTTGACTATAACATCGCAGCGGAAATCTTCGTCGATAACTTGGACCCATGCCATCTGCCTTAACCCTACAGGCATTCTGACTGGGAAGCGTCCTAGCTCGCATGCTCGTCACCGAAGTGTTCTTCATCACATCCTGTTCTTTCATGCCTGGCCAATAAAATAACCAGTGGCAAGCCAATGAGTACTTTGAATGTACTCGCAAGCAACCCATGTTTCGGTTCAAGATACAACAATGCAGGATATAGGTAAATTTTTGCAGAAAGCTAGTTTTTCTCATGCAAGTATGATAAACAATTATCAAGGGCATGAATGTGGTCTGCCACAAGTATCAGGAGGTTACAGACATCATCATCGAGAAAGAGTTATAAACAACTCATGCTCAAGCTCATCGTGACTTCCTCACGAGTCGCATCATCAATATCACCAAACTGTGTTGTTTGTCAGAAACATATGGACATAGTCTAAGCAGCACCGCCCAACTATCCTTGACCTTGGACACGGCTATTCGAATAGTTTTACACTCTGCAGAGGTTGCACACTGTACCCACAAGATCCGAGGAACTTCCGTGTCTTCCACGACCCGTGATACCTCAAGTACCCGGGGTAAGCACCCGATCACTACCTTTCCCTAGACGACACTAACATGGAGTCCACTCGATTGGTAGTAACCCCCGTGCCTAACATTTCTCATCATAAAGTTGTGGAGCCTCGCTCCCATATTCAATCACATACCACAAGCACGGGGTACCAACGGTGTGTCTGGTGCCCTGTGAAAACAGTAATGGCCGCCCTACCTGGCACGACCCCGTCCCGAGAGAGCGCACCAACAACTCTCCCGTCACTAGTAATGCAGGCTCCAAGCTAGTATCGGTCTAGGTAATCAATAATGCCCTTTCCCATATGAGGGTAGAGTGGTTGCTCATGTAAGGTTGGGACAGTCATCAAATCTTAAATCTAATCCGTCTCTGTAAACAACACTTTCATCAAGCCTCGGTACACTACCTCTCCACCAAGTAGTGACCTAGTTCATCATCATCTCCCAGGGGCATTAGTGGCACCCACTGGGCTATTTGCAAGTATGTCAAACCACACTTGGTTTCTTTCCATGCATAACCCTGACCCACTTTGCGTAGCAACTACTTTAGCATCCTATCTACTCTCACCGGCATAACCCTCATAAGAAGGTAGGGTCATGCACAATGCAAGTATCAATGAGGAAGTAACATAGGCAGCCAACCAACATGGTCTACCATCTCATCATGATTCTGATGCAACAATAATAAAGAGTTATATGTCATGCATAAAAATGGTTTCATGGACATGGTCAAAGGGCTGCTTGCCTGGTTCATCAGAGTCTTGAAATCTTCTGGTCCTTCTCCAAGTACTCCGTCTACTTCGTCAACTATCGTCGAAAGCAACCATAATAAGCAACACAACAAGGCAGGAAATAAAAGTGCTCTAAAAATATGAGTTGGACTTTTCTAGGATACCTCTGGTCATATGAGGGATGACCAAAGTGGTTTCATTGGGTTTTGATCAGTGGACATCTCTGAACATTTCAATATGATGGAATCAATGGGTTTATGGATTTGTAAGAAGTGTACAGAAATATATTTTGGAAAAATGAGCAAAGGCACCCATTTAACAAAGGATGATTTTAGAAGCATCTAGGAATTAGTTTCACTGGATTTGGAGTTGAGATGATTTTCCTATGAATTTGCAAAGTTGGCTATATACAAAGAAATAGACCATTATTTGAGGTGATACAGAAAGTATTAGTAAAAAAGTCCAAAAACTAAGTTTTTAACTTATAGACATCTAGGATTTTGAATCATGGAATTTGGATCAAAAATGGGCTCTCTGTGATTTTCTAAAGCTTATCACAGAAATAGGAAAATGGGGTTTTGATAAATATTTCTAAAGTGGAAGTTTCTGGAAAAATGTGCAAATAGCACCATGTGATAGATCATGATTTGTGGATCCCCTAGAAATTTGAATCATCAAATTTGGAGTCCATTTGAATTGTTTGGGAGATTTTACAAGTTTCTGGAAAAAGAAAAAGACAAAGGAGGGGGGTTATACCTATACCGCGCCCTGAGCGCAGCATAGCGCCGCAGAGCACTGGGCCAGCCCAGCTGCACGGCCACGCGGCTAAGGAGGGCCACGCCGACGGCGTACTATGGGAGTACGCTTCCCTGCAGGGAAGGCGGTTACGAGGGGATCCCGCCTCCACTTAACCCGAGCGGGCCCGGCTGGACACGTCGGCAGAGACTGACCGGTGGGGTCGCCAGTCCACCGGCCGGCCTCCTTCTTCCTCGCGCGGCCTCCCATGCCGTAGGAACAGAGGGGGCGAGGCCGAGCTCATTCCCGTCGACCAAGGGCGCTGCTGCGGGTGCCCGGCGCACCGGCGAGCTCGGGGGACTACGCCGCGCCCACTCCCCCTGTCAGCACGTCCATCAGAGGACGAAGGCGAGTGGGGCCACGGCCACGGCGGACGGTGCTCGGGCGAGATTCGGGCAGGGCAGGGCAAGCATGGGGAGGAGGGCCTAGTGCGCGGGGGAGGCTCCTTGGTGCCGTGGGTGTCCTCTGGAGCGTTCAGTGGGAGCGGGGAAGCAGTGAAGGCTCGGGTTGGTCTGGGGGCACAGCGGCGGCAACCCAGCCATGGAGGGGGCGGGAGACCATGAGGGGGAGAGAGGGAGTGTCCGAGAGGTTGCTGGGGAAGAGGGGGTTCAAACCAAAGCGAAAGAGAGGGTCGGGGTGGCTTAAAATGGGCGAAGCCGTGGTGCACCGTGGGCAGCGTGCACGGACGCGCTCGGGTGAGCTCGCAGAGGGGAGGGGAGAGAGGTTCTGGACGGGTCCGGCAGCGTGCCGTGTCCCAGACGCCGAGGCCACGTCGGGAGACATCACCCCGACGCCCAAGGCTGTCGTATGCCCTTGGCATGGGTGAGCTATAGTGCAAGAGAGCACTGTAGCGTGCTCCAGAGCGCGAGCTCTGCAGGCACTGGCATTGTTTATGTGCCATGAGCATGTCCTTTTGTGTCTGGGGGTTTTGGGGGTGAGTAAACAATGTGGCAAAGGGCATTGGATGCCTTGGGGAGCCAGTAGAGGAGAGGAGGGTGGAGAGAGAGTGAAAATGCTGCTGTCCAGAGAAGGAAAGTGGATCCATGCCCCCCTTCATCATTGCCTCTCGGGCAGGGAAGCACACCACAGGTAGAGGGGGGCTAGGAGAGGTTGTGGGAAGAAGTTCAGCTAATGGAGATTAGTGGAAATGGCCAAAGCATGCATTTTAAGTTTCTGCCAGAAGGTGTTTGATGTAGGTTTGGGCAAGAAAATGGTCTTGCCTTGTCATGAGGCTTGACAGGGTAAAATGGCATGAGAAAATAAGAGGTTCCACCAAGATTGAGATCATTTGGGAAAAGTAGCCAATGCAACTTTTGTGAACCCTAGAAATCAACAGAAATGGACTTCCCAAGATTTAGTCATGCAAACCTATTCTCCTTGATGCACCACTTGGTGTAGTGTCATCATTTGAGGTTCTGAACATGTCCACAAAAGTTGAGATCAAAAGGAGAAAGTTTCCAATGTAGAGTTGTTCAAATTTGGTTCTGGACAGGAAGGGTTTTGGGGCACTTTGATCAAGTTAACTTGTTCTCCAACTTGTGCCACTTGGTATAGATAAATTATTAGACCATTTGAGCATGTTCACAAGGTTTGAGAACATTTGGACATGTTTGGCAGTATAAAGTTGCTCAAACTTCAAAATGGACAGAAATGGTTTTTAGGGGATTTGATGATGTTATCTTGTTCTCCAAGACATGAGACTTGGCAAGATCACCAAATATGTCATATGTGACATGATAGAATTTTCTTGGAAGTTTTGGAGAATATTTCCTTTGTAAATATTTCAAAATCTTGAAATATCCAGAAAGGGTTTTTGAGGGATTTGACCAATATTTTGAACATGACCATGTGTTGAAACTCTTATATATGGACAATATATGTCCACTGAGTTTCCCTGATTTTTGTCAAATATTTTTAAAACAATAAAATAATTTTTTCCCTATTAAAGACCATTTCTAGCCTTAAGAAAAAGCTTTTAAATAAAATAGGAAAATAACTTTTAAAATTATATTTTTGTGGTTTCTGGGTATCCTATATCTAATAGGAGTCAAATATATTTTTGGAAAGATTTTTACTGCCCTTAATTAAGTACTTGCAATGCAAACCTCAATTCAGGGGTTTTTGAAAAACTAATTTTAGAAAATACTTTTTGGCCAAATTAATTTTGTAAGAAAATACTATATTGCTCTATACACATGGTATGATCATTGGGCAGAAGTTTGGGGCAAGGAAATGAAGTATCGAAGTTGGAGGATTTATTTGATTTCTAGAGCACTTGCAAACAGCACACAAAAGCCAATCAAGGCAAGGTCCAAAACACTCAAATTTTTTTGTCAAACCACATTTTAGCATGATTTATTGACTTAAGTGTTGTGGCATGAAAATCAGGGTGTGACACAAAGACTCCGGGGTGTGTACAGCCCCAACTCATTATTACGTGAGAGTGTCACGGGCGGCGAGCTTCACAGGCGTTGGGCCTTCTTTACAGGCACTGAGACCTTCTTCACAGGCACCGGGCCTTCTTCACAGGCACTGGGCCTTACTTCACAGGCACTGGGCCTTGCTTCACAGGCACCGGGCCTTCTTTACAGGCATTGGGCCTTACTTCAAGGGTAGAACCTCCAGAGGTGTTGAATGTTGCAAGCGTTTGGAATGGGCACCCCTTCCTGGGTCTCCAGGCGCACGGCGCCAGGTCTGGAAACATGAACAACCTTGAACGGGCCCTCCCACATGGGCGAGAGCTTGTGCAACCCTTCCCTAGAGAGCACCCGCCTGAGCACGAGGTCACCTACCTCGAGTGTCCTGGGGAGGATGTGGCGGCAATGATACCGCCGCAGCGCCTGCCGGTATCTCGCTGCTCGTAGTGCGGCCTCCCGACGGTGTTCGTCCCCCAGCACGAGGTCCATCCCCCGCATGGCATCCTGTTGCGCTTCATCAAACACTAGGACCCGCGCGGAGTGGTGCCTGACCTCGTGAGTGAGTACCACCTCTGCTCCGTAGACGAGGAAGAACGGGGTCTCGCCAGTCTACTTGGTGGCGGTAGTGCGGATGGGCCACAACATGAACTGGAGCTCATCGTACCAGCCCCTACTGCAGGCCTCCAGCTTCTTCTTGAAGGTCCTGGTTTTGAGGCCTTTTGGGACCTCTACGTTGGCACGTTCGACCTGGCCGTTACTCCGTGGGTGTGCCACCGAAGCGTAGCATATCTGCGTTCCAAGGTTAGCACAATATGTTTTGAAGAGATTGCTGGTGAACTGCGAACCGTTGTCGATGATGATGCGATTAGGGACCTCGAATCGGCTCACGAGGCCTTTGATGAACTTGACTGCAGAGCCAGCTGGGATGGTGCGGACGGCTTCGACCTCGGCCCATTTGGTGAACTTGTCGATGGCGACATAGAGGTAGCGGTAGCCCCCAGGCGCTCGAGGAAACGGGCCCAAGATATCTAGCCCCCAGACCGCGAACGGCCACGAGAGTGGGATGGTCTGCAGGTCCTGAGCTGGCTGATGAATCTGCTTGGCATGGAATTGGCAGGCTTCTCAAGCCTTCACCAGCTCGATTGCATCGTTGAGTGTTGTAGGCCAGTAAAACCCGCTGCAAAGCGCCTTGCCGACGAGGGTCCATGATGATGAGTGGTGTCCACAATCTCCATCGTGTATGTCAACCAGCAACTCCTTCCCCTGTTCCCTAGAGATGCAACACAGGGAAACATCATTTGGCCGCTTTCGATAGAGCTCTCCATCTTGGATGCAGTAGGCCGTGGCCTACCGGGCCACGCATTCTGCGTCCTCCTCCTTCTCTGGTGTAGTCCCTTGCATCAGGTAGTCCTTGAATTCCGTAGTCCAGCATCCCTCCTGAGGCTCCAGCGCTAGGAGCAAGCGTGCTACCGAGGTTGGGCCACAGGCCGGGGCTCCTGTGGCAGGTGGTGGAGGGAGTTCTTCCCGAGGCTGCGTTGTGCTTGACAGTGACGGTGCTGTCGAGGGCTTGAAGAGCCGTTCCTCGAAAACGCCAGGCTCCTGAGATAACCGCCTGGATGCCCTCCTGGCGATGTCATCAACCTCTTGGTTGGTGCCACGGGGCATGTGATGCAACTCCAGCCCCCAAAATTGCTTTTCCATCCTGCGTACCTTCGCAAGATACGCCTCCATGTGCTCATCCTTTGGCTTGTACACTTTGTTGGAGAAGTTGACGATGAGCTGTGAGTCACCTTTGATGATGAGGCACTTCACCCCCAGCGCTGCTTCATCTTTTAAGCCCGCTATGAGGCCCTTGTATTCTGCTATGTTGTTGGAGACCTTCTCGCCATGCTGGAAGCAGAGCTGCACGGCATAATAGAGCTTGTCCTGAGTGGGGGATATAAGCACTGCGCCAGCCCCCGCGCCGTGTTGCGAGATTGGTCCATCAAAGTACATGACCCAGTCGTCTGGTGCCTCACTTCCTAGGGAAAGTGACCGATCTTTGCCTGCTTCAATCCCGGTGCCTCTATCCATTCCGCCACAAAATCTGCAAGTGCGGCTCCCTTGACGACCCTGGTTGCGCTGAATTCCAACTGAAATGCTTGCAGCTCGATGTTCCATTCGGCGACCCTTCCAGCAGAATTGGGGCTCCTGAGTCCCCTTTCCAATGGGTAGGCGGAGACGACCTTGATGGGGTGGCCTTGAAAGTAATGCCGCAACTTACGCGAGGCCACCAACAGTGCAAGCAAGAGCTTATGCGGCATAGGGTATCGTGCCCTAGCATCCTGCAGAACTGTGCTGACGAAGTACACCGGATGCTCGACGAGGGCGGGGGTGCTGACGAAGCCCGTGCCCTCCGGAGAGTTAAGCGCCTCCTAAGACGTCGGAGCCCCCGGTTTCTGGCTGCTTGGTGAGGCCCCTTCAGCCCTGGGGGCGTCTTCCTGTTGAGGCTGGTCTCCATCTGCCGAGGCCGTGGCCTTCGCGAGGCCTTCCTGGTCTTGTGCTGTCGCGGCCTGGGCCGTGGCTGGTCATGATGCAGCCTTGACCTGGCGCTCTTCCCGAACCGCCACCAGAGCTGCACTGCCGGAGTAGGGTGTGGTGGCAAGGTAGAGCACCAGGGGCTTGAGAGGGCGCGGTGCCACCATCACATGAGGGCTGGTCATGTACTTCTTGAGGTCTTGGAAAGCTTCGTCAGCCTCCTGTGTCCATTCGAACGGGCCTTTCTTCTTCATCAGCCTGAAGAAAGGCAAGGCACGCTCCCCCAGCTTGGAGATGAAGCGTCTAACGCAGTTACGCGCCCAACGAGCTTCTGCATTTCCCTGAGGGTTTGCGGTGGACTCATGTCCTCGATCGCCTTGATCTTCTCTTGGTTGGCCTCGATCCCCTTGTGGGACACGAGGAAGCCCGGAAGCTTGCCAGAAGGAACGCCAAACAAGCACTCCTCTGGGTTGAGCCGTAGGTCCACTTCACGAAGGCTCGCGAAGGTTTCTTCCAGAATAAGGTCTTTGCCTCCCGAGACTTCACTACAATGTCGTCGACGTAGGCCTTGGCCTTTCTCCCGAGCTGCCAGCCCAAGGCGATATGCATCAGTCGCTGGAAGGTTGCACCCACGTTGCGCAACCCGAACTGCATGCAGGTGTAGCAGTACACCCCACATGGAGTTAGGAAGGTCGTCTTCTCCATGTCTTCTATCGCCATCTTGATTTGATGGTAGCACAAAAATGCATCCAGGAAGCACAGCAGGTCACACTCCACGGTGGAGTCAACAATTTTGTCGATGCGAGGGAGGGAATGGATCTTGAGGGCAGGCCTTGTTGAGGTTGGTGAAGTCGACGCACATGCGCTCCTTTACTCCCTCTTTCGGCACGACAACGAGGTTTGCCAGCCATTCGGGGTAGCGAACCTCGCGAATGACACCTGCCGCTTCCAGCTTGCGGGTTTCTTGGATGATGAAGGCTTGCTTCTCGGTGGACTGCCGCCTCGCTTTCTGCTTCACGGGGTGTACATTAGGGCACACATTCATGTGATGCTCAATCACCTGTCTTGGGACTCCCGCTAGTTGTTTGGATTCCCATGTGAACACCTCCTTGTTCGAGCGTAGGAATTTCACCAGTGCCTCCTCCTGGTCGGGTCGAGATTGGCACCTATGGTGAAGGTGGCGCCAGAGGACCCATCCTCATCAACTGGTACCTGCTTGGTTTCTGCCTTGTCTTGGGTGAATAGCTGCTTCTTCTTGGTTGGCGCAGCCCCCTTGGCCTTGGAGGTGTCAGTGCTGGTGGGCTGTGCTGCCGCGGCTGTCTTGAGGGCGAGCTTGAGTGCCTGCAGAGCATCTTTGGTATCTCCAGCCATGGTGAGGGTGTCGCTGCTCCCGGGCATCTTCATGAGGTTGTAGGCCGGATGGGACGCTGCCATGAATTGGGCCAAGGCTGGGTAGCCGAGGATGGCATTGTATGGGAGGCCGATGCGGGCGATGTCGAAGTTGACCAGCTCTGCGCGGAAGTTGTCGTGTGTGCCGAAGGTCACCGGCAGGCCGATCTGCCCGAGGGAGCCGGAGGAACCGCCTCCGACGCCCGAAAAGGGCTTGCCTGGTTGGAGCCGCTCCAACGGTACATGGAGGAGGTTGAAGACCTCCACCGAGAGCATGTTGAGGCCGGCACTGCCGTCGATGAGGGTCCTGGTGACGGCCACCTGGCAGATGGTGGGCGTGCAAAGCATTGGGAGCGCACCCGAGCAGGCAGTGTTGACGGGGTGATCGTTGGAGCTGAAGGTCAGGTCGGCCTCGGGTGCCGCCCAGCCCGGGGGAGCTCCGTGCCGCGTGAGGGCGGTGCCAATCTGGCGGACAAATGGCTTGAAGTGGCGTCCCGAGGGTGGCGCCTGCGAGCCGCCCAGGAGAGCTGCGACGGCCGGGGGCACCGGCGCAGCGTAGTGGGTGAGGAAGAGGTTGCGCAGCTCCTCCCAGGAGGCCACAAAAGCCGTCGGTAGGTGGATCACCCACATGCGCGGGACGCTGGTGAGGGCCATGGGAAACCAGTTAGCCATGACCCTGTCGTCGCCCCCGGCCTTGAGGACGGCCTCCTCGTACGCCAGCAGGAAAGCCAGTGGATCCGTCGCGCCATTGTAGCGTGGCGGCATCTCTGGCTTGAACTTGTGCGGCCACTGCACCTGTCGCAAGGCGGGGGCCAAGGCTTGCAGCCCCCTGGCCCCAGCGCTGGCGTCGGCCGCCGGAGCCGGCGGCCCGTTGTCCACCATGAGGGCGAAGCGCGGTGTTGATAGAGAGCGGGTTGACAGAAGGGAGGGCTCCGGTGCACCCCTACCTGGCATGCCAAATGTCGGATATCGGGTTCCGGCAAAACCCTTAAGGTTCGAACTCTGGGGTGCGCATGAAGATCTTCTCCCTACCAATCCACGCCCAAAACCTCGTCGCGAATCTAAGCTACACGATGAACAACACAAGGGACACAAGGTTTATACTAGTTCGGGACACCATCGTGGTGTAATACCCTAATCTAGTGTGTGGTGTGGTGGATTGCCTCTGGGGCTGATGATGAACAGTACAAAGGGAGAACAGTCTCACGAGGGATGTTCTTATGGTGGTGCGGTGTTCTGCTAGGGAAGGATTCGATCCCTTTCTACTGTGGTGGCTATCTCTGTTTATAGAGGCCCTGGTCCTCTTCCCAAATATTGAGCGGGAAGGGAGCCAACAACGGCCATTTTGAAGGGGGATAGCTAGTACAAGCTATCCTGACTAAAGTTGGTCTTCGACTGCCAAAGGCACTGGCGATGGCGCCGTCTTGGACTCCACGGTGATCTCCGGCCGGCCGTCCTGCTGGTCTTGGTCTCGTTGGACCGATATGGAAGCCTTTGCTTGATGCCTCGGTACTCCGCGCCTACGCTTTCCCCCTTTGCACCAAAGAGAAAACGAGGACACTGCACTGGCTGGCGCCCGCCTGGCGCCCACCTGGTCTCGATCGTCATGGCTTGCGTCATGAGCACCTCGCGAGGTACTCCTTGCCTTGATCTCTCTGCCTCCTCACGAGCCTGCCTGGTGAGGCCGCCCCTGAGGAAGCCTTGCGTCGTCCGCCCCGCGAGGCTTGGCCCCTCGTGAGGGTCTTGAACTTGGGTTGATGAAGACGGGCCGTACTGGGCCACTGCTTGAGCCACGCCGCAGGCCGCAGGCAGGCAAGTCTGGGGACCCCCGTTCCCAGAATGCCGACAGCGCATGCTGACCGGGAGGCGTGCAAGCTGTCCTCCAATGCGCAGGCTCACTGGGAAGCATGCGAGCAATATGGTGCGCAGGCTCACTGGGAAGTGAGCCCTTTGACTTCCATGGTCGCCCGCCCCGCTCCCATCCTCTCCATTAATGGCGCCTGAGCCACTGTTTAATACGGGAGGCCTTACTCTTCGCCTCCCATTCCCCTCCCATAGACCTCCATCAATGCCATGGCACAGAAGGATCATCTACCACTAGTCTTTTAGTTTGCTGAAGTCAACTCCGAGCTGGAAGAGATAGAAAATAAGGAGGAATGGGGCCTCATGGACATGGCCCTGAACGAGCTAGCCGTGGCGGGTGAGGGAGACCTGGACTAGAGGGTCCTCGGGCTGTCAACCTATTTCTTATGGGCCGGACAGGTGGGCCGCTATATGACTACCACAGGGCCGAGCTATAAGGCGACTCTGTATCCGGACAAGAAACCTCGAAGTCTTGGTGTGTCCTTCAAGTTCAGATAGAAGATCTGGCATGATTATTTCCCTTGTTGTAACCGACCCTATGTAACCCTAGTACCCCTAGTGCCTATATAAACCGGAGGGTTTAGTCCGTTGAGGCCGAAACAACAACCATGATCCTACTAGCCTAGGGTTTAGTTCATCTGATCTCGTGGTAGATCGACTCTGTAACCATCCCATGCCCTTAAATATAATCGAGCAGGACGTAGGGTTTTACCTCTTAGAGAGGGACCGGACCTGTGTAAACATTGTGTCCTTCGTCCCCTGTTCCCCGTTGATCCAAGATCCACAACTCGGGAACCCCTACCTGGGATCCGCCGGTTTTGACACTGACATTGGTGCTTTCATTGAGAGTTCCGCTATTGGATCGCCAAAGGACTGATGGCTCGCCTGATCATCGGAGATGGCATCAACACCGAGGACATCTTCGTCCCCGGCCAGCTTTTTGCATTTGGCAGCATCGTCCTACATGCCAATTCGACTCATCACCTCGACTAGGTCAACGGTTTCGCCCCTGAGCACCAGATCAGGTTTGGTAACCTAGAGTATGCCACTAACACTCGGGGCGATATGATCTTCACGGACTTCTCAACCTCATCCGAGGCACCCATGAACCCTAAAGCATCAACTTTGGGGCCTCTCCAAGATCCGACCTTTGGATCGACCCTTACCTTGCAACTGGCTTCACTTCATCGACGTAGGCCTACATCAGTGGGCTCTGATAATCATTCTTGACTTGTTTGACGACAAGCTGCGAATCACCTCTAATGATGAGCTTCCTGATTCCGAGGTCCGCCGTGATCCTGAGACCTGCAAGCAGCCCCTCATACTCTACGGTGTTATTCGTCGACCTTTCCCGAGGAAAATGCATCTGGACTACGTACTTGAGGCGCTCTCCGATGGGTGCAACGAGTAGCAAGCCGGCACCAGCACCTTGCAACGAGAAAGCCCCAACAAGGTACATAATCCAGTGACTACTTGCCTCTTTGCCGGGGAGAGTGGTCTCTTGAACTTCTTCGTCGGGCCTGGATGTCCATTCTGCTATGAATTCTGCCAAGGCCCTGCTCTTGATCGTCGAAGTGCTTTCAAACTTGAGGCCAAAGCTTGACAGTTCCAATGCCCACTCCACAATCCTCCCAGCTGCATCTGGGTTGCGCAAGATCTGTTGCAATGGGAGGCGAGTGACGTTGGTGATCTCATGTTCTTGGAAATAGTGACGCAGCTTTCTCGAGGCCATAAGGAGGACGAAAAGCAGCTTCTGCATACCAGAATACCTTCATCTAGCCCCCTGCAGGAGGGAGCTGACAAAATAGACTGGGTGCTGCACAACTGTTGTAGGGTGGAACCCTAAGTGAAGATCTTTCACGAATTGGAGGGGGAATCCCCAAGAACAAGATGAACACAAGAGAGAAAACAAGAGCAACACTCAAGAACAAGTCCAATCACACATCCACTAGACCAACAAACACACAAGATCCACAAGGTACACGAACAATCAAAGGGAAACAAGATACATGGTAGAGTTCATCCCAATCCTATGAGGAGAGAGGTCTTGATGATCCTATGATGGGGATCCTTCTCCAAGAGGAGGGCTTGGCATCCACAAGAGGATCTTCTCCCTTAGGAGGTCATGATATCCATGAGGAGGAAGATGAGCAAAGCTCTCTCTTTGTCTATCAAATACTTTGCTATCCCACAAATGACCTAGGAGATGCCCTTATATAGTTTAGGGACGAAACAAGTTGAGAGAGGGGGTTACAAAGGCCAAAAGGCCAAATACACGGGCTGGACCAGAGGGATCCGGGCACTCGGGCAACATGGGATGGGCACTCGGCCTGCTCAGGGGCGGCTGGAGGGGGGACCGGGCACCCGGGGGCCATAGGCCCTGGCACCCGGGGGTGCGCTGGAGGCCAGCAGGGGAGTGGCTGGGCACCCGGGGCAGCGCCCAGCGGCTGGAGGTGCGGGGGGCGGGCAGCCGGCCGGCCAAGGCCCGAGCACCCGGGGCGGGCGGGCAGGGGCACCCGGGATGGCCAGGGCCGCTGCCAGCCGACACCTGGGAGACCGAGCACCTGGGGCTGCAGGTGGCTGGGCACCCGGGGTAGTCCGGGACCTCCGCCTCTTCGTGCTCCGCGTGATCTTCTTCCATCCCTTCCTTCTCCATGGTCGCTTGTATCTCCATCCTAACATCTTCATGATCAAAACCTTGACACCTAATCATGCATGGTACTTCCGTTTGAGGTAGGACCCAATTCTTGTGTGAAATAGAATGGAACTCGAAGAGGAAAGAAGTGACCCTCGTTCTCGATGTTGCGTGCACGTGCTCTTGTCATCGGTCCTCGAGGTGCTTGACGAGTTGTAGTAGAGTCCATGGGGATGAGAGAGGGATGCTCTGCATCATCTCCCCCCCCCCCCCTTAGGAGAGATCCGTCCACGGATCGTGATCTTCATCACCATGGGAAAGAGAGGGCGTCGCCGTGTAGAAGTTGACAACCACCAAGTACTCATCATGTTGAAGCTCGAAGTGGGCACTCTCCAATGTCGCACCGTCTTGTAATCCCTTCAAAAGGAGCAAAGATAACAAGCACTTGGAAAAACAAATGTGGTTGACATTAAAGCAAAACCAAGCATTCAAGAGTTGATTCACCCAACAAGTGTTGTCATCAAGCATAGCATATGGTGTGACAAGGGAGTGTGGCATTGCATGTAAGCACGTAACTTGAGCACAATCAAGGACATCATGGAAACAAGCATGTAAATGTGAGGTAAAGATGCTAAAACGGTTGACAAGAGAACAAGCATCAACCTCAAAATCATAGCAAGCATGCATAAAGTGCTCAATAAATGGTCTATGGTATGCATAAGAATCATCCACAACACCAAAGAAAATGATATGTCTAAACACATGCAAGTGCAAGACAATCCAAGCATAATGTGCATATGGTGTAGTGAAGAAAGTGTGGCACTCAACACAAATGATATAGCAATTGTTCATCATGTGTGAGGCAATCAAATCAATCATGTGACAAGAAATGGGACATGGCATACGTGAAGTAATGTCAATGTTGCAACCAAACATAAGATAGGAGCAAGTATGTATCATGGGTGGTGCACTACACGAAGCAAGCATAGAAATCATGTCGCATAAACTAGTGGGGCGAAGATGCAACCCACTAGAGGAAATCATGGAAATCATGTCATGTGAGCAAATGATATATATAGGAAATGCACATGACATATCGCAAGTACGAGCACAAAGCATGATCATAGTATCATCATAGGCATGGGTCATAGGTAGAACATGGCAATAACAATCAATATCTCCACCAAGCTTGCAAATACACATGCACGTAGTAGAATCAATCATCATGTGTAATGCAAAGCATGGGTCACAAATGCATGGCAAAGGCATAGGAATGAGCATATCATGCAATGTGAACATGGCAATATGGGCATAAAGTGAGAAGTGGTAAATAACTCATAACCAAGTGAGAGCCATGTAGAATAAATGCACGAAGTCCTTGCGCTTAGAGAGCGGTGGGAAAGGCAATCCATGTGATCCCAAGTCATCGTTGCTCTCTAGAGCTCGTTTTGTCAACTCATGGGATTGTGAGGTTGACAAGTATTCATGGATACCTACACAAAAGAAACACAAACCAAAGAAATTGTGTGTGTGGTAAATGTACACATCATCCATCATGATGTGTATGTGCACATGTGAGTTAGCACAAGATAAGCATCGCTCAAAGAAATTTGATGCATGGTATAAGAACATGTCATCCATCATGAAAGAATAGTTATTGTGTATGACACGATGGGGATGCAAATTTAGCATAGAAGTATATGGCACATCAATGGCATGTTTATTCATGGGGAGCATATGGTGCACACACGTAGTGAGATCATGCAATGGATAGGATGAATCAAAGTCTCCTAAAATGTATGAGGAAACTATGGGGGCGTCCTCATGAGCAATAGTGGAAACATGATAGGGAGAAAATGAAGAACATCCAAAACAATGCATATCCAAAGCTAGGTGGTCATGGTATGGCATATGAGATAAATTATGCAAAGGGAGCATATCCATATTATCACAAGAAAAACAAATGTCAATAACCATGGGCTTGTCATCTATGCCATATGTGCAAATTGGGTTTATTTTAATGGCATATGCATAGTCACTACGATGAGATTGCAAATATGGCATATGATGGATCTCATGCATAGCATATGACAAGTCAAGCGGATTATCAAACATGATGTGACCTAAAGAATTGTCACAAGAAATCCTATATAACATGGCATCACAACTAATAGACTTCACATGATAATCATCGTACTCATCATAAATGGGCAAATCATCGCATGGGGAAATCATACTAGGATGAAGCATGGTAATAGGTGGATCAACATCATGCAAGCAATCAATGTCAAGAACATCCACTAGTGGGACAAGAGCATCACCTTCACCTATGTTACCTTTCTCGTTCCACTCAAGTGGTGTAGGTGAGGTGTGAAAGACCAAAGCGTGGTCAACGTCATCATCGTGATGGAACCATGTGGGGGGTGCATCATAGTCCACCATGGCCATTGTCTTGTCCATAGGAAGGACGAAGTCGTCGCGGATCGGCGCATCATCATAAATGGGACCTAGCACCAAATGAGAAGACACAATAGAGGTAGAGGCTAAGTTGTTAGAAATCGAAATGGCCTCACATGCCGTATCCACTACCTCACTCTCTCTATGTGGTGGTGGCTCACTCACTCCCTCAAGGTAGGAGCACTCAATGTCACATATGGTGGAGTCACTCAAATCACTCAAGTGGTGGTGGTGGTGGCTCTCCTCACATGGGAATTGTGTCAACTCATCATATATGGGGCTAGTGGTGAATTCACTCTCACTCTCAATATGGTGGCACAAGTCACTCAAGTCATCATACGTCGCCCTGGTCGAAGGGAAAATCCCATGCTCAACCATCTCGTCGTCGTCGCCGTGGATGAAGGCCGAAGATGGCACATCATCGCTCTCCTCCATGACTGAAGGAAAAATCCCATGCTCGATCATCTCGTCACCGTCGCCGTGGAGGAAGGCTGATGTAGGTGTACTCGTTAGAGGTAGGCGAAGATGCCATACGTCCAAAGGTGAAGATGCCTTGATGACACTTGGCGAAGATGCCGAAGTGGTCGTAGTAGTCGTAGCTCCGTCTTGGTGGTGCTTGTCTCGCGGTCTTCTCTTGTGCTCATGATGTCTGGCCGTAGCTTGATGTAGAGCTTTTTGGGACTTGTAGGTGTACGCATCGCGAGCAGCTTCATCTTGATGGTGTTGTAGTGCTTGAGCTTGATGACGTTCCGAAGATTGGCCACCTGAGCGTCGCCGCCTTGAAGATGATGAAGGGGAAGAAGACTTGTAGTTGGCCACCATGTCTCGTACTTGATCCCTTTGTTCGGCCAACTTGGTGTCGAGGTAGTCCCTTATCCTTGCTTCGTTTTGGCGAATGTCGATGGCGAGTCGCTCAATGCCTGCATTGCTCGTTGTAGTCCGAAGATGGACGTTTTGGTGATATAGTTGTTCGCGTTGTCGTTGTCGTGGAAGACCGGAGATGAAATGCCTTGCCTATCCATCACAAGACTCGAGTAGAGGTGAGTAGGAAATGAGATAAACAATACCAAGTTACCTTTTCCCAAAGTTGAGGATGTATCCTGTTTCACTCAATGTGAGATGAAAGAATAGTAGAATTGGTACCGGACTTGTTCACTCACACCTATCAAGTAAAGCTTATGGTGGAGCTCGGTGAGGATAGTGGCACAAAAATTTGATGCAAAATGTTAGCAAGAGTCAATAATGTTGGAAAAGATTCACAAATTCGCAAGTGAAACAAGTAGACCAATAGCAATATGTGGCACACAGAAACACACACACACAGATAGATAAATGGGGTCGTGCAACCAAGGAATGAGCACAAAATGTGGAATCCACGAAAAACGCTCGTGTTGCACAACTCAAGAGAGACGCTAGAACGATTTCTCAATAGGCGGATACGACACTTGTGCACAACCTATAAGATGCAAAAGTATGAGCCTTCGATCCCAAGTATGCTATGTGTATGATGTTCCCGGTGTTCCTCTCAAGATGTCCAAGATGATCGGATATGACAATCTTATGTGCAATGTGGTATGATCCTAAGGCTATTGCTTACAAGCTCTTTGATCTCTTTTCCTTTTGCTTAAAAGCTTATTCTCTTTTTTTTGATATGGCCACTTATGCGAAATGCACAAACCAAGATAGCAATTGTGTATATGCGGGAACAATCTTGTGACACAAGGGATGATATGATGATACCAAGATGATACCAATATGATATGGTATGTATGCAATGGAAGGTATGGATCACTAATGTGCACAAGTAACGTTGCCGGCAATACTCAGATGGCTAGTCTCGATAGGCAAGTGACGCAAAATGGACTAAGGGGTTAACAATGTAATGGCAAGAATGTACAATGATAGGATACCACAATACCAAGATGATATAGAGGGTACCGTTCTTGCTTACGGTTAGGGTGTCAAATTGCTGAAGTGGTCGATGTCGATGACGACCTCGCGGCGATGATGAGTGGTGGTGTTCTTGATGTAGATACCAAGATGATGTAGACCCGTCCCTAAGTAGCCGAAACACCTTAGGAAACGGTAAAAACCCGCAAACTCAAAATCTCCAAAGGCAAATGTCAAATGGTGGTAGCAAAATGCGTTGGTTGTTCTGGTGTTAGCAATGCGGAAGTGGTGGTGGTGGTTGATGACGAATAAACCGTCCCTAAGTAGCCGAAACACCTTAGGAGACTCAAGTCACCACTCAAGCAACCACAAATGCTATATGGATCGAAAATGGGTTAAGTTGCGGAAAGCGAAGGTGGTTTTGCGGATGATATGGTGGATGGCCTATGCAAAGATGCCAAAATGCAAAAAAATTCATGGAGTCAAATGATGTTGGAACCTATCTAGATGGATGGGGGATGTCAATAGCTACTCAACGAGCTAAAGAACGTCAAAATCGGACTCCGGAGGTGAAAGTTATGGCCGAAACGGTGAGTGGAAGTGGGCTGATTCGGGGGGTGCGGGTGCCCGGGGTTTGGGGGTGCGGGCACCCTGGGTGGTTTGAGGCAAACAGCCCGGGGGTGCGGGTGCCCAGAGTTTGGGGTGCGGGCACCCGGGGGGGGGGGGGGCGGGGGGTCAGCGGGGATCCGTGGGGGGGGGGGGGGGTCCGGGTGCCCGGGGTTTGAGGTCTGGGTGCCCGGGGGTGTCGGATTTGGGCGGAAATTCGTGGGAAGATGCAAGAAATTGGTGGATTTTGTGGAGGGAAAGGTGGAGATGGATGGGGGAATGCTAGATCCACTTGAAACCAAGCAAATCCATGGATCAAATCCAACAAAATCTCATCAAACCAACAAATCACAAAAAAATTTGGGGCTATTTTTGGTGGGGAATTTTCGAAATTGGGGAAGAACACACAAAATTAGGCTAGAAAACAAGATGGGGGCTCCAATTTCGTGAGAAACCATGGCTCATGATACCAAGATGTTGTAGGGTGGAACCCTAAGTGAAGATCTTTCATGAATTGGAGGGGGAATCCCCAAGAACAAGATGAACACAAGAGAGAAAACAAGAGCAACACTCAAGAACAAGTCCAATCACACATCCACTAGACCAACAAACACACAAGATCCACAAGGTACATGAACCATCAAAGGGAAACAAGATACATGGTAGAGTTCATCCCAATCCTATGAGGAGAGAGGTCTTGATGATCCTATGATGGGGATCCTTCTCCAAGAGGAGGGCTTGGCATCCACAAGAGGATCTTCTCCCTTAGGAGGTCATGATATCCATGAGGAGGAAGATGAGCAAAGCTCTCTCTTTGTCTATCAAATACTTTGCTATCCCAGAAATGACCTAGGAGATGCCCTTATATAGTTTAGGGACGAAACAAGTTGAGAGAGGGGGTTACAAAGGCCAAAAGGCCAAATACACGCGACTGGACCGGAGGGATCCGAGCACCCGGGCAACATGGGCCAGGCACCAGGCCTGCTCAGGGGCGGCTGGAGGGGGGACCGGGCACCTAGGGGCCCAAGGCCCGGGCACCCGAGGGTGCGCTGGAGGCCAGCAGGGGAGTGGCCGGGCACCCGGGGCCTCAAGCCCGGGCACCCGGGGCAGCGCCCAGCGGCTAGAGGTGCGGGGCCCGAGCACATGGCCGGCCAAGGCCCGGGCACCCGGGGGGCAGGGGCCTTGCCCAGGCAGTAGCCGGGCACCCGAGGCGGCCAGGGACGCTACCAACCGGCGCCTGGGAGACCGGGCACCCGGGGCTGCAGGTGGCCGGGCACCCGGGGTAGTCGGGACCTCCGCCTCTTCTTGCTCCGCGTGATCTTCTTCCATCCCTTCCTTCTCCATGGTTGCTTGTATCTCCGTCCTAGCATCTTCATAATCAACACCTTGACACCTAATCATGCATGGTACTTCCGTCTGAGGTAGGACCCAATTCTCGTGTGAAATAGAATGGAACTCGAAGAGGAAAGAAGTGACCTCGTTCTCGATGTTGCGTGCATGTGCTCTAGTCATCGGTCCTCGAGGTGCTTGACGAGTTGTAGTAGAGTCCATGGGGATGAGCGAGGGATGCTCCGCATCAACCACCTTCTTTTTCTGTCTTAGTTCACTCAGTTGCGCAGACTCTGTCTTGCGGAGACTGGGCTTTGCCGGGGGTTCTGTCTTGTCGGCATCGGCCCCCGCCGGCCCCAGCTCTCCATCTGACAGCGTTGCCGCTGCTGTTGCTTCTTCCTCAACTTCTCTCTACGCTACTAGCGCGGCACTGACCACTTGATTCGTTGCTGCTAAATATAGCAGTAACTACTCTTATGGTTTGGGCGCGACTAGTATGGGCGTAGAGGAGAGGTACCTCTTCAAATCTTGCAGTGCTGCCTCCGCCTCCGGAGCCCATTTCATTGGACCTGCCTTTTTCAAAATCTTGAAAAAGGGGACGGCGCGCTCAGCAGATTTGGAGATGAACCTACTCAGGGCGGCAACGCAGCCGGCAAGCCTACGGACATCCTTGACCTGTTTCGGCGCCTCAATCTGCTCAATTACTTTGATCTTGTCGGGATTCACTTTGATTCTGCATTGAGACACGAAGAACCCAAGAAGTTTGCCGGATGGGACGCCGAACACACACTTCTCTGGATTGAGCTTGAGGTTGATCTTGCGCAAATTTGCAAAGGTTTCCTCCAGATCCTGCACGAGCATGGCTTTGTCCTTGGTTTTGAACACTATATCATCCATATAAGCTTCCATATTTCTATGTAGCTGGGGCTCAGAACCAATTTGGATTGCTTGGGCAAATGTTGAACCGGCGCTCTTCAACACAAAAGGCATTCATACGAAACAGTGCGTACCACATGGGGTGATGAACGCGGTCTTTTCTTCATCTTCCTTCTTCATGAAGATCTGATGGTATCCTGAGTAGGCGTCAAGGAACGATAGCAGGTCGCACCCGGCAGTGGAGTCTACTATCTGGTCAATGCGTGGCAACGGGAGAGGATCCTTTGGACAGGTTTTATTGATGTCAGTATAGTCGATACACAGCCTCCACTTCCAATTCGCCTTACGCACTACCACTGGATTGGCCAACCACGTCGGGTGGAGTACTCCCTTGACCAAACATGCTGCTTCCAACTTCCTGATCTCGTTGATGATGAACTCTTGTCGGTCCAAAACTTGCTTTTTGACCTTCTGCTTGACGGGCTGTGCATGGGGACAGACAGCAAGGTGGTGCTCAATCACCTCCCTGGGGACGCCAGGGATGTCAGATGCTTGCCACGCAAACACATTGACATTAGCCCGCAGGAAGGCGACGAGCGCGCTTTCCTATTTGCTGTCAAGGGTGGAGCTTATGGTAAAAGCTCCACCCGTGCCATCTTCCCTGATGGATACCTTCTTGGTTTCTTGTGGGGCTGCCTTAGAATTCTTGCTCTTGCCGGTAGAGCTCTCTGGCACGTCCTCAGCGAGAACACACCACTCCGAAGAGGCGCGTTTGTTGGAGTGAGTGTAGGAGCCCTTGCTGGAGCCAGGAGCCTTGCCGGCAGCCAAGGCCTTGCCTGTCTTCTTCTCGGTGGCGGACGCTGCAACTGCCTCTCAGTAGAGTTGATCGACGCAGATGAGTGCATCCTTCTTGTCGCAGCTAACGGTGATGACGCTCATCGTGTCGGGCATCTTCAGCTTGTTGTACGCGTAGTGTGACGCCGCCATGAACTTGGCTAGCGCTGGACGGCCAAGGATCCCGTTATACGGCAACGGGATCTCGGCAACATCGAAAACAATCCTCTCTGTCCTGTAGTTTAGGTCGCCACCAAACGTAACCGGCAGCGTGACCTTTCCCTTGGGTTGACTCCTCCCCGGATCGATCCCTTGGAACGTACCAGTTTCCTCAAGATCTCCATCAGGGATCTGTAGCCTCCTGATCACGCCGGGCGAGATCAAGTTTAGACCGGCCCCACCATCAACTAACATCTTCGTCACCTTGAGGTTGCGTATCGTTGGTGGGACCAACAACGGCAAACACCTGAGCGCGGTTGTGCGATCAGGGTGATCCTCGGCGTCGAAGATGATAGGCGTGTGGGACCACTTTAGTGGCCTCTGGGCGTCGACCATCGTTTCCATCGCATTAATCTCATGCGCCCACTGTTTAAGTTGGCGGTGGGAGGAATGCGACAAGGCACCTCCATCAATACACATGACCTCTGTCGCCTTCTGAAACTCATGCTCGGTGGACTTATCATCATCATGATCATCATCCTCCTCTTTCTTGTAGCGGCCCCGGGCAGGCCTCTCTTGTTGCTTCTCCTTGTCGCCACGACCTCCTTGGCCACCGCGCTTCTTACCGGATCCTTTAATGCCACCTTGGCCCTTCTCTTTGTCTCGTGTCTCATACTCAGCCCTTTGCTTCTCCATCAGCAGCTCAACTTGGCAGCAATTTTGGACGTCGTGGCCCTTGGTACGGTGAATCTTGCAGTACTGCTTGTCGGAGCCCATTGACTTGCCGGCAGCCGCTAAGGCCCGGCAGGCGTTGCACCCGGCAATCTCCTTGCCGGGGTCGTCAACCTTGGCCTTCTTAGCGGTGTCGGGGTCACCGGATTCCTCGACGGCAAGCACGGTCTTTCCCTTGCGCTTCTTGTTGCGTCGTTGGCCCTTCTTTGCCGGGGCGACGACGTCCTCATCTTCGGAGTCACTTCCCACGTCGGCATCCTTGCCGAGGTACTTTCTCCCTTCCTCAGCTCGGGCACATCTGTCAGCCAGAACATACAGTTCGGCAACATCCGCAACCTTGTTCATTGCCAACTCCACACGCATCTTGTGGTCGCACGCGTTCTGATGGAACACGCTGATGACAGCGGCGGGATGCACATCGGGGATGTTGTACTGCACACGGCTGAATCTTTGTATGTATTTGCGCAAGCACGCGCCGTCCTTCTGAGGGATCACATGCAGATCGCTTGCCTGGCCATGAGCTATGTGGTCGCCGGTAAAGGCACTGAGGGAGTCCTGGATTAAGGGGTCCTCGGACTGCCAGACTATATACTTTGGCCGAATTGTTGGGCTATGAAGATACAAGATAGAAGACTTCATCCCGTGTCCGGATGGGACTCTCCTTAGCGTGGAAGGCAAGCTTGGAGATTCGGATATGTAGATTCCTTTCTCTGAAACCGACTTTGTACAACCCTAGGCCCCCCAGTGTGTATATAAACCGGAGGGTTTAGACTTCTAGGGTTTAGTCACAACAATCATAACCTCATAGGCTAGACTTCTAGGGTTTAGCCATTACAATCTCATGGTAGATCAACTCTTGTAATACTCATATTCATCAAGATCAATCAAGTAGGAAGTAGGGTATTACCTCCATAGAGAGGGCCCGAACCTGGGTAAACATTGTGTCCCCATCCTCTTGTTACCATTAGCCTTAGACGCACAGTTCGGGACCCCCTACCCGAGATCCGCTGGTTGACACCGACATCGGTGCTTTCATTGAGAGTTCCGCCGCGTCGTCATCAGAAGGCTTGATGGCTCCATCAATCATCTATAACAACGCAGTCTAGGGTTAGATCTTTCTCCCCGGACAGATCGTCGTATTTGGCGGCTTCGCACAGCGGGCCAACTCGCTTGGCCATCTAGAGCAGATCGATAGCTATGCCCCTGGCCACGAGGTTAGATTTGGAAGCCTGAATTTTGTGGCCGATATCCATGGAGACTTGATCTTCGACAGATTTGAGCCCATGACGGCTGTCCCTGGCCACCACGATGAACATGACTTAGATCTGTCATCTGGCCTCGCGCAGGAGATAGCGCCTGTGACCGCCCTGGCCCTAGAGCCAGGGCAGGCTGCGTCATCCGAAGACGGGAAGCTTAACCCCGCCACGGAGGCCGCAAACTCAGCGGCGATCGAGCTGCACATAGACCCAACATCGGGCTGGGCTTGTGTCACCGGAACCTCGGACTCGTCTCCGGCCATGGGTTCCGGACCGCGTGCATCCGCGTCCATCGAACCTGATTGGGCGCCGATCTTGGAGTTGAGCTCCACGGACATCTTCCAACACTCGCCTTTTGGCGACGTGTTAAATTCATTAAAATCCCTCTCCTTGTCGGGGGACTCTCGGCCAAACTATGTCCGGCTCGAATGGGAAGCAGACGACGAAGGACTTCGTTTCCCACCCACCACCCACTTTATAGCCACTGTCGACTACTTAACCGACAAGCTTGATTACGACTCCGAAGACATCGACGGTATGGACAACGATGCCGAAGAGGAGCAGGAACCACCACCTACAGGGCGTTGGACAGCCACCTCCTCGTACGACATATACATGGTGGATACACCCAAAGAAAAGAACGGCGACAATGAAAATCCGGTCGAGGATAAACCTCTTGAGATATAGCCAAAGCATCGACGTCAGCGGCGCCGCTCTAGTAAAAACATCAACACCACCACAGAAGAAGACAACACTCCGGACGGTGCCGAAAACAATGAAGACCCCGTTGAGCCAACCTCTGAGCAGGAGGAACGGGAGGATGGGCGAGTCAGCCCTGGCGAACATGCCATGAATGAAGACTCGAAGGATAGCAACTACCTTCCGCTCTCCGAGGATGAGGTGAGCCTCGGTGACGAAGATTTTATCGTGCCTGAGGAGCCCGCTGAACAGGAATGCTTTAAGCGCCGGCTAATTACCACTGCAAGGAGCCTGAAAAAGAAGCAGCAACAGCTCAAGTTGATCAAGATCTGCTGAATGAAAGATGGACTGATGTCCTGGCAGCCGAGTAATATGGCCTCGAGCGCCCAACCAAAAGCTACCTAAAGCGCAAACTATTACCACAGTTCGATGACGAGGCACTGGAGCCCGTCCTACCAAGGTACAATGTGGCTGACCGACCGCCACGTGGCCGGGACAAAGCGGCAGCTCAAGCCGAACACCAGCCCGCACTACCTCACCGGACAAACAGAAATACAACAGCTCAGGGATATACACATGACCTGCGGCGCGACTTGGAAAATAGAGCAGGTCAGAGAAGATCAATATATGGATCACGGGGGCGTGCCCCGATGCGCGATGATGGCCATCCGGCTGAACGTGACAAACATAACCACGTCCGGGCTGAAAACCGCAGACGAACTCCATCTGAGCAACGCCATGACTTAGCCTGATATAGAGGCGCCGCACCCCCCCCCCCTCTGCTTCACTGACAAAGTAATGGGACACGATTTCCCAGAAGGGTTTAAAGCCGTGAACATCGAATCATATGATGGCACAACAGACCCCACGGTATGGATTAAGGACTTTCTTCTCCACATTCATATGGCTCGTGGTGACGATCTTCACGCCATCAATTACCTCCTACTCAAACTCAAGGGACCAACTAGATACTGGTTGAACAGTCTGCCCGAAAACTCCATTGGCAGCTAGGAGGAATTGGAGGATGCCTTCCTCGACAACTTCCAATGCACATATGTCCGACCTCCGGATGCCGATGACCTAATTCACATAATCCAACAGCCCGGAGAGTCAGCCAGGAAATTCTGGACTCGGTTCCTAACTAAGAAGAACCAGATCATCAACTGTCCGGACGCTGAAGCCCTAGCGGCCTTTAAGCACATCATCTGTGACGAATGGCTGGCCAGACACCTCGGCCAGGAAAAACCGAAGTCCATGTCAGCCGTTACGGCACTCATGACCTGCTTCTGTGCGGGCGAAGATAGCTGGCTAGCCTGTAGCAATAACAATACAAGCGAACCTGGCACTTCTGAAGCCAAAAATAGCAACAGCAAGCCCCGACGCAATAGACATAAGCGTCAAAACCGGTGACAACACCGAAGACACGGCGGTTAACACCGGATTCAGTGGCTCTAAGTCTGGTCAGCGGAAGAAGCCATTTAAGATAAATAATCCGAGCATGTCCAGTTTAGACCGCATACTCGATCGTCCATGTCAAATCCACGGCACTCCTGATAAACCAGCCAATCATACAACAGAGAGTGTTGGGTCTTCAAATAGGCCGGCAAGTTAAATGCCGAGAGCAAGGAAAAGGAGTCGCAAAGCGATAATGATGATGAGGAGTCCCAGCCACCAAACACAGGGGAACAGAAGAAGTCCCCCCCCCAAGTTAAAACAGTGAATATGATATACGCCACCCATATCCCTAAGAGGGAACGCAAGCGTGCACTCAGGGACGTCTCCGCGATGGAGCAAGTCGCCCCAAAGTTCAACCCATGGTCATCCTGTCCAATCACCTTCGATCGTAGGGACCATTCGACCAGTATCTGTCATGGCAGCTCAACCGCACTAGTCCTTGACCCAATTATTGATGGATTCCACCTTACGCGAGTCCTCGTGGATGGTGGCGGCAGCCTGAACCTGCTCTATCAGGATACAGTTGGCAAAATGGGTATCGATCCCACATGGATCAAGCCCAGAAAAACCACCTTTAAAGGTGTCATACCAGGCATAGAGGCCTGCTATACGGGCTCAATCACACTTGAAGTGGTCTTCGGATCCCCGAATAATTTCCGAAGCTAAGAGTTGATCTTTGATATCGTCCCCTTCTGCAGTGGCTAACATGCACTGCTCGGACAAACCGCATTCGCTCGATTCAATGCGGTGCCACACTACGCCTACCTCAAGCTCAAGATGCCCGGACCACGCGGTGTCATAATGGCCAATGGAAATACGAAACGCTCCCTCCGTACCGAGGAGCACACCGCGGCCCTTGCAGCAGAAGTACAGAGCAGCCTTTTTCGGCAGAACTTCAATTCGGTAGTAAAACTCCCGGACACCTTCAAGCGAGTTTGAACTACTGTGCAGCAGGATAGTCCAGCTCGTCCAGAGCTTGACTAGCAATTCAGCCTCCGACCCAGTCCCAATCAAGCGGTGACATTTGCGCCACGCGTACATAACTACCCACTTAAAATACCGTGGGCATGGACGGAGGCACAGCTAGATAGTGGTCCATAATGCGGCTCAACCGCCCTGGATCCGCATACCTTCACTCTTTCTTTTTATTTTAGGTTTTTCTCTCTCGAGGCTTTTCTGATAACCTGATCATCGGACCCATCACGGGACGGACACACCAAGAAGGCAAAGAGCTTTGATGTACAAGGGAATCCCCAGGTGGTCTCTGCTAATGATCGTTATACCTGTTTTAAATACCCGCATGCAGCTCACCCTTGGTCATGGCATGTCAAATAGCCTTATTTGCTTATCGCATTACTTGTACAAGTACGCCTTGACGTATTAATCAAATTACAATGGAAAATAATTTGCGGCTCAATATTTGCAGCGTCAGCTTATTACTTGATTTTTCCTTTTCTTTATATTCTTATCTATTGCACCCGTAAACTCTGGTACGCCTTAATTCGCCAGGGGCTTCATCATACCCGATAACACGACAATAAAGTCCAAACACTTCTATAGTATAGTTCGGCATCCCCGAACTTGTAGCATTATATGCATCGGCTCCGAGTCATGTCTTTGGTCAATAGTTGGGTTGCCCGGCTCCTGTGCTTACTAGCTTACGTTCCACTATATCGGCTAGGGTAGTAAAGGGAGAACTACTGCGATTGTGTCCCGGTTCTTTCGGACGAACAACTCAGTAGAGAAAGCCGAAAACTGACTGTCATGATGTGGCGAGGGCTGGTCAGCTGTTCGAGAGGTTTCAAATCCTTAGAGAATTTTCCCACATTACGTGATGAGTCGGTTTTTATCCGATTAGGTATGTATACCCGCCTCAAGTTCGGACTTCCGAACACCAGGGGCTGTGCCAAAATTTTCATTGTCAAACTCCTATGGCTAAGTGAGGGTGATAAAGCCGAATAGTCCGATTGCCTTGTTCATTGAGCTAAACACCTCCTTTAAGGACCAAAATTTGGAGTAAAGAGTGTTTAGATTTATCCCGAACACCCCCATACTATCTACGTGGGGGCAGAAGCTGACGACTGGCCAACTCTCAGATTTCATAAACAGACACACATGAGGTAAATTTTTTAAATAAACAAGCATTATATTACATAACGATCTTGTTTCATAGTACAGGACAGGATAATATGAATGTACTCATGGGAATATGATATCTTTGGCACATTGCTCCGCCACAAGGCGGGATCCCTCCAGGACACTATCAAAATATAGTTCGGGTCGGCGGTACTCCTTGCCCTTAGGCGGCCCCTCGGTCATCAGCTTCGTGGCGTCCATCTTCGCCCAATGCATCTTAGCGCGGGCAAAGGCCATCCGTGCACCTTCAATACAGATCGACCGCTTGATGGCTTCAAGCCGAGGGCATGCATTGACAAGCCGCTTCATGAGTCCGAAGTAGCTACTAGGCATGGCTTGGGCAGGCCATAGCCGGATTATCAAATCCTTCATGCCAGTTCAGCCGCCTTATGCAGCTCGACCAGCTATTTCAGCTAATCGCTAAAGGGCACTAGATGTTCTGGTCCAAGGTATTGCGACCAGAACAACTTCTCCGTTGAGCTCCCTTCTTCGGCTCGATTGAATTTCGCAGCGTCTGACACGCTGCGCGGCAAATCTGCAAATACCCCTGGAGATCTCCAAAGTGGGTCAGTAAAAGGAATCTTTCCTTCACATGTCTACTCTGCATAATGAAAGCCTTACCCGCCGCTCTCGGTGTACTAAAGTAGGGGGGTACCTTAGTACCCCGAACTTGTGCACGGGCAGTCGCAGTGACCCGCGGCAGGGCTTGCCGGGCATCCGCCAAGATCCTCGATGGCTGCTTAAGATGCCATTCAAGAACAGAGTATTAAAGCTAAAATCCCCGACAAGAGGAGCTTGCCGGGAAAGCCAACCAAGGCCCCGGCAAGAGGAGCTTGCCGGGAAGGCCAACCAAGGCCCCGGCAAGAGGAGCTTGCCGGGAAGAAGAAGAGACCCCGGCAAGAGGATCTTGCCGGGAAGGCCACTCAAGGCATTCCAAGTAAACTTGCCGCGACGCCCCGCGCGTCCCGGCAAGGCCCGGCGAGTGGCAAGCTTGCTGGTGCGACAAGATAAGGGCCGCAGCGAGGCGCTTGCCGCGGCAAGGCTGCCACCATGCACCCAAGCTCCAGCGCATCCAGCGACGTGTCACCCCAGGACTATCCCAGGAGCACATGGCAAGGCGCGGTGCAGCCATGCGGTGCGAGGTGGCAAGAGGAGCTGACAAGGAGGCCATCGTGGCGATCGGTGGCGCCTTCAACGGTCGTTTCCTTGCACTGTTGGGGCGACCGGACGGGCATTAAATGCCCCTGTCCCCTGTCGTTAGAGTTAGGTAGGGGACACTGTTGGTAGCAGTTGTACCAACCCGCGTTTTTACCTTTCTACCCCTCTTGCTACGCTGCCATCTGTCGGTGACCCCTTTAGCCTATAAAAAGGAGGCCCATGCGCACGTAGAGGAGGTTCGGGAATTTTGGTTCCACAGCTTGGGGTTCGGCTGATTCGACGCCACGCCCGCTCTCTCGAGCAAGAACAAATACAACACACAAAGCAGCAGTAGGAGTTTTATCTCTCCGGAGAGCTCCGAAGCTGGGTAAAAATCCCCCCGCGCGCTCCCTCGCCTCGATCCGCTCTGCGTGCGCCCTCCGCTCCCTTGCCGAACGAGAAAGGGGCCCTCCTGCCCCATAGGTGCTCGTGGCCCCCAGTTCCCCACGACATCTCTGGCGCGCCAGGTAGGGGGGCGTCGAGGTCGTGCGTATCTGATCCGGCGTCTGCGCGCGCTACATCAGCATCTTCGTCGACATGCCACCAAAGAAGAAGACTTCGGAAGTGGCCGCTCCGTTTGCGACTTCCCTACCGCCACCGGAGCAAACGGGCGGTGGGGCAGACGCCGGCGGAGAAGCGGGCACCGGCGGGGGGACGCGCGTCGTCACCCGGTCCAAGGACAAGGCCCCGCAAGGTTCAGCTTCTGCATATCCACCGCACCCCTCCCAGGAGGTGCAGAATCAACAACGCGACGGTGCTCCTAGCACCGTGCTCGCGTTGGAACAAGGTCAAGCTGGTGGGTCGCGGGATGCTCAAGGCCAACATGCACGCCAACACGCTGGCACGAGCGCAGAGCGGTCGCCTGTGCGAGATTTTGCTCCTTCTAACACTGTTAGAAGTTTGAGCATGTCTCGCACCTCGCGCCGCTCGCCACCGCCACCCAAGACTCCAGAGGAAGCGCTGGCCCGAGCCCAGCTGCTTCTAGACTACCCTCCAGCGCCGGACAAGATCGACGACTGGAGGGCCACCATTTATAGCCTCATTGGCTTCGCCAACGGCGACAAGCCCCGGCAACCGAGCACATCGAAGCCCCGGCAAGATGCCCAGGCGCAAGCCGATGCCGACAAGACCGCTGGGGGTGCCACCACTGTGCACTCCCCGCCCCGAAGGCAAAAGATCGCTGACTCGCCGGGCCAACCTCGACACCAACTCCACCGCGTCGTCGGACCCGCGGGCTCGCCGCGATCAATGCCAAGTTCTCCAAGAATGACGACACGAAGACGCTCGCACTCGCATCGAGCGTCGAAGAGAAGCGCGACGTCAATCTGACCGGCGCGCTGGGCCCACTGTCGACATGCATGCGCCAGGGGAACCAGGCGACTTGTATGCGGCAGGTTGCCCTGCGCTCACCCGTGAGCTGCGGCAAGTCCAGTGGCCCAGTACCAAGAACTTCAAGCCAGACGTGCCCAAGAAGTACGATGGCAGGATACATCCGTCAGAGTTCCTCAGCGTCTACACCATCGCGGTGCAGGCTGCCGGAGGACGCGACGAGAAGATCCTCGCCAACTACTTCCCGCTGGTACTCAAGCCCAACGTCAGATCTTGGCTCATGCACTTGCCGGACAACTCCATCTCTTCGTGGGCGGACCTGTGCCATCAGTTTGTTGGCGCTTTCACAGGCGGCCACAAACCCCATGGCCAGGAGAGTGATCTTCACTTGCTCGCCCAGAAGGAGGGAGAACCCCTGCGCAAGTATATACAGAGATTCAGTCAGGTGCAGTGCAACATCCCAGACGTCCACCCTGCTGCGGTTATCAGCGCGTTCCATCAGAATGTGCGTAACCGCAGGATGAGGGAGGAGATGGCGATGTGCAAAATCAGAGATGTCAGCGAGCTATATGCCCTGGCCGACAAGTGTGCACGGGCTGAAGAGGGGAGGAGACTCCCCGGAGAGAATGCAGGAGCAGAAGGATCTGACAGTGAGGACGCCCCTCCGGCAAAGAGGAACCAGAGGCGGAATAACAGAAAGAGAAAGGCTAAGGATGAGCTAGTTGTTGAGCAATCCGGCCGCGGAGGCGGTTCCGAGAAGGCCAGAGCTGGTAGCACCGGCGAGGCTGTGGTGGCCGCCGACAAGCAGGATGGCTCCGGCAAGCAGTATTGCAAGATCCACCACACCAAGGGCCATGATCTCCAAGCCTGCAAGAAAGTTGAGCAGATGGCGGAGCTACAGAAAGCTGAATACGAGCGCCGCGACAAGGAGAAGGCCCGGCAAGGTGGCGGAGGATCCGGCAAGAAGTATCCCGCCCGGGGAGGGCGCCGCGACAAGGCCAAGCCGCGGCAAGGAGACAGCCCCCCCCCCCCCCCCCCCCCGCGGCCGCGACAAAGACCAAGACGAAGATGAGGATGATGAGATGGAGGAACATGAGACTGACGAGCAAGAGTTCCAGAAGGCGACATAGGTGTTGTGCGTCGATGGCGGTGCTTCTCTGCACACCTCGCACCGCCAACTCAAACAGTGGGTGCGGGAAGTGAACGCAGCAGAACCGTCCGTTGAGTCGCGCAAGCCCCTGAAGTGGTCCAGCACGCCCATCATCTTCGACATTGAAGATCACCCTGATCGCATCACTGCGGTCGGGTGCTTGCCGATGTTGGTTTCACCAACAATCCGCAACCTCAGGGTCACGAAGATGCTGGAAGAAGAAGGCCAAGTCCGGCAAGAGTAGCTCTGATGCCTACTCCGGCAAGCGCACCTCTTCGGAGTGCTGCGCTACCGTCGAGGACGCACCATCGAGCTCCACCGGCAAGTGCAAGAAGGCAAAGATAGCTTCACCAGAGACCAAGAAAGTGGCCGCCAAGGAGGACGGCACTGGTGGCACCTTCACCATCAGTGCCACGCTTGATCCTAAATAGGAAAGCGCGCTCGTTGCTTTCCTGCGGGCGAATGTCGATGTATTTGCATGGCAACCATCTGACATCCCCGGTGTTCTCAGGAAAGTAATTGAGCACCACCTTGTCGTCTGTCCTCACGCGCGGCCCGTCAAGCAGAGAGTCAGAAAACAAGCAGTAGAGCGTCAAGAATTGATTGCAGAAGAGATCAGGAAGTTGGAAGCAGTAGGCCTGGTCCGAGGAGTACTCCATCCGACGTGGTTAGCCAATCCAGTAGTCGTGCGCAAAGCAAACGGGAAGTGGAGGCTTTGTATTGACTTCACTGATGTTAATAAAGCTTGTCCCAACGATCCATTTCCCTTGCCGCGCATTGACCAGATTGTCGACTCCACGGCAGGATGTGATCTGCTTTCATTTCTTGATGCATATTCAGGATATCATCAGATCTTCATGGCAGAAGAGGATGAAGAGAAAACAGCTTTCATTACTCCATGTGGCACGTACTGCTTTGTACGAATGCCCTTCGGGTTAAAGAATGCTGATACAACATTTGCAAGAGTAGTCAGTCATGCTTTTGAGCCACAGCTGCACAGAAATGTAGAAGCTTACATGGATGACATAGTGGTCAAGAGCAAGGACAAAGAGACTTTGATCCAAGATTTGGACGAGACTTTTGCAAATTTGCGCAGGGTCAACCTCAAGTTGAATCCCGAGAAGTGTGTGTTTGGAGTTCCCTCCGGCAAGCTTCTCGGATTCTTTGTGTCCCAGAGGGGGATTGAAGCTAATCCCGACAAGATCAAGGCCATTGAGCAAATCGAAGCACCGAAGCGCGTCAAGGATGTGCGAAGGCTTGCCGGCTGTATTGTTGCTCTGAGTAGGTTCATCTCTAAGTCTGCTGAGCGCGCCCTGCCATTTTTCAAAATTTTGAAAAAGGCAGGTCCAATGAAATGGACTCCGGAAGCGGAGGCTGCGCTGCAGGACCTGAAGAGATACCTATCCTCTACTCCAACACTTGTCGCACCTAAGCCACAAGAGAAGTTGCTGCTATATCTGGCGGCAACCAATCAAGTGGTTAGTGCTGCGTTAGTAGTGGAGAGGGAGGCAGATGGTGAGCCAGCGTCCGCGGCAAGCAAGTCCAGCGACAAGCAGGGGGCTTCCCCGACAAGCTCTGGCCCGACAAGCCCCGATCCGGCAAGTTCTGGTTCCGGCAAGAATGGATCCGCAGCCACGAGAAGAGAAACAGAAAAAGATGGTGCAGCGCCAAGTTTACTTCGTCAGCTCCCTTCTGCAGGGGGCTAGATCAAGGTACTCTGGCGTGCAGAACTTGCTCTTCGGCCTCCTAATGGCCTCAAGGAAGCTGCGCCATTACTTCCAAGCACATGAGATCACAGTGGTCACTTGCTTTCCGTTGAAGAGGATATTGCAGAATCCGGAGGCAACGGGCAGGATTGTCGAGTGGGCACTGGAATTGTCAAGCTTTGGCCTCAAGTTCGAGAGTACCTCAACTATCCAGAGCCGAGCATTAGCAGAATTCATAGCAGAATGGACGCCA
Organism: Triticum timopheevii; assembly: GCA_963921465.1. Lineage (NCBI taxonomy): Eukaryota > Viridiplantae > Streptophyta > Magnoliopsida > Poales > Poaceae > Triticum > Triticum timopheevii. Next base: position 429,118,575 of record OY997268.1, on the reverse strand, counting down.
ACACCTGATGCAGAAATTCCGAAGAGGAGCATCCCAGTCAAGGAAGCTAGCAAGGAATGGATCATGTACTTCGATGGTGCCTTCTCGCTGCAAGGCGCCGGTGCGGGCGTACTACTTGTCGCACCCACCGGAGAGCACCTCAAGTACGTAGTTCATATGCACTTTCCCAAGGAGCAAGCCACAAACAATACTGCAGAGTATGAAGGCTTGCTTGCCGGACTCAGGATCGCGGCGGAACTTGGGATCAAGAAGCTTATTGTCAGGGGTGATTCACAGCTTGTCGTCCGTCAAGTTAACAAAGATTATCAGAGTCCGTTGATGGAAGCCTACATCGATGAAGTGAGGAAGATAGAAGAGTATATTGACGGCCTGCAAATGGAACATGTTCCAAGAGCTCAGAATGACATTGCAGATAGTCTGTCAAAGTGTGCCGCACTCAAGTTGCCTGTGGAACCAGGGATCTTTGTGCTCAAGCTGACTCAGCCATCTGTGACACCATCAACTGGACAGAGCAAGAAGAGGAAGTTGATTACTGGCGACTACCTTCCGGCAGAGCTCCCCGAAGCCGCCGTCAAGAAGGTCCCCAAGATCAACACCAAGAGCGCTGAGGAGCGGTCTGCTCCAGCAGGCCCTGGACCTTGTTCCGTTCGAGGAGAGGCTCCCGACAAGCTGTGTCCCGACACGCTTGCCGGGGAACGTCCTGCTCCAGCAAGCCCCAGGCCTTGTTCCGTTCGAGCAGAGGCTCCCGACAAGTTTTGCTCCAGCAAGCTTGTCGGGGAACATCACGCTCCGGCAAGGTACCAGATTCTTGCCGTAGAAGCGGATGTTCCCGCAGCAGCATTCGCGCCTTTAGTCCTTGTCGTCGAGCCACAAGCTCCGACATGGGCATAGCAGATCGTCCACTTCCTTCAGACAGGAGAACTTCCCGAGGAACAGGAAGAAGGGGAAAAAGTAGCCCGGCAATCAAGTATGTACCAGTTTGTCGATGACATACTGTACAGAAAAAGATTCAACGGAGTGAAATTGAAGTGCATTTCCCGGGAAGATGGACAGGAGTTGTTGGCGGAGATACATGGAGGCATATGTGGTCACCACATTGGCGCAAGAGCACTTGCCGGCAAAGTCTTCCGGCAAGGTTTCTTCTGGCCTACAGCCCTCCAGGATGCAACTGCACAAGTAACCAAGTGTGAAGCGTGCCAGTTCCACTCCAAACAGATTCATCAGCCAGCCCAAGCTCTCCAAACAATCCCTTTACCCTGGCCATTTTCGGGCTGGGGGCTCGACATTCTCGACCCCTTTCCCCTCGCATACGGATCGCCTCGAGTGCTCCCTTGCGGTGAGCTACAGCGAGAGCAGCCGCGGAAAGATGGTGCACTGCTCCTCGAGGAAGATCGTCTTCAGGCTGCGGTACGAGCTTCTCGCTACCAGCAAGCTTTGCGTCGCTACCATAGCCGCAAATCTAACGCCAGAAGTTTCGAGGAGGAGAGGATAGAGGTGTGGGCCGGGTGTCGTTCAAAGGAGCACGGCCTCGCCGGACCACAGGCGACAAAAAAGATAAGTTGCCAAAGTTTGAGCATGATCATGTTTTAAATTTTTAAGTTATATCCCTTGAATGTCCGTGCCTTGTATGGAAAACCTGTGCGCGGAGGAATCAACTCGAGGCTAAGTTGCGCCCTTGATTTGTTTCGAGTCCGCTCAACAATACAAGCGAGCTGCAACTAGCCCCGACAAGGTTTCTTGCCGGATGCAACACCGCCAGCGGGCTGCTGATGTTCCGCACTCAGCAAGTGTGCTTGCGCCGGCAAGTTTCCCTCAAAGCGTAGGGTGAAAACATACAAGGGATGTGACAGAGTAAAGGATATAACACAGCGAGCAGAGTTATATTCCTTGAACGACCGTGCCTTGTGTGTAAAACCTGTGCGCGGAGGAATCGACTCGTGGCTAAATTGTGCCCTTGATTTGTTTCGAGTCCACTCAACAATACAAGCGAGCTGCAATTAGCCCCGACAAGGTTTCTTGCCGGATGCAACCCCGCCAGCGGGCTGCTGATGACCCGCACTCAGCAAGTGTGCTTGCACCGGCAAGTTTCCCTCAAAGCGTAGGGCGAAAACACACAAGGGGCGGAATCAAGTAAAGGAAGTAACATAGCAGATAGTGCCCAGAATAGAGTTATATTGCAAAGGTAACTCGTCGCGGCACTGGCTAAGATGTTCTCATAACTAAAATGACAGCGACCAGGAAGAAGAAGAAGGACACGCCGGCACCTAAACCCCGGCAAGCCCGTGTTGCCGGGGGCCGCGAATATCAAGTTTCATCTGCGGCAAGCCAAGGTTGCCGGAGGCTACGGTATCAGATAAGTTTTTCATCCCTCATCATGCATCCTCTTATGGACTGGGAAACGCGAAGCCGCGTCCTTGAACGTTCATGCCTTGTAAAAAAAACTGTGCGCAGAGGAACCTCCTCGTAGCTAGTTGCGCCCTTACTTCGTTTCGAGTCGGCTCAACAACTTAAGTGAGCTGCTAAGCGCCCTTACTTTGCTTCGAGTCCGCTCAGCAACTTAAGTGAACCGCTAAGCGCCCTTACGTTGTTTTCGAGCCCGCTCAACAACTTAAGTGCGCTGCAACTAGTTGTGGCAAGGTTTCTTGCCGGAACCGGCACCGCCAGCAGGCTGCTGATGTTCCGCACTCAGCGCCCGCGGCAAGCGTGCTCCGGCACCGCCGGCAAGCTGCTGATGTTCCACACTCAGCACTCGCGGCAAGCGTGCCCGTGCCGGCAAGTTCCCTCAAAGCGTAGGGTAAAAACATACAAGGCATAGAATCAAGTAAAGGATGTGACATAGCAAGCTTCCCCTTTCCATTAAAAAACATCCCACTTGGGTACAGTCCATAGAGGATGAAAAACATGAAAGAGAGGATTACAAGTTTTAAATGCAGCAAAGGCCCGAAGGCTTACAAATTAAAAAGATAAGATGCCCGTAATCCTTTTCCTGTCCCTCTCTTTAGGAGGTAGGTCAAGGAGGCGAGAAGGGCAAAAGGGGCGCCTAGGCGAACTACGGGTGCCAGAAGACACCAAGAGAACATTCCCGGGGCCGTCCGAAGGCTGGGTGGTGATGGCGGCGCCGGAAGCAGGGCTCGAAGACGGGGTGGCAGGACGTCAGCACGCTGTCGAGGGCACTATGCCCTCGTACTCCGACTTGACGGCCTTGCCGCTAGCCCTCTTACCCTTCCGCAGCCTCCCTACGCCAGCCGCCCAAGGAGACGACCCCGGGGAGTTCAAGGTGCCGGCGACGCGGATGATGGGGTCGCCGGTGACGCGCGGAGCGGCATCCGACACCTAGTCGGACTCGCCACCCCGCTGCCCGTTACCTTCGTCGTCGCTGTCACTCTCCTCCTCGTCACTCTCGCTCGAGGGGGAGTCTTCGCTACCGGAGGAGCTGTCCACGCAGCACCTCGCCCGGATGCCGGAGTCCCCGAAGACCTTGACGGAGAGGAGGTCGCCCTCCATTAACTTAAAATGGAGGGTAAACCCCGCCGTCAAGCTGTGGATGCGGGCGAATGTCTTCCACCCACGATCAAGATACATCACATTAGGGGCTGGAGATACAACGTGGACTCGCGTGCCGCTGATCCCACAGCCCCTCATGTGCAACCTCAACGTCTCGGGGGGTTCCGGCTCCATCGCGCTCGCAAACGGAGCTGGGAGCCGAAGACGACGACGAGGCGCCCGGCGCAGCCTAACGAATAACTCGCAAGGGTCTTCCCCCGTATGGACCGCAGCGAGGGGGGGGAACCGCCGGCGGAGGCGGGGACGCCGCGTCGCCCCGACCACCTCTTCCCCAAGCGCCTCGACCTCGTCCTCAGCCTCGTCCACGACCGCGCCCCCTCCCTCTTCCCCTTGTGGTTGGCTCCGCCACCACGGGAGCGGGATAGGGAGGGATGCGCTGTCTGGTGGCGACCCTCGCCGCTACCGATGAAGGGCCAGGGTTCCCTTCCTCCATGGCAGATGAGGGGAAGGGAAGCAGAAGTTGAAGAAAGGAGGAGATGAGAAAGTGCGGGTTTCTGCGCTCCCATCTCGCCCTTCTTAAAGGAGCAAGGTGGGGGCTCGGCTGCCCCGCTCGGTGAATCAGGGCACAGGAGGAGCAGGGAATCGGAGTCGACCCGCTGCCTCCGCCCGTGACGGCTCGGTTTCCCACTTCCACCGACCGCGACCCCGAGTGCATGGGAGCCACGTGGCGGGGATGTAGAGCCAAGGCGAAAGATGAGGTGACCTCGCCTCTCCCCGCGGTCACGGGCGGGGTGGGGGGGTGGACGCCTCGAAAATCGCGCACGCCACCCACGTCTCCCACTACGCCGCGATGGACGTGTGCCGTTGCAAGGGAGCGCGGTGGATGCGGAGTCAGATTCAGTGTGACCTAGGCCGCGCGTGCCCGTGCCCTGTTTTGGGCCTGGCCCAACAGCGCTCGGCACCGTGTATGGCCCAAGCCCGGGGGCTCCTGTCGGTGTACTAAAGTAGGGGGGTACCTTAGTACCCCGAACTTGTGCACGGGCAGTCGCAGCGACCCGCGGCAGGGCTTGTCGGGCATCCGCCAAGATCCTCGACGGCTGCTTAAGATGCCATTCAAGAACAGAGTATTAAAGCTAAAAGCCCCGGCAAGAGGAGTTTGCCGGGAAAGCCAACCAAGGCCCCGGCAAGAGGAGCTTGCCGGGAAGGCCAACCAAGGCCCCGGCAAGAGGAGCTTGCCGGGAAGAAGAAGAGACCCTGGCAAGAGGATATTGCCGGGAAGGCCACTCAAGGCATTCCAAGTAAACTTGCCGCGACGCCCCGTGCGTCCCGGCAAGGCCCAGCGAGCGGCAAGCTCGCTGGTGCGACAAGATAAGGGCCGCGGCGAGGCGCTTGCCGCGGCAAGGCTGCCACCATGCACCCAAGCTCCAGCGCATCCAGCGATGTGTCACCCCAGGACTATCCAGGAGCACGTGGCAAGGCGCGGTGCAGCCATGCGGTGCGAGGTGGCAAGAGGAGCTGACAAGGAGGCCATCGTGGCGATCGGTGGCGCCTTCAATGGTCGTTTCCTTGCACTATTGGGGCGACCGGACGGGCATTAAGTGCCCCTGTCCCCTGCCGTCAGAGTTAGGTAGGGGACACTGTTGGTAGCAGTTGTACCAACCCGCGTTTTTACCTTTCTACCCCTCTTGCTACGCTGCCATCTGTCGGTGACCCCTTTAGCCTATAAAAAGGAGGCCCATGCGCACGTAGAGGAGGTTCGGGAATTTTGGTTCCACAGCTTGGGGTTCGGCTGATTCGACGCCACGCCCGCTCTCTCGAGCAAGAACAAATACAACACACAAAGCAGCAGTAGGAGTTTTATCTCTCCGGAGAGCTCCGAAGCTGGGTAAAAATCCCCCCCGCACGCTCCCTCACCTCGATCCGCTCTGCGTGCACCCTCCGCTCCCTTGCCGAACGAGAAAGGGGCCCTCCTGCCCCATAGGTGCTCGTGGCCCTCAGTTCCCCACGACAGCCGCGCTCTTCTTGGCCGCCTGAATTTCCTGCAGGGCGCCTTGGGCTTTGGCACGGGCATCGTTTGTGCTCTGGCGGGCCTTGGCAAGTTCAGACTCTTGATTCTTAAAGTCGCGCTCCAAGGGCTCGTACTTCTTGACGGTGTCCTGGAACTCTTGCTGGACTTCATTGACCCGGGCCTCATGCTTTTCGCGTGTGGCCCGCTCCTTGGCCGCCTTGTGCTCGGCCTCGGCCAAGGCCTTCTTGCAGGCCGCTACTTCGATCGTGGCCCCTAATAAAGTTCATGACACTTTAGTCAGCATGAATTATTCATCCTTCCTAAATATATACACAGGTTACTACATACCTTTACTGTCCTCCAACTGCTTCTTCACGAGGCCGAGCTCTTCCTCGGCCCGCTCCAGATTCTGCTTCAATACGGAGACTTCCACAGTATGAGCAGATGCAGCTAGCAGCAATGCCTGCTTGTTCACATAGACATTTTAAATTAGACTCCTGCGAAAATTATGTGATCCTCTGTCCGGTTTTTCTTTCCGAACACCAGACAGAGTATCAGGGGCTACTGTCTATACTGTGACATTCTTTTTATAGTTGTGTTGCTTACCTCAAAGCCCGTTAGAAGGCTCGTGCACGCTTCGGTCAGTCCGCTTTTCGCAGACTGGATCTTCTCAATCACCGTACCCATAAGGGTACAGTGCTCTTCAACAATGGAAGTGCCTTGTAGCGCTTCCAGGAATCTATTCAGTGCCTCTGGATGGACACAGGTCACCAGTGGAATAGGCGCACCGCCTCCTTTTTAAAGGAGCGGCTGGCCTGGTTCTGGAGCCGCATGTGTCTCCGGAACTATATTCGGTTGAGGGCCAATTTGGATATGGCCCCCACCGTCAGTGTCCATGGGGGCTGGCTCCCCCACGTGTCCGGCCGCCGAGGCTTCACCCTTCGGCGCCCCCTTGATGGCCTCCGGATTCTCTCCCGGGCCGGGGATCCTTTGGGACGATGCCTCTGCACCATCTAGGTCCCGGGGAGAAGTGGTCGATGGAAGGGTCCCGATGTCCATCGCAGCCGGATCCAACAAATCCTCTAAGGATAAGGACCGCTCGAGATTGGACCGAGCCGGACTGCAAATGCATAAATTAGCACATTAAAACAATAAAATAAAGAGGCAGGATACATGAAAGTGTCTGAATACTTATCCCTGGGTTTCCACTCCCTGCTGCTGTCGGTGGCCGCTGCGGAGCTGTCCGGAAGGGAAGCCTTCCCCTTCTTGGACGCCTCGGCCTCCAGGTACGTGGAGGCTGTCCTCTTCTTCCCCCCCCTGTAGGGGGGAATGAACTTCTTCTTCCTCCTCCTCCTCGTCGTCTTCGGTGATGGAGGAGTGAGCCTTGGTGTCTTCGGACGTCGCGTCCGAAGTACCTTTGGGACGGAGACCACCTCTGGTCCCCTTGGCCTTCTTCTTGGCCTTCTTCTTCGGTACCTCATAAGGCGCCGAAAACAACATCTTTGCCAGGAGCGGGGTTTCTGGGTCTTCGGGCAGCGGAGCCGGACAGTTAATCCGCTCCGCTATCTCTGTCCAGTCCTGAAATGATTGATAGGGAGACTTAGATGCCTTCCTCCAATATGCAAGTAAATGGTACACCTTGAAAACATGAAAGAACTTACCGGATTTGCAGGGTGAGTTAGGTCATGCCCACGATCCTCGTCCGTGGCCGGCGGCACCTCGCTGGCCTTGAAGAGCACCTTCTAGATATCTTCGTGCGTCGTGTCGAAGAGCTCCAGTTGGGTTTGCTGCTTGGCCGGATCAAACTCCCACAGATAGCAAGTCCAGCGTTGGCACGGAAGAACCCCACAGACGAGCATAACCTGGATCACATTGACGAGCTTGACTTTCTTGTTTATCATACTCTGGACGCGTGTCTGGAGCGTTGTCAGCTCGTCTGGAGAGCCCAAGGACAGGCCCTTCTCTTGCCAGGAGGTGAGCCGCATCGGGACTCCGGATCAGAATGCGGGGGTCACCACCCAGTTGGTGCCGCGCGGCTCAGTGATGTAGAACCACCCCGACTGCCACCCTTTTAAAGTCTCCACAAAGGAGCCTTCAGGCCAGGTGACATTGGGCATCTTGCCCACCATGGCGCCTCCGCACTCTGCTTGTTGGTCGCTCATCACCTTCGGCTTCACACTGAAGGTCTTCAGCCATAGGCCAAAGTGAGGTGGGATGCGGAGGAAGGCCTCGCACACGATAATAAATCCCGAGATGTTGAGGATAGAGTTGGGGGCCAAATCATGGAAGTCCAGCCCGTAGTAGTACATCAATCCACGGATGAACGGGTGGAGGGGGAATCCCAGCCCGCGGACAAAGTGTGTGAGGAACACCACCCTCTCTTGGAGCTCCGGGGTGGGGACGATTTGCCCCTTGGCCGGAAGTCGGTGAGAGATTTCCTTGGCTAGGTATCCGGCCTCCCGGAGCTTCTTGATGTCCTTCTTCTCGACGGAGGAGGCCATCCACTTTCCTCCTGCTCCGGATCTGGACATGATTGGAGTGCTTTTTTGGGTGAAGAAGGCGAGAGCTTGAGCGCTGGAGCTCGAGGATGGATGGGCAGAGAAAGGAGAAGGCGTGGGTGAAAGAGGATGAATCCTTATCCCTTTATAAAGGCAGTAAAGGTCATGCGCCTCCCCACTCGCCTTAAAATTTGCCTATTTCCCAAGCGCCGTGTAGATGACACGGTTGGGTTACCCATGCCCGTATTGATGAGAATCCCGTGATAGGGGACATGATCTCTACTTTGACAACACATGCTAATGAAACCGCACCTCGAAATACAGAGCGGCAGGCCAAAAAAGGTTTGAATAATGACCGGGCAGTGGCGTGATGTCACGCTACAAAAAGTTGTCAGCAGATTGGACTCATGAATATTATACTCTCTACGGTTGTGTGTGGTACTTGTTTTGCAGAGCCAGACACGTTTTCTATGTTCGGAAGGCTATGTTGGAGTATTCGGAGAAGGAACCTGCCTTGCAATGCCGAAGACAATCTGCATGCCGGACTCATCGTCATTGTAGCCTGGAGCTATGTGGCCGCCGGTAAAGGCACTGAGGGAGTCCTGGATTAAGGGGTCCTCGGACTGCCGGACTATATACTTTGACCAGACTCTTGGGCTATGAAGATACAAGATAGAAGACTTCGTCCCGCATCTGGATGGGACTCTCCTTGGCGTGGAAGGCAAGCTTGGCAATTCGGATATGTAGATTCCTTTCTCTGAAACCGACTTTGTACAACCCTAGCCCCCCCCCCCCCGTGTCTATATAAACCGGAGGGTTTAGACTTCTAGGGTTTAGTCACAACAATCATAACCTCATTGGCTAGACTTGTAGGGTTTAGCCATTACGATCTTGTGGTAGATCAACTCTTGTAATACTCATATTCATCAAGATCAATCAAGCAGGAAGTAGGGTATTACCTCCATAGAGAGGGCCCAAACCTGGGTAAACATTGTGTCCCCCGCATCCTGTTACCATTAGCCTTAGACGCACAGTTCGGGACCCCCTACCCGAGATCCGCCGGTTTTGACATCGACGGGCACCAACAAACTCGTGGCATATATCCGTTCAAGAAGAGATGGAATCTATCGGCAAGTGCATCAACCATGACCTGACGTTGGGCTTGAGCACCAACGGGAAATAGTTGGCGAGCAGCTTGTCATATCGTGCTCTGCCAGCTTGCATCGCAATAGTGTAGACACTCAGGAATTTAGATGGGTGAGTCTTGCCGTCGTACTTCTCCGGGACCTCCAATTTGAATGTGCGGGTGGTGGGCCATTGGAACTGCATAGCTCACGGGTGAACGTTGGACAAGTTATTGCATAGGGCAAGTCTCCAGCATCCCCCGGCGCAGGCCTGTATGCCGTAGGCCCAGCATGCCTGTCAGATTGATGACACGCCTCCAATCGCCGCTCGATAGTGGTCTGGGCGTCTTCCTTGAGCCGCTCCCGAAGAACTTGATGTTGGTCGCAACGCGGCCGTGGGTCAGACGATGCCGTGGACACGTTATCATGGGCGTCGAGCCGACGGGCCGGCCGTGGTGGAGGAGAGTGCACCGTGGTTGCAGCGCCTCCAATCCTTCCACTATCAAAACGCCCGGCTCGGTGGTCCGGTGCTGCGAGGGACTTGCTTACAGGTGGCCATCCCTGTTGGCATGGCCAATAAGTCTTTGGATGGCAGCCCTCCACTCTTCTTGCTTCTCCAAAGCAGGAGGAAAGCCGAGGAGTATCTGCGCTCGCGCAAATGCTTCTGCTCGTGTGGGTGGCAGCGACAGACGCGAGGAATGGGAGGAGCCCAGACTTCTAACTATGTTACAAGGAGTTCCATCACGATTTCGCGGCCGCGCGCCTTTTTCACCAGCATCATGGCATGCATGCTGGCCCTGCGCGTCTTGAGAGTGATGCTGAGGGTCTTCCACATCGCGGCACTGTTCGTCGCGCACAAGTTGAGAGGACCGCGGCACGTGCGCTGGCAGGGTTGTCCTTCTGCCCTAGAAGGTCCCCGCACCGCCCGTAGGTAGCGAAGCTCCGTCATTGGGCGCGGAGTGTGGGGACCGTCGTCACCGCGGCGGACACCGCCGCTCGCCTGGCTTCTTGTATTAGGGTGGCGCGGACGATCTTGATCTCCTCCACCACAGGCGTCTGCCACGTCGCCCATTCATGCTGGCACGGGCAGAGCGGCTCCGGACGAGCCGACCGCTGCGATCGTCTTCTTCTTCGGGTCCATGGCGATGAAGAAATTGCTGCACTAGCGGCTAGACCCGATTCTCACAACTAACTCCCCCCTACCTGGCGCGCCAATGATGTTAGGGAAACGAACACCTATGGGATCAGGGGCGATCCCTTCTTCGTTTGGCGGGGAGAGGAGTTGCACGAAGAGCAGGTCTAGCAGTTAGCACAAGGGGATTTTTACCCAGGTTCGGGCCGCAAAGATGCGTAATACCCTAGTTCTACTTGTGTGTATATTAGTGTTCTTGAGCTCTTGAACTAGCTGCGATGCATGCCTAGTTCAAAAAGTTCGAATCCTCTCTCTGTACGCCTCAGGCCTCCTTTTATATGTAAAAGGGGTTGCCATAGTGGCACACAGGAGGTGGAAAGCAAGCTACAGTGTATGAGCTTATCGCTCGGCACTGTAGGACAAACACATTTAATGTGCTACCTACGTGCCCTCTTACTTTATCCGGGATGGCAATAGAAGCCATCCCGTCCGTCACCGCCCCTCCTCGCCTTGACACGCGTCCAGGCTGATGAGGCATGCAGTGCCACACTGGCTAGTTGGCTGCTGTGTTGGCATGGTGGTAGAGCCTCCAGAAGATTTGCATGCTGCCATGCAGGCGCCTGCTTAGTTGGCACACTAGTCGTCACACTGGAGTGGTGGTGACGTGGTAAATCCTTGCCGGGCGCGGGCCTAGCCGCGGCCCAGCAATTGTCCCCGGCAAGGCTTGCCGGGGGCCTCGGAGTCGTCCCCGACAAGGGTCTTGCTGGGAGTCTTCGTCTTCTGGTCCCACGTGGACCTGTAGGCCATCAATCTTCATGAAGATCTGCATGCGAGCATGCATGCGTTCCCAAATCTTGGCCTTAACGTTGTCGATGGTGTCAGAACTCTCAGCCTCAAGGGTGATGGCCTTGCTAGTGTTGTGTAGGTTGCCCCGGCAAGGACCTTGTCGGGGCTACGCAAGCCGCCCCGGCAAGGATGTTGCCAGGGGAGGTCCAACTTGTCTTCTGCTCCTTGCTCTCTGTATTAAGTGTTGTCTTGGCAGTCTTGTGTTCTGTCTTTTGCTGTCCTGCCGGGCCCAGCCACAGGCGTGGCTACGAGTGCCCGTGCACAAGTAAGGGGTACAGAAAGAACCCATACTTTTGTACACCGACAGACTTACTTCCCTTAACACTATTATTAATACTGAACTTTAATTCTTTTACTAGCATGCCCCCATATTACCACCTCAATATCGCAAAACTATTGCAAGGGATCAAACATATCATACTCAGTGATCTACAGGTTTTATGTAGGATTTTATGACTAACCATGTGAATGACTAATTCTTGTTAACTCTCTAAATAGATATAAGTGAAGCATGATAGTTTAATTCTTTCTAAAAAATACTTTCCCAAGCTCTAACAAATATAAGTGAAGCGAAAGAGCATTCTACAAATAATAGGTTTTCTATATAGAGAAACATGCATCCAAACTTCAAATGATATAAGTGAAGCACATGAAGCATTCTATAAAGCCATACTCAAAAGATATAAGTGAAATGCAATGAGAATTCTATAAATCAACCAAGGACTATCTCATACCAGCATGGTGCATAAAATAAAAGGAAAAAATAAACACCAAAAGACGCTCCAAGAATTTACGCATATCATGTGAACAAAACAAAAACCAAAACATACCAATAATTGTTGAATAAAGATGGGATGCCTTCCGGGGCATCCCCAAGCTTAGACGCTTGAGTCTCCTTGAATAGTTACTTGGGGTGCCTTGGGCATCCCCAAGCTTAGACGCTTGAGTCTCCTTGAATAGTTACTTGGGGTGCCTTGGGCATCCCCAAGCTTGGGCTCTTGCCTCTTCTTATTCTTCTCATATCGACACCTCCTTGATCTTTGAACACTTCATCCACACAAAACTTAACAAAACCATCGTGAGATCCGTTAGTATAATAAAGCAAACCACCACTTTATGCACTATTGCAAACCCATTCATATTTTATTTTTGCATTATACCTACTGTATTCTAACTTCACGGTGGCTTATACCTACCGATACGATCCATAGATTCATCAAAATAAGCAAACAACACATCAAAAACAGAATCTGTCAAAAATAGAATAGTCTATAGTAATATGAACATTACCATACTTCTGTAACTCCAAAAATTCTGAAAAATAGGAAAAATAAAAAAATTGCATAGAAGTACTGTGTAAAAAATTCAAAAACTTCTGTCGTACCAGTAAAAACATGAAAATTCACGCACTACAGCAAAAGTTTTTGTTTTTTCACCGCACATACCAAACAAGCAATCTAATCATCCTAAAGGCAAATCTTGGCACATTTTTTTATAATACAATGGATTTCTACAAGGAGATAATTATTTTTATTGTGTTGGAAACATAGAGAGGTGGAGATGTGGTTCCTCTCTCATATTAATTGCAAGTAGGAGCAGCAAGCACATGCATATTATATTCATCAAAATCATCATGTGTAGTGGCAAAATGCAACCCTTCAATATAATCCATAATAAGCGCAAACTTTTTTGATATGGTCTAATTGGGAGAATTCAAAAAAGATAATAGGACTATCATGTGTGGTTGCAATATCAACAATTTCATTCTTAACATAAGGAACTATAACAAGTTCATCCCCAAAAGCATCATTCATATTGGCATCATGGCGACAAGCATAGCAAGCATCAATTTCATCAAAAATGGATATTTCAAACAAATCCAAGGGATCATAGCAATGATAAAAGCACTCATCCTTCGGTAAGCATGAAGGGAAATTAAACAATGTATGGGATAAAGAGTTACTCTCATCAGAAGGTGGGCACGATGATCAATTCGCTCTTCCTGCTTTTGTTCTTCGCTCTCCTCATTTATTTCATCCAATGAGCTCACAGTGTCATCAATTTCTTCTTCCATTGATTCCTGCAAAATATTAGTCTCGTCTTGGACATCGGAGACTTCCACAACAAAATTATCAATATCGGCATTATATTTGTAATTCTCATAGCAATATTTAACTATAGCAAAAAAATTAGGTCTATAAATAGCATCATCGTAATGTTCACACTTTTCAAACAAAGATTCAATTTGACAAGCACAAAGCAAAAAATTCTTCTATTCATTCCACATCATAGTAATCATATATAACATTAGCATAAGAAGCCAAGATTTCATTATCATTAAATTCACATGAAAAGGGAAGGTGTGGAGCCTTAATCCTAGAGCAGCAAGTATAATCATATCTCAAGCATAAATTCCAAGCATACCATTGCAACATTTCAATTTGATCCCATAAGAGTTTCCCTTTTTGAGTCAAGTGATAATCCCTAAAGTATTCACATTGATCCAATGTGTCTCCCATTATCGAGTTGAATGGGGTTTTCTCGGGATTATCAAAGTAGTGTTTAATATTTTCACATAATGAGCATCTAGGAGGTTCCCCATCTCCATGATAGCAAGTACACCTAATTTTTTTGGTATTTTGTGTTCCATATCCATAACTAAAGATAGAGAACAACTTAGAACAGAAAATAAAATCTACTTAGTGATAAAGCAAACAAGCACACACAAGATATTCACCCCACACTATTGCTCCCCAACAACGGCGCCAGAAAAAGGTCTTGATAACCCACAAGTATAGGGGATCAATTGTTGCCTTTCTCGATAAGTAAGAGTGTCGAACCCAATGAGGAGATAAAGGTAGAAAAAATATTCCCTCAAGTTCTATTGACCACTGATACAACTCTATGCATGCTTTATGTTTGCTTTATCTAGAACAAGTATGAAACTAGAAGTACTTTGTAGGTGTAAAGGGATAGGTTTGCAAGATAATAATGAAGACGTAAATAAAAGATAGGGGCTGTTTAGATAAAGTAACAATTAAGTTAGTTTTAGTAGAGAGCTTTTTGTCACAAGAAAGTTATTTGTCCCTAGGCAATCGATAACTAGACCGGTAATCATTATTGCAATTTTATATGAGGGAGAGGCATAAGCTAACATACTTTCTCTACTTGGATCATATGCACTTATGATTGGAACTCTAGCAAGCATCCGCAACTACTAAAGATCATTAAGGTAAAACCCAACCATAGAATTATAAGGTATCAAGTCCTCTTTACTCCCATATGCAACAACCCCCTTACTCGGGTTTAAGCTTCTGTCACTCTAGCAACTGACCATAAGCGAATCATGAACACATTGCAACACCCTATAGTGGGGATCCCTCATGCTTGCACGACACGGAGAGCACCATAGATAGCACCAACAATAAAACATACAACTCAAACCAATCACGATATCAATCAACCCATAGGACAAAACAGATCTACTCAAACATGATAGGACAACCATACATTATAATAATATATAGCATTGAGCACCATTTTTAAGTAGAGATTACAGCGGGGAGAAGCGGTGTTACACTGCTTCATAGAGGGGAAGAGAGTTGGTGATGACGGTGGCAAAGTTGTTGGTGTTGATTGCCGTCACGATGATGGCCCCGGCGGTGTTCCGGCGCCCCTGGGAGAGAGGGGGAGAGAGGCCCCCTCCTTCTTCTTCCTTGACCTCCCCCTAGATGGGAGGAGGGTTTCCCCTCCGGTCCATGGCCTCCATGGCGACAGAGGGGTGGGAGCCCCTCAGAGATTGGATCTCTCTCTCTCCCCCTCTCTCTATTTCTCTTATGTTTTGCGACCCCTGTTTCTGGCCTTTCACCATTTCTTAAATACCCGGAGATCCGTAACTCCGATTGGGCTGACATTTTAACACGATTTTTATCCAGATATGAGTTTCCTTGCAATCGAAGGACACCTCCAGCCGACCTACGGTGTGTCCACTAGCCTTCCAGCCGCTCCCTAGGTAGGGGGCACACCCTTAGGGCTTGTGGGCCCCTCAGACATCTTCTCAGGTTGATTCTGCTTCCCAAAAATCACATATATTCCAAAATAATTCTCCATAAATTTTTATCGCGATTGGAGTTTGTTTAGTATGGATATTCTGTGGAACAGAAAACATGCAACAAAGAGGAACTGGCACTGGACACTGGATCAATATGTTAGTCCCAAAAAATGATATAAAATGTTGCCAAAAGTATATGAAAGTTGTAGAATATTAGCATGAAACAATAAAAATTATAGATACGACGAAGATGTATCAGTTTGCTCATGAGGAAAAAATTTGCTTTACTATATTCTTGAGTTGTTTCCTTTCTCATTAAAGGGTGATGCAAAAATTGGTTCAATACTCTTGCTCCTGGTTGTGTGTGTAGTCCCTAGGATATGATATACTACTTCTCTGAAAAATATTTTCCTGCTCATATGAAACAAGCTACCTTACATGAAATATATAACTTTGTGGAATTTGCACTACTACAGGATGCTGCTAACGTGGCACTACAATCGGATACGCTTCGTCGAAACTGTGTGCGATGCATTAATCGCAAACGATGGCGTAAAAAACCCGTCAAAAATGATACGAACTATTTGTGATCGTGGAGACATGATACGTCTCTGTCGTATCTATAATTTTTGATTGTTTCATGCCAATATTATAGAACTTTCACATACTTTTGGCAACTTTTTATATGATTTATTTGGGCTAACTTACTTATCCAGTGCCCAGTGCCAGTTCCTATTTGTTGCATGTTTTTTTTCGCAGAAAATCCATATCAAATGAAGTACAAACGTGATGAAACTCTACGGAGAATTATTTTGGAAGATTTGTGAATTTTAGGAGGTGGAATCAACGTAAACGGAGGCCCGAGGCAACCACAACCCACCAGGGCGCGCCACCAGGCCCAGGCGCACCTTGGTGTATTGTGCCCTCCTCAAACGTCGGCTGGAGCTAAACTTCGGGCGCAAGGAAGCTTATATCCGGAAAAAAATTGTGTAAAAAGATCAGCGCAATCGGAGTTACAGATATCCGAGAATTTAATAAACCGTGAAGGGCTAGATCTGGGGAGCGCGAAACAGAAGAGAACAGAGAGGGAGATCCAATCTCGGAGAGGCTCCTGCCCCTCCGCCGCAATGGATAACATGGACCAGAGGGGGAACCCTCCTCCCATCTAGGGGAGGCCAAGGAAGAAGAAGGAGGGGGGCTGTCGGTGTCAAAACCGGCGGATCTCGGGTAGGGGGTCCCGAACTGTGCGTCTAGGCGGATGGTAACAGGAGACAAGGGACACGATGTTTTTACCCAGGTTTGGGCCCTCTCGATGGAGGTAAAACCCTACTCCTGCTTGATTGATATTGATGATATGGGTAGTACAAGAGTGGATCTACCACGAGATCAAGGAGGCTAAACCCTAAAAGCTAGCCTATGGTATGATTGTTGTTCGTCCTATGGACTAAAACCCTCCGGTTTATATAGACACCGGAGAGGGCTAGGGTTACACAGAGTCGGTTACAATGGTAGGAGATCTACATATCCGTATTGCCAAGCTTGCCTTCCACGCCAAGGAAAGTCCCATCCAGACACGGGACGAAGTCTTCAATCTTGTATCTTCATAGTCTTGGAGTCCGGCTGATAATGATAGTTCGGCTATCCGGACACCCCCTAGTCCAGGACTCCCTCAGTAGCCCCTGAACCAGGCTTCAATGAAGACGAGTCCGGCGCGCATATTGTCTTCGGCATTGCAAGGCGGGTTCCTTCTCCGAATAGTTCATAGAAGATTGTGAACACCAGGATAGTGTCCAGCTCTGTAAAATAAATTCCACATACCACCGTAGAGAGAATAATATTTACACAAGTTCAATCTGCTGACGTATTTTGTGGCGTGAAGTCACACCACTACCAAGCCTTTACTTGAATCGTTTTTATTATACCGCCTCAGCGCGTTTAGCGAAGCGGTTTCCTTGGCACGTCTTGTCGAAGCAGAGATCGTGTTCCCCTTATTCCGGGATTTCCATCAATACGGACGTGGGTAACCCAACCGCGCCATTGATTGTGGTGCTTGGGAGATAAGCGAGTTTTACCAGGCCGGTGGGGACGCATAGCTTTCGTCCGCCCATATATAAGGGGATAAGGATCCACCTCTTTTACCTACGCCTTCTTCCTCTTTTGCTTATCCATCTCCGCGCACTCGAGCTCCAGCACCCAAGTCCGCACTTCTCACCTCGACCTTCTCCAGCCATGTCCAGAGCGGGAGGCAAGTGGATGGCCTCCTCCGTTACGGAGGGGCACATTGAGAAGCTGAGCAGCGCCGGATATCTGTCCAGCGACATCGCACATCGGCTCCCCGACGAGGGGCAGCTCATCCCCACCCCCAGGCCCCATGAGAGGGTCGTATTCCTTCCCCACTTCCTTCGCGGACTGGGCTTCCCACTCCACCCCTTTGTCCGGGGGCTCATGTTCTACTACGGCCTGGATTTCCACGATCTGGCCCCGAATTTCATCCTCAATATCTTGGTGTTTATCGTCGTGTGTGAGGCCTTCCTCTGCATCTAGCCCCACTTTGGCTTGTGGCTAAAGACCTTCAATGTCAAGCCGAAGGTTGTGAAGGGCAGCCAAGCGGAGTGCGGAAGCGCCATGGTGGGCAAAATGCGCAACGTCACTTGGCTCGAGGGTGCCTTCGTGGAATCCGTTAAAGGGTGGCAATCGGGGTGGTTCTACATCACCGAGCCACGTGACCCTAAATGGGCAACGACCCCCGAATTCAGATCTGGCATCCCCATGCAGCTCACCTCCTGGAAAGAGAAGGGCTTGCTATGGGGTAGTTCAGAAGAGCTGACCGGACTCCAGTCCTGTCTCCAGACCCTGGTGAACAAGAAGCTCAAGCTTGTCAACGTGATCCAGGTCATGCTCATCCGCTGGATTCTCCCCTGCCAGCAACGGGACTTCAATTGTTGGGAGTTTGATCTGGCACAGCACCGGACTTTGAGCGGGCTCTTCGACACTACGTACGAAGCTGCCTGGAGGGTGTTGTTCAAGGGCGCTGAAGCTCTCGCATCCGCTACCGAAGATCGCGGATTCAGCATGCAGCGTCCGGCTGGCGAGGTAAGCTATGTTATCCTTTATGGGACACTTGCTTTTCATAGTTTGATTCTATGCGGGATCTAAGCTCCCAATACCTTTAACAGGACTGGCAGAAGACGTCCGGACAGGTTAACTGTCTGGCTCCCCTTCCAGAAGACCCAGCGGACACCCGTTTGACGGGGCTGCTGGTCCAGGCACTTTACGTGGTGCCGGAGAAGAAGGCCAAGAAGAAGGCCACGGGAACCCGAAGGAGTTCCCGGCGTTAGGTGGTATCGGACTCATCGTCCGATGACTCCGAGGCGGACTCCTCCCACGAGGACGAGGAGGAGAAGAAAGAGGCCTCTCCCCCAACGGGGGGAGAGAAGAAGAGGAAGGCCACACCAACAAGGGAGGCCGAAGGGTCCAAGAAGGGAAGGACCCTTCCCCCGGACTGCTCCGCCAGCGTCGGCGACGGCGACAAGGAGTGGCCCTCAAGGGCCAAGCCTCTGGCAAGATCGTGAGTATCAGGACTCCTGGATGATTTATAATTTTTCTCTTTGCCACGCGGTGTCTTTCTAATGCCACATACAACCTGTAGTCCGGCCAAGGACGATCTTCCCGCTTCGTCGAGCGGGTCCTTGGGCACGTCGGATATGGATTCTCTTCCGACCGCCTCCACCCCTCGTGACGCTGATGACGTCGAGGTGGGATCCCAGGAAGGGACCCGCCAGGAGGAGGAGGCCCCGGAGGTGCCGCAGGGCAACCTCCCGGACTTTGCACCGGACTCCGCACCGGAACTTGCAGTGGTTCCGGAGTCCGGCGAGCGGCCCCTTCGTAAGAAGGGCAAGACTGTGATGCCGACGGCCTCCGTCCAACCGGAGGCGCCGGATAACTTGCTGGAGGCACTCAACGGCGCTTCCATCAAAGAAGAACACCACACTGTCATGAGTGCGGTGATTCAGAAGGTTCAGCTCGCCAAGAGCGGGCTGACCGAAGCCTGCAGCAGCCTTCTAACAGGCTTTGAGGTAAGAATTTTAAGATGTGTAATATAATACCGCATAGACAGTAGCCCCTGATGCTCGGTTCGGTGTTCGGAAAGAAAAGCCGGACTGAGGATCTAAAAAGATATACGCAGGAGTCTAAAAAATATGTCAATATGGGATTGCAGGCTGCGCTGCTGACCTCTGCCGCACTGACTGCGGAGGTCAATGCTTTGAAGCAGAGCCTCGAGCGGTCCGAGAGCAAGCTCGGCCGTGCCAAGAAGCAGCTCGAGGACAAGGAAGGTGAGTAACACCGTACTAAAGTTGTACCTTGCAGAAAAGGATTTGGTTGCAAGAGAAATAACAAGGATAACGTGGGTACTCCAGGGGCCACAAACGAGGTGGCGACCCTGAAGGAGGCGGTGTCGGCGGCCGAACGCAATGCGGCCGCGGAGCGAGCCGAGCGAGAGAAGCAGGAGGCGCGGGTGGCGGAGGTGCAGCAAGAGCTCCAGGCTCTCATGGAGAAACATGAGAGTTTGGAGCGCGACTCAAAGACTCGAGAGTCCGAGCTTGCATCGGCTCTTGAGAGTGCCAAAGCCGCTAAGGTCAAAGCCCACAAGGCCCTCCAGGAAATCGAGGCGTTGAAGAAGATAGCGGCGGGTAAGGCATTTTTCATGCAAAGCAAGCATGTGAATGTGAATTACCTATTACTTACCCGAATTCGGAGCTCTCCAGGAGCGTTCGCAGATCTGCCCCACAGCGTGTCCGATGCTGCCGCATTCTACCGGGCCGAGGAGGGGAGCTCGATGGAGGTCTTCTGGTCTCAGTATGCTGAGGCCGAACATCCGGTGCCCCTTAGCGACCAGCTGAAGCAGCTGGTCGAGCTCCACAAGGTGGCCGAACAGGCCATGAAGGGCCTCATAGTTCGGCTATGGCTCAAGGAGGCCATGCCTTGGAGCTACTTCGGCCTGGTGCGGTGGCTGGTGGATGCGTGTCCCTGGGTTGAAGTCGTCAAGCACTCTACCTGCATCGAAGGTGCCCGTCGGGCCCTTGCCCATGCAAAGGTGCACTGGGGCAGGATGGACGCTGAGAAGCTTGTGACGGACGCGCCACCGACGGACAAGGAGTATCGCACGCCCAAAATGTATTATAAGAGTGTCCTGAAGGGTGCCCGCATGATTGCGGGTGAGTGCTCCAAAGATGTAATATTTGAGTAGACTCGCATTTTGTTATCCTGTGCGCTGAAAACTTTGTTCATATGCGCTAAGCAACACTTGTTGATTTAAAATATTACCTTCTGTGCGGCCGTTTATGAAATCTGAGAGATGGCAAGTCGTCAGCTTCAGCCCCCATGCCACGAGTGCTGGGGTGTTCGGGATAAACTTGAGCGCTCTTGTTCCCATTTTTGGGTCCATCTAGGGAGGCGCTCAACACAACGAATGAGGCAACCGGACTTATAATGCTTGAACACTCTCACTTAGCCATAGAATTCTATAATTTTAAATTTCGGCGAAGCCCCTAGTGTTCGGAAGACCGAGTTCGGGGCGCTATCCACGCCTGGGCCGGACAAAGCCGGTTCCTCGCTCTAAGCGGCATAAGTCTTTAGGGACTCAAAAAAACCTCTCGAACAGCGACCAGCTCTCGCCTTATCATGACGGTCAGTTTTAGCTTTCTCCACTGACGCGCTCGCCCAGCTCAACTGGGGCGCAATCGCAGTGGTTCTCCCAGTGCTACCTTAGCCGGTACAACGGAACGTAAGGTACCAAAACATGGGAGCCGGGCAAACCCAACTATTGACCCAAGACATGATTCGAAGCCGATGCATATAATGCTATAAGTTTGGGGTGCCGCACTTGGGAAAGTGTTTGGACTTATCACACCATAATGTGGGGAACTTAAGCCCCTGGTGTATTTAGCCGTACCAAAGTGTACGGATGCAACATGTCATAAATGATCATATGTATATGAAAGAAATGCAATTATAAGCAAAAAGCGATGCATTGTTTATTCAAGAAATACTGCCATGAATGCAGAACGATACAAATAGTGCGGTAAGCAAGGGATTGGACTATTAAACATGTCCCCCTCCCGGGGTAGGCTGCGGAATGGTGTATAAAACAGATTTAATGCTCGTAATGGAGACCACCTGGATACTCGTCGTAGCCTTTCTCCTTCCCTGGCTGTTGCATCGTGAGTTCGGCGGGTCTACTGCCGGGTAGGGCCTCTGGTGAACGGAGTCCTGTGGGTAAGAAAAAAGAAAAAGGAAATAGAATGACACACTTGGGAGCCCCCGGTGTGGTTGAGCCGCACTCTGGGCCTGTTGTGGTCGTGCCCCTCCCCCTATGCCCATGGTATCTCCAGGGCGTAATGATGTACGCGAAGGACCAGTCTTGCAATTTTGCAAGGGCTGGGGTTGGGGCCGCATTGCTATGCGTGCTCGGAATGTGCCAGGTGGTCTTGTTGTAGGTTACTCCGGGCGCGTTTGGCCGTGTCCGATCGCTTAACGGCCGGACTCGAAAATTGCCTTAAGAGGTTGCTCTGTACTTCTGCCGCGAGAGCCGCTGTGTGTTCCTCCGTTCGGAGGGAGCGTTCAGTGTTTCCGTTGACCGTGATGACTCCTCGAGGGCCTGGCATTTCGAGCTTGAGATATGCGTAGTGCGGCACCGCGTTGAACTTTGCAAACGCGGTTCGTCCAAGCAGAGCATGATAGCCGCTGCGGAACGGAACTATGTCGAAGATTAACTCCTCGCTTCGGAAGTTATCCGGGGATCCGAAGACCACGTCCAGTGTGACTGAGCCTATACAATTGGCCTCTACACCTGGTATGATGCCTTTGAAGGTCGTCTTTGTGGGTTTAATCCTTGAGGGGTCTATGCCCATCTTGCGCACTGTATCCTGATAAAGCAGGTTCAGGCTGCTGCCGCCGTCCATCAGGACTCTGGTGAGGTGAAATCCATCGACGATTGGGTCTAAAACCAATGCGGCGAATCCTCCATGGCGGATACTGGTGGGGTGGTCCCTTCGATCAAAAGTGATCGGGCAGGAGGACCATGGGTTGAACTTCGGGGCGACTGGCTCCATCGCATATACGTCCCTGAGTGCACGCTTCCGCTCCCTTTTGGGTATGTGGGTTGCGTACATCATGTTCACCGTCCGCACTTGTGGGGGGAAACCTTTCTGTCCTCTATTGTTCGGCGGTCAGGTCTCTTCCTCGTCATCGCTATGCAGCCCCTTGTCATTGTTTTCGGCAATTAACTTGCTTGCCTGCTTGAATACCCAACAATCCCTGTTGGTGTGATTAGCTGGCTTTTCGGGGGTGCCGTGTATCTGGCACGAGCGGTCGAGTATTCGGTCCAAATTGGACGGACCCGGAGTAGTTCTTTTGAATGGCTTTTTCTGCTGACCGGATTTGGAGCCTCTGAATCCGGCGTTGACTGCCGTATCCTCAGTGTTATCGCCGTTAACACGGCGTTTGTTTTTGTTGCGACGCGACCTGCCATTGCGGTCCTTGTTATCCGGACTGCCAGAATTTTTGCTGAGGTTGTTACTGCGGGCTAGCCAGCTGTCCTCTCCCGCGCAGAAGCGGGTCATGAGTGATGTGAGGGCTGCCATGGATTTTGGCTTTTCCTGTCCTAGGTGCCGGGCAAGCCACTCGTCGCGGATGTTATGTTTGAAGGCTGCGAGGGCCTCTGCATCCGGACAGTCGACGATTTGATTTTTCTTTGTTAAGAACCGTGTCCAGAATTGTCTGGCCGATTCGTCTGGCTGCTTAATTGTGTGGCTTAGGTCATCGGCGTCTGGTGGTCGCACATATGTGCCCAGGAAGTTGTCAAGGAATGCGGCTTCCAGGTCCTCCCAACAGCCAATTGATTCTGCTGGCAAGCTGTTAAGACAATGTTGAGCTGGTCCTTTAAGCTTGAGTGGGAGGTATTTGATGGCGTGAAGATCATCGCCGCGGGCCATGTGGATATGAAGGAGATAGTCTTCGATCCAAACCGCAGGGTTTGTTGTGCCATCGTAGGATTCAATATTCATGGGTTTAAATCCTTCGGGGATTTGATGATCCATTACTTCATCTGTGAAGCATAGTGGGTGTGCGGCGCCTCTATATTGGGCTATATCACGACGTAGCTCGAGCGAGCTTTGTCTACTGTGTTCGGCCCGGCCGGAGTTGCTGTATCCAGTGCGACGGTCGTCGTCGCGCATTATGGGGCGCCCACGCGATCTTTAGATCGATCTTGATTGTCTTGCCTTATCCTCCAATATGTCTCGCAAGTCCGGCGCATTCCCCCGTGGCTTCATACTTTTCGAGCGGTGCCGGGGTACGGTTCTGGTGGAGGGCCTAGAGGCCTCTCTGTCGCGGCCATGAGGTGGTCGGTCAGCCGTATTGTGCGCTGGTGATGCAGGTTTGTATGCCTCCTCCTCTAATCGGGGGAGCAACTTGCATTTGGGGTAGCTTTTGGAGGGGCGTTCGAGTTCATGCTCTTCAGCCGCAAGGACTTCAGTCCATCTATCGGCTAGCAGATCTTGATCAGCTTTAAGCTATTGCTGCTTTTTCTTGAGGCTGTTCGCCGTGGCCATAAGCCTGCGTTTAAAACGCTCTTGTTCTACGGGATCCTCAGGCACGACGAATTCGTCGTCGTCGAGGCTTGTATCGTCTCCGGAGGGAGGCGTGTAATTATTATCCTCTACCTCATCGTCTGCCGCTCTCTCATGAGGGCTGGCTTCTCCGTCCTCCTGTGCTGAATCTTGCTGGAGGGGGTTGTCTCCGGCACTCTCTGGAGTGTTATTATCTCCGGTGCCGGAATCTCCATTCCTGCTGTGGCGGGATTTAGAGCGGCGCCGCTGACGCCGGCGCTTGGGCTGTTTCTTGGAGGGGTCTTCCTCCGCTGTTCCTTCGCTGTTCCCATCCTTTGGGATATCCACCATGTATATGTCATATGACGAGGTGGCTTTCCAGTGCCCAGTAGGCGCTGGTTCTTGGTCGTCTCCTGCATCGTCGTCCATATCGTCGATGTCTTCGGAGTCAAAGTCTAGCATGTCGGTTAGATCGTCGACAGTGGCTACTAAGTGGGTCGTGGGTGGGGTTTGAATTTCTTCATCGTCCGCATCCCAACCGTCCTGACCGCAGTCCGGCCAGGGCTCTCCTGATAGCGAGAGATACTTTAGCGAATTCAGGATGTCGCCAAAAGGTGAGGGTTGAAAGATGTCCGCAGCGGTGAACTCCATGATCGGCGCCCAATCGGATTCGATTGGAGGGGGCGCGGGAGGTTCGGAGTCCGGCGAGGAGTCCGGCACCTCGGAGTCACGAGCCTCACAAGGGACAAGGTCGGTATTCGGCTCCATCGCCGTAGATGTAGCAGCCCCCGAGGCGGTGTCTAGCCACCCGTCCTCGATCTGCGCAGCCGGCTCCGAATTGAGGATCAGAGCGGACTCGTGTGCGGCCTCCAGGGCACTGTCCGGCAGCAGAGCTAAGTCATGTCCATCGTGACAGTGCGGTGCGCTCGGCTGTGGCTCGAATCCATCGAAGATCAAGTCTCCGCGGATGTCAGTCGTGAAGTTCAGACTTCCAAATCTGACCTGATGGCCAGGGGCGTAGCTTTCAATCTGCTCCAGATGGCCAAGCGAATTGGCCCGCAGTGCAAAGCCGCCGAATACGAAGATCTGTCCGGGGAGAAAAGTCTCACCCTGGACCGCGTTGTTGATTATCGAAGGAGCCATCCAGCCTATCGGTGACGTCACAGAGGAACTCTCAATGAAAGCACCAATGTCGGTGTCAAAACCAGTGGATCTCGGGTAGGGGGTCCCGAACTGTGCGTCTAGGTGGATGGTAACAGGAGACAAGGGACACGATGTTTTTACCCAAGTTCGGGACCTCTCGATGGAGGTAAAACCCTACTCCTGCTTGATTGATATTGATGATATGGGTAGTACAAGAGTGGATCTACCACGAGATCAAGGAGGCTAAACCCTAAAAGCTAGCCTATTGTATGATTGTTGTTCGTCCTATGGACTAAAACCCTCCGGTTTATATAGACACCGGAGAGGGCTAGGGTTACACAGAATCGGTTACAATGGTAGGAGATCTACATATCCGTATTGCCAAGCTTGCCTTCCACGCCAAGGAAAGTCCCATCCGGACACGGGACGAAGTCTTCAATCTTGTATCTTCATAGTCTTGGAGTCCGGCTGATAATGATAGTTCGGCTATCCGGACACCCCTAGTCCAGGACTCCCTCAGGGGCTCTCTCCGCCTCTCTCTCGGTGGCACCGGAGTGCCACCGAGGCTAGGATCGTGACGGTGATCTACATCAACAATCTTGCTACCGTAAACACCAACTCTCTCCCCCCTATGCAATGGTGTAACATCCCTTCTCCCCGCAGTAATATCTACTTAAACATGGTGCTCAACTTCATATATTATTTCCCAATGATCTATGGTTATCCTATGATGTTTGAGTAGATCAGTTTTGTCCTATGGGTTAATCGTGATCTTGGTTGGTATGATTGTATATTTTATATATGGTGCCGTCCTACAGTGCCCTCCATCTCAGGCAAACGTGAGGGGGACCCACTGTAGGGTGTTGCAATATGTTCATGGTTTGCTTATTGTCAGTGTTGCGGGGGTGACAGCAGCCTAAACGCGGATAAGCGGGTTATGGCGTATGGGAGTAAAGAGGACTTGATACTTAATGCTATGGTTGGGTTTCACGACCTTAATGATCTTTAGTAGTTGCGGATGCTTGCTAGGGGTCCAATCACAAGTGCATATGACCCAAGTAGAGAAAGTATGTTAGCTCATGCCTCTCCCTCGTATAAAATTGTAGGAATGATTACCGGTACTTGTTATCGATTGCCTAGGGACAAATGACTTTCTTGATGACAAAAGCTTTCCACCCTTACTACCTAGAATTTTATTCGTAGTTTTATTCTCGCAAAGTACTCATAGTTTTATCCTTGCAAAATAGTTTCATACTTGTTCTAGGTAAAGCAAACATCAAGTGTGTGTAAAGTTGTATC
Organism: Triticum timopheevii; assembly: GCA_963921465.1. Classification (NCBI taxonomy): domain Eukaryota; kingdom Viridiplantae; phylum Streptophyta; class Magnoliopsida; order Poales; family Poaceae; genus Triticum; species Triticum timopheevii. The sequence continues at coordinate 429,092,361 of OY997268.1, read as the reverse complement.
GGTGGTCGATAGAACTTGAGGGAATATTTGTTCTGCCTTTAGCTCCTCGTTGGGTTCGACGCTCTTATTTGTTGAAGAAGGCTACAAATGATCCCCTATACTTGTGGGTCATCAAGACCTTTTTCTGGCATCATTGCCAGGGAGCACTAGCGTGGGGTGAATATTCTCATGTGTGCTTGTTTGCTTTATCACTAGGTAGTTTTTATTTCCTGTTCTAAGTTGTTCTCTATCTTTAGTTATGGATATGGAACACGAAACACCAAAAAAATTAGTGGTACTTGCTACACATGGGGATGGTAACATCCTAAAACCCTCGATGCTCGTTATGGGAAAAATATTATGCACTACTTTGATAATCATGAGAAAACCCCATTTAACTATATAATGGGAGTAACATTGGATCAACATGAATACTTTAGGGATTATCGCTTGACACAAAAAGGGAAAATTTTATGGGATCAAATTTATATGTTGCATTGGTATGCTTGAGATATGATTTTACTTGTTACTCTAGGATGAACACTACACATCTTCCCTTTTAATGCAAATTTAATGATAATGAAACCTTAGCTTCTTATGCCAATGGTAGATATGATTATTATGATGTGGAACGAATAGAAGAATTTGTTGCTTTTAAGGGTACTTATGAAATTGAATCTTTGTTTGAAAAGTATCAAGATTTTGATGATTCGGTTTATAGACCTGAAATTTTTTCCATCCCTAAATACTGCTATAATAATTACAAATACAATTCCGATATTGATGCATTTATTGAGAGAGTCTCCGCTGTCCAAGAAGAGACTAATATTTTGCAGGAGTCTATGGAAGAAGGAATTGATGAAACTGTGAGCTCATTGGATGAAAAATATGATGAGGAGAGCAAAGAACAAAAGAAGGAACAGTGGATTAGCTACCCGTGCCCACCTTCTAATGAGAGTAACTCTCCAACTCATACATTGTTTAATGTCCCTTCATTCTTACTGAAGGATGAATGCTGTGATAATTTCTATGATCCCGTTGATTCGTTTGAAATATCCCTTTTTGATGATGCTTGCTATGCTTGTAGCAAAGATGCCAATATGAATGATGCTTATGGAGATGAACTTTCTATAGTTCCTTATGTTAAGAATGAAATTGTTGCTATTGCACCCACACACGATAGTCCTATTATCTTTTTGAATTCTCCAAACTACACTATATCGGAGAAGTTTGTTCTTATTAAGGATTATATTGATGGGTTACCTTTTACCATTGCACATGATGATTTTGATCAATATAATATGCATGTCCTTGCTGCTCCTACTTGCAATTATTATGAGAGAGGAACTACATCTCCGCCTCCCTATGTTTCCAACACGATAAAATTGCAAGAAACTACTTATGCTATGTATTGGCCTTTACTTGATGTGCATGAATTGTTCTTGTATGACATGACGATGCATACGAAGAGGGTTAGACTTCGTCATTGCATGATATATGTTGCTTTGTGCTCACTACTAAATGTCAAATCATTGTTAATTAAAACTGGCTTCGATATACCTTGGGATCCGGGTGGATCCATCACTTGAGCACTTTTTTGCCTAGCTTAATGGCTTTAAAGAAAGCGCTGCCAGGGAGACAACCCGGAAGTTTTAGAGATTCATTTATTTCTGTTGAGTGCTTTTATAAAGTTTAAAACATAAAAAGTATAGAGGGGAACTTAAAACTTTTCACAAAAGAGAAGCAATTGAAAGGTGATGCATTGTGGAAGTGAGGGTCGACCGTGAACACTTGTGTTCATCCTCATGGAAACAATGTAGAATTTTTCATGAAGATTATCACAAAAATAATTATCCCCTTGTACAATTCCATTGTAATACAAAAATAATGTGCCAAGATTTTCCTTTAGGATGAGTAGATTGCTTGTTGGTATGTGCAGTGCAAAAACAGAAACTTTGGTTGTAGCGCGCGATTTTACATTATTTACTGGAACGTCAAACATTTCTGAAATTTTTTGAAAAGTCTTGATATACAATTTTTTTATTTTTTCATAATTGTTTCAAAAATTTTGGAGTACCAGAAGTATGGTAGATGTTCAGATTACTACAGACTGTCCTGTTTAAGACAGATTCTGTTTTTGATGCATTGTTTTGCTTGTTTTGATGAAACTATCGATTTTTGTCGGTGGTATGAGCCATGGAAAAGTGATATTACAGTATCTACAATGCAAAACAAAATATTAATTGGTTTGTAATAGTACTTAGAGTAGTGATTTTCTTTATTATACTAACGGATCTTACCGAGCTTTCTGTTGAGTTTTGTGTGGATGAAGTGATCAAAGATCGAGGAGGTCTCGATATGAGGAGAAGGAGGAGAAGCAAGAGCTCAAGCTTGGGGATGCCCAAGGCACCCCAAGTAAATATTCAAGGAGACTCAAGCGTCTAAGCTTGGGGATGCCCCGGAAGGCATCCCATCTTTCTTCAACAAGTATCGGTATGTTTTCGTTTTCGTTTCGTTCATGTGATATGTGCAAATCTTGGAGCGTCTTTTGCATTTAGCTTTCATTTTTATTTTATGCACCATGATGGTATGAGATAGTCCATGGTTGATTTATAGAATACTCATTGCACTTCACTTATATCTTTTGAGTATGGCTTTATGGAATGCTTCATGTGCTTCACTAATATCATTTGAAGTTTGGATTGCCTGTTTCTCTTCACATAGAAAACTGATGTTTGTAGAATGCTCTTTTGCTTCACTTATATTTGTTAGAGCATGGTCTTTTGTAGAAAGAATTAAACTCTCATTCTTCACTTATATCTATTTAGAGAGTCAACGGGAATTGGTCAATTGCATGGTTAGTCATAAAATCCTACATAAAACTTGTGGATCACTGAATATGATATGTTTGATTCCTTGCAATGGTTTTGCGATATAGAGATGATAATATGTGGGAGTTACTAGTAAATGGTTGTGGTTAGTAGGAATATTGGTGTTAAGGTTTGTGATTCCCGAAGCATGCACGTATAGTCTCTCGTTATGCTATGAAAGTTGGAGCATGATTTATTATTGATTGTCTTCCTTATGAGTGACGGTCGGGGACGAGCGATGGTATTTTCCTACCAATCTATCCCCCTAGGGGCATGTGTAGTAGTACTTTGCTTCGAGGGATAATAAACTTTTGCAATAAGTATATGAGTTCTTTATGATTAATGTGAGTCCGTGGATCATACGCGCTCTTACCTTTCCACAATTTGCTAGCCTCTATGGCACCGTGCATTGCCCTTTCTCACCTTGAGACGTGGTGCAAACTTCGCCGGTGCATCCAAACCCTGTGATATGATACGCTCTATCACACATAGGCCTTATTATATCTTCCTCAAAACAGCCACCATACCTACCTATTATGGCTTTTCCATGGCCATTCTGAGATATATTGCCATGCAACTTCCACCGCTTCCGTTTCGATGACTTGAGCATTCATTGTCATATTGCTTTGCATGATCATATGGCTGACATAGTAGTTGTGGCTCAGCCACCATGCATCATTTTTTATACATGTTATGCTAGATCATTACACATCCTGGTACACTGCCATAGGCATTCATATAGAGTCATATTTTGTTATAGGTACCGAGTTGTAATTTTTGTTCCTTTTGAGTTATAAGTAAATAGAAGTGTGATGATCATCATTTTTAGAGCAGTGCCCCAGTGAGGAAAGGATGATGGAGACTATGATTCCCCGACAAGTCGGGATGAGACTCCGGACAATGAGAGAAAAAAAAGAGAAAAAGAAAAAAAGAAAAGAAAAAAGAGAAAGAAAAGAAAAAGAAAAAAATAAACAAAGAGAGAACGGGCATTGTTAGTATCCTTTACCACACTTGTGCTTCAAAGTAGCATTGTGATCTTGGTTGGTATGATTGTATATTTATTTATGGTGCTATCCTACGGTGCCCTCCATCTCGCGCAAACGTGAGGGGGGCCCGTTGTAGGGTGTTGCAATATGTTCATGGTTTGCTTAATTTCAGTGTTGCGGGGGTGACAGCAACCTTAACGCGGATAAGCGGGTTATGGCGTATGGGAGTAAAGAGGACTTGATACTTAATGCTATGGTTGGGTTTCATGACCTTAATGATCTTTAGTAGCTGCGGATGCTTGCTAGGGGTCCAATGATAAGTGCATATGATCCAACTAGAGAAAGTATGTTAGCTCATGCCTCTCCCTCATATAAAATTGCAGGAATGATTACCGATACTTGTTATCAATTGCCTAGGGAAAATGACTTTCTTGTTGACAAAAGCTTTCCACCCTTAATACCTTGCATTTTATTCGTAGTTTTATTCTCACAAAGTACTCATAGTTTTATCCTTGCAAAATAGTTTCATACTTGTTCTAGGTAAAGCAAACGTCAAGTGTGCGTAGAGTTGTATCGGTGGTCGATAGAACTTGAGGGAATATTTGTTCTGCCTTTAGCTCCTCGTTGGGTTTGACACTCTTATTTATCGAAGAGGGCTACAAACGATCCCCTATACTTGTGGGTTATCAAGACTTTAAACACGATTCATATTAGAGTTGCATGTGCGATACGTGACACATAGTTGATCCATACACGACAATCAGGTTTGTAATCAGAAATATGTGCAAAGACCAATAATAACATAGATGATTGCTGCTAATAAGTCATGTGTGTCATAGGCAAATGCTTGCTGGTATACAATTGTCAGTGATTGATGAAATCATCACCGACGGGTCCCTAGTTTACTCCGTGTGCGATGTGATTTGCTCTATGTACAGAAGAACAACATATATAACCAAAATAAACATCCAATTACATAAGTGACTATCAAAACATTCGCACACACCTAAATAAACAATTACATGCATTCTAAACTAGGAGAAACAATCATCTAATCATCTACTTCATGTGACGCTGCTGCCACTGCTCTGTGGCTCGATCCCTCGTCTGGGGCCGGACGAAGGCACTTCCTCATGTCAACGATCCTCATGTACATCTTGTAGCTTGTGTATGTGTCCTTGGCCGCACACTTGACATGTTCTTCATCCAGTCTTTGCTCTCAGACACTATGCCAGGCGATCTTGTCATTCTTGATCTCATCCTTCATTTTCATGTAGTAGGGGTCGATGATGGCCGAGGCGAGGTCAACCAGGGAGTCCTGGTTGTTCTTCGTGCTGCCCCAGACTGTGTAGTGGTCACGGATGTCGACAAGATTCCGGCAGGCCAAGCCCGAAATCTTGAGTGCTTTAGATCATTGTTGGTGTCCACTGTAGCAAAACTGTAGTCGAGGCTATTGATAAACCTGGCAAAATGCTTGCAAGGCCTTGTGGCCAGGTGGTAGTTGCAGACGAGGAGGTCACAGCGCACGCACAACTAGGCGATGGCAACCTTCTGATCATACCCGACATGGATGCCGGTGAACTCAAGGTCAAAGCCGACCACTTGGTACTTGTCATCAGCAAGCAATTGCTCCATAGTGTGGATGGAGCTCTCCACCGAGTCCGGCTCGTTTGTGTACACCACTGAGAGGTCCTTCCCCCTCACGTGGGTGTTCACTACGTGAGGTATGGTGAACTGCCGCCCGTTGTCGTCGTCGGCCGTTGGGAGCCCATTGGAGCTGCTGGATATCCTCTTTGAATGTGTCGTCATGGGTGTGCTTATTGTGTCATGGGGCGTGAGAGATTAAGGTAAATGGATGCAGGAATAAATGGAGGTCGGGCGGCCTGGATTCTTGGCACGTCCGCACGGCAGTTTTTGTAGCGAGTAACTGCATCGTGGCACCCCGCCCAGCGTAGCCGCATGCATAATGGCAGCACATACGTATGTGATTGTGCACCGACCCCAAATGCTGGCAGCGCGCGAAGGGACGCGAACAGAGTACGCGGAGTGACACGAGTAGAGCGCGTGTTGGCCGCCTTAACCGCGAGCAACCACATGCATAAAGTAGTCAAACACGCAGGGAATGGTCATCTACAAGACGACCAACAGTTGCGAGCCAGCGGCATGATGTGAAACTACGTCGCATTCCACATCACACGGTGGGCAAACAATCATTCGCGATGCTGTGTAGAGAGAGGCCGTGTGCTAGGTAATTAAATCGCAAAAGTTTTTCTATTAACCATATGTGTACGTGTCATTTCATCCTCTTCTCGCACGTGTTGTCACCCCGCTCCCTTAGAAGGCTTCGAGCGCAAGGTTGAGCACTACACATGCATTCTTTTAGCCAAACGTTGGCTCGAAGAGGCACGAATGAATCGTGGTGTCGGTGTATAAAACATGGGTATTTTATACCCTGACTTATGCGCAGATGGTGGCAGCTTCCCTACCGGCCAAGGCTTGCCGGAAACTACTAGAAACTAAGATTCAAGGCCTAGTTGCAAAAGACTGCTGGAGAAGACCAAGACAAAGCACCAAGGTCACACCAAAGACTACCCTTGCCGGCAAGGTCGAGCCGGCAAGGTGAAGCCCGGCAAGCTCTGTGGCCGGCAAGCTCTCGCTAAGCTGACAGCGCTCTGCCTCACCGAGCGGCTAGTAGCTAATCGGTGAGGTGTTGAGCCCGCGGGCAGTTAGGTGAGGGTTGTCAGGCACGTGTCAGCATGCTGATAATTACCTTTAATGACACCCGTCCAGAAGGTGTGCCAGCTAAATAGGAGGTAGCTGGGCGAGCGTTGCAGAAGCCTTGCCGGGATTCCTCCTCCACCTGACACCTAACTGAGAATTTATTGCTTTTGTCCTAGACTGGCAGAGTTAGGTATGATAGCACTGTTTGTTGTCTAATAAATATATAATTACTATTCTGCCAATGTGGTAACCCCTTGAGCTATAAAAGGAGGACCAGGGCAACCTTTACAGAGGATCGCACGATCAATGACCGAACCCTTGCACAACTTGCATGCGTAGCTGCTCTCTCCTTGCACCTTGCCGGGGAAAAGCGCTCCTTGTACTTGTGTTCGTCCACACCCAATATACAAAGCAGGAGTAGGGTTTTACACCTCACGGTGGCCAGAACCTAGGTAGAAATCCTTGCGTCTTCTGTTGATTCTACTAGTTGTGCATGCGCATTCCCTTAGCTGAACCACAAAGGGGCTAGATGTCCCCATAGATGGTCGTACCCCGACATCATTGGCGTGCTAGGTAGGAGGGATCGCTTGTGTGAACCTGAATCAGCAGATTGCACATTGATTTTTTCAACTTCATCACTTTCCTCATCATCGATGGCCCCTAAGAAGAAGGGCAACACGATGACAAAACTATCCACTTCCAAGGTTCCCTCGCACGTGTCTCCGAGTAACACGGGCGGTGCAAACACTGCGAATGGCACGACCAATGCAAGCGGCGTGATGACCCACAAGTATAGACGATCAATCATAGTCCTTTCGATGAGTAAGAGTGTCAAACCCAATGAGGAGCAGAAGGAAATGACAAGTGCTTTTCAGCAAGGTATTCTCTGCAAGCACTGAAATTATAAGTAGCGAGTAGTTTGATAGCAAGATAATTTGTAACGAGCAGGTAACGATAGTAGTAACAAAAGTGCAACAAGGTAGCCCAATCCTTTTGAGGCAAAGGACAGGCCAAAATGGTCTCTTATGATAAGCAAAGTGTTCTTGAGGGTACACGGGAATTTCATCTAGTCACTTTCATCATGTTGGTTTGATTTGTGTTCACTACTTTGATAATTTGATATGTGGGTGGACCGGTGCTTAGGTGATGTTCTTACTTGAACAAACCTCCTACTTATGATTAACCCCCTCGCAAGCATCTGCAACTACGAGAAAAGTATTAAGAATAAATTCTAACCATAGCATTAAACTTTTGGATCCAATCGGTCCCTTACGGAATAGCGCATAAACTAGGGTTTAAGCTTCTGTCACTCTCGCAACCCATCATATAATAACTACTCCACAATGCATTCCCTTAGGCCCAAATATGGTGAAGTGTCATGTAGTTGACGTTCACATGACACCACTAAGGGAATCACAACATACATACTATCGAAATATCGAACACATATCAAGCTCACATGATTACTTGCAACCAGATTTCTCCCGTGACCTCAAGAACAAAAGTAACTACTCACAAATGATAATCATGCTCAAGATCAAAGGGGTATTAAATAGCATAATGGATCTGAACATATAATCTTCCACCAAATAAACCATATAGTAATCAACTACAAGATGTAATCAACACTACTAGTCACCCACAAGTACCAATCTGAGGTTCCAGTACAAAGATTGAACACAAGAGATGAACTAGGTTTTGAGAGGAGATGGTGTTGTTGAAGATGTTGATGAAGATTGCCCTCCCCAAGATGGGAGAGTTGTTGGTGATGATGATGACGATGATTTCCCTCTCCGGGAGGGAAGTTCCCCCGACGGAATCACTCAGCCGGAGGGCAAATATGCTCCTGCCCAAGTTCCGCCTCGAAACGGTGGCGCTTCGTCCCGAAAGTCCTCCCCTTCTTTTTTCTAGGTCAAAATGACCTATATACCAGAAGAGGGGCACCGGAGGTGGGCTGGGCTGAGCACAACCCACCAGGGCGCGCCTGGGGGGCCTGGCGCGCCTTGGTGTCTTGTGCTCACCAGGTGCCCCCCCTCCGGTAGTTATTTGCTCCAGTATTTCTTATTTATTCCATAAAAATTCCTTGTGAAGTTTCAGCTCATTTGGAGTTGTGCAGAATAGGTGGCCTGACGTAGCTTTTTCAGGTCCAGATTTCCAGCTGCCAGAATTCTCCCTCTTTGTGTGAACCTTGCATATTATGAGAGAAAAGGCATTAGAATTACTCCAAAAAGCATTATTATGCATAAAAACATTATAAATAACAGTAGGTAAACATGATGCAAAATGGACGTATCAACTCCCCCAAGCTTAGACCTCGTTTTCCCTCAAGCGAAAACCGAAATCGAAAAACATGTCCACATGCTTAGAGAGAGAGAGGTGTCAATAAAAATAAAATACGGACATAGAAGCATCATGTAAATTATTATAACAGCAACAAACTTAAACATGAAACTTTTATCATATAAGTTTTATCATAGACTTCTCATGAATAAGTAACAATTCATCACAACATCGAAGTATAAAGCATAAACTCTATTGGAAACCAATAAACTATGTTCTCGGTCAACTTTGCAACTACAATTCATCACCTTTTTAGGAAGGGTCACGTATCGGAGCCTTTTTGGCAAGTCCACATACTCAACCATCAGATAGTATTCTATGATTGCTAACACTCACCGCATACACATGAGCAAAACGTTTCAACCGAACACATAGAAAGATAGGGGCTTATAGTTTTGCCTCCCAACAGACTCACCTCAAGGGTGATGTTAACAATAATAACTCAGGCTATCCATATACAACTGGATATATGTGCCTAGATCTTTCTCACCACATGATGCTTGCCAAAAGAGAAAAATAAAAAGGAATAGAGTGAAAAACTTTGACTCTTGCGTAAAAGTAAATACATAAAAGTAAATGATAGGCCCTTCGCAGAGAGAAGCAGAGGTTGCCATGCGCTTTTTGTTTGAATGCTCAATTCCTTAGTGCAAAAGAACGTCACATTATATTGCCCCTTGTGATAGCAACCTTTATTGTGCAGTCTGTCGCTTTTATTCTTTTCCATCACAAGTTCTTACAATGCTCAATTTTTCTCTTACACTAATTGATCTAACACTTTTAGAAGCAATTTTTATTGCCTTATTGCACCGATGACAACTTACTTGAAGGATCTTACTCAATCCTTAGGTAGGTATGGTGGACTCTCAAAAATAAGATTTGGGTTTAAGGGTTTTTGGATGCACAAGTAGTATCTCTACTTCGTGCGGAATTTTTGGCTAGCAAATATGGGGGGCAAGCACCACATGTTGAAGGATCTATGACAATATAACTTCTATTTCGAATATGAACAAACATAAATCATTACGTTGTCTTCGTTGTCCAATGTCAACAATTTTGGCATATAATATTTTATGGGGGCTCACAATCATAAAAGATTTCTAAGATAGTGTATCCGCATGTGAATCTTCTCTTCCCTTATTAATTCTTTCATGAATTGCATCATTGACCAATGCCATGTTTGTCAATCTCCAATGAAATTTTCTACTTGTACTTTTCCTTATGTGATGTCATTACTTACCATAGGATTGGCATATGATATTTTTCATTTATTTCCTTTCTTTTTATTGAACATGAAAGTAAAGAAAACAAAACTCAAACTAAACTTTATTATATATCTCGCACACGATTACAAAGATAGATCACTAAGCAAACTCTCGAAAAGAAAGGATCGAACTAAACTTTTATTCAGCTAAAGTAAAAGATAACTATGGATCGAACTAAGATAAATAAAGGCAAAAGATAGTGGAGGTGATACGATACCGGGACACCTCCCCCAAGCTTGGCGCAAGCCAAGGGGAGTGCCAATACCCGATACTCAATTTTCTTTTGGTGATGAAGAAGGAGGTGGTGGTGATGATGTAGCAATCTTGTCTTTCTTCCTTAGCTTACGCTTGAGGATGGAATTCTCCTCCTTCAATTCATCGGTCTCCTGCTCAAGCTCCAATACCTTTTTGCATAAATGTTACTTGTTTTCCCGCAAAAGACGAAAGGGGATGAACTGGATCTTAGGCTTCTTTGCTCTGTTAAGGAGACTTGACTTCTTAAATTCAACGTGCATGTCCCCAGGTTGGGGCAATGGGGCTAAATCCTCATATGACCTTGTATCCTCCCCCCTTTTAGGATCATAGTCTTCTTCTTCCTCCGAAATCCAGCTATAGTGCTCCACATCCCCATAAACCTTAGGGTTTGCGATATAATCAACAACATAGCTCTCACCCTCCGAGTCTTGGGATGACATATTTTCAGATCTGTCAGGAAAATAAGAAGAAAAGAAAAACAAAAGATTTCTCCGTGATACGGAGTTTAATAGGTTCGGGGGGTATATAAAGATTTTTTTTATCTTGGGAAACAAGCAAACGGAAGAAAAATGGAGTTCGTAAGGTACCCGAGGTGGGCATAACCCACCTGGGCGCGCTTGACTTGCCAGGTGTGCCCTGGTGTCTTGTGCCCACCAAGGGTGCCTTCTTGGGCGTTTCTTATTTTCCTAATTTTTGTTTTATTCCAAAATTGACGGAAAATATTTTTGTGGAATCTTCGGAGTCTGTTTACTTACCGTATCACGTACCTCCTCTTTTTCACGATTCTGGAGTGTTCCGGAAGGTTTCCTTTATGTGTTCTTGCGGTGTCATAGTTTGGATAATATTGCTTTCAACATTAATGGGCGTACCTAAGATATAATGTTTTATTCGTTGCCCATTAACAACCTTCGGGTTAGTACCTTCGGCATTATTTATTTTGATGGCTCCAGATCGATAAACCTCCTCAATAACATAGGGTCCTTCCCATTTAGAGAGGAGTTTTCCTACAAAGAATCTGAAACGAGAATTGTACAAAAGAACATATTCTCCAACTTTGAACTCACGCTTTTGGATTCTTTAATCATGCCATCTTTTAACTTTTTCTTTAAATAACTTGGCATTTTCATAAGCTTGGGTTCTCCATTCATCTAATGAGCTAATAGCTAATATCAAATAACCTCTTCTCACCAGCAAGTTTGAAATCATAGTTGAGTTCTTTAATTGCCCAGTAAGCTTTATGTTCTAACTCAAGAGGCAAATGACAAGCTTTTCCATAAACCATTTTATAAGGAGACATACCCATAGGATTTTTATAAGCTGTTCTATAAGCCCAACGTGCATCATCTAATTTCTTAGACCAATTCTTTCGCGACCTATTGACAGTCTTTTGTAAAATCAATTTTATTTCCCTATTGGTAAGTTCAACTTGACCACTAGACTGAGGATGATAGGGTGATGCAATTCTATGGTTAACATCATACTTAGCAAGCATTTTATGGAAAGCACCATGAATAAAGTGTGAATCACCATCAGTCATTAAATATCTAGGGACTCCAAACCTTGGGGAAATAACTTCTTTAAGCATTTTAATAGAGGTGTTGTGATCAGCACTACTAGCTGGAATAGCTTCTACCCACTTAGTAACATAATCAACAACAACCAAAATATGAGTATACCCGTTAGAAGAAGGAAAAGGTCCCATGTAATCAAATCCCCAAACATCAAATGGTTCAATAGCAAGTGAATAATTCATAGGCATTTCTTGATGCTTGCCGATATTACCCATTCATTGACATTCATCACAAGATAAGACGAACTTATGAGCATCCTTGAAGAGAGTAGGCCAATAAAACCCAGATTGCAATACCTTGTGAGCAGTTCTGTCTCCCGCATGATGTCCTCCATAAGCTTCATAGTGAAATTTCCGTAGGATTTGTTCCTGTTCATGCTCAGGTACATAACGTCTAATAATACCATCTACTCCTTTATCAAGATGAGGGTCATCCCAAAAGTAATGTCTTAAATCATAGAATATTTTTTTCTTTTGTTGGTATGTGAAACTAGGTGGTATGTATTTAGCAACAATATAATTAGCATAGTCAGCATACCAAGGAGTGTTATGAGAGACATTTATTGCAGCTAACTGCTCATCAGGAAAACTATCATTAATAGGCTGTGGGTCATCAAGAATATTTTCAAGCCTAGACAAGTTATCAGCCATGGGGTTCTCAGCTCCTTTTCTATCAGTGATATGCAAATCAATTTCTTGTAGCAAAAAAACCCACCTAATAAGTCTAGGTTTAGCATCTTTCTTTTCCATAAGATACTTTATTACAGCATGATCAGTATGAACAATTACCTTTGAGTCTACAAAACAAACACCACTGCTAGAAATTCTTTTTTAATAGTAGCATAATTTCGTTGAGCACTGTCCAGAGTTTTACCAGCATAATGGATAACATTTAATTCTTGTCAACTATTTGTCCTAGAACAGCACCAACAGCATAATCACTAGCATCACACATAATTTCAAAAGGCAAGTTCCAGTCAGGTGGTTGATCAATAGGTGTAGAAATTAAGGCTTTCTTGACTGTTTCGAAGGCTTCTAAACAATTATCATAAAAAAACAAAAGGAATATCCTTTTGCAAAATATTTGTAAGAGGCCTAGAAATTTAGAGAAGTCTTTGATAAATCTCCTATAGAAACCATCATGACCAAGGAAACTACGAATACCTTTGATATCTTTAGGACATGGCATTTTCTCAATTGCATCAACCTTAGCTTTTTCCACCTCAATACCTCTTTCAGAAATTTTATGGCCCAAAACAATACCTTCGTTAACCATAAAGTGGCACTTCTCCCAATTCAAGACAAGATTTATTTGCTCACATCTCCGTAAAACTCGATCAAGATTGCTTAAACAATCATCAAAAGACTTCCCATATACAGAAAAGTCATCCATGAAAACCTCAACAGTCTTTTCACAAAAATCAGAGAATATAGCAGTCATACATCTTTGAAAGGTAGCAGGTGCATTACATAAACCAAAAGGCATACGTCTATAAGAATAAGTTCCAAAAGGGCAAGTAAAAGTGGTCTTTTCTTGATCAGGTTGAGAAACAGGTATTTGTGAAAAACTAGAATATCCATCAAGGAAGCAAAAAATGTGTGTGCTTAGATAAGCTTTCTAGCATTTGATCAATAAAAGGCAGAGGGTAATGATCTTTTCTAGTTGCTTTGTTTAATTTTCTAAAATCAATTACCATTCTATAGCCTGTAACAATTCTTTGTGGAATAAGTTCATTCTTATCATTAGGAACAACAGTTATACTGCCTTTCTTAGGGACACAATGGACAGGACTTGCCCATCTACTATCAGCTATGGGATAGATTATACCTGCTTCCATAAGTTTTAATATTTTCGTTCTTACCACTTCTTTCATCTTCGGATTTAACTTACATTGGTGATCAACAACGGGTTTAGCATCAGGTTCCATATTAATCTTGTGCTGACATAGAGTGGGACTAATGCCCCTAAGATCATCAAGAGTATATCCAATAGCAGCTAGGTGCTTCCTTAGAACTTTCAATAATCTTTCTTCTTCATGTTCTGAAAGGTTAGCACTAATAATAACAGGATATATCTTCTTCCCATCAAGATAAGCATATTTCAAAGTGTCGGGTAACTATTTTAATTCAAACACAGGATCACCTTTAGGTGGAGGAGGACCTCCTAGAGTTTCAATAGGCAAATTGTGTTTGAGTAGAGGACGTTGTTCAAAGAATTTTTTTTATCTATTTCATTTCTTTCATGCATATGCAAATCATTTTCATGGTCTAGCAGATATTGTTCTAGTGGATCAGTAGGAGGTACAGCAATACAAGCAAGACCAATAATTTCATCCTTACTAGGCAATTCTTCCTTATCATGCTTTCTACTAAACTAGGAAAATTAAACTCATGAGACTCATCACCAAAGCTAACACCAACAATTTGTTTCTCACAATATATTTTTAGCATTAACGGTTTTTAAGAAGGGTCTACCAAAGATAATGGGAAAAAAGTCATCTTGTGGGGAACCAAGAACAAGAAAATCAGTAGGGTATTTTATTTTCCCACACAAGACTTCAACATCTCTAACAATCCCAACAGGTGTAATGGTGTCTCTATTAGCAAGTTTAATAGTAACATCTATGTCTTCCATCTCAGTGGGTGCTATGTCATTCATAATTTCTTGATATAAAGTAAAAGGAATAGCACTCGCGCTAGCACCTATGTCACATAAGCCATGGTAGCAGTGATCTCCTATTTTAACTGAGACAACAGGCATGCCAACAACAGGTATATGTTCATCTTTTTTATCGGGTTTGGCAATTCTAGCAGCTTCATCATAGAAGTAAATAACATGCACATCCATATTTTCAACCAAGAGATCTTTAACCATGGCAACACTAGGTTCTACTTTGATTTGTTTAGCTAGTTTAGGTGTTCTAATATAACTTTTATTGACCACAGCTGAAACTTTAGCATGTTCCTTCATCCTAACAAGGAAAGGTGGTTTTTCAATATAAGCAGTAGGAACAACTAGATTAATATTATAAATAATAGTTTCTTCTTTAGCAACTACTAGTTCTTTAATCTAATCTTTAATTGGTGGGTGATATTTAAACCACTTCTCTTTTGGGAGATCAACATGAGTAGCAAAAGATTCACAAAAGAAAGCTACTATCTCAGAGTCAAGTCCATTAGTGCTAAACTTTTGAAAAGCATCGGTTTTCATAAAAGATTTAACACAATCATACTCAAGCTTAATACCCGACTCTTTACCTTCGTCGAGTTCCCAATCTTCAGAGTAGCGCTTAATTCTTTCAAAAAGATCCCACCGGAAGTCAATAGTCTTCTTCATAAAGGAACCAATACAAGAAGTACTGAGCATGGATCGATCATCATGAGAAAGCTGAGCATAATTCTAAATAATAATTTCTCTTGAGAGCTCATGGTTGGGGCATGAATATAACATTGACTTAAGCCTCCCCAAAGCTAGAGTGATACTTTCTCCTTCACGAGGCCAAAAACTATATATATAATTCCAATCACGATGAACTAGATGCATAGGATAATTTTTTTGGTGAAACTCCAATTTCAATCGATTCCAATTAAAAGATCCAATATCATCGCATAGCCTATACCATGCCAATGCTTTTCCCTTCAAAGATAAAGGGAAAACATTCTTCTTAGCTTCATCTCCGGGTAAACCTGCAAGCTTAAATAATCCACAAATTTCTTCCACATATATCAAGTGCATATCGGGATGTTCGGTTCCATCTCCTGCATAAGGATTAGCTAGCAGTTGTTCTGTCATACCCAAAGGAATTTCATATTCAATATTTTCAGTAGGTGTAGTGGGTTGAGGGGCAACTAATTGTGGTTCCGGTTGAGGTGAATATACCCCGAACAAACCCCTCAAAGGATTGTTCTCCATAGTAACAAGTGACAATAAATCTCAGCACGTAGTAATAATTTTTCCCTACCAATTTCCACTTACCAAGAGCGCTTCACTCCCCGGCAACGGCGCCAGAAAAGAGCCTTTATGACCCACAAGTATAGGCAATGAATCATAGTCCTTTCGATAAGTAAGAGTGTCGAACCCAATGAGGAGCAGAAGGAAATGACAAGTGGTTTTCAGCAAGGTATTCTCTGCAAGCACTGAATTATAAGTAGCGAGTAGTTTGATAGCAAGATAATTTGTAACAAGCAGGTAACGATAGTAGTAACAAAAGTGCAGCAAGGTAGCCCAATCCTTTTGAGGCAAAGGACGGGCCAAAACGGTCTCTTATGATAAGCAAAGCGTTCTTGAGGGTACACGGGAATTTCATCTAGTCACTTTCATCATGTTGGTTTGATTTGTGTTCACTACTTTGATAATTTGATATGTGGGTGGACTGGTGCTTAGGTGTTGTTCTTACTTGAACAAACCTCCTACTTATGATTAACCCCCTCGCAAGCATCTGCAAATACGAGAGAAGTATTAAGAATAAATTCTAACCATAGCATTAAACTTTTGGATCTAATTGGTCCCTTACGAAATAGCGCATAAACTAGGGTTTAAGCTTCTATCACTCCCATCATCTAATAACTACTCCACAATGCATTCTCTTAGGCCCAAATATGGTGAAGTGTCATGTAGTTGACATTCACATGACACCACTAAGGGAATCACAACATACATACTATCGAAATATCGAACACATATCAAGTTCACATGATTACTTGCAACCAGATTTCTCCCGTGATCTCAAGAACAAAAGTAACTACTCACAAATGATAATCATGCTCAAGATCAAAGGGGTATTAAATAGCATAATGGATCTGAACATATAATCTTCCACCAAATAAACTATATAGTGATCAACTACAAGATGTAATCAACACTACTAGTCACCCACAAGTACCAATCTAAGGTTCCGGTACAATGATTGAACACAAGAGATGAACTAGAGTTTGAGAGGAGATGGCGCTATTGGAGATGTTGATGAATATTGTCGTCCCCAAGATTGGAGAGTTGTTGGTGATGATGATGACGATGATTTCCCCCTCCGAAAGGGAAGTTCCCCCGGCGGAATCGCTCCGCTAGAGGGCAAAAGTGCTCCTGCCTAAGTTCCGCCTCGAGATGGCGGTGCTTCGTCCCTAAAGTCCTCCCCTTCTTTTTCTAGTTCAAAATGACTTATATACCAGAAGAGGGGCACCGGAGGTGGGCTGGGCTGAGCACAACCCACAAGGGCGCGCTTGGGGGGCCTGGCGCGCCCTGGTGTCTTGTGCTCACCAGGTGGCCCCCTCGGTTGTTATTTGCTCCAGTATTTCTTATTTATTCCATGAAAATTCCTCGTGAAGTTTCAGCTCATTTGGAGTTGTGCAGAATAGGTGGTCTGACGTAGCTTTTTCAGGTCCAGATTTCTAGCTGCCGGAATTCTCCCTCTTTGTGTGAACCTTGCATATAATGAGAGAAAAGGCATTATAATTACTCGAAAAAGCATTATTATGCATAAAAACATTATAAATAATAGTAGGTAAACATGATGCAAAATGGACGTATCACAGCGCGGTCACTGTGCCCACCATGGTCGGAGCAGGAGGCGGAGGCGCTGGAGGTGGTCTACTTCCTCGACCCTCTGACGAGCACAGCCACAACAGCCGGGCGGTGCGGACGCGCAACTCCCACCTCCTCGACGCACCTGCGAGCGCAGTCATCAGAGCGACACTGCCCGGTCCGGTGCGAGCCAAGATCCTCCTGTTGCAGCAACGTCGGCAACGGCTAGGGAAACAACATCAAGGCGTAGACCACGACCATCACAAGATGGGCGTGACGTGACTCCGAGTGGCGTTGTTGATCATACGCAGCAGCGTCCGCATGACAAGACACCTGTCGATCAAGTCCAAGATCCCCAGGCTCCACTTCTGCCAAGCCAGCCCGCTGCTGCACATGAGCTACGACGGCAAGATCGCAATGGTGCTCTAGCTGGCTCTGCCAGGATTCGAGCAACATCGCGTTCTTCGCTCCCGAACATGCCAGCGACGGCAGTGGAGGCAATGGCGCGACCCCAGATGATGTTGAACTTTCCTCCAACAGTAGATAAGATGGATGAGTGGAGAGCCACTATCTAAAGTTTGATTGGATTTGGAGAATCAACCAAGTCACAATGAGTGGAGCCCTCACAGCATCCGCAAACAGCACCTGTAGCTCAAACTGGTGGTTGTATCGTAGGTGCTGCACCAACAGTACAATCACCTCCACGGAAACAACCTCAACAGCAGCAACGTCAGCAACTGCGGCAAACCCAACGAACCGTGAACCCCGACGAGGTGTCGATGGCCTCCTAAGGTCCACGGGCACGACAAGATCAGCAGCAAGTGCTACAAGACAGGAAGGTAGAGGATACCTACACCACCATTGAGAGACGCCGGGAAGCGCGCCGTCAATTCGACGAGTGTAACGGTCCCGTCGTTGATGAGCTTGCGCCCATTGTTGGCAGGTATCTACCTTATGAGGTTGGATGCCCTACTTTCACTCATGAGTCGCGACAAGTCCGTTGGCTATCTGTCCGGGCGTTAAATCCAGAAGTACCAGAAAAGTACGACGACAAGCTGAACCCTGCAGAATTCTTGGGCATCTACACGATTGCGGTGCAAGAAGCCAGGGGAAGAGATGAAAAGATCCTCGCCAACTACTTCCCATTGGTACTCAAGCCCAATGTGAGGTCTTGGGTGATGAATACGCCAGAGAACTCCATCTCCTCATGGTCTGATCTCTACAACAGGTTTGTTGGCGCCTTCACCAAAGGACAAAAGGGCCCTGGACGGCCTAGCGACTTGCAAGTGATCCCACAGAGCGAGGGTGAAGATCTGTGCAGATATATACAGAGATTCAGCCGTGTGCACCACAACATACCAGATGTACACTCGGCGGCTGTGATTGTCGTGTTCCACACAAACGTGCACAATCGAAAGAAGCGGGAAAAGATGAACATCCGGTTGCCAAAGACCGTCAACGAGCTCTATATGTTGGCAGACAAATGTGCATGAGCTGAGGAGGGGAGAAGACTTCCCAAGGAAGATGTTGGCACTGAAGTTGATTCTAAGGATGACGACGCCGTCACCCTGAAAAAGAAAGGCAAAAAGCAATAGAAAGCTCAAGGGCAAGGCACTGAAGGCTGTGGAAGGCTCCGATAATCCTAATGCCGCCAAGAAATCTTAAACAGAGGGCTCCGGCAATGAAGCTGCTGCATGCGCTGGTTGCCAGGAAGCCGCGACAGGAGAGAACACCGGCAAGTCTGACAGGCCGTACTGCAAAATCCATCGCACCAAGGGCCATGATCTCCAAGAGTGCTAGCAGGTTGAGCAACTTGCTGAAAAACAAAAAGTTGAGTATGAGAAGCGTGACAAGGAGAAAGGCCAGGATGGTGCTAGTGGATCTGACAAGAAGGGCCGTGGCGGCCGAGGAGGGCGTCGCGGCAAGGCCAAACCATAGAAAGAGAAACCTGCTAGAGGCCGCGAGAAGAAAGAGGAAGATGATGGAAGTGAAGAAGAGGATGACGATGACGAATCCAACGACCATGAATTCAGAGGGCAACGAAAGACATGTGCATTAACGGGGGTGCATCTTTGCATTCCTCTCGCCGCCAACTCAAGCAGTGGGCGTGAGAAGTTAACGCGGCAAAACCAACAATAGACACCCAGAAACCACTCAAGTGGTCAGACACGCCTATCATTTTCTATGTCGAGGACCACCCTGATCGCATAAGTGCGGTCGGGTGTTTGCCATTGTTGGTCTCGCCAACAATTTGCAACCTCCAGGTCACGAAAATGCTAGTTTACGGTGGGGTCGGTCTGAACTTGATTTCTCTAGAAGTAATCAAGAGGTTGCAAATTCCCGACGAAGAGCTCGAGAAGACATGGACATTCCAAGGAATCAACCCCGGGAGAAGCCGGTGTTGTTTGGCGGGGAATTGAATTACAGGACAGAAAAGATTGTGTTTGATGTGGTGAAGATCCCCTTGCTGTTTAATTGAATTCTGGTCCGCCCAGCTTTGGCTAAATTTATGGCAGCATCCCACTATGCCTACAACACATTGAAGATGTTGGGGCCGATGGGTGTCATTTCCATCAACTCAGATAAGAAGGATGCATTCATGTGCGTCGACAAGCTATACAGGTATGCGGTTGCAGCAAAATCCACCAAGGCGTCGGCTCCCGCCAAGAAGAAGAAAAGCAAGAAGTCTGATAAGACCTCTGGTAAGAATTCCGGGAAGCGCACCTCTTCGGAGTGTTGCACGCCTATTGAAGACTTGCCGAGAGCTCTACCGGCAAGGAATCCAAAGCCACTACACCGGTAACGAAGAAGGTGCTGACGAGGAAGGATGGCACTAGCAGTACCTTCACCGTCAGTTCCACCCTTAATAGCAAATAGGAAAGCGCGCTCGTTACCTTCCTGTGGGCGAATGTCGATGTGTTTGCGTGGCAACCATCTGACATCCCCGGCGTTCCCAGGGAGGTAATTGAGCACCACCTTGTTGTCTGTCCCCACGCTCGACCCATCAAGCAAAAGGTCAGGAAGCAAGCTTTGGAGCGGCAACAGCTCATTGCCGAGGAAATCAAGAAACATGAAGTAGCAGGCTTAGTTAGAGGTGTACTACATACAACTTGGTTAGCAAACCTAGTTGTTGTGCGAAGGCAAATGGAAAGTGGAGACTTTGCATCAACTACACTGATCTCAATAAAGCATGCCCAAAGGACCCTTTCCCATTGCCGCGCATTGGTCAAATTATAGACTCTACTGCCGTCTGTGATTTGCTCTCGTTCCTTGATACATATTCTGAGTACCATCAGATATTCATGGCCAAGATGGACGAGGAGAAAACCACATTCATTACTTCATGTGGCACATACTTCTTTGTGTGTATGCCTTTCGGTTTAAAGAGTGCTAGTTCAACATTTGCGAGAACAGTCCAAATTGATTTTGAGCCCCAGCTGTATAGAAATGTGGAAGCATATATGGATGATATAGTGGTCAAAACCAAGGACAAATCAACCCTCGTTCAAGATCTACATGAAACATTTGCAAATTTGCGCAAGATCAATTTGAAGCTCAAGCCCGAGAAGTGTGTCTTTGGTGTTCCATCCGGCAAACTTCTCGGGTTCTTTGTATCTCAACGTGGAATCGAAACAAATCCCGACAAAATCAAAACAATAGAGCAGATTCAAGCACCAAAAAATGTCAAGGATGTGCGGTGTCTTGCCGAGTGTGTTGCTACCTTAAGTAGGTGATCCCTCTGACTCGCAACAAGAAAGAAATAGCGGCGCGTCTATGTCGCCCGCGAGCAAGCTACAAGGAGTCATTGTCGTCATCCCAGCAGAGATGTGGGTCTGACGTTCATGCTGACAACATTTGAATTTAGTTTATTCTTTTTTTATTTACATTTTAATGCACATATTTAAAAAAACTAAAATTTACTTAAGAATTGAAAGCCATTAATTTTAGAAAAGTTAAGATAGTATAAAAATAGTTAGTGCAATTTAAAAAATCTGTAAGCAGAATCTTTTAAAAATGTGTATACAATCTAAAACAAATGTTTGAGTCATTCAAAAAAATGTTTTGCACCATCGAAAAAGGCACCTGATATTTTAAACAAATATTCGTCATTTAAAAAAAAATGTTCATGGCATTTACAAAATGCTTATGCAATAATTTTTCCCATAGGTTTTAAAAAATGTTTATTTCAGTTTCAAAAAAATGTTTATTTCCAATAAATAAATGTACATGATTTTTAAAGAAATACATGTTTCCAGAAAGTGCCTGTGATTTTTTTATAAATGTTTATACAATGTAAAAAATATTGCATAGCTTAATTCTCTTTATTGTTGTTAAAAAAATGCACAACGTCTATTGGGAAAATGTTGTCCTGTATTCAAAATATGTATTTTAAAACAATACATCATGTATTTGAAAATGTCTAACGTGTGTCAAAAAAATGTTTTGCATGTTGTGCACTAAAAATGTACATTTGTACTGAGAAAAGGTAGACATGTGTTAGAAAACCCCTATAAAATCGACAAAGAAACGAAAAGAAAAGCAAAGAACACCAAAGAAATATAAGAATAACAAAGAAAAAAAGGAAAATCATTCAAAATACAAAAAACAAAGTATAACCATGAAGGAAAAATCCTAAGAAAAACCGATAAAAAACAAAAGAAAAGAAAACAGAAAACCCCCTGAAGAAAGCCGAATCAGAGCGAACCTAGGGTGACACGAGAGGCAGTGAGTGACCTGCGCCAATAGGAATCGGTATGAGCGAATCATAGCTCTTGTGGTTTATATCTCGCTTCATGGAAGACAGTAGATCGCATCGCTGCAGCGAAACAGGTAGTGGGCCGGCCTACGAACCATGTGGTAGTGCCGAGCTAACATCGGACATGTGTTATTTTCCCTTTCTTTATAGTTTTCAAATACGGAGTAGTAAATACATATATTATTAAAATCATTTTTTTAATTTTCTTAAAAGTGTTGCACATTTTTTCCGTAAATTTCAGAGTACAAAAAAGTTCGCTCAATATTTAGAAAAGAGGTAATATCATTTGGAGTCACTAAACTTACGTCTGGATGTGCAGTTTGGTGCTTGATCTTTTTAATTGCGGATTTTTGGTCATCAAACTTGTCATTTGGTGCAAATACGGTCACTCCATTCCATCGCGTGTGAGTATTCGCCCGCTGACGTGGCTGCACAGGTCCACTGTCAGCGACCTACGCCGTTTCGGGGCGACGCGCGTGGCTTTTTTGCATGGACCCCCTAGAATTAATTTTATTTGTGCTGACTGAACTAAAGATAACTGAACTTGCTGAACGCACTAATCTGATTGAATTTTCTGATGATAACTGAAGATAGCGATTATTGAACTTGCATTTGGTGCTCTGGAGCGTGGTCACTGGCGTGCTTATATACCTTGCGTCGTGGGTGCGAGACATGGCAATACAAAAGAGGTGGTGGAGAGAAATGAGCAGAATCCTCTCATTACCCAACTCTATACGGTGGCAAGTTATATTGGCAGGTCTTCTGTTCCATTCCCAGGCCACTGATTTTTGGCCTGACATATGCATACAGTGATTGTCGTGGTTCTAAGTCTGACAGTAGAGTGGGGGGTAGGTATGGAGAGGCAAGGTCTTAGCTATGGAGCAGTTGTACGCACAAGAGATGTACGAGTTCAGGTCCTTCTCGGAGGAAGTAATAGCCCTACGTCTCGGAGCCCGGAGGCGGTCGAGTGGATTATGTGTGTATGAATTACAGGGGTGCGAACCCTTCTGCCTGTGGAGGGGGGTGGCTTATATAGAGTGCGTCAGGACCCCTACCAGCCCACGTAATGAAGGGTTTAAGGTACATTAAGTCCGGGGCGTTACTGGTAACGCCCCACATAAAGTGTCTTAACTATCATAAAGTCTATTTAATTACAGGCCGTTGCAGTACAGAGTGCTTCTTGACCTTCTGGTGGTCGAGTGAATCTTCATGGTCGAGTCCTTCAAGTCAGTCGAGTGAGCTCCTCGTAGGTCGACTGGAAGGTGATCTCTTCTAAGGGTGTCCTTGAGCAGGGTACTTAGATCAGGTCTATGACCCTACCCTAGGTACATGACTCCATCATTAGCCCCCGAATGGATTGAGGCTTGAGTGAGGAAGGAGTTGATGTTGTTTCCGATTGGCTTTTGCATACTGGTCATGCGTTGTTTTGGACCAAGAATCTCTTTGTTGAAAGCGAGCAACTTTTCTTCAGTCGACTCGATCCATTCTTTTCTTTCGTCGAGTGATCTTTTGGACTTTGACAATTTCCATGCGACGGATCGCAGGAAATCCCGCGTCTGACAGACCGATCTGCTGTTCGCGGATTCTGCGGGATATGAAATTTGGGGAAGCGCGCGAAGCGGGGCTGACCGCGGCGCTCGGATGGGATAGGGCATAGACGCCTCGATTCTCGCGCCGCCCTTTTCGCCACGTATCGCGTCCGCGCGACTGTTTCGGGATGTGATTAGATCGACCGGGCCCACCTGTCATCCACTCGGAAGGGATCTTATAAATGCGCCCGGTGAGGGTTTTTGAACAGTACCTCTACATTCCCTCTCTGCTCTCCTCGTCTCCGCCCAACGCGCCCGCTCTCGCCTCTGCACAACCTCTCCTCGCGCGTCTCGCCGGCAGCCATGGTGAAGGAGAAGACGGCGGCGCTGGAACGCGCGAAGAAGGCGTCGGCGGCGGAGAAGGCGAAGGGGAGATCCACCAGCCGCGGCGGGTCTTCGTCCAGATCCTGTCTGCCGCACGGCTGGGTCCAGGGAGATTGGATCCGGTCGACCATCACGGAGAAAGATCTCCTCGACATGGCCAACGACGGTCTGATCCCCCACGGAGCTGCAAGGCTTCCGGGGAAAGAATGGCAGCCCCAGCCGGAAGAGGGTGAGTGCGTGCTTCTGGCCACCCACGTCGACCGCGGATTTTCTTTGCCACCGAGTGTTTTCTTCCGTGGTTTTTTGAACTTCTTTGGAGCGCAACTCCACCACTTCACCCCGAATTCTATCGCCTATCTTGCCGCGTTTGTGTCCATGTGTGAGAATTTTCTAGGCTGTCGACCGCACTGGGGCTTGTTCAAGCACATATTCATGTGTCGCTCTCAGACCGTGAAGAAGGCAAGCCCAGGCGACGAAAAGACCCAAGTTGTCCAGATGTGTGGTGGTCTGGGGATCCAGATGAGGAACAAGAGCACCTTCCTAGCCATGTCATTTCCCGAGTCAGTCAGAGGCTGGCAGTCGACCTGGTTCTACTGCCAGAATGAGCCGACGCCGGGGCAGTCGAGTGGACTCCCTCAGTTTATCATGGACCGAGTGAACAAACCTTCTTCACTGAAGGTGATTCCGGAGGAGAAAACCGACGTGAAGATGTTGATGGAGCGTGTAGTTTAGCTGGTTCGAGATGGAGTAACTGGTATGGATCTCTTGGAAGTTTTCCTTAGGCGGCGTATCCAGCCTCTTCAGTTCCGGAGCCATTGCATGTGGTTGTACTGCGGGACTGAAGATGAGACTCGGATTCACCCAGAAGCAGTCGACGATGCCACGTTGGAAAGGTGGATGGCTGCGGTCACTGGGAACAAGGACAACCCCCGTGGAGCCAGAAGGATTCCTCCACTCGACCATAACAGCGTTCCAGACAAGGTACGTTCGCTCTACCTTCCATTGTATTCTTGTCATATTTATTTCTGTTTTCTCCGCAAATTGGTTGATTGATCTTTGTCTTGATGTCTATCAGGCCCTCACCGAGCTGTACTCGATGCCCAATGGAGCACAGGCTCCGACTGAAGAGGGAGAAGTGAGCGGGGGCGAGAGCCAGGAGGAGTGGGACTCGGATGCCGCTGAGGATGACGATGATGATGACGATGATGAGGAGGACGAAGAAGAGGAGGAGGAGGAGGTCGCACCACCACGCTCGGAGAGGCGGTCGAAACTTGCCCATGACCCTGCGACTGAACGTGGCAAGGGGGTTGCGACTGTCGCGCAGTCGACCAAACGCCCTCGGACCACTTCTCCGGCGCCGACTGAAAAGGCGCCGAAGCAATCCAAGGTGGCTCCGTCAAAGTCGACCAAGCTCCTACCAAAGATGAAGGTGTCCATCCCCACCATATCAGGGTAAACATGCTGCTTAAGTCTTCTTGTTTCGTGCAAGCTTTATCTCTGGTTGACACTTGAGTTAACCGACTGATTCTTCGGAACTGCAGTGCTGCTACTTCTGAGACCTCAGGCAAGGCTGACGACCATGAGATGGAGGACGCAACAACCTCAAACCCTGGTACTATACTCTTAATTCCGTTTTTAGTCGATTGACTCATGATATCTAACTCTGATTCTTTTCTGTAGCTCCATCCAATGTCGTTATCACTCTTCCTGATGATGATGACGATGAAGAACCACTGAAGCACAGGAGGAGCAGGAAAGCGTCTGCCGGCAGGGTGGCCCAGGATGTGACGGCGCCCGAGACTCTGGTCGCGGAGGAGGAGAACACCACTCGACACACCGTGTCTTTCGCGGTGCCGTTGACGAGTGCTCTCCCCGTTTCGTCGAGTGCCGCACAGCCTTCCCTCTTCACGACGCACCACGTCCCAGAGGACCAAGCTAGTGCCGCAAAGGAGGCGATACGCCAGGCGGGGATCATGATGGAGCAGGTGAAGGCCATCCGGGATGCGAGCCAGGCAGCTTACGACGCCAGTTCTGCTCTTCAAAGCAATGTACAGGTCAGTCGGATTGCCTGTTCTGTTAGGATATGCTATCAAAAAGCTTTTCTTTCCGGAATCCATAGCGATCACCCACTGGATGTGTCGATTGAAACTCCGTGTTAGCGGGGGCACGCTGAGTGCACCCGCTGGGTGTAGTCCCCAAGGCTAAGGTCGACTGCTGGCAGTCGGCCTTAGGCTTTATAAGTT
This sequence comes from Triticum timopheevii, assembly GCA_963921465.1. Lineage (NCBI taxonomy): Eukaryota > Viridiplantae > Streptophyta > Magnoliopsida > Poales > Poaceae > Triticum > Triticum timopheevii. The sequence goes on along the minus strand of OY997268.1, from coordinate 429,065,948 downwards.
CAGCCTTTCCGTCATTCGACTGAGGCAAATAGATTTCCCAAACCGGTGGGGGCACGCTGAGTGCACCCACTGGGTGTAGTCCCCGAGACTGTGGTCGACTGCTTGCGGTCGACTACAGTCTAAAGAACACGTCTTTTTTTTGGGAGTCGACTGGTCGACTCTGTCTTTAATAGAACTAGTGGGGGCACGCTGAGTGCACCCACTGGATGTAGTCCCCGAGACTACGGTTGAATGTTTGTATTCGGCTGTAGTCTTAGAAACGCATGATTTTCTATTATCCACTCGGAAGTGAATTACCCTTGATATTTTGTCGATTGGTTCTTCGCAGAAATCCTGTGACCTTGCGGCTCGTTATACCGAGCTGGAGCACAAGCACATTCAGCTCGAGCTGGATCTGAAGCTGGTTCAGGAGAATCTGACGAAGGCGAAGGAGGAGACTAAAGGTATGTTCGGTGAGACCTCGACGACTCCTTTTTCCCTTCATTTGTTTCAAAATCTGACCTTGCTGTAACTTGCAGGCAAGGTGAAGGAGGCCCAGAAGAAAAAAGACCTTGAGCTAGCTGAGAAGACCAAGCTTGCTGACGAGAAGTTAGCTTCAGTCACCAAGCTCGAAGAAGAAAATACTAATCTGAAAGCTGCTCTTGGGATTGCCAACAAGGAAGTCAGTCAACTGAAAACTGACAAAGCTGCCTTGACCGACAAGGTCAGTCAGTTGACTGGAAAGAAAAATGATCTGGAGGCCTTCCTGAGTGGACTTGCCAAGAAGCTGTTCCTTATGCTCGAAGGTAATCCTTTACGCTCAACAATCATTTTCAACAGTGATCTTTAGATTCGACCATTGCCTTGACTCGGTGATTGCCCTTGCAGAATTCTGCCAAAACTTTGAAGAGGAAACTAGTCGACTGGAGCCGAACTTGGACCCCGTCAACTCTCCAGTGACCGATGAAGCAGCCATGAATGTGTTCCGCCTTGAGTCCCGCGTTGCCGCTGTTGTCGACTATCTTGCAAGGCTGAAGGTCTCCACTTCTCGCATCGACACCACGCTCTGGCCTAGGGAGACACTCCAGAATGACCTCGAGTCGCTGATGGCTCGACTAAACACAGTTCCTAGTCGAGTGCAAGAGTGGAAAAAGTCCTCTGCAAGGTGTGGTGCAGATGTTGCTCTGTGTCTGGCCCGAGTCCACTGCAAAGATGCGCGAGAAGATAAGTTGGCGGCTCTTCGGGTGGCCAACACCAGAAGCACGACTTCAGGTCCTTCATGGAAACCTTCATCGCTGCCGCCACTCGGATTGCTGACGGGATTGACCTTGATGAGTTTGTTGCGCCTTCCAGCCCTCCACAGGAGGGGTAAAAAACTTCTTTGAGCTTGACCCTTTAAATTTGCCTCGGTATGCCGAGTGATTTTGTAACCGATAAACCTTAACAGGCTTAGCGCCTGGGCACTTTCGGTTCCTTTAGGTATCGATCTGAACTTGGATTTGATGTTTGAATATGATTGCGTTTGGCTCGAAATGTCTTTTGCAGGTTCAAAGCAAGACGCTCACTGCAGTCGACTTGTTCCTTAATTCCCTTAGGCGAGCGCTGGGCTGCGGCTAAGCTCCCGAGTGAGAGGTTTGCCCTTCACTCGGCAGGATTTCTGTAAATTAGGCGAGCACTGGGCTGCAGCTAAGCCTCCGAGTGAGAGGTTTGCTCTTCACTCGGTAGGATTTTTATATCTTAGGCGAGCACTGGGCTGCAGCTAAGCCCCCGAGTGAGAGGTTTGCTCTTCACTCGGTAGGATTTTTATATCTTAGGCGAGCACTGGGCTGCAGCTAAGCCCCCGAGTGAGAGGTTTGCTCTTCACTCGGTAGGATTTTTATATCTTAGGCGAGCACTGGGCTGCAGCTAAGCCCCCGAGTGAGAGGTTTGCTCTTCACTCGGTAGGATTTTTATATCTTAGGCGAGCACTGGGCTGCAGCTAAGCCCCCGAGTGAGAGGTTTGCTCCTCACTCGGTAGGATTTTCATGTTGTACTTATGACGAAGCTCAGAGGAGAGGGTCGTAGTCGACCTGCACCTCGTCCTCCTTACGACCGCACGTTGTACTTATGGCGTAGCTCAGAGGAGAGGGTCGCAGTCGACTTGCACCTCGTCCTCCTTGCAAGCGCACATTGTACTTATGGCGTAGCTCAGAGGAGAGGGTGGCAGTCGACCTGCACCTCGTCCTCCTTGCGAGCGCACATTGTACTTATGGCGTAGCTCAGAGGAGAGGGTCACAGTCGACCTGCACCTCGTCCTCCTTGCGAGCTTACGTTGTATTTGTGGCATAGCTCAGAGGAGAGGGTCGCAGTCGACCTGCACCTCGTCCTCCTTGCGAGCGCACATTGTGCTTAGGCGAGTGTTTAAACTGCAGCTAAGCCCCCCGAGTGGGAGTCTGGCTCGCCACTCGGTAGGATTTTTATAACTTAGGCGAGTACTTGGACTGCAGCTAAGCCCCCCGAGTGGAAGTCTGGCTTACCACTCGGTAGGATTTTTATAACTTAGGCGAGTACTTGGACTGCAGCTAAGCCCCCGAGTGGGAGTCTGGCTCACCACTCAGTAGGATTTTATTTAAACTTAGGCGAAACGGATTCGCAGCTAAGCCTCCGAGTGGGAGTCTGGCTCACCACTCGGTAAGGATTTTTTTTACAAAATTAGGCGAAACGGATTCGCGGCTAAGTCACCCACTGAGGGGAAAATTTTATTGGACAAATAAAAAGTGACAAAAATTATGGAGAAATTATGACACTATTATTTTGTAATCCATGAACTACAGAAGTACTTTATTACAACTCATCCGAGTGATAAACTTAAGTGTAAAGTGGGCGAAGTAGTTCCGCGTTCCAAGCTCGGGGCTCGTCGCTATTATGTTCGACGTTGTAAAGACGGTACGCCCCGTTGTGGAGAACTTTGGTGACGATGAAGGGTCCTTCCCAAGAAGGAGCAAGCTTGTGTTGTTTCTGCTGATCCACTCGGAGAACTAAATCCCCTTCCTGGAAGGCTCGACCCCTCACATTTCTGGCGTGGAAACGACGCAAGTCTTGTTGGTAGATGGTCGATCGGATCAGAGCCATCTCCCTTTCTTCCTCTAAAAGGTCGACTGCGTCATGCCGCGCTTGTTCAGCTTCTGCTTCGTTGTAGAGTTCAACTCGAGGAGCATTGTGGAGAAGATCACTCGGCAAGACTGCTTCAGCTCCGTAGACCAAGAAGAATGGAGTTCTTCCAGTCGACCGATTAGGTGTGGTCCGTAGTCCCCAAAGCACCGAAGGAAGTTCGTCGACCCACGCTCCAGCCGCATGCTTGAGATCACGCATCAGTCGGGGTTTCAATCCTTTGAGGATCAGGCCATTGGCTCGCTCTGCTTGTCCATTCGACTGCGGATGGGCGACTGAAGCGTAGTCGACTCGTGTGCCTTGAGAGTTGCAGAAATCCCTGAATTCCTCCGAGTCAAAGTTCGACCCATTATCCGTAATGATGCTGTGCGGGACACCATATCTGAATATCAGTTCCCTGATGAAGCTAACAGCAGTACCGGCGTCAAGGTTCTTGATTGGCTTAGCCTCAATCCACTTGGTGAACTTGTCGACTGCCACCAGTACATGCATGAAGCCACTTCGACCTGTTCTCAAGGGACCGACCATGTCCAACCCCCATGCTGCGAAAGGCCGGACGAGTGGAATGGTCTTCAGAGCTGACGCAGGCTTGTGTGACATATTTGAGTAGAACTGACATCCTTCGCACTTGTCCACTATTTCCTTTGCCATCTCATTCGCCTTTGGCCAGTAAAATCCGGCTCGGTATGCTTTGGCCACGATGGTCCGAGAGGACGCATGATGACCACAGGTCCCCGAGTGGATATCATTGAGAATGATTCGACCTTCTTCTGGCGTTATGCACTTTTGACCAACTCCAGTCGCGCTCTCTCTATACAGCTGTCCTTTGATAACGGTAAAGGCCTTGGATCGACGGACGATCTGTCGAGCCTCTTCCTCATCCTCTGGGAGCTCTTTTCTCAGGATATAGGCGATATATGGAATTGTCCAGTCAGGTGTGACTACCAATCCATAACCAAGTCGACCACTGCTGGGACTTCTGCCTCAGTCGGATCCGTGGCACTCTTGGGTTGCGGGGTTTCTTCAGTGAAAGGGTCTTCCTTAACTGACGGAGTATGAATGTGCTCCAAGAACACACCACTCGGAATGACTTCTCTCTTGGAACCTATCTTTGCTAGATCATCAACTGCTTGATTTTTTAGTCGGGGTATATGATGGAGCTCTAACCCCTCAAACTTCTTTTCCAGCTTCCTCACTGCATTGCAGTATCCAGTCATGGCTGGGCTTCTTACGTCCCACTCCTTCATCACTTGGTTGACCACTAGATCTGAGTCACCATAAACCATAAGGCGATGGACGCCGAGTGAAATGGCCATGCGCAACCCATACAGAAGGGCCTCGTACTCTGCCTCGTTGTTGGAGGAATCAAAGTGAATCTGGAGCACATATCTGAGCTTATCTCCTCTGGGGGAAACCAAGACCACCCCAGCACCGGAACCATTCAGCATCTTAGAGCCATCAAAAAACATGGTCCAGTGCTCCGAGTGAACTTCAGTCGGCTGCTGTTGTTCAATCCACTCGGCGAGGAAATCCGCTATTGCCTGGGACTTAATGGCTTTCTTTGCCTCAAACTTGATATCAAGGGGAAGAAGTTCAATCGCCCATTTCGCCACTCGACCAGTTGCATCTCTGTTGTGCAGAATCTCTGAAAGTGGAGCGTCGCTGACGACTGTGATGGAATGATCAGAGAAATAGTGAGCAACCTTCTTCGTGGTCATGTATATCCCATACACAAGCTTCTGATAATGAGGGTACCTCTGCTTGGATGGAGTTAAAACTTCAGACAGATAGTATACTGGGCGTTGAACTTTGAAGGCTTTCCCTTCTTCTTCCCACTCGACCGTAAGTACTGTACTGACGACTTGTCTTGTGGCTGCGATATAAAGCAACAGAGGCTCCTTGTTGATTGGAGCAGCAAGCACCGGCTGGGTGGAAAGCAGAGCTTTTATCTCGGCAAACGCTGCATCAGCTTCTGGAGTCCACTCGAACTTGTCTGCCTTCTTCATCAGTCGGTAAAGAGGCAATGCCTTTTCACCGAGTCGTGAGATGAATCGACTTAATGCGGCCAAGCATCCAGTAAGCTTCTGGACATCGTGCACTCGCACAGGGCGTTTCATTCAGAGAATAGTGCCGATCTTCTCTGGATTAGCGTCGATCCCTCGCTCGGAAACGAGAAAACCGAGTAACTTGCCACCAGGAACTCCGAATGTGCACTTTGATGGATTGAGCTTGATATCATACCTTCTGAGGTTGGCAAATGTTTCGGCGAGGTCAGCGAGCAGGTCGGAACCTTTTCGTGACTTGACCACAATATCATCCATATACGCTTCCACATTCCGACTGATTTGAGTGAGTAAACACTTCTGAATCATTCGCATAAATGTGGCTCCGGCATTCTTGAGGCCGAATGGCATGGTGATATAGCAGAAGCACCCGAATGGAGTGATGAAAGCTGTTTTTATCTCATCGGGCCCGTACAGACGGATCTGGTGATACCCGGAATAGGCGTCTAGAAAAGACAATCTCTCGCATCCCGCGGTCGAGTCAACAATTTGATCTATGCGAGGGAGAGGAAAATGATCTTTTGGGCAGGCCCGATTGATGTGCTTGAAATCAATGCACATTCGGAGCGATTTGTCCTTCTTAGGAACCATGACGACATTAGCGAGCCACTCGGAGTGGTATATCTCTCGGATAAATCCTGCCGCCAACAGCCGAGCCACTTCCTCACCAATAGCTTTTCTCTTCTGGACGGCGGACCGCCGAAGATGCTCTTTGACTGGTTTTGCTGATGAGTCGACTCTAAGGCGATGCTCAGCCAGTCCCCTGGGAACACCTGGCATGTCAGCTGGCTTCCATGCAAAAATGTCCCAGTTCTCACGGAGGAACTGGATGAGCGCTTCTTCCTATTTCGGGTCGAGTGTTGTGGAGATGTGGGTCGGGGCTGCATTGGAGTCGGTCGGGTGAATGTGAACAGGCTTCATCTCACCGGACGACTGAAATGCAGATTCTGTGGCGGGTTTCTTGGATCGCAGCAAATCACTCGGATCTGCGTTTTGCTTGTATTCTTCAAACTCGACCGCTGTCACCTGGGAATCGGCAATCTTTGAGCCCTTCTGAAAGCACTCTTCTGCCTTTTTCCGATCACCGGTGACAGTGATCACTCCTTTGGGACCTGGCATCTTCAGTTTGAGGTACACGTAACATGGTCGAGCCATGAACCGTGCGTAAGCTGGTCTTCCCAAAATGGCGTGGTACGCGCTCTGAAAATCCACGACCTCAAACGTCAACTTTTCCTTGCGAAAATGTTTTGAATCACCAAACACCACGTCCAGAGCTATTTGGCCGAGTGACTCGGCTTTCTTTCCTGGTATAACTCCATGAAAGCTCATGTTACTGGTGCTCAGTCGGGACATCGGAATGCCCATTCCTTTCAGTGTGTCTGCATACAACAAGTTCAGCCCACTACCACCGTCCATCAGCACTTTTGTCAGTCGAGTGCCTTCGACAACTGGATCGACCACCAAAGCTTGCCTCCCAGGGGTGGCAATATGAGTCGGGTGATCAGATTGGTCGAATGTGATGGGTGTTTGGGACCATCTCAGATAACTTGGTTTTGCTGAGGCAACCATGTTCACCTCACGATTAATGACCTTCAGTCGGCTCTTGCTTTCCACATCTGCGAAGATCATCAGAGTGGAGTTGACATGCGGATATCCTTCCTCACTGTCCTCCTTGTCTTCGGCCTTGTCCTACTCCTTTTCCTTGTCCTTAGACTGTTTTCCTTGAAACTGCTGGATCAGGAGTCGACATTGGCGAGTGGTATGCTTTGGGTAAATGATATTGCCCTCTTCATCTTTCTTCGTGTAGATGTGACACGACATATCCATCATGTCATTCCCTTCTTTATCCTTCACCTTCTTAGGGTTCCAGGATCCTTTTGGTTTCCCTTTGAACTTTCCCTGAGTCACGGCCAGAGCCTCTCCAGGAGCTGCTGGTTCAGCCTTCCGCTTCTGTTTTCGACTGGTGTTTCCCTTCTCCAGCTGACTAGGCTTGTACTTGCCGCTTCGGAGTCGGTCTTCTTCTTCGCCGTTGGCGTACTTGGTAGCAATCTCCATCATCCGACTCAAGGTCATGTCTCCGGTTCGACCAAATTTCAAACTCAATTCCCTGTTCTTGACACCATCCTTGAAGGCGCAGACTGCCTGATGATCAGACACGTTCTCCACGGTATGATGCAAAGTGATCCATCTCTGAATATACTCTCTGAGAGTCTTATTCGTCTTCTGCACACAAACTTGCAGCTCCGTCAATCCAGCTGGTCGCTTGCAAGTTCCTTCAAACGTTCTGACGAACACTCGGGACAGATCTTCCCAAGTGTAAATGCTGCTAGGAGGTAACTGATTCAACCTCGCTCTGGCAGAACCTTCCAACATGAGGGGCAAATGCTTCATGGACACCTCGTCATTCCCACCACCAATCTGAACCTCCACTCGGTAGTCCTCAAGCCAAGTTTCAGGCTTAGACTCACCAGTGAACTTGCTGACTCCTGTTGCCAACCTGAAATTGGGGGGGATCACTGCGGCTCTGATAGCCCTGCTGAAACATTCTGGACCAGAAACATGCACTCGACTGCTTGTGGGCGCATCTCTGTCGGGCCCACCCCGATGGGCTCTGTTCCGGTCGACCAAGCCTTGCACGATAATGGATCGCGCGTCGAAGTCTGGTTCCCTGGGGTCGACTGGAGCTCTTCGCCCCATACTGAGCTGACGCCTGTCATCTTGCTGCCGAGGAGCGTAAGACCCACCCCTCGGAGGGGAAGTGGGCACTCGAAGCCTGTCATCTCGGTCGTGTCGGTCTCCGTACTGGTCTCGCCGATTCTCGCGTCCTTCACGCCGCGGAGGCGATCTGGGACTGTGAGCCGACTGAACCGTATTCGCAGCGACGGATCGACTGTGAATTCTGTTGTGCGACTGCGACACGGCTGAATTCTGGTCCCCTGTTGCCCGGAGCAAATCCCTGATCTGCATCAAGCCTCTGCCAGCTTCTGACTGAGAGGGCTGGATGGACTCTGCTATACGGGTCGCAGCTGCTAAATTCTGGATTGGGGTTCGATATACCTGAGTCGGCGGGAAGAATTGACGTCGATTGGCGTCGGGAACTCGTTGCCGCGCGCGCTCGTCGAGTGCTCGCTGAAGATTCTCCAGACGAGCGCGTTCGGCCAAATTGGCCAAACGTGCCTCCTCCAAGGCGCGAGCCTCGGGGGTTTCTCCTGCGATGGGAGTATGCAGGGCATCCATGTTCCTGCAGCGAAGTTCCTCTCTTTGCAGAGAGTCGAGTGGCTCGGGCTGGTACTCTTCGTGGTATCGTGCGGGGTCGTCTCTGCCGCCTGCCCCGCCCTCATGGGCGAAGCCAGGGGGACTGCGAGGTCCGTTGACCATCAGGATTTCCGCCGCCGGATCACTGCTATCACATTCGGATGCAGTCTCTACGGAGCCAGTCGACAGATCGAACAGGCCGTAGAGAGATTCGTCGGGCTCGATTGTCGCAACTTGGATGGTGGCCGTCCGGCGAGCCACCGCGTGTCTCACCCACCGCTGAAGCCTCGACCGACCAGAACGCTTGCGCTGGCGGGAGACCGGGAGGGTGGTCGATAGGGGAGTCGACCGATACGGGGTCGACGGTTGTCGCAGCAGAATGCCGCGGATACATGCGCGAAAATGCGTCGCACCGCGGACGGGGGCGCATCAACGTCGAGTGGAGCCTCCTGGAGCCAAGCGGAGTCGTCGGCGATGAAGGTGAGAGCGCCAAGACGGATCTCGTGACCATCGACCAAAACTCCAGCAGCCACCATGATGAAAGTACTCGGAAGAATTGCAACTTCTCCACAAAATCGCTAAAACACCGGCCCCACGGTGGGCGCCAACTGTCGTGGTTCTAAGTCTGACAGTAGAGTGGGGGGTAGGTATGGAGAGGCAAGGTCTTAGCTATGGAGCAGTTGTACGCACAAGAGATGTACGAGTTCAGGCCCTTCTCGGAGGAAGTAATAGCCCTACGTCTCGGAGCCCGGAGGCGGTCGAGTGGATTATGTGTATATGAGTTACAGGGGTGCGAACCCTTCTGCCTGTGGAGGGGGGGTGGCTTATATAGAGTGCGCCAGGACCCCTGCCAGCCCACGTAATGAAGGGTTTAAGGTACATTAAGTCCGGGGCGTTACTGGTAACGCCCCACATAAAGTGTCTTAACTATCATAAAGTCTACTTAATTACAGGCCGTTGCAGTACAGAGTGCTTCTTGACCTTCTGGTGGTCGAGTGAATCTTCATGGTCGAGTCCTTCAAGTCAGTCGAGTGAGCTCCTCGTAGGTCGACTGGAAGGTGATCTCTTCTAAGGGTGTCCTTGAGCAGGGTACTTAGATCAGGTCTATGACCCTACCCTAGGTACATGACTCCATCAGTGACCACCATCATTAACAACACAAATGCATTTAGTAAATATATACCGAATATTACAACGAAAATGCAGTACAGCTTGGTACTGAATTTAACCATGAAATTGTCACAAAAAATTCTATTGCACACAGCTCTGTACTGAATTATCCATGAACTTTTTGCGCACAGTGACCATCATCATGAAGCAGACATACGCATGCTACTAAATAACAACATATATCATTTGCAACAAGGAAATCATCCATAATTAACAGGGAGAGATATAGCCAAAACAAGTTCATTTGCCTTCCAAACCTAAACAGAACAAGGTCTTCTTTTTCGTTTTTACCCCAGCAAAAGGAGCGGTTCATTCATGAACTATGCTGAAGAAAAGTTCATTCATAAAGCAGATAAAACTAATTCGCGCGGGGGGGGGGGGGGGGGGGGGTCAGTGGACCCGTGCAGCCACATCAGCGGGCGGATACTCGCACGCATTCGAATGGAGTGACCGTATTTGCACCAAATGACAAGTTTGATGACCGAAAACCCGTATTTTGAAAGATTTGGCATCAAACTGCACATTCGATGCAAGTTTAGTGACTCCCAGTGATATTACCTCTTTAGAAAATGTTTCTGTTATTCAAAAAAAATGTACATGACACTAGAAAAATCAATCATAGGTTTCAAAAAAAAAAATGTGTGCAATATTTTTAGAAATGTTATAGAATGTAAAAAAGTTTGTTTAAATAAAAATTTATTTCATACCATTTGAAAAATGTATGTTACATTTAGAAAAATGTTCAGGTGTTCCAAACAAAATGTTTGTGACATTTAAAAAATGTTTCTCCAGTGTAAAAAGATGTTCGCATAGTTATTCCTTCTTCGGTCTCCCACCACCCCCTTAATGAATGATTGAAGATCTTGCTTCCCCCTTGTGTCTTACCAAGGGCTGAGGTCTCACTTGTGGCAAAAAAAATCTACCATCCCACCCAACCTAACTCGGGGGTCGGGGTGAAGGTTCCTCTCAGAGACTGGTCAAAAGAAATGTTCCATATCATACAAAAAAATGTTTCAATGTGTATTCGAAAAACCTTAAAACACGTATTCAAAAAACTGTTCAAAGCAAGTACTTGAAAAAATATAATCATATATTTAAAAATATTAAACTTATATGAAAATTATTTCAGATGTATAAGGAAAATTGTTCAATGTGTGTGAAAAAAAGTAGACATTAAAATATTTATTTAAAAACAATCTTAATCATATATTCCACAAATGTTTATCATGTATTTGAAAAATATTAAACATGTACAAAAGTATGTTCTTGATGTATATAAAAAATGTATAATGTGTATAAAAAATTATACATGTTGACAGATAATAGAGAAGGAGAATAAAAAAGTAAAACCAAAGAAATAAAAATAAAAGTTCAAAGAAACCGAAGAAAAAGGGAAACATATGTAAAAAAGAAAATTGATAAAAACCAAGAAAAACAAAGAATGCCAAGAAAACAAAAAAGAAACAGAAAAAGACCACACATACAAAGTCGGTTTAACACGGACAGATTTTTTGCCCAGTCTATTTAACACGGACAGATGGACGCACATACAGGAAAACCAGTTGTCTACTGAAAACTGAAACAAAAAAAACCCAGGCCTCGACCCAACTAGCACTCCGTGTAGGCGAGCCTTTCCTCCACGTGGCTTTAAGCGAGATATAGCTTCAGGTAGGATTAGGTGTGCGCGTCTGACACACACGTCAATCTTCTGGGAGCATTCGTATTCAATCCTGCTATACGTACGATCCAACACTCATACGATTAGAGACAGCCCAAGATAATTCAGTTTGTGGGCCACACCATGCAACAAATTTTACAGTCTGGTCGTACAGGTGGCCGACGAAAGGATATCGTACGCATAGCAATTTCGATTCGTATTTTACAGAGAGCAACTAGTTAACGAGCGCTTCTCTAGGAGTCTCGTAACAATCAGCGTCACTTGGCGCACTCTCAGCCATTCGCCACATGTCGCGCTCTGGGCGTTTCCTCCGGAACTTTTTTTATTTTTCCGCACGCGTTTTCAGCTTTTTAAACGTTTTTTTCTGTTTTTTTCGCCTTTTGGTTTTTCACCGGTCTTCCTTACCTTTATGATAAAAAAATCGAAAATCTTTTTTTCTGCAAAAAAACGTATTTTCTTTTTCTTTTCTTTCGCAAGAGTCACAGTTTTGCTTTCGCGAGAGTCACGGCCGTGTCTCTTGGATATGAAAAGAAAACGTGTTTTCTGTTTTTTTTCACGAGAGTCATGGTTTTGCTTCCGCGAAAGGCATGGTTGTGCTTTAGCGAGAGTCACGGTTGTGCCTCCTGGAAACGGAAAAAAAATGTGTTTTCTGTTTTTTTTCTTTTGCGAGAGTCACGGTTTTGCTTCCGCGAGAGGCACGGTTGTACTTTCGCGAGAATCACGGCCGTGCCTCTCGGAAACAAAAAAACACGTTTTCTTTTTTTTTCCTTTCGCGAGAGTCACAGTTGTGCTTTTGCGAGAGTTACGGACATGCCTCTCGGAAACAAAAAAACGCATTTTCTGTCTTTTTTTTCTTTTGCGAGAGTCACGGTTTTGCTTCCGCGAGAGTCCCGGCCATGTCTCCCTGAAACGGAAAAAAACGCGGTTTCTCTTCTTTTTTTTCCTTCCGCGAGAGTCACGGTTTTGCTTCCGCGAGAGGCACGGCTGTGATTTCGCGAGAGGCATGGGCATGCCTATTTCGGAAAGGGGAAAAAACCCGTACTCCCGGTTTGGTTTTTTCGTCTAGTTTTTTTATTAAAAAAAGGTTCGTCAAAACCTATCAACATGGGATCTAGTTTTAAAGATCTCGACGCGAGGAATCCAACGGTGAAAGCGGTTCGAGATTTGGACGCACGGTTGGTAAGATAAAACGTTCTGAAACGGATCTACGAAAAAAGAGAAAACTCCCGGGTTGCGACAAGTGGCGGGTCGCAACCAGGGGAGTTGCAGTGATCTTTGCAACGAGTACTCCTCAACTAGTGATTTCGTATTTTACATCACTAAATTGTTTTTTTGCGGGTACACTAAATTGTGGTCAGAGTAAATTATACCCCATGAAAAAGTGTTTGTTTGCATCATCAAAAACTTCTAACTCCAACAGATAATGTAAAATGAGGCACTAGTGCTCAATAGATGATGTTAAATTGCAACGACTACATTATTTCAAACATGCCAAGTTCATTTCAAACAAACATAGTTCATACTACAACCATAAAACATAGATCATAGAAATATTACTTCGTACTAATTCTACTTGATCATCATGAAACATACAAATTACACGCCGTGATCTCTCACGAACCGTGCCCAGAACGCGTCGGTGGTGGATCGCGGAGTCGTGGAGCTCCTCGTCCTCCTTCTTCGAGTCGGATCGACCGGGATCACCGCCGAGGGGCCAACCTCGTCATCCTGCTTCTTCGTCTTCTTCTTCTGCTCAGTCAAACATTTCCAATAGTACCCCGGCTCGCTTTGGACATACTGCGGATTCTCCCGCGCAAACCTCGCCATCACCGCTTCATCACCCTTGTCGGGAGCAATGTGAATCCCCGTCTTCTTCTTCTTCCCTTCAATTGGCTGTATGGTCAGATTCTTCGGCCCGACGAATTCCGCCTCTTCCCCGGTTTCGATCTCCAGGAAATTCATCTCGTGCCTCATCCGGCCGAAGTGCCACGCTACCACATCGTATGCACGCGCGGCCTCGTCAGCTGATTCGAAGGTGCCGAGCGAGTAGCGACAACCGATGCACTCGAATTCGACAGGTAAGTTGTTAGAGGGGCGTGTTCACACCCCCTTGAGGTCGGACTTGCTCTCCCATGGCTTCTTCGACGGCATGACGGCGGTGCGGGTGCGGTGTCGATGCAGACAGTTGTGGCGATAGGAGACGAAGTGCGGCAAGGTGCCGCGGAGGCCGTGTGGCTTTCGAACCGGGCAGCGCGATGGCAGTGCGGCTTTGCGGTGGTCGATTCAACCGATTTGGGGTCATGCAGCGGCGGGGAAGTGGTGGATCTGGCGGCGGCAGGGATGTGATGGACGGATCCGCGGTGGCAGGGATGAGAAGGACGGATCCGACGGCGGCGAGGGTGCAGCGGGTGGCACGACAATCACGTGGGGGTGGTGGAAAATGAAGTCTCAGCGGCGGTTGGGCGTTCAAGTGCCCTGTTTACCTCTAGAGTAAACTTGGACTAACTTTTTTTTTGCATCTACGTCATTTGTTGGATGGCATGGTGATGTAAAATTTGGTTATTTTTGCATTTAGAGCATCTTCAATAGATAATGTAGATGTAAAAATAATTAACTTTTACATCACCAAGGTCTAAAAATGTCGATCCAACAGATGATGTAGATGTATATATTTTACATCGCCTACTCCAAGTGATGTAAAATACAACACTTCGAGATCCAAGTTTGTTTCACCTGCCACCTAGTGATGTAAAACTCCCAACCGCGTGCCAATCGCTAACTGCCATTTCCCGCCCCACCCACCGCTTCCCCATCTCCACGCCTTCCCGCACACCCACCGTCATGAAACCCGCCCACCGAACCCCACCGCCGCCAGATCCGGCCTCCCCCTCCCCCTGCCGGCGGTTCCGCCTCCGCCTGGCCGCTTTTTCGCCATCGCCTGATTCGACCTCCCCCCACTGCCCCGCCGCGCTTGATTCGAGCTGCACACACGCCGCCACGTCGCCGCCCGATTCGAGCTTCTCCCGCCACCGCCAATCCGCCGCACGATTCGAGCTCCCGCCACTGCATTTGAAGTTCAACACTCAGGCACCACCCAGCTCCTCGCCGCTTGGCCGCCGCCATGCCGCCGACGAAAATCTCGAAGAGCAAGACTGGCTTCTTCAGGGTGCGGAAGAAGCCGTCCTAGAACTTCGACGTGGAGTTGTGCAATGGCTATCTCTACTAGATCGACGCGTTCGAGTCCGCCGGCGTGGCCGCGCGTGCGTACGACATCGCGGTATGGCGTTTTGGTCGGCCGAGGCATGAGATGAACTTCTCAGAGGGCGAATCCCGGGCGGACGCAGAGTTCATTGGGTGGAAGAATATTACCATTCGGCGGATGGACGAGAATATGGAGGAGGGGCAGGAGAAGAAGAAGCCGGCGATTCTCGTTACTCCCGGCGAGAGTGACGACACGACGATGGCGAGGCCGAGCAGAAGAAGGGGGCGAAGAAGGAGGAGAAGGAGGCCGACCCCTCAATGGTGATCCCCGTCGAGTCTGACTCGTTGGACTCGGATGGCTCGGAGGAGTGCGACAACCCCAGCAAGGACGAATTCTAAGAGCAGTTCAAGAGCGACGACGAGTAGACTCGGAGTAGTAGTAGTTTGATGGATGTAGTAGTTCGAACTATGTTTAATTTTTTAAGAACTATGTTTGTTTCAAATGAACTTGCTATGTTTTAATTATGTTTGAAATAATGTAGTAGTTGAAGTAGTTTTACATCACCAAATATATATTATCTGTTGAAGTTGAGATTTTTATTGAAGATGTAAATTATAGAACATCTACTTTTACATCTCTAAGTATACATTTTTTATTGGAGATGCTCTTACATCATTGTATTGGAGATGCTCCTACCCGTGAGCCCAGGGACCGAGGTCCGAGTTCAAGTTTCAACTTCGAAGCCTATTTTCTGTAACCAGTAGAGACACAAACAGGTCATCATGTTTTCATGCTCTTTATACACTATATACATGACCTTATGCGGGCTTCTGTTAGTGAGAAAGGTCAGTTGAGATTGTGCGTCCTTTTTGCTGAAAACAATCCCATATTCCCATGTGTAAAGCAAGCAAAGGAAACATGCCATGTGCAGCGTGAAACTATAATCCTCATTAAGAACTCATCCGTTTGTCAATGGCATGTTTGCACACCATCTAGCTTCAGTGCATGTAAACAGAGCTTCAATTAGTCACACAAGACCGAGATGTTCAGAGTTCAGTTCAGACTATCGCATACAGTACGTAGCAGCTTGTCAGCAATGGAGATTCAGACTGCAGATGAACTAAATCCTGTCGCGAAAACAATTTTTAGCAAACCAGAGAGGAAAATGCTCTAGATAGTACTCCCTACGTAAATAAATATAAGAGCATTAAGATCACCAAAATAGTGATCCAGATGCCTCTTATATTTCTTTACGGAGGGAGTAGTACAATGCGTTGCTGCTTTGTGTTTATCTGACATGGAACGGTTGTTTCCTGTGGTGCAGTCTCTTTGGTCCTTGTGGGGCGAAAGAAAAAGTGTTTCCATGGTCCATGCACGACACTGCACACAGCTTAGTTTAGGCGCTGCAGATGGTAACCTACCAACAAGCTCGTACAAATCACCAACAGCATGCACCAGCAAAAGAGAGAGCCTGGAAAATATGGCCATGGAACAGGTGCAAATTATTGCGCAAACCCTACCACATGACTAGCTACGTTACACAATGGTTGGTGTTCAAACGAGAGACATGCGTCGCTTCAGGGGCACATGCTGATTCTGATTGCAGGTAGACTGTTCGAAGCTTCCCTTTTCAAAAAGGAGTTGTCTACTCCACTAGCCACCACTGCATTTCCTATCCCGAAGAACCGGCTTAACCTAATGGATTTTTGCGCACGATCGGGACGCGCCAACAGCAAAGGAAGCTGCTCGATCGAGACCCTTGTGTCTTAATGAATGGTTCCGGCCGGTGACCACATAGAACAGGGTACGTAGTCTAGGTTTGTGTGTTCCTCAAGCATGCTTGTTCAATCCCCCTATGAGAATTGGATATTCTTTGGTAGCTTCAGTTCTGTTCAAGCACACCTGTAAGCAAGAAAAATGGCCGGTGTGCATCATAATGACGCAGAGGCCAGGGATGATCCCCCTTTTGTAAAGAAAAAATGTAGAGAGCAAAATATATATCTTCAGCTTGTACCTGCCTTCTGTTCATTCATTCTTTAGAGACAGTTCAAGGGGTGTCATGTAATCACCTAAACCTCTTGAAACAAAAACAAAAGAAAATAAGTGAAAAGAAAAGAAGAGAAGAGAAAAGAAAAGAAAAGAAAAGAAAGTATGCATATATCACAATTTGTTGAAGAGAAAAGAAAAGGTGAGTACGATGTACAATACGACGATATTGCCCGGGAGGATACTTGCCGACCCGTCCCCTATAACGAAAACCAAAAAAGTTCTTATGTTTGCAGCTACTAGGAGCATCAACACCTTACTGGTGCGATGCTTGCATGTACAGTATAGGCAGCAGCTTGTTGGGCTCTTGGATCCGATGATCTCCTCTACAACTCTCCCTTCTACCTCCTCTTATTCCCCGGAGTTTGTTGCGAGGAAGTGGGGGTCGGCGGCGTTGTGTCGACGCCCCATACCATGATCTCCAGACAATCTGGAGGGATGCCCTTCACCTTACTATAATCCTCCGACACCACTTGCTGCACAAACCTCATCGAGTCCTGCGAAACAATGATACAAGAAAACATGTTAGCCCCTGCAAAAGTGAAAAATCATCAAAGGTCGTCTGGCATCATCACATTACAGGGATGGAAACATGCTGTAACGGCCTCTCATGATTGATCGCAGCAACTAGCGAGAGGGGGTGCTTTAGTGGTTAGATTCATGACAGGTGAAACAGTCAGCTGCGCACCTAAAAGAAGCCCTGGTTTTCTGAAGAACGGCATTAGCTATTAGCCAGGGGTACTACGGCAGTACTGCTGCTGCCGGGTGCTGGTGCTGTGGCCAACCACCAACACCGAGCGTGTCTTGCCTTGCACCAGATCCTACTCATCCCCACGGCCGGGGCCCCTCCCCACCAAATCATACCACCCGCACCGCACCGGATTAAATTAAAGATAAGCCCCCAGCGATTTGGCATTTGCATTGCCATTTCCAGATCCTCTCGGATTCGATCCGTTTTGTCGATTGCTGCATGCAGCTTCGGTGTACCGACCGACGCCCGCGCCATTTTTTTCCTTTTTGCAGGAGAAGAAATTAACAAATTTCCTGATGAAACGAACGAGGGTCTCCACCGATGTTTATGCGGAATTGAAGGACGCGTGACAAATTGAATTTGACCGGAAAAGTTGGGACAGATGGGCCACGAGGCGTCGAGGCCTTCTCATCTCGTCCTCCCTTCCAACCCCACCTGTACCACATGCACGAACAGAGCTGGCTAGCTAGCAGACAGGGCGAGACGCCGCTTTCATGGCGCAACATTGCCTCCGCAGCCGCGGCGACATCGCTGTGCCGCGCGAAAGGCCATATGAATGCTTGCTGTTAGTTCCGGGCGTGCATGCATGGCGACGCCGATCGAGCCGGCCGGCCGGCCGAGGAACGAGGAAGCAAGCAGCGTGCTACTGTTTTTTTTGAAAATGGCAGCGTGCTACTGTTACTGCTACTGTTACTGCTACGCAATGAAGGGTTGATGGTTGACTGACCTGGGACTTGTCGGGCTCGGAGGTCGGGTAGCGGCCCCAGCGCTCGGGGTCCCAGAGCACGGAGCTGTTGAAGGCGAAGCCGTGGACGTCGATCTCGGGCGACGTCGCTGCCGTGCCGCCGCCCGTGCCGGCGGTGCCGTTGCTCATCAGGTCCCTGGAGAACCAGCCGAGGACCTTGGACGAGCTGCACGCAGGGCCCTGGATGACCACCTTCCGCTCGTTCCGCGACATCCTCGCCACCGGCCACGCACCGAATGTACTGCAAAAGATTTCGCGTAAAAGCAACATATTCTCGCGTTAGAGATTTGGATTAGATACCTACAATATTTAGATGGTGGAAACGGCGCGCATGTGGCGAAAAGCTTGAAAAAGATGCTGGTAAGTAGGGCGTCCATGTCATGCTGCCGCGACGGCAAATTAGTGGCTTGCTAAATATGGTGATTAAGCATGTCTTATCGCGCAGATCGAAATGGCTGGCATGCAGTTTCTGAAGCTTTAATTCGTAGGAACACCTTTTTTTTTCTGCCTAACTATGCTAGACGTCAATTTCTGACAGCAGTTTGGACTTTGGAGTATGCTGAAATGCAGATTGGACATACTATACAAGTACCCGTATATATATACTCGGAGAACTGCGCAAACAAATTGAGTAGTACTGCCGTGTTACAGACACTAATGCCACTAATGCAGGAGATTGCTAATCAATCTAACACGACGGGAGCGATGCTGCAGATACTGCGAATATTTCCAAAATAGGAGTAAACCCAGTAACCGACGGGTGAAACTGCACAGGGTCAAGAATCAGAACCAACAAGACAATACTGGTAGAACTGATCTGACGAAGATCACTCTTCCTTTCCTCTTTGGCGAAGTGAGCAAAACCAGTCAGCTGCTGGCAGCCTGGAAATAACAGCGAGAAACCCGTGCCGTGTACGTACGTACTGGCTCGGATCCCTCGCCCCCGAATAGAACATGCAAGGCGTCTGTTTCACACGCCGCGATTGCAAGTACCAGTTTGACAGTTAGCAGCCGTGCAACGTCCGGCAGGAGCTCATGTTTCCCTGTCAGGCCCGCGGGGAGGAAGGACACCGCTCACCCGCACCGTTAGTTGAGGGGTGCCAATCATTCTACCGACACATTTGGGCGTCTCCCACGCAACAACAACGCCCCTTCCTGATGCCTGCCATTGGCACCCAAGGACGGAACAAGACCGTTACGTCGCCGTCGTAGTAAAATAACACAAAGCAATGGACTGCTCCAGCCTGACTGACTGGAGATCCATCCCAAGTGGTACAGCGCAGGCTTGGCAGGGGAAAAGAATGGGGGCAGAGAGATAAAAAACGACCCTTTAATGGGGAGGGTGAGTGGCCTCCTCACATCACATGGCCCGGATGATAATTGGATCGTCGCCGGCGATTAAACTAGCCCTGGGCCGGAGGTCGTCCAGGCGGTGCGTGAGCTGTAGCGCTCGGGGCAACCGGACAAAGTTGCTTGCAACTAGCCCTCCGAGCGTGAGCGCTTTGGTCGCTAGCTGCGTAGTTCGCCGCGTGACCGCCCGCGCGCTTTGCTCGCACCAACACAAGGCAAAAAGCTTTTCTTGTTTTCCTCGAGTGAAAGATCTTTTTTTCACTTTGCTGCTGGGAGGACGCGATGGAGGGAGAATGCAAGGGCTGAGGAATGGACTGGACGGTACCTGATCTGCCGGAGCTGGTCGAAGAAGCGCAGCTCGTACACGTCGCCGAGGCCGGCGAAGTGGACGATGGCGGCGAGGCGGTGCCGCTCGATGTGCTCCAGCGCGGTGTTGCGCTGGTGGTGGCGCTCCTTGCCCGCGGCGACCTCGGCGGCCGTGAAGTTCTCCTTGTACGTCAGGTGGCGGTAGAGGATCCCGGTGTCGCGCAGCAGCTTCGCCGTCGCCGGCACGTCGGGGGCGGCCTCCACCACCAGCCACAGCAGTGGCGGCGGCACGAGCCGCAGGGTGTGCGCCATCCTGGTCAGCATCGCCACCCGCTCGCCGGCCGCCGTAGGCGTCGACTCGGTGGTCGTCACGACCACCAGGAGAGGCCGCGGGACACCCCCAATTCTTGCGGCCGCGTCCCGCGCCAACAGGCTCCGGTCCATGGCTGCGCCCGACGCGATCACTTGCGGCGTCTTCACTATGTGGCTGCTCCCCACCCCGGCGGGCGCGACGGACCGCCAGTCGGAGACGGACGAGGGCGCGAAGCCCGTGAAGAAGCCCATGACGAAGCAGAGGCTGGAATGCAGCAGCGCCTTCTTCCACAGCTGCGAGCCGCCGGACGCCTTCTTGGCCCTCCCGCCTGCCGCGCCGACGTGGTCCATGGCGGAGCCCATGAAGCAGACCACCACCGACGCCTCCCTAGCCGCAGCAGACGATGATCTCCCTGGCGCTCTCGAGAGCCTCGCGTCGCGTCGTGCCGTGTCGTAGCCAGAAGCTAGCGCGGCTGTCTGATTGTAGCCTGGTTAGGCAGCGGCGATAGTGGCGGACGCGAATTTGGCAGTGGAGGTGGGTTTAAAAAGGGCGGGAGGTGGCGGGCAACGGAGCCAGAGGGAGGAAGCGGCACGAGGGGGGAGCGCCACCAACGCCTTCAACCTTCTCCGGGACGCCGCTATCATGATTAGGTGGCGTGCCGGCAAGTGACGCACTAATGCCCCCAACCACAATCGAATCTATATGCACGGGTGCACCAAGCTATTTTCGACCGTTGGATGGAGATCCGACGAATGCAGTCTAGCTGATGAATGGATTGTTCGCACATTAGCAACAATGCTCTCACGCACTATCAAAATCAAGCCGCACTACACCATTTCCCTCTCTCAACATTAAATGTAGATTTGTAATTTCTATCTTCAAGCATAGGAATGGCCATATATGGTGGACCATATATACCCGAATGTAGCTATGGTTTGACCAGCAATATTATTTTGATGAGATGTTCGAAACGATACTAATGCTGGATATTTTCCTATTTTGAATCTTGACCGCAACATCTATAAGCTCGAGTCATTAAAAACAACATAGTCAATATTGTTCTTCTTCCAAAGATCTCGTCGAAACAAAGATTGTAGCCAAAACAGATCCGAAATTAGATATTCCGTTTAAAAGTGTAACCTTTTTTTTATCTAGACACAAAGAGTAAACATACATATTTACTGATGGGAGAGTAAGATGTGGAGTGTGGGTTCAAATCAAAAAAGCAGAAGGACAATTTTGCAAATGTGCCAACAATTCACATTCTACCCAAACCACACCCCTCGGATTTTCATCCAATGACCCAAAATCACGTCACTGGGTGCACATATTAGCCCGTTTCACACGGTATGTTCTCCGAATGCCTTCAATGGGGTGATGCCGTTTGTTCTAGCTACAAGCAAAATCTTTTGCATTCATTTCGACTGCACACGAGATAGTTCACGCTGTTGTTCGTTAAGGCCTAAAGGATCAAACATATCATAATCTACCAAATCAATGTGTCCGAAGGTCGTATATTGGCCTTCAGTTCAGCAAAAAAGGACTAGTATCAGAGTGTTGCGTTGAAGCTATCCTGTGTTGTTGTCATCCGTTTTGTCTATGTTTGCTTTACGTGTTTGGTGACAGTGTCATTTTGTGGCAATGACAAACAAAAGATGTTATGGGAGCTCGGATCGAGAAGCATGAGCAAGCAACCTCACTCCCTGGAGTGGTTGTTGATGTTGTGCCGTCGTTTCCTCTTTTGTTCGGTGATGGGTTCCAGTTGGTACATGTCCAGTGCGTGTCATCACTTGACCGACTCCACCGCATGCATGGACAAAGAACACGTCGTCTTAGCATAATGCATGTAAAGGACTTTAATTTGGCAGTGGTGGTGGGTTTTAAAAGGGCAAAGGGCGAGAGGTGGCAGGCAACGAAGCTAGAGGGAGGAAGCGACATGGGGGGGGGGGGGGGAGCGCCACCAACACTTCCTCCCTTCTCCGGTACGCCGCTATCATGATTAGGTGGCGTGCGGGCAAGTGACATACTAGCGGGCACACTTCCCCAACCACACCAAAGTGTAAGCAGTTTCGTCTCGGTCGTAAGGTATGCTTTTCCCAGCGTGGTCTGCCACGTATGTGGGGTGTCTGAATGGCTCTGACACAGTGATCACTACATAACTACAAGTAAAATCTATTAGATTCATTTTGGTTAGTTCAGACTGTCGTATGTAAGGTCTAGAAGATCAACCTACTAGAGATCATAATCTATGAAAATCATTGTTGTTTCAAGGAGCATATCTTGGCCTTCAATCCAACAAAGAAAAAAAGGCCCGGTATCAAAGTGATGGGTCAAAGAAATGAAGGAGGGGGGGGGGGTAGAGAGAAGACAGGTGTCCTTCCCTCCTATTGGTGCCACGAAAGCTTTTTTCCTTTTCCAGGACGTCGCTATCATGATTAGGTGGCGTCCGGGCAAGTGATTCACTAATGTGCACACTGCCCCAACCACACCAAAGTGTAAGCAGTTTTGTCTGGGTCGTAAGGTATGCATTTCCCTGCGTGACCCGCCGCATACGTGGGTGTCTGAATGCCTCCTATGCGGTGATGCTTGCGCTCTAGCTACAAGCAAAATCTTTTGGGTTCATTTTGGGTGGACACAAGATAGTTCAGGGTACCGTTTGTAAGGTCTAGAAGATCAAACTACTACATATTGTAATCTACCAAAATCAATGTTGTTTCAAGGAGAGTATCTTGTTCTTCAATTCAGCAAAAAAGTGTAGTATTAGAGTGATGCGTTGAAGCTATCATGTGCTACTACTTTCATCCGCTTTGTCTGCGTCTGATTTATGTGTTTGGTGATAGTGTCATTTTGTGGTGGTGACAGATGGATAATGCAAGTGGTGCAAGGATCGAGAAGCGCTAGAAACCTCACTCCCTTGAGTGGTTGTCAAGTCGACATTGTGGCGTTGTTTCCTCTTTTATTCGATGATGGGTTCCAGTTGGTGCATGTCCCATACGTGCCATCATTTAATCGACTCCACCTCGAACGTGGATAAACAACACACTATATTAGGATCATGCATGTGAAGGACTTTAATTCCATATATTGATTGATTCTTTTGCGTTGCAAACATATGCTGTCGGATCAACCACCTACAAAGTCTATCTAGATGTGGTAATAATATATATATGTGTCCAAATCATTTTGACTAGACAGACAAGTTTACTTATCAATGTTTTGGCCACCCAAAATATATTTTTTATTTTACTAAAACACATGTGTAAATGTCAGAGCATGGTGTAGTGATAAATTGTTATGATCAATTTTGTTCATTGATGTTGTGGTTCTGGTCAGTTTGTTCAGATGTTGTGCTTCATTGTGTTGCCCTGGTGAATTTGTTGTACTCGTTCTAAGTTATTGAGATTTGTGGAGTCGAGCTCAAGCCTTCATGATATTTTTAAGACTTTCGATCTATCATCGAAAAGGTCAAGCCGACTCCGGTATGGGAGAGGTGACAACGACGCGTCAGCGTCTTATTCTGGTGGCGGTTGTGGTCGTTTGATGGTCTAGAGACCTCCATGGAATTTTTATTATGTTTGAGGTGCTTTGTATTTCTGATAAACTTTTATAATAGATCTGTATCCTTTTTAGGAAAAAGTCTAATATCAGAGTGATGCGTAGAAGTTATCATGTTCTATTGTCATCCGTTTGCTTTACATGTTTGGTGATAGTGTCATTTTGTGGTGGTGAAAAAGGGATGATGCAATGGGCATAAGGATAAAAAGGCACTAGTGAACTCACTCCCTCGAGTGGTTGTTGACGTTGTGGCGTTGTTTCCTCTTTTGTTGGGTGATGGGTTCTAGTTGGTACATGTCCCATCCATGTCATCATTTCACTGATTCCACCGCGAGCGCGGATAAATAACATGTTGTATTAGGATCATGCATGTGAATGACTTTAATTCCATAATCTGATTAATTCTTATGCGTTGCAAACATATCCACATTGGATTTAACCACCTACAAAGTTTAACTAGATGTGGCAAGCATATTTATGAGTTGTGGTTGTGTTCACTAGATAGACAAGTTTACTTGTCATTCTTTTGGCTACCCGTAATACAATTCTGGTTTTACTAGACATGTGTATATGTCAAAGCATGGTGTGGTGATAAATGGTTCCGATGAAGTTGTTCTGATTAGTTTGTTCAAGGCTATTGTGGTCCATTGTGTTGTTTTGATCAATTTGTTGTACTCCCATTAAGTTATCAAGATTTGTGGAGTCGAGCTTGAGCCTTCGCGAGCATTTTATGTTACGAAAAATTGTTGTATGCAGTGCAAAGTTTCTGGTTTTGAGAAATGTCATTACTGTTCTTTAACTTTGGAACATGCCACTACAAAGTTCACATGCTTTGAAATATTCCATTGCATCCCGTTTTGGATGATTAGACAACATGACACGTATGTATTTCCCTTTGTATACTGTATGTGGAGAAAGTTTCCCTCATACCGTCTCAATAGCACCTTCAATCCTCAATCCTATCATCTCTTTCAAATCAACTAGCGTTTTCACCCCCTCTGCTCGCAGGCACTGGCCACCAGCTCCTACACTTCTACCGAACTTGTCGCTCCCGATTACCACCTGCAGTGCTACTACCGGCCACCGCTTCCCATTCACAGCTTGCCAATGGTGACCGATGGTGGCTGATGAGGTGATATTTCTACACTCATTTCAACCATGTTCAAATCGTTATATTTCGCTAAAAGAGAGATATTGTGGGATCGAAAGTAGGTCTAGAGGGGGATGATTAGACTACTTGACCAAACAAAAATATAACATTTTTTCAATTTTAAGTGTTGGCACATTTTAGCAACTAGTACAAGTCAAGCGATCAACCTACACATGCAATTCTAAGAGTGTAGCAGCAGAAAGTAAAACATTGCATATGAAGGTAAAGGGAAGGGTTTGGAGAAGGCAAACGAAATGTAGACACAAAGATTTTTGGCGTGGTTCTGATAGGTGGTGCTATCGTACGTCCACATTGATGGATACTTTAACACACGAAGGGTAACGGTTGCGCGAGTCCACAGAGGGCAAGGGTCCATGAAGAGGCAACCTTATCTATCCCACCATGGCCATCGCCCACGAAGGACTTGCCTCACTCGGGTAGATCTTCACGAAGTAGGCGATCTCCTTGCCCTAACAAACTTTTTGGTTCAACTCCACAATCTTGTCGGAGGCTCCCAAGCGACACCTAACCAATCTAGGAGACACCACTCTCCAAAAGGTAATAGATGGTGTGTTGATGATGAACTCCTTGCTCTTGTGCTTTAAATGATAGTCTCCCTGTCGGTGTCAAAACCGGCGGATCTTGGGTAGGGGGTCCTGAACTGTGCGTCTAGGCGGATGGTAACAGGAGACAAGGGACACGATGTTTTTACCCAGGTTCGGGCCCTCTCGATGGAGGTAAAACCCTACTCCTGCTTAATTGATATTGATGATATGGGTAGTACAAGAGTGGATCTACCACGAGATCAAGGAGGCTAAACCCTAGAAGCTAGACTATGGTATGATTGTTGTCCTACGGACTAAAACCCTCCGGTTTATATAGACATCGGAGAGGGCTAGGGTTATACAGAGTCGGTTACAATGGTAGGAGATCTACATATCCGTATTGCCAAGCTTGCCTTCCACGCCAAGGAAAGTCCCATGGGTTGAACTTCGGGGCGACTGGCTCCATCGCGTATACGTCCCTGAGTGCACGCTTCCGCTCCCTCTTAGGTATGTGGGTTGCGTATATCATGTTTACCGTCCGCACTTGTGGGGGGAAACCCTTCTGTCCTCTATTATTCGGCGGCCGGGTCTCTTCCTCGTCATCGCTGTGCAGCCCCTTGTCATTGTTTTCGGCAATTAACTTGCCTGCCTGCTTGAATACCCAACAATCCCTGTTGGTGTGATTGGCTGGCTTTTCGGGGGTGCCGTGTATCTGGCACGAGCGGTCGAGTATTCGGTCCAAATTGGACGGACCCGGAGTAGTTCTTTTGAATGGCTTTTTCTGCTGACCGGGTTTAGAGCCTCTGAATCCGGCGTTGACTGCCGTATCCTCAGTGTTATCACCGTTAACACGGTGTTTGTTTTTGTTGCGACGCGACCTGCCATTGCGGTCCTTGGTATCTGAATTGCCAGAATTTTTGCTGAGGTTGTTACTGCGGGCTAGCCAGCTGTCCTCTCCCACGCAGAAGCGGGTCATGAGTGATGTGAGGGCCGCCATGGATTTCGGCTTTTCCTGTCCTAGGTGCCGGGCCAGCCACTTGTCGCGGATGTTATGTTTGAAGGCTGCGAGGGCCTCTGCATCCGGACATTCGACGATTTGATTTTTCTTTGTTAAGAACCATGTCCAGAACTGTCTGGCCGATTCGTCTGGCTGCTGAATTATGTGGCTTAGGTCATCGGCGTCTGGTGGTCGCACATATGTGCCCTAGAAGTTGTTAAGGAATGCGGCTTCCAGGTCTTCCCAACACCCAATCGATTCTGCTGGCAAGCTGTTAAGCCAATGCCGAGCTGGTCCTTTAAGCTTGAGTGGGAGATATTTGATGGCGTGAAGATCGTCACCGCGGGCCATGTGGATATGAAGGAGATAGTCTTCGATCCAAACCGCGGGGTCTGTTGTGCCATCGTAGGATTCAATGTTCACGGGTTTAAACCCTTCGGGGATTTGATGATCCATTACTTCATCTGTGAAGCATAGTGGGTGTGCGGCGCCTCTATATTGGGCTATATCACGACGTAGCTCAAACGAGCTTTGTCTACTGTGTTCGGCCCGGTCGGACTTGCTGTGTCCAGCGCGACGGTTGTCGTCGCGTGCCATGGGGTGCCCACACGATCCATAGATCGATCTTGGTTGTCTTGCCTGATCCTCCAATATGTCTCACAAGTCCGGAGCGTTCCCCTATGGCCTTGTGATTTTCGAGCGATGCCAGGGTACGGTTCTAATGGAGGTCCTAAAGGCCTCTCTGTCGCGGCCACGAGGTGGTCGGTCAGCCGTATTGTGCTCTGGTGATGCAAGTTTATATGCCCCCCCTCTAATTGGGGGAGCAACTTGCATTTGGGGTAGCTTTTGGAGGGGCGTTCGAGTTCGTACTCTTCGGCCGCGAGGACTTCAGTCCATCTGTCGGCTAGCAAGTCTTGATCAGCTCTAAGCTGTTGCTGCTTTTTCTTTAGGCTGTTCACCGTGGCCATAAGCCTGCGTTTGAAACGCTCTTGTTCGACGGGATCCTCGGGCACGACGAATTCGTCGTCATCAAGGCTTGCCTCGTCTCCGGAGGGAGGCATGTGGTTATCATCCTCTGCCTCTTCGTCTGCCGCTCTCCCGTGAGGGCTGGCTTCTCCGTCCTCCTATGCTGAATCTTGCTGGAGGGGGTTGTCTTCGGCACTCTCTGGGGTGTTATTATCTCCGGTGCCGGAATCTCCATTCTTGCTGTGGCAGGATTTAGAGCGGCGCCGCTGACGCCGGCGCTTGGGCTGTTTCTTGGAGGAGTCTTCCTCCGCTGCTTCTTCGCCATTCCCATCCTTTGGGATGTCCACCATGTATATGTCGTATGATGAGGTGGTCTTCCAGTGCCCCGTAGGCGCTGGTTCTTGGTCGTCTCCGGCATCGTCGTCCATACCGTTGATGTCTTCGGAGTCATAGTCTAACATGTCGGTTAGATCGTCGACAGTGGCTACAAAGTGGGTGGTGGGTGGGCTTTGAATTTCTTCGTCGTCCGCATCCCAACCATCCTGACCGCAATTCGGCCAGGGCTCTCCTGATAGCGAGAGATACTTTAGCGAATTCAGGATGTCGCCAAAAGATGAGTGTTGAAAGATGTCCGCAGCGGTGAACTCCATGATCAGCGCCCAATTGGATTCGATTGGAGGAGGCGCGGGAGGTTCGGAGTCCGGAGAGGAGTCCGACACCTCGAAGTCACAAGCCTCACAAGGGACAAAGTCAGTATTCGGCTCCATCGCTGTAGAGGTTGTAGCCTCCGAGGCGGTGTCTAGCCACCCATCCTCGATCTGCATGGTCGGCTCCGAATTAAGGATCGGAGTGGACTCATGTGCGGCCTCCAGGGCACTGTCCCGCAGCAGAGCTAAATCATGCCCATCGAGACAGTGCGGCGCGCTCGGCTGTGGCTCGAATCCATCGAAGATCAAGTCTCCGCGGATGTCAGCCGTGAAGTTTAGACTTCCAAATCTGACTTGATGGCCAGGGGCGTAGCTTTCGATCTGCTCCAGATGGCCAAGCGAATTGGCCCGCAGTGCAAAGCCGCCGAATACGAAGATCTGTCCGGGGAGAAAAGTCTCACCCTGGACTGCGTCGTTGTTGATGATCGAAGGAACCATCAAGCCTATCGGTGACGACACAGAGGAACTCTCAATGAAAGCACCAATGTCGGTGTCAAAACCGGCGAATCTCGGGTAGGGGGTCCCGAACTGTGCGTCTAGGCGGATGGTAACAGGAGACAAGGGACACGATGTTTTTACCCAGGTTCGGGCCCTCTCGATGGAGGTAAAACCCTACTCCTGCTTGATTGATATTGATGATATGGGTAGTACAAGAGTGGATCTACCACGAGATCAAGGAGGCTAAACCCTAGAAGCTAGCCTATGGTATGATTGTTGTTGTGATTGTTGTCCTACGGACTAAAACCCTCCGGTTTATATAGACACCGGAGAGGGCTAGGGTTACACAGAGTCGGTTACAATGGTAGGAGATCTACATATCCGTATTGCCAAGCTTGCCTTCCACGCCAAGGAAAGTCCCATCCGGACACGGGACGAAGTCTTCAATCTTGTATCTTCATAGTCTTGGAGTCCGGCCGATGTTGATAGTTCGGCTATCCGGACACCCCCTAGTCCAGGACTCCCTCACTCCCCAACACTCAACTCTCTCTCATAGATTTGGCTATGGTGGAAAGATGATTTGAGTGGAAAGCAACTTGGGAAAGGCTAGAGATCAAGATTCTTGTGGAGGATTGGATATCTTGGGCTCAACACATGAGTAGGTGGTTCTCTCTCATAAAATGAGTAGTGGAAGTGTAGGCACGTTCTGATGGCTCTCTCACTAATGGAGAAGGGGGTGGAGGGATATATATAGCCTCCACGCAAAATCTAACCGTTACACACATTTGACCCAACCCGGTCAGACCGAATAGAAGAACTCGGTTAGACCAATTTAGTTCAAAATGTGAACGTTAGGAATCTCGATGGGACCGATGAGATCAACTCGGTGGGACTGATGTGCTAGGGCTTAGGGCAAACATGAACTTGGTGGCACCGACTGCATCAACTCGGTTAGACCGAAGTGAAGCAATAAGGCAACAGAGAGGATGTCAAGCAAACTCGGTGGGACCGATTGCACATTTCGATGAGACCAAAATAATTGCAACAGGCAACAGAGAGTTTGCAAGGCCATCTCGGTGAGACCGAGATCCATATCGGTGTGACCGGATTGTCTAGGGTTTATGGCAGTGGCTATGTTAACTGAACTCGGTGGCGCCGGCTAGGTCAATTCGGTGGGGCCGAGTTTGACTTCGAGTTTTGGACATATTTGGAAATGAGAAAATGGTTGAGGGTTTTTTGAGCAATATCACTAAGCACTTTGAGCAAGTAGACCATTAAGCAATACCTCATCCCCTTTTAATAATATTGGCTTTCCTATGGACTCAATGTGATCTTGGATCACTAAAATAGAAATGAAGAGTCTTGAGCTTTTGCCAATCTTTGTCCCTAGCATTTTGAGGGTTCCACATCTCTAGTCCATGCCATGCCAATCATTGAACTTTCTGAAGTATGTAACTTGAATGGATATTAGTTCAATGAGCTATATGTTGTTATGAACTACCATAACCACCTGGGGATTAGTTGCACTTTCAATCCCCCCCTTTTGGTAATTGATGAAAACATATAGATCAAAGCTTCGACAAATGATAATATGAGTGAAATACATTGTCGCTTTGAGATGTATGTGATAAGCAAGAGCTCCCCCTAAATTTGTGCACTATTTAAAATTTGCTTTTGAATGCAAATGCATAATCGATTAGGATCATGGGTCACTCTTCCATGTCACATACATCTTGGTGGAGCGCTCAAAATGAAAAGAGTTAAATAACATGCACTCATCACCAAGGGAAGAAGTGATTGATCATACACAAGTATCATAGATATAAGCAAACAGGCACACAATAAGGCGTGGTATGATCAAACACATGATCACAGGTATCTCACAAGCATATATACCACAAATAACATAGGAATCAAACAACCAAAATGATCAAAGCAAATGATCAAAGTAGCAAGAAAGGCAAATAAAAGGCAAAACAATCTCTCTCTCTCTCTCAGCCTAATGATCTATACACTTTCTCCCCCTTTCGCAACAAGTTACCAAAAAGTTCGAAAACGTGTAGTGCTATGCAGCACTCTAGGCACGATCTCTGGGAGCTCCTGAAGAGGTGTTCTGGCTTGTTGCTCTAGTGTGTGTAGATGGCATGGAGAGGTGGGCATCTGCAAAAGCTTCGACAGAGGTCTGTGGAGCTGTATGGGTTGATACTGGAGGTGCAATCGTGGTAGTTGCTGCAGGAGCTGAAGTAGTAGTCCTAGTGTCTCTGACAACTGGCACTACTGAAGACCTTAATGACCTTGGCACTCTTTGAAAAGTATCAGTGGTTGGTCTGACACCATGTCCTCAGCTTCTTCCTAGAGCTTCTCCAAATTGGTTTGTATCTCTGTGACCTTCACATCTAGAACATGAAATTTAGTCTCAATGATCCTCTCAAGACTCTCTTGATTTTGAGTCAGGGTGGCCAATAATTTCTCAATTCTCACTATAGCCTCAAGCAGATAACTGAGTTGATCTTGCTTGGTCTTGAGCATCACGGTAGAAGCATCTGGTGCACCTGCTGCCTTTGCTGCTTTCGCATCCTTTGCTCTCTCTTTCTTCTCCTGGGCTTCTGCACTAGTAGGATGGGATACATCCATGACAACCCCGTTGTCCTTAAAATCCGGCCTCGGGGGAAGATGCTCTTTATCAAGAATATATGTCCCAGTTGCCATCTTGGAATTGATCATAATTTGAATGTGAGGGGCATATCCACAAGATCTCTTTTGATCAGCAGCTGTTCTCTTCACAGTCTCAGCAATCAAACTCATCACCTTGAACTTCTGAGGTACATCAAACATGCAGAGCAAGTTGATTGAGTGACCACGGATCATCCTATGATCACCTGACTTGGGAAAAAGAGTGTGCCTCAAGATAGTGTTGATAGTGGTCAGACCACACAGCAGATAGTATATGGATCCAAGCTTATGTGTCTCTAGGGCATCATTAGGAATGGTCTTGTACATGTTGGCCATGGAGTTGTGACCCTTCTTAGGCTTGGCATATACATTAGTGTCATTCTTCTCTTCCTTTGGGACATTGATCAACTTGGCCCATTCAAAGAATGTTGATTGATACCTTGTACCTTCAGTCATCCAGACAATCTTTCCATTAGGATAGAAGTGAGCAGTGGAAAAGAATTGCATGATAATCTCATCGTTCCACTTGACGAACAAATTTGTCAACTTCATTCATTCTGAAGCTCTCATGCACACCTGGGAAGTAGTCCTCATTGTCATCAATGTATGTCTAGTCAGCCCACTTCATATCACAGATGATGGGCTTCTTGTCTAACAAGACAGTCTCATAGAAATCCTACTGTTCCTTGGTGTGAAAGCGATAGTCCACATCAGTTCTCCTCCTGGTGGCATAGGGATCACTCTTTCTCCAGAGTGTCAGACCTGCATCCTTCCTTAGCTTCATATTTTTTGCCACAGGATGATCATCACTATGATCTGGAATCTTGGGCTTCATCTTTCTGAGCACTTGTTGCTCTTCTTCTTCTTGAGCTTCAAGCACTGGGGCCTTATTCTTTTCAATAGGAGATATGTTCCTTGTTGATCTCTTGGGTGCAGATGGTTTGGGGGCTTGAGCTTGTGTTGGAGGCTTGGGGGCAGACTTGGGCTTTGATGGAGCAGCCCCAGTCCTTATGGCATCCCCCATAAGGTTGGAGACTTTGCAGGAGGTACAATAGGATCTTCTTGTTGGGAATCGTTGCATGGAAAACAAAAAAAATTCTACGCACACGCAATGATCTATCCATGGAGATGCATAGCAACGGGGGGGGGGGGGGGGGGGGGAGAGTGTGTCTATGTACCCTCGTAGACCATAAGCGGAAGCGTTTCACAACACGGTTGATGTAGTCGAACTTCTTCCCACGTCAACCGATCAAGTACCAAACGCATGGCACCTCTGCGTTCTTCACACGTTCAGCTCGGTGACGTCCCTAGCCTTCTTGATCCAACAAGTCATCGAGGTAGTAGATGTGTTCCGTCAGCACGATGTCATGGTGACGGTGGTGGTGAAGTGATCTCCGCAGGTCTTTGCCTAAGCACTACGAAAATATGACCGGGGTGTAAACAGTGGGGGGGGGGGGGGGGCGCCGCACACGACTAACAATTGATCTGGGGTGTGCTAGGCGCCTATGTAACGCCCCGAATTCGATGCGCCAGGTGTCCACCAGTTATTCGCCGTCGTTGCCATGTCATTTGCTTGCGTGTTGCATTTTATCATGTCATCATGTGCATCTCATTTTTGTATACATGTTCGTCTCATGCATCCGAGCATTTTCCCCGTTGTCCGTTTTGCAATCCGACACTCCTATGTCCCCCGACGCCCCCTTTTACCTCTTTTCGTGTGCGGGTGTTAAACATTCTCGGAATGGACCGAGGTTTTCCAAGCGGCCTTGGTATAGCACCGATAGACCGCCTGTCAAGTTTCGTGCCATTTGGAGTCCGTTTGATACTCCAATGGTTAACCGTGTAACCCCGAAAGCCTCTTTATGTTGCAGCCCAACACCCCTTTAAGGTGGCCCAAAAACCCATCCAAACCCCCTCTATGCTCTCGGTCGTTCGATCACGGTCGTGTGGGCGAAAACCGCACCTCATTTGGACTCTCCTAGCTCTCTCTATCTATAAATATGTGATCCCCTCCATTTTTCACGCAGTCCAAACCCTAGCCCCGCTCCCCTCGCGCTGCCGGACAAAAAAACCCAGCCGCCGGACGTGTCCGCGCTGCCGTCCCCGACGAATCCGCCGCCGCCATGTCGCCCCCGCGCCTCTCCAGCCACCGCGGCCCGCAGAGCCCACGGGGAGCCCGCCCCGGGCCCGATCCCGCGCCCCGCGCTCGATGCCCTAACGCCGGCGACGTGCGCCTCCGCACCTCGCCTCGCCGGCGCGCCTCCGACGCCGCGTCCTCCGCCACCTGGCTTCCCGCACCGCCGCCTCTCCGCCGCGGCACCGCGCCGCCCCGACCTCCGCCCGATGCGCCGCCGCTCACCCCGAGCTCCTGCCGGAGCCCCGCCACCGCAGCGCTCGCCGGCCTCCGCCCTCCGCCGCCGCGTCGGTCGCCGCCTCCGGCCGCCTCGCCGTCGCCGGACCCGGCCCACTCCAGATCCGGTCCGGGTGGACCAGATCCACCCGGAGGCGAACCAAACGGCCCACGGCACCGCTTCGTCCCGCGGGATCCCCTCGTCCACTTTTCCACCGAGGTCCTTTTTTCTCCAAGTCCCCGAGTTTGTGATATTTTTATGCCATGTTCATCGCACCATAACTCTGTGCATGTAGCTCCGTCTTGTGCGTGTAATATGTCAAAATATTCGCTGTGAGATGCTCTACATTTTGTTCCATTGTGTCATGTTTGTTTGAGTCCATCTTGATGCCCTAATCATCGTTGCAAAAGTGCTATATGATGTTACCCTGCTGAAACTGTTATAGCTTGATGATTTGTCATTTTTGTTGCTTTTTGTGTGTGCATCCTATGAACTTGAGCCCTACATGTGTTTTGTACTACATTATGCCATCTTTACATTGGTTCCATCCATGTATTTTTGTGGGTCTTGTAGTGAGTGCATCGAGCTTGTGAAGTAGGGTACTTGCTGTTTCTGTTTTGTTAGTCTGAATCGGCTATATCCTGATGCCATGTTAACCTGCTGCTACAAGTCATTCTATGCATAATCTGGAGATATTCACTAAGGATGTTTTGTTGTACATGTCATGCTCTATCCATTCATGCCCCTGGTTGCATTTATAGCCTGCTGTAACATGTTGTTATCTTGCTCTCAACTTGCTAAATAATGTTGCTGTCAGCCTGTTAACATGAAGTTCAGTTTTGGCCATGTGTTTTGCTAGTGATCCATGCACCCTATGAACTTTCTCTTGCCATTCTTAGCTTCATAAACATGTATTATTACTGTTTGTTGCCTTGCCATGCCATGTATTGCTCTGTGGTGAGTGGTTCAAGCTCACCAACATGCCTACTTATTGTTGTTCCTGCCATGTATGAATCTGTCATATCTCTTGCTATGTTTACATGGGTGCCATCATATTTTCTGTGCCCTTTTGGCTCATGGTCAGTAAGGGACTTTTTTTCTATGCAATTAGTAGATTCATGCCATGCCTTTGTTTGCCATGATAAGTTCCTGCAGCATGTTGTTTGATAGCTCTAAACATTGCAACCTGATGTTATTTCTGCTATGTCTGAAACTGTTATTATTTGCAATCTTGCCATGTCCTTTTGAGCATGTTCTAGTTGTTTCTGGAGATAGCTCAGTGTTCATGTTTTGTCATGCTTTACCTGTACTTAATGCCCATGCCTTTTGTTATTATGTTGAGATGCTGTAGCATATTGTTTTGATGCTTGCTAGATGCCTAGTTGCTGTTTTGGACAACTTGTCCTTTAAACTTGTATGGAGTGTATGTGTTGAACCGTTGCTCCGTTTTGAGTGTGCTCTATATGAAACTTGCTTGATTTTGCATGTAGTTTCATATTATCATGTTGCATCCTTGTTTTGAGGTGTTTGCTTGATGTTTGTATGCATTTTGCGTCAATGCCATGTTTAACTTGTTTTGCTCATATCTTCTAGGCCGTAGCTCCGAACTAAATGAACTTTATATGTAACTTGACTAGAGTCTCGTGTAGATCATCTTGGTGCATCTTAACTTGTTGTTTAATAACTTGAACATAAGGTTTATTCAGATCTGGACCAATTTCTAAATTTGCATATGAGGACTTACCAGAATTGTTATATGTTGTTTCCGGCCTCATTTAAACTTGCTTTGATGTGTTGCTCTTGTATGCATCATCTCTTGC
Organism: Triticum timopheevii; assembly: GCA_963921465.1. Taxonomy (NCBI): domain Eukaryota; kingdom Viridiplantae; phylum Streptophyta; class Magnoliopsida; order Poales; family Poaceae; genus Triticum; species Triticum timopheevii. Next base: position 429,030,738 of record OY997268.1, on the reverse strand, counting down.
CAAGAGTAGCTCCATGTAGCTTTGTCATGCATCATGCTTGTTGTGCATCATGTCTTGTATATGTGTGGTGTGTTTACTATGTTGTGTGCTTCTTCTCGATAGTTCCCGTGTCGTTGCGATCGTGAGGATTCGTTCGTCTACGCTTGGTTCGGCTTCATCCATTCGTCTTCTTCATGGACTCGTTCTTCTTCCTTGCGGGATTTCAGGCAAGATGACCGTCACCTTGGATCTCACTACTATCATTGCTATGCTAGTTGCCTCATTCTATCGCTTTGCTGCGCTACCTATCACTTGTTCTTCAAGCCTCCCAAATTGCCATGTCAGCCTCTAACCTTTTCACCCTTCCTAGCAAACCGTTGCTTGGCTATGTTACCATTTTTGCTCAGCCCTTCTTATAGCGTTGTTAGTTGCAGGTGAAGATGAAGATTGCTCCATGTTGGATTATGTTTATGTTGGGATATCACAATGTCTCTTATATTACTAATGCATCTATATACTTGGTAAAGGGTGGAAGGCTCGACCTTATGCTTGGTGTTTTGTTCCACTCTTGCCGCCCTAGTTTCCGTCATACCGGTGTTATGTTCCTGGATTTTGCGTTCCTTACGCGGTTGGGTGATTTATGGGACCCCCTTGACAATTCGCTTTGAATAAAAATCCTCCAGCAAGACCCAACCTTGGTTTTACCATTTGCCTCACCACCACCTATACCATTCCCTTGGGTCGGCCAACCCGAGGGTCATCTTTATTTTAGCCCCCCCGGGCCAGTGCTTGTCTAAGTGCTAGTCCGAACCAGAGCCACTTGCAGCAACACCTCGGGGAAACTTGAGGTCTGGTTTTAGTTGTACGTAGTGTTCATCCGGTGTTGCCCTGAGAACGAGATATGTGCAGCTCCTATCGGGATTGTCGGCGCATTGGGCGGTCTTCCTGGACTTGTTTTACCATTGTCGAAAGGTCTTGTAAACCGGGATTCTGAGACTCATCGGGTCTTCCCGGGAGAAGGAATATCCTTCGTTGATCGTGAGAGCTTGTCATGGGCTAAGTTGGGACACCCCTGCAGGGTATAAACTTTCGAAAGCCGTGCCCGCGGTTATGTGGCAGATGGGAATTTGTTAACGTCCGGTTGTAGATAACTTGACACCAGATCTGATTTAAAACGCATCAACCGCGTGTGTAGCCATGATGGCCTCTTTTCGACGGAGTCCGGGAAGTGAACACGGTTTTTGGGTTATGTTTGACGTAAGTAGGAGTTCAGGATCACCTCTTGATCATTGCTAGCTTCACGACCGTTCCGTTTACTCTCTTCTCGCTCTTATTTGCGTATGTTAGCCACCATATATGCCTAGTCGCTGCTGCAACCTCACCACTTTACCCCTTCCTTTCCCATTAAGCTTTGCTAGTCTTGATACCCATGGTAATGGGATTGCTGAGTCCTCGTGGCTCACAGATTAGTACAACAACAGTTGCAGGTACAGGTTATGCGATGATCATGACGCGAGAGCGATGTTTGCTTGTTTTGGTGTTCTTCTTCTGCTTCTTCTTTGATCGGGGGGTAGGTTCCAGGTCGGCAGCCTGGTCTAGCAGGGTGGATGTCGTTTGAGTTTCTGTTTGTGTTTCATCCGTAGTCGGATGGTGCTATTATGTAAGATGATGTTGTATTCGTGTGGCATGGTATGCCTTTTGTATATACCCCCATCTATTATGTAATGTTGATGTAATGATATCCACCTTGCAAAAGCGTCTTCAAGATGTGCTTCTATCCTTGGTGGGACCTTCGAGTTCCTTTAGGATAGGGTCGCATCTTGGACGTGACAGCCTGCTACCTCTTGAGCTTGCGTTGGTTTTTCCCTTGAAGAGGAAAGGGTGATGCAGCAAAGTAGAGTAAGTATTTCCCTCAGTTTGAGAACCAAGGTATCAATCCAGTAGGAGACAACGCACAAGTCACCAAATACCTGCACAAACAATCAAACTTGCACCCAACGCGATAAAGGGGTTGTCAATCCCTTCACGTCTACTGGCAAAAGTGAGATATGATAGAGATAGATAAATGGTAAAGTAAATATTTTTGGTATTTTTGGTTTATAGATTGGAAAGTAAAGATTGCAAATTAAAGGAACGAGGACAAAAATTGGCAAGTTGACAGAAAACTAATATGATGTAAAATAGACCCGGGGGCTATAGGTTTCACTAGTGGCTTCTCTCAAGGTAGCAAATAATACGGTGGGTGAACAAATTACTGACGAGTAATTGATAGAAGAGCGCATAATTATTACGATATCTAAGGCAATGGTCATGAACATAGGCATCACGTCCATGTCAAGTAGACTGACTCCTGCCTGCATCTACTACTATTACTCCACACATCGACTGCTATCCAGCATGCATATAGAGTATTAAGTTCATAAAGAACGGAGTAATGCATTAAGTAAGATGACATGATGTAGAGGAATTAACTCAAGCAATATGATGGAAACCCCATATTTTTATCCTCGATGGCAACAATACAATACGTGCCTTGCTGCCCCTATTGTCACTGGGAAAGGACACCGCAAGTTGAACCCAAAGCTAAGCACTTCTCCAATTGCAAGAAAAACCAATCTAGTAGGCCAAACTAAACCAATAATTCGAAGAGACTTGCAAAGATATCAAATCATGCATATAAGAATTCAGAGAAGACTCAAATAATATTCATAGATATTATGATCATAAATCCACAATTCATTGGATCTCAGCAAACACATCGCCTGGTTATATTTGATATACATGTTATTGATGTGTACCTTACTAATGCTCGCAGTAGCGCTTGGGTATTTGATACTGGTTCGGTTGCTCATATTTGTGACTCGAAACAGGAGCTGTGGATTGAACGAAGATTGGCTAAGGACGAGGTGATGATGCGCGTCGGGAATGGTTCCAAGGTCGATGTGATCGCCGCCGGCACGCTACCTCTACATCTACCTTCGGGATTAGTTTTAGACCTGAATAATTGTTATTTGGTGCCAACGTTGAGCATGAACATTATATCCGGATCATGTTTAGTGTGAAACGATTATCCATTTAAATCAGAGAATAATGGTTATTCTATTTAGATGAGTAATATCTTTTATGGTCATGCACCCTTGAAGAGTGGTCTATTTTTTGTTCAATCTTGATTGTAGTGATACACATATTCATAATATTGATGCCAAAAGATGCAAAGTTGATAATGATAGTGCAACATATTTGTGGCACTGCTGTTTAGGTCATATTGCTGTAAATCGCATGAAGAAACTCCATGCAGATGGGCTTTTGGAATCACTTGATTATGAATCATTTAATACTTGCGAACCATGCCTCATGAGCAAGATGACTAAAACTCCATTCTCCGGAACAATGGAGCGAGCCAATGACTTATTGGAAATAATACATGCCGATGTATGCGGTCCAATGAGTGTTGAGGCACGCGGCGGGTATCATTATTTTCTGACCTTCACAGATGATTTGAGCATATATGGGTATATCTACTTAATGAAACACAAGTCTGAAACATTTGAAAAGTTCAAAGAATTTCAGAGTGAAGTGGTGAATCATCGTAATAAGAAAATAAAGTTTCTACGATCTGATCGTGTGGGCGAATATTTAAGTTACGAGTTTGGCCATCATTTAAAACAATGTGGAATAGTTTCACAACTCACGCCACCTGGAACACCACAGTGTAATGGTGTGTCCAAACATCGTAACCATACTTTATTAGAATGGTGTGATCTATGATGTCTCTTACCGATTTAGCAGTATCGTTTTGGGGTTATGCATTAGAGACAGCTGCATTCACATTAAATAGGGCACTGTCTAAATCCGTTGAGACAACACCGTATGAACTGTGGTTTGGCAAGAAACCTAAGCTGTCATTTCTTAATTTGGGGTTGCGACACTTATGTCAAAAGGCTTCATCCTAATAAGCTCGAACTCAAATCGAAGAAGTGCGTCTTCGTAGGATACCCTAAGGAAACGATTGGGTACACCTTCTACCACAGATACGAAGGCAAGATCTTTGTTGCCAAGAATGGAACATTTCAAGAGAAGGAGTTTCTTTTGAAAGAAGTGAGTGGGAGGAAAGTAGAACTTGATCAGGTAATTGTACCTTCTCTAAATTTGGAAAGTAGGACATCAGAGAAATCCGTTCCCGTGATGCCTACACCAACTAGAGAGGAAGCTAATGATGATGGTCATGAAACTTTGGATCAAGTTACTACTGGACCTCTTAGGTTGAACAGAGCATGTTCCGCACCAGAGTGGTACGGTAATCCTGTCTTGGAAGTCATGTTACTAGACCATGATGAACCTAGAAACTATGAAGAAGCAATGATGAGCCCAGATTCCGACAGATGGCTTGAGGCCATGAAATCTGAGATAGGATCCATGTATGAGGACAAAGTATGGACTTTGGTGGACTTGCCCGATGATCGGCAAGCCATAGAGAATAAATGGATCTTCAAGAAGACTGACGCTGATGGTAATGTTACTGTCTACAAAGCTCGACATGTCGCAAAAGGTTTTCGACAAGTTCAAGGGGTTGACTACAATGAGACTTTGTCACCCGTAGCGATGCTTAAGTCCATCAGAACCATGTTAGCAATTGCCGCATTTTATGATTATGCAATCTGGCAAATGGACGTCAAAACTGCACTCCTTAATGGATTTCTTATAAAGAGTTGTATATGATGCAACCAGAAGGTTTTGTCGATCCTAAAGGTGCTAACAAAGTGTGCAAACTCCAGCGATCCATCTATGGACTAGTGTAAGCATCTCGGAGTTGGAATATATGCTTTGATGAGGTGATCAAAGCATATGGTTTTATACGGATTTTTGGTGAAGCCTGTATTTCCAAGAATGTGAGTGGGAGCTCTGTAGCATTTCCAATATTATATGTAGATGACATATTATTGATTGGAAATGATGTAGAATTTCTGGATAACATAAAAGGATACTTTAATAAGAGTTTTTCAGTGAAAGACCTCGGTAAAGCTGCTTATATATTGGGCATCAAGATCTATAGAGATAGATCAAGACGCTTAATAGGACTTTCACAAAGCACATACGTTGACAAAGTTTTGAAGAAGTTCAAAATGAATCATTCAAAGAAAGGGTTCTTGCCTATGTTGCAAGGTGTGAAGTTGAGTCAGACTCAAACCTGACCACTACAGAAGATAGAGAGAAAATGAAAGTTATTCCCTATGCCTCAGCCATAGGTTCTATCATGTATGCTATGCTGTGTACCAGACTTGATGTGTGCCTTGCCATAAGTCTGGTAGGGAGGTACCAAGGTAATCCAGGAGTGGACCACTGTACAGCTGTCAAGAACATCCTAAAGTACCTGAAAAGGACCAAGGATATGTTTCTTGTTTACGGAGGTGACAAAGAGCTCATCATAAATGGTTACGTCGATGCTAGCTTTGACACTGATCCAGATGACTCTATGTCACAAACCGGATACATATTTATATTGAATAGTGGAGCTATCAGTTGGTGCAGTTCCAAGCAGAGCATCGTCGCAGGATCTACGTGGGAAGCGGAGTACATAGCTGCTTCAGAAGCAGCAAATGAAGGAGTCTGGATGAAGGAGTACATAGCTGCTTCCGATCTAGGTGCAATACCTAGTGCATTGGGTCCAATGAAAATCTTTTGTGACAATACTGGAGCGATTGCCTTGGCAAAGGAATCTAGATTTCACAGGAGAACCAAACACATCAAGAGAAGCTTCAACTCCATCCGCGAAAAAGTCAAGGAGGGAGACATAGATATTTGCAAAATACATACTGATCTGAATGTAGCAGACCCGTTGACTAAGCCACTTCCGCGAGCAAAACATGATCAACACCAAGACTCCATGGATGTTAGATTTATGGCAATGTAATTTAGATTATTGACTCTAGTGCAAGTGGGAGACTGAAGGAAATATGCCCTAGAGGCAGTAATAAAGTTGTTATTTTATATTTCCTTATTCATGATAAAGGTTTATTATTCATGCTAGAATTGTATTGATCGGAAATTTAAATACATGTGTTAATACATAAACAAACACTGTGTCCCTAGTGAGCCTCTACTTGACTAGCTTGTTGATCAAAGATGGTTAAGGTTCCCTAACCATGGACATGAGTTGTCATTATATAATGGGATCACATCATGAGAGAATGATGTGATGGACAAGACCCATCCGTTATTTTAGCATTATGATCGTTCAGTTTTATTCCTATTGTTTTCTTCATGTCAAATACATATTCTTTTGACTATGGGATTATGCAACTCCCGGAACCCGGAGGAATGCCTTATGTGCTATCAAATGTCACAACCTAACTGGGTGATTTTAAAGATGCTCTATAGGTGTCTCCGAAGGTGTTTGTTGAGTTGGCATAGATCGAGATTAGGATTTGTCACTCCGACTATCGGAGAGGTATCTCTGGGCCCTCTCGGTAATACATATCATAAGCTTGCAAGCAAACGACTAAGGAGTTAGTCACGTGGTGATGTATTATGGAACGAGTAAAGAGACTTGCCGGTAATGAGATTGAACTAGGTATGAAGATACCGAAGATTGAATCTCGGGCAAGTAACATACCGACAGACAAAGGAAATTACGTATGTTGTCATAATGGTTCGACCGATAAAGATCACTCGTGCCTCTTTTTTTTGAGGGAAAAATTAGTAGTATGTCTAATACCACTAGTTGGGTGCGTGCGACTGAAAGCACAAGTGCTCCCTAGGTGGTTTGGGTAATTAATGTCAACATATCTCTTGTTGGACTAACACTTTTATCTAGTATGTTTCAGATAAGTTCAACATTGGAGTGGCATGGACCAAAGGATGTGGGAACTCCTTTAAGATGCTAAGGACAAAGGATTGGCTCAAGCTTCAAGCCCAAGACTCTTCATTTTATATTTTAGTGATCCAAGATCACATTGAGTCTATAGGAAAAGCCAATACTATCAAGGAGGGATGAGGTGTTGCTTAATGAGCCTCTTGCTTCATGTGCTTAGTGATATGCTCCAAAACCCTCAGCTACTTTCTCACATCCACATATGTCCTAAACCTAAAGTCAAACTCGGCCCAACTGATTCTTTCTATCTGGCGCCACTGAGTTTTGATGTCATAGCCACTGCCACAAACCCTAAGCAAACCGGTCTCACCGATAGGGATCTTGGTCTCACCGAGATGGGATTGTAATCTCTCTGTGTATGTCCATTACCAAAATCGGTCCCACCGAGTTTGAGTAATCGGTACTACCGATATTACAATGCAAACTTCCTGGTTGACTCATTACCAAAATCGGTCTCACCGACTTCGTGTAATCGATCAAACCGAGTTTGCCTGACCAACTCTCTGGAAAGCTTATTACCAAAATCGGTCTCACCGAGTTTGTGTAATCGGTCTTACCGAGATTACGTTATGCCCTAACCCTAACCGAATCGGTCTCACCGAGTTGCATTTCGGTCCCACCGAAAATCCTAACGGTCACATTATTTGCTAAATCGGTCTGACCGAGTTTAACGATTCGGTCCCACCGAGTTTGGTAGATTGTGTGTAACGGTTAGATTTTGTGTGGAGGCTATATATACCCCTCCACCTCCTCTTCATTCTTGGAGAGAGCCATCAGACTGAACCTACACTTCCAGCATACATTTTCTGAGAGAGAACTACCTACTCATGTGTTGAGGCCAAGATATTCCATTCCTACCATATGAATCTTGATCTCTAGCCTTCCCCAAGTTGCTTTCCACTCAAATCTTCTTTCCACCAGATCCAAATCCTATGAGAGAGAGTTGAGTGTTGTATCATTTGAAGCACAAGAGCAAGGAGTTCATCATCAACGCACCATTTGTTACTTCTTGGAGAGTGGTGTCTCCTATATTGGCTAGGTGTCACTTGGGAGCCTCCGACAAGATTGTGAAGTTGAACCAAGGAGTTTGTAAGGGCAAGGAGATCGCCTACTTCGTGAGGATCTACCGCTAGTGAGGCAAGTCCTTCGTGGGCGACGACCATGGTGGGATAGACAAGGTTGCTTCTTCGTGGACCCTTTGTGGGTGGAGCCCTTCATGGACTCACGCAACCATTACCCTTCGTGGGTTGAAGTCTCCATCAACGCGGATGTACGATAGCACCACCTATCGGAACCACGCCAAAAACATCCTTGTCTCCAATTGCGTTTGAATCCTCCAAACCCTTCCCTTTACATTCTTGCAAGTTGCATGCTTTACTTTCCGCTGCTCATATACTCTTGCATGCTTGCTTGATATGTATTGTGAATGTTAAACTTGTGCCTAAACTCCACTTAAACTTAAGGAAACTTAAAAACTGCAACTTTGGTACTTAGTGCCTAATCACCCCCCTCTAGACACCTCTTCTCAAGGTCCTACAAGTGGTATCAGAGCATTGGTCTCCATTGCCTTGGTTTAATCGCCATTGGAGGAAGATGGATGAGTCTACTTTGGGGAGTCTTAGACATAGAGTGCCTATTCTTGATGGAGAGTATTTTCATGAGTGAAAAAATGAGATGCTTGTAATTTTCAATCAATATCATTTGAACAAGTACATTGCTAGCCCTTGTGCGCCTTATGTTGATCCTATGCATCCTACCCATGATGAGTCAATTGACATGATTAGGAATCTTAGAACTGCCGAACTTATCATTAGAGGATTGCCTAGAAACTTGATTGGATGCTTGCCTACTCTTAAGTGTGCCTACACTATATGGAAATTTCTTGAGGAATGCTTTCCTAATTATTCCTTGAAAAATCTTGATGAAATTCTTCATAAGTCTATTGCTTTGAGTAAGATGAATACTAGTGATCCTATGTTTGGTGATCGTCTATTTGAGCTTACAAACCTTATGCGTGCCAAAGGAAATGTTGTGATTATTAGTGATATTATTTCCGAAGCTATAAAAATTCATAAGCAAGATCATTGTCAAACTCATTCTAATGAATCACCCTCTCTAGGATTTGATCCACCACATGACGATGTTGAACATGGATACTATGATGAGGATGATGATAGTGACTTCGACCTTGATGATGCAATGAGACATTTTGGTCTTATGGCAAATCTTTGGGGATATACGTCAGGAGGAAAGGAATGGGTTCTTGATAGTGGATGTACCGATCACATGACCGGAGATAAAGACATGTTTCATGAGCTTGCTGATAATGATAGTCCTCGAAAGTATGTCACTTTCGGTGACAACTCAAAGGGTAAGGTGGTTGGCCTCGGTAAGGTGGCCATATCACATGATAGCTCCATACAAAATGTCATGCTCGTTGAATCTCTTGGATACAACTTACTTTCAGTATCTAGACTTGCTGATTTCGGTTTCAATGTCTTATTTACCGAAGTTGATTGCCAAGTGTTTCGTCGAGAGAATCATAAAATGGTCTTTACCGGTGTGCGTAGAGGTGATCTATACATTGTTGATTTCACTAAAAAGGCTCAACCTAAAACTTGCTTCATTGCTAAATCCTCAAAAGGTTGGTTATGGCATAGACGATTAGGTCATGTTGGTATGCGAAACCTTGATAAGCTTATTAAAGGAAATCATATCCTTGGAGTTAACGATGTCATATTTGATAAGGATAGACTTTGCAGTGCTTGTCAAGCTGGTAAACAGGTTGGAGGAAGGCATCCCGTGAAGAACATCATGACCACAAGGAGGCCACTCGAGCTACTTCACATGGATCTCTTTGGTCCCAACTCTTACAAGAGTCTCGGTGGAAATTCTTTTGGTCTAGTTATAGTTGATGATTTTTCAAGATTTACGTGGGTGCTCTTTCTCGATGATAAATCGCAGGTTCAAAAGATCTTCAAAAACTTCGCTAGGAAGGCCCAAAATCAATTTGAAGTGAAGATCAAGAAGGTTCGCAGCGACAATGGAACGGAGTTCAAGAACGCAAATGTGGACACCTTTCTTGACGAAGAAGGGATTTCACATGAGTTCTCGGCTACGTACACACCTCAACAAAACAGAGTTATTGAGAGGAAGAACCGGACGCTCATGGAAATGGCGAGAACGATGCTTGATGAGTACAAGACACCGAAGCACTTTTGGGCAGAAGCGGTTGAGACAGCTTGTCATGCAACAAATCGCTTGTATCTTCACAAGCTACTCCGCAAGATGGCATACGAGCTCCTCACCGGTAACAAACCCCAAGTTGGATACTTTCGAGTATTCGGTTCAAAGTGCTACATTCTTGATAAGCATCTTTGTTCTAAATTTGCTCCTAAGTCTCATGAAGGTTTCCTACTAGGTTATGGCTCAAACTCTCACACTTACCATGTCTACAACAATTTCACCCGAAAGGTTGAAGAGACGGTAGATGTGAAGTTTGATGAATCTAACGGCTCGCAAGTAGAGCAATTGCCAATTGATGTAGGAGACAAAGATCCTTCGGAAGCAATCCAAGACTTGTCTATTGGCAAGGTCCGTCCAACGGAGGTGAAGGAGAGTACCTCGTCCGTCCAAGTGGAAGCTTCTACTTCACGACAAGTGTTGGGGAACGTTGCAGAAAACAAAAATTTTCCTACTCGTTTCACCAAGATCATCTAGGAGTTCATCTAGCAACGAGTCATTAGATGCATCTACATACCTTTGTAGATCGCGCACGGAAGCGTTCAAAAGAACGGTGATGATGTAGTCGTACTCGATGTGATCCAAATCACCGATGACCAAGCGCCGAACGGACGGCACCTCCGCGTTCAACACACGTACGGGACGGGAGACGTCTCCTCCTTCTTGATCCAGCAAGGGGGGAGGAGAGGTTGATGAAGATCCAGTAGCACGACGGCGTGGTGGTGGATGCAGGGCGTCACAGCAGCAGGGCTTCGCCAATACTACGAGGGAGAGACGTAACGGGGAGAGAGGGAGGCGCCAGGGGCTGGTGTCAAGTCCCTCCTCTCCCCCACTATATATAGGGGTGCCAAGGGGGGGCGCCGGCCCTAGTAGATGGCATCTACTAGGGGGGGCGGCGGCCAAGGGGAGGTTTCCCTCCCCCCCAAGGCACCTAGGGGTGCCTTCCACCACTTGGACTCTTCCTTGGTGGAAACCCTAGGCGCATGGGCCTATAGGGGCTGGTGCCCTTGGCCCATCTAGGCCAAGGCGCACCCCCTACAGCCCATGTGGCCCCCCGGGACAGGTGGCCCCACCCGGTGGGCCCACGGGACCCCTCCGGTGGTCCCGGTACAATACCGATAACCCCGAAACTTGTCCCGATGCCCGAAACTGCACTTCCTATATATAATTCTTTACCTCCGGACCATTCCAGAACTCCTCGTGACGTCCGGGATCTCATCCGGGACTCCGAACAACATTCGGGTTACTGCATATACATTTCTTCACAACCCTAGCGTCACCGAACCTTAAGTGTGTAGACCCTACGGGTTCGGGAGACAAGCAGACATGACCGAGACGACTCTCAGGTCAATAACCAACAGCGGGATCTGGATACCCATGTTGGCTCCCACATGCTCCACGATGATCTCATCAGACGAACCACGATGTCGAGGATTCAATCAACCCCGTACGCAATTCCCTTTGTCAATCGATATGTTACTTGCCCGAGATTCGGTCGTCGGTATCCCAATACCTCGTTCAATCTCGTTACCGGCAAGTCACTTTACTCGTACCGTAATGCATGATCCCGTGACCAGACACTTGGTCACTCTAAGCTCATTATGATGATGCATTACCGAGTGGGCCCAGTGATACCTCTCCGTGATACGGAGTGACAAATCCCAGTCTTGATCCATGTCAACCCAACAGACACTTTCGGAGATACCCGTAGTCTACCTTTATAGTCACCCAGTTACGTTGTGACGTTTGGTATACCCAAAGCACTCCTACGGTATCCGGGAGTTACACGATCTCATGGTCTAAGGAAAAGATACTTTGACATTGGAAAACTCTAGCAAACGAACTATACGATCTTGTGCTATGTTTAGGATTGGGTCTTGTCCATCACATCATTCTCTTAATGATGTGATCTCGTTATCAATGACATCCAATGTCCATAGTCAGGAAACCATGACTATCTATTGATCAACAAGCTAGTCAACTAGAGGCTTACTAGGGACACGTTGGTGTTTGTTATTCACACATGTATTACGATTTCCGGATAACACAATTATAGCATGAATAAAGACAATTATCATGAACAAGGAAATATAATAATAATGCTTTTATTATTTCCTCTAGGGCATATTTCCAACAGTCTCCCACTTGTACTAGAGTCAATAATCTAGTTACATTGTGATGAATCGAACAGCCATGGAATTCCGGTGCTGATCATGTTTTGCTCTAGGGAGAGGTTTAGTCAACGGATCCGCTACATTCAGGTCCGTATGTACTTTACAAATCTCTATGTCTCCATCTTGAACATTTTCACGAATGGAGTTGAAGCGACGCTTGATGTGCCTTGTCTTCTTGTGAAACCTGGGCTCCTTGGCAAGTGCAATAGCTCTAGTGTTGTCATAGAAGAGTTTGATTGGCCCCGACGCATTGGGTATGACTCCTAGGTCGGTGATGAACTCCTTCACCCATATTGCTTCATGTGCTGCCTCCGAGGCTGCCATGTACTCCGCTTCACATGTAGATCCCGCCACGACGCTCTGCTTGCAACTGCACCAGCTTACTGCCCCACCATTCAAAATATACACGTATCCGGTTTGTGACTTAGAGTCATCCAGATCTGTGTCGAAGCTAGCGTCGACGTAACCCTTTACGACGAGCTCTTCGTCACCTCCATAAACGAGAAACATTTCCTTAGTCCTTTTCAGGTACTTCAGGATATTCTTGACCGCTGTCCAGTGCTCCTTGCCGGGATTACTTTGGTACCTTCATACCAAACTTACGGCAATGTTTACATCAGGTCTGGTACACAGCATGGCATACATAATAGAACCTATGGCTGATGCATAGGGGATGACGCTCATCTCTTCTATATCTTCTGCCGTGGTCGGACATTGAGCTGAGCTCAATTTCACACCTTGTAACACAGGCAAGAACCCCTTCTTGGATTGATCCATATTGAACTTCTTCAATATCTTATCAAGGTATGTGCTTTGTGAAAGACCTATGAGGCGTCTCGATCTATCTCTATAGATTTTGATGCCTAATATATAAGCAGCTTCTCCAAGGTCCTTCATTGAAAAACTCTTATTCAAATAGGCCTTGATGCTGTCCAAGAGTTCTATATCATTTCCCATCAAAAGTATGTCATCTACATATAGTATGAGAAATGCTACAGAGCTCCCACTCACTTTCTTGTAAACGCAGGCTTCTCCATAAGTCTGCGTAAACCCAAACGCTTTGATCATCTCATCAAAGCGAATGTTCCAACTCCGAGATGCTTGCACTAGCCCATAAATCGAGCGTTGGAGCTTGCACACTTTGTCAGCATTCTTAGGATCGACAAAACCTTCCGGCTGCATCATATACAATTCTTCCTTAAGGAAACCATTAAGGAATGCCGTTTTGACGTCCATTTGCCATATTTCATAATCGTAGAATGCGACAATTGCTAACATGATTCGGACGGACTTCAGCTTCGCTACCGGTGAGAAAGTCTCATCGTAGTCAACCCCTTGAACTTGTCGATAACCCTTAGCGACAAGCCGAGCTTTATAGATGGTCACATTACCATCCGTGTCTGTCTTCTTCTTAAAGATCCATTTATTTTCTATGGCTCGCCGTTCTACGGGCAAGTCAGTCAAAGTCCATACTTCGTTTTCATACATGGATCCTATCTCGGATTTCATGGCTTCTAGCCATTTGTCGGAATCCGGGCCCGCCATCGCTTCTTCATAGTTTGAAGGTTCAATGTTGTCTAACAACATGATTTCCAAGACAGGGTTGCCGTACCACTCTGGTGCGGAACGTGTCCTTGTGGACCTTCGAATTTCAGTAGGGGCTTGATCAGAAGTATCTTGATCATTATCATTAACTTCCTCTCTAGTCGGTGCAGGCACCTCAGGAACATTTTCTTGAGTTGCGCCATTTTCCGGTTCAAGAGGTAATACTTCATCAAGCTCTACTTTCCTCCCACTTACTTCTTTCGAGAGAAACTCTTTCTCTAGAAAGGACCCATTCTTGGCAACAAAGATCTTGCCTTCGGATCTGAGGTAGAAGGTGTACCCAATAGTTTCTTTTGGGTATCCTATGAAGACGCATTTTTCCGACTTGGGTTCGAGCTTTTCAGGTTGAAGTTTCCTGACATAAGCATCGCATCCCCAAACTTTTAGAAACGATAGCTTAGGTTTCTTCCCAAACCACAATTCATACGGTGTCGTCTCAATGGATTTCGACGGTGCCCTATTTAAAGTGAATGCGGCAGTCTCTAAAGCATAGCCCCAAAAAGATAGTGGTAAATCGGCAAGAGACATCATAGATCGCACCATATCTAATAGAGTGCGATTACGACGTTCGGACACACCATTACGCTGAGGTGTTCCAGGCGGCGTGAGTTGTGAAACTATTCCACATTTTCTCAAGTGTGTACCAAACTCGTGACTCAAGTATTCTCCTCCACGATCTGATCGTAAAAACTTGATTTTCCTGTCACGTTGATTTTCAACCTCACTCTGAAATTCCTTGAACTTTTCAAAGGTTTCAGACTTGTGTTTCATTAAGTAGATATACCCATACCTACTTAAATCATCAGTGAGGGTGAGAACATAACGATAGCCACCGCGAGCCTCAACACTCATTGGACCTCACACATCAGTATGTATGATTTCCAATAAGTTGGTTGCTCGCTCCATTGTTCTTGAGAACGGAGTCTTGGTCATTTTTCCCATAAGGCATGGTTCGCACGTGTCAAATGATTCATAATCAAGAGACTCTAAAAGTCCATCTTCATGGAGCTTCTTCATGTGTTTGACACCTATGTGACCAAGGCAGCAGTGCCACAAGTATGTGGGACTATCATTATCAACCTTACTTCTTTTGGTACTCACATTGTGAACATGTGTAGCATCACGTTCGAGATTCATAAAGAATAAACCATTCACCATAGGAGCATGACCATAAAACATATCTCTCATATAAATAGAACAACCATTATTCTCGGATTTAAATGAGTAGCCATCTCGAATTAATCGAGATCCCGATACAATGTTCATGCTCAAAGCTGGCACTAAATAACAATTATTAAGGTTTAAAACTAATCCCGAAGGGAGATGCAGAGGCAGCGTGCCGACGGCGATCACATTGACCTTGGAACCATTCCCGACGCGCATCGTCACCTCGTCCTTTGCCAGTTTCCGCTTATTCCGCAGCCCCTGCTTTGAGTTACAAATGTGAGCAACTGCACCGGTATCAAATACCCAGGAGCTACTATGGGCACTAGTAAGGTACACATCAATTACATGTATATCACATATACCTTTTGTTTTGCCGGCCTTCTTATCCGCTAAGTACTTAGGGCAGTTCCGCTTCCAGTGACCGCTTCCCTTGCAATAAAAGCACTCAGTCTCGGGCTTGGGTCCATTCTTTGGCTTCTTCCCGGCAGCTTGCTTGCCGGGCGCGACAACCTCCTTGCCGTCCTTCTTGAAGTTCTTTTTACCCTTGCCTTTCTTGAACTTAGTGGTTTTATTGACCATCAACACTTGATGTTCCTTCTTGACTTCTACCTCTGCTGATTTCAGCATAGCAAATACTTCAGGAATGGTCTTTTCCATCCCCTGCATATTGAAGTTCATCACAAAGCTCTTGTAGCTTGGTGGAAGCGACTGGAGGATTCTGTCAATGACCGCATCATCCGGGAGATTAACTCCCAGCTGAGTCAAGCGGTTATGTAACCCAGACATAGTGAGTATGTGCTCACTGACAGAACTATTTTCCTCCATCTTACAGCTGAAGAATTTGTCGGAGACTTCATATCTCTCGACCCGGGCATGAGCTTGGAAAACCATTTTCAGCTCTTCGAACATCTCATATGCTCCATGTCTCTCAAAACGCTTTTGGAGCCCCGGCTCTAGGCTGTAAAGCATGCCACACTGAACGAGGGAGTAGTCATCGGTACGTGCCTTCCAAGCGTTCATAACATCTTGTTCTGCAGGGAGAACGGGTGCGTCACCAAGCGGTGCTGGTAGGACATAATCTTTCTTGGCAGCTATGAGGATGATCCTCAGGTTTCGGACCCAGTCCGTATAGTTGCTGCCATCGTCTTTCAGCTTAGTTTTCTCTAGGAACGCGTTGAAGTTGAGGACTACGTTGGCCATTTGATCTACAAGACATATTGTAAAATATTTAGACTAAGTTCATGATAATTAAGTTCAATTAATCAAATTATTAGTGAACTCCCACTTAGATTAGACATCCCTCCAGTCATCTAAGTATTACATGATCCGAGTTAACTAGACCGTGTCCGATCATCACGTGAGACGGACTAGTCAACATCGGTGAACATCTTCATGTTGATCGTATCTTCTATACGACTCATGCTCGACCTTTCGGTCTTCTATGTTCCGAGGCCATGTCTGTACATGCTAGGCTCGTCAAGTCAACCTAAGTGTTTGCATGTGTAAATCTGTCTTACACCTGTTGTATGTGAACGTCTGAATAAAACACCCGATCATCACGTGGTGTTTTGAAACAGCGAACTGTCGCAATGGTGCACAGTTAGGGGGAACACTTCTTGAAATTAGTATGAGGGATCATCTTATTTACTACCGTCGTTCTAAGTAAATAAGATGCAAAACATGATAAACATCACATGCAATCAAATAATAAATGTGACATGATATGGCCAATATCACATAGCTCCTTTGATCTCCATCTTGGGGCTCCATGATCATCTTGTCACCGGCTTGACACCATGATCTCCATAATCATGATCTCCATCATCGTGTCTCCATGAAGTTGCTCGCCAACTATTACTTCTACTACTATGGCTAACGCGTTTAGCAATAAAGTAAAGTAATTTACATGGCGTTTCTCAATGACGCGCAGGTCATATAAAAGAATAAAGACAACTCCTATGGCTCCTGCCGGTTGTCATACTCATCGACATGCAAGTCATGATTCCTATTACAATAGCATGAACATCTCATACATCACATATAGATCATTCATCATTCATCACAACTTTGGCCATATCATATCACAAACCACTTGCTGCAAAAACAAGTTAGACGTCCTCTAATTGTTGTTGCAAGTTTTACGTGGCTGAATTAGGGTTCTAGCAAGAACGTCTTCTTACCTACGTTAAAGCCACAATGTGATTTGTCAACTTCTATTTACCCTTCATAAGGACCCTGTTCATCGAATCCGCTCCAACTAAAGTAGGAGAGACAGACACCCGCCAGCCACCTTATGCAACTAGTGCATGTTAGTCGGTGGAACCGGTCTCACGTAAGCGTACGTGTAAGGTTGGTCCGGGCCACTTCATCCCACAATACCGCTGAAGCAAGAAAGGACTAGTAACGGCAAGAAAGTTGACAAATCTACGCCCACAACAAATTGTGTTCTACTCGCGCAAGAAGAACTATGCATAGACCTAGCTCATGATGCCACTGTTGGAGAACGTTGCAGAAAACAAAAATTTTCCTACTCATTTCACCAAGATCATCTAGGAGTTCATCTAGCAATGAGTCATTAGATGCATCTACATACCTTTGTAGATCGCGCACGGAAGCGTTCAAAAGAACGGTGATGATGTAGTCGTACTCGACGTGATCCAAATCACCGATGACCAAGCGCCGAACGGACGGCACCTCCGCGTTCAACACACGTACGGGACGGGAGACGTCTCCTCCTTCTTGATCCAGCAAGGGGGGAGGAGAGGTTGATGAAGATCCAGCAGCACGACGGCGTGGTGGTGGATGCAGGGCGTCACAGCAGCAGGGCTTCGCCAATACTACGAGGGAGAGACGTAACGCGGAGAGAGGGAGGTGCCAGGGGCTGGTGTCAAGTCCCTCCTCTCCCCCACTATATATAGGGGTGCCAAGGGGGGGCGCCGGCCCTAGTAGATGGCATCTACTAGGGGGGGCGGCGGCCAAGGGGAGGTTTCCCTCCCCCCCAAGGCACCTAGGGGTGCCTTCCACCACTTGGACTCTTCCTTGGTGGAAACCCTAGGCGCATGGGCCTATAGGGGCTGGTGCCCTTGGCCCATCTAGGCCAAGGCGCACCCCCCTACAGCCCATGTGGCCCCCCGGGACAGGTGGCCCCACCCGGTGGGCCCACGGGACCCCTCCGGTGGTCCCGGTACAATACCGATAACCCCGAAACTTGTCCCGATGCCCGAAACTGCACTTCCTATATATAATTCTTTACCTCCGGACCATTCCGGAACTCCTCGTGATGTCCGGGATCTCATCCGGGACTCTGAACAACATTCGGGTTACTGCATATACATTTCTTCACAACCCTAGCGTCACCGAACCTTAAGTGTGTAGACCCTACGGGTTCGGGAGACAAGCAGACATGACCGAGACGACTCTCAGGTCAATAACCAACAGCGGGATCTGGATACCCATGTTGGCTCCCACATGCTCCACGATGATCTCATCGGACGAACCACGATGTCGAGGATTCAATCAACCCCGTACGCAATTCCCTTTGTCAATCGATATGTTACTTACCCGAGATTCGATCGTCGGTATCCCAATACCTCGTTCAATCTCGTTACCGGCAAGTCACTTTACTCGTACCGTAATGCATGATCCCGTGACCAGACACTTGGTCACTCTGAGCTCATTATGATGATGCATTACCGAGTGGGCCCAGTGATACCTCTCCGTCATACGGAGTGACAAATCCCAGTCTTGATCCATGTCAACCCAACAGACACTTTCGGAGATACCCGTAGTCTACCTTTATAGTCACCCAGTTACATTGTGACGTTTGGTATACCCAAAGCACTCCTACGGTATCCGGGAGTTACACGATCTCATGGTCTAAGGAAAAGATACTTTGACATTGGAAAACTCTAGCAAACGAACTATATGATCTTGTGCTATGTTTAGGATTGGGTCTTGTCCATCACATCATTCTCTTAATGATGTGATCTCGTTATCAATGACATCCAATGTCCATAGTCAGGAAACCATGACTATCTATTGATCAACAAGCTAGTCAACTAGAGGCTTACTAGGGACACGTTGGTGTCTGTTATTCACACATGTATTACGATTTCCGGATAACACAATTATAGCATGAATAAAGACAATTATCATGAACAAGGAAATATAATAATAATGCTTTTATTATTTCCTCTAGGGCATATTTCCAACAACAAGGTGAACCAAGAGTTGATACGGAAGCATCCACAAGTGGGACACACCAAGATGAAGAAAACGAGGAAGTGCATCAAGATGAACGTCAACAACCTCCTTCTCCACCACAACAAGAGAACGACAACGCCAACAATGAAGAAGGCCAAGAAGAAGAACAAGATGAAGAAGATGTTCAATGAAGACCCAAGCAAAAGCTTTCGCGAGTTCGAGCAAGAATTGCTAAAGATCATCCCGTCGAGCAAATCTACAATGACATTCAAACCGGGAGAATCACTCGCTCTAAAACTTGTTTAGCTAACTTTTGTGAAAACTATTCTTTCATCTCTAGCATTGAACCTATGAAGGTTGAAGAAGCATTGGAAGATCCGGATTGGATAAATGCTATGCATGAAGAGCTACACAACTTTGAGAGGAACCAAGTTTGGACATTGGTTGAGAAGCCCGACAACAACCACAATGTCATCGGTACCAAATGGGTGTTTCGCAACAAGCAAGATGAAGATGGACAAGTAGTTCGCAACAAAGCACGTCTCATCGCCCAAGGCTACACACAAGTCGAAGGTATGGACTATGGTGAGACTTACGCCCCCATTGCTAGACGTGAATCCATTCGCATCTTACTTGCCTATGCTAATCATCATGATATCACCTTGTACCAAATGGACATTAAAAGTGCTTTTCTAAATGGTGAAATAGAGGAGGAAGTTTATGTTAAGCAACCTCCCGGCTTTGTCAATCCTAAGAAACCCAATCATGTTTACAAACTTCACAAAGCTCTTTATGGTCTTAAACAAGCTCCTAGAGCATGGTATAAATGCTTGACCAAGTTCCTTATTGAAAAAGGCTTTGAAATTGGGAAAATTGATTCTACTCTTTTTACTAAAAGGGTCAATGGAGAACTATTTGTGTGCCAAATCTATGTTAATGATATTATATTTGGTTCAACTAACCCTCATTTTAGTGAAAAGTTTGGGAAGCTAATGTCGGAGAAGTTTGAGATGTCTATGATGAGTGAACTCAAATTCTTTCTTGGGTTGCAAATCAAGCAAACTAAGGAAGGTACCTTTGTTTCTCAAACGAAGTACACCAAGGACTTATTCAAGAAGTTCAATATGTAAGAATGCAAAGGTATGTCTACACCCATGCCTACTAGTGGACATCTTGACTTGACCAAAGATAGTGAACCGGTTGATCAAAAGGTTTATCGCTCTATGATTGGTTCATTGCTATATCTATGTGCTTCACGTCCCGATATCATGCTAAGCGTGTGCATGTGTGCACGATATCAAGCTGCTCCTAAGGAATGTTGTCTTAAGGCCATGAAAAGGATAGTGAGATAATTATCCATACACCAAATTTTGCATTTGGTATCCTCAGAGGGCCTCTTTCGATCTTGTTGGCTACTCTGACTCGGACTATGCCGGAGACAAGTTTGATAGAAAGTCCACTTCGGGTACTTGTCAATTTCTTGGTAGATCTCTTGTGTCTTGGTCCTCCAAGAAACAAAACTTGGTATCCTTATCCACCGCCGAAGCGGAATATATTGCCGCTGGTTCATGTTGTGCTCAATTACTTTGGATGACCCAAACTCTTAAAGATTATGGGATATATGTGAGACATGTTCCATTGCTTTGTGACAATGAAAGTGCTATCAAAATTGGTCATAATCCTGTGTAACATTCTCGAACTAAGCATATTGAAGTTCGTCATCATTTCATTCGAGATCATGTTGCTAAGGGTGGCATTGATCTTAAGCATGTTCGCACCGAAAAGCAATTAGCGGATATATTCACTAAACCTCTTGATGAGAAAGTGTTTTGCAAGTTAAGAGGAGAATTGAACATCATTGATGCTTCAAACTTGGAGTAGAAACTCCATTGGATACATGCAAGACATGAGCTAATGACTAATCCTTGATATTTCTCTTATGATGAAAATCTTATGTCTTGGATATATTTGTATCTTGCATGTTATCTAACCCATGTAGGTACTTGGTGGAATCAAATTCCATGAGATTGTAATATACTCATATCTTGAGCAATCTCTACATCACCAAGTCTCTACACTATGGTTGTTGAAAACAAGGAAGCACGGAACCATTCAAACATATCCTTTGAAAAATTCTATGTTGAGCATCATGATTGTAATTTTGGATACACAAGTGCTCTTCCTTGCAAGAACTAACCAATGTAGGTAGATGGACTCAAATTCCAAGTGGTGCTCCAAATTCTTGATGAGCTACATCAACCTTGAGCAACCCACACAAGTTCAACTACATGGACAACACCACCAACCAAGGTATGTTATTCCATCTTAGGGAAGCTTTACTCCAAGTCATGAGCTAAAGCAACTCGACAAGATGAGAATACATCAAAATGCTTAAACGAAAAATGGCAACCCCATTTTGAGCTTAAACGATGAGTATGACCTATGATCAAGTGATCTCACTTGACTCCTAAGTCAATATACTCTAACATAGGTGACTTTGTCACCGACCATCTCTAGATGAAGTTCTCTTGTGTTCTTTTCTGTGTTTGTGCATTTGTCTCATGCATATTTGTTTCCCCTTTCAAAAAAAAACTTCATCTAGATTTCCTTCTGTTTGCTCTGCATTCTCTGCATTCCAATTCATTGCACATCTTTCAGTAAATTCCTTGCAAATCTTTGTGAGATCTTACTAGTCTAGTTAGCTGAGGTGACAAGTGTTTTCTCTGTGATGAACTCGGTTTCACCGATTCGTTGTCTTCGGTCCAACCGAATCCTGTCGGTACAACCGAAGCATACCACTCGGTGCCACTGATTTCACATCAGGAAAAACAGTTTGCCACATATTCTATGTTTCTTCTGATCCAGCTCCACTCAATGAATCTTGTCCTCTACAAGCATCACGTTTTTTATCATTGCTTTGTGCTGTGTCTCAAGGACCAAACCCATTATACAGATTCTAGAAGACCCTTCTTGGAAATTGATGTCAAAGGGGGAGAGAGAGATCACATCAAAGCTTATCATTTAGAGAGAGATCACACCAGAGAAAGAGTTTATCACCTCCTCAAGGGGGAGAGAGATCCGAGAGAGAGATCCTCAGGGGGAGAGATAGATCTCCAGGGGGAGAGAATACTTAAGTAGAAGTATTTCTCAAGGATCCCAGATGCTTGATGTTCAAGAGGAGAGATGCCACATGTCTTCTTGAGGGGAGAGACATGTTCATATGATCTTTTGTGCTTATTTGCATTAGCATGCATTAGCTCTGATCATCATTCATATCTTTCAGCTCTGATTTTCTATTCCCTATCTTCTCCCAGTATCCCATGCTAGATTCAGGGGGAGCAAGACATCTAAAGGAAAGAAATCATTTAAATTCATTGCATATCTTTACTCTTGGGGACATGTCTAATCCAATGTGGTACTTAGTACTCACTCTCCACATGTCATCCCAGTCTTGGTATTCTTGTGGTTTCTTCTGTTTGCTCTGGCTAGTAGATGTACATGTGTTATCTAACCTTGTTTACGCAGGTTCATTCCATCCTAAGCCAACTCAACACTACAAGGTAAGTATATGCATCACAATCATGTGTATGAGGAATTCTTGCTGATGTACATACTGTTTGCAAGAAGGTATTTTCTTTAATATTCTTTGCTCTGATGCATATGGCCAAGATACATGTAACACATTGCCTGCTCTATCATGGTTATGCTCTCACATGCTTCTATATTCCATATTTACATGATTGCATACATGTAGGGGGAGCCTATGTTTGTTACATGTCTTTCCAAAGCTTTACTTGCTACTCTTTATATCTTTATCTAAAGCTTTGATGTATGTTGTCATCAATTACCAAAAAGGGGGAGATTGAAAGCACAAGTGCTCCCTAGGTGGTTTTGGTAATTAATGTCAACATATCTCTTGTTGGACTAACACTTTTATCTAGTATGTTTCAGATAAGTTCAACATTGGAGTGGCATGGACCAAAGGATGTGGGAACTCCTTTAAGATGCTAAGGACAAAGGATTGGATCAAGCTTCAAGCCCAAGACTCTTCATTTTATATTTTAGTGATCCAAGATCACATTGAGTCTATAGGAAAAGCCAATACTATCAAGGAGGGATGAGGTGTTGCTTAATGGGCCTCTTGCTTCATGTGCTTAGTGATATGCTCCAAAACCCTCAGCTACTTTCTCACATCCACATATGTCCTAAACCTAAAGTCAAACTCGGCCTCACTGATTCTTTCTATCCGGCGCCACCGAGTTTTGATGTCATAGCCACTGCCACAAACCCTAAGCAAATCGGTCTCACCGATAGGGATCTCGGTCTCACCGAGATGGGATTGTAATATCTCTGTGTATGTCCATTACCAAAATCGGTCCCACCGAGTTTGAGTAATCGGTACTACCGAGATTACAATGCAAACTTCCTGGTTGACTAATTACCAAAATCAGTCCCACCGAGTTTGTGTAATCGGTTAAACCGAGTTTGCCTGACCAACTCTCTAGAAAGCTTATTACCAAAATCGGTCTCACCGAGTTTGTGTAATTGGTCTTACCGAGATTACGTTATGCCCTAACCCTAACCGAATTGGTCTCACCGAGTTGCATTTCGGTCCCACTGAAAATCCTAACGGTCACATTATTTGCTAAATCGGTCTGACCGAGTTTAACGATTCGGTCCCACCGAGTTTGGTAGATTGTGTGTAACGGTTAGATTTTGTGTGGAGGCTATATATACCCCTCCACCTCCTCTTCATTCGTGGAGAGAGCCATCAGACTGAACTTACACTTCCAGCATACATTTCCTGAGAGAGAACTACCTACTCATGTGTTGAGGCCAAGATATTCCATTCCTACCATATGAATCTTGATCTCTAGCCTTCCCCAAGTTGCTTTCCGCTCAAATCTTCTTTCCACCAAATCCAAATCCTATGAGAGAGAGTTGAGTGTTGGGGAGACTATCATTTGAAGCACAAGAGCAAGGAGTTCATCATCAACACACCATTTGTTACTTCTTGGAGAGTGGTGTCTCCTAGATTGGCTAGGTGTCACTTGGGAGCCTCCGACAAGATTGTGGAGTTGAACCAAGGAGTCTGTAAGGGCAAGGAGATCGCCTACTTCGTGAAGATCTACCGCTAGTGAGGCAAGTCCTTCGTGGGCGACGGCCATGGTGGGATAGACAAGGTTGCTTCTTCGTGGACCCTTCGTGGGTGGAGCCCTCCGTGGACTCGCCTAACCATTACCCTTCGTGGGTTGAAGTCTCCATCAACGTGGATGTATGATAGCACCACCTATCGGAACCACGCCAAAAACATCCGTGTCTCCAATTGCGTTTGAATCCTCGAAACCCTTCCCTTTACATTCTTGCAAGTTGCATGCTTTACTTTCCGCTGCTCATATACTCTTACATGCTTGCTTGATATGTATTATGAATGTTAAACTTGTGCCTAAACTCCACTTAAACTTAAGGAAACTTAAAAACTGCAACTTTGGTACTTAGTGTCTAATCACCCCCCTCTAGACACCTCTTCTCAAGGTCCTACAGCGACCTATAGCTATCATCACTTTAAATCTCCTTTTCGAACCGCAGCTATGCTTCACAGTACATATTTTTTCACGCATTTATCCTCCTATATGTACTCCTAGGCTATTTCCACGTGCTCCCATTCGCCGACATGTGGGACATAGAGCATCTAGGTCGTAGTGCATGCACGACTCGGAGCATATGCCGGGGTACTTTACATTTCAGACCTCACGAATTACATGCAAACCCCCCGCAGAAGAATAAATAAATGAATGAATTACTACATGAAACCGGATTATTTTCATAGAAACCGGAGCACGTTCATTAAATTTTGGACATAACACGTTTATAAAAAATGACCGGACCTAAACCAGTCTAAGGGCCTCTTTGATTTTTCCCGCAAAAAAGGGCCTCTTTGATTCGTAGGATACTGAAAACACAGGAATGGAGAAAGTATGATGGCGATGAACCGAGACGAGGAGAACTCTAACTCAGTTAGAGGTTAGAGTTAGATTCTAACCCTGAACTAACTCTAAACCAAAGAGGTGTATGGATGGAGGGTTAGATTGACAATAAATGCTCTTTCTCAATCATTTGACTACTTTGGACCCTATTTCCTGCCGGATTTGGTGTGGCCGGCTCTTCTGTGGCCTCCTCCCGCTCACAATTGACATAAACAAACCATCTTTACAAATCAAGCATGCAAAACATGATAATTTTTACTTTGTCCATGCAAATGAGATATCCCACTTAAATATACAAGTCGTCAATCAAGCTTCACAAAAAAAACACTCCATGAAACAAAGCATGAGCTAACTCATCATGGAAGTCATTCACGATAGGGAGGTGGAGCCCCTCACGTACCGAGGGAGGAGCTCGCCCTCGTCGCTCTGGAGGAAGGCTCTATAGAGCCCAAGCCCCGGGAACCCCTCCGATGCTGGCCCATGCGAGTTGAGGTCGACACCGGCATGGGTAGCAGGTCCGCTTGCCGCCGACTGGGAACTTAATCTTTGGGCCTCTAGAAATAATGCAAGCCTGAAACTAAAATACCCAGAAAGGTGAACTGAATCTTTGGGCCTCTAGAAATAATGCAAGCCTGAAACTGAAATACCTAGTGTAAGTGCATCTAGTGCCCCTTAGTGATTTTGGTGTATTGAAGACTTATAGGTTAAGGGACTAATGTGTTTATGAGTGTACACAGGTCTATAAGTCTATGAGGAGTTTGATATTTACAGAGAAAGTCGACCCCTAAAAATGAATATCTTCGACTGAAGATTTTGGTATTCCTGAAGACTTTCATGAAGACTTTGAAAGTGAAGAAATTGGTGTGTCCGTGAAGACTTGATATTCATGCGAGGAATATGAAGCTTGACGACTTTCGTTTTCATAGTTTTGTTTTTCTCTTTCTTGAGTCATAGGAAACACCGTACTGTTAAAGGGGGTCGAGGAAATACTAAGGAAAAATTTCCAAGTGATGCTCAACTCAAAATCCTACACCTACCAATCCCTTCGAGTGAAGCCTTTGGAAATCTCATACGGTTCAGTCAATTTCTTCAGTGACAGAGAGGAAGTTCTTCTGGTCATTGAGGTATCTGTTCTGACTGAGGAGTTAGGAATTCGCCAGTGCGGATTGCCAACACAGTGAGGAACATGATAGCCCTGAGGACTTTAAGAGTCAAATTTCTGACCGTTGCTGTGCTACGCGCCAGCTGTCCCAAAATATCTTATCCACCTAACGGTCATATCATTGAAGGGCATTTATGTCTTATCATGTCGGGCTGCTCCCTAGGCTATAAATAGCCGCCCCCTACAACCACTAGCTGGTTGGCTGCTCCGAGAGAAACTGACACTTGTCATTTGAGAGCAACCCATCCTCCGAGGACTTTGAGTGAAAATCATCGAGTGAGGAAAATCCAAACCCAAACACCCACAAACCCAAAGTGATTGAGCATAACTGAAGAGATTGATCCTGCGTGGATCCGACGCTTGTTACCTTTGAAGACTGTGCTTCTTCCAGACGGTTAGGCGTCATGGTCTAGAGCATCCAAGAGGAATTGTGGATTGCCGAGTGACCAAAGTCTGTGAAGGTTTGGAAGTCGCCTGAAGACTTACCACGAGTGATTGGACGAGGTCTGTGTGACCTTAGTTCAAGGAGAATACGGTGAGGACTTGGTGTCCTGAGCTGTGTGCTCAGAGACTGGGTGTCCGGGACTGTGTGTCCTCGAGTTTAAATACTCAGCCGCTCCAACCAGATGTACAACTGAGACAGCAGTTGGAACTGGTCTACCAAATCATTGTCTTCACCAACCTTACTGGTTCTATTTCCTCAACTCCCTCATTTCCTCATTATTGTGTTGAGGTTGTTCATATCTGTGTTTGAAGACTTTGACTGAAGACTTTCTCAATTTTCTCAGTTCAATTTCTTAAGTCTGTTTGTCTTCATCTTGTGTTATCCTGTGTTTACGCTTTCTGTACTCTGTGATTGTCTTCATTTCATCATGATGACTGTGCATGCCTTCTGTTATGCTTACTTCTGAGTACTTATTCCGCTGCAAGTAGTTCTTCGCTAAGGAATTTCCTCACCGGCAAATTCCTCAGTGAAGAATTCACAAAAATCGCCTATTCACCCCCTCTAGTCGACATAACGCACTTTCAATTGGTATCAGAGCAAGGTACTCCCTTGTTCTGTGTGATTTTGGTTTAACCGCCTGGAGTTTTAGTTATGTCGACCGCAGGTATGATCAAGGTCTCTACTGGGTGTCCTACCTTCGATGGTACGGACTACCCCTACTAGAAGAATAAGATGCGAATGCATCTTGAAGCAATTGACAACGATCTCTGGTACGTTGTGGAAAATGGTGTTCCCTCAGTCACACCTTCCCTGAATGCTGCTGATGTGAAGAGATTCAAGCAACTCGATTCTCAAGCGAAGAATATCATATGTGGTCATCTGAGTAAAGGGCAGTATGGTAGAGTGAGTGCTTTGGAAACTGCTAAGCTTATCTGGGATAGGCTCTCCAAAGTAAACGAAGGAGTCTCAACTCAACGTGACTCTCGTGTTGACGTTCTTCGCAATCTCTTCAACCGCTTCAAAAGACTCGACAATGAGAATGTTCAGCAAACCTTCGATCGCCTCACTGATATCTCAAATGAGCTTCATGCGCTCGGTGCCACTGACATCACCGATCATGAGGTGGTGAAGAAATTGCTGAGATCACTCGATTCGTCATTTGACACTCTGGCACTGATGATTCAAGAGCGTGCTGACTACAAGTCATTAGATCCCGCTGATATCCTTGAGAGGCTAAATACTCATGAGTTCCAGCTTGCTGAAAAGAGAGATCTCTATGGTTCAAGCTATGGCAAACCACGTGCCCTGAAGGCCAAGGCAGTGTCTGAATCTGAGTGTGAAGATTCTAGTAGTAGCCTTGGTGACCCTGAAGAATTGAGCCAGGAGCTAGCACTGCTCATGAAGAAGTTCCAGAAATTCTCAAGATGTGGTCGCTTTGGAAAATCTTCAAGGAGCAGTGATTCCTCATCAAGTGAATATAAGAGAAGGTTATGCCACAAATGCAAGTGGGACAAGGAACTAAAGAAGAAGAAATACAAGGATTACAGTTTTGATGATGCCAAGAAGAAGAATAAATCTTCAAAGTCCTCATCATCAAAATCCTCGAAGTCTTCATCCCACAAGAAGAGCAGCTCCAAGAAGGCTCGGGCATTCATTGGCAAGGAAATGGATTCTGAGGCTGAATCTGAGGATAATGCGGAAGAAGAGGAATCCGAGGAGTCTGAGTCAGGTGTGGCGAGTCTAGCTCTTGCTACCGCATTTGTCAGCAAGTCTATCTTCAACTCTGAAGAAAATGGCAACACCAACAACGCTGATGAAGGCAACGATGACTATGCCCCCACCTATTGCTTCATGGCAAAGGCTGCTAAGGATGATCAACCCAAAGCAAACGAGTGGGTCCTCGATAGTGGTTGTACAAATCACATGACTGGTGACAAGAATCTATTGATGGATGCTCCATTAACACCGTCACATCTGAAGCATATCATCTTTGCTGACAAAGGCAAAAGTTAGGTATTGGGTCTAGGTAAGGTTGAAATCTCTAAGGATCGACACATGGACAAAGTCATGCTTGTTGAGTCCTTAGGATACAACCTCATGTCTGTCTCAATGCTTTGTGATCTTGATATGGCTGTTGTCTTTGGCAAGTATCGTTGTGTTGTGATCATGGAAGCTGACAATTCCAAAGTCTTCGAAGGCTTTAGGAGAGGAGTCTTGTACATTGTTGATTTCTCTACAGGACCACAACCTGCCGTGTGCTTACTTGCAAAAGCTTCAGAAGGCTGGCTATGGCATCGATGACTTGGTCATGCTGGCATGAGGAATCTGCACACGCTCGCGAAGAAGAAGCATGCCATTGGCATAGAGAATGTCAAATTCCTCAAGGATCACCTGTGTGGTGCATGTGAAGCTGGAAAAATGACCAAGGCCAAGCATCCAGCGAAGACTATCATGACTACCACTCGACCATTTGAATTGCTTCACATGGATCTTTTCGGTCCTAATCATTATTCTGCTGTGACTAATGATGCATCTCTATATGGCTTTGTTATTGTTGATGATTACTCTCGTTACACATGGGTGCACATTTTTACTTACAAACATGAAGTGCAGGAAGTCTTCAAACGATTTTCCTCGAGGGCTTCAACCAACTTTGGTGTGAAGATCAAGCACATCAGGAGTGACAATGGAAGTGAGTTCAAGAATTCAGGTCTTGATGGCTATCTTGATGAACTTGGTATTACTCATGAATTATCTGCTCCTTATACTCCTCAGTAAAATGGCGTCGTGGAGCACAAGAACAGAACTCTTGTTGAGATGGCTCGCATTATGCTTGATGAATACAAAACCCCTCATCGGTTTTGGATTGATGCAATTGATACCGCGTGCCACATCATCAACAGAGTACATCTTCACAAATTCTTCAAAAAGACTGCCTATGAACTCCTCACTGACAAGAAACCCAATGTGAGTTATTTCAAAGTCTTCGGTGCTAAATGTTGGATTAGAGATCCTCATCACAATGCTAAATTTGCACCGAAAGCACATGAAGGTTTTATGGTTGGTTACGGAAAGGACTCGCACACCTACAGAGTCTTTAACATCGCTCTTCACAAGATTGTTGAAACTGTAGATGTGCGGTTCGATGAAACTAATGGCTCGCAAAGAGAGCACCTACCTTCTGTGATAGATGAACCAGCACCTGAAGATTCTATCAAGTTCAAGGCTATTGAGGATGTCATTCCTACCGAAGAAACTGTTGAAGAATTCATCCCAGAACGCGAAGATCGTCGAGCAGATGCACCTGAAGATAATGCTGAAGAAAATGGTGCTGAAGAAAATGCTCATCAAATTCCTCGACGACAACCAGCTCATCCTCGCGTTGCAAAAGAAGTGCAAGTTGAAAAGATCATCGATGACATTGAAGCACCAGGTCCTCTCACACGCTCAAAAGCCTCACATTTATCTAACTTTTGTGGGCACTATGCGTTTGTCTCTATCACAGAGCCCACCAAGGTAGATGAAGCATTTCTAGAGCCTGAGTGGATCCAGGCCATGCAAGAAGAATTACATCAGTTCGAGCTCAACAATGTCTGGGAACTGGTCAAACGTCCAGATCCTCGCAAGCATAATATCATCGGCACAAAGTGGATCTACCGCAACAAGCAAGATGAAAATGGCCTTGTGGTGAGGAATAAGGCACGACTTGTAGCTCAAGGCTACACACAGGTTGAAGGAATTGATTTCGATGAAACTTTTGCACCTGTTGCTAGACTTGAGGCTATTTGAATATTACTTGCATATGCTAACCATCATAATATCACTTTATATCAAATGGATGTGAAAAGTGCATTCCTCAATGGTAAGCTTGAGGAAGAAGTATATGTTGCTCAACCCCCAGGTTTTGAAGATCCTAAGAATCCCGACAAAGTCTTCAGACTCAACAAGGCCCTCTATGGCCTCAAGCAGGCCCCTCGGGCGTGGTATGATACTTTGAAGGAATTCTTCGTGAAGAATGGCTTCACACCCTATTCACTCGACCCTACTCTCTTTACTAAATCTTATGATGGTGAACTGTTTGTGTGCCAAATATACGTTGATGATATTATCTTTGGCTGTACTGACCAACGTTATAGTGATGAATTTGCCTATATGATGAGTGAAGAATATCAAATGTCTATGATGGGAGAGTTGAAATTCTTTTTAGGTCTTCAAATTCGTCAACAGCACAATGGCATATTCATATCTCAGGAGAAATACCTCAAGGATGTACTGAGGAAATTCGGCATGCAAGATTGCAAAGGAGTCAAAATTCCTATGCCCACAAATGGCCATCTATGCACTGATGAAAATGGTATTGACTTTGATCGCAAGGTATACCGCTCCATGATTGGTTCTTTATTGTACTTATGTGCATCTAGGCCAGATATAATGCTTAGTGTTTGCATGTGTGCCCGATTTCAAGCTTCACCGAAGGAATCACACCATAAGGTTGTGAAGCATATTCTTCGATATCTAGCTCACACACCAACACTAGGATTATGGTACCCCAAGGGCTCTACCTTTGATCTCATTGGATATTCTGACTCTGACTATGCTGGTGATCGTGTGGACCGCAAGTCAACATCTGGTACTTGTCATTTCCTCGGACGATATCTGGTCTGTTGGTCCTCGAAGAAACAGAACTGCGTATCACTGTCTACTGCTGAAGCTGAGTATATTGCTGCTAGTTCTTGCTGTGCTCAATTGCTGTGGATGAAGCAAACTCTCAAGGACTACGACATCAACATGAAGAACGTACCTCTCTACTGTGACAATGAGAGCGCCATCAAGATTGCTCATAACCCAGTTCAGCACTCGAAGACAAAGCACATTCAGATCCGTCATCATTTTCTTCGTGATCATGTGTTGAAGGGCGACATTTCTATTGAACATGTGAAGACTGAGGAACAACTAGCCGATATCTTCACAAATCCCTTGGATGAGAAGAAATTTAGCAAGTTGCGGTGTGAGCTAAATATCTTAGAGTCTTCGAATGTTCTTTGAAAAGGACACACATCCTAACACTTATGCAAAATTGATGACTTAGATGTGCAACACATGAAGAAACGTTTTTCTTCAATCAATGAAGAATAACACTCTAAGTGTGAAGAAATTAATGAAGAATTTGATTCTTAGAACCCTACAACAATTGTACGCGGTGTCTGAAATCATCATTCTTATACGGTGGGTCACGCCACCACCAAAAGTTGAAAATCTTCAATTTGAGTTTTTCCTTAGTTTTGAAATTCCTCAGTTTTTCAAATTCTTCAACTTTGCAAAATCTTCACTGTTTCCGTCGTTTTTCTTCATTGGCTATATATATGGGTTTATGTCCTCTACAACATTCACTTATGGCTATTTCTTCAAGTTGCATTTTCTGCTAAGAGAATGTGATCGGACCCTTCCCCCTCTATGCTATACTCAACCCAATCTATTCACAAATTCTTCATGTGCGTTCTATTTGAAACTCGTTCAAAATCTTCACTATGTCCTTGTTAGCTGAAGAAATTGCGAACAAAACTTTAAAACCTATCTTATCCAAATTTTTCGGTTTTGCCGCTCAAACCGTTCCGTTTCCCACGATAGACTTATCTATTCACCCACGATCTAACACGATCTCCACTATTCAGTACGTGGGTGAAACATGTCAAGCGAATGAGAAGGGCCAGGGGCACGTTCGTCCTAAATCTTCGGGCGAACAGTTTTTCACTTCGACTATAAATACCCCCTCACCCTTCCTCACTTCCTTTACTCCGCTCAACCGCTCTCTCCCGCACTCGAGCTTCTCAAACCCTAGCGCCGCCGCTACTCCATCGTCGCCGGAGAGGAAGAGCTTCACTGCCTCGACCTCGTCGCCGTCGTACTCCCGCCGGCCGCGGAAATCTTCACTCCGCCGCCGCTGTAGCTGTCTTCCTCCGCCAAGTTAGGGCGTGGAAGATCTGAACTGACGAGCTTCTAATCTACTCTTCTCAGTTCGTCGTGTTCTTCAACCAGGCTAATTAAAAGTTACTTTTACTGCCCTCTTTGATTCAAATTTTCTCCACAAAATCTTCAAAGGTGTTTTATTCTTCAAATTCTCACACACAAAACACCTCACAAATTATCTGTTCTTGATTCGTTTCCCTAAGCTTCATTTTCTTCAAGATTCCTCAATTGTGTGGATCGTAGATCTATACAACTCTAGAACCTAAGACAAAGTACGCTTAGTGAAATTCTTCAAGACTCATCTGGTCAAATTCCTCAAACTTGTTCATTTTGAAAACCTTCTGAGAACGCATATGACCTCTTCAAATTTCTCGCAACTATACTCTGTTCACAGGTACTCATGTCCACTGCTGAATCACTAGGTTCTCATCAACTTAACTCATTTGCAGCGTTCCTTGAAGAAAAATTGCATACTTCTTCAGAGTGTTCAATTGTTCAAATTCCTCATCTGAAGAATATGGCTGAAGGTAAGAAACCACAGAAAGGAGGAAAGAAGCCTGAGGTCATGACTGCTTTCGAGATCCCTGATGACATTTATAAGGACTATTGCACACTTGATGAGGCCAAGTTCGGCAAAGAGAACAAAAATCAGCGCAAGGTGCGCATTCAGAGGATTGAAAGAAGATGGGCAAGAGAATGGAGGGAGTACAGATATGTTACTCCAAAGTATATGAAGAAATTTTCTCTAAATCCTCCATGCCCAAGAGCTCCATTGGCACCTGGCCAAGTAGCTGATCCCACCAGCATCAAGCGTGGTAAGGATTTTCCTGAAGAATGGGCCAGGCGTCAAGCCAAGTTGGCTAGACAAGCCAAAGAAGCAGTGAGGAAATTTAATGAAGACTCTGCTGCTGCTGCTGCCACAAAGGCCTCTAACAAGCCTAGAAAATCTATGGCAAAGAATCCCGCACACAAGCCAAGTGCTTCATCAACTGTGCCCTCACGGCCAAGTCCCTTAGCAACGCCCTCACGGCCAGTATCTTCAAAGCCCTCACGGTCAATTCCTCACGCTGCTCCTGCTCCTCCAAAGTCCTCAGTTGCTCCGGCAAAGTCCTCAACACCTGTACATCTGGCCACATGCCAAAGGACTACAGGCATCTCCATTGGCTCTGGTGTCTCAGCAAGTTCCTCAGCTGCACCAAATTCTTCATCTGGCCCCACGCTGCTGAAGACAAAGGTCACTGCTGGACGAGGTCATCGGCCTAGTTCAAAGAAGAAACAAGTTGCATTCCATGTGCCATCTGATGATGAAGCTGATGATGAAGAACTTGCAGATATCATCAGAGAAGGCAAGAAAGGGCCGCTAGAGCCAAAGGCACAAATGTGCCACTGCTTTTGGATCCTAAGGTGATCCTCGACTACATTGATCTCTGGCACAAGGACCCAAACACTCCTATGCCTGATTTTCATCTGACACCTGGCCAAAGTCACGTGCTGACCCACTTCATCAATGAAGAAAAATGGAAATTTAAGAAGGCCAGGCAAATCAAGAAGGCTCAGTTCAGGAAAGAGAAGTACCTGAAGAACAATGTTGTCAAAATGACACCTAATGAACTCCTCAAGATCCAGTCTGAGATCAAAACACTCAGCGACAACTTCAATTCCTATTATGCTGATTGGCAAGGAGCCAAAGTCAGGTTTGTTAAACTGACTGAGAAGTTCACCAATGTTGCAGACCCATCGCAACATGAAATTCCTCATGCTGAAGCCTCTACTCAGCAAACTGAAGAACATGCCAGCACCGCTGATGATTCTCAGCTCGCTGAAGAAAATGCTAGTTCCAGAGCTGATGACTCCATCCCAGCTGCTGAAGAAACTGCCAGGGCATCCACTAGTGGTGCACCTGAAGAAACTGAAGAAGTCAGGGCAACTGCATCAGTTGCACCTGAGGAAATTCAACCAGATTCCTCAGCTCCTCCTGCGCTTACACCAACTCCTACCCTTCCATCTGCATGAGATGTGAGGAAGACCAAGGCTACAGAGAAAGCTGTAATGAAGAAAAGGAAAGCATCATTCACTTCAGATTCTTCAGCTCCGAAGAAAATGAAGACTATGACCAGCTCTTTTGAGAACCCTATTGATGCTGTTCCGATTTCCACCATGACTTCCAAGGAACTTGTTCCTTATTGTGTAGAATATGTGATCCCCAACGGATCTGATGAAGAACGTCATTCTGCTGCTTCGTCAGAGCAGATTGATGAAGAAATTGAAGTGGATGCGATCGCTTCAACTCCTGCTGCTTCCTCGCCCATGCCTCAGTTCATAGCTGAAGAGGCTGGCATTGAAGAACTTGAAGAAGAAGACGTGGACATTGGATGCACTACGCCTGTGATGAATGATGAATTTTGGGAAAGTTAGCATCCCAATTCTCCACACTTCACCCCACTACAGCAAATCCTCAGTCCCCTGCACCAACTGTTCAAATGGGCTCTGAAGAAACTCAGTCTGTGCATGAAGAAATTCCAGCCACTAGTGCTAAAGAAACTGCTGCTGCTGATACCCTGAACATGCAGACTGCCACTGAAGAGGAACCAGAAATTCCTCAGCCTGAAGAACCTGAGATTGTGATTCCGGAGGTTGTGATGCAACTCACTGACACTCCTGTGCCCAAGCCAAAGGATCCCTTCTCAAAGAAGCAAAAGTTCAAGGCTGCTGATTTCTTCAACGAGCATGTGTTCTTCACTGATTATAATCCCTATGACTCTGCTCGCATAAGGAAGAGGCATTTCTGGACTGCAAGTCAAGCAAACTTTTATTACTCTGTGCTATTCGACAAAGACAAAGTCTTCGAGCATGCACACATTCCTCACGTGGACATGGAATCTCTGCCGTGCTTCGAGCTAGTCCTCAGTGTTCTTCACGATGCTGGATTACTGAATTTCAGCACTGACATCTATGATTGGAATGAAAAACTCATTCTTCAATTCTATGCAATGCTGCACATCACAGGAAATTCTGAAGATGTGAACACTTGGGTGCTAGACTGGATGTTTGTAAATACTCACTACAATGCACCAACAACTGAATTGCTTCGTGTCCTTCCACTCAGTCCTCCCCTTGATGGTGCTCGTTGCATCTACAATGAACCTGAGCTTACAAATCATTACATGCAAGTGCTGATGAAGCCTTTGAAGCCAGGGTAGGCCCCACGAACCAAATTCCTCGTCAAGAAATTACTGTATGTGCCACGGACTGTCTATCACATTCTGACAAAGACAATGAGTCCTATCAAAGGCCACGACTCAAATGATGAAGAAGTCATTGGCATCATGAAGAATATGCTTTTCAACATCATTCATGGCGCTCCCATTAACTTCCATGATTTCTTCATGAGGACTCTGGCCAATATTGCTATGTCACCGTTTGAGCTGAAGCCTTATGCACCATGGATTATGAAATTCATCAGGACAAGGTCTTCACTCAATTATAAGGCTGATACTCTGAACCATGGCAGTTTCTTGCCTCCAATTGAAGTCCTCAAAAGGACATATTCCTCAGCTGATGACAAAGGCAAGGCAACTGCTGTGATAGATGAAGGCGTTCGTCCATTGGATGGTCAATTTCGCAAGGCTGCATCTTACTCCACAAATGATGACTCTGCCACACATGATTCTGCTGCCAACACCTCTGCCAAGCAAATTCCTCAAGTAACAGCACCCAGGGTGATGAATGATTGTGAGTTACTCCTCAGTCTTCATCAGAAAGTTGATCGCAATCATAAGTGGGTCAAGCGTCAGTTTGGTTCAATTCTTCACAACATGACCTCAACCCACAATGCAGTGAGGAAGAACCAATACTACCTCCATGAAACCTTCAACCGTACCTGGGCTGTTCTATCTCATATCTACAGCGCAGATGATCTGAAGAGCATGGGTCTCAAGAAAGAATTTGACTGGTCTGCACCTCCACCGAAGAAATTCAAGAAGGTCAAGGTTCCTTCCTTGGAAGCCAGCTCATATTCTTCATCGCGCGCCACTAATGAGAATGAAGACTTGGACGACACTGCGGCAGGCCCTACTACGACAACCAACCCCGACAATGCTGGCGCTCCTCCATCAACTTGATAATCTTCAGGGGAGTTAGTCCTCAGTTTTGATCCTTTTGGTCATTCAATGACAAAGGGGGAGAAATCTGAGTTAGTCTTCAAGCGGATCTATTATATGGGCTTTTTTGTTAAGTTACAACTCTCGCTCTTCTGAAACTTTTATTGGATCGAGTTGTAATCTTAAACCCGATGGTGCTCTGATACTTTTGATGCACTGTGCTCTGATTTTGCATGCTTATTCCTTGTTAATATTATTGCTCGCATGCTAAATCTCTTCAGGCACCATATTTCATCATGCATTTCAATTCTTCATATTATATGCATGTATGAATTACAAGATATAGGGGGAGCTCTCCATGATTCAACTCTTCAAGTGTGCATTGCTTCAAAAGCAAATTCCTCACTATGCACATCTTCAGGGAGAGTTCTTCTATATCTTGCAATCAAATTCCTCAATACCAGTTCTTACACTTCATATGTTTATCCCCGTTGAAAACTTAACCTATATTGTCATCAATCACCAAAAAGGGGGAGATTGTAAGTGCATCTAGTGCCCCTTAGTGATTTTGGTGTACTGAGGACTTATAGGTTAAGGGACTAATGTGTTTATGAGTGTACACAGGTCTATAAGTCTATGAGGAGTTTGATATTTATAGAGAAAGTTGACCCCTAAAAATGAATATCTTCGACTGAAGATTTTGGTATTCCTGAAGACTTTCATGAAGACTTTGAAAGTGAAGAAATTGATGTGTCCGTGAAGACTTGATATTCATGCGAGGAATATGAAGCTTGAAGACTTCCGTTTCATAGTTTTGTTTTTCTCTTTCTTGAGTCATAGGAAACACCGTACTGTTAAAGGGGGTCGAGGAAATACTAAGGAAAATTTTCCAAGTGATGCTCAACTCAAAATCCTACACCTACCAATCCCTTCGTGAGAAGCCTTTGGAAATCTCATACAGTTCAGTCAATTTCTTCAGTGACAGAGACGAAGTTCTTCTGGTTGCTGAGGAATTTGTTCTGACTGAGGAGTTAGGAATTCACCAGTGCGGATTGCCTACACAGTGAGGAACATGATAGCCCTGAGGACTTTGAGAGTCAAATTTCCGACCGTTGTTGTGCTACGCGCCAGCTGTCCCAAAATATCTTATCCACCTAACGGTCATATCATTGAAGGGCATTTATGTCTTATCATGTCGGGCTTCTCCCTAGGCTATAAATAGCCGCCCCCTACAACCACTAGCTGGTTGGCTGCTCCGAGAGAAACTGACACTTGTCATTTGAGAGCAACCCATCCTCCGAGGACTTTGAGTGAAAATCATCGAGTGAGGAAAATCCAAACCCAAACACCCACAAACCCAAAGTGATTGAGCATCACTGAAGAGATTGATCATGCGTGGATCCGACGCTTGTTACCTTTGAAGACTGTGCTTCTTTTAGACGGTTAGGCGTCATGGTCTAGAGCATCCAAGAGGAATTGTGGATTGCCGAGTGACCAAAGTCTGTGAAGGTTTGGAAGTCGCCTGAAGACTTACCACGAGTGATTGGACGAGGTCTGTGTGACCTTAGTTCAAGGAGAATACGGTGAGGACTTGGTGTCCTGAGCTGTGTGCTCAGAGACTGGGTGTCCGGGACCGTGTGTCCTCGAGTTTAAATACTCAGCCGCTCCAACCAGACGTACAACTGAGACAGCAGTTGGAACTGGTCTACCAAATCATTGTCTTCACCAACCTTACTGGTTCCATTTCCTGACCTCCCACATTTCCTCATTACTGTGTTGAGTAGTTGTTCATATCTGTGTTTGAAGACTTTGACTGAAGACTTTCTCAATTTCGTCAGTTCAATTTCTTCAGTCTATTTGTCTTCATCTTGTGTTATCCTGTGTTTACGCTTTCTGTACTCTGTGATTGTCTTCATTTCATCATGATGACTGTGCATGCCTTCTGTTATGCTTACTTTTGAGTACTTATTCCACTGCAAGTAGTTCTTCGCTAAGGAATTTCCTCACCGGCAAATTCCTCAGAGAAGAATTCACAAAAATCGCCTATTCACCCCCCTCTAGTCGACATAACGCACTTTCACCTAGAAAGGTGAACTGAATCTTTGGGCCTCTAGAAATAATGCAAGCCTGAAACTGAAATACCTAGAAAGGTGAACGGAATCTTTGGGCCTCTAGAAAGATTTATTACCTCCTCAAGCAGCATCAAACAATTCCATGCATGCACCACAAATCTGTACCAAGTTTGATCAGGATCTACTTTTCCAAATAAGAATTAGCGCTAGAGCGAGCAAGATCAATGATATGGTTGTGAGACAGAGAAGGAACGAACAAACTCACCCCTCTCGCGACCTCCCTGGTAGATGCACCGATGCCACGCATGACAGAGGGAGAAAAACAACCGATGAAGGGGGAGCGGGGCGACCTTTGAAGGCCGGAGGGAGAGGGCGACTGGAGTAGGGCGGCGGAGGTCGGAAGGAGAGAGCGGCCGGAGGAGAGAGAGGGCGAGCGGCGCTTGGGCGGGCGGCCCTATGGGGAACAGAGAGGAGTCATGCGAGAGGGGGGGGAGCAATCTGGTGCGGGCAGGGGAGATTTTTTAATTCTCTTTTAGTGGGCCCGAGGATAACTAACCCAATTAGAACCTCTCCACTGGGCTAGTTTTTTAGCTGGGTTAGAGCAAACTAGCTCAAACTAACCCCTCGTGTTTCTATAATTTGAGGTTATTTCAACCCAAACTAGCTCTAACTCAGGGATCCAAACAAAGAGGAGTGTTACTGTACATGCTACAGTGTGGACCGTAGCACATTGTTTTTTATGGCCATATCACCATATTGTTTTCTACTACTGGTTCACTGGGCTACCATGGTTCGCACTGCTAGTTCACTGGGCTGCTGTGGTTCGCACTCCTCCGACCTGAGTAGTAGTAGTAGTACTAGTATATACCGCATCATTCTTTGCTCCTTCTTACTACTCTGACATGTGGGAGAGCCAGCATCCGGGTCGACGTGTCATGCACCAGATTAGGGCGCGGAACGGAAGGGGGGCATCACCCCGGTCGGAGCGCCAGAAATTCATGACTATAGTGAGTGGTCATATCACAAGTATTTCCAGCAGTAACATACCGTCAAATCGCACAGCCCGACCTTTCCAGCAGTATGTTTGAGAATCCTCCACTCGCTCACCCTCCTTGCCTCTCTGTCAAACCTCCTACCCGAAAACTATCGCGCGTACTGCCCGGGAAAAGCCCCGCCCTCAACTTTTAACTACGCAAAAATAGTTCAAGCTTGTTCGTTCTTTATAAATACTTACTGTATGTTTATTCACCTGTGGGGTTGTTCAATGAATGGAGGGGCGGGGAGCACAAGTGAACAATACTAGTACTACTAGTAGTAAGTAGGAGTCGTACAATAGTCACCTTAAATAGAGAGTTTCTTTTATTTAATGCCACGTACACAAATTGAAATGCGTTGTGGAGAGAAAAAGATAATCACTCCACTATATATGTACGCAGGGGCCTGAGCGCTTGCTTTACTAGGGTTGCTCTCTTCATTCTCTCATCCTCTCCAGATATAAGCAAGACAGGGTAGCGACATTTTCTCTTTGCTCACCGCTGGTCACAGATCTGGCCGGATCCCTTTGGCTGGTGTGTGTAGAGGACTATGTGCATCATTCACGCGGTCATCACCGGCGAGGGAGGAAACCCACAGCTGTTGGAGGGGCCTGATCCTCTGCCCATGCCATTCTCTCCGACACAGCGCCGGCTCGGGAGGTCCTCCGACCCTTCTTCCTCCCTGCCATATTGTCTGCAGATCCGACGTGCCGCTGCCGACATCCCAGCGACCCTCAGGTACAAGTTCTTCGAAAGTGGCCTTGCTCTACTGCCCCAGCTCCCCACGTGTCCGCATGTGCATCTTTTTCTACTGCCATCAGCTCTTCCAAAGCCACCTAAATTTTTAGTATTATTAGAGGTAAAGCTACTTCATGCATTCGAATCTAGGGCTTTGTTCAAACAACGAAGAAAGGGGGGAAGTTGTAGCACGAATTTAGACTTGATTCAAAGAGGAAATAATATGGTGAATGTAGTAGAGACCGGATACCCAACTGGTCTCTTGGTTGAAAAGGGAAATATTGGGAAAACGCAGTACAAACTGGATAAGGAACAGATCTATTATTGGTTGAAAAAAGGATAAGAAGTGGCGGCTGGTGGACAAGTCAACAGAGTATGTCCAGGATTAGATTTGTTGCCCTCACATAGTAAAAGGTCTCCAAGATTAGAATTGCTGCCCTCACATAGTAAAAGGTCTTAGGATTAGATTTGCTGCCCTCACATAGTAAAAGGTGTCCAAGATTAGATTTGGTGCCCTCACATATAAAAGGTCTCCAGGATTAGATTTGCTGCCCTCACATAGTACAAGGTCTCCAGGATTTGGTTTGCTGCCCTCACATAGTAAAAGGTCTCCAGGATTAGATTTGCTGCCCTCACATAGCATGAACAAACTCGGCATCACCACTTTATGCCTCCTTGTAGGTACATTGTGCTGATGCGTCCACTATCGCATGTCCTTATACCAACCTTTTGCTGTTGTTAATGTAAGAACGCATGTAAAATGAAGCGATCACACTGTTACCTTAGGGACATGTCTAATCAGTGTTATTGTTAATCTAATGCCTCCAGTGATAAGATGCATTTAAACTGTGTTACAAATGGCACTCCTGCTGTTTTCCCCAGTATGATAAGTAAGTTGATCCTTTACGCTGCTGAGTGTCCTGGTGTCCCCATGTTCCCATGCCCTTAAACCAACTCTTTAGCTGCTGTTGATTTACTATGTTTGGTAAACAAGCAATGCCACCATTAAAGTAATCCCATATTTGAGGAATCTCATTGTTGATCGTAATGCTTCTGGTAACATGAAGCATTGCTGACGTTTTAAAATCTCTACTGTCCTTGCATGATTGCCATGAACATAATTAAGATGCTTCTTTTCATTTTGTATATGTTTCGTATATTCTTATTGACCAGCAACTGTTTACTTTCTATCTTTTTGTGCAGATAGGGATATCCATTTCACCTTGTTGCTATTGTGACCTTTTGGTGAATTGCACAAAACACTTTTTCTGGAATGAGTGTCTTGTGCAGTTCAACTAAAATGTCATGTGGGCAACATCTCTCAATTTTGGTGGAACTGCACAAAATGGTGATTGGAGTTTCCAAAATCTCTGTCAAGTTCTGCTGGTAATCTCGTGCAACATTTTATTAGCCTTTGCAAGATGAGCCGTCACTGTCACCACAATGGCACTTTATTTTAGTGGAACTGCACAAAAGGATAAGAAAATTACAGTTGGACCTTACATGAGCTGGACAACCAACCTTAATGTTCCTCAATTTTAGTGCAACTACTAAAGAAGAACCTGCCAGCTCATGAGGGCAAGTACTTCTTGCTAGCTGAATGATGCAATATTTGCTTCATTTCAGGTAACTGCAGAAAAAGGCGCATGAATTGAATCATGGAATTCCAGGCAGGCCTCATCCGAGTGGAGCTGCAGGTTGAGTTCAAGGAGGCCACTATTAAAGTGAAATCATGCTCTTCTTGTTTGTGTTGTGCAAACAGGAATACTCAACTCTACAAATGTTGTGACGGTCAAGAGCATTCGCCAAATTCTTCGATTGTATCACATGGCTAGCCAAGATGGATTTAATCCCGATATTCACTTTATCAAAAGGCTCTAATGGGTTGGTTCTGAATCCTGCAAGCTGGGTATCAATGAAGCTAGGAAACATGGCATGATGATGCAGAGGGCAACAACCATAACAAACAGTTCCAACTTGGTAATATTATCTTTGTGAAAGTGCGACAAATGTGCTGATCGTGTGCGTCCTGAGAATAATAATTATAATTGTTGTGCATGTTGATCCTGTGGCACTGATAGAACGAGCCAATGCATTGCTTGTTTTAAGTATAAATTTCTATTAAAGCTAATTAAATTTAAGTAAAGTGACCACTAACTCTTGTTATTATAGTACCAATACAGACCCGCTCATGAACCAACGTGTGGCCGGAGTAGGTTTCTTAATGGAGGCATTTGAATGCGCCGAGGGTGCATCTTCTGCTGGGCATGCAGCGGACAAGGGATGGGTAGTAACTGTTGTCACCTGTACACACTCAGTTTACTGTTGAATCCAGTTCCCCAAGAGCTAAAAAATGAACTGCTCCCGCCGCCTACACACTGGTTCACTTGAAGAGACTCCAATGGCGATCCGAGGGGTGAGCCTGCTGGATATGGACTTCAGCAAGGAGTTCCCCTTTGAGTTCGCCGTTCAGTCCTATGGCTGCACCAAGTTGAATGTGATGTACACCAACGATCCAGACTCGGTGAAGCTCTGCCTCGCCAAGTTCAAGCAGTACCTACAGGACGCGAAAGCACAAGGTTGCAGGACTAGACCTTGTTCCCATCCATTTGTCTCCTGACAGGGACCAGCGGATCGCCGTCGCCTAGGTATGTGTGCGGGACGAGGTTCTCATCTACCACTTCTGTAGGGCCATCAGAGGTTTTGGAGCATTCGCCCATTTCATCGGCAGCGCCGACTGCACCTTCGCTATGGTGGAGAGAAGGAAGATTGTGACGATTCAGCCATCTGGTGCAACAAGCTTGTCGACATCCAGAAGCAATACAAAATCATCAGCAATGGGAAGGAGAAGGATCCATGGTTGACCTCGCCGAGACCATCATCGACCCCTGATACGGCAACATGAAAGAAGACAACGATACCAAGGACCTAAACACGTGGGAGGTACCTCTGAATCTAGCCTACATAACCTACGCGGCCAAGGACGCATACGCATGCTACGACATGTACAAGCAGATCTTGGACATGAGGGCGTGTTTGCTTCCCGTAATCGACGAGTACACGGACAGCCATAATGTCATGATCAAGCGTGCCAGGAAGGTCTAGATGTTGTACTTTATCTGTTTATAAGCACCTTTATCATCTTAGTGTTTCATGCATTAGCCTATGTGTTGTAATTATCTGTTTTGTCCGAAATATTTCTTTTAAGAACCCATTAACCTATTTGCTTAGTGGCTATTTGCTTATGTATGTAACTAGTTCACTTGTCTGTTAAAAAAACTAGTTCACTCGGCTGCCATGCTTTGAATCTCCTTCCTCCCAACATATTCCCCTCCTCAGGTGGACCTAGCAGGTCTCGTACATAGACATATGGGACCAACCACCTATCCATTTGTATTTCTTTATTTTGTTCAGTCTTTCATCCTCTTCCTAT
Organism: Triticum timopheevii; assembly: GCA_963921465.1. Classification (NCBI taxonomy): domain Eukaryota; kingdom Viridiplantae; phylum Streptophyta; class Magnoliopsida; order Poales; family Poaceae; genus Triticum; species Triticum timopheevii. Next base: position 428,986,558 of record OY997268.1, on the reverse strand, counting down.
ACAGTGGCTGGCCATCATAGCCTATGGCATTGGCCAGGCCATCCCTCTACTACCACACATTGTCCGGCGGCGGTTGCTCCACCGGCCAACCCTGCACTCGAACAGGTCAACCCTCGTACCCCCCTCCGCCTGTGTCATCCCCCGTTACGGTTCGTTTGGTCCGAGGTCTTGACGTCGTCCTCCGCCTTGGTGCTCTAGCCGCGGCGCCGCCTTCTGTCGTTCCCAACATGGTCAGCAAAACAAGAGGAATGGGGAGACAACTGTTCACCGAGAGGCTGACAGTCCCGGGCCCACCAGGTGCATGGCCTAGGTTTTGTTGTTTAACATGGGCAGCCCACGACATGTTTCAACATTTTTTGATCCAACAGGTATCAAGCGGCCTCTGGGCCTCCCAACCTAGCTTGTCTATAACATCAGCAACCCAAGTTATGTTTGTTTTTTCAAGACGACGCACAGCTCAGTTCTATTTTTCATTTTCATTAATCCTATATGTGAATTTTCTCCTACTTTCTTTTTCGATGTAAACTGAGTTTTCTCCTAGTACTTTTCCCTAGAACGAACTCAACTGTCCCACATCTAGCCTAAAAATTAATAATACCCCACGTACTATTAACTAATCAAATTTAAATGATATTTTATTTCGTAAGTTGAAAGTTCTTACAAAATAATAATAATAACTGTTTATATATAACTTGGCAAGTTAACTCCTAGTGATTGCGTACATAAGCTTGCAAAGATTTTATTGACCAATGCAGTAATAGACGTGCAATCATGTTTTTTTTGAGGTGACGACGTGCAATCATGTGTTTATGTTTTTATAACATTTCTCCGTCTAGCCCAACATGATATTTTCACCCAGCCCAGCAAGTCCGCGGATTTCGAGAAAAATGCAAATGGGCTTTAAATTCTACAATATATATAAACGGGCTGCATATATGCTACATCATTGTTTCACCCAGCCCACCAAATGGACTAAAAAACAAATGGACTGGCTGACATGTGGGCCAGTAGGTCAAAGCCTAAGAAGGCGTTGGATTTACATCCAACGGCCGACATTCTTCTTCAATCTCTCGTCTTCTTCCCCCAGCGCTGTCGGGACCGCCTGCTCCAGCCTTCAGCGTCCAGTGGTGTTGTTTTGCACTCCTCAGCGAAACACTACCCCACCGACGGTCAGACCATCCCTCCACTCCGCACCTCCTGTTATTCTCTGTCGAGTGTAGGCCCACCCCGCACCTGAACCAGCCAAGTTTCCCACTCCTTTCTGTCTGCGACTCCACTGCCACGTCTTCCCCATCTCCGGGTCGTTCCAGTCTGGGGCCTCGCCGTCGTCCACCGCCTCGGTGCACTCAGCGTGGTGTGGTCAACATACGAGAGTCATCGGAAGAGGACTGTACGTGGAGAGCCTGATGGCTGGGACCCACGAGGTCCATGGTCGCACGCAAGGAAAGTTCCTCCTTATTACACACTATACATGGATTGTACGTGGGAAGGGCTTCTGTATTTCGCGAAAAAATGTTCCCCCCACTGACAGGTCGGACCCACCAGCTATATCTTCGCACGCAAGGAAGTACCTCCTTATTACGCACAAAAAATTGAACACCCCCTGCTAGCTGGGACCCACCATAGTGTGTGGCTGACTTGTGGGCCTACTAAGTTGACGGGGACGAAGGGCTTTGTCAACTTAGTCAATATGAACGATTCTAGCTCCAGTGACCATACGATGTCCATCCAACGGCCATGGTGCTTCTTCAACCTCTGGTCTTCTTGCTCCAGTCGCCCAAAGTAGCGCCGGTCGTGCCGCGTGCTCCTGCCTCTCGTGGTCGGCTGTGATGCCGCGGAGGCCTCACCGCCCCCTACTACTCCCACTGCTGGCCAGGGCATCCTTCTACTCACCCACACCCCCTGTTATTCTGCGGCAACAGCAGCCTCACGCCGCAACCGAACCAGTGAACCCTCGTACTCCTCTCCGCGTGGGCATCCACTGCGGTGTCTTCCCCGGCTCCACGTCGTCCCCTTCCTAGGCCTCGCCGTCGTCCATCGCCTTGGTGCGCTCGGCGCGGCGTGGTCAATGTGGTCAACGACCGACTTCCATCGGAAGAGTAATGTACGTGGACAGGCTGACAGCTGGGTCCATGGCCACAGCCCAGTTTTTTTGTGATTTTCCAAGTAAGTCGCTTTGTCAGGCCTGTTGGGCTGCAAATCTTTCAAGACAAGGAGAGCTTCATTCGGCTAGTTGAGAAAATGGCCTATCAGTAATGAGAAATGGGCTGTACATTCTTAAAACACATCAAACTGGCAATTAGTTTCAAATTTCTTTTTCTCATTTCGAGATTTTAAATTGCATTGATTTTTATGCGTGGACAATTTGTTGAATTTTATATTGATATACATTTATTTTTAAAATCAATTTGAATATGACTCGAAATTTCGGGATTAAAAATAGTTCAGACCGCACCGAAATATGCAAATTTCGTATAGTTTTTTAACCGTGGCCACAATATGGGCTGTAATGCTAAGAAAAAGAATATGGACTCCAAAAAAACCTTAAGAATTAGAAAATGGGCTATAAATTATTAGAAATAATGGCAGATGGGTTGTATGCTATTTTCCACAGATTTGAGGCTCTCCTATAAAAAAGGTTGACGCACAAGCAGTGACTGTTGGATTTCCATCCAACGGCCGTCGTGCTTCTTCAATCTCTGCTCTTCCTGCTCCAGCCGCTCAAACAAGCGCCGGCGGGACTGCCTGCTCCCTCCTCCCTGCGGCCGGCTGTGTTACCGCGCAGGCCTCACCGCCCACCGTACTCCCATAGTTGGCCTAGCCATCCCTCTACTCACCCAAACCTGCTGTTATTCTCCGGCGATGGCAGACGAACCAGTAAACCCTGGTACAGTCGTACTCCCCTCCGCGTGGGAAACAACTGCCGAGTCTTCCTGCCTCCGTGTCGTTCCCTTCCTAGGCCTCGTCGTCGTCCACCGCCCTGGTGCTCTCGAAGCGGCCTGGTCAACGTGGTCAACAATGACATGCATCTGAAGTGGACTGTACGTGGAGAGGCTGACAGCTAGGTCCACGGCCGCACGCAAGGAAATGCCTCCTTATTACGTGCAAATAATGATTCCTCCACCAGACATCTGGGACCCACCGAAAGGGCCTCTGTATTTCGTGAAAAAAACATTACCGCCGTTGACAGCTTGGACCCACCAGCTATATCTTCGCACGCAAGGAAGTGCCTCCTTATTACGCACAAAAAAATGAATACTCCCCCTGCTAGCTGAGATCCAGTATAGTGGCAGGCTGACTTGTGGGCCTACTAAGTTGACGGGGATGGAGGGCTTTGTCAACTTAGTCAATATGCACGATTCTAGCTCCAGTGACCGTACGATGTCCATCCAACGGCCGTAGTGCTTCTTCAACCTCTGGTCTTCTTGCTCCAGCCGCCCAAACTAGTGCCGGTCGTGCCTCGCGCTCCTGCCTCCCGTGGCCGAATGCGATGCGGCGGAGGCCTCACCACCCCCTACTACTCCCACCGCTGGCCAGGCCATCCCTCTACTCACCCACCCCCCTGTTATTCTGCGGCGACGACAGCCTCACACCGCAGCGAACCAGTGAACCCTCATACTCCTCTACGCTGGGCATCCACTGCCACGTCTTCCCCGGCTTTGCGTTGTTCCCTTCCTAGGCCTCACCGTCGTCCACCGCCCTGGTGCTCTCGGCGCGGCGTGGTCAACGTGGTCAAGGAACGGCTTCCATCGGACATGGGCTGTATGTGGAGAGGCTGACAGCTGGGTCCCCGGCCGCAGCAAGGAAGTGCCTCCTTATTACGCGAAAAATAATTATTCCGCCACCTGACAGCGGGGACCGATCGGACGGGCCACCGTATTTCACGAAAAAACGTTTCCCCCTGACTTCTGGGACCCACCAGCTACATCTTTGCATGGAAGGAAGTGTGTCCGAAAAAAAAATGATTCGCCCCCTGACTGCTGGGACCCATCAGCTACATCTTCGCACGCAAGGAAGTGCCTGACAGTCAGGACCCACCTGGTCGAAGCATACGTAGCATTGTCATTTTGGTCGCGAACGTGTACGTACATACTGGTCGATGTAGAGGTGCGCACATGTCGTAGTAGAGGCGCACACATAGCATGTACACGTACGTACAACGGCCAAGGTGCAAGAAAGTAAACACGGCCACGTACGTACATACGGGCGAGGTCTCGAACGCCTACTCGCGCGTACGTACGGCCAGGGCTCCTGTACATGGCTGGGTCAGAACGGAGAAACTGCATCTCCATCGTGTTCATGGGGAGGCAACAGAATGCGTCATGTTCATCGGGAGGCAACGGAATGCGTGGGAGCCAACCGACTTGGACGGAATAGCTGATGGAAATGAGGCCCGGCGTACCGTAGAACAGAGGAAACGGCCTTGTGTTCGACCGGCCACGTTCGAAACGGGATCCTGTGCATCGGGATGGGTCTGGCGTATCGCAAAACGGAGGAAACGAACCTCCTACGGTCGAAACGGGTGTCCTGTTGATCGGGAGGGGTGTGGCATAACGCAAAACGGAGGAAATGGACTTGTATTGGAGCGCTACGGTCGAAACGGGGGTCCTGTTCATCAGGCGTGATGTGGCGTATCGCAAAAGGGACTCCACATGATAATGTTCATCTCCACTGTCGACCCCCTCCAGCCTCCATGGGCTACTGTTCATCCACCATCAACCTCCTCCAGCCTCCACCTGCAACTATTCATCCACGGGCTCCTGTTCATCCAGCCTCCACCGGGCGCTACTCCACCGGCTACTATTCAACCAACCCTCTCCACGGGCTCCTCTTCAACAACCCCTCCACGTGCTACTGTTTATCCAGATCTCCACCGTCTACTGTTCATCCAACTCTCCATGGGGTGGTCCCTTTCATCCTACCCTCCATTGGGGTCCTGTTCATCCAGCCCCAACCGGCTCGATCGATCGGGGTCCTATTCATCCAGAGGCAACACCATAGGGTCCTGTTCATCCACCCCCACTGGGAACTATTCATCCAACCCCCCACCCCAGCAACGCTCACTGTTCATCCAGAGGCAGCATTGATCAGCTTCAGTTAGCAGCAGTAGCGAAGGAATCGCTCGATCGGGCTCAGTTGACAACCATCGATCGATCGCTCGGGTTCAGTAACGCGTAGCCTGCAGTGCAATCGCTTGGGTTCACTTAGAGCCCAACGCCTCGCTCGGGTTCAGTTAGAGCCCAACGCCTTGGACCCACGCACGTGCGTGTATGAGAGAAACGTGCATTGCTCGGCCCCGACTACCCACCGTAACCGGGAACACCCCGATATTTTCCTTGCCCTTGCTTCTACCACGGTTTTTTCCGTCATGGACGGACCAAAGAATGTCATGCAGCTGCGTCTCCGGCCCGCCCAGGACGAAAAGCCCATTTTTTGTCATGATTTTTTGTCATAGAAGTAGGACCCCACCATATCTATGATGTTACTGGGTTTTGTCACAATTATCGTCATAGAAGTGTCATAAGTATGACAGAAATTTTTTTGTTCGGCCCAAAATGTCACGGATGTGTCTTTTTTTGTAGTGTAGTGAGGAACTAATTCCAGAATTTCTGGGCTGACTCACTCGGCTGTTGGGTAACGCGGCTAAGGTCATCAGTATTCGGGGGGTGGACGTATGTTCCTTGGAAATTAGCCCAAAAAGCATCGTCAAGGGCCTCCCAGCTGCGGATGGATTGCAAAGGCATGCTGTTAAGCCAATGTCTTGTTGGCCCCTTTAATTAGAGCGGTAAATATTTGATGGCGTGGAGGTCGTCTCCATTGGCCATGTGGATATGGGGAAGAAAATCTTCAATCCATACTGTTGGGTCTGTAGTGCCAACGTATGATTCTATATTGATGGGCTTAAACCCTTCTGGGGATTGATGTTCAATTACCCTGTCCATAAAACAGATCGGGTGCGCTGGACCTTGGAATCGAGTGGTATCCCTTCGGAGGTTGGGAGGAAGACGTGTGTAGGCCTGATCTCAGGACCGGCCGTTCCTATCTAACCCGGCATCGTACCCATCCAGCCCGAGAGGCGCATGTCCTCGTGAGCCATAGATGGACCAAGGAGGTGCTCGGTTTGCCTCAATACGTCTTCGAACGTCGTGGGGGTCTAAGTAATCCACTAGGTCCTTGCTGTAATGGCATGGAGCAGGCTGCGTGTGGAAATTCTCCCATGCTAGTTTGTCTCGTCCTCGAGGGGGCGGTCAGGTAAAACAACGGTTAGTTCATTTGCAAATTTGGGCAGTAAGCATGTGTGGGATGGGATTTTTCGCGTAGTATGATGCCGTTCTTCAAAGTCTTGTTCGACCGAAAGTATTTCAACCCACTTGTCATTAAGCAAATCTTAGTTGGCCTACAACTGTTGCTGCTTCCGCTTCATGCTTCGGGCGATGGTGATACGTCTCTAATGTATCTATATTTTTTTTATTGTTCCATGCTGTTAGATTATCATTCTTGGATATTTTACCTTCATTTTATAGAAACTTTATATCATTTTTTGGGACTAACCTATTGACATAGTGCCTAGTGCCAGTTGCTATTTGTTGCTTGTTTTTTTACTTCGTAGACTATCCATATCAAACGGAGTCCAAATGCAGCGAAACTTTTTGGAGATTTTTTCTGCCCAGAAGACAACTTGCGAGCCAAGGAAGTGCATGCAGGAAGGCATGTGGGTCCCACAAGACACCAAGGCACGCTAGAGGCCCCTGGCATGCCTAGGTGGGTGGTGGGGCCCATGGAGGTCCTCTCCACCGCCTCTCAGCTCTATAAATACCCAAATATTCCAAAAACCCTAGGGGAGTCGACAAAAAACAATTCTGGTCACCGCAAGTTACAAAACCACAAGATCCAATCTAGAGCCCATCTCCGGCACCTTCACGGAGGGGAATACGATCACGGAGGGGTTCATCATCCTCATTGGTGCTCCTCCGATGATGCGTAGTAGTTTACGAAAGACCTACAGGTTCGTAGGAAGTGGCTAGATGGCTTGTTCTATATTTTTAATTCTCAATACAATGTTCTCCTCGATGTTCTTGGAGATCTATTTGATGTAATTACTTTTTGTGGTGTGTTTGTTGGGTTCCGATGAATTGCGAGTTTATGATCAGTTCTATCTATGAATATTATTTGAGCCTTCTTTGATCTCTTATAGGCATGATTATTATATCCTTGTATTTCTTCTATCAATTGCCCAACAGTAATTTGTTTACCCACTGTATGCTATTTTCTCGAGAGAAACCACTAGTGAAATCTACGGCCCCCGGGTCTATTTCGTATCATACTGTTTTCAGATCTATTATTACAAAAACCCAAAAAATACCCTGATGCACTTTTTCTTTCTTTATTTTATTTTGTGGTTTTGCTAGATCTAATTATCCAATCTCATACAATTTAATCTATCTCAATATTGAGGAGGGATTGACAACCCCTCTTACGCGTAGGGTTGCAAGTATTTGTTATTTGTGTTAGTGTACCGTTCACGTAGTGTTGCTTGGTTCTCCTACAGGATTGATAACCTTGGTTTCATAACTGCGGGAAATACTTACCATTGCTGTGCTGCATCATCCTCTCCTCTTCGGGGAAATGCCAACGCCTATACAAGCAATCAGGTGGCAACTAGGCGCCGCTGGAAACATACCTGGTCAATAGGTTTTTCGGGAACTATGTAGTCTTCGGTTCTAAGGCTCACGTCCTCTTCAGATTCCGGCATGAAGTTATCATTGGTCCCTTCAAAGAGGTCTCCGGGATCCGAGTCCTTGGGGATTCCTTCGGGGTCGATGTTGTGGTCTGGGGAAGCTTGAAAACCATCCTACGGATGCTCTACATATTTGGCTGCCGTGTCGGCGGTAGCATTGTTCCTGCTGGGCTCCCCATTGGTACCCCTTCTGCGCCTTCGCTGACTTCTTGGAGGGGATTTTGGGGTATCGACCATGTAGACATCACAGGTTGATGTTGCGATCCATTTGCTGATATTTCTCATCGGCGAGGTGTTTCCATGTAGGCCCTCGACATCTTCATCCATGCCAGCTGCTTCATCGTTTTTGTGTGTTCCTAAGAATTGCAAGTCTACACATGTTCCTAAGAACAAGGGTGCCACTTCTAGTAGCAACAATGAAGATCTTAAAATGATTAGGGTTCACCCAAGTTTCGTAGATTTGATAAAGGAAGCAATCTATAAAAATTCTTCTTTTGACCTTGTTCCTATGAGTGTGATTATCAATAATTTGTATGACAGAACTCCTAGATATTATGGCTGTGTGATTAAGGAGTTGGAAACTAAAGATGACAATACTTGAATTTAGGCATTATGCTTAGCTAGGGGCATAAAACGATAGCGCTTGTTGGGAGGCAACCCAATGAATAAAATTTATTTTTGCCTTTTTCTTTCTGTTTATGTGTGTTCACACAATTATGCTACTATTATGATTGTATTTTTATGTTTTAGTTAGTGTTTGTGCCAGGTAAAGCCTTTAGGATCATGTTCGGTGATAGTTGACTTGATCTTGGTGAAAAACAAAAACTTTTGCGCCAAGTATCAGAATTATTACAAATCACATAAGCATGATAAAATTCTGATTTTTGTATATAGTATTTATATGCAAATTTCATACATTCTTCTATTTTTCAGAATTTTTGGAGTTACAGAAGTATGGTGAAAGTCCATATTACTACAGACTGTTCTGTTTTTGACAGATTTTGTTTTCGTTGCATTGTGTGCTTATTTTGATGAATCTATGGATTATATTGGAGGGTATAAGCCATAGTAAAGTTAGAATATAGTAGGTATAATGCAAGAATAAAATATTTATGGGTTTGCAATAGTACTTAAAGTGGTGACCTGCTTTATTATACTAACGGATCTCATGAAGGTTTTTGTTAAGTTTTGTGTGATTGAAGTTTTTCAAGTTTTGCGTGAGATCACGATGGATAAAGGAATAAAGAGTGAAAAGAGCCTAAGCTTGGGGATACCCATGGCACCCCAAGGTAATATTCAAGGAGAACCAAGCAACTAAGCTTGGTGATGCCCCGGAATGCATCCCCTCTTTCTTCTAACAACCATCGGTAATTTTACTTGGAGCTATATTTTTATTCGTCACATATCATGAGTTTTGCTTGGAGCATCTTATATTATATGAGTCTTTGCTTGTTTTGCTTTTTAGTTTGTCACAAGCATCCTTGCTGGACACACCTATTTAAGAAAGCCATAATGATGATATGATTTTTTTAGAATTGCTCTATGTGCTTCACATAAAAAAATTGAGCTATGGAATTGCTCTAGTGCTCCACTTATATCTTTTTGAGCACGGTGGGGCTTTAATTTTTGAAGAAATACTCTCATGCTACACTTAGATTAATCTGGGAGTTATTAAGTTTTAAAGAAATATTCTCTCATGCTTCACTTATATTCTTTTGAGAGATAAAAAATTATGCTCATGTTCTCCACTTAAATTTGTTTGACAACTTGTTATAAGCAATGGTAATATATGAAAGTAGTCCCAAAGTAATAGATATCCAAGGGGGATATAATAAAAACTTCCATGAAGATCATTGGACATTATAAACTTGATTCTTTGTAATAGTTTTGAGATATGATGATAGTAATATGTGAGTCATGTTGGTGAGTAATTATGCTTTACTAAGAATATTGGTGTTAAGGTTTGTGATTCCCTATGCAAGCCGAAAGTCAATAGTTATGCAATGAAATTACATCCTACTTGTGGTGCATTATTCGGTGTTAGTTATGCTTAATGCTCATTTATGAGAATTTTCGTTTTTTGGTTGGTTGCCTCTCAATCTTTTTGCTAGCCTTTCCTTGTACTAAGTAGGAATACTACTTGTGCATCCAAAATCCTTAAACCCAGTTATGTCATATGAGTCCACCATACCTACCTATATGCGGTGTTTTCGTGCCGTTCTAAGTAAATTTGTATGTGCCAACTTTAATTTTCAAAATGAATTTCCTTTTTGTGTGCTCGTACCGCTCATGAAGTGGCAGGGGTGGCCAATATTTTTCCATGCTAGATGTGTTATTCCCAAGATGAGTGTTTATTCACTTGTCATTGCACGAGAGTGTGGCAGTAATAGGGATGCCAAATCCTAAAATGAAAAAGAAGTTTACTTCATGTGAAATGATAAATTCCTTGGAAAGTGTTGGCATGGAAGGCACTCGTGGATACGGCTAGCCATGGATTGTGAAAGAATGGTGGAAAAAGGAATACACTTTATTTTATGTGTGGGAACCGCCTAGGATGTATCTAGCATGGAAAGTATTGGGAATTACTCGGCCGTTTTCGTTGACGGGAAAAGTATGCCTCTCAAAATATTTTTATCTCTCTATTTAAGCTTTGAGTTCTCACACCTCTACGAATCTCTGCTTCCCTTTGCGAAGGGCCTTTCTATTTACTTTATGCAATTTTTATTTTTATTTGAGTCTCCATCTTCTCTTATAAAGCACCAACTAGGGAGCTCTATGATCATACTTGTGCATTGGATGTAGCTAATATTTGAGTATGTTTCATGATTGGATCAATGATTGAGCATGATGGGCTAGGGATAATGTCGGTGGAAATGACACCTATGGGATCACGGGAATCCCTACTATGGTTGCGGGGCATAGGGTCGTGAGAAGAGCGGGATCAGCAGTCAGGACAAGCACTCAGGTCGTTTATCCAGGTTCGGCCCGCGAGGATGCGTAATACCCTGGTCCTGCTTTGGTGTGTATATCAGTGTTCTTGGGGTTCTTGAGCTAGCTATGATTAGTGTAACTTGTCCAAGGGTCCCAATCCTTCTCCTGGATGCCTCGGGCCTCCTTTTAAAGTCAAGGGGATCGCCACAGTGGCGCACAGGAGGTGGCATCGGTATACGGTGGCTAAGCTTATCGCTTAGCCATTACGGGACAAGACACATTTAATGCGCCTCTTAGGTGTCCTTCTCACTTTACCACCGCCTCGCCTTGCTTCGACACGCGCCCAGGCCAGCGGTGCACATGGTGCCATGTAGGCTGGCAAGCTGCTGAGATGGCGCGGTGGTAGGGCCTTCATGAAGATTTGCATGCCACCACGTAGGCATGTGCTGAGTTGGCCTGGAAGCCTCACGTCGACATGCAGGTGTCTGCCTAGCTGGTGGGCTGGCAGCTGCATGGGAATGGTGGTGGAAACTTGGTGGGTGCGGGCCTGGCTGTGGACCCGCGAATGTCCTCGGCAAGGGTCTTGCCGTGGATTCATGGTCGTCCCCGGCAAGGATCTTGCCGGAGGTCTTATAGGTTTCTTCGGCAAGGATCTCGCCGAGGTTTGTTGTCTTCTAATCTTCATCTGAATTGGTGTGTTCCTTGTCTTCACAAAGATCTACATGCCATCATGGATGCGCCTCCCGAGCCTTGGTTCCAATGTGGTTGTCGGAAACCTTGGGCTTGAGGGTGGCGCGTTCCGCTGGCGTCGGGCAAGTTGCCCCGGCAAGGGTCTTGCCGGGGCCGTGGAGGCCGCCCCGGCAAGGGTCTTGCCAGGGGATCCCACCTCGCCTTCTTGCTCTTCGTGTCTCCATCTTGGCGTTGCTTTGACCGCCTTGTGGCGTTTATTCCCTGCCCCACCTAAGTGTGGCCGCAGGCGTGGCTCTGACTGCCTGTGCACAGGTAAAGGGGTACAAAGTAGTGCCCTTACTTCTTTACACCGACAGGAGCCCCCGGGTCTGGGTCACACATAAGCGCAACACGTTGTTGGGCCAAGCCCAAGACAGTGTGCGGGCAGGCGGGGTTGATTTTATCGGGATGATTTTTCCGCCCGCCGCGCTTTCCCACGATCCACATTGAACGCGTGACGTGGGGATCGTGCACGGGGGTGATTGAAGCATGCTTGTGTCATCTTGCGGTGAACAGTAAAGAGGCGGCTTGCGTGTCCCTTCGAGACCGTAGGGCTGCTGCTCATTTACTCCCCCCGCTTGGGAACCGTCGTTCCACGCATCCCACTACTCCCATCCCTTGCGCCACGTACGCCGCATGCACGGCGCAGGGCGGGTGACAGGCGTGTGGAATATGGGAAGACGTGCGCGCGTGGTTCGATACCCACGCGCCTTCAATTGGCGGGGAGGGCGGTCGACGGCCTCGCCCGCTGTCATCTTAATGAGATGGGTTGGCTAAGAGGGGTGGCCGAGCCCTGACCCCGTCCCTTTATAAGGAGAGGAGCGGGAGGGACGACATCCTTCAGTCTTTCGCCATCCGCATCGTCCCATATTTGCTTTTTCCTCCCCTCTGCCATGGCAAGAGGGCCTACTCATGCTATGACGGTGGCGGCGAGGGTCTCTGCTCGACAACCTGTCGCCCCTCCCCAAGAGCCCATGGTGGCGGATCCGTCCGTGAGGGGAATAGGGAGGGGCGAGGCCGAGGCCGCCATGGCGCTTGGGAAGAGGAGGGCGGGGAGGCGCATCGGTCTCGCCTCCGCCAGCGGTCCTTCCCCCAATGGAGGGCCACGTCGGGGAGAAGCCCCGTGAGTTCTTCATCAGGCTGCGTCCGCCGGCGCATCATCGTCTCCGTCTCACTACACCGTTCGCTTGGGAGATGGAGCTCGACCCGCCGCGCTGAGATTGCATATGAGGGGCTGTGGGAATAGCGGCACTTGGGCCGATGTCAATTTCCCAGCCCCTCATGTCATGTATCTCCGTCGCGGTTGGAAAACCTTCGCTCACATCCACAGCTTGACGGCAGGGCTCATTCTCTACTTCAAGCTAATGGAAAATGGCCTCCTCTCCGTCAAGGTCTTCAGTGACTTCAGGACTCTCCTGAAGTGCTGCGTTGAGAGCTCCTCGGGTGACGAAGACTCGTCCTCGAGCGAGAGTGACGAGGAGGACAGCGGCAGTGACGACGAGGGTAGCAGGCAAGAGGATGACGGGTCTGACTAGGCTTCGGACCCGCCATCCCCGGGCGATGCCGGCAGCAGCAGCATCTGCACCGGGCCCCTTCTCCCGGTGGAGCCGGCTCCTTGAACTTCTCGGGGTCGCCTCCTTGGGCGGCTGGCGTGGGAAGGCCGGAGAAGGCGAAGAAGGCAGGTGGCGGGCCGTCAAGTCAGAGTACAATGGCATCGACGCCTTCGTAGCGTATTGATGGACCGCTGCCTCATCTTCCAGCTCTTCTCCCGGCACCATCATCACCAGCCCTCTCCTAGGCGGCCACCGGTGTGTTCTCTTGGCGCCTTCTGCTGCTCATACCTCGCTTAGGCGCTCCTTCTGCCCTCTTGCCTTCTTGTTCTGTTTCCTGAGGAGAGGGACAAGAAAGGGATTACGGGCACCTTATCTTTTTTCAGCTCGTAAGCCTACGGGCCTTAGTTAGATTTAAAACTTGTAATCCCCTCGCTCATGTTTACATTCTATAGGAACTGTACCTGTATGGAACATATTAATGAAAAGGGTGCTTGCCGAGTTTTGTGTGTGTCAGCAAAGCCCATACCAACGAACGAATCCTTGTTACTTTAAACATAAACATCATTGCCTGGCAGGAGGCCTTGCTGCTCCCCTACCCCATTTGACCAGACTCATGCCTTTGGCGGAGGCAGGGGCGAAGTAGGGGTGGGCCCTACGTTTGCTTCCTTGCCGCCGCGGCTACGACCAAATTACGAACCAAGAAGAAGTTCTTGGGTGGCAGGAATGAAGGGAGCACGACGGCCTTGGAATAAAACGAGGCTTCATACGTCCTAATTTTATACGAAAATGCATAACAGGGGATAAAAAAACTTATCTGAATCCATAGCCCCCGGCAACTCTAGCTTTCCGTGGGTGGACCTTCGTGTCTTCAGCCCCCGGCAAGCTTGGCTTGCCGGGGCCGAAGCGCCGGCTTGTTCTCTTTCCCCTACAGAGCTTGGCAGAAACAATCATCTACCCTGCAAACCAAAGAGGATGGAAAGGAACAGAGAGATGCATATATGACCTTTATGCTAGGGGTTAGTCGCTACTCAAGCACTATCAACCCTAACCGAGGGAGAGACTCAACCTAGCATGCATGCTATAACTTAGAGTGCCAGCGCTTCGTTTATTTATGCTCAGGGTCTGCGCCTGGCTTTGTACAAAGGGTTACATGCCTTACTGGCAAGGCTTGTACAAAAGGTGGCTTGCCGTGGGCCTGGTAGCCGCGCCTTATGGGTAAAACTTATGAAGATGCTCGATGTTCCAGGATTTGCTCACTGGAATGGCATCTTTGGTCTCCAGGCGGACTGCGCCGGGCCTGGTGACTCGGATCACCCGATAAGGGCCTTCCCACTTTGGCGTCAACTTGTTGGAATTCTTGGCCGACTGAACGCGCCGAAGAACAAGGTTGCCTTCATCAAAGCTTCGGGTATGAACCTTGCGACTATGATAGCAGCGCAAGGCTTGCTAGTAGCCTGCTGCTCTCACAGCTGCCCGAAGATGATCTTCCTCGAGGAGCGTCGCGTCATCTTGCCGCAATCGCTCTTGCTCAAGCTCATCATAAGCGAGCACTCAAGGTGACCCGTATATGAGTTCCGTGGGGAGAAATGCTTCTGCCCCGTAAACCAGGGCAAAGGGTGTCTGGCCAGTGGCTCGATTTGGCGTTGTTCTGATCGACCAAAGAACCGCCAGCAACTCATCAATCCAGCGCCTTCCGCTCTTGTGCCGTCTGTCAAAAGTCTTCGTCCTCAGGCCACGCAACACTTCAGCATTTGCCCTCTCTGCTTGGCCGTTTCTCCGTGGGTGTGCCAAGGAAGCGAAACAGACCTTACTGCCGAGGTCTTCAATGTATTGCATGAAAGCGTGGCTTGTGAACTGTGTGCCGTTGTCAGTGATGACTCTGTTCGACACACCCAAGCGGCAAACTAGCCCCTTAAAGAATTTGATGGCTGATTGTGCGATCACATTCCTCACTGCTTCCACCTCCGGCCACTTCGTGAACTTGTAGATTGCCACGTACAAGTACTCAAAGCCCCCGACGGCTCGAGGAAAAGGGCCCAGTATGTCGAGCCCCCAGACCGAGAATGGCCAAGAGAGAGGGATTGTCTTCAAGGCTTGAGCTGGCTGATGAAGTTACTTTGAATGGAATTGGCACGCTTCACACTTGGTTACTAGTGCCGTCACATCCTGGAGGGCAGTGGGCCAGAATAAACCTTGCCGGAAAGCCTTGCCGGCAAGGGCCCTCGACCCTATGTGGGAGCCACATATGCCTCCATGTATCTTCGCCAACTGCTCCAGTCCTTCCTCTCGGGGGACGCACTTCAATTTCACTCCATTTGGTCTTTTTCTGTACAGAACGTTGTCAATGAACTGGTACAGAGCAGAACAGCGGGCTATTTTCTCTGCTTCTTCCTGCTCCTTAGGAAGCTCCCCTGTTTGTAGAAATCAGACGGTATACTGCGCCCATGCTGGAGCCTGTGGCTCGACGGCAAGGACCAAAGGCACTTCCTCCGCCGTGGGAACGGTTGCCTCCACGGCAAGGGCATGGCGCCCTGCCGGAGTCGGTTGTCCCACGGCAGGCTCAGCGTCCACGGCAACATCTTTGCCAGCGGCCCCAGGGAGCTCGGTGGGGAAGTACTTGCCGGGGCCTAACTTCCTCCGCTTCATCTGCTCTGTCGATGGTCCGACGGATGGTTGAGTTAACCGAAGCACAAAAGTACCTAGTTCCACAGGTAGCTTGAGGGCAGCGTGATTCGACAGGTAGTCGGCAATGTCATTCTTCGCTCGGGGGACATGCTCTACATGCATACCGTCAAAGTGCTCCTCCAGTTTCCTCACTTCATCCACGTACGTTTCCATCAACGGGCTTTGATAATCCTTGTTGATCTGCCTGACAACAAGCTGTGAATCACCCCTGACAATGAGCTTCCTGACCCCAAGGTCTGCCGTGATCCTGAGACCGGCAATCAATCCCTCATATTCTGCAGTGTTGTTTGTTGACATCTCCCTGGGGAAGTGCATCTGGATCATGTACTTGAGGTGCTCTCCGGTGGGTACGACGAGCAGCACACCAGCACCGGCGCCTTGTAGCAAAAAATCCCCATCAAAGTACATAACCCAGTTGCGCTTGTTTCCTTGCCGGGGAGAGTGGTCTCCTGGATTTCTTCATCGGGCGTCGGGGTCCATTCGGCAAAGAACTCCGCCAAGACTCTACTCTGAATTGTCGAGGTGCTTTCGAATTTCAAAACAAAACTTGACAGCTCCAGGGCCCATTCCATAATCCTCCCTGTTGCATCTGGGTTATGCAGTAGCCGTTGCAACGGGAGGCGGGTGACGACAGTGATCTCGTGCACTTGGAAGTAATGACGCAGCTTCCTCAAGGCCATAAGGAGGCCGAAGAGCAATTTCTGCACACAGGAGTACCTCGACCTAGTCCCCTGTAAGAGGGAGCTGACGAAGTAAACCGGGTGCTGCATCATCTTCTTCTTCTGCACCACTTCACCTAGTTGCATGGGCCCGGTCGCACTGGTGTCGGACCTAGACAGGGGCCCAGCCTTGCCGTGGCTAGGCCCTACCGGGGAGAGTTCTGGCTCTCCATCCATCAACTCTTCCATTGCCGCTGCCTCTTCGTCGACCTCCCTCTGCGCCACTAGTGCGGTGCTAACTACTTGATTCGTTGCTGCTAGATACAGCAGTAATGGTTCTTGTGGTTTGGGCGCAACCATCACTGGGGTAGAGGAGAGGTACTTCTTCAAATCTTGCAGTGCTGCCTCGGCCTCCGGGGTCCACTCCATTGGGCCCGCCTTCTTCAAGATCTTGAAAAAGGGAAGGGCACGCTCGGCAGACTTGGAGATGAATCTGCTCATGGCAGCGACGCAACCAGTGAGCCAACGCACATCCTTGATCCGCTTAGGTGCCTCAATCTGCTCGATGGCCTTGATCTTGTCTGGGTTCGCCTCAATCCCACGCTGCAACACGAAGAACCCGAGAAGCTTGCCGGACGGGGCACCAAAGACACACTTCTCAGGGTTCAACTTGAGGTTGATCTTGCGCAAATTTGCAAACATCTCTTCCAAATCTTGCACAAGTGTCGCCTTGTCCTTGGTTTTGACCACTATGTCATCCATATAAGATTCCATATTTCTATGTAGCTGGGGCTCGAAACTAATTTGGACTGCTCTTGCAAAGGTCGAGCCAGCACTTTTCAACCCGAAAGGCATCCGTAAAAAGCAATACGTACCACATGGGGTGATGAATGTTGTCTTCTCCTCATCTTCTCTTGTCATGAAAATCTGGTGGTAGCCCGAGTAGGCGTCAAGGAAGGATAGCATGTCGCACCCGGCCGTGGAGTCAACAATCTGGTCGATGCGCGGCAATGGGAAAGGATCTTTCGGACAAGCCTTATTGATGTCTGTGTAAGCAATACATAGCCTCCACTTCCCGTTTGCCTTGCGCACCACCACCGGATTGGCCAACCACGTCGGATGGAGTACCCCTCTTACCAAGCCTGCCGTCTCTAGCTTTCTGATCTCTTCCGTGATGAACTCCTGCCTCTCCAGAGCTTGCTTCCCGACCTTCTGCTTGACGGGCCGCGCATGAGGACAGACATCAAGATGGTGCTCAATCACTTCCCTGGGAACGCCGGGGATGTCGGATGCTTGCCATGCAAACACATCGACATTCGCCTGCAGGAAAGTGACGAGCTCGCCTTCCTATTTGTTGTCGAGGGTGGAGCTTATGGTGAAAGCCCCTCCTGTGCCATCCTCTCTGATGGACACCCTCTTGGTCTCCGGTGGAGCAGATATAGATTTCTTGCTCTTGTTGGTGGAGCTCTGTGGCACGTCCTCAATAGGAGCGCAACACCCGGAAGAGGTGCGCTTGTCAGAGTGGGTGCGAGAGGTCTCGCGGGTCTTCTTCCCTCCCGGGGCTTCAATGGCCGGAGCAAGTGCCTTGGCGGCAGCTGCTGCAACTGCTTCTCGGTAGAGTTGGTCAGCGCAAATGAGTGCATCTTTCTTATCGGAGGGGACGATGATGATGTTCATCGGCCCGGGCATCTTTAGTGTGTTGTAGGCGTAATGGGAAGCCGCCATGAACTCGGCCAGCGCCGGGCGACCGAGGATCCCGTTGTAGGGCAAGGGGATCTCGGCTACATCGAAGACAACCTTCTCCGTCCTGTAGTTCTACTCGCCTCCAAATGTCACAGGCAGCATGACCTTTCCCTTCGACTGGCTCCTCCATGGGTTGACCCCTTGAAACATGCCCGTCTCTTAATCTCCATCAGGAATCTACAGCCTTTTGATCACAACAGGCGAGATCAAGTTCAGACCGGCCCCGCCATCATCTAGCATCTTCGTCACCTTGAGGTTGTGGATCATTGGCGAAACCAACAACGACAAACACCCGACCGCAGTAGTGCGGTCAGGGTGGTCCTCGGTGTCGAAGATGATAGGCGTGCTGGACCACTTCAGTGGCTTCCTTGCGTCAAGTGATGGCTCCACTACTGTGATCTCACGCGCCCACTACTTGAGCTGGCGGTGAGATGCGTGCAGCGAGGCGCCACCGTCGACGCACATGGCCTTTGTAGCCTTCTGAAACTCGTGGTCGCCGGACTCATCATCCTCGTCATGATCACTGTCTTCATGCTTCTTGTCGCGGCCCCGGGCGGGCCTCTCTTGCTGGTTATCCTTGCCGCGACGGCCTCCTTGGCCGCCACGCTTCTTGCTGGATCCTTCAGCACCATCTTGACCCTTCTCCTTGTCCCGCCTCTCATATTCAGCTTTCTCCTTCTCAGCGAGCAGCTCAACTTGTCGGCAGTTCTGGAGGTCGTGGCCTTTGGTGCGGTGGCTCTTGCAATACTGCTCGTCGGAGCCCCCTGGCTTGTTGGCGGCCGCCAAGGCCCGGCAAGCGGCCCAATCGGCAACCTCCTTGCCGGGGTCGCTTGCCTTGGCCTTCTTGGCAGTGCCGGTGTCGTCGGGTCCCTCGATGGCAAGCACAGTCTTGCCCTTGCACTTTCTGTTACGGCGCCGGCCCTTCTTTGTCGGGGCGGCGGTGTCACCGTCTGTAGATTCGGTTTCCACACCGGGGTACTTCCTCCCCTCTTCAGCCCGAGTGCACCTGTCGGCCAGGACGTAAAGTTCGGCCACATCCTTGACCTTGTTCATCGCCAACTCCTCACGCATCTTGCGGTTGTGCACATTTTGATGGAATGCGCTAATCATGGCAGCGGGATGAACGTCTGGGATGTTGTACTGCACTCGGCTGAACCTTTGGATGTAATTGCGCAGGTTTTCTCCTTCCTTCTGGGGGATGATGTGCAAATCGCTTGCCTGGCCATGAGCTTGATGGCCTCCAGTGAAGGCGCCAACAAACTCATGATACAGATCCGACAAAGAAGAAATGGAGTCCACCGGCAAGTGCATCAACCATGACATAACATTGGGCTTAAGCGCCAGCGGGAAGTAATTGGCAAGCACCTTATCGTCGCGGGCTCCAGCAGCTTGCATCGCGATGGGGTAGATGTTGAGGAACTCTGACCGTTGAGACTTGCCGTTGCACTTCTGGCCAACGTCCGGTTTGAACGTGCGGTGGGAGGGCCACTGGAACTGCCGCAGCTCATGGATGAAGGACGGACAACCCACCTCGTAGGGTAGGCAGCCGTAGCCTCTCGGTGCTGGGTGGTCTGATACGTATCCAACGTATCTATAATTTATGAAGCATTCATGCTATTATATTATCTGTTTTGAATGTTTACGGGCTTTATTATACACTTTTATATTACTTTTAGGACTAACCTATTAATCGGAGGCCCACCCCATATTACTATTTTATTGCCTGTTTCAGTATTTCGAAGAAAAGGAATATCAAACGGAGTCCAATCGGAATGAAACATTCGGGAGCATGATTTTTGGAAAGGATATGATCTGGGAGACTTGGAGTTCAAGCCAGGGAAGGTTCAAGGAAGCCAGGAGATAGGAGGGCGCGCCCACTCCCCCGGGCGCGCCCCTTTTTCCTTGGCCCCTCGAGGCTCCCCTGACCGACTTCTTACGCCTATATAAGTCCACATACCCTAAAAACATCTAAGACAAAGATCGATCGGGAGTTCCGCCGCCGCAAGCCTCTGTAGCCACGAGAAACCTCTTGGGGGCCCGTTCCGGCACCCTGCCAAAGGGGGAACCCATCACTGGTGGCCATCTTCATCATCCCGGTGCTCTCCATGACGAGGAGGGAGTAGTTCACCCTCGGGGCTGAGGGTATGTACCAGTAGCTATGTGTTTGATCTCTCTCTCTCTCTCTCGTGTTCTCTCTATGGCACGATCTTGATGTATCGCGAGCTTTGCTAATATAGTTGGATCTTATGATGTTTCTCCCCCTCTACTCTCTTGTGATGAATTGAGTTTTCCTCTTGAACTTATCTTATCGGATTGAGTCTTTAATGATTTGAGAACACTTGATGTATGTCTTGCCGTGCTTATCTTTGGTGACAATGGGATATCACGTGCCACTTGATGTATGTTTTGGTGATCAACTTGCGGGTTCCTCCCATGAACCTATGCATAGGGGTTGGCACACGTTTTCGTCTTGACTCTCCGGTAGAAACTGTGGGGCACTCTTTGAAGTACTTTGTGTTGGTTGAATAGATGAATCTGAGATTGTGTGATGCATATCGTATAATCATGCCCACAGATACTTGAGGTGACAATGGAGTATCTAGGTGACATTAGGGTTTTGGTTGATTTGTGTCTTAAGGTGTTATTCTAGTACGAACTCTTGAATAGATTGATCCAAAAGAATAACTTTGAGGTGGTTTCGTACCCTACCATAATCTCTTCGTTTGTTCTCCGCTATTAGTGGCTTTGGAGTGACTCTTTGTTGCATGTTGAGGGATAGTTATATGATCCAGTTATGTTATTATTGTTGAGAGAACTTGCACTAGTGAAAGTATGAACCTTAGGCCTTGTTTCCTACCATTGCAATATCGTTTACGCTCACTTTTGTGATTAGTTACCTTGCTGTTTTTATATTTTCGGATTACAAAAACCTATATCTACCATCCATATTGCACTTGTATCACCATCTCTTCGCCGAACTAGTGCACCTATACAATTTACCATTGTATTGGGTGTGTTGGGAACACAAGAGACTCTTTGTTATTTGGTTCCAGGGTTGCTTGAGAGAGACCATCTTCATCCTACGCCTCCCATTGATTGATAAACGTTAGGTCATCCACTTGATGGAAATTTTCTACTCTCCTACAAACCTGTGCACTTGCAGGCCAAACAACGTCTACAAGAAGAAGGTTGCGTAGTAGACATCATGGTCCATAGTGGGTCCTGCCCGCCTATCTGATTGGTGGCGTGCATCACACCGGCGCTCGATGGTGGTTCGAGCATCTTCAAGGGCTCGCTCCCGAAGAACTTGATGCAGGTTGTGGTGGGTCCGCGGATCGGACGATGCTATGGAGATATTATCACAAGCGTCATCACGACGGATTGACACCCGCTGTCGGTGTCAAAACCGGCGGATCTCGGGTAGGGGGTCCCGAACTGTGCGTCTAGGCAGATGGTAACAGGAGACAAGGGACACGATGTTTTTACCCAGGTTCGGGCCCTCTCGATGGAGGTAAAACCCTACTCCTGCTTGATTGATATTGATGATATGGGTAGTACAAGAGTGGATCTACCACGAGATCAAGGAGGCTAAACCCTAGAAGCTAGCCTATGGTATGATTGTTGTAATGGTTGTCTTGTCCTACGGACTAAAACCCTCCAGTTTATATAGACACCGGAGAGGGCTAGGGTTACACAGAGTCGGTTACAATGGTAGGAGATCTACATATCCGTATCGCCAAGCTTGCCTTCCACGCCAAGGAAAGTCCCATCCGGACACAGGACGAAGTCTTCAATCTTGTATCTTCATAGTCTTGGAGTCCGGCTGTCGATAATAGTCCGGCTGTCCAGACACCCCCTAGTCCAGGACTCCCTCAGTAGCCCCCGAACCAGGCTTCAATGACGATAAGTCCAGCGCGTATATAGTCTTCGTCGTTGCAAGGAGGGTTCTCTTTTAAGTTCCATGTACCTGCCGAACAGTGTCCGGCTCTTCTGTAAACGTTGCGCTCCTTGGCTTCCACGCCCAATAATGGCTTTCTTCCACGCGTTGCACGAATGCGAAAAGCCAGGGTATCTTTTATGTTTTACCCCCTAGCTGCGCAAATAATCTGCCTATAAGAGAGGCAAGAATCCAGATCCAAATCACACCATCTTCCTTCCGCGAGTACTCATCGGAGCGCCTCTGACCAAAAATCCATTCCATCATGGACCGTCGATGCGGCTCCTCCTCTCGCGCTCCCAGCCCTCTGCCAGGAGATTAGAGGAGATGTTCTGTCCCTCACAACGAGCTAGTGACGCTCCAAGCGGAGGGATATCTTCCTCCGGCCTTTATGGTTCTGGTTCGAGCCGGGCTGGCCACCTACAAAGGTGGGAAGCAAGCGGAGGCTACCCCAAGTCCCAACAAAGGGGAGCGGGTATGCTTCGTCCCCTATCTGATAAGGGGGCTCGGATTTCCTGTACATCCGTTCCTCCGCGGGCTGCTGGAGTTCTACGGACTCCAGCTCCATCACCTCATGCCCGCCTCGATTCTGCATATCGCGGGCTTCGTAGCCCTTTGCGAGCTATTTCTAGGCATCGAGCCCCATTTTGCGCTGTGGAAGAGGTTATTTTGCCTCATACCCCGTTCTCACGAGGGGTCCATATACCAAGTGGGCGGTGCCGAAATATGGCGCATCGCCGGGACTGGATATCCATCCGGAACCCCTAAGAAGGCGTCCGAAGACTGGCCTTCCGAATGGTTTTATGTAGAAGACGCTCTGTTGCCGGACCCTGTTCGGATCGGCCTCCCGGAGTTCAGCAATGCTCCTCTGAAGAAACACCTGAGTTGGCGTCCACGGAGCCCCCAGCTGGAGGAAGACAAGAGCGTCCATTATTTGATGGGCCGGATAAGGTTACTGGCCCATTCCGGACTGACCATGATTGGAGTCATGGCCACGTGCGTTATGCGGGGGGTGCAGCCGCTGCAATACAGGGGCCACCCCATGTGGGATTTCAACGGAGAGAATGATGCCACTCGTCATGGCCGCCAAGGGTCGGGATCGGCCGAAGACCTGGTGAAGATTCTGTCCGGACTATACAAGGGGGAGAAGGAGGACTTCCTCCAGACGAGCCCATTGAATGGGTTCTCCATGAACAACCCTCGAAGCTGGGTAAGCGAATGTTCATTTATCCAACCCACGCTTTCAAAGTTAAGTACCTTACTTTATGGTTTTGACGCAGGGTCTGCGCCGGACTGTGGAGAGCATTCATAGCCCGGCTCCACAGCCCGAGGATCCAGAAAGATCCCTTGATCCGTCCTTCGAAGAGGATCCAGACATAAAGGTGGAGCTAATCGACGGGGTGTTCCATCAACTCAGCATGGACAATGCTCTAGTCGCCATTACGGCTGACTACCCCAGCCTATCTCCGGCTCCCCAGGTGATTGTGACCGAAGTCCTGACAACATTATTCCGTCCTTGCGCATTTCTGATCACCGTGTACCATGGTGTCTCGCAGGGGGCGCCTTCAGGGCAGGAGGCCGAGGCCACGGCAACTGGCCAACAAGGGTCAGTCCGGCCCAGCAGGCGGAAGAGGAGTGCGGCGCGGATCGAGACGTCGCCGCAACGGTATAGCTCGCGATTGTTATTTAGGACAAAGTTCCTAGGAAGTGTTTGAATGCTCATGACCTTTGTAGGAGAAAGAGTGCCCGCCGGACTGTGGGCGTAGGAGTTGCCAACCCAGCTTCTGCCAGCCAGGCTCCAACGCCTGGTCTGGAGGGGGAGGCGAGCGCGAGGCGCGAGCCGGATACTCCTCCAACGGAGGATGCCGACAGACTGTCCGCCACCAGGTCTAAGGTGGAGAGCGCCATGAACCATAGGCGCCGCCGGACAGTTTTTCCGGACGCGTGCTTCTCCCCCGAGGCGTTGAATGCCTTTAATGCGGGGGACACGCACCTCTGTGCTGCTCAAGATGGTTTGACCAGGGCCACGGAGCAGTATGTAAAGGACATATGGGTAAGAGATTTTAATAGTTGTATATGCCAGTAGCCCCCGAGACTTAAAGTAGTTGGAATAACTGAGTTAAGGATCATTTGATATGCAGGATCTTACAGAGAAGAATAGCCGATTGTCCCAGGAGCTACAAGAGTGCAAGGCCCAACTTGAGGCCGCACTAGCTGCCATAGGAGGAAGCACAGAGACCCCTCCTGGTAACACATTATTTCAAAAAGATAATCGGTGTGCGGCGTGCGTGTAAGTCTGACAATGACATTGCAGGTGGTGTCGGACAGGATCCGTACAGGCAAGAACTACTGCGCCAGCTGAAAGCCGGCGAGAGGGTGCTGACGAGGGTGCAGCAGGAAAGGAACAAGCTCCAGGATGCCCACGCCCAGCTTGGAGAAGAGCTGAAAGGTGTTCGGGCCGAGCTGTCTGGCTCCGTGAAGGAGAATCAGCGGCTTCGTCGTGGCATCTATAGTAAGTGCTTGAGCGAACTCCTTTGAAAAGAAGAGTTCGGCGAGGAAGCCAATTGACAAAAATATGTATGTAGGTGTGCTCACAGGTCGCCCTGCGGAGGAGATGCCCGTATCAACGGGCGATCAACTTCCCGAGCTGGTGCAACTGCTCGAACGAGTTCGGCAGGCAATGAGCGGCGTCGTCCAGGCCTTATGGCCGTCCCTCTCCCTACCCGAGGGCCTTGGAGAGCTTGCGGAGAAGCTTTAGGGAGCACGGCAACGCTTCCGTTTATGGAAGATTTCGGCCTACCGCCAAGGTGCCAGGGAGGCCTGGGCCATGGTGAAGACGCGGTACAAGAAGGCGGATCCCAACCACATGGCTGAGGTCGGACCTGTGGGGCCCGATGGGAAGGAGATCCCTGTGAGTTTTGTGTATGGCCAAGTAGAGTTGGCCGCTAAATATTCCCAATGGGACTCTAAATTAGACAGCCTGTTAGACGGGATTGAGGAGGAATACATTTAGTCGATTTGACAATGTATTTTAAAATGACATGTAAAATGCCTTCTAGCCGGATTGTAGATTGTTTGTCTTTGCCGACCTTTTCGCTTCAACCTCGGGACCCTAGAGTCCGGAGTGTGTCCGAATACCTTCTCGGTTAAGAAACAACCGGGGCATGCATGGAGACAAGGCGTAGGGGTCATTAGTGCTTTATCAGACAAGTGCCCAACTAGTTATGTTATATTACATGGTTAGTAAGAAACATCTTCCAGGGAGAATAGTTCCGTTAAGGGTTCCTTTCCCTGGGAGGCATGCCCTAAAGTGCATGTTCGGATTGCGAAAAGAGCAGGAAAACATCTGGGGGGAGATAAATAAATAGGTAAAAAATCATCTTTCAAGTCACCGACCGAATATTCCCTTAAGAACGCTAGCTTTCGGCTTCACCCAGTCTGAGGTACACATCCGGCTGACCCGGCAGTAACAATCGCAGAGGTGCTCCCTTTACCTCCTAGCCGAACAATCGGGAACGTAGGGGTAAGCACAGGAGCTAGGCAACCCAGCTTGGCCAAAACTTAAGTCATATCGATGCATATAATGGTGAATAAAAGGTACACGTGGAAGTGTGACACATGTGCCGGGCATGAAGCCCTTATAATTAAGCTTCTAGTAAAGAAGCCCCCAGGTATAATGAGTGCGGATAGCACATCAAGTGTGTGCGAACAATGCGCAAGCAGGCCTTTAAGGGCTTTTATGAAAAGGGGTGAGAGAAAAAAGACAAACAAAAGACAGCTAAAGTGTAAAAATTTGGGTGGGGGAAGGGGACGAACTCTTAGTCCGGCGCTAGGCATAGAATCTTCGGAGGTGGGCTGCATTCCATGGGTTTGGCTCGAGTTGGTTGTTCGATGCATTTCGCAGACGGTACGCTCTGCCGGTCAGGACTTGATCGATAATGAAGGGGCCTTCCCATTTGGGTTTGAGCTTGTCCTTTTTCTTGTCCGGCAGGCGTAGAACTAGTTCGCCAACATTGTAAGTCTTAGCCCGTACTTCTCTGCTTTGATATCTTCGAGCCTGCTACTGATAGAATGCGGAACGAGCCTTGGCGATGTCGCGTTCTTCCTCCAATGTGTCCAAGCTGTCCTGCCGATCCAGCTCGGCTTCTCTTTCTTCGTACATGCGCACTCGAGGTGGGTCATGAATGATGTCGCAGGGCAAAACTGCCTCTGCGCCGTATACCATAAAAAATGGTGTGAATCCGGTAGTACAGTTGGGCGTTGTCCGCAGCCCCCAGAGTACGGAGTTGAGCTCGTCTACCCAGTGCGTGTCAGATTTCGTAAGGGACCGCACTAGTCTAGGTTTGATGCCGCTCATTATTAGACCATTTGCTCGTTCCACTTGACCGTTGGTTTGAGGATGATAGACTGAAGCGTAATCGAGCTTAATGCCCATATTTTTGCACCATAATTTAACCTCATCGACCGTGAAGTTCGTGCCGTTATCGGTAATGATGCTATGGGGGACACCATAACGGTGTACTACCCCAGATATGAAGTCTATCACTGGTCCGGACTCTGCCGTTTTAACTGGCTTGGCCTCTATCCATTTGGTGAATTTGTCCACCATGACCAATAGGTACCTTTGCTTGTGGGTTCCCCCTTTAAGGGGTCCAACCATGTCAAGCCCCCAGACCGCGAACGGCCAGGTGATGGGTATAGTTTTGAGGGCGGTGGGTGGCATGTGGCTCTGATTAGCAAAGAGCTGACAACCGACGCATCTTTGGACTAAGTCCTGAGCATCTGCCCGGGCCGTCGGCCAATAAAATCCTGTACGGAACGCCTTGCCTACAAGGGCCCGAGCTGCGGCGTGGTGTCCGCCTAGTCCGGCATGAATTTCAGCCAGAAGGTTTCGCCCTTCCTCTTCAGAGATACACCATTGAAGGACTCCGGTTGTGCTTTTCTTATAGAGTTCTCCCTCATGGACCTTGTAGGCTTTAGATCGCCGGACTATGCAGCAGGCCTGATTTTGGTCTTCGGGAAGCTCCTGCCTAAGTAAGTAGGCTAGGAACGGCTCTGTCCACGGGGCGATTACTACCATTATTTCGTGGGCTGAAGGTGTTATTTCATCGGCAGAGTCGCCGATTATGTCAGATTGTTCTGTGTTGGGTGGTGCGGCTGCCTCCGGGTTGTTATTTCCGGACTCCTCTTCCCATAGTACGGATGGCTTAAAGAGCCGTTCCAGGAAGATGTTAGGAGGGACAGCGTCGCGTTTTGCGCCGATGCGTGCCAGTACGTCAGCCGCTTGGTTATTATCTCGGGCTACATGGTGGAATTCGAGCCCTTCGAACCGAGCTGACATTTTTAGGATAGCGTTATGATAGGCTCCCATTTTCGGATCCTTGGCGTCAAAGTCTCCATTTACTTGGGATATTGCGAGGTTTGAATCCCCGCGCACCTCTAGGCGTTGAATGCCCATGGAGATTGCCATCCGGAGGCCATGTAGGAGGGCCTCATATTCGGCTGCGTTGTTGGAGTCCGTGTACATTATCTGAAGTACGTATTGGACTGTATTCCCGGTCGGGGACGTCAATACGACGCCAGCCCCCAAGCCGGCCAACATTTTGGAGCCGTCGAAATGCATAATCCAATTGGAGTATGCGCCGTACTCTTTAGGGAGTTCGGCTTCAGTCCATTCGGCGATAAAGTCGGCCAAGACTTGTGACTTTATAGCTCGCTGAGGTTTATAAGTTATATCGAATGGTAAGAGCTGAATGGCCCATTTTGCAATCCTGCCCGTTGCGTCGCGGTTGTTTATAATGTCATTGAGGGGCACTTCGGAGGCCACTGTTATCGAACACTCTTGAAAGTAGTGTCGAAGCTTCCGGGATGCCATGAACACCACATAGGCTATCTTTTGATAGTGTGGGTAACGGGACTTGCAGGGAGTTAAGACAGTGGATACATAGTACACTAGTTTTCGAAGAGGGACTTTTTGCCCTTCTGTTTCTCGTTCGACGACGAGTACCGCGCTTACAACTTGATGTGTTGCCGCGATGTATAACAACATTGGTTCGCCCAGGTTAGGCGCGGCCAGGACCGGATTTGTTGCCAATATGGCTTTGATTTCTTCGAGTCCGGCAGTGGCAGCATCCGTCCACTCGAAGTGTTCGGTGCGCCTGAGGAGGTGATAGAGGGGCAGTGCCTTTTCTCCCAAACGGGAGATAAAGCGGCTTAGGGCCGCCACACATCCGGTCAATTTTTGTATTTGTTTGAGGTCTTTTGGGATATCTAGCTGTGACAGAGCTCGGATCTTGGCTGGGTTTGCTTCAATTCCTCTACCGGATACAATGAAGCCCAGGACCTTTCCGGCTGGTACGCCGAAAACGCATTTTTCCGGATTCAGCTTGATGTCATATGCTCGGAGGTTGTCGAATGTTAGCCTCAAATCGTCTACTAGAGTCTCGACGTGTTTGGTTTTGACGACTACGTCGTCTACGTATGCTTCTACTGTTTTGCCGATCTGGGTAGCCAGAAATGTCTGAATCATGTGCTGATATGTTGCGCCTGCGTTTTTGATTCTGAAGGGCATCGTGTTGAAGCAGAATGGTCCATATGGAGTAATGAATGCCGTTGCGGCTTGGTCCGCTTCCGCCATCTTGATCTGATGGTAGCCGGAATATGCGTCAAGGAAGCACAATGAATCGTGCCCTGCAGTAGCATCGATTATTTGGTCGATGCGGGGGAGGGGGAAGGGATCCTTTGGGCAGGCCTTGTTGAGGTCTTTAAAATCGACACATAGGCGCCAGGATTTGTCCTTCTTTGGTACCATTACCAGGTTTGCTAGCCAGTCCGGATGTTTGATGTCTCTGATGAATCCGGCTTCGAGTAGTTTGGCTAGCTCTTCTACCATCGCCTGTCTTTTGGGTTCGGAGAATCGCCGAAGAGCCTGCTTGACTGGCTTGAATCCTTTTAGGATGTTTAGGCTGTGTTCTGCCAATCTGCATGGGATTCCTAGCATATCTGAAGGGTGCCAGGCAAAGATGTCCCAATTTTCCCGAAGGAATTCTCGCAGTGTGGCGTCTACATCAGGGTTCAATTGTGCCCCGATGGAGGCCGTCTTTGTTGGGTCCGTTGGGTGGACCTGGAATTTGACTATTTCGTCCGCTAGTTTGAAAGAGGTGGACTTGGATCTCTTATCGAGTATCACATCGTCCCTATTCACCGTAGAGCGCAGCGCAGTAAGTTCTTCTGCTGTTAGGGCTTCGGATAGTGCCTCCAGGGCTAATGCGGCTGTCTTGTTTTCGGCGTGGAGTGCTATGTCCGGATTACTAGTGAGGGTGATTGTTCCGCCGGGCCCGGGCATCTTAAGCTTCATGTACCCGTAATGGGGTATGGCTTGGAAAATTGTGAATGCCTCCCGTCCTAATATAGCGTGGTATCCGCTGCTGAACGGGGCCACTTGGAACGTGACTTCTTCGACCTGTAATTGTCCGGCGAGCCGAACACCACATCAAGTGTGATTTTTCCTGTGCAGCGCGCTTCCCGGCTAGGGATTATTCCTCTAAAGGTTGTGCTGCTTCGCTCAATGCGGCTCCAGTCTATTTCCATTTTTGAAGAGTTTCCTCGTAGATGAGGTTTAGTCCGCTGCCGCCATCCATGAGTACCTTGGTCAGATGAAAGTCGTCCACTATTGGACTGAGGACCAATGCGGCTGGTGCTCGGGCTGTTCGGAATTTAGGTTCGTCGCTGGCGTTGAAGGTGATGGCCGTGTCACTCCATGGATTTGTTGTTGCTACTTGGTAGACTTCGGCGAGGCTGCGGATTGTTCGTTTTCGCACATTATTTGATGCGAAAGTCTCGAAGACTGTTGACACCGTACTGGTACTGTTGGAGTGGTTTTCCGGGGCTAGAAGCTCCTCGCCACTTTTGGCCACCTGCCGCAATATCCAACATGCTCGAAGGCTATGTGTTGGGGTGGCGCCTTCTGTACTGTGAATTTTACAGGGTCCGCTGAGCCATCCCTCCAGTACGGTTCCTTGCCCTTTATGGGGTTTTTGCTTTTTGGTTTCTGTACCTGGTGCCTGAGTGTGCTGCACCCTTTTGTTACAGACTAGGGTTATATTCGGGGCCGGACTGTCCTAAAACTTAGTTTCGGTTTTCCGGAAACTCTCCATCGCACAGTACTTTCGTACTATGGACGCCAGGTCAGAGAAGCGTGTAATTTCACGGCGACTGACGGCGTTCAAGATTGCCTCGTCCGTGCAATTATTGCAGAAAATTGAAATTGCGTTTTCTTCTCGGCAGTCCTTTATCCTGTCAATAACCAGGAGGAATCTGGCCCAGTAATGATGTACTGTTTCAGCGGCTCTTGCCGGATTTGAGATAGATCGCATATGTCTGGGTGGGTGGGTGGAATTAAGTCCGTAACCCTACCCATCTCGAGGCTCAAGGGCCGAGAAGTTTCCGAATTTGGAAGCTTGGATCATTGGCCGTCGTCCAACGAGTCCGGTCCGACGCCTGACTTTAGGTTCAGTGCTTGATCGAAGTCCGTCCCCCTGCGGGAGTCCGGCATGAAGGGTTCGGAAGCCCGGACATGACTAGTTTTCAATATAGGAGAAGAGTCGCCGCGTTGTTCCTCTACCACCGCGACGTGGTGGGTAACCTGGGGAGATTTAATCTCTCTCAGATCGGTTTTAAGCCCAATCTGATTGTAGTCTGTAGTGACTCCCAGGGTGGCGATGAGATCCAAGAGCTCGTTTATGGACGAAAGCTCTATTGGATCCAACTGCTCGGCGAATTCCGAGTTGACGCAAAGATTGCTTTTGACGACCTGAGAGGTCATCGTCGAAGCGGTGGCCAAACAGGCGGTCATGAGAAAACCACCCAGCCGGATAGTTTGGCCGGCGGCCAAGGCTCCTTCGGCGAAGATACCGTCTTTAAAGACGGGAAGAGGCATCCTTCCTATCGGTGACGGCACAGAGGAACTCTCAATGAAAGCACCAATGTCGGTGTCAAAACCGGCGGATCTCGGGTAGGGGGTCCCGAACCGTGCGTCTAGGCGGATGGTAACAGGAGACAAGGGACACGATGTTTTTACCCAGGTTCGGGCCCTCTCGATGGAGGTAAAACCCTACTCCTGCTTGATTGATATTGATGATATGGGTAGTACAAGAGTGGATCTACCACGAGATCAAGGAGGCTAAACCCTAGAAGCTAGCCTATGGTATGATTGTTGTAATGGTTGTCTTGTCCTACGGACTAAAACCCTCCGGTTTATATAGACACCAGAGAGGGCTAGGGTTACACAGAGTCGGTTACAATGGTAGGAGATCTACATATCCGTATCGCCAAGCTTGCCTTCCACGCCAAGGAAAGTCCCATCCGGACACAGGACGAAGTCTTCAATCTTGTATCTTCATAGTCTTGGAGTCCGGCTGTCGATAATAGTCCGGCTGTCCGGACACCCCCTTGTCCAGGACTCCCTCACCCGCGGTGGCTGGCGTGGGGGAGGAGAGTGCACCGTGGCTGCATCGCCCCCGACCCTTCCGCCGCTGGCATGCGGTGTCTCGACGGAGCGACAGCCTACTGGCCCGCTGGTCGCGGCTCATCTTTGTTGGCAATGCCAACGAGGCTCCGTACAGTGGCTCTCCACTCGTCGAGCCTCTCCGCAGCAGGAGGAAAGTCGAGGAGCAGCTACGCGCGTGCCAGAGCTTCTGCTATTGTGGGCGGCGGCAAAAGGTGCGTGGACCGTGACGCGCTTCGACTTCTAACTATGTTAGAAGGAGCTCTATCACGGCCCTGTGGCTCTGCACCATTTACACCAGCACCTCGACGTGCATGTTGGCCTTCCTCATCTCACGAAGGACGCGCGACACTTTTCCCAGGGCGGCCCCCAGGGTCACCAGCGGGGTGGCGCTGCTCATTGCGCACAACTTGGGAGGAATGCACCGTAGGCGCTGGTGTTGGTGTCTTGGAGTCCGCCGCGCCGCTGTCGGGCGGCATGGCGACACCCCTAGAGGGCCCTGCGCTGCCTGCGGGGGGCCCAACTCCGTCTCTGGAGTTTGCAGCATGCAGCCCATCGCCTAGCGCACGAACGATGCCGCTCGCCAGGTCTGGACTGCCAGGGTGATGTGGGTGTTTGCGGGTCGCGCCGCGGGTTATTTCCGCGACCGGCCCGCTACTGGCCCGCATCGATACAGGCAGTTTGGTTCTGGATGAACTGATCACCGTGGTCGTCTTCCTCTTGGGAGCCATGACGACGAAGAGCTGTTCGCCTTGCTGCTAAACCAGATTCTCACAACTGCGCGTCCCCTACCTGGTGCGCCAAAGATGTCAGTGGAAATGATACCTATGGGATCACGGGAATCCCTACTACGGTTGTGGAGCGCCTGGTCATGAGAAGAGAGGGATCAGCAGTCAGCATAAGCACTCAGGTCGTTTATCCAGGTTCGGGCTGCTACGTCTTGAGCTTGCGTTGTTTTTCCTTGAAGAGGAAAGGGTGATGCAGCAAAGTAGCGTAAGTATTTCCCTCAGTTTTTGAGAACCAAGGTATCAATCCAGTAGGAGGTTCCTCAAAAGTCCCATGCACCTACACAAACAAACAAGGACCTCGCAACCAACACAATAAAGAGGTTGTCAATCCCTTCACGGCCACTTGCAAAAGTGAGATATGATAGAGATAATATGATAAGATAAATATTTTTTGTATTTTTATGATTTA
Organism: Triticum timopheevii; assembly: GCA_963921465.1. Classification (NCBI taxonomy): domain Eukaryota; kingdom Viridiplantae; phylum Streptophyta; class Magnoliopsida; order Poales; family Poaceae; genus Triticum; species Triticum timopheevii. Next base: position 428,953,881 of record OY997268.1, on the reverse strand, counting down.
GATTGAAAAGTAAAAGATGCAAATAAAAGTAGATGGGAAACTTATATGATAAAAGATAGACCTGGGGGCCATAGCTTTCACAAGTGCCTTCTCTCAAGATAGCATAAGTATTACGGTGGGTGAACAAATTACTGTCGAGAAATTGATAGAAAAGCGCATAGTTATGAGATTATCTAGGCATGATCATGTATATAGGCATCACGTCCGCGACAAGTAGATCAAAACGATTATGCATCTACTACTATTACTCCACACATCGACCGACTCCTGCCTGCATCTAGAGTATTAAGTTCATGAAGAACAGAGTAACGCATTAAGAAAGATGACATGATGTAGAGGGATAAACTCATGCAATATGATATAAACCCCATCTTTTTATCCTCGATGGCAACAATACAATACGTGCCTTGCTGCCCCTGCTGTCACAGGGAAAGGACACCGCAAGATTGAACCCAAAGCTAAGCACTTCTCCCATTGCAAGAAAGATCAACTAGTAGGCCAAACCAAACTGATAATTCGAAGAGACTTGCAAAGATAACTTAATCATACATAAAAGAATTCAGAGGAGATTAAAATATTTTTTATAGATAAACTTGATCATAAACCCACAATTCATCGGATCTCGACAAACACACTGCAAAAAGAGTTACATCGAATAGATCTCCAAGAAGATCGATGAGAACTTTGTATTGAGATTCAAAGAGAGAGAAGAAGCCATCTAGCTAATAACTATGGACCCGAAGGTCTATGGTAAACTACTCAAAACTCATCGGAGAGGCCTTGGATATGATGTAGAGGCCCTCCATGGTCGATTCCCCCTCCGGCAGAGCGCCGATGAAGGCTCCAAGATGGGATCTCGCAGATACAGAAGGCTGCGGCGGTGGAAATAGTTTTTCGTGGTGCTCCTGGATGTTTTCGTGGTACGTGGATATATATAGGAGGAAGAAGTAGGTCGGCGGAGTAACGAGGGGCCCACGAGGGTGGGGGGCACGCCGGGCACCCTTGTGGCTGCCTCCTTCGTTGCTCGACGTCCACTCCAAGTCCCGTGGATTGCGTTTGTTCCAAAAAGATCGGTCCCAAAGGTTTCATTCCGTTTGGACTCCGTTTGATATTCCTTTTCCTCGAAAAACTAAAATGGGCAAAAAAAAAACAGCAATTCGGGTTGGGCCTCCGGTTAGTTGGTTAGTCCCAGAAAATGATATAAAAGTGTAAAATAAAGCCCATAAACATCCAAAACGGGTAATATAATAGCATGGAACAATCAAAAATTATAGATACGTTGGAGACGTATCAAGCATCCCCAAGCTTAATTCCTGCTCGTCCTCGAGTAGGTAAATGATAAAAACGGAATTTTTGATGTGGAATGCTACCTAGCATAATTCTCAATGTAATTTTCTTTACTGTGGCATGAATGTTCAGATCCAAATGATTCAAAATAAAAGTTCATATTGACATAAGAAATAGTAATACTTCAAGGATACTAACTAAGCAATCATGTCTTCTCAAAATAACATGGCATTAGAAGGTTCATCCCTACAAAGTCATATAGTTAGGCTATGTTTCATTTTCATCACACAAAATACTCCCATCGAGAACAACCCCGGTTTCAGCCAAGAAATTGGTTCATACTTTTTAACACGCTTCAGCTTTTTTTCAACTCTCACGTAATACATGAGCGTGAGACATGGATATAGCACTATGGGTGAAATAGAATATGATGATGGAGGTTGTGTGGAGAAGACAAAAAAGGAGAAAGTCTCACATTGACGAGGATAATCAACGGGCTATGGAGATGCCCATCAATTGATGTCAACATGAGGAGTAGGGATTGCCATGCAACAGATGCACTAGAGCTATAAATGTATGAAAGCTCAACAAAAGAAACTAAGTGGGTGTGCATCCAACTTGCTTGCTCACGAAGACCTAGGGCATTTTGAGGAATCCCATCGTAGGAATATACAAGCCAAGTTCTATAATGAAAAGTTCCCACTAGTATATGAAAGTGACAATATATGAGACTCTCTATATGAAGAACATGGTGCTACTTTGAAGCACAAGTGTGGAAAAAGATAGTAACATTGTCCCCTTTTTTTGGGCCTTTCTTTTTTTTATTTGGCCTTGTTTTAGGGACAATGCTCTAATAATGATGATCATCAGACTTCTATTTATTTACAACTCAAAACTAGAACAAGATATGACTCTATATGAATGCCTCCGGCGAAGTACCGGGATGTGCAATGAATCAAGAGTGACATGTCTGAAAAATTATGCATGGTGGCTTTGCCACAAATATGATGTCAACTACATGATCGTGCAAGGCAATATGGCAATGATGATGCATGTCATGATAAACGGAATGGTGGAAAGTTGCATGGCAATATATCGTGGAATGGCTATGGAAATGCCAGAATAGGTAGGTATGGTGGCTGTTTTGAGGAAGATATAAGGAGGTTTATGTGTGATAGAGCATATCGTATCACAGGGTTTGGATGCACCGGCAAAGTTTGCACCAACTCTCAAGGTGAGAAAGGGCAATGCACGGTACCGAAGAGGCTAGCAATGATGGAAAGGTAAACGTGCGTATAATCCATGGACTCACATTAGTCATAAAGAACACATATACTTATTGCAAAAGTTTTATTAGCCCTCGAAGAAAAGTACTACTACGCATGCTCCTAGGGGGAGGTTGGTAGGAGTTAACGATCGCGCGCCCCCGACCTCCACTCAAGGGAAGGCAATCAAAAGAGCACTCCATGCAATAAATTTGTTACACAACTTTTACCATACGTGCATGCTATGGGACTTGTCAACTTCAACAAAAGTATTCTATAAATTCACAATCACCCAACTAGCATGACTCTAATATCACCACCTCTATATCTCAAAACAGTTATCAAACATCAAATTGATCATAGCATCCAATTCACTTCCTATGATAGTTTTTATTATACCCAAATTGGATGCCCATCATTCTGGGACCAATTTTATAACCATAGCAAATACCATGCTGTTCTAAAAGACTCTCAAAATAATATAAGTGAAATAGAGATCAACAATTTCTACAAAATCAAGCCACCGCCCTGCTCTAAAAAGTATAAGTGAAGCACTAGAGCAAAATTATCTATCTTAAAAGATATAAGTGAAGCACATAGAGTATTCTAATAAATTCCAAATCAAGCGGGGTTCTCCAAAAAGGTGTGTACAGCAAGGATGATTGTGGTAAACTAAAAAGCAAAGCCTAATATCATACAAGACGCTCCAAGAAAAACACATATCATGTGGCGAATAAAAATACAGCTCCAAGTAAAGTTACCAATGAACGAAGACGAAATAGGGGATGCCTTCCGGGGGCATCCCCAATCTTAGGCTTTTGGATAATCTTGAATATCTTGGGGTGCCATGGGCATCCCCAATCTTAGGCTCTTGCCACTCCTTATTCCATAGTCCATCAAATCTTTACCCAAAACTTGAAAATTTCACAACACAAAACCCAACAAGAAATCTCATATGCTCCGTTAGCGCAAGAAAGAAACACCACCACATAAGGTACTGTAATGAACTCATTATTTATTTATATTGGTGTTAAACCTACTGTATTACAACTTCTCTATGGTTCATACCCACCGATACTAGCCATAGATGCATCAAAATAAGCAAACAACGCACGAAAAACAGAATCTGTCAAAAACAGAACAGTCTATAGCTATCTGTAACTTTCGAATACTTCTGGAACACGAAAACTCCTACCAAAATAGTAAGTCGTGGGAAATTTGTCTATTGATCTACGAAAAAAATAACCAACACAAAATGACGTTTCTTTGATTTACTAAAATTATTTTCGTGCGTGCAAAAGTTTCTGTTTTTCAGCAGAATCAAATTAACTATCATCGTAGGTTATCCTATAGGTTCTACTTGCCACAAACACTAATTAAAACATAAAAACACATCTAAACAGACGCTAGATGAAATATTTATTACTAAACATAAGAAAAAAACAAAAAACTAAAATAAAATTGGGTTGCCTCCCAACTAGCGCTATCGTTTAACGCCCCTAGCTAGGCATAAAAGCTAGGAAAGATCTAAGTAGTGCCATCTTTGGCATTCAATTCATAAGTAGCTCGCATGATAGATTCATAAGGTAATTTAATTTTCTTTCTAGGGAAGTGTTCCATGCCTTTACTTAACGGAAATAGGAATCTAATATTCCCTTCCTTCACATCAATAATTGCACCAATCATTCTAAGGAAAGGTCTACCAAGAATAATAGGACATGAAAGATTACAATCTATATCAAGAACGATAAAATCTACGGGCACATAATTCCTATTTGTAACAATAAGAACATCATTGATCTTTCACATAGGTTTCTTAATGGTGGAATCCGCAAGGTGCAAGTTTAAAGAGCAATCATCAAAATCATGGAAACCTAGCACATCACATTAAGTTTTCGGAATCGTGGAAACACTAGCACCCAAATCACACAAAGCATAGAACTCATGATCTTTAATTTTAATCTTTATAGTAGGTTCCCACTCATCATAAAGTTTTCTAGGTATAGAAACATCCAAATTAAGTTTTTCCTCAGAAGATTGCATCAAGGCATCAACAATATGTTTGGTAAAAGCTTTATTTTGACTATAAGCATGAGGAGAATTCAACACGGATTGCAATAAGGAAATACAATCTACTAAAGAAAAAATATCATAATTAAATTCCTTGAAATCCATAATAGTGGGTTCAATGCTATGTAAAGTCTTGACCTCTCCAATCTCACTTTTACCAAATTTAGCATCAAGATCTAAAAACTCCGAATCATTGGGACACCTTTTAACTAAAGTTGACTCATCTCCAGTCCCATCATTATTAAGATTCATATTACAAAACAAAGATTTAATAGGGGACACATCAATAACTTTTAGATCTTCATTATTATTTTCATGGAAACTAGAAGAACACGCTTTCACAAAGCAATCTATCTTAGCACGCAACCTAGCGGTTCTTCCTTTGCACTCATTAATGGAAATTCTCATGGCTTTGAGAGAGTCATTGATATCATGCTTAGGAGAAATATATCTAATTTTAAAAGAATCAACATCAAGCGACAGTCTATCAACGTTCCTAGCAAATTCATCAACTTTAAGCAATTTTTCTTCAAGCAAAGCATTAAAATTCTTTTGAGAGATCATAAATTCTTTAATGCTATTCTCAAAATCAGAGGGCATATTATTAAAATTTCCATAAGAATTATTGTAGGAATTTCCATAATTATTAGAGGAATTACTAGGAAACAGTCTAGGATTAAAGTTTCATCTATAAGCATTGTTACCAAAATTATTCCTACCGACAAAATTCACATCCATAGATTCATTATTATTCTCAATCAAAGTAGACAAAGGAATATCATTAGGATCAATAGGAGCACTCTTAGTAGCAAACAATTTCATAAGTTCATCCATCTTTCCACTCAAAACATTAATTTCTTCTATAGCATGCACTTCTTTACTAGTAGATCTTTCGGTGTGCCATTGAGAATAATTAGCCATAATGTTATCAAGGAGTTTAGTAGCTTCTCCTAAAGTGATTTCCATAAAAGTTCCTCCTACGGCCGAATCTAAAAGATTTCTAGAAGCAAAATTCAATCCGGCATAAAATTTTTGTATGATCATACATAAATTCAAACCATGAGTAGGGCAATTGCGAATCATCAATTTCATTCTTTTCCAAGATTGGGCAACATGCTCATGATCAAGTTGTTTAAAATTCATAATATCGTTCCTAAGAGAGATGATCTTAGCGGGAGGGAAATACTTAGAGATAAAAGCATCTTAGCACTTACTCCATGAATCAATACTATTCTTAGGCAAAGGCGAAAACCAAGTTTTAGCACGATCTCTAAGTGAAAATGGAAATAACTTCAATTTAACAATATCATTATCCGTATCTTTCTTGTTTTGCATATCATACAAATCAACAAAGTTGTTTAGATGAGTAGCGGCATCTTCACTAGGAAGGCCGGAGAATTGATATTTCATAACAAGATTCAACAAAGCAGCATTGATTTCACAAGACTCGACATAATTAAGAGGAGCAATCAGTGTGCTAAGGAAATCATTATTATTGGTATTGGAAAAATCACACAATTTGGTATTATCTTGCGCCATCGCGACAAGCATTCCAACACATAAGCAAACAAAAAGGCAAACTAAAGAGAGAGGAGAACGGGAAAGAGAGGGCAAAAAAACGGCAAGGGTGAAGTGGGGGAGAGGAAAACGAGAGGCAAATTTCAAATAATATAATGCGAGGGAGATGAGTTTGTGATGGGTACTTGGTATGTCTTGACTTGAGCAAAGACCTCCCCGGCAACGGCGCCAGAAATCCTTCTTGCTACGTCTTGAGCTTGCGTTGGTTTTCCTTGAAGAGGAAAGGGTGATGAAGTAAAGTAGCGTAAGTATTTCCTTCAATTTTTGAGAACCAAGGTATCAATCCAGTAGGAGGCTCCTCAAAAGTCCCACGCACCTACACAAATAAACAAGAACCTCGCAACCAACACAATAAAGGGTTGTCAATCCCTTCACGGCCACTTGCGAAAGTGAGACCTGATAGAGATAATATGAAAAGAAAAATATTTTTGCTATTTTTATGATTTAGATTGAAAAGTAAAAGATGCAGTTAAACGTAGATGGGAAACTTATATGATAAAAGATAGACCCGAGGGCCATAGGTTTCACTAGTGGCTTCTCTTAAGATAACATAAGTATTACGGTGGGTGAACAAATTACTGTCAACCAATTGATAGAAAAGCGCATAGTTATGAGATTATCTAGGCATGATCATGTATATAGGCATCACGTCCATGACAAGTAGATCAAAACGATTCTGCATCTAGTACTATTACTCCACACATCGACCGAATCCGGCCTGCATCTAGAGTATTAAGTTCATGAAGAACAGAGTAACGCATTAAGAAAGATGACATGATGTAGAGGGATAAACTCATGCAATATGATATAAACCCCATCTTTTTATCCTCGATGTCAACAATACAATACGTGCCATGATGCCCCTGCTGTCACTGGGAAAGGACACCGCAAGATTGAACCGAAAGCTAAGCACTTCTTCCATTGCAAGAATGAACAATCTAGTAGGCCAAACCAAACTGATAATTCGAAGAGACTTGCAAAGATAACTTAACCACACATAAAGGAATTCAGAGGAGATTCAAATATTTATCATAGACAAACTTGATCATAAACCCACAATTCATTGGATCTCGACAAACACACCACAAAAAGAGTTACATCGAATAGATCTCCAAGATGATCGAGGAGAACTCTGTATTGAGATTCAAAGAGAGAGAAGAAGCCATCTCGCTAATAACTATGGACCCAAAGGTTTGTGGTAAACTACTCACAACTCATCGGAGAGGCCTTGGAGATGATGTAGAGGCCCTCCGTGGTCGATTCCCCTTTCGGCGGAGCGCCGACGAAGGCTCCAAAATGGGATCTCGCGGATACAGAAGGTTGCGGCGGTGGAAATAGTTTTTCCTCGGTGCTCCTGGATGTTTTCGGGGTACGTGGATATATATATAGGTGGAAGAAGTACGTCGTTGGAGCAACGGGGGGCCCACGAGGGTGGGGGCGCGCCCACCCCCAGGGGCACGCCAGGCACCCTCGTGGCCGCCTCGTTCGTTGCTTGACGTCCACTCCAAGTCCCGTGGATTGCGTTTGTTCCAAAAAGATCGCTCCCAAAGGTTTCATTCTGTTTGGACTCTGTTTGATATTCCTTTTCTTCGAAACACTAATATAGGCAAAAAACACAGCAATTCGGGCTGGGCCTCCGGTTAGTACGTTGTCCCAAAAAATGATATAAAAGTGTAAAGTAAAGCCCATAAACATCCAAAACGGGTAATATAATAGCATGGAACAATCAAAAATTATAGATACGTTGGAGACGTACACTACAAAAAAAGACACATCCGTGACATTTTGGGCCGAACAATATTTTTTCTGTCACACTTATGACACTTCTATGACGATAATTGTGACAAAACCAGGTATCATCATAGATTTGGTGGGCTCCTACTTCTATGACAAAAAATCATGAGACAAAATGGGCTTTACGTCCTGGGCGGGTCGGAGACGCAGCTGCATGACATTTTTTGGGCCGTCCATGACGGAACAAATTGTGGTAGAAGCGAGGGCGAGGAAAATTTCAGGGAGTTCCTGGTTACGGTGGGTGGTCGGGGCCGGGCGATGCACGTTTCTCTCGTACACGTACGCACGTGTGTGCAAGGCGTTGGGCTCTAACTGAACCCGAGCGAGGCGTCGCCTAACTGAACCCAAGCGATTGCACTGCAGGCTACGCGTTACTGAACCCGAGCGATCGAGCAATTCCTTCGCTACTACTGCGAACTTAAGCCGATCGATGCTGCCTCTGGATGAACAGTGAGTGTTGCGGGGGGGGGGGGAGGGGGGGTGGAGTAACAGTGAGTGGTGGGGGTGGATGAACAGGACCCTGTGGCATTGCCTCTGGATGAACAGGACCCCGATCAATCGAGCCGGTTGGTGCTGGATGCACAGGACCCCGTGGAGGGCTGGATGAACAGGACGACCCTGTGGATGGCTTGATTAATAGTAGACGATGGAGGGCTGGATGAACAGTAGCCCGTGGAGGGGTGGTTGAACAGGAGCCCATGGAGAGGGGTGGTTGAACAGTAGCCGGTGGAGTAGCACGCGGTGGAGGTTGGATGAACAGGAGCCCGTGGATGAACAGTCACAGGTGGAGGCTGGAGGAGGTCGATGGTGGATGAACAGTAGCCCGTGGAGGCTGGAGGAGGTCGACGGTGGAGATGAACAGTATCCCCCGGAGTCTCGTTTTGCGGTATGCCACACCCCTCCTGATGAACAGGACCCCCATATCGACCGGAGCGCTCCAACACAAGTCCATTTCCTCCGTTTTGCGGTATGCCACACCCCTCCCGATCAACAGGACCCAGTTTCGACCGTAGGAGGTCCAACACAAGTCCGTTTCCTCTGTTTCGCGGTACGCCAGACCCCTCCCGATGAACAAGATCCCATTTCGAACGTGGCCAGTCAAACACAAGGCTGTTTCCTTCGTTCTGCGGTACGCCAGGCCTTGTTTCCATCGCCTGTTCCATCCAAGCCCTCCCGATGAACACGACGACGCATTCCATTCTGACCCAGCCGGTTGGCTCCCCATGGATGACGCTATTTCTCCGTTCCGACCAAGCCATGTACACGATACCTGGCTGTACGTATGCGCGAGTAGGCGTTCAAGACCCCGCCCGTATGTACATATGTGGCCGTATTTTCTTTCTTGCACACTGGCCACTGTACGTACGTGTACATGCTACGTGCGCGCCTCTACTACGACACGTGCGCGCCTCTACATCCACCAGTATGTACGTACACGTTCGCGACCATAATGACAACGCTACATACGCTTCGACCAGGTGGGTCCCGACTGTCAGGCACTTCCTTGCGTGCGAAGATGTAGCTGGTGGGTCCCAGCAGTCAGGGGGGCGAATCATTTTTTTGCCCGGACGCACTTCCTTATGTGTGAAAATGTAGCTGGTGGGGCCCAGCAGTCAGGAGGAAACGTTTTTTCGCGAAATACAGTGGCCCATCCGGTGGGTCCCTGCTGTCAGGTGGAGGAATCATTATTTTCCGCGTAATAAGGAGGCACTTCCTTGCTGTAGCCATGGACCCAGCTGTCAGCCTCTCCACGTACAGTCCACGTCTGATGGAAGTCATTCCTTGACCATGTTGACCAAACCGTGCCGACAGCACCAGGGTGGTGGACGATGGCGAGGCCTAGGAAGGGGACAACACGGAGCCGGGGAAGACGCGGCAGTGGATGCCCACGTGTAGAGGAGTATGAGGGTTCACTGGTTTGGCTACGGTGTAGGCTGCCGTCGCCGCAGAATAACAGGGGGTGTGGGTGAGTAGAGGGATGGCCTGGCTAGCGGTGGGAGTAGTAGGGGCGGTGAGGCCTCCGCGGCATCATAACCGGCCATGGGAGGCAGGAGCATGTGGCACGACCGGCGCTGCTTTGGGCGACTGGAGCAAGAAGACGTGAGGTTGAAGAAGCACTACGGCCATTGGATGGACATCGTACGGTCACTGGAGCTAGAATCGTTCATATTGACTAAAGTTGACAAAGGCCTCCGTCGCAGTCAACTTAGTAGGCCCACAAGTCAGCCTGCCACCAAGGTGGGTCCTAGCTAGCAGGGGGAGTATTCATTTTTTTGTGTGTAATAAGGAGGCACTTCCGGTGGGTCCGAGGTGACACCGGGGGGAATGTTTTCTTCATGAAATACGATGGCCCATACGGTGGGTCCCAGCAGTCAGGGGAATTTTTTTTTTCGTGAAATACTGGTGGCCCGTCCGGTGGGGCCCTACTGTCAGGTGGAGGAATAATTATTTTCCGCGCAATAAGGAGGCACTTCCTTGCGGCTGTCGTGGACCCAGCTGTTAGCCTCTCCACGTACAGTACTCTTACGATGGAAGTCGGTTGTTGACCACATTGACCACGCTGCACCGAGAGCACCACGGCGGTGGACGACAGCGAGGCCTAGGAAGGGGACGACGCAGAGACGGGGAAAACACGGCAGTGGAAGCCCACACGGAGAGGAGTACGAGGGTTCACTGGTTCGGCTACGGTGTGAGGCTGCCGTCGCCGCAGAATAACAGGGGGTGTGGGTTAGTAGAGGGATGCCCTGGCCAACGGTGGGAGTAGTAGGGGGCGGTGAGGCCTGCGCGGCGGCACAGCCGGCCACGGGAGGCGGGAGCAGGCGGTCCCGCCGGCGCTGCTTTGGCGGCTGGAGCAAGAAGATCAGAGATTGAAGAAACACGACGGCCATTGGATTGACATCCAACGGTTACGTCTGCTAGAATCGTTTGTTGACGTGTATAATAACTAAAAAAATCTTGCATACGCGTCAACTTAACAGGCCCACAAGTCAGACCACTCCCTCTTTTTTTTTAATAATTTATATATAGCTCATTGCAACTTCTTATGAATTTCTTGCAGTCGTTTTTTTGGTTGGCCAGGGCCAATTTCGCATATTTCTGTGGGTTCCAAACTATTTTTAATACCGAAATGTCGAGCCAGATTTAAAGTACTTTGAATATATATTTAAATTAGGTTAATGCCCAGTGAAATAGGAATCTGAAAATGTGAAGAAATTCAGAAATTATAAAGTAATTGCCAATTTGTCATCTGTTTTTATATTTACAACCCATTTCATATTACTTTCAAGATTTGCAGGCATCTTGAAAGAGTTGCAGCCCATCAGGGCATAGAGAAATAAGTAGGCCCGGATTGGGTATTCTTCAGAAAAACTAAACTGGGCTCATTTAGACAAAGAAAAAATAATTGGGCTGGTCACATGGTGAACATAAAATATAAGCTTGGGCTAGATGGGCCAGAACCCAGTTCAAACCCTGCTCCGTCTTAACAATAACAAAAAAAAAATACTGCTCGAGCAGCTACGTCCAAGGTGTCAGCCGATCTTGTGCTGTTCTCTTGTCTATTGACTATATACGCTCACAATGTCGTGGGTCCCAGATGTCAGGAAAACACTAGGAGGAAGCATTTAATTTTTCCATCAGCTGACATGGTGGGCCCCTACAGTCATCCTCTCCACGTACTTCTGCCGATTCCTGTTGTTTGTTAACCATGTTGACAACGCGAGAGGGCGGCGCCGCGGCGAGCGCACCAAAGCGCGCGGAGGACGTCGGCGTTAACGATTTAGGAGAAGGTGGGGCGAGATGCATGCGCTGAGGCACAACCAGCCGCGGGAGGCGGAAGCAGGTGGCCCCGCCGGCGCTGGTTTGGTTTTGGCGGCTGGAGGAAGACAGGACTGAAGAAACACGACAGACTATAAAAGCGGCAGGAGTACTTAACAACCTTAACTGAAACCAGCAGGGGCACTTAACAACCAAAGCTGAAAGCAGTATGAGTACTTATACAGGTTCAACCGTACAAAGCACGCCTCGAACAGTGCTACTTTGCCTACAAATAACCAAGGGTGAGGCCGCCAAGCCCCAGGACAAGGCCCAGGCGCCACCCCGCGCATCCACAACCTTCTGAAAGCAGCTTCATCTCGCAATGTGGTCAATAAACAGGATATTCGCTTTAGAGCCATGGAAAAGCATGAACATAATCTTCTGTCCTATTCTCCAAGATGGACGGGCCTTCATTATTTGAGACCACCCATGAATAAGTATCTTTTCACCTCCAAGGGGAATGGAGTAGGTCGACATAAACATCATGTTGTGACCAAGCGCAAGTCTGACCCGACCATGGTCAGGCATCTATATAGGAACAATAGAACTGGACAGTTTCTGTTTCAAGAAGACCACATCTATAAAACTGTGTATAAGCAATAGTTTATGAACAACATATATAACAGAAAACAGCTTGTACCATAAGTTTCTCGACATAGTTGGACCTATTCAACAAGTGCAGCAGTGGCACACATATCCCACGTGGCCTTCCACCATTGAAACGCCCCACAAGGACCTCAAGACGATCAATAAAGTGTAGGAACTTGTGGATGCCATCCCAGTCAATTTCAGTGCCATTAGTAACAGCCGAGTTATTACAGAATAACAAACGAGCAGCCTGCTTAACTCTAAAAAAACCCACACGTGCCACCAATTATAAGAAAATATTAGTTAGAAGTAGCATCCTCGTGAGAGATTCGTTGCTACTTCTAAAGTTAAATTGTGATTAGTTAGACATAATAGGTGGATTAAGAAGTAATCGAGGCAACAAGCAAGAACCAGATACAAAACTAACATGGATGAACAATTGGAACAACGTTGGGGTGGAAGATCGCAGTGAAGATGAGACCAGGTTCTGCTATTTCCATCAACATTCGTGCGCCAACTTTCAGTCTGTAACACTTGAGAAAGTTTATCCAAGTTCGGCCATAAAAAAGCAGCGATCTTCTTGGTTCATGAACCCAACTCGGAACTTATATCCACGGCTTGTCTTCACTGTGACCATTAAACTAGTGTATTCAGTTATGGCAAGGCCGAGCATCTTGAGTACATGTGTTTTGGTAGAGCAAATAATGCACTGCAGGAAAAATAATATAAGAACACAATGTATTCCCTATCCAAATCTAGAAATAACTTCCTCCTTCACGACAGTGTTGACCATCGTACTAGTAGTACCTTTTATCCAAATATAGCAATCCAAATTTCCAAATTAGTCGACAACATGTTCAAAAAAACCCCACCCTCCTGGATAGAAAAGAGGATTCTACGAACATACTGTGTGTGTTTTAAAATCCCGTGTTAGGATGAGAAGGAACAAGTGTGGCGTCTTGCTGAGGGTGCAGAAACCTGTAGGGTCCTCGCACTTTAGGCACTGCAAATGAAACATACTAGATTCAGTAGGAAGAAAAATGCATCAACGGCGGCGGCTGCCATGCTAGGATTACCTGCGACCAAGGGACTTGGATTTATCGGGGATGGATGAAGAATTCGTACCTGTGTCACGCCCAATATGCGACCCTATCCAAAAGGAACTCGAAGGTCCCACCAAGGATAGACCCGCATATTGGAACGCTTTTGCAAGGTGGATATCATTACATCAACATTACATGATAGATGGGGATACATACAAAAGGCAAACAATGCCACACGAATACAACATCATCTTACATCAGAGAACCATCCGACTACGGATGAAACACAAACAGAAACTCAAACGACATACACCCTGCTAGCGAACTGATTGAAGAATACTTGAACGAAGCACCGGAAGAATATTGAGACGAACGCAGGGGCACAGATATAGAATAACTGGAGAATGAATCTGAAAACTTAGAACGAAGAAATCTTCCGAAAATATGGCCTCCGGATGATCGAGAGAGAAAGCAACTCCTGAGATGCTCCGGATGGATGAAAAGAATTTGCATGACTTGAAACGATTTGATAGGATAACACCGAGCTAGCAATGGGAATCTCCGGGAGAACGGGCAAGATTTAACAGAAATCTTCTTCTTTGGTCTTCAAATGATGACGAGAAACACCACCAAAATTACTGAGATACTCCGGGAGAATGAAAAACGAAGAGGTTGAGCCAACAATGAAAAGAATTTAAAAGCGATCTTGGAGAAGGCATGTGACTGATGAAATTCATTCTTACGTCACACTTGAAAGGAATTATGAATGACTCCGGGGGAATTAGAAGAGTCAGGTAAGATCCTGGGAAAAGACTTGTGGGTTAGGGCCGACTAAAGAGAAACACCGTTGGAAAGGATTGTTAAACAGATAGATGATGCACCAGAACAATTGAAATATTTGAATGAGGTGACAACCTCGAATTAATTCGAACACAGGCGGATCTCCTGAGATGTCTTGAGCACTCCGGAAGGATAAACTGGCGAGAGGCGAATGAGCAGGGAAAACACTTGAGCCGAGGGAAAGAATATGATCGACACTGAATACTTGAATTAAGTCCATCGGAAAGAAAAAGAGATGAAGAATGCCAAACAAAAGAGAATTCACCGGTTCAAACAATTGATGAAAGACTAAAGAGGCTCTGCACGAATGAAATAGATGCTCGAAACAGACGCAGACTCCGGGCAGAAAAGGGTGGGAGGGCGGGAAAACAAAGGCAACTTGGAAGGGGAAACCGACGAATATCTTGAAGAGAAAAACACCTGTTGAAAACAAAGACTTCGCACGAGTAGGAAGGATACTCGATTACGGACTCCGGTTCCGAGAGGAAGAAGGGTGGGCGGGTGGGAAAAAACAACTGAGGATTGAACTCAAAGATGAAGAGACTCGAGTCAACTTGACGAGAAATGCACCGGACAAAAGAGCTGGGGAACAACGATCGGAAAACCAACTGGCGTGAACCTAAAGAAAAATTTGAATGGGAAGAGGAGTAATTCAAAACACCTACGTCAAGATTCCATACCAGAGCGACGAAGGGGCTGAGGAATAAAAAGAATTCCTACTCTTCGATATAACTAGACTCCGAAAACAGTTTTATTCTAGACTCAACAACGGCCAAACTACACGATCAATCAAGGGGGGCTCCTAGGGTCGGTCGAGGCTCTGATTACCAACTTGTCACGCCCAATATGCGACCCTATCTAAAAGGAACTCGAAGGTCCCACAAGGATAGACCCGCATATTGGAACGCTTTTGCAAGGTGGATATCATTACATCAACATTACATAATAGATGGGGATACATACAAAAGGCAAACAATGCCACACCAATACAACATCATCTTACATTAGAGCACCATCCGACTACGGATGAAACACAAACAAAAACTCAAACGACATACACCCTGCTAGCCCAGGCTGCCGACCTGGAACCTATCCCCTGATCGAAGAGGAAGCAGAAGAAGAACTCCAAACAAGCAAACATCGCTCTCACGTCATGATCATCGCATAACCTGTACCTGCTACTGTTGTTGTAGTAATCTGTGAGCCACGAGGACTCAACAATCCCATTACCATGGGTATCAAGACTAGCAAAGCTTAATGGGAAAGGAAGGGGTAAAGTGGTGAGGTTGCAGCAGCGACTAAGCAAGTATGGTGGCTAACATACGCAAAGGAGAGCGAGAAGAGAAACAAAGGAACGGTCGTGAAGCTAGCAATGATCAAGAGGTGATCCTGAACACCTACTTACGTCAAACATAACCCAGAAACCGTGTTCACTTCCCGGACTCTGCCGAGAAGAGACCATCACGGCTACACACGCGGTTGATGCGTTTTAATTCGGATCTGGTGTCAAGTTATCTACAACCGGACATTAACAAATTCCCATCTGCCACATAACCGCGGGCACGGCTCTCGAAAGTTTAAACCCTGCAGGGGTGTGCCAACTTAGCCCATGACAAGCTCTCGCGATCAACGAAGGAATAGACCTTCTCCCAGGAAGACCCGATCAGTCTCAGAATCCCGGTTTACAAGACATTCGACAATGTTAAAACAAGACCAGCAAAACCGCCCGATGCGCCGACAATCCCGATAGGAGCTGCACATATCTCGTTCTCAGGGCAACACCAGATGATACATCCTACGAGTAAAAACCAGACCTCGAGTTTCCCCAGGGGGCCCCGCAGTCTACTCGGTTCGGACCAGCACTTAGACAAGCACTTGCCCGGGGGGGGCTAAAATAAAGATGACCCTCGAGAGAGCGACTCCCAAGGGAAAAAGTAGGTGGTGGTGAGGCAAATGGTAAAACTAAGGTTGGGCCTTGCTGGACAAGTTTTATTCAAAGGAACTGTCAGGGGGGTCACATAAATCACCCGACCGCGTTAGGAACGCAAAATCCGGGAACATAACATCGGTATGACGGAAACTAGGGCGGCAAGAGTGGAACAAAACACCATGCATAAGGCCGAGCCTTCCACCCTTTACCAAGTATATAGATGCATTAATAATATAAGAGATATTGTGATATCCCAACATAACCCTGTCCACCATGGAGAAAATCTTCAACTTCACCTGCAACTAGCAACGCTATAAGAGGGGCTGAGCAAAGCGGTAACATAGCCAAACAACGGTTTGCTAGGAAGGGTGTCAAAGGTTAGAGGTTCATGGCAATTTGGGAGGCTTGATAGAACAAAATGATAGGTAGCGCAACATAGCGATAGAACGAAGCAACTAGCATGGCAATGATAGTAATGAGATCCAGGGTAGCGGTCATCTTGCCTGAAATCCCGCAAGGAAGAAGAACGAGTCCATGAAGAAGATGAAGCCACGAAGACGAACCACACGTAGACGAACGAATCCTCACGATCGCAACGAAACGGGAACTATCGAGAAGAAGCACACAACATGGTAAACACACCACACATGAACAAGACATGATGCACAACAAGCATGATGCATGACCAAGCTACATGAAGCTACTCATGGCAAGAGATGATGCATACAAGAGCAACACATCAAGGCAAGTTTAAATGAGGCCGGAAAAAACATATAACAATTCCGGTAAGTCCTCATATGCAAATTTCGAAATTGGTCCAGAACTGAACAAATCTTATGTTCAAGTTGTTAAACAGCAAGTTAAGATGCACCAAGATGATCTATACGAGATTCTAGTCAAGTTACATATAAAGTTCATTAGATTCGGAGCTACGGCCTAGAAGATATGAGCAAAACAAGTTAAACATGGCATTGATGCAAAATGCACCCAAACATCAAGCAAACACACCAAAACAAGGATGCAACATGGTAATATGAAACTACATGCAAAATCAAGCAAGTTTCATATAGAGCACACTCAAAACGGAGCAACGGTGCAACACATACACTCTATACCAGGCATAACAACAATATGTCCAAAACAACAAGTAGGCATATTGCAAGCATCAAAACAATATGCTATAGCACCCCAATATAAGAACATAAGGCATGGGCATGAGGTACAGGTAAAGCATAACAAAACATGAACACTGAGCTATCTCCAGAAACAACTAGAACATGCTCAAAAGGACATGGGAAGATTGCAAATAATAACAGTTTCAGACTTTGCAGAAATAACATCAGGTTGCAATGTTTAGAGCTATCAAACAGCATGTTACAGGAACTTATCATGGCAAACAAAGGCATGGCATGAATCTACTAATAGCATAGATCAAAAGTCCCTTACTGACCATGAGCCAAAAAGGATCAGAAGATATGATGGCACCCATGTAAACATGGCAAGTTATATTACAGATTCAATCATGGCAGGAACAACGATAAGTAGGCATGTTCGTGAGCTTGAACCACTCACCACAGAGCAATACATGGCATGGCAAGGCAACCAACAGTAAGATGGCATGTTTATGAAGCTAAGCATGGCAAGAACAAGTTCATAGGGTGCATGGATCACTAGGAAACAATCATGGAAACATTGAACTTAATGTTAACAGGCTGACAGCAACATCATTTAGCAAACTTTGGAGCAAGATAACAACATGTACCAGCAGGCTATAATTTCAACCAAGGGCATGAATAGATAGAGCAAGACATGTAGATCAAAACATGTTTATAGGACATCTCCAGATTGTGCATAGAATGACTAGTAGAAGCATGTTAACATGGCAACAAAATATAACAGAATCTGCCTAGCAAAACAGCAACAGCAAGTACCCTCCTTAACAAGCTCGATTCACTCACCACAAGTCATTGCATGACAATATAAGCATAGCATCATCCAGAAGGCATGTTTGTGAAACAAACCAAGTCAAGAACAAGTCCATAGCATGCAAGGATCAACTATAGCAACCTTGGCTAAATTGAATAACAAGTAAACAATCTGCCAGGAAACATTTTGAAGCAAAAGTAGCGCACTCAAATGACATGCTAGACTACTCCATAATTGCAAACACGGGCATGAATGGATAGAAAATAACCATATGTTCAAAACACCCTTACTGAAGTATCTCTAAATATGCATGGATCTCTCTGTAGCATCAAGTTTATATGGCATCAAAATAACAGCAGAACAGGGACTAAAATCAGCAATATCACGAAGCCTAGTTTGCATGCTTGTGCTAGTCACCACATTGATCACAAAAATACATGGCATACACCCCTGGAAAGATGGCATGGCATAGATCAAAACACATGAAAACATCAACCTCATAGGATGCACACATCAATCATGGCAAAAATGACAAATGAGCAAGTTATAACAGTTTCAGCAGGTTAACATCAACATGCACTCTTCCAACAGCATTTCGGGCATCAAGATGAGCTCAAATGAAAATGATGCAATGGAATGAAATGAAGTACTCGTCGAGTCGAACAATTTGACATATTCTACGCATGAAACGGAGCTACGGATGCAGAGATACAGCATGATGAACATGGCATGATAATGCAATAATATGGGGACTTAGTAGTTTTTTGGAAAAAAAAACAGACGCGCGCTATATAACTAATCGTCGCACGGGGCGGATGATAGGACTGGCGGGACGCTCACCAGAGTGGGCCTTGGCCCAGGTTGGAAGGGGGCCGGCCGGCGGGTGACTGGGCCGGTCGGGACGCTGGGCTGCGGGGGAGGCCCACGGGAGGAGGGGGTCGAGGCGCGGGCGGTCTCCTCGATCCCGAGCCGTCAAGGCCATGGCGGCGCCGGCGGGGACAAACTCCGGCGAGGGCACGCGCGGGGAGGCCGGGAACGGCGCACATGGGTCGGATCCGGCGGATCCGGTCGGCTCCGGGCCGGATCCGGTCGGAGACGAGGCCGGCGGCGAAGAGGAGCGGCGACCTGGCTACCTCCGGCGACAGAGACGGCGACCTTGTGCGAGAGAGGGAGAGAGACGGGGTCAGGGAGAGAGAGGAGGAAGCCGGACGGGGCGGCGCGTGCTCACCGGAGACGAGCGCGAAGAGCAGCGGCGGCGGGGCGAGGCGGGCGCCTCGGCGAGCTCGCCGGCGACGGGCGGCGACGGGAGGGCGCGGGGGCGCGCTAGCCGGGCGGATCGGGCCCGCCGTGGCCCAGAGCGGGCCGGAGATGGGCTCCGCGGGCCCGGCGGCGATATTGGGCGCGGAGGACACGCGGCGGTCTCTGGCTGGCTGGGCGCGGTGGCGCGGACGTGTCCGGCTCCGTCCGGACATGTCCGGCGGCGGAGAGGGAGCGGGGCTAGGGTTTCGGTGGGAAAATGATCCGAAAATGGAGGGGGGAAGACGTTTTTATAGGTAGAGGGAGCTAGGAGAGTCCAAATGAGGAGCGGTTTTTGGCGACGCGATCGCGATCGAACGACCGAGAGCATGGATGGGAGTTTGCTGGGTTTTGGGCCAGTTTGGAAGGGGTGTTGGGCTGCAACAAAAGAGTGCTTTGCGGTTACCCGGTTAACCGTTGGAGTATCAAACGACCTCCAAATGGCACGAAACTTGACAGGCGGTCTACCAGTGCTATACCAAGGCCGCTTGGCAAGACTCTATCCATTCCGAGAACATTTAACACCCGCACAAGAGAAAAGGTCAAAAGGGACCGCCGAATGACATAGGAGTGTCGGATTGCAAAACGGACAACGGGGAAAAAGCTCGGATGCATGAAACGAACATGTATGCAAAATGAGATGCACAAGATGACACAATATGAAATGCATATGATGACATGGCAAAGTGCAACACGCAAGAAAATGACATGGCAACGACATCGAATAACTGGAAGACACCTGGCGCATCAAATCCAGGGCGTTACAACACTCCTCCACTAACAAGAGATCTCGTCCCGAGATCTTAGGACCGAGACGGAAGGGAAAAAAAGGAATGAGGTGAAACAAGAACTCAAGAGAAGAAGCAAAGGATCGAGAGCACTCGAGAAGAAGAGAGGAACAAAGAGAATGACGAGAATCGAAAGCTCACGGAATCAGATAGACTATGAAATCACTCGTTCTAACCGGAGTGGTTAGAATGCGAAAAGAAACGGATAAGACTGAAAGAATTTAGGTAGCACTCCGGCTGAAACATGGAAAGAATAGAACACGAACTTGAGAGGATGGAATGATACTTGATGAACTCTTGAAGAATGAATTAAATCATGAAGATCCACCGTGAAGAACTCCGGTAACAAAAGAATGACGAGATAAAATGCAGGATGAAAGAATAGATGAGCGTTGCGATGATTTAGATGGAGATTCCGACGAAATAGCCGAGGAAAATTTGAACTCTGGAAAAAGAAAAGATGAAAACACTTGGAACTAGAATTTATTCATCAAGAATAAACTCCGAAGGAAGGGATTACTCAATTGGAAGAAATAAGAATAAGATTTATTGTATGCTTATCCTTCATCAAATTAAATTGATGACAAGCAATGGATTTGCATACTACTTATTGTTCTTGAAAAAAGAATTGAGAAGTGACATATTGCAAACTTGAGAAGGTCTTCATGAACCACCGGTAGGATTGAAAAGAACGAATGGATTAAAATGATAAACAAGGAAAAGAATCTTGAACGAACCACCGTAAGAATTCAAAAATGTCTGATGAAAGGGACTGGATCACCGGGAAGAATTAGAAGAACCAATATACTTGAGGGGGATTTAGATGCAAAAGAACGAAGAGATCGCGAACTGATTGAAGAATACTTGAACGAAGCACCGGAAGAATATTGAGACGAACGCAGGGGCACAGATATAGAATAACTGGAGAATGAATCTGAAAACTTAGAACGAAGAAATCTTCCGAAAATATGGCCTCCGGATGATCGAGAGAGAAAGCAACTCCTGAGATGCTCCGGATGGATGAAAAGAATTTGCATGACTTGAAACGATTTGATAGGATAACACCGAGCTAGCAACGCGAATCTCCGGGAGAACGGGCAAGATTTAACAGAAATCTTCTTCTTTGGTCTTCAAATGATGACGAGAAACACCACCAAAATTACTAAGATACTCCGGGAGAATGAAAAACGAAGAGGTTGAGCCAACAATGAAAAGAATTTAAAAGCGATCTTGGCGAAGGCATGTGACTGATGAAATTCATTCTTACGTCACACTTGAAAAGAATTATGAATGACTCCGGGGGAATTAGAAGAGTCAGGTAAGATCCTAGGAAAAGACTTGTGGGTTAGGGCCGACTAAAGAGAAACACTGTTGGAAAGGATTGTTAAACAGATAGATGATGTGCCAGAACAATTGAAATATTTGAATGAGGTGACAACCTCGAATTAATTCGAACACAGGCGGATCTCCTGAGATGTCTTGATCACTCCGAAAGGATAAACTGGCGAGAGGCGAACGAGCAGGGAAAACACTTGAGCCGAGGGATAGAATATGATCGACACCGAATACTTGAATTAAGTCCACCGGAAAGAAAAAGAGATGAAGAATGCCAAACAAAAGAGAATTCACCGGTTCAAACAATTGATGAAAGACTGAAGAGGCTCTGCACAAATGAAATAGATGCTCGAAACAGACTCAGACTCCGGGCAGAAAAGGGTGGGAGGGCGGGAAAACAAAGGCAACTTGGAAGGGGAAACCGACGAATATCTTGAAGAGAAAAACACCTGTTGAAAACAAAGACTTCGCACGAGTAGGAAGGATACTCGATTACGGACTCCGATTCCGAGAGGAAGAAGGGTGGGCGGGTGGGAAAAAACAACTGAGGATTGAACTCAAAGATGAAGAGACTCGAGTCAACTTGACGAGAAATGCACCGGACAAAAGAGCTGGGGAACAACGATCGGAAAACCAACTGGCGTGAACCTAAAGAAAAATTTGAATGGGAAGAGGAGTAATTCAAAACACCTACGTCAAGATTCCATACCAGAGCGACGAAGGGGCTGAGGAGTAAAAAGAATTCCTACTCTTCGATATAACTAGACTCCGAAAACAGTTTTATTCTAGACTCAACAACGGCCAAACTACACGATCAATCAAGGGGGGCTCCTAGGGTCGGTCGAGGCTCTGATTACCAACTTGTCACGCCCAATATGCGACCCTATCTAAAAGGAACTCGAAGGTCCCACCAAGGATAGACCCGCATATTGGAACGCTTTTGCAAGGTGGATATCATTACATCAACATTACATAATAGATGGGGATACATACAAAAGGAAAACAATGCCACACGAATACAACATCATCTTACATCAGAGCACCATCCGACTACGGATGAAACACAAATAGAAACTCAAATGACATACACCCTGCTAGCCCAGGCTGCCGACCTGGAACCTATCCCCTGATCGAAGAGGAAGCAGAAGAAGAACTCCAAACAAGCAAACATCGCTCTCACGTCATGATCATCGCATAACCTATACCTGCAACTGTTGTTGTAGTAATCTGTGAGCCACGAGGACTCAACAATCCCATTACCATGGGTATCAAGACTAGCAAAGCTTAATGGGAAAGGAAGGGGTAAAGTGGTGAGGTTGCAGCAGCGACTAAGCAAGTATGGTGGCTAACATACGCAAAGGAGAGCGAGAAGAGAAACAAAGGAACGGTCGTGAAGATAGCAATGATCAAGAGGTGATCCTGAACACCTACTTACGTCAAACATAACCCAGAAACCGTGTTCACTTCCCGGACTCCGCCGAGTAGAGACCATCACGGCTACACACGCGGTTGATGCGTTTTAATTCGGATCTGGTGTCAAGTTATCTACAACCGGACATTAACAAATTCCCATCTGCCACATAACCGCGTGCACGGCTGGATCCGGTCGGAGACGAGGCCGGCGGCGAAGAGGAGCGGCGACCTGGCTACCTCCGGTGACGGAGACGGCGACCCTGTGCGAGAGAGAGATAGAGACGGGGTCAGGGAGAGAGAGGAGGAAGCCGGACAGGGCGGCGCGTGCTCACCGGCGACGAGCGTGAAGAGGAGCGGCGGCGGGGCGAGGCGGGTGCCTCGGCGAGGGCTCGCCGGCGACGGGCGGCGACGGGAGGGCGCGGGGGCGCGCTGGCCGGGCGGATCGGGCCCGCCATGGCCCGGAGCGGGCCGGAGATGGGCTCCGTGGGCCCGGCGGTGATGTGGGGCGCGGAGGAAACGTGGCGGTCTCTGGCTGGCTGGGCGCGGCGGCGCGGACGTGTCCGGCTCCGTCCGGACATGTCCGGCGGCGGAGAGGTAGCGAGGCTAGGGTTTCGGGGGGAAAATGATCCGAAAATGGAGGGGGGAAGACGTTTTTATAGGTAGAGGGAGCTAGGAGAGTCCAAATGAGGAGCGGTTTTCGGCCACGCGATCGTGATCGAACGACCGAGATCATGGATGGGAGTTTGCTGGGTTTTGGGCCAGTTTGGAAGGGGTGTTGGGCTGCAACAAAAGAGTGCTTTGCGGTTACCCGGTTAACTGTTGGAGTATCAAACGACCTCCAAATGGCATGAAACTTGACAGGCGGTCTACCGGTGCTATACCAAGGCCGCTTGGCAAGACTCGGTCCATTCCGAGAACATTTAACACCCGCACAAGAGAAAAGGTCAAAAGGGACCGCCGGATGACATAGGAGTGTCGGATTGCAAAACGGACAACGGGGAAAAAGCTCGGATGCATGAAATGAACATGTATGCAAAATCAGATGCACATGATGACACGATATGAAATGCATATGATGACATGGCAAAGTGCAACACGCAAGCAAATGACATGGCAACGATGGCGAATAACTGGAAGACACCTGGCGCATCGAATCCGGGGCGTTACAACCTGGTTCTCCATGAGAAAACCCTATGCAATCGCTGAGAGGGGGTTTTCTCTGAACAAGCAGACGAGGGAGAAGGGGATTCAGGCCCAGTGAAATATTGCCGCTTCTTCCATCCAGCCTACTGCTAAAGCTGGAAAGGGGGGGTTGTGATTTGATGACTCATTGGGCATTACTGCGGCGCCACGACCGGGGTGTGTCTACCGTGCAGTTGTGCACTCTAATTTGTGTGTATGGCATGTGGACCCCGTTGTCGGATGCCCCACATATCAGCGAAAGGAAGTAGAAAGACCGGACTAACTAGTTACACATAAATATATTTTTTGACAGAGAGATACTCCCTCTGTAAAGAAATATACAAATCTTTTATATCACAACTTTATACATAAGAAAAATCAAGGGGAATATATATAACATATATAATTATAAAAACAGAGTTGTTTTTAACATAGTATAGACGAGTTGGTGATGATGGTGTGCCTGTCATCCTGCAATATAGGCCGTCCAATTTAATATCTGACGGATAGGAAGGAAACTATGACGATTTTGCAAAAAGGTACCCACACACCTCTCCACATTTTCAAATAAGGCCTTCCCTTGTTCATCCTTTTCTCTCACAAGATAAAATACTCAACAAATGCATCTTGATGTTACGTGTAACACACGGGCGTTATGGGGGTTCAGCTTTTTTTTATGGGGGTTCAGCTGAGAATATAATACTCAGACAGGCTCACGGTTTTGGACGTTGGGCCGCAGGCCCACCCTGCATGTTTGGGGGCCCATGTGTTCTACCTCAGCGCTTTTTATATTACAAGCGATCGGTATGGCGCTGGTTTTAGATGTTGTCGCAAGGCGAATACACAAAATTGAATAAAGCATGGCAGCTGTTGGAATGAAATCGAACGACAGTTCCTAACCAGCAATGAGAGTTGCAATCCTACCAACGATATACCATGTGATAAATAATACTGTCGTACTACTTATACACACAGGACACTTGTTTCACCATGCCAGATTATTACATCAAAATCTCTCGGAGGATAGATCAGTTTGACAGTTGTGTACTGCTATTGAAGAATTTCAAAATTGATTTGGACCAACTCTCCTTGCCGAGAAAGTTCGATTTTGACATCATCCCCTACCGCAAGATATGATTTAGATTTTAACCTTGACCATCCTTTAGCATCAATCATCGTGCGACCATCCCTTGTACTTATGGTATATTGAGCAGGTTCATTCACACCAAGGTTGCACATGGTAAGAGAAACTTGGCCGCGGTCGCCCGGGTTGTTGAACGACTCCCTCGTTACTCTAGGAATTCTCTGCTTGCAAACAAGAAGACATACCCAAACAGTTAGATCAACACAGTGAATCATGTGAAACAACATGGAAAGAAAAAAGAACGAAGCACTTGGGTGACCAATGCTTACCAAGAAGGTGGACATGTCGGTTTTTGTAAGGACTTTGGTATATGAAGTGCGAACTACAGCCTAGTCCGTTGCCGGTGCAACTGCTCGTTCGGTTGCCGCTGCACGGGCCGGAGCAGATGCAAGTGCAAGTGTTGGTGCAGGTGCCGAAGCCGCTGCTGCTGCCGGAGATGGTTCTCCTTGTAGAGCAGGTGCCGGTGTCGGAGCAGGTGCCGGTGTCGATGCCCGATCCTCCGATAGATCGAACTGATCCGCTAACGTGGTCGGTGCCCAATCATCAGCTGGATCAGCCTGAGCTGCTGCCGTTGTCAGCGCTAGAGCAACTGTCGGTGCTCGATCCATTGCTAAAGGTGGTACCGATGAGTGAGACAGTGCTGATCGTGTCTAGTCTGCTATGATCAGCTTTCTAACTTGAGTAGGATCCGTGACCGTGATCAATTTTTTTCTTCATTTCTTTTAAACGCGAGAAGGACTAATTGTGGCATTTTTGTTAAACCAAACTACAGTTCATCATAGGGATTCAGCTTGTACTCAGACAACAGACTGATCCAATTTTTTCCAGTAATATAAGTGATGGATAGTGCCTTCATTACTGACACGACATAAGAAGTGAAACCTGCAAAAATAGTCATCATAGAGCAAACCAAACGGTTTATTCTGTGATGAATGTCACATGGAAAAACCTGCATCGTAAAATTGCAGGAAAAGAAAGAAAACATGACATTAAATCAATAAGATTTAGACAAGAAATCAATAAGATTTACTTGATGTGACATGAGTGAATCCTTACCAGGAAATCACTATGTTGAAGTACTAAACAAAAGATTGATCGTCCAACTACGGGTGGCATGCAGGGGCCCCGCCTACTCCCACAAGCAGGACAGTCCAAAGGTCGTGACAAATCGTATGGACCGAACATCCTTGGGACTGGAAATCCTGGTGGGTGAGATAAACCCTGCAATGCATACAGATATTGGAGTGTAACCATAATTGATAAACCGTCCTCACAAAAAAGATGATCTGGATACTTCAAAATATACAGACTGAATTGAGTGGACATACATTAACATAGACCGTTCTCAGGACTGACCACACACCAAAAGCGGCAGTATTAATAAACAATACAGGGTTCGCAAACACAAATCAATTACTAAGCAATAGTACTTACTACAGACAAGCAAAGTTGCACTAATTAAACTCTGCAGACTATTTCTTGCCACCGACCTACGGGATGAACCCCGCATAACTGACTAGGCCATGGACTTCGTGAGAGATGTCTACATGCACCATCACCATCTCATCAACCTTGGAGAACCTAACAGAGTGGTCTTTCCACTCATAAACATGATGATGAAGGCATGCCACATCAATCTTAAAAAAAATGAAGACATGCCACATCAGATTTGTTGGGAAGCTTTACAAGAACCACACCCTTCGTAATCGAAGGCACAACCAGGAAATTGTTGTGGTCAAGTACAGCCTCGAGAACACGCCTGACAACAATGCTACAGGAAAACACTAGTTCAGGACACGTGGCGACAAGGACACAACACCTGGATAGTTTAGCAGTAGAACTCATCCTCAGGTCTTCCAGTTCACACGACATAACTTTGAGAACTTCATCTCCACCGCAGACCTAGTTCTAATTCAAACAGAAGCCATATTTTATTACTACCTCCGTTTAGAAAAATAAGATGATTTTTGATATTATACTCCATATATGACTACATATACGCAGAAATGAGTGAACAAAGACACTAGTACATGTCTTCAAAGGCATGAGAGCAGAGGGATTACTTGCAATATCCATAACACAAGTTACTGAGGCAAATATACCCTCTTCAAAGGTAGCATTGATGTCCATAAAGTACTCCCTCCGTCCCAAAATTCTTGTCTTAGATTTGTCTAGATACGGATGTATCAAGTCACATTTTAGTATTAGATACATTCGTATCTAGACAAATCTAAGACAAGAAGTTTGGGACAGAGGGAGTAGTTGAAAGTAATCTATAAGAAATCAGTGTCAACCTCTCGCATGTTTTGGTCAAAAGAGGAATTTAGAACCGTCATTTGGCACACTAAAATCACATGCAAGATCACCCAGAAAGTTGTACTACAAGTACTAGTACTACGTGTTAGATGAAAAAACACGATCAAGATCGAGAAAAAGATCTTCGACAAGAGACATTACTTGGACTTGCTTAATGAGGGATCCCGGAGAGGGGGGATGGATTTGAGCTTCTCTGCGGTAGTCTCGGTGGGGTGCTTGCGCTTCTTTGTACCATGAGCCTCGATGGTTTTGGCTAGAGCCATAGACATCACGTCGGCGGTGCTCCAGCGTCCATCCAAGAGAGGAAGCTGAGAGAGAAGAGTGAAAGGAGGAACGAGATGAGGGAGAAGCGAAGTGAGTGGGGGTTTTCTTCAAGAGAGGAAGCTGAGAGAGAAGAGTGAAATGATGGTTGCTTCGTCTGTCCAACTTACTGCTGGAAAGGAGGGGGTTTTGTGATTTGATGACTCATTGGGCATTACTGTGGCGCTTCGATCGGGGTAGTCTACCATCACTCTTAGTAATTTAGTGCATGGCTGGTGGACCCAGGTGCTGGTTGTCCCACACATCAGCGAAAGTGAGTAATTTAGTGCATGGCTGGAGGAGGATCCGCACGGTAGAGCGTGTCCATTGTTTTTCTGAAGAAAAAATGATTACATCAAGCGTTTCCACTCTTACGACGGAGGAGTGTGAAACACGGCAACCACTTTAACATACACAATGCTCCTACTACTAGGCATGTGCAGTGGTTCATACGTCAGTACTACCTAATCTTGTTGCTAGTGTAGTAAGATATGACGATAACAAATGATGTTGTGCGCATGTCAACTATATGAACAGTAATGTAGTAACATAGTACCGCTTTTTCGACTGTCCGGTCGAGAATGAATGGTGAGATCAATGTTAACAGAACTAGCTCTACAGCGCACGGAGAGTACGGTGCTACAGTACTCCATGAAGTATGAACCATATGAAGCAGGAATAGTGTTAGGCAAGGTGTATGAAGGGTGCACGGGATGGGAGAAAAAGTTCCCTTCTCGACCCACTTTTGGGTGTTTGGCAAAGTGCATGAAGGGTGCATGAGTCCACACTAGTAGGTTAACAAAAATACACGAAGAGGAAACAACTATATTGAGATGAGAATGCAACCAAACACACCCACACGCTTTGTGCTGCAGTGACTGATCGGCACCGTATGAGTTTGATCCAACGGTCATGTTGGGCCGAGACATGGACATGCCCATGCAAAGGGCGCCTAAGCACCACCGAAGTCCCTATGCTTCTTGAGGCGCACGTTGGTGATGAAGGGTGCAACAGCCCATAGAGCCCGCTCCCGGTCGATGGGAGCCAGCTTGTCAAAGACGGCGTCCAATGGCACAAATGGATTCCGGTGACGGAGCCCTGAAAGATTTGCCCGGCAACGGCGACGGCAGCACGCAACCCCTCCTTGTCCAGCTCAGCCCCCACCATCGCACGGAGACGGCTCAGCTCCTTGGAGATATAGGTGAAGAAGGAGACCAGGTTAGGAAGCCGTGGCTGGTTGAAGTCGACCGGGTTTAGCCTGACGACCGGCATGGTCGCGCTGGCACGACGGTAGGCATCGTGAAGCCGCAACACGTGCGTGGCAACTTGGTTCACAAAGTGGTTGAGGCGATCCTGGACCTCATCATGATAGGCCCGCTCGCGCTCCAGCCGGCTCCCCTGACGGCCTATCGTATCTCCAGATTTCTGCAGCAACGCCGCCGACGCCTTGAGCATCTTTGTGGTGGACGCCTGCCGCTTTTGAATCTCCGTTAACTCCCACACATAACGGAGGAGCATGGCACTCCTCTCCTCCTTGACCTCATGGAGCTCCACGTCCTTGGCCCTGAGCTCCGCATCCTTGGCCTGGAGATCCTGTGTCAGGCGCCTCACCTCGGACTCCGTGATCTGCTGCACCGCCATGGCACTGATAACCCACAAGAGTAGGGGATCGCAACAGCTTTTGAGGGTAAAGTATTCAACCCAAATTTATTGATTCGACACAAGGGGAGCCAAAAAATATTCTTGAGCATTAGCAGTTGAGTTGTCAATTCAACCACACCTGGATAACTTAGTATCTGCAGCAAAGTATTTAGTAGCAAAGTAGTATGATAATAAAGGTAAAGATAGCAATAGTAATGTTTTTGGGTTTTGTAGTGATTGTAACAGTAGCAACGGAAAAGTAAATAAGCGAAGCACGATATGTGAAAAGCTCGTAGGCAATGGATCAGTGATGGATAATTATGCCGGATGCGATTCCTCATGTAATAGCTATAACATAGGGTGACACAGAACTAGCTCCAGTTCATCAATGTAATGTAGGCATGTAGTCCGTAAATAGTCATATGTGCTTATGGAAAAGAACTGGCATGACATCTTTTGTCCTACCCTCCTGTGGCAGCGGGGTCCTAGTGGAAACTAAGGGATATTAAGGCCTCCTTTTAATAGAGTACGGGACCAAAGAATTAACAAATAGTGAATACATGAACTCTTCAAACTACGGTCATCACCGAGAAGTATCCCGATTATTGTCACTTCGGGGTTGTCGGATCATAACACATAATAGGTGACTATAGACTTGCAAGATAGGATCAAGAACACACATATATTCATTAAAACATAATAGGTTCATATCTGAAATCATGGCACTCGGGCCCTAGTGACAAGCATTAAGCATAGCAAAGTCATAGCAACATCAATCTCATAACATAGTGGATACTAGGGATCAAACCCTAACAAAACTAAGTTGATTACATGGTAAATCTCATCCAACCCATCACCGTCCAGCAAGCCTACGATGGAATTACTCACGCACGGCGGTGAGAATCATGAAATTGGTGATGGAGGATGGTTGATGATGACGACGGCGACGAATCCCCCTCTCCGGAGCCTCGAACGTACTCCAGATCAGCCCTCCTGAGAGAGATTAGGGCTTGGCAGCGGCTACGTGTCGTAAAACGTGATGAAACTTTCTCTCTGATTTTTTCCTCCCCGAATGTGAATATATGGAGTTGGAGTTGAGGTCGGTGGAGGTCCAGGGGGCCCACGAGACAGGGGGACGCGCCCAGGGGAGGGGACGCGCCCCCCACCCTCATGGACAGGGTGTGGGCCCCTGGTCTTGATTCTTTCTCCACTATTTTTTATATTTTCCAAAAAGTCCCTCCGTGGATTTTCAGGACATTCCGAGAACTTTTGCTTTCTACACATAAAACAACATCATGGCAGTTCTATTGAAAACAACGTCAGTCCGGGTTAGTTTCCTTCAAATCATGCAAGTTAGAGTCCAAAACAAGGGCAAAAGTGTTTGGAAAAGTAGATAAGTTGGAGACGCATCAACTCCCCCAAGCTTAAACCTTTGCTTGTCCTCAAGCAATTCAGTTGATAAACTGAAAGTGATAAAGAAAAACTTTTACAAACTCTGTTTGCTCTTGTTGTTGTAAACATGCAAAGCCATCATTCAGGTTTCAGCAAATATTATGAACTAACCATACACATAATAACACCCTGGTCTCACAATTACTCATATCAATAGCATAATCAGCTAGCGATCCATAATAATAAAACTCGGATGAAAACACTTTCTCAAAACAATCATAACATGATATAACAAAATGGCATCTCGCTAGCCCTTTCTGAGACCGCAAAACATAAATGCAGAGCACCTTTAAAGATCAAGGACTGACTAAACACTGTAATTCATGCTAAAAGAGATCTAGTCAAGTCATACCCAATATAAACCAATAGTAATGAATGCAAATGACAGTGTGCTCTCCAGCAGGTGCTTTTTAATAAGAAGGGTGATGACTCAACATAAAAGTAAATAGATAGGCCCTTCACAGAGGGAAGTAGGGATTTGTAGAGGTGCCAGAGCTCGATTTTAAAATGGAGATTGAATAACATTTTGACCGGCATACTTTTGCTATCAATGCAACAACTATGAGATGGCTGTATCTTCCATACTACATGCATTATAGGTAGTTCTCAAACAGAATGGTAAAGGTTTATACTCCCCCAAACACCAACAAGCATCAATCCATGGCTTGCTTGAAACAACGAGTGCCTCCAACTAACAATAGCCTCGGGGGAGATTTGTTTAATTACTTTGATTTGCTTTGATCTTTTTGGATCATGGGACTGGGCATCCCGGTTACCGGCCCTTTCTCGTGAATGAGGAGCGGAGTCCACTCCTCTTGAGAATAACCCACCTAGCATGGAAGATATAGGTAGCCCTAGTTGTAACATGAGCTGCTCGAGCATACAAAACAGAATTTCATTTGAAGGTTTGGAGTTTGGCACAAACAAATTTACTTGGAACGGCAGGTAAATACCGCATATAGGTAGGTATGGTGGACTCATATGGAACAACTTTGTGGTTTAAGGAGTTTGGATGCACAAGCAGTATTCCCGCTTAGTACAGGTGAAGGCTAGCAAAAGATTGGGAAGCGACCAACTGAGAGAGCGACAACAATCATAAACATGCATTAAAATTAATTCACACTCAGAACAAGCATGAGTAGGATATAATCTACCATGAACATAAATATCATGAAGGCTATGTTGATTTGTTTCAACTACATGCGTGAACATGTGCCAAGTCGAGTCACTCAATACATTCAAAGGAGGATACCATCCCATCATACCACATCATAATCATTCTAATAGCATGTTGGCACGCAAGGTAAACCATTATAACTCATACCTAATCAAGCATGGCACAAGCAACTATAATCTCTAAATGTCATTGCAAATATGTTTACTTCATAATAAGCTGAATCAGAAACGATGAACTCATCATATTTACAAAACAAGAGAGGTCGAGTTCATACCAACTTTTCTCATCTCAATAAGTTCGTCATATATCGTCATTATTGCCTTTCACTTGCACGACCGAACGATGTGTATAATAATAATAGGGGACATTTACATCTATGCCCCTAATTTGCGCCCACTCTCAGATTTACCCCTAATTTCAAAGCTTGCTCAAATTTGCCCCTCCGCCGTTAGGTGCACTTACAGAAATACCCTTCTGTGCCGTTACCGTCCGGTCAAAGTAGGTCAAAGCCGGTCAAAGGGAATTGACCAGCCTGAAAAAAATAGCAATAAAAATCTAAAAAATATGAAAATTTGAGAGATCAAAGATCCTCAGGTTCGCAAGGTGCATGCAAATTTTCATGCTGTTTGGGCATTCCAGGAACTCGTGTCAAAGGAAAAACAATAAATATATAAGCCTCTGAATAGAAAATTCAAAAAAATAGCAAGAAATTTCAAAAAAATATGAAAAAATTTGGCATCAAAGAGGCTATGGTCTAAAAGATGCGTGCAAATTTTTGTTGTGTTTGGACATTGGAGGGGCTTGTGGAGAAAAAAACAAAATTTGGCTCGGGAAAAAACTTATGAAAAAATGACTATTTTGTTTTTTCTTGCTAGAGCTCCTCGCATGTCATTTGATCACAAAAACTTGCAAGCACCTTGTGCACCCAAGGCTCTTTGATGTCAAAAAATTTCATATTTTTTTGTATTTTCTTGCTATTTTATTTCAAATTTACTGTTCACAAGCATGCATATTAACTATTTTTCCTCGCCACGAGCTCCTGGAATGTCCAAATAGCATGAAAATCTGCACGAACCTTGCGCACACGAGTATATTCGATCTCACAAAATTTTAGATATTTTTTAATTTTTTTGCTATTTTTTCAGGAAGGTCAAAGTTGTATGACCGGACGGTAACGGCGCAGAAGGGCGTTTCTGTAAGGCACCTAACGGTGGAGGGGCAAATTTGAGCAGGCTTTCGAATTAGGGGTATATCTGATTAGGTGGTTCGAGTTTGGGACAGAAATGCAAATGGCCCTAATAATAGTGCACGTGCATTGGACTAAGCTGGAATCTGCAATGATTGCGCCAGGCCCACAACTTACACCGGCCTATATTTTAGTAGGGCCTTTTGTCGACCCAGCGCTTAGTTTGGCCCAGGTAGCGTTGGGACATTAACATGCTAGATATTGTACTGGCCTATTACGGCCCAGATGAAATCACGAGCCTTTAGCAGGCCGAAATGCATGTTGGGCCTCAATTTTCACTAGTCGTCGACAGGCCTTCCGCAGGCTAAAATGTAGATCGGGCCTTTTTGGGCCCAGTTAGCTCACTGGACGTTACCAGGTCGAAACATATCTCGGGCCTTAGTTGGCCCACCGATATCATGGGCCTTTAAGAGGCCGAAAGCTTAGTACAGGCATCAACGGGCCGAATTACGCGACAGGCCTTTAACAGGCCCAAAGTCACATTGGTCCTAACTGTTGCCACCTTTAGCATGGGCTGTTAGTGGGCCCGATGTCGCGTCGGACCATATATGGCCCATGGGCAGCACGGGCCATTCCTAGGCCGAAAGTCACACCGGGCTGAAATGGGCCCATGTATACATCGGGCCTCTAACATGCTGAAAGTCACTGGGCTGTAGTTGGGCCCAAATATTCGGCGAACAATTAACGGGCCAGATCTGGCTTCGGGCCGTAAATGGGCCCAAATATTGGGCGAACAATTAAAGGGACAGATCTGGCTTCGGGCCGTAAATGGGCCTTTATTAAGTAGGTCGTTATTGGGCTGGCCCACTAGTACTTGATTAAGTACTACAGGACTTTGACTGGGCCGGCCTTTTTAACCTATATAGGCCTCTATTGGGCCCAGCCACGTGTCGACGTATCATAGGCATGTCTCCTCCAATGGACGGGCGACATCTGGCCCACTGACGAGCTAACAGGTGTTCTCTCCGGCCAATCAGAATTTTACATGTGGAAATTTCCCATTGGTCTGGGCTGTTAATAGGTTGTCGGATCCAAAACCCGACCTGATAGCTTAACGGCATTCCGTTACGGTGGATGCCACATGTCGGTAACCCTTGACGAAAGCACTTCTGTGACGCGCGATTTATCATCATGGAAGTGGACACTTCCGTGATGATAATTTTGGTAATGTCATGGAACACTTCTACGACAACACAGGTATGACTATCTTGATTCTGTCATAAAATTGTCATGGATGTACATGCATGACAAAAAACGCGACCTATTGTGACAAACACGTATCATCATGGAAGTGTATTTTTTGTAGTGGTATCACGGGCCGCGAGGATGCGTAATACCCTAGTCCTGCTTTGGTGTGTATATCTGTGTTCTTGGGGTTCTTGAGCTAGCTACGATCAGTGTAACTTGTCCAAGGGTCCCAATCCTTCTCCTAGATGCCTCGGGCCTCCTTTTATAGTCAAGGGGATTGCCACAGTGGCACACAGGAGGTGGCATCGGTATACAGTGGCTAAGCTTATCGCTTAGCCATTACGGGACAAGACGCATTTAATGCGCCTCTTAGGTGTCCTTCTCACTTTACCGCTGCCTCGCCCTACTTCGACACGCGCCCAGGCCAGCGGTGTGCATGGTGCCATGTAGGCTGGCAAGCTACTGAGGTGGCGCGATGGTAGGGCCTTCACGAAGATTTGCATGCCACCACGTAGGCATGTGCTGAGTTGGCTGGAAGCCTCACGTCGACACGCAGGTGTCTGCCTAGCTGGTGGGCTGGCAGCTGCATGGGAATGGTGGTGGAAACTTGGCGGGTGCGGGCCTGGCTGTGGCCCTGCGGATGTCCTCGACAAGGGTCTTGCTAGGGCCCCGGCAAGGGTCTTGCCATGGCGTCGTGGTCGTCCCCGTCAAGGATCTTGCCGGAGGTCTTGTGGGTTTCTTCAGCAAGGATCTCGCCAAGGTTTGTCGTCTTCTAATCTTCATCTGACTTGGTGTATTCCTTGTCTTCAAAAAGATCTACATGCCATCATGGAGGCGCCTCCCGAGCCTTGGTTCCAATGTGGTTGTCGGAAACCTCGGGCTTGAGGGTGGCGCGTTCCGCTGGCATCGGGCAAGTTGCCCCGGCAAGGGTCTTGCCGGGGCCGTGGAGGCCGCCCCGGCAGGGTCTTGCCAGGGGAGCCCACCTCGCCCTCTTGCTCTGCGTGTCTCCGTCTTGGCGTTGCTTTGACTGCCTTGTGGCGTTGATTCCCTGCCCCTGCCCCGCCTAAGTGTGGCCGCATGCGTGGCTCTGATTGCCCGTGCACAGGTAAAGGGGTACAAAGTAGTGCCCTTACTTCTGTACACCGACAGATAACTTTCTTTAGTGCTGATATTTTGAAAGACATGGTTGCTTGTTGATATGCTTGAGTATTGAAGTCTTCATGTCAAATATAGACTATTACTTTGAATCATCTAAAAGTCCAAATGTCCATGCTACAAAAGAAAATAATATGTGATGAACATGTTAGGCAACATTCCACAAAAAAATTCTGTTTTTATCATTATCTACTCGAGGACGAGCAGGAATTAAGCTTGGCGATGTTGATACATCTCCAACGTATCTATAATTTTTGATTGTTCCATGTTGTTATATTATCATTCTTAGATGTCTTACATTCATTTTATAGCAACTTTATATCGTTTTTTGGGGACTAACCTATTGACATAGTGCCCAGTGCCAGTTGCTGTTTTTGCTTGTTTTTTACTTTGCAGAATATCCATTTCAAACGGAGTCCAAACGCAGCGAAACATTTTGGAGATTTTTTCTGCCAAGAAGAAAACTTGGGATCCAAGGAAGTGCATGAGGGAAGGCGTGTGGGGCCCACAAGATCCCAGGGCACCAGAGGCCCCTGGCATCCTAGGTGGGTGGTGGGGCCCATGGAGGTCCTCTCCACCGCCTCTTAGCTCTATAAATACCCAAATATTCCAAAAACCCTAGGGGAGTCGACAAAAAACAATTCCAGCCGCCGCAAGTTCCAGAACCACGAGATCCAGTCGACAACCCTTTTTCAACACCTTGCCGGAGGGGACCACGATCACGGAGGGGTTCATCATCCTCATTGGTACTCCTTCGATGATGCGTGAGTAGTTTACCGTAGACCTACGGTCCGTAGGCAGTGGCTAGAGGGCTTCTTCTATCTTTTTGATTCTCAATGCAATGTTCTCCTCGATGTTCTTGGAGATGTATTTGATGTAATGAATTTTTGTGGTGTGTTTGTTGGGACCCAATGAATTGCGAGTTTATGGTCAGTTCTATCTATGAATATTACTTGAGTATTCTTTGATATCTTATATGCATGATTATTATAGCCTTGTATGTCACATCCCTGGTCCTGGCATGCAGTAGGCTAGCCCTTCATGTGTGCATCATGTTTAACTTTTCAAATGAACTTGAAATGGGGGATGTTCAAACCCTAGCATTTGAAAAAAAGGAATCCACCAGGTTCAACTAAAATATTTTTCAGTGAACCCAGATGGCCTTCAAAAATGTTAATCATTTTTGGGAAATGCTGGAAACAGCAACCAGAGGTGATGCACATTTTTGCATGACATTTTGGATTGTTGAATTAACACATATTGTATTTTGAATTGGAGCAAATAAATACTATAAATAATTTATTGCTCCAATAATTCTGATTTTTGTTGAGGGGCTTTGGAATAATCCTTTTAAGTCCCTGCAAAATTTATCAGAAGCAACAAAATTAGTTTGGTTCAAAACCAAATTAAAACAAATGTCAGAAATAGAAAACAGTAAGTAAAATAGAAAACAGAGAGAGAGAGGAAACTGCCTGGGCCGCTTACCTGTCCAGCCTGGCGGCCCAGCGCTGTTGGCCAGCCCACCAGCCTTCCCCTGTCGTCTTCCTCCTGCCAGGAGGACAGACAGGTGCGTGGCGAGCGCGCCGACGCTGCCTTGCCACCTCCTGCTTCAGCCGCGCAGCCTCGACCCCCAAGGCCTGCCACGGAGATGCCCCGAAGCCCTATACTCTCTCCCCCACTCAGTTCTCCCTCTCCTCCTCTCTAGCTCCTCCCCGAGCTCCGTCTGAGAGCAACCACCACCGCCGTCCGCTGCCACCATGGCCACAGCCATTTCTGACACACGCGACGGGAAGAGCCCTGGAGCGCCGTCCCCAACGTCTTCTTCCTCCTTGGGCCATCGAGATCGCCGGCGACCTCCCATCGTCACCAGCCCCTCCCCGAGTGCGCAGAGGCCTCCGTTCAACTCGCTGTGAGCTGCTGCATCTTTCCCCTCCTCCTCGAGCTCGTTCCTGTTCTGTAGCCGCCGGTTCCACCGGATCCGCGAGCTCGGCTCCGCCAGCCATGTCGCTGCTGTGGCCACCGTAATCTAGAGCTACAACCGGGCGCACAGCCGTGCTCAGCGCAATGCCCGAAGCCCAAAACCCCCTCCAGTTGCTCCTGCCGTGCACCGCAACAAAGAAACCGCTGGGACCCGAACTCCGGTCGCCGCCTTTGAGCTCGCCGCCGTCAATATAGGTCGCCCCCGGCGTAACTGACTACACCACTCGACGCGCAGGATCACTAGCTGTCCGTAGGTGGTCTCCTTCGACCATTTGGACGCCGGAGCGCCAAACCCGCAGCTCTCCGCTGCGTCTGACCTCGCCGGCGTCGAGTCACCGGCAGGTTTTGACCCAGTTGACCCAGGTTTGACCACCGTTTGACCCTAGTGGGTCAATGACGTGTGGGCCCGGCCCCTGCTAACTTTTGGTTAAATTAATAACTAATTTTAGTTAAGCCACTGTCTCACTGACATGCTGGCCCGGCCCGACTAATTAAGCTAGGTTAGGTTTAATTTATATTAGGATTAGCCACAGTCACTGGCTTGTGGGTCCCAGCCGTCAGGTTTGACCTGGCCGACCCAGTTGACCCGCTAACGTCACAACTATGTCATGCTGACGCAGTAAAGCAGTTTCTGGATTTAAGTTTATTCAGGAAATTCCAGAAAATGCCCAAAACTTCTAAAATCCATAGAAAATCAACCATAAGTCCAAATGAAATAATTTATATATGAAAAATGATCAGAAAAATCCAATCTATCCATCTGTACTGGTTTCATGCATGATAGAACACTTATGGCTACTGTTTAGGACAAATGAAATGAATGGCATTTAAATAACTACATGTGGAGTTTGAATTTGAATCTTGAATTCAAACCAACTTCATTTAACTTGCTGCTAGTTGCATTAGCTCAAATCACATCATATTGCCATGCCACATTCATGCATCATATTGTCGCATTGCATTGATTGTGTTCTTCCTTGTTCGACGATGAGTTTGATGACACCGATGAAGAACTATACTATCTTCAAAAGTGCCAGGCAAGCAAAACCCCCTTGTTCATTCCGATACAATCCCACTCTCTCGCTCCTGCTCTCTTTTACTGCATTAGGACAACAACGATTCAACTGTTATGTGCTGCGGTAGTTGAACCCCTTATCCTCTGCATGACCTGTCATTGCCACGGTAAATAGATGAAACCCACTAGCATGAGTAGGAGTTGTTTGAGCCCTGATGTGCCTACTCATTCATGCTTGTTTCTCATGCCTGCTATTGCTTAGAGTTGTGTCAGGTCTGCTTCATCGGGGATGAATTGGAGGTGTGTGAACATGTCCTACTGTTGAGAGCTAAGTGTGTGAACACGATTTGATAAAGGTAGCGGTGAGAGGCCATGTAGCAGTACATGGTGGGTTGTCTCATTGAAACCGTCCTCAGGAACTGAGTTCTGTGTTTGTGATCCATGAACAGCTACTACCACACATTGGAATGCTTAAGTGCCCCTATCGACTTATTAATCAACCTGATCTCTGTCCAGGAGTTGCAACTAGTTTCTGGTGTTTGTAGGTAGTGTTAGTAGTCTACCAAGTGGCACCCGGTACAGGTGGGCTTGGGACAGACTAGGCACAGTGGCACGGTGTATCAAGTGGCACCCAGATGGTGGGCTTGGGAACCCTCCTCACATCGTTTGGGGCCGTGAGCGACACCCCAGCCGGATCTCCTTGTCTATGGAACCCGAATAGGCGATAAACCTGGACGAGAGACTTGTGTGGTTAGTCAGGTCGTGGCCGACTCCCTCGCCAGGCTTCCGCTTGAAGGTTGCCGAGATACACGAGGTGTACATGGCGGTAGGTGGCGAGAGCATGTGTGAAGAAGTACACCCCTGTAGGGTTAACATTATCTATTCGAATAGCCGTGTCCGCAGTAAAGGACTTCTGGGTTGCCTGTATAGTTCATAGATAAGTTGAAGTGGATACTCTAAAATACGCAAGATAAGCGTGAGTGCTATGGATGGCGTTCTCGTAGGGAGACGGGAGCAGATCCATAGTGGTGTATTGATATGGTGAATATGTGGACTCGTGTGCGCCACCTCAAAAGAGTTACTTGCAGTTGTAGTTCAGGATAGCCACCGAGTCAAAGCTGGCTTGCTACAGTTAAACCCCACCATCCCCTTTGTTGATAATGATGCATATGTAGTTAGTTATGATGTAAGTCTTGCTGGGTACATTTGTACTCAAGTTTGCCTATTTTATGTTTTGTAGAGAGACTTCAGTCTCACTAGTAGTTTCACGTGGACTTCGACGTTTAGCTTGTTACCTCAGCTATGATCTTGTGCCCTCGGCAGGATCTAGTAGATAGTCAGGCTTCTCGGCCTTCTTCATTTATAGATGTCTGTACTCATACATGTTAAGCTTCCGCTTGTGCTTTGATTTGTGTGCTCTGAATGTTGGGTCATGAGACCCATGTTTGTAATATCTCGCTCCTCGGAGCCTATTGAATAAATGCTTGAGTTGTAGAGTCATGTTGTGATGCCATGTTGTATTTGCACATATTGAGCATATTGTGTGTATGTTATTGAAATGCTTGGTATGTGTGGGATCTGACTATCTAGTTGGTTATCCTTGGTAGCCTCTCTTACCGGGAAATGTCTCCTAGTGCTTCCACTGAGCCTTGGTAGCTTGCTACTGCTCCGGAACACTTAGGCTGGCCAGCATGTGTCCTTCTTCGTTCCTGTGTCTGTCCCTTCGGGGAAATGTCACGCGGTGTCTACCGGAGTCCTGTTAGCCTGCTATAGCCCGGTTTACCGGAGTCCTGCTAGCCCAGTTGCTACAGCCCGGATTCACTCGCTGATGACCGACACGTTCGTTGTTGGGTCATGTATGCCTGTCCCTATAAGTTAGTGCCACTTTGGGTTCACGACTAGCCATGTCATCCCGGGCTCCTTGTCATATAGATGCTATCGACACTATCATATACGTGTGCCAAAAGGCGCAAACGGTCCCGGGCCTGGTAAGGCGACACCCGTGGGAATACCGTGCGTGAGGCCGCAAAGTGATATGAGGTGTTACATGCTAGATCGGTGTGCCATCAAGTCGGGGTTCTGACAGTTTTGCTATCAGAGCCTGACTGCCTGTAGGATTACCAAGCCAAACTAGTCAAAGTTGAGTCTAGAAATTCTTTAGTTATATAAGGGAATTGATTGTGGTATGGAACGTAAGGCTCTTTTTACTCCTTTACCTTATGCCTTCTGATCTGAGTCATCATATCTTTCCTACGGGGTTAAGGAACTAGGCTTTCTCTTCTTTCTATTAGGATCACGTGTTACTAATCCGTAGACTTATAAGATTGTTGGATTTAAGTCTCAGTTCAGTTCCTACTACTTCCGTATGTTAACTGTTGATCTCGAAACCTTGATATTGTGCTTCTGAGTGGCTATGCCACCATTTTGTAGGATGTCTTAAATCCTTTGGAGCATTTACAGCCGTTATGCTGTAGTCATCCCAGGTTTCTAAATAGTCTGATGCATTTGCAAATCCCTTCTTTTCGTTCCGATGTCTTTTTAGGCCAGTTTAACCACTAAATTGCTGAGTTGAGGTACTCTGTTGCCCCGACATATATGTTGGAGCTAGTATTATGACCCTAGGTGTCTTAGAGGATCACCTAGTAACCCAACCATGTTTTGTGTTTCCAGTGTGATGACTCTGGCCATCATTCTCGAAGCATCCTGTGATGCCATTTAGTTAGTAGGTATTCTACTCCTGGGTTTTGAACCCGAGATTCACCCTACTTGCTTCATGTTGATAGTGTTTGCTCGTTCCTTTAGGTTATTAGTAACCTTTGCATTAGTCCTCGAGGTCCGTGGTATTTCCTTCTTCCAAATACTATGAACCACTTATGGCAGAAGTTTGTTGGATCAAAAGATCACAACAGGAGTGCCTCGATGAGTTCTCCATTCTATATTGTGACTCTGCCAGTTCAACCTTTCTGCATGGGTTATCCGGAAGAAACCTGTTGAACCTGGTTCGACATACTAATCTATGCATCCACAACTCAGAAAATCATATGTTCTTTTGAGTTGTCCCTCTTAGTTGTCTTCTGAACCTCGTCTATCAATTGATAGTCAATAATATGCGTGCATTCATTCATCGATGCCTATTACTCTGTGGTTCGTCAAGCCATTCTATTCTGGAATGACCAGGAGAATCTAACTCCAGTACCTCATCCATATCCAGGACTCGGTCAAAGCAGTTGTATTCCGCAGATCAAAATGCTACGCCAGCTTTTGTTCTGATCTACCTCGGAGTATTACCATCTTTTATATCAAGAATATCATAGGAATTGCACACCATCTTATGAATTCTTGATACAGTGATACTTCTCGCCATCATTATTCATTCCTCGGTTCCGTGTTGTCGCAACCGGAATGCCGACAAGTGAATCGTGATGTGTGAAATCAATACTCCTGGCAACTAGTTGCTTAGTAGTAAATGGACAATATTCTCATTCTTAGCGTGTTCGTTATTGAATCATCATTCTAAGATAGATTG
Source organism: Triticum timopheevii (assembly GCA_963921465.1). NCBI lineage: Eukaryota > Viridiplantae > Streptophyta > Magnoliopsida > Poales > Poaceae > Triticum > Triticum timopheevii. The sequence goes on along the minus strand of OY997268.1, from coordinate 428,911,590 downwards.
TGCTACCTAGTGCCTATTTCTGGTGCACTCTCCGATCAATGAGTTAGGATAATGCCAATCCTTGCTTATTTGATCATATCGTCTTGCCCTGAAAAGCATATTGGTGGTTCGTGATTTTGCGATTATCTTCCCGGAAGTATCACCAGGTTGTCCCCCTGACCAATGTGTTGAGCTCGTGATCAAGTTGGTTTCCTGTAAACCAACCCTTCTCCAAGAATCCGTGTCGGATACCCTGAGCAAGTTGGTTAAGCTAAACAACAACTTGGAGAGTTGGAAGATAAAAGCTTGTCCGACTCAGTTCATTCCAAAGGGATATCTCTGTGCGTGTGTGTTGAAGAAAGATGATATCTTCATTGATTGATCCTCATGGTCAATTTATGGGTCTATATCTTATCCAATCTTTGATTTGAGTATGGGCTATCATCAAATCAAATCAGAACCAACGATATTCGTAATGTTGTCTTACTCGTGGTTGATTCCTCAAGCATACACCATTACATCTTTTGGTCTGGCCAATACTATCACATTGTTCACATAATGGTGGGAGTCTAGTGATATGGAATTTCCGATGAGTTGCTGTTGAGCCCATCAGCAGCATTTTGTCTCCTCCATGATTCATGTTGAACATTGAGCTAGTGTTGGGAACTTTGTAAACATTGCCTTCGTGTTCCGCTCATGAGGTGTATGTTTGGTGAAAGAAGTGACTTTCACCAAGTTCACATGCACTAGGTGTAAGTTGCCGCCATGAATTTGAGAAAGGTTTGTTTTGTTTCGCCTGGAATCATCCCAAATCAGTCATGCATACGTGCGAAGTATACTGTGGTTTGGTAGATTAATTACCTCCATTCCATATGTATTCCCTAGCACACCAAGCCACTGATTGATTTGTTCAAGATAAGGAGTCTGTTCTAAGATGAATTCTTTGGACTTCCACGCGTGGAGACTTCGATGTCATTAATGATGGTTCCCACCTGAACTCGATAGTTTTTTACTATAAGACTACTACGTGGTCATGCTTGTTTGGGACAGCGAGTCACATGTGTGTAGCAGAACTAGCTCATGTTTTGGATCTTGCTATCGTAGTTCATTCCCTGAGAATCTCGCAACATTATCTCGTCGGTTTGTGTTGCATACTTTCTTTTCAAGACATGTTGTCTGAAATATTCTGTTACCAACCAGATCTGAATCTCAGGCAGATATGGTGGTTGGAACCTCTTCCAAGAACTATGATATAGGTTCCAGTGAAGTGGATGCACCTAGCTGGAAGCACTATTGTTGTAGTATCCTGACTAAGTCGTTGGTCACCTCCCATGAGGATCTCGCATGACTTATTCTAGAAGTTGATTCTTATGGATTTTATGCTCCCGAAGTCCGACCTTTACTTGATGGTCATGTCGATGCTTTTAAGCATGATCGTGGTAGCTAGAACATCAAGGAGAACATCAGAAGCGGAGTGCTAAATGTCTCTCAGTCGATCATCCAGATTTCGTTTCCTTGGCCTTGCTAAGGTGAAATCTAAGAAAGTGTTATCTTTCCTTTGCATCTGCATCCTCCACCGGTATTAATCATGGTAGTACGTTCTGTTGCCAGGATCCTTGACACGGATATTGGTGAAACCTTGATGAATATGGAAATGCTCAAGTTCTTGAGAGCACGCACAAGCGCTAGGTGTTATCATCGTCACTAACTGGGATTGCTCTCAGTTTCCTCGGTTATGCTATAACTTTTAAAAAAGTGGACTCACTCTCTACTGTTGAGCTTTTCCCCAGTTAGTAAAATCATCCTTTGTGTTGATTTCAACAAGGTAATCCACATCATCCATTCTGATCCGGGTATGCCATTCTACCAAACCCCTCCAAACGATCGATTGTGATTGCCTTAGGCTGGTATAAAGAGTTTCGATGATCTCTGAATCAAAGGTAATTCTTTTTGCCACTTAAGGGATATCCCTACGAGTCACCTTCCCTAAGGTGCCCTGTTATGGTATCATGGCAACTCAACTCATCGCTACGTTGACAACCGTTCAACACCTTCTTAAGTGTGGACTTGTTTTCTACCTAGCGAATCCTCGTCATCTGTTCCACTCCATCCCTCTAGATGCATGCTTCATGTCTCGGCTTGAGAGATATTGCTATGTCTCATTCCCTGAGTTGATCCTAAGTTGTTCGACCTTCAATAAGATCGATCCTTTTAGATTTTTTCCCTATCCTCTCATTGTCATGTTGGCTGGAGTTCTCAGAGCAAGACGACGAGACAAGATGGTGATTGAATCAACATTCATTTGAAGTGCATCCTGGGTCGTGAAGATTGCGTTAGTTGCGTTTCCCCTTCATTCTACCCTATGCTTGAATCTCGGGACGAGATTCTTGTTTAGTGGGGGCGAGTTGTCACATCCCTGGTCCTGGCATGCAGTAGGCTAGCCCTTCATGTGTGCATCATGTTTAACTTCTCAAATGAACTTGAAATGGGGGATGTTCAAACCCTAGCATTTAAAAAAAAGGAATCCACCAGGTTCAACTAAAATATTTTTCAGTGAACCCAGATGGCCTTCAAAAATGTTCATCATTTTTGGGAAATGATGGAAACAGCAACCAGAGGTGATGCACATTTTTGCATGACATTTTGGATTGTTGAATTAACACATATTGTATTTTGAATTGGAGCAAATAAATACTATAAATAATTTATTGCTCCAATAATTCTGATTTTTGTTGAGGGGCTTTGGAATAATCCTTTTAAGTCCCTGCAAAATTTATCAGAAGCAACAAAATTAGTTTGGTTCAAAACCAAATTAAAACAAATATCAGAAATAGAAAACAGTAATTAAAATAGAAAACACAGAGAGAGAGAGGAAACTACCTGGGCCTCTTACCTGTCCAGCCTGGCGGCCCAGCGCTGTTGGCCAACCCACCAGCCTTCCCCTGTCGTCTTCCTCCTGCCAGGAGGACAGACAGGTGCGTGGCGAGCACGCTGACGACGCCTTGCCACCTCCTGCTTCAGCCGCGCAGCCTCGACCCCCCAGGCATGCCACGGAGACGCCCTGAAGCCCTGTACTCTCTCCCCCACTCACTTTTCCCTCTCCTCCTCTCTAGCTCCTCCCCGAGCTCCGTCCGAGAGCAACCGCCGCCGCCGTCTGCTGCCACCAAGGCCACAGCCATTTCCGAGCCTCTCTGACGCGCCAAGAACCTCCGCCGTCGACCTCTAAGCCGTCTCCACCGAGACATGCGACGAGAAGAGCCCTGGAGCACCGTCCCCAACGTCTTCTTCCTCCTCGGGACATCGAGATCGCCGGCGACCTCCTGTCGTCACCAGCCCCTCCCCGAGCGCGCAGAGGCCTCCGTTCAACTCGCTGTGAGCTGCTGCGTCTTTCCCCTCCTCCTCGAGCTCGTTCCTGTTCTGTAGCCGCCGGTTCCACCGGAGCCGCGAGTTTGGCTCCGCCAGCCATGTCGCCGCTGTGGCCACCGTAATCTAGAGCTACAACCGAGCGCACAGCCGTGCTCAGCGCAATGCCCGAAGCCCAAAACCCCCTCCAGTTGCTCCTGCCGTGCACCGCAACAAAGAAACCGCTGGGACCCGAACTTCGGTCGCCGCCTTTGAGCTCGCCGCCGTCAATATAGGTCGCCCCCGGCGTAACTGACTACACCACTCGACGCGCGGGATCACCAGCTGTCCGTAGGTGGTCTCCTTCGACCATTTGGACGTCGGAGCGCCAAACCCGCAGCTCTCCGCTGCGCTGACCTCGCCGGCGTCGAGTCACCGGCAGGTTTTGGCCCAGTTGACCCGGGTTTGACCACCGTTTGACCCCAGTGGGTCAATGACGTGTGGGCCTAGCCCCTGCTAACTTTTGGTTAAATTAATAACTAATTTTAGTTAAGCCACTGTCTCACTGACATGCTGGCCCGGCCCGACTAATTAAGCTAGGTTAGGTTTAATTTATATTAGGATTAGCCACAGTCACTGGCTTGTGGGTCCCAGCCGTCAGGTTTGACCTGGCCGACCCAGTTGACCCGCTGAAGTCACAACTATGTCATGCTGACGCAGTAAAGCATTTTCTGGATTTAAGTTTATTCAGGAAATTCCAGAAAATGCCCAAAACTTCTAAAATCCATAGAAAATCAACCATAACTCCAAATGAAATAACTTATATATGAAAAATGATCAGAAAAATCCAATCTATCCATCTGTACTGGTTTCATGCATGATAGAACAACTTATGGCTACTGTTTAGGACAAATGAAATGAATGGCATTTAAATAACTACATGTGGAGTTTGAATTTGAATCTTGAATTCAAACCAACTTCATTTAACTTGCTGCTAGTTGCATTAGCTCAAATCACATCATATTGCCATGCCACATTCATGCATCATATTGTCGCATTGCATTGATTGTGTTCTTCCTTGTTCGACGATGAGTTCGATGACACCGATGAAGAACTATACTATCTTCAAAAGTGCCAGGCAAGCAAAACCCCCTTGTTCATTCCGATACAATCCCACTCTCTCGCTCCTGCTCTCTTTTACTGCATTAGGACAACAACGATTCAACGGTTACGTGCTGCGGTAGTTGAACCCCTTATCCTCTGCATGACCTGTCATTGACACAGTAAATAGATGAAACCCACTAGCATGAGTAGGAGTTGTTTGAGCCCTGATGTGCCTACTCATTCATGCTTGTTTCTCATGCCTGCTATTGCTTAGAGTTGTGTCAGGTCTGGTTCATCGGGGATGAATTGGAGGTGTGTGAACATGTCCTACTGTTGATAGCTAAGTGTGTGAACACGATTTGATAAAGGTAGCGGTGAGAGGCCATGTAGGAGTACATGGTGGGTTGTCTCATTGAAACCGTCCTCAGGAACTGAGTTCTGTGTTTGTGATCCATGAACAGCTACTACCACACATTGGAATGCTTAAGTGCCCCTCTCAACTTATTAATCAACCTGATCTCTGTCCAGGAGTTGCAACTAGTTTCTGGTGTTTGTAGGTAGTTGTCGGTGTCAAAACCGGCGGATCTCGGGTAGGGGGTCCCGAACTATGCGTCTAGGCGGATGGTAACAGGAGACGAGGGACACGATGTTTTACCCAGGTTCGGGCCCTCTTGATGGAGGTAAAACCCTACTTCCTGCTTGATTAATATTGATGATATGGGTAGTACAAGAGTGGATCTACCACGAGATCAATGAGGCTAAACCCTAAAGCTAGCCTATGGTATGATTGTTGTAATGTATGTTGTCCCCTACGGACTAAAGCCTTCCGGTTTATATAGACACCGGAGGAGGCTAGGGTTACACAGAGTCGGTTACAATGGTAGGAGATCTACATATCCGTATCGCCAAGCTTGCCTTCCACGCCAAGGAGAGTCCCATCCGGACACGGGACGGAGTCTTCAATCTTGTATCTTTGTAGTCTTGGAGTCCGGCGGACGATGATAGTCCGGCGGACGATGATAGTCCGGCTATCCGGACACCCCCTAGTCCAGGACTCCCTCAGTAGCCCTCGAACCAGGCTTCAATGACGATAAGTCTGGCGCGCATAATGTTCGGCATTGCAAGGCGGGTTCCTCCCTTGAATAATCCAGAGAAGATCATGAACACCAGGATAGTGTCCGGCTCTGCAAAATAAATTCCACATTCCACCGTAGAGAGAATAAAATGTACACCAGTGCAATCTGCTGACGTACTATGCAGCGTGACATCACACCGCTACCAAGCCTTTGTTTGAATCGTTTTTTACTATACCACCTCAGCAAGTTTAGCGAAGCGGTTTCCTTGGCACGTCTTGTCGAAGCAGAGATCGTGTTCCCCTTATTCCGGGATTCTCATCAATACGTGCGTGGGTAACCCAACTGTGCCCGTCGCCACGCCTCCTCTATCGAAGGTGAATCCCTAACGGTTACGGAGACGACCCCTGGTATTTTTCCCCTTTATAAGAGGACCAAGGATCGTTCCTTTTCTTCAATCTCGCAACGAATCTCCTTCTCGCTCCCAGTTCCAACACCCAGAGCCCCAGATTCGAGCGCTTCGGATTCTCAACCATGTCCGGCTCCGACCTCCAGGGCCGGTGGATGCCCTCCTCCGTCACGGAGGAGGACGTGTTAAAGCTGCATGAGGCCAAGTACCTGTCCTACGAGATTTCGCACAGGTTGCCTGCCCAAGGGCAGGCCGTGCCCACCCCCGAGCCCGGTGAGTACGTCGTCTTCGTATCCCACCTCCGTCGGGGTTTAGGCTTCCCGACGGACCCCTTCGTGAGAGGGCTCATGTTCTACTACGGGCTGGATTTTCACGATTTGGCTCCGGAGTCCATCCTCCATATCTCCGCATTCATTATCGTCTGCGAGGCCTTCCTTCGCGTCACCCCCCACTTCGGCCTGTGGCTGAAGACCTTCAATGTGGAGCCGAAGATGTTCGGGGGGCGTCAAGCGGAGTGTGGCAGGGCGGCCATAAGCATAAGGGCCGATGCCCCGTGGCCTGAGGGTTCCTTCCAAGCGGAACTCAGACTGTGGCAACAGGAGTGGTTCTATATCACCGCTCCGAAGGGCAGCAAGCAAAAGCCGCCGCCTTCATTCCGCCCGGGACCTCCACGCCGACTGATGTCATGGGTCAACCAAGGGCTCAATTGGGGGCCGTCCGAAGACGTGCCCTCACTGCAGGGCCGGATTCGAGACCTCCAGGTGAGGGAGATCAATCTGGTCGTGGTGATGCAGGTAATGATAACCAGGCGTCTCCTGCCCTACAAACACCGTCCTCTCCGTCTATGGGAGTTCAACCCGGAGGGACCTCGAATTCTCCAACACTTCATGGGTGCGACACCCGTGGAGATGTACAAGTTGTTCTTCGGACCACAGGTGGCGTGTCCGGAATTGACCGAGGATGCAGGCCTAAGCCGCAATCGCCCGGATACTCAGGTAAATAGCTCAGAGTCCGGACGTTTTATCTATCTGCTTTTCTAGAGTTCGCCTCCTGACCCATAACTTTTCGCAGGAGTGGGTAGCGCGATCGAAGCTGATAAGGTGTCCAGTTCCCCTCCCAGAGACCGCACTGGAGCCCGTGCTGGTCAGAATGTTGGAGGTCGCGCCCGTAAAAGGGAGCGATGGGAAAGACAAAGGAGCTATTATTCCGCCCAAAGGGGCGTTTGAAGAGGGGGGAATCAAAAACCCCTCCTTTCAGGGGGAGAAGAGGACCGCCTCCGAAGATCCGGAGGCCAAAGCCCCTAAACGGGGGAAGAGATCTTCACCGGGGGGTCCGGCGTCCGGGGAGAATCTGGACGTACAATCATCACCAAAGGATCAGCCCTCCAACGAGCCGTGAGCATGAAAAGGGGAGTTCATCAGCAAGAAAATACCTCCATTTGTGCTTCTGTGGGTGACCGAAATTTTTATCTTGCAGTTCGGATTTGCAGCCTTCGCAGATGAGTTCGTCTTCGGGGGACCTTCTTCCGGAGATGATGGAGAGCGAAACGCCCCCGTCTGCTGCGCCGTCAGATAGGGCAGACGAGCCTGAAGTATCGTCCCGGAGGGTGTCCCCGAGTCCGGAGGGGCCAGAGAGTTCGGAGCCCGCTAGTGTCCGGCCGGGAGAACTGAAGAATCTGCTGGAGAGGGCGTCCATCTCAGAAGATCACCATGCGTTGATGCGTATGGTGATTGGAAGGATTTCGTCCACTGAGAGCGGATTGCGTAATGCCGCTACGAGTTTGCTGGCGGGATTTGAGGTACACAAGAATAACGCGCTTGTTTTTTTGACAGTTCCGCACATAAAAGTGTGTCCTGTATAGATAGTAGCCCCTGAGACTCGGTAGGTTGTCAAAAACGACAGCGTGCCGAGGATCAAAATCGCAAGTAATGAATACCGCCGTTCCTATGCAGGTGGCGGATAGTCTGAGGGCTAGCCGGACTGGTGGAGTTGCCGAGTTAATGCGGCAACTGGACGTGGCGGATGCGGACATCGCACTTGTCAACCGGCGACTTGACGAGTCGCAAGGTGAATGAGTTCTCCGCAGTCGCTTTATTTAGGGGGGCAAAGCCCTCCTTTGATAAATTATATGCTGTGGTACAGACAGTGCTGCTGCTGTGGAGAGCCTTCAGGCCGAACTTGCTCAAGCTAAGGAGCAAGCCCGAAGGAGTGATGCGGCTGCCTCGAGGGCGGCCGAGGAGTTGAAAGCCGAAAAGGCTGCACACTGCCTAAGCAGGGAAGAGGTGGCCGAATTGGCCGTGAAATTAAAGGATGCTGCCGACCGCAATGAGGCTCTTGAAAAGGAGCGCTTATCGGAGCGGGAAGACCTGGGGAAGGCCACCGCCGAGGCCAAGGATGCCTGTTCTGCAATGCGGGCCATGAAGGAGGAGCTGCGCCAGGCCGGAGATATCGTGGCTGGCAGGCCTTTTCTGCTGCGTCGCCGGTTTATGGATCAAAAGTATGCTCAATTTGGCCAGCTGTGGAGTCTGGAGGATCCGTATATGGACTTAGCGGCAAGTGCGGCTGATGCCGTTGAGCACTTCCGGAGCAAGAAGGATCACGAGACGGAAGAGCTATTTTGGTCTCAATTCCATAGTCCAGATCGCTCACTTCCGTTGACCGATCGGTTGGCCGAATGGGCCGAGCTAAATAGATTGTCCGGACTTGCCATGACTGACATCGTGGCTCATGTCTGGCCAGAGAGGCCCAAGGCGACGAGCTATTTCGGCTTACTGCAGCAATTTCTTGGAGCGGTGCCGCATATCAAGTAGATGAAGCGGTCGGCCTACATCGAAGGCGCGCGGATGGCTCTTACCCGTGTGAAGACACATTGGACAGAGATGGATGCCACCACTATCGCCGCCGAGGGTTCGGATGAAAGCCGGTTGCCCGCCGAGCACTATTTTGGGGAAGTTATGCGTGGCGCTTGTGTAATAGAGTCGCAGTGCTCGAAAAATGTCACGTTCAAATGAACGTTTTAGCTTGTAAAACGATTATTATGCTATAACTGCTTTTTATACTTGTGCGTCCCAAGTAGTAAAATTTCTCCTATGCGGCCGTTTACGTATACATTTGTATAACCTAAAAGATTGCAGTCTTCGGCTTCAGCCCCCACGCACAAGGTGCGGGGGTGTTCGCAAAAATAGAGCTTTTTCACACTTAATCCGACGTCTCGGTCCTGTTAAGGAGGTGATAGCATAGCAAACGAGGCAATCCGGACTATAATGCTTTATCACTTTCACTTAGCCAGTGGAGTTCGAGGGTGGGGCTACAATATAGCCCCTTGGGGCACCGCACTTCTCCGAGTTCGGGGCGCGTGTGTGCCTGACCGGGAAACGGTCCTTCGTCAAAGCGGGGAATTCTAAACATTCCGGTAGTCGATCGAGTGGTTGACCAGTCTCTCGCTATATCATGACAGTCAGTTTTCGGCTTTCTCTACTGAGGTGCTCGCCCAGCCGAACTGGGGCACAATCGCAGTAGTTCTCCTGGTGCCGCGTTAGCCGATGATACGGAACATAAGGCAGCAAAACACAGGAGCCGGGCAAACCCAACATTTGACCAAAGACATGATTCGGAGCTGATGCATATAATGCCTAACTCGAGACGCCGAACACTCCCAAAGGTGTTCGATCTTTATAATAATAGGCAGAACAATGCCCTAAGCCCCTAGTGTCCAGGTACGGGCATGGTCTTCTGGTGCGGCCGATGCCAAAACGTCAGGCTCCGCTTTGGTTATAGGGAGAAACCAAGGGGGAATAACAATGAGAGACAGTAAAAAAGGTTTACGCAGGGTCTTAATCTGAAAAGAATCCTCGCAACGGGTCCCTACTGCACGTCTGCGCCTGTGTCTCCGTTGTGCCGTTATCCTGGACGAGTATGCACGTTGTTCATCTATAAAAAGAGAGGAATGCTTAATTTGAAAACAATTTGTGCAAAAAAAAGAAAAAAAGGTATGTGTGAAAGAAAAAAATATAAATAAGTAAGGCGGGGTTTGAATGAACCCGCGGTTGTTTGTGCGCGCAGCCCCTTGTGAAGGGGTGTGCGGCTAGGGAGCCCCTAGCCTACTGATGCCGGACTTGTCTATCCGTGTCCGGGGTCTTTGGGTGACCCTCGCACTGAAATGACGCCACGCGGACCGGGCATCTTGAGTGTAAGAGACGCGTAATGTGGTATGGCGTTGAAACGGATAAAAGCCTTTCGCCCCAAGAGTGCTTGATATCCACTTTTAAATGGGACGATATGAAAAATTAGTTTTTTGCGCCGAAAGTTGTTCGGTGATCCGAACACGACTTCTAGTAATAGGGAGCCTGTGCACTTGGCATAAGGGCCTGGCGTCACTCCTTCGAAGGAAGTGCGGCTGTGTCGAATTTTGGTAGGGTCTATCCCCATCTTGCGGATTGTGTTTGAATACAGCAGGTTTAAGTCGCTGCCTCCGTCCATTAGGACTTTAGTAAATTGTAGTCCGTCGATTATGGGATTCAATATCAGTGTAGTCCGTCCCGCGTTTCGAACGCTTCTGGAATAGTCCAGGCGGTCGAAAGTGATTTGCTTTGATATCCAATCTCTATGGTCTACTGGGTTGGATCGTGCGAGGCTCTTTTTAGGAAGTGCCGCACTATTTTTCCGTATTATCACATGAAGTGAGTTTACTGCTTTGACCTCTTGTGGGAAAGTCTTTTGTTTTCCGGTGTTCTGCTGGTGGGGTTTATCGTCTTCGCTTGACGCGTCGAGCCCCTTGTGTTCGGCGTTTAGTCGGCCAGACTGTTTAAAAACCCAACAATCTCGATGGGTGTGGTTTGCAGTCCTTCCGGGGGTACTGTGGATTTGACATATCCGACCCAGAATCTTGTTTAAGTTGGACAGCTCATCGTTGTCGTCCTTAAGAGGCGGTGTTTTGTTGTTTGGCCGCGAGCTTTTGAATCCGGCGTTGACTGCCGTGCTCTTTGGGCTTTTCTCTTTATTCCGGCGCTGCTCTTTTCTGCGCCGTGATTTTCCGTTTCCATCTCTTATCTCGGATGTACTTGGGTCGCTGGTGCTGCATCTTGCTAGCCAGCTATCCTCCCCCACACAGAAGCGGGTCATGAGGCTTGTTAGCGCGGACATTATCCTCGGTTTCTCTTGGCCGAGGTGTCTGGCAAGCCATTCGTCTCGGACGTTGTGTTTAAACGCTGCTAAGGCTTCGGCGTCCGGAGAGTCGACTATTTGGTTCTTTTTAGTGAGGAACCTGTTCCAGAATTTGCGCGCTGACTCTCTGGGCTGTTGAGTTATGTGACTTAGATCATCTGCATCCGGAGGGCGGACATAAGTCCCTTGAAAATTTGCTCTAAACGCATCCTCGATCTCGTCCCAACTTCCCACAGTGTTTTCTGGGAGGCCTTTAAGCCAATGACGGGCTGGCCCTTTGAGCTTGAGTGGTAGGTATTTTATGGCGTGGAGATCATCTCCTCTGGCCATGTGTATATGTAGTATATAATCTTCTATCCAGACTCCAGGGTCTGTTGTTCCATCGTAGGCCTCTATGTTTATTGGTTTAAATCCTGCTGGGAATTCATGGTCCAGCACCTCATTGGTGAAACATAGTGGGTGTGCGGCGCCCCTGTATTTGGGTGTGCCGCTATATTCGGACACTTGACGTGTTGCCTTGCTTCCTGGGGCCTTCCTCTTTGGCCCGTAGATGGACCTGGCTGGGTCATCTGTCCTTCCAAGTTCATTGGTTGGTTTATGTGCGGCGCCGCTTTCAGAATTTGGCCTGTCATCCGACCGTCTATCCAACCAGGCAGCCTCTTTATTTTTTGACTGTGGGGCCTCTATGGCCTCCTCGTCGAATTCTTGTAGCAGCTTGCGCTTCGGTTAGCTCTTTGATTGGTGGCCATTGTCGTATTTATCCGCGGTTTTGAGTACTTTGCTCCACCTCATTCTTAGTGTGTCTTCCGCTGTTTTGAGCTTCCGCTTTTCCTTCTTCAAGCTTCTTGCAGTGTTGACGAGTCTTTTCCGAAGGTTTTTACCTTCCGGCGGCGTGTCCGGCGTGAGATCGTCCCAACTGTCGTTTTCGCCGGGCCTGGGCTGATTATCTGACTCATCCTGTTCGGACGGTTGCTTATCTGCATGTTCGTCGTCCACTTTTGTGCCCTGCTGTATTGCGGGGTCCTTAGGAGCGTTGTTGTTGTCGAGGCGGGACTTAGGGCGGCGTCTGCGCCGCCGTTTTGGTTGTTTATCGGCGGGGTTATCTTCTGCCGCGGCCCGTTGGTCCTCGTTATCGTTCTCTTTTGGGGTGTCCACCATGTATATGTCATATGACGAGGTGGTCCTCCTGTGCCCTATAGGCGCTGTTTCTTGTTCGTCTCCGGCATCGTCGTCTATACCGTCGATGTCTTCGGAGTCGTAGTCTAGCATGTCGGTTAGATCGTCGACAGTGGCTACAAAGTGGGTGGTGGGTGGGCTCTAAATTTCTTTGTCGTCCGTATCCCAACCATCCTGGCCATAGTCCGGCCAGGGCTCTCCTGATAACGAGAGATGCTTTAGCGAATTCAGGATGTCGCCAAAAGGCGAGTATTGGAAGATATCCGCGGCGGTGAATTCCATAACCGGCGCCCAATCCGATTTGGTTGGTAGGGGCGTGGGAGGTTCGGAATCCGGCAAGGAGTCCGGTACCTCCGAATCACGAGTTTTGCGAGGGGCAAGATTAGTGTTCGGCTCCATCGCCGTGGAAGTTGAAGCCCTCGAGGCGGTGTCCATCCACCGATCCTAGATCTGGGCGATCGGCTCCGGACTATCGGCCGGAGCGGATTCGTGTGCGGCCACCAAGGCACTGTTCGGCGGCAGAGCTAGATCATGCCCATCGTAACAGTGCGGCGCGCGTGGCTGTGGCTCGAGCCCGTCGAAGATCAAGTCTCCGCGGACGTCGGCCGTGAAGTCGAGACTTCCGAATCTGACCTGACGGCCAGGGGCGTAGCTTTCGATCTGCTCCAGATGGCCAAGCGAATTAGCCCGCAGAGTGAAGCCGCCGAATACGAAGATCTGTCCGGGGAGAAAAGTCTCACCCTGGGCAGTGTTGTTAGTTGAAGACGCCATCGAGCCTATCGGTGACAGCACAGAGGAACTCTCAATGAAAGCACCAATGTCGGTGTCAAAACCGGCGGATCTCGGGTAGGGGGTCCCGAACTGTGCGTCTAGGCGGATGGTAACAGGAGACGAGGGACACGATGTTTTACCCAGGTTTGGGCCCTCTTGATGGAGGTAAAACCCTACGTCCTGCTTGATTAATATTGATGATATGGGTAGTACAAGAGTGGATCTACCACGAGATAAATGAGGCTAAACCCTAAAGCTAGCCTATGGTATGATTGTTGTAATGTATGTTGTCCCCTACGGACTAAAGCCCTCCGGTTTATATAGACACCGGAGGAGGCTAGGGTTACACAGAGTCGGTTACAATGGTAGGAGATCTACATATCCGTATCGCCAAGCTTGCCTTCCACGCCAAGGAGAGTCCCATCCGGACACGGGACAGAGTCTTCAATCTTGTATCTTTGTAGTCTTGGAGTCCGGCGGACGATGATAGTCCGGCTGTCCGGACACCCCCTAGTCCAGGACTCCCTCAGTAGTGTTAGTAGTCTACTAAGTGGCACCTGGTACAGGTGGGCTTGGGATAGACTAGGCACAGTGGCACGGTGTACCAAGTGGTACCCGGATGGTGGGCTTGGGAACCCTGCTCACATCATTTGGGGCCGTGAGCGACACCCCGGCCGGATCTCCTTGCGGATGGAACCTGAATAGGCGATAAACCTGGACGAGAGACTTGTGTGGTTAGTCAGGTCGTGGCCGACTCCCTCGCTAGGCTTCCGCTTGAAGGTTGCCGAGATACACGAGGTGTACATGGCGGTAAGTGGCGAGAGTGTGTGAAGAAGTACACCCCTGTAGGGTTAACATTATCTATTCGAATAGCCGTGTCCGCGGTAAAGGACTTCTGGGTTGCCTGTACAGTTCATAGATAACTTGAAGTGGATACTCTAAAATACGCAAGATAAGCGTGAGTGCTATGGATGGTGTTCTCGTAGGGAGACGGGAGCGGATCCATAGTGGTGTATTGATATGGTGAATATGTGGACTCGTGTGCGCCACCTCAAAAGAGTTACTTGCAGTTGTAGTTCAGGATAGCCACCGAGTCAAAGCTGGCTTGCTGCAGTTAAACCCTAGCATCCCCTTTGTTGATAATGATGCATATGTAGTTAGTTATGATGTAAGTCTTGCTGGGTACATTTGTACTCACGTTTGCCTATATTATGTTTTGTAGAGAGACTTCAGTCTCACTAGTAGTTTCACGTGGACTTCGACGTTTAGCTTGTTACCTTAGCTACGATCTTGTGCCCTCGGCAGGATCTAGTAGATAGTCAGGCTTCTCAGCCTTCTTCATTTATAGATGTCTGTACTCAGACATGTTAAGCGTCCGCTTGTGCTTTGATTTGTGTGCTCTGAATGTTGTGTCATGAGACCCATGTTTGTAATATCTCGCTCCTCGGAGCCTATTGAATAAATGCTTGAGTTGTAGAGTCCTGTTGTGATGCCATGTTGTATTTGCACATATCGAGCATATTGTGTGTATGTTATTGAAATGTTTGTTATGTGTGGGGTCTGACTATCTAGTTGGTTATCCTTGGTAGCCTCTCTTACCGGGAAATGTCTCCTAGTGCTTCCACTGAGCCTTGGTAGCTTGCTACTGCTCCGGAACACTTAGGCTGGCCGGCATGTGTCCTTCTTCGTTCCTGTGTCTGTCCCTTCAGGGAAATGTCACGTGGTGTCTACCGGAGTCCTGTTAGCCTGCTACAGCCCGGTTTACCGGAGTCCTGCTAGCCCAGTTGCTACAGCCCGGATTCACTCGCTGATGACCAACACGTTCGTTGTTGGGTCATGTATGCCTGTCCCTGTAAGTTAGTGCCACTTTGGGTTCACGACTAGCCATGTCAGCCCAGGCTCCTTGTCATATAGATGCTAGCGACACTATCATATACATGTGCCAAAAGGCGCAAACGATCCCGGGCCTGGTAAGGCAACACCTGTGGGAATACCGTGCGTGAGGCCACAAAGTGATATGAGGTGTTACATGCTAGATCAGTGTGCCATCGAGTCGGGGTCCTGACATTGTATTTCTTCTCCGAAACTTTGGTTTGGTTTGGACAACTAGATTGATTTTTCTTGCAATGGGAAGAGGTGCTTTGTGATGGGTTCCATCGTGCGGTGTTCTCACCGAGTGACAGAAGGGGTAGCGAGGCACGCATGTACAGTTGCTATTAAGGATAAAAAGATGGGGTCTATTCCTACATGAATAGATATTGTCTACATCATGTCATCGTTCTTATTGCATTACTCCATTTCTCCATGAACTTAATACACTAGATGCATGCTGGATAGCGGTCGATGTGTGGAGTAATAGTGGTAGATGCAGGCAGGAGTCGGCCTACTATTCTTGGTCGTCATGCCTATATACATGATCATTGCCTTGGATATCGTCATGATTATTTGCTCTTCTATCAAATGCCAAACAGTAATTTGTTTACCCACTGTCGGTGTCAAAACCGGCGGATCTCGGGTAGGGGGTCCCGAACTGTGCGTCTAGGCGGATGGTAACATGAGACAAGGGACACGATGTTTTTACCCAGGTTTGGGCCCTCTCGATGGAGGTAAAAACCTACTCCTGCTTGATTGATATTGATGATATAGGTAGTACAAGAGTGGATCTACCACGAGATCAAGGAGGCTAAACCCTAGAAGCTAGCCTATGGTTTGATTGTTGTAATTGTTGTGTCCTACGGACTAAAACCCTCCGGTTTATATAGACACCGGAGAGGGCTAGGGTTACACAAAGTCGGTTAAAATGGTAGGAGATCTACATATCCGTATTGCCAAGCTTGCCTTCCACGCCAAGGAAAGTCCCATCCGGACACGGGACGAAGTCTTCAATCTTGTATCTTCATAGTCTTGGAGTCCAGCTGACGATGATAGTCCGGCTATCCGGACACCCCCTAGTCCAGGACTCCCTCAGTAGCCCCTGAACTAGGCTTCAATGATGATGAGTCCGTCGTGCATATTGTTCAGCATTGCAAGGCGGGTTCCTCCTCTGAATAATTCATAGAAGATTGTGAACGCCAGGATAGTGTCCGGCTCTGCAAAATAAATTCCACATTCCACCGTAGAGAGAATAATATGTACACAAGTTCAATCTGCTGACGTATTTTGTGGCATGACGTCATACCACCACCAAGTCTTTACTTGAATCATTTTTTATCATACCACCTCAGCACGTTTAGCGAAGCGGTTTCCTTGGCACGTCTTGTCGAAGCAGAGATCGTGTTCCCCTTATTCCGGGATTCCCATCAATACAGACGTGGGTAACCCAACCGTGCCCGTTGCCATGCCCCCTCTATCGGAGGCGAGTCCCAAACGGTCACGGGGACGGCTCTTGGTATTCCCCTTCTTTATAACGGGACCAAGGCTCATTTCTTTTCTTCAATCCTCTATCGAATCTACTCCCTGCCCCATGTTCCAACACCCAGAGCCCCAGATTCGAGCGCTTCGGACCTTCAACAATGTCCGGCTCCGACCTACAAGGCCGGTGGATGCCCTCCTCCGTCACGGAAGAAGACGTGCTAAAGCAGTGAGAGGCCAAGTACCTGTCTTACGAGATTTCGCATAGGTTGCCCGCCAAAGGGCAAGTCATTCCCACCCCCGAGCCCAGCGAGTATGTCGTGTTTGTATCCCACCTCCGTCGGGGTTTAGGCTTCCCGATGGATCCTTTTGTGAGAGGGCTCATGTTTTACTATGGGTTGGAATTCCACGACTTGGCTCCGGAGTCCGTCCTCCATATCTCTTCATTCATTGTCTTCTGCGAAGCCTTCCTCCGTGTTACCCCTCACTTCGGCTTGTGGCTTAAGACCTTCGACGTGGAGCCGAAGATGATCGAGGGGCTTCAAGTAAAGTGCGGCGGGGCGGTTGTAAGCAGAAGGGCCGATGCTCCATGGCCCGAGGGCTCTTTTCAGGAGGAGCTCGGCTTGTGGCAGCAGGAGTGGTTCTACATAACCGCTCCCAGGGGCAGCAGGCAGAAGCCGCCGCCCATCTTCCGCTCGGGCCCTCCGCAGCGGCTGATGTCATGGGTCAACCAAGGGCTCAACTAGGGGCCGTCAAAGGACGTGCCCCTACTGCAGGGCCGGATTCATGACCTCCAGGCGAGGGAGATCGATCTGGTCGTGGTGATGCAGGTCATGCTGATTAGGCGTCTCCTGCCCTGCAAACGCCGTCCTCTCTGGCTGTGGGAGTTTAATCCGGAGGGACCACGAATTCTCCAACACTTCATGGGTACGACACCCGTGGAGATGTACAATCTGTTCTTCGGATCACGAAAGGCGTGTCCGGAATTGACCGAGGACGCCGGCCTAAGCTGCAATTGCCCGGATACACAAGTAAGTAGCTCTGTGTCTGGATATACCATTTGTTTTCCTTACTATGATTCGCTTTTTGACCAATTGCCCTCTAAACAGGAGTGGATAGTGCAAGCAAAACTGATACGGTGTCCGGCCCCCATCCCAGAGACCGCGCCGGATCGCGTGCTGGTCAGGATGCTGGAGGTTGCACCTTCAGAGGAAGGCGAAGGGGAGAACAGAGGAACTACCGCCTCAACCAAGGAGGCTTTTGAGGAAGGGGGGATCAAGAATCCCTCCTTCCAGGGGGAGAAGAGGATCGCCTCCGAAAACCCGGAGGCCAAAGCCCCGAAGCAGGGGAAGAGATCTTCACCAGAGGGTCCTGCGTCCGGAGAGGCTCCAGCTGCACAGTCTCCCCTAAAGAATCAGCCCTCCAGTGAGCCGTAAGTAGAAAAAAGGGAGTTTTGTAATAAGGGGCATCCCTATTGGTGCTTCTGAGGATAACTTAAGTTTTTACCTTGTAGTTCGGATCTCCATCCTTCTCAGATGAGCTCGTCTTCGAGGGAACTCCGTCCAGAGATGATGGAGAGCGAGACGCCTCCATCTGCCGCTCCATCGGATAGGGCGGACGAGCCTGAAGTGTCATCACGGAGGGTATCCCCGAGTCCGGCAGGGCCGAATAGTTCGGCACCAGCTGGTG
The DNA here is from genome assembly GCA_963921465.1 of Triticum timopheevii. Taxonomy (NCBI): domain Eukaryota; kingdom Viridiplantae; phylum Streptophyta; class Magnoliopsida; order Poales; family Poaceae; genus Triticum; species Triticum timopheevii. The sequence goes on along the minus strand of OY997268.1, from coordinate 428,893,533 downwards.
TGCGTCCGGGGGAGTTGAAGGATCTGCTTGAGAGGGCGTATATCTCAGAAGGTCACCGTACACTGATGAGTACGGTGATTGAAAGAATTTCATCCGTCGAAGGTGGATTGCGTGATGCCGTCAGGAGTTTGCTGGCGGGGTTTGAGGTACGTAAAAATGACATACCCTTTGACAGTTTTACACATAAAGTGCGCCCTGTATAGATAGTAGCCCCTGAGACTCGGTAGGGTGTCGAGGACGACAGCGTGCCGAGGATCAAAATCCCAGGTATTGATTTTCACCTGTCCTAAGCAGGTGGCAGATAGTTTGGTGGCTAGCCGGACTGATGGAGTTGCCGAACTAAAGCGGCAGCTCGATGTTGCGGATGCGGACATCGCGCTGGTCAATAAACAACTTGACGAGTCACAAGGTAGGTTTTTTCTCCGTGGTCACCTAGTAAGGGAGCCGAAGCCCACTCCTTAAAACATGTGTGCTCAATGCAGATGGTGCCGCTGTTGTGGAGAGCCTTCGGGCAGAACTTGCTCAAGCCAAGGAGCAAGCTAGAAGGAGTGATGCGGCTGCCTCGAGGGCAGCCGAAGAGCTAGAAGCCGAAAGGGCTGCACACTGCCGAAGCAGGGAGGAGATGGCTGAAATGGCCATGAAGTTGAAAGATGCTACCGACTGCAATGATGTTCTTGAAAAGGAACGCCTAGCGGAGCAAGAAGACCTGGGGAAGGCCACCGCCGAAGCCAAGGATGCCCGTTCTGCAATGCGGGCTATAAAGGAGGAGCTGTGCCAGGCCGGAGACATTGTTGCTGGCAAGCCCTTTCTGCTGCGCCGGAGGTTTACAGATCCAAAGTATGCTCAGCTTGGACAGCTGTGGGGTCCGGAGGATCCTTATATGGATTTAGCGGCGAGTGCGGCAGATGCCGTTGTGCACTTCCGAAGTCAGAAGGACCACAAGATGGAAGAACTGTTTTGGTCTCAATTCCATAGTCCGGAGCGTTCACTTCCGCTGACCGATCGGCTGGCCGAGTGGGCTGAACTGAATAGATTGTCCGGACTTGCCATGACAGATATCGTGGCTCATGTCTGGTCGGATAGGCCCAAGCCGAAGAGTTATTTTGGCTTATTGCATTAATTCCTTGGGGCGGTGCCGCATATCAAGGCGATGAAGCGGTCGGCCTGCATAGAGGGTGCACGGGTGGCCCTCACCCGTGTGAAGACATACTGGATGGAGATGGATGCCACCACTGTTGCGACCCAGGGTTCGGACTAGAGCCGGTTACTCGCCGAGCACTATTTTGGGGAAGTTCTGCGTGGTGCTCATGAAATAGAGTCGCAGTGCTCAAAAAATGTCATGTTCAAATGAACGTTATGGTTTGCAAAACGATGTTTATAATGTAAGCGCTTTTTGTACTTGTGCGTTCAAGTATTGAAATATCTCCTGTGCGGCTGTTTATGTATATGTGTGTATAACCTGAAAGATGGTAGTCGTCGGCTTCAGCCCCCACGCACAAGGTGCGGGGGTGTTTGCAAAAATAGTGCATTTGCACACTTAATCCGACATCTCGGTCCTGTGAAGGAGGTGGTAGCGTAGCAAACGAGGCAACCGGACTATAATGCTTTATCACTTTCACTTGGCCATAGGAGTTCGAGGGTGGGGCTACGACATAGTCCCTAGGGGCACCGCGCTCTCCTAATTCGGGGCACGTATGTGCCTGACTGGGAAACGGTCCTTCGTCAAAGCGGAGGAATTCGAAACAATCCGGTAGTCGATCGAGTGGTTGACCAGTCTCTCGCTGTATCATGACAGTCAGTTTTCGGCTTTCTCTGCTGAGGTGCTCGCCCGGCCGAACCGGGGCACAATCGCAGCAGTTCTCCTGGTGCCGCGTTAGCCGATGATACGGAACGTAAGGTAGCAAAACACAGGAGCCGGGCAAACCCAACATTTGACCAAAGACATGATTCGAAGCTGATGCATATAAGGCCTAACTCGAGACGCCGAATACTCCCTGAGGTGTTCGGTCTTTATGATGACGGGCACATCAATGCCCTAAGCCCCTAGTGTCCAGGTACACGCAAGGCCCTCTGACGCGGCCGATGCCAAAACGTCAGCCTCCTCTCTGGTTATGATGAGAAACTAGGGGATGTATAGCAACAAGAGACAGTAAAAAAGGTTTATGCAGGGTCTTAATCTGAAAGTATCCTTGCAACGGGTCCCTACTGCACGTCTGCGCCTATGTCTCCGTTGTGCTGTATCCTGGATGGGTGTAACATGCTGTTCATCTGTAAAAGAGAGGAACTTAGTTTGAAAAGTAATCGTGCAAAAAATGAATTAAAAATCGAAATATGAATGAATGAATGAAGCTGAGCTTATATTAGCTCATACGCACAGCCCCTTGTAAAGGGGTGTGCGGCTAGGGAGCCTGTCGGTGTCAAAACCGGCGGATCTCGGGTAGGGGGTCCCGAACTGTGCGTCTAGGCAGATGGTAACAGGAGACAAGGGACACGATGTTTTACCCAGGTTCGGGCCCTCTTGATGGAGGTAAAACCCTACGTCCTGCTTGATTAATATTGATGATATGGGTAGTACAAGAGTGGATCTACCACGAGATCAAGGAGGCTAAACCCTAAAGCTAGCCTATGGTATGATTGTTGTAATGTATGTTGTGTCCTACGGACTAAAGCCCTCCGGTTTATATAGACACCGGAGAAGGCTAGGGTTACATAGAGTCGGTTACAATGGTAGGAGATCTACGTATCCGTATCGCCAAGCTTGCCTTCCACGCCAAGGAAAGTCCCATCCGGACACGGGACGGAGTCTTCAATCTTGTATCTTCATAGTCTTGGAGTCCGGCGGACGATGATAGTCCGGCTGTCCGGACACCCCCTAGTCCAGGACTCCCTCAGTAGCCCCTGAACCAGGCTTCAATGACGATAAGTCCAGCGCGCATAATGTTCGGCATTGCATGGCGGGTTCCTCCTTTGAATAATCCAGAGAAGATCATGAACACCAGGATAGTGCCCGGCTCTGCAAAATAAATTCCACATTCCACCGTAGAGAGAATAAAATGTACACAAGTCCAATCTGCTGACGTATTTTGCGGCATGACATCATACCTCTACCAAGCCTTTACTTGAATCGCTTTTTATTATACCACCTCAGCACGTTTAGCGAAGCAGTTTCCTTGGCACGTCTTGTCGAAGCAGAGATCGTGCTCCCCTTATTCTTGGATTCTCATCAATATGGAGGTGGGTAACCCAACTGCGCCATTGATGGTGGCGCTTGGGAGATAAGCGAGTTTTACCTGGCCGGTGGGGGCGCATAGTCTTCGCCCGCCTATATATAAGGGATAACGATTCACCTTTTCACCCACGCCTTCTTCCTCCTTTGCTTATCCACCTCCGCGCACTCAAGCTCCAACGCCCAAGCTCGCGCATCTCGTCTTAACCTTCCCCGACCATGTCCGGAGGGGGAGGCAAATGGTTGGCTTCCACCGTCAAGGAGGAGCACATCACCAAGCTGCGCAGCGCCGGATACCTTTCTGGCGATATCGCGCACCGGCTTCCCGACGAGGGGCAGCTCATCCCTACCCCCGGGCCCCATGAGAGGGTCGTTTTTCTTCCCCACTTCCTCTGCGGACTGGGCTTTCCACTTCACCCCTTTGTCCGGGGGCTCATGTTCTACTACGGCCTGGATTTCCACGATCTGGCGCCGAACTTCATCCTCAACATCTCGGCGTTCATCATCGTGTGTGAGGCCCTCCTCTGCATCCGGCCCCACTTCGGCTTGTGGCTCAAGACCTTCAACGTCAAGCCAAAGTTAGTGAAGGGCACGCAGGCGGAGTGCGGAGGCACCATGTTGGGAAAGATGCCCAACGTCCTCTGGTTTGAAGGGGCCTTCGTGGACTCCGTCAAGGGGTGGCAATCGGGGTGGTTCTATATCACCGAGCCGCGCAACCCTGAGTGGGCGGCGGCCCCCGAGTTTAGATCTGGTATCCCTACGCAGCTCACCTCCTGGAAAGAGAAGGGCTTGCTGTGGGGTAATCCGAAGGAGCTGACGGGACTCCGAGCCTGTATCCAGAAGCTGGTGAACAAGAAGCTCAGGCTCGTCGACGTGGTCCAAGTCATGCTCGTCCGCCGGATCCTCCCATGCCAAGAACGGGCATTCAATCTGTGGGAGTTCGATCCGGAGCAGCACCAGGCGCTAAGCGGGCTCTTCGACATGACGTACGAAGGCGCCTGGAGGGTGCTATTTAAGGGCGCCGAAGCCCCCGCATCCGCGACGGAAGATCACGCATTTCGCTCGCAGCATCCAGCTGACGAGGTAAGTGATTCAACCCCTTTACGGGACACTTGTTGTAAATAGATTGATTCTAAGAGGGTTTCAGTCTCCCTTTTCCTTTGACAGGAATGGATGAAGAAGGCCGAGTAGCTCATCTGCCCGGCTCCCATGCCAGAAGACCCAGTGGATGCCCGTCTAGCGGGGCTGCTGGTCCCGGCACCGCACGTGGTGCCGGAGAAGAAGGCCAAGAAGGCGGCCACGGGCACTCGAAAGAGTTCCCGTAATCAGGCATCCGACGACGAGGCGGACTCCTCCCCCAAAGATGAGGAGGAGGTAGAAGACTCTCTCCCGGAGGAGGGAGAGAGGAAGAGGAAGGCTTCCCCAACAGGGGAGGCCGAAGGGTCCAAGAGGGGGAGAACTATTCCCCCGGACAGCTCCGTCAACACCAACGTTGGCGAGGAGGAGTGGCCTTCAAGGGCCAGGCCTCCGGCGAGATCGTAAGTATCCGGATCCCTGATATGCAATTTCTTTCGTGTCACATAGTGTCCTACTAATGCCGCATACTGTCCGCAGTCCGGCCGATGATGATCTCCCCGCTTCATCGAGCGGGTCGTTGGCCCCGTCGGATGTGGATTCACTTCCGACTGCCTCTACCCCCCGCGCCGATGAGGACGCCGAGGTGGGATCCCAGAAAGGGACCCATCAGGAGGAGGCTCCGGAGGCGCCGCAAGGCAGCCTCCCGGACTTTGCGCCGGACTCTACGTCGGATCCTGTAGTGGTTCCAGAGTCCGGCAGGCGGCCCCTTCGAAAGAAGGGCAAGACCGTGACTCCGGCGGCCTCCGTCCAACCGGAGGCGCCGGACAACTTGCTGGAGGCGCTCAAAGGCGCTTCCATCGAGGAAGAACACCGCACTATTATGAGTGCGGTGATTCAGAAGGTCCAGCTCGCCAAGAGCGGGCTGACCGAAGCCTGCAGTAGCCTTTTAACAGGCTTTGAGGTAAGAAGTTAAAATTGTGTAATGTAATACCGCATAGACAGTAGCCACTGATGCTCGGTTCGGTGTTCGGAAAGAAAAGCCGGACTGAGGATCTAAAAAGATATTCGTAGGTTGCTAATAAATTATGTCAATATGGGTTTGCAGGCTGTGCTGCTGACCTCTGCCGCACTGACTGCGGAGGTTGGTACATTAAAGCAAGATCTCGAGCGGTCCGAGCGAGAGCTCGGCCATGCCAAGAGGCAGCTCGAGGACAAAGAAGGTGAAGTAGCACCACTTTGAATTGTTACCTTACAAAAAAGGATTTTGGTCGCAATAAAATTAACAAGGATAATATGGGTATTGCAGGGGCCACAAACGAGGTGGCAGCCCTGAAGGAGGCTATGTCCGCGGCCGAACGCAGTGCGGCCGCGGAACGGGCAGAGCGAGAAAAGCAGGAGGCACAGGTGGCGGAAGTGCGGCAAGAGCTCCGGGCTCTCATGGAGAAGCATGGGAGCTTGGAGCGCGACTCCAAGACTCGAGAGTCCAAGCTTGCCTCGGCTCTCGAAAGTGCCAAGTCCGCCAAGGCCGAGGCCCGTAAGGCCCTTCAGGAGGTTGAAGATGTAAAGAAGATAGCGGCGGGTAAGGCATTTTTCATGCAAAGAAAGCATGTTAATGTAAACTACCTGACACTTACCCGCATTCGGAGCTCTCCAGGGGCGTTTGCAGATCTGCCGCGTAGTGTGTCCGATGCCGCCGCATTCTATCGTGGCGAGGAGGGGGGCTCAACGGAGAAGGTCTTCTGGTCTCAGTACGCTGAGGCCGGCCATCCGGTGCCCCCAAGCGACCAGCTGAAGCAGCTGGTCGAACTCCACAAGGTAGCTGAGGAGGCCATGAAGGGCCTTATAGTCCGGCTGTGGCCTGGACAGGCCATGCCTGGTAGCTACTTTGGCCTCGTGCGGCGGCTGGTGGATGCGTGCCCCTGGGTGGAGGTCATCAAGCGCTCCGCCTGTATTGAAGGTGCTCGTCGGGCCCTTGCCCGCACAAAGGTGTATCATACTGACCCGCCGCCACCGGGCAAGGTGTATCGTACGCCCGAAATGTATTATAAAACTGTCCTGAAGGGAGCCCGCGATATTGCGGATGAATGCCCTAGAGATGTAATTTTTGAGTAAACTCGCTATGTATTATCCTGTGCGCTGAAAACTTTGTTCATGTGCGCTTTAAGCAACTCTTTTTTAATTTAAAATATTACCTTCTGTGCAGCCGTTTATAAAATCTGAGAGATGGCAAGTCGTTGGCTTCAGCCCCCAAGCCACAAGTGCTGGGGTGTTCGGGATAACTTGAGCACTCTTGTTCCCATTTTTGGGTCCATCTAGGGAGGCGCTCAACACAACGAACCAGGCAACCGGACTTATAATGCTTGAACACTCTCACTTAGCCATAGAATTCTATAATTTTAAATTTTGGCGAAGCCCCTAGTATTCGGAAGACCAAATTCGGGGCGCTATCCACGCCTTCGTCGGATATTATCCGGAACTTCGCTCGAAGTGGCGTGAGTCTTTAAGGACCCGAAAAGACCTCTCGAACAGCGACCAGTCTCTCGCCTTATCATGCCGGTCAGTTTTAGCTTTCTCCACTGAGGCGCTCGCCCAGCTCAACCGGGGCGCAATCGCAGTGGTTCTCCTAGTGCCACCTTAGCAGACAGAACAGAACGTAAGGCACCAAAACGTGGGAGCCGGGCAAACCCAACTATTGACCCAAGACATGATTCGGAGCCGATTCATATAATGTTATAAGTTCGGGTTGCCGCACTTGTGAAAGTGTTCGGACTTATCACACCATGATGTGGGGAACGTAATCCCCTGGTGTATTAGTCCGTATCGAAATATACGGGTGCAAGATGTCATGTAATGAACATATATATGTAATAACAGGCAAAAAGGTGCTGAGTGTTCGTCGCTGCATTCTTTACTCCCCGGCTGTTGCATCATGAGTTCGGCAGGTTCACCGCCGGACAGGGCCTCTGGTTAACGGGGTCCTGTGTACATAAAGAAGGAAAATAATAATAAGAAAGAGTGGCACACTTGCGAGCCCCTGGTGTGGTCGAGCCGCACTCTGGGTCCATTGTGGTCGTGCCCCTTCCCCTATGCCCATGGTATCTCCAAAGCGTAATGATGTACGCCGAGGGTTGTTCTTGCAATCATGCGAGGGCGGGGGTTAGGGCCGCATTGCTACGCGTGCTCGGATCGTGCCAGGTGGTCTTGGTTGGTGTTGCTTCGGGCGCGTTTGGCTGTATCCGGCCGTTTAACGGCCGGACTCGAAAATTGCCTTAAAAGGCTGCTCTGTACTTCTGCCGCGAGAGCCGCTGTATGTTCCCCCGTTCGGAGGGAGCGTTCCGTATTTCCGTTGACCGTGATGACTCCACGAGGGCCTGGCATCTTGAGCTTGAGGTATGCATAATGCGGCACCGCATTGAACTATGCAAATGCGGTTCGTCCGAGCAGAGCGTGATAGCCGCTGCGAAATGGGACTATGTCGAAGATTAATTCCTCGCTCCGGAAATTATCCGGGGATCCGAAGACCACTTCCAGTGTGACTGAGCCTATACAATTGGCCTCCACACCTGGTATGATGCCTTTAAAGGTTGTCTTTGTAGGTTTAATCCTTGAGGGGTCTATGCCCATCTTGCGCACTATATCCTGATAAAGCAGGTTCAGGCTACTGCCGCCATCCATCAGGACTCTCGTGAGGTGAAATCCATCGACGATTGGGTCTAAAACCAATGCGGCGAATCCGCCATGGCGGATGCTGGTCGGATGGTCTCTTCGATCGAAAGTGATCGGACAAGAGGACCATGGATTGAACTTCGGGGCGACTGGCTCCATCGCGTATACGTCCCTTAGCGCACGCTTCCGCTCCCTCCTGGGTATATGGGTTGCGTAGATCATGTTCACTGTCCGCACTTGTGGGGGGAAACCCTTCTGTCCTCTATTGTTCGGCGGTCGGGTCTCTTCCTCGTCGTTGCTGTTTAGCCCCTTGTCATTGTTTTCGGCAATTAACTTGCCTGCCTGCTTGAACACCCAGCAATCTCTGTTGGTGTGATTAGCTGGCTTTTTAGGGGTGCCATGTATCTGGCATAAGCGGTCGAGTATTCGGTCCAAATTGGACGGACCCGGAGTGGTTCTTTTGAATGGCTTCTTCCGCTGACCGCGTTTAGAGCCTCGGAATCTGGCGTTGACTGCCGTATCCTCCTTGTCGTCGCCGTTAATGCGGCGTTTATTTTTACTTCGACGCGACCTGCCGTTGTGGTCCTTAGTATCCGGACTGCCAGAATTTTTACTGAGGTTGTTGCTGCGAGCTAGCCAGCTATCCTCTCCCGCGCAAAAGCGGGTCATTAATGATGTGAGGGCTGCCATGGATTTCGGCTTTTCCTGTCCCAGGTGCCGGGCTAGCCACTTGTCGCGGATGTTATGTTTGAAGGCTGCGAGGGCCTCTGCATCCAGACAGTCGACGATTTGGTTTTTCTTTGTCAAGAACCGTGTCCAGAATTGTCTGGCCGATTCGTCTGGCTGCTGAATTATGTGGCTTAGGTCATCGGCGTCTGGTGGCCGCACATACGTGCCCTGGAAGTTGTCAAGGAATGCGGCTTCCAGGTCTTCCCAACACCCAATTGACTCTGCGGGCAAGCTATTAAGCCAATGCCGAGCTGGTCCTTTAAGCTTGAGTGGGAGATACTTGATGGCATGGAGGTCGTTGCCGCGGGCCATATGGATGTGAAGGAGATAATCTTCGATCCAAACCGCGGGGTCTGTTGTTCCATCGTAGGACCCGATGTTTACGGGTTTAAACCCTTTAGGGATTTGATGATCCATTACTTCGTCAGTGAAGCATAGCGGGTGTGCGGCGCCTCTATATTGAGCAATATCACGACGTAGCTCGAGAGAGCGTTGTCTGCTTTGTTCGGCCTGGCCGGGGTTATTGTATCCGGTGCGACGGTATTCGTCGTGGGTCGTGGGGCGCCCACGTGATCCGTAGATGGATCTGGATTGCCTTGCTTTGTCCTCCAATACATCTCACAAGTCCGGCGCGTTCCCTCTTGGCTTCATACTTTTCGAGCGATGCCGGGGTACGGTCTTGGTGGAGGGCCTGGATGCCTCTCTGTTGCGACCACGGGGTGGTCGATCGGCCGTATCGTGCACTGGTGATGAAGGTATGTATGCTTCCTCCTCTAATGGGGGGGGCAACTTGCGTCTTGGGTAGCTTTTGGAGGGGCGTTCGAGTTTATACTCCTCGGCCGCGAGGACCTCGGTCCATCGATCGGCCAGCAGGTCCTGATTAGCTTGAAGCTGCTGCTGCTTTTTCTTTATGCTATTTGCCGTGGCGATAAGCCTGCATTTAAAATGCTCTTGTTCGACGGGATCCTCGGGCACGACGAATTCGTCGTCGTTGAGGCTTGCCTCGTCTTCGGAGGGAGGTATATAGTTATAATCCTCGACCTCTTCGTCTGCCGCCCTCTCGTGAGGGCTTGCTTCTGCATCCTCCTGCGCCGAGTCTTGCCGGAGGGGATTATCTTCGGCACTCTCTGGGGTATTATTATCTCCTGTGCCGGAATCTCCATTCTTACTGTGGCGGGATTTAGAGCGGCGCCGCTGACGCCGGCGCTTGGGCTGTTTCTTTAAGGAATCTGCCTCCGCTGCTTCTTCGCCGTCCCCATATTTTGGGGTGTCCACCATGTATATGTCGTATGACGAGGTGGTCTTCCAGTGCCCTATAGGCGCTGGTTCCTGTTCGTCTCCGGCATCGTCGTCCATAGCGTCGATGTCTTCGGAGTCATAGTCTAGCATGTCGGTTAGATCGTCGACAGTGGCTACAAAGTGGGTGGTGGGTGGGCTCAGAATTTCTTCGTCGTCCGTATCCCAACCATCCTGGCCATAATCCCGCCAGGGCTCTCCGGATAGCGAGAGATGCTTTAGCGAATTTAGGATGTCGCCAAAGGGCGAGCGTTGGAAGATGTCCGCGGCGGTGAATTCCATAACCGGCGCCCTATCAGATTCGATTGGCAGGGGCGTGGGAGGTCCGAAGTCCGGCAAGGAGTCTGGCACCTCGGAGTCACGAGCTTCACGAGGGACAAGGCTAGTGTTCGGCTCCATCGCCGTGGAAGTTGAAGCCCCAGAGGTGGTGTCCATCCACCGGTCCTCGATCTGGGCGATTGGCTCCGGACTAAGGGCCGGAGCGGATTCGTGTGCGGCCACCAAGGCACTGTTCGGCGGCAGATCTAGATCATGCCCATCGTAACAGTGCGGCGCGCTTGGCTGTGGCTCGAGCCCGTCAAAGATCAAGTCCCCGCGGATGTCGGCCGTGAAGTTTAGGCTTCCAAATCTGACCTGATGGCCAGGGGTGTAGCTTTCGATCTGCTCCAGATGGCCAAGTGAATTAGCCCGCAGTGCGAAGCAGCCGAATACGAAGATCTGTCCGGGGAGAAAAGTCTCACCCTGGACAGCATTGTTGATTGAAGATTCCATCAAGCCTATCGGTGACGACATAGAGGAACTCTCAATGAAAGCACCAATGTCGGTGTCAAAACCGGCGGATCTCGGGTAGGGGGTCCTGAACTGTGCGTCTAGGCGGATGGTAATAGGAGACAAGGGACACGATGTTTTTACCCAAGTTCAGGCCCTCTTGATGGAGGTAAAACCCTACGTCCTCTTGATTAATATTGATGATATGGGTAGTACAAGAGTGGATCTACCACGAGATCAAGGAGGCTAAACCCAAAAGCTAGCCTATGGTATGATTGTTGTAATGTATGTTGTGTCCTACGGACTAAAGCCCTCCGGTTTATATAGACACCGGAGAAGGCTAGGGTTACACAGAGTCGGTTGCAATGGTAGGATATCTACATATCCGTATCGCCAAGCTTGCCTTCCACGCCAAGGAAAGTCCCATCCGGACACGGGACGAAGTCTTCAATCTTGTATCTTCGTAGTCTTGGAGTCCGGCGGACGATGATAGTCCGGCTGTCCGGACACCCCCTAGTCCAGGAATCCCTCAGAGCCCCTAGATTATTTTATGCCGGACTCGTCTAGCCGTGTCCGGGGTCTTGAACGACCTTTTAATGAGATGATGCCGCGTGGACCGGGCATTTTAAGTGTAAGAGACGCGTAGTGTGGTATTGCATTAAAGCGGACAAAAGCTTCATGTCCCAATAGTGCTTGATGGCTACTTTTGAATGGGGCGACATGAAAGATTAGCTTTTCGCGTCGGAAGTTGTCGGGTGACCCGAACACAACTTCTAGTAGTAAGGAGTCCGTGCACTTGGCATAGGGGCCTGGCGTCACTCCTTTGAAGGAAGTGCGGCTATGTCGAATTTTAGTAAGGTCTATCCCCAACTTGCGGATTGTGTCCGGATATAGCAGGTTTAAATCGCTGCCGCTGTCCATCAAGACTTGTGTAAATTGTAGTCCGTCGATTATAGGATCCAATATCAGAGCAGTCCATCCTGCGTTTCGAATACTTCTGGAATAGTCCAGGTGGTCGGAAGTAATTGGTTTTGACATCCAACCTCGAGATTCCGCTGGGGTGGACCGTGCGATACCTACTTTGGCGGGTGCCGCACTGTTGTTCCGTATTATCGCATGAAGTGAGTTTACTGTTTTGACTTCTTGTGGATAAGTCTTTTGTTTTCCGGCACTCTGCTGGTGGGGTTCGTCATCATCCTCGCTTGGCGCGTCGAGCCCCTTGTGTTCGGCGTTGAGTCGGCCGGACTGTTTGAAGACCCAACAATCTCGGTGGGTGTGGTTTGCAGGCCTTCCGGAGGTGCTATGGATTTGACATATCCGATCCAAAATTTTGTTTAAGTTGGATAGCTCGTCACTGTTGTCCTTAAGAGGCAGTGTTTTGCTGTTCGGCCGCGAGCTTTTGAATCCGGCGTTGACCGCCGTGTTCTTTGGGCTTTTTTCTTTGTTTCGGCGCTGGTCCATTCTGCGCCGTGATTTTCCGTTTCCATCTCTGATCTCGGATGTACTCGGGTCGCTGGTGCTGCATCTTGCTAGCCAGTTGTCCTCCCCTGCGCAGAAGCGGGTCATGAGGCTTGTTAGCGTGGCCATAGTTCTCGGCTTCTCCTTGGCCGAGGTGTTTGGCGAGCCATTCGTCTCGGACATTATGTTTAAAAGCTGCTAGGGCTTCGGCGTCCGGACAGTCAACTATTTGGTTCTTTTTGGTAAGAAACCTGTTCCAGAATTTGTGTGCTGACTCTCCGAGCTGTTGAGTTATGTGACTTAAATCGTCTGCATCCGGAGGTCAGACATAAGTCCCTTGGAAATTTGCTCTAAACGCGTCCTCGAGCTCTTCCCAACTTCCAATAGTATTTTCTTGGAGGCTTTTGAGCCAATGTCAAGCTGGCCCTTTGAGCTTGAGGGGTAGATATTTTATGGCGTGGAGATCATCTCCTCTAGCCATGTGTATGTGCAGTATGTAATCCTCGATCCAGACTCCGGGCTCTGTTGTTCCGTCGTATGCCTCTATGTTTATGGGTTTGAATCCCGCTGGAAATTCATGATCTAACACCTCATCGGTGAAACATAGTGGGTGTGCAGCGCCCCTGTATTTAGGCGTGCCGTTATCTTCGAACATGCGGCGTATTGTGTTGCTTCCTGGGGCCCTCTTTTTTGGCCCATAAATGGACCTGACCGGGCCATCTGTTTTATGAGGATCATGTGTCGTCTTGTGTGCGGCGCCGCTTGTCGCTTTTGGCCTGTCATCTGGTCGTCTATCTGGCCAGGAGGCCTCTTTGCTTTTGGACTGTGGGGGCTCTATGGCCTCCTCGTCGAATTCTGGCAGCAGCTTGCGCTTCGGGTAGCTCTTTGTTTGGTGGCTATTGCCATATTTGTCCGCAGTCTTGGGTACTTTGCTCCACCTCATTCTGAGTATGTCTTCCGCTGTTTTGAGCTTCCGTTTTTCCTTTTTCAGACTTCTTGTAGTGGCGACAAGTCTTTTGTGAAGGTTCTTATGCTCCGGTGGTGTGTCCGGCGTGAGATCGTCTGGACTGTTGTTTTCACCGGGCCTTGATTGATTATCCGATTCGTCCTGTTCGTATGGTTGCTTGGTTGCATGTTCGTCGCCTACTGGTTTGCCCTGCTCTATTGCTGGGTCATTAGGAGTGCTGTTTTTGTCGAGGCGGGACTTAGGGCGGCGCCTGCGTCGCCGCTTTGGTTGTTTGTCGGCGGGATTGTCCTTTGACGCGTCCTGTTGTTCCTCGTTATCGCTTCCTTTTGGGGTGTCCACCATATATACGTCATGAGTTGGGGTGGCCTTCCAGTGCTTGGTAGGCGCTGTTTCTTGGTAGTCTCCGGCATCGTCGTCCATACCGTCGATGTCTTCCGAGTTGTAGTCTAGCATGTCGGTTAGATCGTCGACAGTGGCTACAAAGAGGGTGGTGGGTGGGCTTTGAATTTCTTCGTTGTCCGCATCCCAACTGTCCTGACCGCAGTCCGGCCAGGGCTCTCCTAATAATGAGAGATGCTTTAGCGAATTCAGGATGTCGCCAAAGGGTGAATGCTGAAAGATGTCCGCAGGAGGTTCGGAGTCCGGCAAGGAGTCCGGCGCATCGGAGTCACGAGCTTTATGAGGGACAAGGTTAGTATTCGGCTCCATCGCTGTAGAAGTTTCAGCTCCCGAGGCGGTGTCCAGCCACCTGTCCTCGATCTGCGCGGTCTGCTCCGAACTATGGGTCAGAGCGGACTCATGTGCGGCCTCCAGGGCACTGTCCGGCGGCAGAGCTGAATCATGCCCATCGTGACAGCGCGACACGCTCGGCTGTGGCTCGAATCCGTCGAAGATCAAGTCTCCGCGGATGTCGGCCGTGAAGTTTAGGCTTCCAAACCTGACCTGATGGCCAGGGGCGTAGCTTTCGATCTGCTCTAGATGGCCAAGTGAATTGGCCCGCAGTGCAAAGCCGCCGAACATGAAGATCTGTCCGGGGAGAAAATTCTCACCCTGGACTGCGTTATTGTTGATTGAAGAAGCCATCAAGCCTATCAGTGACGACACAGAGGAACTCTCAATGAAAGCACCAATGTCAGTGTCAAAACCGGCGGATCTCGGGTAGGGGGTCCCGACCTGTGCGTCTAGGCGGATGGTAACAGGAGACAAGGGACACGATGTTTTTACACAGGTTCGGGCCCTCTCGATGGAGGTAAAACCCTACTCCTGCTTGATTGATATTGATGATATCGGTAGTACAAGAGTGGATCTACCACGAGATCAAGGAGGCTAAACCCTAGAAGCTTGCCTATGGTTTGATTGTTGTAATTGTTGTGTCCTACGGACTAAAACCCTCCGGTTTATATAGACTCCGGAGAGGGCTAGGGTTACACAGAGTCGGTTACAATGGTAGGAGATCTACATATCCGTATTGCCAAGCTTGCCTTCCACGCCAAGGAAAGTCCCATCCGGACACGGGACGAAGTCTTCAATCTTGTATCTTCATAGTCTTGGAGTCCAGCTGACGATGATAGTCTGGCTGTCCGGACACCCCCCAGTCCAGGACTCCCTCACCCACCATATGCTATTTTATTGAGAGAAGCCACTAGTGAAATCTACGGCCTCCGAGTCTATTTTCTATCATATTGTTTTCAAGTCTCTTATTCCAAAAACCCAAAAATACCTTGCTGCGCTTTTTCTTTCTTTATTTTATTTTTGAAAGTGTGTTACGTCGACTAGAGGGGGGGTGAATTGGTGAATTTTATGAATTCTTCACTAAGGAATTTCAGAGTGAGGAAATTCCTAAGAGAAGAACTACTTGCAGCGGAATAAGTACTCAGGTATAAGCATAAGAGAGAAACAACATAATCATCATGATGAAATGAAAGACAAAACATAGAGTACAGAAAGCGTAAAACACAGGATAAGCAGGACGAAGACAAACTGACTGAAGAAATAGGATTGAGGAATTAGAGAAAGTCTTCAGTCAAAGTCTTCAAACAGTAATGATCAGGTTCATCAACACATAATTGAGGAAATGAAAGGGTTGAGGAAATAGAACCAGTAGGCTTGGTGAAGACAATGATTGTGTAGACTAGTTCCAACTGTTGTGGCAGTTGTACATCTGGTTGGAGTGGCTGAGTATTTAAACTCGAGTATACACAGTCCTCACCGTATTCTCCTTGAGCTTAGATCACACAAACCACGCCCAACAGTAGTGGTAAGTCTTTACAGGTGACTTCCAAACCTTCACAGACCCGGTCACTCGGCAATCCACAATTCCTCTTGGATGCTCATACCATGACGCCTAACGGTCTGGAGGATACACAATCCTCAAAGGTAACAAGTGTCGGTTCCACATAGGAACAATCTCTTTAGTGATGCTCAATCACTTTGGGTTTGTAGTTTTGGGTTTGGGATTTGGGTTTTCCTCACTTGATGATTTTCGCTCAAAGTCCTCGGAGGATGGGATGCTCTCAAATGACAAGTGTCAGTTTCTCTCAGAGCAGCCAACCAGCTAGTGGTTGTAGGGGCGGCTATTTATAGCCTAGAGAGCAGCCCGGCATGATAACACATAAATGCCCTTCAATGAAATGACCGTTAGGTGGTAGGATATTTTGGACAGCTGGCGCGTAGCACAACAACGGTCGGATTTGAGGTTCGAATTTCTCAGGGCTATCATGTTCCTCACTATGTAGGCAATCCGCACTGGCAAATTCCTAACTCCTCAGACGGAACAAATTCCTCAGAGACCAGAAGATCTTCGTCTCTGTCACTGAGGAAATTGACTGAACTAATATGAGATTTCCAATGGCTTCACTCGAAGAATTGGGTAGGTGTAGGATTTTGAGATGAGCATCACTTGGAAATCAGTTTCCTTAATATTACCTCGACTCCCTTTAATAGTACGGTGTTTCCTATGACTCAAGAAGAAGAAAATGAAAATATGAAAACAAAAGCCTTCACGCTTCATAGTCCTCGCATGAATATCCAAGTCTTCACTGTCACACCAATTTCTTCACTTTCAAAGTCTTCAGGAGAACCAAAGTCTTCAGCTGAAGACATTCATTTTTAGGGGTCAACTTTCATTGTAAATATCAAACTCATCATCGAATTATAGAACCTGTGTACACTCACAAACATATTAGCCCCTTAACCTATAAGTCTTCAATACACCAAAATCACTAAGGGGCACTAGATGCACTTACAATTTTGTGTTTTCGCTAGATCTATTTATCCAATCTCATACAATTTAATCTATCTCAATACTGAGGAGGGATTGACAACCCCTCTTACACGTAGGGTTGCAATTAGTATTTGTTATTTGTGTCAATGTACCGTTTACATGGTGTTGCTTGGTTCTCCTACTGGATTGATAACCTTGGTTACATAACTGAGGGAAATACTTCCCATTGATTTGTTGCATCATCCTCTCTTCTTCACGGAAATACCAATGTAGATACAAGATATCAGGTGGTAACTAGGCGCGCTGGAAACATTCCTGCTCAATAGGGTTTTTGGGACTATGAAGTCTTCGGTTCTGAGGCTCACGTCTTCTTCGGATTCCGGCATGTAGTTATCATTGGTACCTTCAAAGAGGTCGTCGGGATCCAAGTCCCAGGGGATTCCTTCGAGGTCAACGTGGCGGTCTGGGAAAGCTTGAAAATCCCCCCGCAGATGCTCTACATTGTTGGCCGCCATCTCGGCGGTAGCGTTTTTCTCGCTCGGCTCCCCATTGTTACCCCTTCCATGTCTTTGCTGATGTCTTGGAGGGGATTTGGGGGTATCAACCATGTATACATCGCAGGTTGATGTTGCGGTCCATTTCCCGATATTTCTCAATGATGAGGTGTTTCCAGATAGGCCCACGACATCTTCATCCATGTTAGTTGCTTCATCGTAGTCGACTACATCGGTTAAATAATCGATGGTGGTGACTAGCAGGGTGGTGGATGGGATGTAAATTTCCCGGATGTTGGCTTTAAGTCTGATCTTATCATAAACCAAAGTCTTTTCATTTGTGATTTACATGCTCTGCATGCGATCAAGCATCTCATTTAGGCGAGACAACACTTCGACACTTACGGCAGAGCGGTAGGTGGGGCTGCCTCAAAGTACGACCGGTGTACAATTCAATGTGTTTTAAGCATAGAGAGGACCCATGGACGGTTCTAAATCTGGCTCCGGGGTCGACTGTGAATTCTGCATAGCTTCAGCGATAGCGGCCGGACTCATATCCGGGGTGGGGGTCAAGGAGAGATCGCTTGGGGTCATGACGTCGGGGCTTCCCAGCAATGTCAAAGACCCTGGACCGACGTTCTACTCAACAGAGATTGGCCTCGAGGTTAGGATGGGGTGCAACTTGTCAGGATGAGCTCGCCGCGGGCATCCATGGTGTACTCCAGGCCTCCAAAGGTGATGATCTGACCTCGAGCATAGTTTCAAACAGAGGCCAGATGGCCAGCTGAGTCGGCGCAAAAGGTCATGCTGCCAAACACAAAACGTTGGTCGGGGACATAGACATTCCCACAGCTGTTGTCGAAGTTGATCTGCAGATGAGACATCGATCCTTCTATCGATCTCACAGCGGAACTATGAATGAAAGCACTAGTGTCGGTGTAAAAACTGGCAGACCTCGGGTAGGGGGTCCCTGATACGTCTCCGTTGTATCTACTTTTCCAAACACCATTGCTCTTGTTTTGGACTCTAATTTGCATGATTTGAATGAAACTAGGCCAGACTGGCACTATTTCCAACAGAACTACCATGGTGTTTTTTTTTTGTAGAAATAAAAGTTCTCGGAATTGGACAAAACTTTTTGGAGATATTTTATGGAATATATAAAAATACTGGACCAAAGACCTACTGGAGGGGGCCAACTCCTGCCCACGAGGCACCAGGGCACGCCCATCCCCCTAGGCATGCCCTGGTGGCTTGTGGAGCCCCTGTGGCTCCACTGACCCTAATCTCATGCCAATAAATTCCTATTCACTAAGAAAAAAATAAGGGAGGAAGTTTCATCGCGTTTTACGATACGGCGCCGCTGCCACCTCCTGTTCTTCATAGGGAGGCCAGATTTAGAGTCTGTTCGGGGCTTCGGAGAGGGGATTCGCCGCCATTGTCATCAGCAACCATCCTTCATCATCAATTTCATGATGCTGACCGCCGGGAGTGAGATTTCTTTGTAGGCTTGCTGGATGGTTATGGGTTGGATAAGATTTATCATGTAATCGAGTTAGTTTTGTTAGGGCTTGATCCCTAGTGTCCATTATGTTCTGAGGTTGATGTTGCTATGACTTTGCTATGCTTAATGCTTTTCACTAGGGCTCGAGTGTCATGATTTCATATCTGAACCCTTTATATTTTCATGAATATATTTGTGTTGTTGATCCTATCTTGCAAGTTATACGCACCTGCTACGTGTTATGATCCGCATACCCCAAGCTGACAATAATTGGGATTATTTTTGGTGATTACCATAGTTTGAGGACTTCATGTATTCACTATGTGTTGTGCTTTGTTCCGGTTCTCTACTAAAAGTAAGCCTTAATATACCTTAGTTTCCTTATTGACCCCGCTACCACGGGAGGGTTGGACAAAAGATGTCATGCAAGTTCTTATCGCAAGCACGTATGACTATATACGGAATACATGCCTACATTATATTGATGAATTGGTGCTAGTTCTATGTCGCCCTAGGTTATAAAGGTTACATGATGAATGTCATCTAGCATAATTATCCATCATCGATCTAATGCCTATGAGCTTTTCACATATTCATCTTGCTAAGTTACTACTACTGTTGCTGCTACTATCACAATTGCCACAAAAATATTACTATTACTGTTACCATTACTGTTGCTACCATTGCTACCGCTACCAAATTATCATACTATTGTGCTACTGATCACTCTGCTGCAGATATTTATTTCTGCCGGTGTGATTTAATTGACAACTCAACTGCTAATACTTGCAAATATTCTTTGGCTGCCCTTGTGTCGAATCAATAAATTTGGGTTGAATACTCTACCCTCGAGAACTGTTGCGATCCCCTATCCTTCTAGGTTATCAAGACCTTTCTCTGGCACTGTTGCTGGGGAGCATAGCTCTAGTTGCTGATTCACTTGGGATTTATATCAGTTGATCACTATGAACAATCTTAAGGATGACAGAACCAAGATCTTTCCCTATAGGATGAGGGGAGGTAAGGAACTATTATGTAGCTCTGCACTTGATTCACCTTCTGTTTTTAGTAAGCTTGTGACACCACCACCTACTATTAATTCTGATATGTCACAAGTAATTGATGATGCAACTTATGCTATGAATGATGTTGTTGATGATTCTAGTACATTGCTTAATGATACTATGCCACTAGGTGAATTTCTTGATGAACAACTTGCTAAAGCTAAGGAATTTGAGAATGTTGATACTGATGAAATTACTGAAATTGGTGAAGTTATTGAAACTAGAAATTATGAAACACCCATTCGACGCTCTCCTAGATATGAATTGCCTAAGTTACCTGAGGGTTATGTTATGGATGGATACATAGCTAGGGAATTTCTTACTTGTAATGATAGAGATGATCTTAACAAACTACTATGTAAGCTGAAAGAAAAATCTTTGAATGCTAGAATGAAATATGGTCCTAAGTTTGCTACTTCACCTATCTTTGTTACTGATAAGTATTACGAATTCTCTGTCGATACTGAGTTAATTACTTTGGTTGAATCTGATCCTTTCCATGGTTATGAAGCTGAAATTGTTGTAGCACACCTTACTAAGTTAAATGATATAGCCACCCTATTTGCTCACGAGGAAAAAATTGCTATTATATATTCTTAAGTTGTTTCCTTTCTCGTTAAAGGGTGATGCTAAGATATGGTATAATACTCTGGCTCCTGGTTGTATGCGTAGTCCCTAGGATATGATTTATTACTTCTCTAAAAAATATTTTCCTGCTCATAAGAAATATACTGCCTTACAGGAAATATTTAACTTTATGCAAATTGAGGAAGAGAATCACCCTCAAGCTTGGGGAAGGCTTCTCCAACTACTTAATGCTTTGCCTGATCATCCTCTCAAGAAAAATGAAGTGCTTAATATCTTCTATAATGAACTAACTGATGCTTCTAGGGACTACCTAGATAGTTGTGATGGTTGTGTTTGCAGGGAATGAACTATTGAACAAGCTTAAGAACTGTTGAATAATATATTGAAGAATGATTATGATTGGACACTTCCTAAACCACCACCTAAACCAACACCGAAGAAGAGGAGTATTCTACATCTGACTCTTGAAGATATGCAAGAGGCAAAGAAATGTATGAAGGGAAAAGGTATTAAAGCTGAAGATGTTAAGAATTTACCACCTATTGAAGAAATACACGGTCTTAACACACTGACACAGGTAGTAAAGGTAAATTCTCTTATAAAGTTTGATGAAGGTGATATTCCTTATAATAAATCTCCTAGTCAATGCTTGCATGAATTTTACAATTACATTATTAAGCAGGATCATTTCAATGCCAATGTTATGAAAAAATTGAAACATAACGCCTACATGATTAATCGCTTGAGTGACTTGATGTTTAGAATTGCTAATGATGTCAAAGGTGTAGGTAAACATGCATCTATGGTCCAAACCCAGTTAGAACAATTTGCTAAATTCCAACATGATTTGATAAATGAAATAAATAATGATATGAATGATCATGTTGTTAGAGTAATGATTAGAGGGGGTAGAATGACCTAGGAGCCACTTTATCCTGAAGGTCACCCTAAAAGAATTGAACAAGACCCTCAAATAATTTATGTTGATCCACCTAGTCTTTACCTAATATTAAAAGAATGAGACTTTCATAGTTCTCCATAAGTCTTGTCTTTACATCCATTGATTTGGTGTTAACAAATAAAGACTAAGGGCTGATATTTGTTGGCTTGGTTCGTAGTGCTGCTTTGGGTTTAGTCCCTGATGAAAATATCAACACACATTGATCACCGTTGCAAAAAGGAGTCTGAGACGGGCTCTTGACCATCTTATCCTCTCAACCTGGAGAATCCTCCTCCGCTGCCGCAGCATACATGACTACCTATAAATGTAAGCCAGTCCCTTTGTTTTCTTCCTCAAATCGATCCGCCAGAGCAAATCCAACCGAATTTAATAAAAAAAATCAAAGATCCATCATTGACAAGGGCGACGCAAAGAGCCGCTCGAGGAGGAGCACACTAGAGGTCGGCCACGTCGGAACAAGAGGACTACATGATGTCTTCCGTGGGGTAGCCCAACCCATCGCTCCTCCTCCTGCAGTGACGGTGGAGGAGGCTGGAAGACCATCTGAATAATCTAATGTGGGTGATGGAATTGAAGAGGGTGATAATGCCGATGGAGCGAGGAACCACTACGGATTCAGGGCGACACATATCCCTTTTGCATGATTTAAAATCTACTAATGCAGATCAATTCTCCGGCCTCTTCTATCATAGTTTGTCTCCCTCTCTCCTCGCCATCGCCGATTTCAACCCACCACCGTCACTAAGATTCCATAGGAGCTGTGCCTTGCAGAGATCAGCCATGGCAGCAGCAAGCGCCACGCCAATGTAGCCCTACGACCTTTTCCTCGCCGCTGACAGCCGATACCATGATGTGTGGAGACGGGCAGACGGCGGAGGCGTCCGTGGGAATACTGCTCATGCTCCCAGCGCTGCCACCTGATGTGCCCACACGCCCACACAACCACCCACTAGACTCCACATATGTCTGGGAAGCTGCGAACTCACCGACCTGGCTCGCTGTAGCAGAATGCGAGGTTGAGCATTCCTACCTCCGCACCCACCTCAATTCCCATTGCGATGGAGGATAGGCACAGTGGCGGAGCTCCTACCAGGTAACAACCGGTGCCCCGGCGCCGGAGAGGGCATCACGCAGTAGCCCTGGCTGCCGTCGGTGCAGACCAAATTGTTAATGGCTGGCAGGGCGGTGTTGAGAGCATATAGAGGTCGAGAGGGGGAGAGAGTTACAGCTATGGCTGCGCTGAGAGGTGAGATTACTGTGTGATGTCAGGGGAGGGATGAGCGCCGGTGGCCTCGACCATATGACATGGAATGGCAGAAGGCGCGCGCTGCAGCAAATCGATTGACTCCTGCTTGCTATTTGGATAGCAGAGACACTCATAGCCAATTATCATGGTGTTGCGGCTGCTTGCTATCGAAAGATGTTGCTGCATGCAGGCTATAGCCTACGGCTAAAAAGAGAAAATAGGGTATTGTTTTGAGTGTGTTGTTGCTAGCTATTCGGTATTGCTTCCACGTGCTAGATGTTATTGAGAAACAGAGATTATAAGAACTTAATATTAAAAGAAGGAGGCTTTCATAGTTCTCCATAAGTCTTGTCTTTATATCCGTTGATTTGGTGTTAACCAATAAAGACTGAGGGCTGAGATTTGTTGGTTTGGTTTGTAGTGCTGCTTTGGGTTTAGTCCCTGATGAAAATATCTACACACAGTCGATCGCCGTTGCAAAAAGGAGTCTGAGACGGACCCTTCATCATCTTATCCTCTCAACACGGAGAATCCTCCTCCGCTGCCGCAACATACACGAGTACGCTATAAATGTAAGTCAGTCCCTTTGTTTTCTTCCTCAAATGAAACCGCAAGAGCAAATACAACCAAATTGAAAAAACCGCAGATCCGTCAGTGACAAGGGCGACGCAAAGAGCCACTCGAGGAGGAGCACACTAGAGGTCGGCCGCGGCGGAACGGGAGGACTACATGATGTCTTCCATGGGGTAGCCCAACCCACCGAACCTCCTCCTGTAGCGATGGCAGCATAGGCTGGAGGACCATCTGAATAATCTGATGCGGGTGATGGAGTTGAAGAGGGTAATAACGCCGATGGGGCGAGGAACCGCAACGGATTCAGGGGCGACACCTATCCATTTTGCATGATTTAAAATCTACCAATGCATATCGATTCTTCGGCCTCTTCTCTCACAGTCTGTCTCCCTCTCTCCTCGCCATCACCAATTTCAACCGACCACCGTCACTAAGATTCCATAGGAACTTTGCCCTGCAGAGATCAGCGATGGCCGGAGCAAGCGCCACGCAAACGCAACCCCGCGACCTCTTTCTCGCCGCTAACGGCCGGTACCACGATGTGTGGAGACGGGCCGACGATAGAGGCGTCCGTGGGAATACTGCTCATGCTCACGGCGCCGTCACCTGCTGTGCCCACACACCCACCCAACCACACACTAGATTCCCCATATATTTGGGAAGCTGTGATCTCCTCGACCCGGCTCACTTCAGCAGAACGCGAGGCAGAGAATTCCTACCTCCGCACCCACCTCAATCCCCACTGCAATGGAGGATAGGCATAGTGGCAGAGCTCCTACTAGGTAACGACCGGTGCCCCAGCGCCAGAGAGGGCATCACGCAGTAGCCCTGGTTGCCGCCGGTGAAGACCAAATTGTTAATCGTTAGCGGGGCGGCATTGAGAGCATATAGAGGTCGAGAGGGGGAGAGTTACACCTATGACTGCGCTCAGAAGTGAGATTACTGTGTGATGTCAGGGGAAGGAGGAGCGCCCATGGCCTCGACCATATGATGCAGAACAGCAGAAGGCGCATGCTGCAGCAAATTGATTGGCTCCTGCTTGCAATTTGGAGAGCAGAGACTCATAGGCAATTATCATGGTGTTGCGGCTGCATGCAGGCTATGGCGTACGGCTGAAGAGAGAAAATAGGTTGTTGTTTTGGAGTGTGTTGTTGCCAGCTATTCGGTATTACTGCCACGTGCTAGATGTTATTGAGAAACAGAGATTACAAGAACCTAATATTGAAAGAAGGAGGCTTTCATAGTTCTCCATAAGTCTTGTCTTTATATCCGTTGACTTGGTGTTAACCAATAAAGACTGAGGGCTGAGATTTGTTGGTTTGGTTTGTAGTGCTGCTTTGGGTTTAGTCCCTAATGAAAATATCAACACACAGTCGATCGCCATTGTAAAAAGGAGTCTGAGATGGACTCTTCATCATCTTATCATCTCAACCCGGAGAATCCTCCTCCGCTGCCATAACTTACACGATACGCTACAAATGTAGGCCAGTCCGTCTGTTTTCTTCCTCAAATCAAACCGAGAGAGCAAATCCAACCAAATTGAATAAAAAAATATTGATCCGTCATTGACAAGGGCGATACAGAGAGCAGCTCGAGGAGGAGCACACTAGAGGTCGGCCCCAGTGGAACAGGAGGACTACATGATGTCTTCCGTGGGGGTAGCCTAACCCATTGCTCCTCCTCCTGAGGCGACAGCGGCGGAGGCTGGAGGACCTTCTGAATAACCTGATGCGGGTGATCGAATTGAAGATGGTGATAATGCCGATGGAGCAAGGAACCACTATGGATTTAGGGGCGACACCTATCCCTTTTGCATGATTTAAAATCAACCAATGCAGATCAATTCTCTGGCCTCTTCTCTCACAGTTTGTCTCCCTCTCTCCTTGCCATTGCTGATTTCAACCCACCACCATGACTAACATTCCATAGGAGTTGTGCCCTGCAGAGATCAACCATGGCCGGTGCAAGCGCCACGCCGCCGCAGCCCCGCGACCTCTTTCTCGCCAGTGACAGCCGGTACCATGATGTGTGGAGACGGGCATATGGTGGAGGCGTCCGTGGGAATACTGCTCATGCTCCCGGCTCTGCCACCTGCTATGCCCACACGCCCACCCAACCATCCACTAGACTCCCCATATGACTGGCAAGCTACGACCTCCCCAACCAGGCTCGCTGCAGCAGAACGCGAGGGAGAGGATTCCTACCTCCGCACCCACCTCAATCCCCACAATGATGGACGATAGGCACAGTGGTGGAGCTCCTACCAGGTAAAGACTAGTGCCCCGGCATTGGAGAGGACATCACACAGTAGCCCTGGCTGCCGTCCGTGCAGACCAAATTGTTAATCGCTGGCAGGGCAGCGTTGAGAGCATACAGAGGTCAACAAGGGGAGAGAGTTACATCTATGGATGCGTTGAGAGGTGAGATTACTATGTGATGTAAGGTGAGGGAAGAGCGCCTGTGGCCTCGACCATATGACGCAGAATTGCGGAAGTTGTGCACCGCAACAAGTCGACTGGCTGTTGCTTGCTATTTGGAGAGCAAAGACAGTCATAGGCGATTATCATGGTGCTGCGACTTCTTGCTATCGAAAGATGCTGGTGCATGAAGGCTATGGCCTCGAGCTCTTCAAAATTCTAAAGGCTGCAGAGGTAGAAATCAATAAGGAGCATCAAGTGTTGATGGTTAACAAGACCACTAGTTTCAAGAAAAAAGGGCAAAGGGAAGAAGGGGAACTTCAAGAAGAATAGCAAGCAAGTTGCTACTCCCGGGAAGAAACCCAAGCTGGATCTAAGCCTGAAACTGAGTGCTTCTACTACAAAGGGACTTGTCACTAGAAGAGGAATTTCCCCCCGTATTTGGCGGATGAGAAGGATGGCAAAGTCAAAGGTATATTTGATATACATGTTATTGATGTGTACCTTACTAATGCTCGTAGTAGCGCCTGGGTATTTGATACTAGTTCTGTTTCTCGTATTTGCAACTCGAAACAAGGGCTACGGATTAAAAGAAGATTGGCTAAGGACAAGGTGATGATGCGCGTCGGAAATGGTTCCAAGGTGGATGTGATCGCCGTCGGCATGCTACCTCTACATCTACCTTCGGGGTTAGTTTTAGACCAAAATAATGGTTATTTGGTGCCAGCGTTGAGCATGAACATTAAATCTGGATCTTGTTTGATGCGAGATGGTTATTCATTTAAATCATAGAATAATGGTAGTTCTATTTATATGAGTAATATCTTTTATGGTCATGCACCCTTGATGAGTGGTCTATTTTTGTTGAATCTCGATCGTAGTGATACACATGTTCATAATATTGAAACCAAAAGATGCAAAGTTAGTAATGATAGTGCAACTTATTTCTGGCACTGTCGTTTAGGTCATTGGTGTAAAGAGCATGAAGAAACTCCATGCTGATGGGCTTTTGGAATCACTTGATTATGAATCACTTGGTGCTTGCAAACCATGCCTCATGGGCAAGATGACTAAGACTCTGTTCTCCGGAACAATGGAGCGAACCACTGACTTATTGGAAATAATACATACTGATGTATGCGGTCCGATGAGTGTTGAGGCTCGCGGCGGGTTTCGTTATTTTCTGACCTTCACAGATGATTTGCGTAGATATGGGTATATCTACTTAATGAAACATAAGTCTGAAACATTTGAAAAGTTCAAAGAATTTCATAGTGAAGTGGAAAATCATCGTAATTAGAAAATAAAGTTTCTACGACCTGACCGCGGAGGCGAATATTTGAGTTACAAGTTTGGTCTTCATATGAAACAATGAGGAATAGTTTCACAACTGACGCCACCTAGAACACCACGGCGTAATGGTGTGTCCAAACATTGTAACCGTACTTTATTAGATATGGTGCGATCTATGATGTCTCTTACTGATTTAATGCTATCATTTTGGGGTTATGCTTTAGAGACGGCTGCATTCACGTTAAATAGGGCACCATCTAAATCCGTTGAGACGACGCCATATGAACAGTGGTTTGGCAAGAACCTAAGTTGTCATTTCTTAAAGTTTGGGGCCGTTATGCTTATGTGCAAAAGCTTCAACCTGATAAGCTCGAACCCAAATCGGAGAAATGTGTCTTCATAGGATAACCAAAGGAAACTGTTGGGTACACCTTCTATCACAGATCCTAAGGCAAGATATTCATTTCTAAGAATGGATCCTTTCTAGTGAAGGAGTTTCTCTCGAAAGAAGTGAGTGGGAATAAAGTAGAACTTGATGAGATAATTGTACCTTCTCCCTAATTGGAAAGTAGTTTATCACAGAAATCAATTCCAGTGATTCCTACACCAATTAGTGAGGAAGCTAATGATGATGATCATGAAACTTCAGATTAAGTTACTACCGAACCTTATAGGTCAACCAGAGTATGGTCCGCACCAGAGTGGTACGGAAATCCTATTCTGGAAGTTATGTTACTAGACCATGATGAACCTACGAACTATGAGGAAGTGATGATGAGCCCAGATTCCGCGAAACTGCTTAAGGCCATGAAATCTAAGATGGGATCCATGTATGAGAACAAAGTGTGGACTTTGGTAGACTTGCCCGACGATCGGAAAGCCATAGAAAATAAATGGATCTTCAAGAAGAAGACTGACGCTGACGGTAATGTTACTGTATACAAAGCTCAACTTGTTGCGAAAGGTTTTCGACAAGTCCAAGGAGTTGACTACGATGAGACCTTCTCACCCGTAGCAATGCTTAAGTCTGTCTGAATCATGTTAGCAATTGCCGCATTTTATGATTATGAAATTTGGCAAATGGATGTCAAAACTGCATACCTTAATGGATTTCTTGAAGAAGAGTTGTATATGATGCAACCAGAAGGTTTTGTCGATCCAAAAGGTTCTAACAAAGTGTGCAAGCTCCCACAATCTATTTATGGACTGGTGCAAGACTCTCAGAGTTGGAATATATGCTTTGATAATGTGATTAAAGCATATGGTTTTATACAGACTTTTGGAGAAGCCTGTATTTACAAGAAAGTGAGTGGGAGCTTTGTAGCATATCTAACATTATATGTGGATGACATATTGTTGATTGGAAATAATACATAATTTCTGGATAGCATAAAAAATATACTTGAATAATAATTTTTCAATGAAGGACCTCGGTGAAGCTGCTTATATATTGGGCATCAAGATCTATAGAGATAGATCAAGACGCTTAATTGGACTTTCACAAAGCACATACCTTGATAAAGTTTTTAAGAAGTTTAAAATGGATCAGTCAAAGAAAGGGTTCTTGATTGTGTTACAAGGTGTGAAGTTGAGTCAGACTCAATGCCCGACCACTGTAGAAGATAGAGAGAAAATGAAAGTCATTCCCTATGCCTCAGCCATAGGTTCTATCATGTATGCAATGTTGTGTACCAGACCTGATGTGTACCTTGCTATAAGTTTAGCAGGGAGGTACCAAAGTAATCCAGGAGTGGATCACTGGACAGCAGTCAAGAACATCGTGAAATACCTGAAAAGGACTAGGATATGTTTCTTGTTTATGGAGGTGACAAAGAGCTTGTTGTTAATGGTTACGTCGATGCAAGCTTTGACACTGATCCAGATGACTCTAAGTCGCAAACCAGATACATATTTATATTGAATGGTGGAGCTGTCAGTTGGTGTAGTTCCAAGCAGAGCGTCGTGGCGGGATCTCTGTGTGAAGCGGAGTACATAGCTGCTTCGGAAGTAGCGAATGAACGATTCTGGATGAAGGAGTTCACATCCAATCTAGGTGTAATCCCTAGTGCATCAGGTCCAATGAAAATCTTTTGTGACAATACTGGAGTAATTGCCTTGGCAAAGGAATCCAGATTTCACAAGAGCACCAAACACATCAAGAGACGCTTCAATTCCATCCGCGATCAAGTCAAGGAGGAGGACATGGAGATTTGCAAGATACATACGAATCTGAATGTTGCAGACCCATTGACAAAGCCTCTTCCATGAACAAAACATGATCAGCACCAAGACTCCATGGGTGTTAGAATCATTACTATGTAATCTAGATTATTGACTCTAGTGCAAGTGGGAGACTGAAGGAAATATGCCCTAGAGGCAATGATAAAGTTGTTATTTATATTTCCTTATATCATGATAAATGTTTATTATTCATGCTAGAATCGTATTAATCGTAAACTTAGTACATGTGTGAATACGTAGACAAAACAAAGTGTCCCTAGTATGCCTCTACTTGACTAGCTCGTTAATCAAAGATGGTTATGTTGGAGGATGGCTCTTCCACTCACCCACCCGCCGCCACCCTAAACCCTAGCCCACCCACCACTGGCGATCTCCACGTCTAACCGTGGAACATCTTTGGAATCCGGCCATCGTGTTCGGCGTCATCCGCTCTCTCTTCTGGTTGGCATCTCAATGGCGGTACATGCTTCCATCTCCCTTGGTTTGGATTTCTCTGCGGGGATGATCATGGCGCATGAGATCGGTCGTTTGTTTCATCGTTCGGTCCACCCTACGGATCGATCTGGCAACTTTGTCATGGTGGCCTCTTTTGCACAGCACTCTTTTCCGTCTGGATGAAGATAATGTTGGCTTGGCACTTGAATCAACCATTGGTGGATATTGCTCTACGCTCAAGGTATCTCAACTACATGGTCGTGTTTTCTCCTTCAATGTTTCTTGCAAGGAAGTGGGTTTTTTCATCCTGCATCAATGGAGTTTTGTTTGCTCGCAATTTAAATGTTACTTTTATATCTGTGTTCATGGCGGCCCCGATTGGGAGAAAGAGTTTCGTCTCTGGCAAAAGGAATCGCGGGAGGAGTGGACCTTAGTTAGTCCATCTAAACGCCATGCAGCCCTAGGTCTCCTAGCCATGAAAAAACAGCCACAGAAACCAGCTCCCAAATCATCTACTTCTCTTAGATCTACCAAGAGCTTACGTTTCGCCACGTTTCTTAATTATGAGGCATGCAAGGGTTATTGTTATCCGGCCACGTCTGATGATTTGCGTACTGTCTCCGAAGCGGGATACACTTTCAATGCTCATGAAGGCTTGCCGACCTCACCGTCGGTGACAGCATCTCTGGCGACAGATCTCATCCCTAGCATTCAGTTTGGATCTCTGCCTCTATCTCCGGAAAGATCGTTTTCACCTGGCGGCAACTCCGGATCTCCTGGGACATTCAAATCTTTTGTTGGGTCAGCTTTTTCTCAGGGTGTTCTGCCAAGCGGCTGTTCTAGCCCACCTACTTCGTTGGGCTCGGTTTCACAGCCCATTATCATATCTGATGACGAGGAGGCAACCCGTTGGCCACACAAATAGCCAGCCCAGCACCCTCATCCGCCTCGGCTCCTCAGATTCCTTCCCCAGAGAAAATAGTCGAAGATTTGCAGAGTTTTGATGATTTGGTGGAAAATTGGGCTGCCACCTATTGGGACTGCGATAAGTGTCTTGGCATGGGCCACCAGCCAGAGACTTGCACAAGGGTGAGATGTCGTAATTGTTTTCATCTGGGTCACATTAAAAAGAATTGTACTGGGCAACCTCTTGTCGCATCCGTCAGGGTACCTAAAGTCTTGTCGCCTGTCTTTGGGACATGCCCCAAGCAAGAGTCCCCCCTTGCCTCTCCGGCTTCTCATCAATCTGAGCACGCCCAAGAACCCCAATCTCCTCGGCTTAGTCCTGCTCCACCTTCAAACCAATCTACTCCACCACCGTCGCTAACTAGTTCTGGCCCCTCCACAAGCTCGACAGCGACCGTCGCGCCTTCTCCGAGCTCACCACTGCCTCGGCAATTGTAGCCTACGCCATTGACCCACATTGCTTCCTGCCTGAGGGGTATGACATTGTGGATGGTGGTGTGGATCGTCTGCCCAGGACCTTCTACACGCCGGCCATCCCACCTCCCCGCATGCACGAGCAGTTCATGGTCACCATCGTCAAACCACTCCCACTTGCTCACCTTGTGGGGATTCGCCGCGAGCAGGTACTTCAATTGCTGATCCAAACCCTACATGTTCCTGTGATTTCTGCTCAAACTTGGTTCCAAGGTGTGGGTTTATTTGAGATGGAAGATTCAGTTGTCAGAGGTTCATTTACTCAGCACCCACCTTTCCCCCTTGGATTAGATGAAGATGGCAATGAGTTTTTTGTTAGGTTCATCCCACACAATGAAGGTGAAGGCTTTCATGCTATTCATGGCCACCGCACTGGTTGGTTAATGTTCATTGGTGTGCCGTTGGATTATCGCAACACTTAATGTCTGGCAGATATAGTTGGCACTTTTGGTCAGTTCCATTATTGGAAAAGTACTGATCGACATGGAGTTCGATCTCTGGTGCGAGCCTCCTTCCCTGATAATGCCTTGGTTCCGCGTAGCGTGGTCTTCAGAGAATTTGCTAATTGGGGAGGAACTGTCTCTCCTGGACAGCTGGATGTTACATCCTAACTGTTGAATTTGCTGAAGCGATGATCCCTACTGATGAAGATCCCATGCCACTGGATGGAAATCCTCACCCTATGCCCGGCGTTAACCCACCACAGCCATTTTGGGCGATGCCGCCATACCCTGCCCTCGGGTGGAATGTTGTACCACCAAACCATCAGGTTAACAATGATGTTGTCAATGGCAATTGCGTGGGGCAATGGCATGCAAGATGCAGCGGGATGGGAGCCATGGATCGAACCAGAGCAGCCTGAGCAGCATCTAGCCAGCTTTGCCGGCCCAAGATCAGAACTCGATGGTTCTCAATCCATCTTTGGATTCTAGTCAGGACATGGACCTCGATCAGGCGGTCAATCAGCCTATGCTTAACAATCTTGTTGCACCTTTGGACCCCATTCAATTGGGCATTGTCAGAATGGTATATGGGCCGATGATGCCCCAGGAGATGATCTGGAGAGATCTTTTAAATCCCTGATGCCTGACATTCTGTCATCTCGCATCCCTGCATATATGCCCACACCAGTGCTCCCACCATATGTTTTCCCTCTCAGGTTCTGGCCATATATATTCTACAGTTCTGGGGTTATCTCTCACCAAGTTAACAAATCCTCGATGGTTATTGAGGAGCTACCCTATGATATCGCCTCTCAGCCCTAGCTGCTTTTGGAGGAGAGCAAGTTTCTGCCAGGCAAAGCTTCAGAGTCTCACTCCTTTGAGTTTACTACCACACCACCTCCTATGCTGGGCAAGAGAACCCATGGACATGGTCGTTCGATCTCTGTGCTGATTGAGCTACGGCAGATTTCAGCAATAGGAGGGTGACTAGGAGTTGTGCCAAGGCTAATGGTTTCAAACCTATCTCTGCTGTGCCTGTCAAGCCATCAAGAATTTGTCGCCCACGTGCTAAGAAGAGCAAGATTATTTCTGATGTGGAGCCCATGATGGAGGAGAACCAAGATCCATAGGTGCCACCACCAACACCTATCAGGGCCATGCAAGATCTAGGTGCGGCCTTGGGCATCTCTCCAGAAAAGTTAACAGTGGAGAAGCTTATGGAATCTCCAAGCACTTCTGCTTCGGATGCTTCAATTAAATGATGATGTTGATCTTCCTGTTTACGTTGTTGCACCGACATTGCGCTTTTGTTCTTTCATATTTCTGTCATTTATCTTCTGAACTTGGGTCTCTTATGTCCTGGTTGGCTGTGAACTTGGAAGCTTTTGGGTGTCTGAATTTTTATGCAGTTTGGTCTATTTATCTTTTGCGATTGTTGAATCATGAATAGTTCATATTACCATAATTGGAAACTGTTGTGCTAGAATGTGCGGGGCCTTAACTCAGAAGCGAGACAACGTGATGTACGGGGCAAGATCAAGGAGATTCAATGTTCTATTATCTGTCTCCATGAAACTAAATGTTCTGATTTTGACATCAGAGCCATCCGTAAATTATGTCCATGCAGGTTTGACATTTTTGCATTTGCACCATCTGCTGGGGCCTCGGGAGGCATCTTAGTGATCTATAATTCTTCCATCTTTGGTGGCCAGTTGATACAAGTTGATAGTTTTGGCATAATAATTTCCTTTACCTCTGTTCATAATGCTAAGAAGTGGACTTTGGTCTCTGTTTATGGGCCATGTGAAGGGGAACGTAGAGATAATTTTGTGCATTGGTTGTACCATCTTCAAATACCTACTGATGAACATTGGCTTTTCCTAGGGGATTTCAACTTTATTCGATCCCTAGATAACAGAAACTTGCCTGGTGGGGATGTCAATAACATCTTCCTTTTCAATGAGATCATTGGTCACCTAGGGCTTTTGGAATTACCTTTGAACGGTCGGCGCTTCACTTGGTCTAACATGCAGGAAAATCCATTGTTAGAACAGTTGGATTGGTTCTTCACAACTTCAGACTGGATCTCTTATTATCTGAATACAGTGGTTCTCCCCTTGGCCAAAACCTCTTCAGACCATGTCCCCTGTGTTGTCTCAGTTGACACAAACATACCTGCTGCGTGAGTGTTTTGTTTTGAAAACTTTTGGGTTGATATGCCTAGCTTCTTTGAGTGTGTCACGCAGTCCTGGAATGCACCAATTTTTGCTGACTTGATAGCAACTGCGGTCATTTCTAGGAAATTTAAGCGTCTCAGGCAGGATCTTAAGAGATGGAGCAAAAACCTGTCATATATCAACCGGCTAACTCTGGAATGCAAAAAAGTTATTTTATACTTTGATCAACTTGAAGAAAGGAGGCCTCTCACCACACCTGAGTTTAATTTCAGGAAGTTTGTGAAGCTGCATCATGAAGAGCTCTTGAGGATCCACTACATCTATTGGAAGCAGCGCTGCATAATCCGTTATATCAAGGTGGGGGAGGATAACTCAAAGTTCTTCCATCCTATGGCTTCAGAACGGATGAGGAAGAATTCTATAGCCAGCCTCACTGTTGAGGGAGCTGCCCCTATGTCTGATCATCAGCAAATGGCGGGAATCCCATGGAACACTTTTAAAAGTAGAATGGGCCAAGCCCAGGTCATTTCCATGGGCTGATCTTCAAAGCTTAATTCAGCCTGTACCTGGTTTGGATGAGCTCTCCTGCCCTTTTTCTGCTGATGAGATTGCCAAGGTTTTAAAAGAGTTACCAATGGACAGGGCACCTGGGCCCGACGGCTCAATGGTCTCTTTGTCAAACGATGTTGGTCCATCATCGATCCTGACTTCCTCAGATTGATCAAAGATTTCTATGAAGGAAAGCTATCCTTGGAGAACATAAATGGGTCTCTGATTACCCTCATTCCAAAAATGCTCTCACCAGAAAACCCTAATGATTTTAGGCCCATTTCTCTCACCAAAGCTTGTCTCAAATTTTTGACAAAGCTTCTGGCCAATCGTCTGCAATGTGTAATCCTCAAATGTATACACAAAAACCAATATGGATTCCTTAAGAGTCGTTCAATCCAGGATTGTCTAGCTTGGACTTTTGAGTACATACACCAGTGCAAGCAATCTAAAAGGCCCATTGTTATCCTCAAGCTAGACTTTGCCAAAGCCTTTGATACGATTGAGCATGAGGTTATCTTACAAATGCTTCGATTCAAAGGTTTTAATGACAAGTGGATCTCCTGGATTAATGAAATCTTATCATCTGGCAGCTCTTTTATTTTGTTAAATGGTGTTC
The DNA here is from genome assembly GCA_963921465.1 of Triticum timopheevii. NCBI lineage: Eukaryota > Viridiplantae > Streptophyta > Magnoliopsida > Poales > Poaceae > Triticum > Triticum timopheevii. The sequence continues at coordinate 428,859,079 of OY997268.1, read as the reverse complement.
CAGGCAAGCAGTTCAAATGTAAATGTGGTTTCAGACAAGGTGACCCCCTCTCCCCTCTGCTTTTTGTTTTGGCTGTGGATCTGCTCCAATCTGTGGTTAATGATATGCTAGCTCGAGGAGTCATGACATTGCCTATTCCATCTCATGATCCAGACTTTCCCATTATTCAATATGCTGACGACACAATTGTCATCCTGCCTGCTATTGAAGAACACTTGGTGGCAATGAAAAACATGATCCTCACCTTCCAGGCATCCGCTGGGCTGAAGGTGAACTTTAGCAAATCCTCCCTGATCCCTTTGAACATGGATAATGAGCTGGCCACAAGACTGGCTGCAGCCCTGGGTTGTAAGATTGGCAACACTCGTTTTACCTATATGGGCTTACCAATGGGCACCACAAGACTCAGGAAGGGAGAGAAGGAGCGGGGGAGCATCAAGGCAGCGCACGTGTGAGCGTGCTCATTGGAGCTCTCGGGCGGCCATGGTGCGCGTGCGACCAGGGGCAGGAGAGAGAGGGGAAGAAGGGGGCCGACCAGCTGCCGTGTCTCGAACGTCGAGGCGTCTCGTCGGGCACGCTAGGGAGGCCCGAGGTGGCCGGAGGTGGTTGGCAGGGGGCGTCTACAGTGCGGGAGCGCACTGTAGCGCACTCCAGAGGGTGCAAATGGCCGGCATGCCATTTTTTGGCAAAGTGGGCATGGCAAAGCATGTCTGGTAGCTCTAGGGAGGAGTAAAGAATGAGGGGAAAGCCTTGGATACCTTGGGTATCCACTGGAGTGAGGAGGAAGGTGAGGAAGAGGGGTGCAAGGGCTGTCCAGAGAGGTAAAAGTGGTGGTTTCACCGCTCAATTATTGATCTGAGATGCAGCCATTGCTACTGGAGGTAGAAGAGGTCTAGGAGGGGTTTTGGTAAAAAGTTGAAGCCTTGGAGAAGAGTGGAAGTGGTCAAAACAGGGGTTTTAGTATAAAAGGCAGAAGGTGCTTGTTGCTGGCTTGGGCAGGAAGATGAACTCCTCTTGTCATGAGGCTTGACAGGGTCAAATGGCATGAGATAATAATAGGTTCCACCAAGGTTGAGTCCATTTCGGCAAAGTTGCCAATGCAACTTTTGTAAACCCTAGAAATCAACATAAATGAGTTTTCCAAGATCTAGACATGCAAAACTATTCTCCTTGATCCACCACTTGGTGAAGTGTCATCATTTGGGGCATGCCCACAAAGGTTGAGAGCAAAATAAGAAAGTTGACAATGTAAAGTTGTTCAAATTTGATTCTGGACAGAGAGGGTTTTGAGGCACTTTGATCAAGATATCATTTTCTCCAACTTGTGCCATTTGGTCTAGATACATAATTAGACTATTGGAGCATGTGCACCAAGTTTGAGAACATTTGGACATGTTTGGCAATGTAGAGTTGCTCAAACTTCAAAATGGACAGAATTGGTTTTGAGGAGATTTGATGATGTTATGCTATTCTCCAAGACATGAGGCTTGGCAAGATCATCCAACATTTCATATGTGACATGCTAGAATTTTCTTGGAATTTTTAGAGAATATTTCCTTTGTAAATATTTCAAAACCTAGAAATATCCAGAAAGGGTTTTTGAGGGGTTTGACCAACATTTTGAACATGACCATGTGTTGAAACTCTTATATATGGACAATATATGTCCACTGAGTTTCCCTAAATTTTCACAAATATTTTAAAAGTATTAAAATAATTTTAACCTATTAAAGACCATTTCTGGCCTAAAGAAAAAGCCTTTAAATAAAATAGCAAAATGACTTTTAAAATTATACTTTTGTGCTTTTTTGGGAGTCCTATACCTAATAGGAATCAAAAATACTCTTTGAAAGATTTTTCATACCCTAAATCAAGTACTTGCAGTGCAAACCTCAATTCAGGGGTTTTTGGAAAACTAAATTTAGAAAATACTTTTTTGCCAAATTATTTTTGTAAGAAAATTCTATATTGTACTATACACATGGTATGATCATTTGGCAGAAGTTTTGGATCAAGGAAAGGAAGTATAGAAGGTGAAGCTATGTTGACTTTTAAGAGCACTTGAAAATACAGAGAGAAAACCAACTAAAATAAAAGGTCAAATAATGCAAAAGTTTTTGTCAAACCACACTTTATTATGATTTACCATCTTAAGTGTTGTGCCATGAAAATCAGGGTGTGACAGACCTACCCCCCTTACAAGAATCTCGTCCCCGAGATTCCCAAACTAGGCGCAGAAAGGAGTATGGAAACTTGGATTTGGGGTAGTCTCCACGTCCTCATACTGCTTTTGTGTCCGAGTGGTGCTCCATTGAACCATGAGGTACTTGATGGTGTGGCTCCGTGTATGACGTTCGGCTTGATCCAGGTTGCTAAGGGGTTTCTCACGTAGGTCTGATTGGGCTGGGGGTCGATGGCTCGAGGATCGATGTCCTTGTTAGTGATCGGGCTAGCTAGGAAGTTGAAAACACTCCCGGAGTTGTGTCATGTGGAAACATCACGAACAGTGGGTAACTCAGGTGGTAACTCTAGCTGGTAGTCGTCCATCCTTCGTCTTGTAGTGACCTCGGAGGGGGTTGTTAAATCTTGGTGTAAGATTCCCTTTGACATGGAAATGCTTGGTTCCTTTGAGAGAAGTGGCTTGCAGATACACCTGGTCTTCAACGCGGATGTTTACTTCTTTGACGATGGTGGTTGGTGCAGTTCTTCCTAGTCTTCACATCATATTACCAAAAGAATCATCTCGTATAGGTCAAATCCAATCATCACTCATGTTATTCATATGCTCATGGCTCCCAAGAGGGAGTCTAACAAAATCATACATTTCAACCAGACACAAACTCATATGCATGGCTATCCTAAGGAAACACGTCGTAATCCACTCCAAGATCGTGTTTCCCTCCTATGAATAAACTCCAACAACCCATTAACTTCCATTAATCACTACAAATCCAATGTCTATGGTGTTCCATACAATCTTCTAATGTCCTATAATCCCCAAATACTTGAAAAAGCTATCTCTACTATAGTCAATCCACCAATTCCCATCTTCGGGGTCAAGTAACTTCCAACCTCAAGCTTATATAGATCCCTAAATCAACCCCGACAATTAATCCAATCTCCTAGCTTATTATCCACCGAGAAACATGGTATCATAATTGAGATCATCTGTATAAATCTAATTTAATCCGAACCATGTAGACTTACTCATCATCTAGACTCCATTAGGATCACCTATTTAATCCAAATATCATGGCCAGCTATCTTCTATCAATATCCCATGGCTAAGTCAAATCCTTATACCTTCAAGAATTTCATCATGCAATCATAATTGTCCTACAATATCCAATTTACTCCGAGGGTAATGAATGTTATGCTACTCTATTAACATGATCCCACCAAGTTCATTAACTAACATGAAAACCTCAAAAATCACCAGAAAGTCTCGGATAATTCCTCAGGGTCTCTGATACAAACTCATCAAGTCATTTTTCATATATCAGTGTCCTCAAATAGGTCTACCCTGTGGCATCATCAGTTCTGGTACTACCTTAGGATGATAATGTGCTCATTTACTATGTCCACTAGTTCCATAATGAACCAGTGCAAGGTTACGGAGGCTTAGCTGGTTCTCTTGCAGTTTTGTGGGTTAAGCACTTGGTTAGAAATTCGAGCTGGGTTATCTCATGAAGTCTCAAGGGTCTAGGGATGGCTTTCTAATTTTGAGAGGTAAACATAACTCTACTAGGCTGCTCTTGGTCGAGGAGGCTACAACAAAATCTCCAGTGCTAGTTGGTCGCCGAAGTAGAATCCTTGGTGTACCTTGTCTAGCCGGTCTTCAGTTGAGGAGAGAGGGATGAGAGGGAAAAGCATAATGGATGGGGGGATGCTTAAAGGGGGTTCTATAGTGCAGGTGCAAACAAACAGGTGCCAAAAAGGCCACACACAATTTCATTAAGATAAGATAGGTGATATAGTCGCATACATGATGCCAAAGGCAAAAGTGCAACTTATATCAAAACACAAACAGATAAGAACAAGCAACACTCAACATGGTTTCATTTGAACCATCACATGGACTCGACTGCGCATAGGGGGTACACGACTCATCCTACCCTAGGGGTCCTCGGATTCAGTAGTCGTGCTTGCTTCATCACTTTGAGAGAAAGGCATTTGGTCTTCAGCTTCTAGGTTCTCCTGGGTGCCAATGGACATGCGACAGTCGGCTGCTTGTTGGGACACATCCTATTAATACGCCCAAGTTCACCACACCCATGATATGTGACGGAAGCAAAAGGGTTGCTATTCAGTCTTGGGTATTGTCGTCGGGGGCCTGACGATGATCCTCTATGAGGTCGATATGGAAATCCATTCCTATGCCTTTTGCATGGGGTTTGGTTGCGAGCTTTTTGAAGTCCCTTGATTTGCTGCTCCTGATTAAAAATGTGGACTTCTAGGGCAGTGATTTGTTGTTCTTGCTCGACCACCTTCTTCTTCTCGAGGCAGTGGAGGTGCAGAAGTGAAGGGAGATCTTGGCGAGCCTTGAGAAATGCTTCGGTAAGGTGGCATAGAAGGTAATCTCCTGCATTGACAAAACGGATCTGGTACTTGAGGGTTGGATCCTCGTCTTCTGGGGAAATCATCACTTGAGTCGGAGCTCCAAATCCGCTCTTGCCAGGTAGGTAGCGGGTGGCATGTTCTTCTTTCATTTCTGAAAGGAGATCTCGAAGACGGAGGAGTGCTTTGTATGCCACTTGCTGAATGGCTAGGTCTCTTGTTGGCATAGGTGGTCCAGCGAAGAACCACCCCTCAGGTGAGGTCTTGGCAGGCACAAAAACCTTGGCATAGAGCTCCTTCTCGAACACATCATTTTCCAGTTCGTGTAGGGTGTATATGGGCAGCAAGGGATAGTGGCATTGTTGGAGGCAATCTCTTAGGAGTGATGGAAATCCTGTCGTAAGGAGTCTCAAGGGAGCGACGGCCATCTACAAAGGTTGAATGGGAGAGGTCAATAAGGGAAATATATTTTGGGTTGGGTAAGCTTTAGAAAAGAAGAGAAGTTTAGATGGCCTCGAGCTAACTAACGTCCATGCTAACTAAGGCTTCCTACAGTCAGGATGGCTCTGATACCAGCTCTGTGGGGACCCCGACTCATGAGTCGTGATCACCGAGTGCACGTGTACAGTGATCCCAGAGATCAATGCTCACTGAACACACAAAAGCTGAATAACAAGAGTCTTACATCCATACATATCGTCTTACACAAATTATGACCTTTATGGTCAAGTCTTACATTGATGAAGCCCCAAGGGCTGAACATGAAAGAAAATGTAAGCAGCAGAAATTTTCGTTGTTAAGTAGAACCCATGCCATCTGCCTTAACCCTACAGGCATTCTGACTGGGAAGCGTCCTAGTTCGCATGTTCGTCTCCAACGAACTCTTCCTCGAACTCCTGTTCTTCCATGCCTGGTCAATTAAATAACCAGTGGCAAGCCAATGAGTACTTTGAATGTACTCGCAAGCAACCCATGTTTTGGTTCAAGATACAACAGTGCATGACATAGGTAAATTTTTGCAGAAAGCTAATTTTGTTGTGCTATGACATGTTCAACAACTCGTAAGACATGCATCAGGAGAATTCAAGTAACCACGAGGACAAGTTACAGATATCAACATAAATAGAGTGGGCATCAACCCAACTCAATCATGTCAAGTCCCTTGACTTGACCCAAGTAGTTTTCCCCAATTATCCAAACACACACTGGTCTGTACACATGTGGACGTAGCCCAAGAGCGGTTACCCAACTGTCCTTGACCGTAGACACGGCTATTCGAATAGTTTTATACTCTACAGAGGTTGCACACTTTACCTACAAGATCCGGGGAACTTCTGTGTCATCCACGACCTGCGATACCTCAAGTACCCGGGGTAAGCACCTGATACGTCTCCAACGTATCTATAATTTTTGATTGATCCATGCTACTTTATCAACTGTTTTGGACTATATTGGGCTTTATTTTCCACTTTTATATTATTTTTGGGACTAACCTATTAACCGGAGGCCCAGCCCAGAATTGCTGTTTTTTTGCCTATTTCAGTGTTTCGAAGAAACGGAATATCAAACAGAGTCCAAACGGAATGAAACCTTCGGGAACGTGATTTTTTCACCGAACGTGATCCAGGAGACTTGGACCCTACTCCAAGAAGTGCCAGAGGCGGTCACGAGGGTCGAGGGCGCCCCCCTGGGCACGCCCCCCTACCTCGTGGGCCCTCTGTTGCTCCATCGACGTACTCCTTCCTCCTATTGAAAGTGCAACTATCCCTAGGTGGTTTTGGTAATTCATAACAACATATAGCTCATTGAGCTAATGCTATTCCAAGACTATTATTTCAGGAAAGCTCAATGAATGGCATGGCATGGATGATGAAAGTGGATCCCTCAAAATACTAAGGACAAAGGATTGGCTCAAGCTCAAAAGCTCAAGACTCTTCATTTTACATTTTAGTGATCCAAGATCACATTGAGTCCATAGGAAAAGCCAATACTATCAAGGAGGGATGAGGTGTTGCTTAATGAGCCTCTTGCTTCAAGTGCTTAGTGATATGCTCCAAAAACCCTCAACTACTTTCTCACATCCACATATGACCTAAACCCAAAGTCAAACTCGGCCATACCGATTCTTTCTATCCGGCACCATCGAGTTCAAATGTCATAGCCACTGCCACAAACCCTAGGCAAATCGGTCTCACCGATAGGGATCTCGGTCTCACCGAGATGGGGTTGTAATCTCTCTGTTTCCCTTCATAATGTTTCGGTATAACCAAAGTGAGCGATCGGTCCCATCGACATTGCAATGTAAACTCCCTGTTTCCCTTTCGTAACATTTTGGTCTCACCGAAATGAGCGAATCGGTCCCATTGAGTTTAGCTGACCAACTCTCTGGTTAGCTTATTACCAAAATCGGTATCACCGAGTTTGTGTAATCGGTCTCACCGAGATTACGTTATGCCCTAACCCTAACCATATCGGTCCTACCGAGTTGCATGTCGGTCCCACCAAAAATCCTAACGGTCACTAGATTTGCTGAATCGGTCCGACCGAGTTTATCAATTCTGTCCCACCGAGTTTGGCAAGTTGTGTGTAACGGTTAGATTTTGTGTGGAGGCTATATATACCCCTCCACCTCCTCTTCATTCATGGAGAGAGCCATCAGAACGAACCTACACTTCCAACTTACCATTTCTGAGAGAGAACTACCTACTCATGTGTTGAGGCCAAGATATTCCATTCCTACCATATGAATCTTGATCTCTAGCCTTCCCCAAGTTGCTTTCCACTCAAATCTTCTTTCCACCAGATCCAAATCCTATGAGAGAGAGTTGAGTGTTGGGGAGACTATCATTTGAAGCACAAGAGCAAGGAGATCATCATCAACGCACCATTTGTTACTTCTTGGAGTGGTGTCTCCTAGATTGGCTAGGTGTCACTTGGGAGCCTCCAACAAGATTGCGGAGTTGAACCAAGGAGTTTGTAAGGGCAAGGAGATCGCCTACTTTGTGAAGATCTACCGCTAGTGAGGCAAGTCCTTCATGGGCGTCGGCCATGGTGGGATAGACAAGGCTGCTTCTTCGTGGACCCTTCGTGGGTGGAGCCCTCCGTGGACTCGCGCAACCGTTACCCTTCATGGGTTGAAGTCTTCATCAACGTGGATGTACGATAGCACCACCTATCGGAACCACGACAAAAATGTCTGTGTCTCCAATTGCGTTTGAATCTTCCAAACCCTTCCCTTTACATTCTTGCAAGTTGCATGCTTTAATTTCCGCTGCTCATATACTCTTTGCATGCTTGCTTGAATTGTGTGAAGATTGCTTGACGTGTCCAAAGATAGCTAAAATCTTCCAAAGTCTAAATTTGGGAAAAGGTTAAGTTTTTAATTGGTCAAGTAGTCTAATCACCCCCCTCTAGACATACTTCATGGTCCTACAAGTGGTATCAGAGCTTTGGTCTCCATTTGCTTTGATTTCCATAGCTTTTGGTGGTCATAGCCTTGGTTTCACAACCTAGGAGAGTATGACGTCTAGCGAGGGAAATTATCACCGTAGAGGTCCTTACTTTGATGGTACTAATTTTGCTAGTTGGAAGCATAAGATGAAAATGCATATTCTCGGACATAACCCCGCCGTTTGGGCTATTGTGTGTATTAGCTTGCAAGGTGAATTCTTTGATGGGAGAGAGCCGAACCATGTAGCTAGCGCGGAAGAGTTGAAGATGCTGCAATACAACGCTCAAGCTTGTGATATCCGCTTCAACGGATTGTGCCCCGAGGAATTCAACAAAATAAGCCGTCTTGAGAATGCAAAGGAGATTTGGGATACTTTGATTGATATGCATGAAGGTACTGACTCCGTCAAGGAATCCAAGTTGGATGTGCTCCAAAGTCAGATTGACAAGTTCAAAATGAAGGATGGTGAAGGTGTCGCTGAAATGTACTCTAGGCTTGCTCTTATCACAAATGAGATTGTCGGCTTAGGGAGTGAAGAGATGACCGACAGATTCATCATCAAGAAGATCCTAAGAGCATTGGATGGAAAGTATGATACCGTGTGCACATTGATCCAAATGATGCCAAATTACAAAGATCTCAAGCCAACAGAAGTCATTGGAAGAATTGTTGCTCATGAGATGTCACTCAAGGATAAGGAGGAACTTCACAACAAGTCAAGTGGTGCTTACAAAGCCTCATGTGAAGCCCCCACATCATCAAGTGAGAAACAAACCTTCAATGAAGAATTGAGCTTAATGGTGAAGAACTTCAACAAATTCTACAAGAGTAGAAGCAAAGAAAGAAGCTCTAAGTCAATGTCCTACAATGACAAAAGATCTTCTAGTCGAGAGCGCAATTGCTACAATTGTGGGAGACCCGGACACTATTCCAATGAGTGTACGGCACCCTACAAAAGAAGAGAAGATTCTCCAAAAAGAAGAAGTAAAAGATAAGAATCACCACCAAGAGAGAGGAGGAGTAGAGATGATCGTTATGAATGAAGACCCTCACGGAGAAGCAAGGATTCGGAAAGGAAGGACAAGTCATCAAGGAGCTACACAAAACGAAGACATCAAGCTCATGTTAGTGAATGGGTATCCGGCCCCGACTCCGACAATCACTCCGAGAGAAGCTATCACTCCGACTCTGAATATACTCAAGATGAAGGTGTTGCCGGTCTAGCACTTGTGTCAACCAACTCCTACGACATATTTGATTCACCAAATGAAGGAATTGGAGGATGCTTCATGGCCAAAGGTCCTAAGGTAACACATCCCGAGTATGTTGATTTTAATAGTGATGAAGATGACTTGCTAGGTGATGATGATCTACTTATTGACAACTCTAGTAATGAATACCATGATGAAATGTCAATTAATCATGCTAATCAAGATAAAACGAACGACGATGATAAGGAGAAGATTGAGATCCTAACTAAAGAACTAAACACTCTTAAGTTAGCTCATGAAACTATCTTCGAAGATCATCGAGAACTTTTAAGGGCTCATGAGTAGTTACGCTTTGAAAAGCTCAATCTTGAGCAAGAGCATGAGTTCTTAAAGGCAATCAATGATGATCTCCGTAAGAAATGTTCTTCTTACATTGCCAAGCGTTTACTCTTATCTACTTACATGCCTCAAGTCAATTCTAGTAACAAGAAAAAGAAAGATTCTTCCTCTAGTAGTAACAATAATAATGCTAAATCCAATATTGTTGCTTCTAGTAGTTCTCTTGATTCCACTAATGATTCTCTTAGCCAAGTTACACTTGAGCAAGAAAATAGCTTATTGAAGGGAATTATAGAGAAAGGTGTATACAAGAGCCTTGCCGGGAGTAAGCAATTCGAGGAAATTGTACGCAAGCAAGGAAGGCGCCGGAAGAATCAAAGTGTTGGTTTTGAACGAAAGTTCAATGCCAATGGAGTTGAGTGGGAAGAAGATCAATACCCCAAGACGAAGTTTGTTCCTCAACAAGAGAAGTATGATCCTACTTCCTTCAAGGGAACACAAGCACAAGATGATCTTCCACCACAAGACCACAAGAACAAAAGGCAAGGACAAGCTTCAAGAGGAGATTGATGCATTTGAAGAAGCACCTAAGGCCTTGGTCAAATGGGTTCCCAAGACTATGTCAAGTTCTACTTCATCAAGTACAACTACAACTCCAAGGATTCCCATCAAGATGATGTGGATCCCGAAGAAGAAGAACTAGAGAGTTCTTGAGGGTGACTCCGCCAACATTCTTCACTCATATCATTATGGCAAGGACAAGTGCAATCAACTTCCATATCTTGCACTAGTTCAAGGAGTCACAAACCCTCATGTTGGTAAGGCAAGGGACAAGGTAACCTAATGATTTCATGGACATCATCTTGTGTGTGCTTCACTCTATGTCTATGGATATTCTTGTTTGTTCCTTGTGGGACTAACCCATGTAGGTATTGAAAGTGCAACTCACTTCAAAGGATTGCTCCAAATGATCTACATCAACATTGAGCATCCACATCTTCAACACCTACATGAAGTCATCATCGACAAAACCCACGGTTAGTTCATCCCTCTAAAGGGGGATCTCACATCTAGGGGGAGCTTAACTCTAAGAATTGAGTCAAAGCAACTCTAATGATGTGAACACATCAATGCATTATGTAAAAGTGGTAACCCCACTTGAGCTTAAACGATGAGTATGACCTATGATCAAATGTTCTCATTTGACTCCTAAGTCAATATACTCATATATAGATGACCAAGTCATCGCCAATTGTTTGATAGATGCTAGAATTGGTTGTGCATGCTTTGCCACATATTTCATTTGCCATTTTATTGTGTGAGCATGTTGGATGCATATTTTACTCATTTGAGGACATCCACTTATTGCTTTGATTGATTGGCTTCTTTCTTCTTTGGCCAAGTGGATGGACAAGAATGCCTAAGAACCTTCTCTAGCTATCTATGCTTTTCTCGTCTCAAACTCTAATCATGCTACATCACAAAATTTGATCAAGTCATATTCGAACCACTCTGTGTGAGGAGCCCTCGGAGTCCCCGATTCGTCATAGACTTAAACTTCCAAAACTTCTTTGTGATTCTCGGTCTGGCCAATTCCTCCATTTTGGTCCTACCGAGATCACTAAGGCGATCTAGGTTTTCAATCTCGGTGCAACCGATTTGAACTTTTCGGTCACACCGAGTTGCAGTAACTGTCAATAGTTATGCATCTCGGTGCCACCGAGTCGTTCCACTCGGTCACACCGACAGTGTCGGGCTATATATACACACGGGCAAAATTTTGAAAACTTTCTCCAAACTTTCTTCGCCCGCGCAAAGCTCGCCCTGCCTACTAGGTCTCCGGATCGTCGACTTCGTCGCCAGCCGCCTCCTGTCGCTGGTCTCCGCCGCCGTCAATGGATTTCTTCTCCGCCGTTGCCGCCATAGTGAGTTCATCGCCGAACTAGGGTATGAACTCGATCACAGTGCTATCCTCGTCTGATTCTTAGCACATTGTGTTCATTATGATTCTTGCCACGATTGAAACACTCCTATCCAAACAAAACAATCCTTAGAATAGATGCGATTTGAAAATTTAGGGTTAGGTTTCCGCCAAAACCATCTCGGACCCACCGAGTTGAAAAACTCGGTGTCGGTGTCAAAACCGGTGGATCTCGGGTAGGGGGTCCCGAACTGTGCGTCTAGGCGGATGGTAACAGGAGACAAGGGACACGATGTTTTTACCCAGGTTCGGGCCCTCTCGATGGAGGTAAAACCCTACTCCTGCTTGATTAATATTGATGATATGGGTAGTACAAGAGTGGATCTACCACGAGATCAAGGAGGCTAAACCCTAGAAGCTAGCCTATGGTATGATTGTTGTAATGGTTGTGTGTCCTACGGACTAAAACCCTCGAGGGCTAGGGTTACATAGAGTCGGTTACAATGGTAGGAGATCTACATATCCGTATCGCCAAGCTTGCCTTCCACGCCAAGGAAAGTCCCATCCGGACACGGGACAAAGTCTTCAATCTTGTATCTTCATAATCTTGGAGTCCGGCCGACGATGATAGTCTGGCTGTCCGGACACCCCCTAGTCCAGGACTCCCTCAGTAGCCCCTGAACCAGGCTTCAATGACGATGAGTCCGACGCGCATATTGTTCGGCATTGCAAGGCGGGTTCCTCCTCCGAATAATTCATAGAAAATTGTGAACGCCAGGATAGTGTCCGGCTCTGCAAAATAAATTCCACATTCCACCGTAGAGAGAATAATATGTACACGAGTTCAATCTGCTGACATATTTTGTGGCATTACTTCATACCACCACCAAGCCTTTACTTGAATCGTTTTTTATTATACCACCTCAGCGCATTTAGCGAAGCAGTTTCCTTGGCACGTCTTGTCGAAGCAGAGATCGTGTTCCCCTTATTCCGGGATTCCCATCAATACGGACATGGGTAACCTAACCGTGCATGTCACCACGCCCCCTCTATTGGAGGCGAGTCCCGAACGGTCATGGGGACGGCTCTTGGTATTCTCCTTCTTTATAATGGGACCAAGGCTCATTTCTTTTCTTCAATCCTCCATCGAATCTTCTCCTTGCCCCGAGTTCCAACACCCAGAGCCCCAGATTCGAGTGCTTCGGACCTTCAACAATGTCCGGCTCCGGCCTACAGGGCAGGTGGATGCCCTCCTCCGTCACGGAAGAAGACGTGCTAAAGCTGCGAGAGGCCAAGTACCTGTCTTACGAGATTTCGCATAGGTTGCCCGCCGAAGGGCAAGTCATCCCCACCCCCGAGCCCGGCGAGTACATCATTTTTGTATCCCACCTCCGTCGGGGCCTAGGCTTCCCGATGGATCCTTTTGTGAGAGGTCTCATGTTTTAGTATGGGTTGGAATTCCACAACTTGGCTCCGGAGTCCATCCTCCATATTTCTTCATTCATTGTCGTCTGCGAAGCCTTCCTCTGCATTACCCCTCACTTCGGCTTGTGGCTTAAGACCTTCGACGTGGAGCCGAAGATGATCGAGGGGCGTCAAGCAGAGTGCGGTGGGGTGGTTGTAAGCAGAAGGGACGACGCTCCATGGCCCGAGGGCTCTTTTCAGGAGGAGCTCGGCTTGTGGCAGCAGGAGTGGTTCTATATAACCGCTCCCAAGGGCAGCAGGCAGAAGCCGCCGCCCATCTTCCGCTCGGGCCCTCCACAACGGCTGATGTCATGGGTCAGCCAAGGGCTCAACTGGGGGCCGTCAAAGGACGTGCCCCTACTGCAGGGCCGGATTCAAGACCTCCAAGTGAGGGAGATCGATCTGGTCGTGGTGATGCAGGTCATGCTGATTAGGCGCCTCCTGCCCTGCAAACGCCGTCCTCTCCGGCTGTGGGAGTTTAATCCGGAGGGACCACAAATTCTCCAACACTTCATGGGTACGACGCCCGTGGAGATGTACAAACTGTTCTTCGGATCACGAGAGGCGTGTCCGGAATTGACCGAGGACGCCGGCCTAAGCTGCAATCGCCCGGATACACAAGTAAGTAGCTCCGTGTCCGGACATACCGTTTGTTTGCCTTTCTATGATTTGCTTTTTGACCAATTGCCCTCTAAACAGGAGTGGATAGCGCAAGCAAAACTGATACGGTGTCCGGCCCCCCTCCCAGAGACCGCGCCGGATCCCGTGCTGGTCAGGATGCTGGAGGTTGCGCCTTCAGAGGAAGGCGAAGGGGAGAACAGAGGAACTACCACCTCAACCAAGGAGGCTTTTGAGGAAGGGGGGATCGAGAATCCCTCCTTCCAAGGGGAGAAGAGGACCGCCTCCGAAAACCCGGAGGCCAAAGCCCCGAAGCGGGGGAAGAGATCTTCACCGGAGGGTCCTGCGTCCGGAGAGACTCCGGCCACACAGTCTCCCCTAAATAATCAGCCCTCCAGCGAGCCGTAAGTAGAAAAAGGGGAGTTTTGTAATAAGGGACATCCTGCTTCTGAGGATAACTTAGGTTTTTACCTTGTAGTTCGGATCTCCGTCCTTCTCAGATGAGCTCGTCTTCGGGGGAACTCCGTCCGGAGATGATGGAGAGCGAGACGCCTCCATCCGCCGCACCATCGAATAGGGCGGACGAGCCTGAAGTGTCGTCACGGAGGGTATCCCCGAGTCCGGCAGGGCCGAATAGTTTGGCACCAACTGGTGTGCGGCCGGGGGAGCTGAAGGATCTTCTTGAGAGGGCGTCCATCTCAGAAGGTCACCGTACACTGATGAGTACTGTGATTGAAAGAATTTCATCCGCCGAAGGAGGATTGCGTGATGCCGTCAGGAGTTTGCTGGCGGGATTTGAGGTACGTAAAAATGACATACCCTTTAACAGTTTTACACATAAAGTGCGCCCTGTATAGATAGTAGCCCCTGAGACTCGGTAGGGTGTCGAGAACGACAGCCTGCCGAGGATCAAAATCCCAGGTATTGATTTTCGCCTTTCCTGTGCTGGTGGCGGATAGTTCGGTGGCTAGCCGGACTGATGGAGTTGCTGAGCTAAAGCGGCAGCTCGATGTTGCGGATGCGGACATCGCGCTGGTCAATAAACAACTTGACGAGTCGCAAGGTAGGTTTTTTCTCCGTGGTCACCTAGTAAGGGAGCTAAAGCCCACTCCTTACAACATGTGTGCTAAATGCAGATGGTGCCGCTGCTGTGGAGAACCTTTGGGCAGAACTTGCTCAAGCCAAGGAGCAAGCCAGAAGGAGTGATGTGGCTGCCTCGAGGGCGGCTGAAGAGCTAGAAGCCGAAAGGGCTACACACTGCCGAAGCAGGGAGGAGATGGCCGAAATGGCCGTGAAGTTAAAAGATGCTACCGACCGTAACGAGGTTCTTGAAAAGGAGCGCCTAGCGGAGCGAGAAGACCTGGGCAAGGCCACCGCTGAAGCCAAGGATGCCCGTTCTGCAATGCGGGCTATAAAGAGGAGTTGCGCCAGGCCGGAGACATTGTGGCTGGCAAGCCCTTTCTGCTGCGCCGAAGGTTTATAGATCCAAAGTATGCTCAACTTGGCCAGCTGTGGGGTCTGAAGGATCCTTATATGGACTTAGCGGCGAGTGCGGCAGATGCCGTTGTGCACTTCCGAAGTCAGAAGGATCACAAGACGGAAGAGCTGTTTTGGTCTCAATTCCATAGTCCGGAGCGTTCACTTCCGCTGACCGATCGGTTGGCCGAGTGGGCTGAGCTGAATAGGTTGTCCGGACTTGCCATGACGGATATCATGACTCATGTTTGGCCAGATAGGCCCAAGCTGAAGAGTTATTTTGGCTTATTGCAGCAATTTCTTGGGGCGGTGCCGCATATCAAGGCGACGAAGCGCTCGGCCTGCATAGAGGGTGCACGGATGGCCCTCGCCCGTGTGAAGACACATTGGACAGAGATGGATGCCACCGCTGTTGCGACCCAAGGTTCGGACGAGAGCCGGTTACCCGCCGAGCACTATTTTGGGGAAGTTCTGCGTGGTGCTCGTGTAATAGAGTCGCAGTGCTCGAAAAATGTCACGTTCAAATGAACGTTTTGGTTTGTAAAACGATGTTTATGATGTAAGCGCTTTTTGTAGTTGTGCGTTCAAGCATTAAAATATCTCCTGTGCGGCCGTTTATGTATACGTGTGTATAACCTGAAAGATGGCAGTCGTCGGCTTTAGCCCCCACGCACAAGGTGCGGGGGTGTTCGCAAAAATAGCGCATTTTCACACTTGATCCGACGTCTCGGTCCTGTGAAGGAGGTGGTAGTGTAGCAAACGAGGCAACCGGACTATAATGCTTTATCACTTTCACTTAGCCATAGGAGTTCGAGGGTGGGGCTATGATATAGCCCCTAGTGGCACCACGCTCTCCGAATTCGGGGCGCGTATGTGCCTGACCGGGAAACGGTCCTTCGTCAAAGAGGGGGAATTCTAAACATTCCGGTAGTCGATCGAGTGGTTGACCAGTCTCTCGCTATATCATGACAGTCAGTTTCGGCTTTCTCTACTGAGGTGCTCGCCCGGCCGAACCGGGGCACAATCGCAGTAGTTCTCCTGGTGCCGCGTTAGCCGATGATACGGAACGTAAGGCAGCAAAACACAGGAGCCGGGCAAACCCAACATTTGACCAAAGACATGATTCGGAGCTGATGCATATAAGGCCTAACTCGACACGCCGAACACTCCCTAAGGTATTCGGTCTTTATGATAGCGGGCAGAACAATGCCCTAAGCCCCTAGTGTCCAGGTACACGCAAGGTCCTCTGACGCGGCTGATGCCAAAACGTCAGTCTCCTCTCTGGTTATAATGGGAAACCAGGGGATATATAGCAACAAGAGACAGTGAAAAAGGTTTACGCAGGGTCTTAATCTGAAAAGAATCCTTGCCACGGGTCCCTACTGCACGTCTGCGCCTGTGTCTCCGTTGTGCTGTATCCTGGACGGGTGTAACACGTTGTTCATCTGTAAAGGAGAGGAACTTAGTTTGAAAAATAATCGTGCAAAAAATGAATTAAAAATCAGAATGTAAATGAATGAATAAAGCTGAGCTTATATTAGCATATACGCACAGCCCCTTGTGAAGGGGTGTGCGGCTAGGGAGCCCCTAGCTTATTTATGCCGGACTCGTCTAGCCGTGTTCGGGGTCTTGAACGACCTTTTAATGAGATGATGCTGCGTGGACCGGGCATTTTAAGTGTAAGAGACGCGTAGTGTGGTATTGCATTAAAGCGGACAAAAGCTTCACGCCCCAATAGTGCTTGATGGCTATTTTTGAATGGGCGACATGAAAGATTAGCTTTTCACGTCGGAAGTTGTCGGGTGACCCGAACACAACTTCTAGTAGTAAGGAGCCCGTGCACCTGGCGTAAGGGCCTGGCGTCATTCCTTTGAAGGAAGTGTGACTATGTCGAATTTTAGTAAGGTCTATCCCCAACTTGCGGATTGTGTCCGGATATAGCAGGTTTAAATCACTGCCACTGTCCATCAGGACTTTTGTAAATTGTAGTCCGTCGATTATAGGATCCAATATCAGAGCAGTCCATCCTGTGTTTCAAATACTTCTGGAATAGTCCCGGTGGTCGAAAGTAATTGGTTTTGACATCCAATCTCGAGGTTCCGCTGGGGTGGACCGTGCGACACCTACTTTGGCGAGTGCCGCATTGTTTTTCCGTATTATCACATGAAGTGAGTTTACTGTTTTGACTTCTTGCGGGAAAGTCTTCTGTTTTCCGGCGCTCTGCTGGTGGGGTTTGTCATCATCCTCGCTTGGCGCGTCGAGCCCCTTGTGTTTGGCGTTGAGTTGGCCGGACTGTTTAAAGACCCAACAATCTCGGTGGGTGTGGCTTGCAGGCCTTCCAGAGGTGCTGTGGATTTGACATATCCGATCCAAAATTTTGTTTAAGTTGGATAGCTCTTCACTGTTGTCCTTAAGAGGCAGTGTTTTGTTGTTCGGCCGCATGCTTTTGAATCCGGCGTTGACCGCCGTATTCTTTGGGCTTTTTTCTTTATTTCGGCGCTGGTCCTTTCTGCGCCATGATTTTCCGTTTCCATCTCTGATCCCGGATGTACTCGGGTTGCTGGTGCTGCATCTTGCTAGCCAGCTGTCCTCCCCCGCGCAGAAGCGGGTAATGAGGCTTGTTAGCGCGGACATTGTTCTCGGCTTCTCTTGGCCGAGGTGTTTGGCGAGCCACTCGTCTCGGACATTATGTTTAAAAGCTACTAAGGCTTCAGCGTCCGGACAGTCGACTATTTGGTTCTTTTTGGTAAGAAACCTGTTTTAGAATTTGCGCGCTGACTCTCCGGGCTGCTGAGTTATGTGACTTAAATCGTCTGCATCCGGAGGGCGGACATAACTCCCTTGAAAATTTGCTCTAAACGCATCCTCGAGCTCTTCCCAACTTCCAATAGTGTTTTCTGGGAGGCTTTTGAGCCAATGCCGAGCTGGCCCTTTGAGCTTGAGGGGTAGATATTTTATGGCGTGGAGATCATCTCCTCTAGCCATGTGTATGTGTAGTATGTAATCCTCAATCCAGACTCCAGGGTCTGTTGTTCCGTCGTATGCCTCTATGTTTATGGGTTTAAACCCCGCTGGAAATTCATGATCCAGCACCTCATCGGTGAAACATAGTCGGTGTGCGGCGCCCCTGTATTTGGGTGTGCCGTTGTCTTCGAACACTCGGCGTGTTGTGTTGCTTCCTGGGGCCCTCTTTTTTGGCCCATAAATGGACCTGACCGGGCCGTCTGTTTTCCGAGGATCATGAGTCGGATTGTGTGCGGCGCCGCTTATCTCTTTTGGCCTGTCATCTGGTCGTCTATCCGGCCAGGCGGCCTCTTTGCTTTTTGACTGTGGGGACTCTATGGCCTCCTCGTCGAATTCTAGCAGCAGCTTGCGCTTCGGGTAGCTCTTCGTTTGGTGGCCATTGCCATATTTGTCCGCGGTCTTGAGTACATCGCTCCACCTCATTCTGAGTATGTCTTCCGCTGTTTTGAGCTTTCGTTTTTCCTTCTTCAGGCTTCTTGCAGTGGCGACAAGTCTTTTGTGGAGGTTCTCATGCTCCGATGGTGTGTCCGGCGTGAGATCGTCTGGACTGTTGTTTTCGCCGGGCTTGGATTGGTTATCTGATTCGTCTTGTTCGGATGGTTGCTTGGTTGCATGTTCGTCATCCACTGGTTTGCCCTGTTCTATTGCTAGGTCATTAGGAGTGATGTTTTTGTCGAGGCGGGACTTAGGGCGGCATCTGCGTCGCCGTTTTGGATGTTTGTCGGCGGAATTATCCTTTGCCGCGTCCCGTTGTTCCTCGTTATCGCTTCCTTTTGGGGTGTCCACCATATATACATCCTGGGTTGGGGTGGCCTTCCAGTGCTCGATAAGCGCTGGTTCTTGGTAGTCTCCGGCATCGTCGTTCATACCGTCGATGTCTTCGGAGTCGTAGTCTAGCATGTCGGTTAGATCGTCGACAGTGGCTACAAAGTGGGTGGTGGGTGGGCTTTGAATTTCTTCGTCGTCCGAATCCCAACCATCCTGACCGCAATCCGGCCTGAGTTTTCCTGATAATGAGAGATGCTTTAGCGAATTTAGGATGTCGCCAAAGGGTGAGTGCTGAATGATGTCCACGGCGGTGAACTCCATGATCGGCGCCCAATCGGATTCGATTGGCAGGGGCGCAGGAGGTTCGGAGTCCGGCAAGGAGTCCGGCTCCTTGGAGTCACGATCTTTATAAGGGACAAGGTCAGTATTTGGCTCCATCGCCGTAGAAGTTGCAGCTCCCGAGGCGGTGTCCAGCCACCTGTCCTCGATCTGCGCGGTCTGCTCCGAACTATGGGTCAGAGCGGACTCGTGTGCGGCCTCCAGGGCACTGTCCGGCGGCAGAGCTAAATCATGCCCATCGTGACAGCACGGCACGCTTGGTTGTGGCTCAGATCCGTCGAAGATCAAGTCTCCGCGGATGTCAGCCGTGAAGTTTAGGCTTCCAAACCTGACCTGATGGCCAGGGGCGTAGCTTTCGATCTGCTCCAGATGGCCAAGCGAATTGGCCCGCGAAGCCGCCGAACACGAAGATCTGTCCGGGGAGAAAATTCTCACCCTGGACTCCGTCGTTGTTGACCGAAGGGGCCATCAAGCCTATCGGTGACGACACAGAGGAACTGTCAATGAAAGCACCAATGTCGGTGTCAAAACCGGCGAATCATGGGTAGGGGGTCCCAAACTGTGCGTCTAGGCGGATGGTAACAGGAGACAAGGGACACGATGTTTTTACCCAGGTGTGGGCCCTCTCGATGGAGGTAAAATCCTACTCCTGATTGATTGATATCGATGATATGGGTAGTACAAGAGTGGATCTACCACGAGATCAAGGAGGCTAAACCCTAGAAGCTAGCCTATGGTATGATTGTTGTAATGGTTGTGTGTCCTACGGACTAAAACCTTCCGGTTTATATAGACACCGGAGAGGGCTAGGGTTACACAGAGTTGGTTACAATGGTAGGAGATCTACATATCCATATCGCCAAGCTTGCCTTCCACGCCAAGGAAAGTCCCATCCGGACACGGGACGAAGTCTTCAATCTTGTATCTTCATAATCTTGGAGTCCGGCCGACGATGATAGTCCGGCTGTCCGGACACCCCCTAGTCCAGGACTCCCTCACTCGGTCCCACCGATTCGGCTAACGCCATTGCACTAGTAACTCTCGGTCTGACCGAGAATTGCTAATCGCTGTGACCAATTTTAGAACTTTGCGAAACCCTAGCAGTCTCGGTGCCACCGAACTGTGACTCGGTCTGACCGAGTTCACTAGTTTAGGTTCCAAAACTGCTTCGGTATCACCGAGTTTGAAAATCGGTTGATCCGAAATGCTTTCTGTGGAAAACTAAAACTAAGTTTTTGAATCATTCTTTTGCAAAAATCTCTGCATTTTGTGATGCTCATCCATTCTATCTCATCTATAACTATTCACAGGGTCAGGAGTCAGTGTTTTCAGCATGTTAGACCAAAGTGATAGTCAGAACAAGTCAGAAGAGCACAATCACATGAGTGAGGGCACTAGTCCCTCTATCACTTCAGATGATGGCAGCAGGAGCACTCCTAGCAATTTGCCTAAGGCTGCCACCAGGACAAGGAAGAAGAGAACCTCAGAATCTGAGGATGAGGATTATATGGCAGAAGAAGATGAGGCTACTTCCAAGAAGGTAGTGCTCAAAAAGGAGTATGGCTCAGCAAAGACCACAATGCCTGGACTTAATAGGAAGGTCCCTGCCAAGAGGACACCTATGCTGAAGGTCAGAGGATCAACACAAGTACCTAAAAAACCTGATCCCAAAGAGCCAGCTGCAGAAGGAAAGAAGAGGAAGGAAAGGGTCAAAAAGACCATGGCCAGAGTGATTGGAAAGCCTTCCATGATGGAAGAAGAAGAGGAAGAAGAGGTTGTTGCACCAGCATCCAAGACACAAAAGCTGATGGGTGATGCTATAAAGTCAGGGGCTGCAACATCAAAGCCCAAAGAAGCACCCAAAGCTGCCCCCAAGCCCAAGAATGCACCAAATAGGAATACCAGGAGTATACCAGCTGCTGAGGAGAACAAGGACCCAGTGCTTGAAGTTGCTGCTGAGGAAGATGATGAAGGACAAGTCCTGAGGAAGCTGAAGCCAAAGATTCCAGACCAGAATGATGCTCATCCTGTGGCTGAGAACATGAAGTTAAGAAAGGATGCAGGACTCAGACTATGGAGGTTGTCAGATCCATATGCTATCAGAAGAAGGACTGCTATTGATTACAGGTTCCACACAAAGGAATAGCAGGATTTCTATGAGACAGTGTTGTTGGACAAGAAGCCTATAGTGTGTGATATGAGGTGGGTCGACTGGACCTACATGAAGGAGAATGAAGAACACTATCCTGTAGTGCAAGACAGTTTCATTGCTTGTGGAGTTGCAGACTTTGTTGGGCAGAAGCTCACAAAGTGGAATGATGAGCTCATTATGCAATTCTACTCCACAACACATTTCTATCCAGATGGCAGGATAGTTTGGATGTCTGAAGGTACAAGGTACCAATCAACCATTGAGGAATGGGCAAATCTAATCAATGCCCCAAAGGAGAGTGAAGATGACTTGGATGTCTATGCCAAGAAGAAGATGGATCACAATACCAGATGCTGCAGTTGAGAAACATAAGTTTGGGTCAGTTCATTTTCTTCTGTCAGGGCTGCCAACGATCAACTGGATCCTAAGGCATACTCTATTGCCCAAGTCAGGTGACCACAACATGATCAGAGGCCATGCTATAAACTTGCTACACTTGTTTGATGTGCCACGGAAATTCAAGGTCATGAGCCTCATGATTGAGACTATCAAGAGGACTGCAGCAGACCAAAAGAGAAGTTGTGGATATGCCCCACAAATTCAGGAGTTGATTAACTCAAAGATGGGCACATGCACATACTTGCTGGACAAGGAACATTTTGCTATCTATCCAGAATTTGAGGACAATCAAGTTGTGATGAATGAGAATGAACCATCATTAGTACAAGCTCAAGAGAAGAAGGAGAAATCAAAGAAAGAGAAGGCTGCCAAGATGCCAACTCAAGAGGAGGCATCTGAGTACTTTTTGAAGAACACGCAGGAGCAGCTTGGTTACTTGATAGCATCAACTCTGAGGATTGAGAAGGGGTTGGCCACCCTAACTCAAAACCAGGAGAGCCTGGAAAGAATCATGGAACAAAAATTCTATGATCTAGATGTCAAAGTAACTGAGATTCAGTCAGTTGTGGAGCAACTACAGGATGACATGCAGGAGAGGAAGGGCAAGACAACCACTGATGCATTTGCCAGAGTGCCTAGAGCTCAGAGATCAGCTGCAGTGCCTGTGACAGACACCAGAGCCACTTCATCTGCACCATCTACAGCTCCTACAGCTCCAGTGCAACCAGCTCCAGCACCAACTCCTCCAGCTCCATCCACATCAACTGAAGCCTTCGTCCAAGGAGCCATCTCTACACCACCACCTCAAGACCAAGCCTGAGAGACGATATAGTACTATGCATTTTCTAGGAACTTTTTGGTAACTTGTTGCCAAAGGGGGAGGAAAATGTATAGATCATAGGCTTCGAGAGAGAGTGTTGCTTTTTGTTCTCTCTTGCTTTGGTGGTTAAACTTTGTTTGCTTTTGATTGCCTGAGATACTATGCTATTATCTGTGAGACATTGATGATCATGTGTTTGATAATAAGCTACACTTATGCTTGTTAGATGATATTATCTTACCTATCCTTATATGATCATTCACTTTGCTTGGTGATGAGTGCATGTATTCAATCTTTATTATTTTGAGCGCTTCACCAAGATGTATGTGACATGGAAGAGTAACCCATGAGCCTAATTCCTTGTGCATTTGCAGTCCAAAGCAAATCTTAAACTATGCACAAATTTAGGGGAGCTCTTGCTTATCACATACTTCTCAAAGCGACGATGTTTTTCAATCTTATTATCATTTGTCAAAGCTTTGATCTATATGTTGTCATCAATTACCAAAAAGGGGGAGATTGAAAGTGCAACTATCCCTAGGTGGTTTTGGTAATTCATAACAACATATAGCTCATTGAGCTAATGCTACTCCAAGACTATTATTTCAGGAAAGCTCAATGAATGGCATGGCATGGATGATGAAAGTGGATCCCTCAAAATACTAAGGACAAAGGATTGGCTCAAGCTCAAAAGCTCAAGACTCTTCATTTTACATTTTAGTGATCCAAGATCACATTGAGTCTATAGGAAAAGCCAATACTATCAAGGAGGGATGAGGTGTTGCTTAATTAGCTTCTTGCTTCAAGTGCTTAGTGATATGCTCCAAAAACCCTCAACTACTTTCTCACATCCACATATCACCTAAACCCAAAGTCAAACTCGGCCATACCGATTCTTTCTATCCGGCGCCACCGGGTTCAAATGTCATAGCCACTGCCACAAACCCTAGGCAAATCGGTCTCACCGATAGGGATCTCGGTCTCACCGAGATGGGGTTGTAATCTCTCTGCTTCCCTTCGTAACGTTTCAGTCTAACCGAAGAGAGCAATCGGTCCCACCGAGATTGCAATGTAGACTCCCTGTTTCCCTTTCGTAACATTTCAGTCTCACCGAAATGAACGAATCGGTCCCACTGAGTTTACCTGACCAACTCTCTGGTTAGCTTATTACCAAAATCAGTCTCACCGAGTTTGTGTAATCGGTCTCACCGAGATTACGTTATGCCCTCACCCTAACCATATCGGTCCTACCGAGTTGCATGTCGGTCCCACCGAAAATCCTAACGGTCACTAGATTTGCTGAATCGGTCCGACCGAGTTTACCAATTCGGTCCCACCGAGTTTGGCAAGTTGTGTTTAACGGTTAGATTTTGTGTGGAGGCTATATATACCCCTCCACCTCATCTTCATTCGTGGAGAGAGCCATCAGAACGAACCTACACTTCCAACTTACCATTTCTGAGAGAGAACTACCTACTCATGTGCTGAGGCCAAGATATTCCATTCCTAGCATATGAATCTTGATCTCTAGCCTTCCCCAAGTTGCTTTCCACTCAAATCTTCTTTCCACCAGATCCAAATCCTATGAGAGAGAGTTGAGTGTTGGGGAGACTATCATTTGAAGCACAAGAGCAATGAGTTCATCATCAACGCACCATTTGTTACTTCTTGGAGAGTGGAGTCTCCTAGATTGGCTAGGTGTCACTTGGGAGCCTCCGACAAGATTGTGGAGTTGAACCAAGGAGTTTGTAAGGGCAAGGAGATTGCCTACTTCATGAAGATCTACCGCTAGTGAGGCAAGTCCTTCGTGGGTGACGGGCATGGTGGGATAGACAAGGTTGCTTCTTCGTGGACCCTTCATGGGTGGAACCCTCCGTGGACTCGTGCAACCGTTACCCTTCGTGGGTTGAAGTCTCCATCAACGTGGATGTACGATAGCACCACCTATCGGAACCACGACAAAAACATCTGTGTCTCCAATTGCGTTTGAATCCTCCAAACCCTTCCCTTTACATTCTTGCAAGTTGCATTCTTTAATTTCCGATGCTCATATACTCTTTGCATGCTTGCTTGAATTGTGTGAAGATTGCTTGATGTGTCCAAAGATAGCTAAAATCTGCCAAAGTCTAAAATTGGGAAAAGGTTAAGTTTTTAATTGGTCAAGTAGTCTAATCACCCCCCCTCTAGACATACTTCAAGGTCCTACACCTATATATACCTACGTATCCCCCAAATGACCAGAAGAGGAGCAAAAAACCTAATTCCACCGCCGCAACCTTCTGTATCCACGAGATCCCATCTTGGGGCCTGTTCCGGAGCTCCGCTGGAGGGAGCATCCACCATGGAGGGCTTCTACATCAACACCATAGCCCCTCCCATGAAGTGTGAGTAGTTTACTTCAGACCTTCGGGTCCATAGCTAGTAGCTAGATGGCTTCTTCTCTCTTTTTGGATCTCAATACAATGTTCTCCCCCTCTCTTGTGGAGATCTATTCGATGTAATCTTCTTTTCGCGGTGTGTTTGTTGAGACCGATGAATTGTGGATTTATGATCCAGTATTATCTATGGAAAATATTTGATTCTTCTCTGAATTCTTTTATGTATGACTGAGTTATCTATGCAAGTCTCTTCGAATTATCCTTTTTGGTTTCGCCAACTAGATTGGTAGTTCTTGCAATGGGAGAAGTGCTTAGCGTTGGGTTCAATCTTGTGGTGTCCTTACCCAGTGACAGAAAGGGTTGCAAGGCACGTATTGTATTGTTGCCATCGAGGATAACAAGATGGGGTTTTTATCATATTGCATGAATTTATCCCTCTACATCATGTCATCTTGCTTAAGGCGTTACTCTGTTTTTAACGTAATACTCTAGATGCATGCTGGATAGCGGTCGATGAGTGGAGTAATAGTAGTAGATGCAGAATTGTTTCGATCTACTTGTCTCGGACGTGATGCCTATATACATGACCATTGCCTAGATATACTCATTACTATGCTCAATTCTGTCAATTGCTGAACAGTAATTTGTTCACCCACCGTAGAATACCTATGCTCTTGAGAGAAGCCACTAGTGAAACCTATGGCCCCCGGGTCTATTCTCATCATATCAATCTCTATCGCTTTATTTACTTGCTTTGCTTTTACTTTGCTTTTTTACTTTTACTTTGCATCTATCTATCAAAAATACCAAAAATAATATTTATCATCTCTATCAGATCTCACTCTCATAAGTGACCGTGAAGGGATTGACAACCCCTAATCGCGTTGCTTGCGAGTAGCTATCGTTTTGTGTAGGTACGAGGGACTTGTGCGTGGTCTCCTACTGGATTGATACCTTGGTTCTCAAAAACTGAGGGAAATACTTACGCTACTTTGCTGCAGCATCCTCTCCTCTTCGGGGAAATCCAACGCAGTGCTCAAGAGGTAGCAAGAAGAATTTCTGGCGCCATTGCCGGGGAGGCTCACGCAAGCAAGTCAACCATACCAAGTATCCATCGCAATCCCTATCTCTCGCATTACATTATTTTCCATTTGCCTCTCGTTTTCCTCTCCCCCAGTTCACCCTTGCCGTTTTATTTGCCCTCTCTTTCCCAAACTCCTGCTCTCTTTCCTGTTTGCCTTTTTCCCGTTGCCTTTCTGTTTGCTTGTGTGTTGGATTACTTGTTGCCATGGCGCAAGATAATACCAAATTGTGTGATTTCTCGAATACCAATAATAATGATTTCCTTAGTACTCCAATTGCTCCTCTTAATAATGATGAGTCTTGTGAAATCAATACCGCTTTGCTGAATCTTGTTATGAAAGATCAATTCGTCGGCCTTCCTAGTGAAGATGCCGCTACTCATCTAAACAATTTTGTTGATTTGTGTGATATGAAAAAGAAGAAAGATACGGATAACAATATTGTCAAATTGAAGTTATATCCATTTTCACTTAGAGATCGTGCTAAAGTTTGGTTTTCATCTTTTCCTAAAAATAGTATTGATTCTTGGAACAAGTGCAAAGATGCTTTTATCTCTAAGTATTTTCCTCCCGCTAAGATCATCACTCTTAGGAATGATATCATGAATTTTAAACAACTTGATCATGAGCATGTTGCCCAATCTTGGGAAAGAATGAAATTAATGCTTCGCAATTGCCCTACTCATGGTTTGAATTTATGGATGATCATACAAAAATTTTATGCCGGATTGAATTTTGCTTCTAGAAATCTTTTAGATTCGGCCGCGGGAGGCACTTTTATGGAAATTACGTTAGGAGATACTACCAAATTGCTTGATAATATTATGGCTAATTATTCTCAATGGCACACCGAAAGATCTTCTAGTAAAAAAGTGCATGCTATAGAAGAAATCAATGTTTTGAGTGAAAAGATGGATGAACTTATGAAGATGTTTGCTCCTAAAAATACTCCACTTGATCCCAATGATATGCCTTTATCTACTTTGCTTGAGAATAATAATGAATCTATGGATGTGAATTTTGTTGGTAGGAATAGTTTTGGAAACAACGCGTATATAGGGAATTTTAATCCTAGGCCTTCTCCTAGTAATCCTTCTAATAATTATGGAAATTCCTACAACAACTCTTATGGAAATTTTAATAAGATGCCCTCTGAATTTGAGAGTAGTGTTAAAGAGTTTATGAATTCACAAAAGAATTTTAATGCTTTGCTTCAAGAGAAATTGCTTAAAGTTGATGATTTGGCTAGGAACGTTGATAGAATTTCTCTTGAAATTGATTCTTTAAATCTTAGATCGATTCCTCCTAAGCATGATATCAATGAGTCTCTCAAAGCCATGAGAATTTCATTGATGAGTGCAAGGAAAGAACCGCTAGGATGCGTGCTTCCAAAGATGCCTTCATTAAAGCGTGTTCTTCCAATTCCTATGAAAATCAAGATGAAGATCAAAAAGTTATTGATGTGTCCCCCATTAAATCTTTGTTTTGCAATATGAATCTTGATGAAACTGAATATGATCTTCCTTTACCTAGAAGGCGTTCTAAGAATTCGGAGTTTCTAGATCTTGATGATGAAATTGATGAAAGTGGGATTGAAAGAAATAAAAACCTAGATGTTGCTGAACCCACTATTTTGGATCTTAAGGAATTTAATTATGAAAATTGCTCTTTGATTGGTTGTATTTCCATGTTGCAATCCGTGCTGGATACTCCTCATGCTTATAGTCAAAATAAGGCCTTTACCGAACACATTGTTGATGCCTTGATGCAATCCTATGAAGAAAAACTTGAGTTGAAAGTTTCTATCCCTAGAAAACTCTATGATGAGTGGGAACCTACTATTAAAATTAAAATTAAAGATTGTGAGTTTCATGCTTTGTGTGATTTGGGTGCTAGTGTCTCTACTATTCCCAAAACTTTGTGTGATTTGCTAGATTTCCGTGATGTTGATGATTGTCTCTAAACTTGAATCTTGCGGATTCCACTATTAAAAAACCTATGGGAAGAATTAATGATGTTCTTATTGTTGCATATAGGAATTATGTGCCTGTAGATTTTATCGTTCTTGATATAGATTGCAATCCTTCATGTCCTATTATTCTTGGTAGACCTTTCCTTAGAACGATTGGTGCAATTATTGATATGAAGGAAGGGAATATTAGATTCCAATTTCCCTTATAGAAGGGAATGGAACACTTCCCTAGAAATAAAATAAAATTACCATATAAATCTATCATGAGAGCCACTTATGGATTGCCTACCAAAGATGCCAATACCTAGATCTATCCTTGCTTTTATGCCTAGCTAGGGGCGTTAAACGATAGCGTTTGTTGGGAGGAAACCCAACTTTATTTTGTGTTTTTTGTTTTTGCTTCTGTTTAGTAATAAATAATCCATCTAGCCTCTGTTTGGATGTGGTTTTATGTTTTAATTAGTGTTTGTGCCAAGTAGAACCTATAGGATAACCTACGATGATAGTTGATTCGATTCTGCTGAAAAACAGAAACTTTGCGCGCACGAATATAATTTTGTTAAATCACAGGAACGTTCTTTTGCGTTGATTATTTTTGCTTATGTTCAATAAACAAATTTTACAGGACTTCCTATTTTGGTAGAATTTTTAGAGTTCCAGAAGTTTGCGTTAGTTACAGATTGCTACAGACTGTTCTGTTTTTGACAGATTCTGTTTTACGTGTGTTGTTTGTTTATTTTGATGAATCTATGTCTAGTAAAATAGTTTATAATCCATAGAGAAGTTAAAATACAGTAGGTTTAACACCAATATAAATAAAGAATGAGTTCATTACAGTACCTTAAGTAGTTCTTTGTTTTCTTTCTCTAACGGAGCTCACGAGATTTCTGTTGAGTTTTGTGTTGTGAAGTTTTCAAGTTTTGGGTGAATTCTTTTGATTGATTATGGAACAAGGAGTGGCAAGAGCCTAAGCTTGGGGATGCCCATGGCACCCCCAAGATAATCCAAGGACACTAAAAAGTCAAAGCTTGGGGATGCCCCGGAAGGCATCCCCTCTTTCGTCCACTTCCATCGGTAATTTACTTGGAGCTATATTTTTATTCACCACATGATATGTGTTTTGCTTGGAGCGTCTTGTATTATTTGTGTCTTTGCTTGTTAGTCTACCACAATCATCCTTGCTGTACACACCTTTTGAGAGAGCCATACATGAATTGGAATTTGTTAGAATAATCTACGTGCTTCACTTATATCTTTTGAGCTTGATAGTTTTGCTCATAGTACTTCACTTATATCTTTTGAGCGTGATAATTTTTGGTCTAGTGCTTCACTTATATCTTTTAGAGAACGGTGGTGGATTTGTTTTAAAGAAACTATTGATCTCTCATGATTCACTTAGATTACTTTGAGAGTCATTAATAGCATGGTAATTTGCTTAATACTAATATCCTTGGTATTCAAGATATGTGAAACTTTCTTTTGAGTGAATTGAATACTAAGATAAGTTTGATGCTTGATAATTGTTTTGAGATATGGAGGTGATAATATCAAAGTCGTGATAGTTGGGTGATTATGAATTTGAGAAATACTTGTGTTGAAGTTTGCAAGTCCCGTAGCATGCACGTATGGTTAAAGTTGTGTAACAAATTTGAAACATGAAGTGTACCTGGCTTGTGCATCCTTATGAGTGGCGGTCGGGGATGAACGATGGTCTTTTCCTACCAATCTATCCCCCTAGGAGCATGCGCGTAGTACTTGATTTTTGATGACTTCTAAATTTTTGCAATAAGTATATGAGTTCTTTTGACTAATGTTGAGTCCATGGATTATACGCACTCTCACCTTTCCGCCTTTGCTAGCCTCTTCGGTACCGTGCATTGCCCTTTCTCACCATGATAGTTGGTGCAAACTTCGTCGGTGCATCCAAACCCCGTGATACGATACGCTCTATCACACATAAACCTCCTTATATCTTCCTCAAAACAGCCACCATACCTACCTATTATGGCATTTCCATAGCCATTCCGAGATATATTGCCATGCAACTTCCACCATCATCATCATGACATACATTACTTTTGTCATATTGTCATTGCATGATCATGTAGTTGACATCGTATTTGTGGCAAGGCCACCATGCATTATTTTTCATACATGTCACTCTTGATTCATTGCACCATCCCGGTACACCGCCGGAGGCATTCATATAGAGTCATATCTTTTTCTAAGTTTCGAGTTGTAATCCTTATGTTGTAATCAATAGAAGTGTGATGATCATCATTATTAGAGCATTGCCTTCATGTAGCACCTTGTCCTTCATGTAGTGAGTCTCATATATTGTGCTTCAAAGTAGCACCTTGTTCCTCATGTAGTGAGTCTCATTAAGTTGTCCTTTTTATACTAGTGGGAATTTTTCATTATAGAACTTGGCTTGTATATTCCTACGATGGGCTTCCTCAAATGCCCTAGGTCTTCATGAGCAAGCAAGTTGGATGCACACCCACTAGTTTCTTTTGTTGAGCATTCATAGCTCTAGTGCATCCATTGCATGGCAATCCCTACTCCTCATGTTGACATCAATTGATGGGCATCTCCATAGCCCGTTGATTAGCCTCATCAATGTGAGACTTTATCCTTTTCTGTCTTCTCCACACAATCCCCATCATCATATTCTATTCCACCCATAGTGCTATATCCATGGCTCACGCTCATGTATTGCGTGAAGGTTGAAAAAGTTTGTGATTATTTAAGTATTGCTTGGCTTGTCATCGGGGGTATAGAAGTTGGGAACATCTTTGTGTGACGAAAATGAAGCATAGCCTAACCATATGATTTTGTAGGGATGAACTTTCTTTTGCCATGTTATTTTGAGAAGACATGATTGCTTTGATTAGTATGCTTGAAGTATTAGTATTTTTGTGTCAATATGAACTTTTGTCTTGAATCTTTCGGATCTGAATATTCATATCACAATTAAGAAGATTTACATTGAAATTATGCCAAAGTATCACTCTGCATCAAAAATTCTTTTTTTATCATTTACCTACTCGAGGACGAGCAGGAATTAAGCTTGGGGATGCCTGATATGTCTCCAACGTATCTATAATTTTTGATTGCTCCATGCTACTTTATCTACTGTTTTGGACTATATTGGGCTTTATCTTCCACTTTTATATTATTTTTGGGACTAACCTATTAACCGGAGGCCTAGCCCAGAATTGCTGTTTTTTGCCTATTTCAGTGTTTCGAAGAAACGGAATATCAAACGGAGTCCAAACGGAATGAAACCTTCGAGAACATGATTTTCTCATCAGAACGTGATCTAGGAGACTTGGACCCTACTCCAAGAAGTGCCAGAGGCGGTCACGAGGGTGGAGGGCGCCCCCCTGGGCGCACCCCCTACCTCGTGGGCCCTCTGTTGCTCCACCGACGTACTCCTTCCTCCTATATATACCTACGTATCCCCAAACAATCAGAAGAGGAGCAAAAAACATAATTCCACCGCCGCAACCTTCTGTATCCACAAGATCCCATCTTGGGGCCTGTTCCGGAGCTCCGCCGGAGGGGGCATCCACCATAGAGGGCTTCTACATCAACACCATAGCCCCTCCGATGAAGTGTGAGTAGTTTACTTCAGACCTTCGGGTCCATAGCTAGTAGCTAGATGGCTTCTTCTCTCTTTTTGGATCTCAATACAATGTTCTCCCCCTCTCTTGTGGAATATATTCGATGTAATCTTCTTTTTGCGGTGTGTTTGTTGAGACCGATGAATTGTGGGTTTATGATCCAGTATTATCTATGGAAAATA
This sequence comes from Triticum timopheevii, assembly GCA_963921465.1. NCBI lineage: Eukaryota > Viridiplantae > Streptophyta > Magnoliopsida > Poales > Poaceae > Triticum > Triticum timopheevii. The sequence goes on along the minus strand of OY997268.1, from coordinate 428,827,300 downwards.
TTTGATTCTTCTCTGAATTCTTTTATGTATGATTGAGTTATCTTTGCAAGTCTCTTCGAATTATCCTTTTTGGTTTCGCCAACTAGATTGGTAGTTCTTGCAATGGGAGAAGTGCTTAGCGTTGGGTTCAATCTTGCGGTGTCCTTACCCAGTGACTGAAAGGGTTGCAAGGCACGTATTGTATTGTTGCCATCGAGGATAACAAGATGGGGTTTTTATCATATTGCATGAATTTATCCCTCTACATCATGTCATCTTGCTTAAGGCATTACTCTGTTTTTAACTTAATACTCTAGATGCATGCTGGATAGCGGTCGATGAGTGGAGTAATAGTAGTAGATGCAGAATCGTTTCGATCTACTTGTCTCGGACGTGATGCTTATATACATGATCATTGCCTAGATATACTCATAACTATGCTCAATTCTGTCAATTGCTCAACAGTAATTTGTTCACCCACCGTAGAATACCTATGCTCTTGAGAGAAGCCACTAGTGAAACCTATGGCCCCCGGGTCTATTCTCATCATATCAATCTCTATCGCTTTATTTACTTGCTTTGCTTTTACTTTGCTTTTTTACTTTTTCTTTGCATCTATCTATCAAAAATACCAAAAATATTATTTATCATCTCTATCAGATCTCACTCTCGTAAGTGACCGTGAAGGGATTGACAACCCCTAATCGCGTTGGTTGCGAGTAGCTATCGTTTTGTGTAGGTACGAGGGACTTGTGCGTGGTCTCCTACTGGATTGATACCTTGGTTCTCAAAAACTGAGGGAAATACTTACGCTATTTTGCTGCATCATCCTCTCCTCTTCAGGGAAATCCAACGCAGTGCTCAAGAGGTAGCAGCACCCGATCACTATCTTTCCCTAGACGACACTAACAAGGAGTCCACTCATTGTTCCATATCCTCACGATGTACATCATACGAGACTCACTCGAGATCGTAACATCCGAGAGGGGACACAACGGTGTATCCGGTGCCCTGTGAAAACAGTCATGGCCGCCCTACCTAGCACGACCCCTTCCCGAGAGAGAGCACCAGCTCTCCCCCGTCACTAGTAATGCGGGCTCCAAGCTAGTATCGGCCTAGGTAATCATTAATGCCCTTTCCCATACAAGGGTAGAGTGGTTGCGCATGTAAGGTTGGAATAACGGTCGCAACTTAAACCAATCCGTTTTGAAAAGAACACACACTTGCCTCGGTACACCACTTTGTCATCAAGTGGCTACCCAGCCCGTCATCTCCCTCAGGCATAAGTGGCATCCGATGGGGTTTTTGAAAAGTCTTTTGAAAATACTTTGTCTCCTTCACCATGCATATTCCCGTCCGTTTTTGCGTAGCACTACTTTAGCATCCTATCTACCCCCACTGGCATAACCCTCATAAGAAGGTAGGGTCATGCACAATGCAAGTATCAACGAGGAAGTACGGTGGCAAACCATCAAAGTGGTTACCACCTCATCATGATTCCGTTGCAACAACAATATGGTGCTATCTGACATGCATAAAAAGGGTTTCATAGACATGGTCAAAGGGCTGCTTGCCTGGCTCAGCAAGGTCTTCTGGGTCTTCAAAATCTTCTGGTCCAACTCCTTCGTCAGCAACGCAATCTATCGTCGCAAAATAATAACGATAAAAATAAAGCAATAATAAAATAGAAAAACCAAAGTTCTCAGAAAAATGTGAACTCTTTTTTGTTAAATACTAGGGTGAAAACTAAGAAGGGGAAAATTCCTAGTTTTGGATTTGGAGTAGCATAATGCGAGAAATGGATTTTCAGAGGGGTTTAGATATATTCAAATTTGAATTTGAATATGAATAGTACATAAAAGTTGTTTGGACATGAGTGAAGGTTATACCATTAAATAGGTAGGATTTTTACAAGATTTTAGGAACTGGAATTATGGCATTTGGATTAATATTTAATCCTGTGGAATTTTTTGGAAAAGTTACAGAAAAAGAAAAGGAAAAAGGCCACTGTGCAACTGGGCCAAAACAGCCGCAGCGCACAGGCCCAGAGGCGATTCGGCCCAGGCGAGCCGAGCGGCGCGCGCGCGCGCCTGGTTTGAACCTGACGGGCGGGGCCCAGGTGGCAGTGAGAGAGAGGGAGACGAGGGAGAGGAGAGGCTGATAGGCAGGGCCCGCCTGTCATCCCTAACCCCAAGTCCAGACGGCCGGCGAGATCACCGGCGATGATGCAGGGGACGGCGAGGTCAGGCAAGGGCACGGCTGGGCTCAGCGTCGTGTCGCCGTTCGGGTGGTGGTGGTGGACGTCATCGGAGTTGCCTGGTTCGCCGGCGACGAGGAGGCACGGCGGAGGAGTATCAGGTGGTGGTCGTTCCGGTCGACTCCGGCTACAAATGAGGCGGGGGAGAGAGGGGAAATGATCAGTGGAAGGAGGCGGTTTCAGATCGGGGCAGAGGAGGAGCAGGGGAGGCCTGTACCTCGCGAACTCCGGCGAGCCGAAGCGGCGGAGCTCGAGCTCGATCTCGAGCTCGGGTGCTTCTGGAGAGGATTGGGCGGTTCAGGGGGTGTTTTGGAGCTGCAGAGGTCGACTGGTGAGGAGAGGAGGGCTCGGGGAGGTCTTATATAGCCGGGCCAGGGCTTGCCGTGCACCCATGTGCCGGCGAGGTTGTTGCCATCGCTGTATGTCACGGGGGCTCACGTGGGCGTGTCCGGGGTGTTTTAGGGGTGGTCTACAGCCATAGGAAGGGAGAGAAGGAGCGGGGAGCGTCAGGGCAGCGCGCGTGTGAGCGTGCTCATTGGAGCTCTCGGGCGGCCATGGTGCGCGTGCGACCAGGGGCAGGAGAGAGAGGGGAAGAAGGGGGCCGACCAGCTGCCGTGTCTCAGACGTCGAGGCGTCTCGTCGGGCATGCTGGGGAGGCCCGAGGTGGCCGGAGGTGGTTGGCAGGGGGCGTCTACAGTGCGGGAGCGCACTGTAGCGCGCTCCAGAGCGTGCAAATGGCCGGCATGCCATTTTTTGGTAAAGTGGGCACGTCCAAGCATGTCTGGTAGCTCTAGGGAGGAGTAAAGAATGAGGGGAAAGCCTTGGATGCCTTGGGTGTCCACTAGAGTGAGGAGGGAGGTGAGGAAGAGGGGTGCAAGGGCTATCCAGAGAGGTAAAAGAGGTGGTTTCACCCCTCAATTATTGATCTGAGATGCAGCCATTGCTACTGGAGGTAGAAGAGGTCTAGGAGGGGCTGTGGTAAAAAGTTGAAGCCGTGGAGAAGAGTGGAAGTGGTCAAAACAGGGGTTTTAGTAAAATGGCAGAAGGTGCTTGTTGCTGGTTTGGACAAGAAGATGAACTCCTCTTGTCATGAGGCTTGACAGGGTCAAATGGCATGAGATAATAATAGGTTCCACCAAGGTTGACTCCATTTGGGCAAAGTTGCCCATGCAACTTTTGTAAACCCTAGAAATCAACATAAATGAGTTTTCCAAGATCTAGACATGCAAAACTATTCTCCTTGATGCACCACTTGGTGAAGTGTCATCATTTGGGGTTTAGAGCATGCCCACAAAGGTTGATAGCAAAATAAGAAAGTTGACAATGTAAAGTTGTTCAAATTTGATTCTGGACAGAGAGGGTTTTGAGGTACTTTGATCAAGACATAATTAGACCATTGAAGCATGTGCTCCAAGTTTGAGAACATTTGGACATGTTTGGCAATGTAGAGTTGCTCAAACTTCAAAATGGACAGAAATGGTTTTGAGGACATTTGATGATGTTATGCTATTCTCCAAGACATGAGGCTTGGCAAGATCATCCAACATGTCATATGTGACATGCTAGAATTTTCTTGGAATTTTTAGAGAATATTTCCTTTGTAAATATTTCAAAAGCTTGAAATATCCAAAAAGGGTTTTTGTGGGGTTTGACCAACATTTTGAACATGACCATGGGTTGAAACTCTTATATATGGACAATATATGTCCATGAGTTTCCCTAAATTTTCACAAATATTTTTAAAGTATTAAAATAATTTTAACCTATTAAATACCATTTCTGGCCTAAAGAAAAACCCTTTAAATAAAATAGCAAAATGACTTCTAAAATTATACTTTGGTGGTTTTTTGGGAGTCCTATAGCTAATAGGAATCAAACATACTCTTTGAAAGATTTTTCATACCCCAAATCAAGTACTTGCAGTGCAAACCTCAATTCAGGGGTTTTTGGAAAACTAAATTTAGAAAATACTTTTTGGCCAAATTATTTTTGTACGAAAATTCTATATTGTACTATACACATGGTATGATCATTGGGCAGAAGTTTTGGATCAAGGAAAGGAAGTATAGAAGGTGAAGCTATGTTGACTTTTAAGAGCACTTGAAAACACAGAGAGAAAACCAACTGAAATAAAAAGTCAAATAATGCAAAAGTTTTTGTCAAACCACACTTTATCATGATTTATCATCTTAAGTGTTGTGCCATGAAAATCAGGGTGTGACAACTAGTCTGGTGGGGCAAATTTGCAGGATTGTATTTCTCATGCAAGGAGATCCTTCAGACCCACCTTCTTCTTTGAAGTTATGCTTACTGCTACTTGGAACATTTGGATTTTGCGCAATGTCAGAACTTTTAGAGGAGAGACAGCCACCTTTGCTAGGTGGAAATGTAACTTTGTACATGATGTAACCTTATTATCTCATAGGTTAGCTAGCCCTACCAAGGATTCTCTTTTGGCTTGGGTTAATTCCATACCTTAGTTTTTTAGGTAAGTTTGAGGTAGGTTCTAATTTCTTTCTTTATATAAGATTAACTGTAACAGTACTCTTTCTTTGAGGTTGGGATAAAAGGCTGTGGGGCTTTGCTCCACAGTAGATAGTTTCAAAAAAAAGATGGTTATGTTTCCTGACCATAGACATGTGTTGTCATTTGATGAACAAGATCACATCATTAGAGAATTATGTGATGGAAAAGACCCATCCGGTAGCTTAGCATAATGATCATTAAGTTTTATTGCTACTTCTCTCTTCATGACTTATTCATGTTCCTCTGACTATGAGATTATGCAACTCCCGAATACCGGAGGAACACCTTGTGTGCTATCAAACGTCACAACGTAACTGGGTGATTATAAAGATGCTCTACAAGTGTCTCCGAACGTATTTGTTGGGTTGGCATAGATCGAGAATAGGATTTGACACTCCATGTATCGAAGAGGTATCTCTAGGCCCTCTTGGTAATGCTCATCACTATAAGCCTTGCAAGCAATGTGACTAATGAGTTAGTTGCAGGATGAAGCACTACGGAATGAGTAAAGAGACTTGCTGGTAATGAGATTGAACTAGGTATGATGATACTGACGGTCGAATCTCGGGCAAGTAACATACTAATGACAAAGGGAACAACGTATGTTGTTGTGCGGTTTGACCGATAAAGTTCTTCGTAGAATATGTAGGAGCCAATATGAGCATCCAGGTTCCGCAATTGGTTATTGATCGGAGATGTGTCACGATCATGTCTACATAGTTCTCGAACCCGTAGGGTGCTACGTCTCAAGCTAGCGTTGGTTTTCCCCGAAGAGGAGGGGGTGATGCAGCACAGTAGCGTAAGTATTTCCCTCAGTTTTTGAGAACCAAGGTATCAATCCAGTAGGAGGTCACGGGAAAGTCCCTCGTACCTGCACAAAACGGTAGCAACTCGCAACCAACGCTTAGGGGTTGTCAATCCCTTCACGGTCACTTACGAGAGTGAGATCTGATAGAGATAATATTTTTGGTATTTTTGATATAAAGATGCAAAGTAAAAAGGTAAAGACAAAACAAGTAAATAAAGTGATGGAGATTGATATGATGAGAATAGACCCAGGGGCCATAAGTTTCACTAGTGGCTTCTCTCAAGAGCATAGATATTCTACGGTGGGTGAACAAATTACTGTTGAGCAATTGATAGAATTGAGCATAGTTATGAGGTTATCTAGGTATGATCATGTATATAGGCATCACGTCCGTGACAAGTAGATCGAAACGATTCTGCATCTACTACTATTACTCCACTCATCGACCGCTATCCAGCATGCATCTAGAGTATTAAGTTAAAAACAGAGTAACGCCTTAAGTAAGATGACATGATGTAGAGGAATAAATTCATGCAATATGATAAATACCCCATCTTGTTATCCTCAATGGCAACAATACAATACGTGCCTTGCAACTCTTTCTGTCACTGAGTAAGGACACCGCAAGATTGAACCCAAAGCTAAGCACTTCTCCCATTGCAAGAACTACCAATCTAGTTGGCCAAACCAAACGGATAATTCAAAGAGACTTGCAAAGATAACTCAATCATACATAAAAGAATTCAGAGAAGAACCAAATATTTTCCATAGATAAGTTGGCTCATAAACCCACAATTCATCGGTCTCAACAAACACACCGCAAAAAGAAGATTACATCGAATAGATCTCCACAAGAGAGGGGGAGAACATTGTATTGAGATCCAAAAAGAGAGAAGAAGCCATCTAGCTACTAGCTATGGACCCGAAGGTCTGAAGTAAACTACTCACACTTCATCGGAGGGGCTATGGTGTTGATGTAGAAGCCCTCCATGGTGGTTGCCCCCTCCGGCGGAGCTCCGGAACAGGCCCCAAGATGGGATCTCGTGGATACAGAAGGTTGCGGTCGTGGAATTAGGTTTTTGGCTCCCCCTCTGGTCTAATGGGGGTACGTAGGTATATATAGGAGGAAGGAGTACGTCGGTGGAGCTCCGAGGGGCCCATGAGGTAGGGGGCGCGCCCAGGGGGGGCGCGCCCTCCACCCTCGTGACCGCCTCGTGGCTTTCTTGACGGAGGGTCCAAGTCTCCTGGATCTTATCTGATGAGAAAATCACGTTCCCAAAGGTTTCATTCCGTTTGGACTCCGTTTGATATTTTGTTTCTTCGAAATACTGAAATAGGCAAAAAAACAGCAATTCTGGGCTGGGCCTCCGGTTAATAGGTTAGTCCCAAAAATAATATAAAAGTGGAAAATAAAGCCCAATATAGTCCAAAACAGTAGATAAAGTAGCATGGAGCAATCAAAAATTATAGATACGTTGGAGACGTATCAGGCATCCCCAAGCTTAATTCCTGCTCGTCCTCGAGTAGGTAAATGATAAAAAGAGAATTTTTCATGCGGAGTGATACTTTGGCATAACTTCAATGTAAATCTTCTTAATCATGGTATGAATATTCAGATTCGAAAGATTCAAGACAAAAGTTCATATTGACATAAAAAATAATAATACTTCAAGCATACTAATCAAAGTAATTATGTCTTCTCAAAATAACATGGCCAAAGAAAGTTATCCCTACAAAATCATATAGTCTGGTTATGCTCCATCTTCCCCACACAAAGTATCTAAATCATGCACAACCCCGATGATAAGCCAAGCAATTGTTTCATACTTTAACATTTTCAAAACTTTTTCAATCTTCACGCAATACATGAGCGTGAGCCATGGATATAGCACTATATGTGGAATAGAGTGGTGGTTGTGGAGAAGACAAAAAAGAGGGAAGATAGTCTCACATCAACTAGGCGTATCAACGGGCTATGGAGATGCCCATCAATAGATATCAATGTGAGTGAGTAGGGATTGCCATGCAACGGATGCACTAGAGCTATAAGTATATGAAAGCTCAACAAAAGAAACTAAGTGGGTGTCCATCCAACTCGCTTGCTCACGAAGACCTAGGGCGTTTTGAGGAAGCCCATCATTGGAATATACAAGCCAAGTTCTATAACGAAAAATTCCCACTAGTATATGAATGTGACAACATAGGAGACTCTCTATCATGAAGATCATGGTGCTACTTTGAAGCACAAGTGTGGTAAAAGGATAGTAGCATTGTCCCTTCTCTCTTTTTCTCTCATTTTTTTATTTGGGCCTTTTCTCTTTTTTATGGCATCTTTTTTTTTCGTCCGGAGTCTCATCCCGACTTGTGGGGGAATCATAGCCTCCATCATCCTTTCGTCACTTGGGACAATGCTCTAATAATGATGATCATCACACTTTTATTTTTCTTACAACTCAACAATTACAACTCGATACTTAGAACATAATATGACTCTACATGAATGCCTCCGGCGGTGTACCGGGATATGCAATGATTCATGAGTGATATGTATGAAAGAATTATGAAAGGTGGCTTTGCCACAAATACGATCTCAACTACATGATCATGCTAAGCAATATGACAATGATGGAGCATGTCATAATAAACGGAACGGTGGAAAGTTGCATGGCAATATATCTCGGAATGGCTATGGAAATGCCATAATAGGTAGGTATGGTGGCTGTTTTGAGGAAGGTTTATGGTGGGTGTATGATACCGGCGAAAGGTGCGCGGTATTAGAGAGGCTAGCAATGGTGGAAGGATGGGAAAAAGTGCGTATAATCCATGGACTCAACATTAGTCATAAAGAACTCATATACTTATTGCAAAAATCTAGAAGTTATCAAAGCAAAGTATTACGCGCATTCTCCTATGGGGATAGATTGGTAGGAAAAGACCATCGCTCGTCCCCGACCGCCACTCATAAGGAAGACAATCAATAAATAAATCATGCTCTGAGCTCATCACATAACGGTTCACCATACGTGCATGCTACGGGAATCACAAACTTCAACACAAGTATTCTTTGAATTAACAACTACTCAACTAGCATTACTCTAATATCACCATCTTCATATCTCAAAACAATTATCAAGCATCAAACTTATCTTAGTATTCAACGCACTCAAAAGAAAGTTTCACATATCTTGAACACCAAGTATATTAACATTAAGCAAATTACCATGCTATTAATGACTCTCAAAATAAACTAAGTGAAGCATGAGAGATCAAGTTTCTTTAAAACAAATCCACCACCGTGCTCTAAAAGATCTAAGTGAAGCACTAGAGCAAAAATTATCAAGCTCAAAAGATATAAGTGAAGCACTATGAGCAAAACTATCAAGCTCAAAAGATATAAGTGAAGCACGTAGAGTATTCTAACAAATTTCAAATCATATATGGCTCTCTCAAAAGGTGTGTACATCAAGGATGATTGTGGTAGACTAACAAGCAAAGACTCAAATAATACAAGACGCTCCAAGCAAAACACATATCATGTGGTGAATAAAAATATAGCTCCAAGTAAATTACCGATGGAAGTGGACGAAAGAGGGGATGCCTTCCGGGGCATCCCCAAGCTTTGACTTTTTGGTGTCCTTGGATTATCTTGGGGGTGCCATGGGCATCCCCAAGCTTAGGCTCTTGCCACTCCTTGTTCCATAATCCATCAAAACAATTCACCCAAAACTTGAAAACTTCACAACACAAAACTCAATAGAAATCTCGTGAGCTCCGTTAGAGAAAGAAAACAAAAGACTACTTTAAGGTACTGTAATGAACTCATTCTTTATTTGTATTGGTGTTAAACCTACTGTATTCCAACTTCTCTATGGATCATAAACTATTTTACTAGCCATAGATTCATCAAAATAAGCAAATAACACACGCAAAACAGAATCTGTCAAAAACAGAATAGTCTGTAGTAATCTGTAACTAATGCAAACTTCTGGAACTCTAAAAATTCTACCAAAATAGGAAGTCCTGGACAATTTGTTTATTTTGCAGCAGCAAAAAGAATCAATGCAAAAGCGGTCTCCAGTAAAAAAAAGGCAGCTAATCTCGTGAGCGCTAAGGTTTCTGTTTTTCAGCAGAATCAAATGAACTATCATCGTAGGTTATCCTATAGGTCTTACTTGGAACAAACACTAAATAAAACATAAAACCACATCCAAACATAAGGTAGATAGATTATTTATTCCTAAACAGAACCAAAAACAAAAAACACAAAATAAAATTGGGTTGCCTCCCAACAAGCGCTATCGTTTAACGTCCCTAGCTAGGCATAAAAGCAAGGATAGATCTAGGTATTGCCATCTTTGGTAGGCAATCCATAAGTGGCTCTAATGATAAATTCATATGGTAATATTATTTTCTTTCTAGGAAAGTGTTCCATGCCCTTCTTTAAGGGAAATTGGAATTTAATATTCCCTTCCTTCATATCAATAATTGCACCAATCGTTCTAAGGAAAGGTCTACTAAGAATAATAGGACATGAAGGATTGCAACCTATATCAAGAACGATAAAATCTACGGGCACATAATTCCTATTTGCAACAATAAGAACATCATTAATTCTTCCCATAGGCTTTTTAATAGTGGAATCCGCAAGATGCAAGTTTAGAGAGCAATCATCAAAGTCACGGAAATCTAGCAAATCACACAAAGTTTTGGGAATAGTAGAGACACTAGCACCCAAATCACACAAAGCATGAAACTCATAATCCTTAATTTTAATTTTAATGGTAGGTTCCCACTCATCATGGAGTTTTCTAGGGATAGAAACTTTCAACTCAAGCTTTTCTTCATAAGATTGCATTAAGGCATCAACAATGTGTTCGGTAAAGGCCTTATTTTGACTATAAATATGAGGAGAATTTAACACGGATTGCAACAAGGAAATATAATCAATTAAAGAGCAATTTTCATAGTTAAATTCCTTGAGATCCAAAATAGTGGGTTTAGCAATATCTAGATTTTTATTTCTTTCAATCCCACTTTTATCAATTTCATCATCAAGATCTAAAAACTCAGAATTCTTAGAACGCCTTCTAGGTAAAGGAAGATCATAATCAGGTTCATCAAGATTCACATTGCAAAACAAAGATTTAATAGGGGACACATCAATAACTTTTAGATCTTCATCTTGATTTTCATAGTTATTCGGTTTAGCGGCCATCTTATTAACTAAGGTGGCTTGCATATCCGAAATTTCAGCGGTCATTTTTTCAAGATGAGCAATTTGGGCTCTTACACCATCAAATTCTTTGGACATATCATCGAGCTCTTTATTCATATAACTCATAAAACTCTTTTGTTCCTTAAGCTCATTTCTAAAGAAATTATTATGCTCAAATTGCAAGACCATAAACTTCCTGACATTGTTTTCGATATCTTCTAGCCTTGTGAGGTGAAGATCACCAAAATTAGGTAAGTCCATCGCGACAAACAAGAAAACTAACACACGAGCAACAAAAGGCAAAAGGAAAAAGCGGAGGAGATTGGGAAAGAGAGGGTGAATAAAATGGCAAGGGTGAAGTGGGGGAGAGGAAAACGAGAGGCAAATGGCAAATAATGTAATGCGAGAGATAGGGATTGTGATGGGTACTTGGTATGTTGACTTTTGCGTAAGCCTCCCCGGCAACGGCGCCAGAAATCCTTCTTGCTATGTCTTGAGCTAGCGTTGGTTTTCCCCGAAGAGGAGGGGGTGATGCAGCACAGTAGCGTAAGTATTTCCCTCAGTTTTTGAGAACCAAGGTATCAATCCAGTAGGAGGTCACGCGCAAGTCCCTCGTACCTGCACAAAACGGTAGCAACTCGCAACCAACGCTTAGGGGTTGTCAATCCCTTCACGGTCACTTACGAGAGTGAGATCTAATACAGATAATATTTTTGGTATTTTTGATATAAAGATGCAAAGTAAAAAGGTAAAGGCAAAACAAGTAAATAAAGTGATGGAGATTGATATGATGAGAATAGACCCGGGGGCCATAGATTTCACTAGTGGCTTCTCTCAAGAGCATAGATATTCTACGGTGGGTGAACAAATTACTGTTGAGCAATTGATAGAATTGAGCATAGTTATGAGGTTATCTAGGTATGATCATGTATATAGGCATCACGTCCGTGAGAAGTAGATCGAAACGATTCTGCATCTACTACTATTACGTCGTGGATACAGAAGGTTGCGGCAGTGGAATTAGGTTTTTGGCTCCCCCTCTGGTCTAATGGGGTACGTAGGTATATATAGGAGGAAGGAGTACGTCGGTGGAGCTCCGAGGGGCCCACGAGGCAGGGGGCGCGCCCATGGGGGCGCCCTCCACCCTCGTGACCGCCTCGTGGCTTTCTTGACGGAGGGTCCAAGTCTCCTGGATCTTATCTGATGAGAAAATCACGTTCCCGAAGGTTTCATTCCGTTTGGACTCCGTTTGATATTCTGTTTCTTCGAAATACTGAAATTGGCAAAAAAACAGCAATTCTCGGCTGGGCCTCCGGTTAATAGGTTAGTCCCAAAAATAATATAAAAGTGGAAAATAAAGCCCAATATAGTCCAAAACAGTAGATAAAGTAGCATGGAGGAATCAAAAATTATACATACGTTGGAGACGTATCATAGGGTCCGCACGCTTAACGTTCGATGATGATTTGTATTAAGAGTTATGTGTTTTGGTGACCGGACTTTGTTCAGAGTCCCGGATGAGATCACGGACATGAAGAGGAGTCTCGAAATGGTCGAGAGGTAAAGATTCATATATTGGAAGGTTATCTTTGGACGTCGGAATAGTTTTGGGGAGGTTCGGACATTTTTTCAAGTACCGGGAGGTTACCGGAACCCCCCGGAAAGTTAATGTTCCGGGGAGGTTCGGACATTTTTTGAAGTACCGGGAGGTTACCGGAACCCCCCGGAAAGTTAATGGGCCTACATGGGCCTTAGTGGAGAGAGGATGCAGCGGCCAAGAGGTGGCGCCCGCCCCCCAAGCCCAAACTGAATTGGACGAGGGGTGGGGGCGCGGCCCCCCTTTTCCTTCTCCCTCTCCACTTCTTTCCCCTTTCCCACTCCGGAAAAAGGAATGGGGAATCCTACTAGGACTAGGGAGTCCTAGTAGGACTCCTCCCTTGGTGCTCCCCCTCTAGGCCGGCCGCCCCCTCCTCCACTTCTTTATATACATGGGCAGGGGGCACCCCAAAGACACATCAATTGTTCTCTTTGCCATGTGTGGTGCCCCCCTCCATAGTTTACTCCTCCGGTCATAGCATCGTAGTGCTTAGGTGAAGCCCTGCGCGGATCACATCATCAACACCATCACCACGCTGTCGTGCTGACGGAACTCTCCCTCGACCCTCTACTGGATCAAGAGTTTGAGGGACGTCATCGAGCTGAACGTGCTCTGAACACGGAGGTGACGTATGTTCGGTACTTGGATCGGTTGGATCGTGAAGACGTTCGACTACATCAACCGTGTTAACATAACGCTTCCTCTTTCGGTCTATGAGGGTACATCGACACACTCTCCCCCTCTCATTGCTATGCATCTCCTAGATAGATCTTGCATGATCGTAGGATTTTTTTTGAAATTGCATGCTATGTTCCCCAACAAAAACATCCCGGGGGGATGCCCCAGGTGCCCACGAGGCACCAGGGCGTGCCGTGGTGGTTGGTGGGGCCCATAGGGATCCCCTCACTTTTGCCTTCAGCCCACTTCGTCTCTTACCTATAGAAAAAAGTCTTGGTAGCTCTCTCTCATGTTCTTGCTCCCAAACCTGAGATTTTTGATCTATTTGCTCAGAGCTCCATTTCCGAGACTGTTTTGGGGGATTGCTACTTCGTATGTGACTCCTCCATTGCTCCAATTAGTTTTTTCCTCTAGTGGATTATATTTTGCACAATTACCTGCTCTTGGTGCTACTGAAAATGAGCTTGCATGTTAATTTCTTTGAGTTCCAGGTAGTTTGAATGCTTGATATAGCCTCTAGACATCCATATGAGTAGTTGCTATCAATCTTGTGAAGTTTTATTCACATCATTTTGTGGCCCAAATTTTTTTGAAATTTATTCATAGGACAAATTAACTTCTTCGGAGGGGTTCCTCGAAATGGGATGCTAAGGGAGTCATTAGGGACTCCTTGAACAATGACCTCAACACTTCGCGTAGGACGGAGGTCCGGCCGTGCGAATGGCCACACGATGCCATCATGAACGAAGCTGGATTCTACCAATAGTTCACGCAATTCGTTGCAAATATCGGATTGACCGACTTCCTCGCAGATGAGTGTGATCAGCACCACATCCTTCCAAATTCCTTTGTGCAAAATTTTCATTTCTTGAATAGGCTCGAACCTCCCATGGTGCATTTTGATTTATCTGCTGAACATCATCAGATACCACTTGCTGAATTTCGTGAGGTATGTTTGATTCCCTTTGATGAGGAAATAAGAGAGCCTCGACCGAAGGAATTTGAGGATTTCCTCCGCACTTTAACTATGGGAGAGGAAAGGTGCGTGTCACATGCTCGAGCCACTAGTTAGCATTTTTCCTATTATGCATTACTTTGCTTTATTCATAGGGAAATGCTTGACTACAAGAGCAAGGTGGCACACTATGCACCCCTGACTTCAACATTTGATGCCATGCACTTCATAATGACAACACTTATAACCTTGGAGCTATCGTTGCTCGCCGCATGCACACTAACAGGACTAAGGGTAAAATTCATGGCGGTATCTATGCTACTCGCTTAGCGAGATGTTTTAACATTAACATATGCCCTCATGACTACTCATTGCCTAGAGTTTACTTAGATCACCAGTCTATGCGGGATCACCACTTCCTTGATGCCCCTGAGCTACCTCACCACATTCATTACAACTTGGTTTTTAGTGAGGTTACTTGTAATGTTATTCCGTTGCCTGCACCTACTTTTTTTGACTCTCATGCCAGGAATGGATACACCGTCCTACCAGCGGACATTGTTGCATACCCGAACGCATTGGCATCGGTTGAGGATGAGGTCCAGGTGTGGGATGCTCAGGTGCCGCCGCCTCAGCACTTCCACATGGGACTAGATGGCTACTACAGATGGTGATTACCAAGCTAGGCAAAGCCTAAGCTTGGGGGAGTATGTTTTCTCACTGACATTACATTCATGTTTACACATTTCATTCCAGTTGTCGGTGTTCATCTTCTTTATTATATAGTCCATGTTAGTTTTATATTTCTAGTTTTCTTTTCATGTGTTTAAAAAACTTTGATAAAATTCAAAAATATTTCTCGCTTCTTTTCGGTTTTTCTCTCTAGTTAATTAGTTGTAGTATTACAAGAAAACCCAAAAAGATTTTCATTTCTTCTTTTGCTTGTTGGGAGCTTTCCGTGTAAATAGCTTTTCTTGTTTTTGTTTTTTCCTTCATTAATTTGCTTCCTTCAAGAAAAATCAAAAACTGCAAAAATATGTCAGTGTGTTTCTCTAAAATTCTTTTCGTTTATTGAGTCGCCGTAAGGAGAAGACCACGATGAAAATGTTGAGTGGCTCTCATATGCATTATTGTTGATCTAACAAAGAGCCCATATTACCCTGTATTCTCCCTTGAATAAATGTTTTCACATTCCATCTTAGTCCCTATTATTATTTTCAAATCATCAGTCATGCAAGTGAAAGGCAATAATGACGATAATTTGATGAAGTGATTGTGTAGGACCTTGAGAAGAGGTGTCTAGAGGGGGGTGATTAGACACTAAGTACCAAAGTTGCAGTTTTTAAGTTTCCTTAAGTTTAAGTGGAGTTTAGGCACAAGTTTAACATTCACAATACATATCAAGCAAGCATGCAAAGAGTATATGAGCAGCGGAAAGTAAAGCATGTAACTTGCAAGAATGTAAAGGGAAGGGTTTTGGAGAATTCAAACGCAATTGGAGACACAGATGTTTTTGGTGTGGTTCCGATAGGTGGTGCTATCGTACATCCACGTTGATGGAGACTTCAACCCACGAAGGGTAACGGTTGCGCGAGTCCACGGAGGGCTCCACCCACGAAGGGTCCACGAAGAAGCAACCTTGTCTATTCCACCATGGCCATCGCCCACGAAGGACTTGCCTCACTAGCGGTATATCTTCACGAAGTAGGCGATCTCCTTGCCCTTACAAACTCCTTGGTTCAACTCCACAATCTTGTCGGAGGCTCCCAAGTGACACCTAGCCAATCTAGGAGACACCACTCTCCAAGAAGTAACAAATGGTGCGTTGATGATGAACTCCTTGCTCTTGTGCTTCAAATGATAGTCTCCCCAACACTCAACTCTCTCTCATAGGATTTAGATCTGGTGGAAAGAAGATTTAAGTGGAAAGCAACTTGGGGAAGGCTAGAGATCAAGATTCATATGGTAGGAATGGAATATCTTGGCCTCAACACATGAGTAGGTAGTCCTCTCTCAGAAAATGTATGTTGGAAGTGTAGGTTCTGTCTGATGGCTCTCTCCACGAATGAAGAGGAGGTGGAGGGGTATATATAGCCTCCACACAAAAACTAATCGCTACACACAATTTACCAAACTCAGTGGGACCGATTCAACAGACTCGGTCAGACCGATTTAGTAAACCTAGTGACCGTTAGGATTTTCGGTGGGACTGACATGCAACTCAGTGAGACCGATTCGGTTAGGGTTAGGGCATAACATATTCTCGGTAAGACCGATTACACAAACTCGGTGAGACTGATTTTGGTAATAAGCTTTCCAGAGAGTTGGTCATGCAAACTCGGTTGGACCGATTACACAAACTCGGTGGGACTGATTTTGGTAATAAGTTAACCAGGAAGTTTGCATTGTAATCTCGGTAGTACCGATTGCTCAAACTCGGTGAGACTGATTTTGGTAATGGACATACACAAAGAGATTACAATCCCATCTCGGTGAGACCGAGATCCCTATCGGTGAGATCGATTTGCCTAGGGTTTGTGGCAGTGGCTATGACATCCAAACTCGGTGGCGCCGGATAGAAAGAACCGGTGAGACCAATTTTGGCTTTAGGTTTAGGTCATTTGTGTATGTGAGAAAGTAGCTGAGGGTTTTGGAGCATATCACTAAGCCCATGAAGCAAGAAACTCATTAAGCAACACCTCATCCCTCCTTGATAGTATTGGCTTTTCCTATAGACTCAATGTGATCTTGGATCACTAAAATGGAAAATGAAGAGTCTTGAGCTTGAAGCTTGAGCCAATCCTTTGTCCTTAGCATCTTGAAGGAGTTCCCACATCCTTTAGTCCATGCCACCCCATTGTTGAACTTATCTGAAACATACTAGATAAAAGTGTTAGTCCAACAAGAGATATGTTGACATTAATTACCAAAACCACCTAGGGAGCACTTGTGCTTTCAATCTCCCCCTTTTTGGTAATTGATGACAACATACATCAAAGCTTTAGATAAAGATATAAAGGATATCTAGTAAAGCTTTGGGAAGACATGTAACAGGCATAGGCTCCCCTACATGTATGCAATCATGTAAATATGGAATATAGAAGCATGTGAGAGCATAAACATGATAGAGTAGGCAATGTGTTACATGTATCTTGGTCATATGCATCAGAGCAAAGAATATTAAAGAAATTACCTTCATGCCCATGAGTCCTTGCAAACAGTATGTACATCAGCAAGAATTCCTCAAACACATAATTGTGATGCATATACTTACCTTGTAGTCTTGAGTAGGCTTAGGATAGAATGATCCTGCGTAAACAAGGTTAGATAACACAGGTACACCTACTAGCCAGAGCAAACAAAAGAACCCACAAGAATACCAAGACTGGGATGACATGTAGAGAGTGAGTACTAAGTACCACATTGGATTAGACATGTCCCCAAGAGTAAAGATATGCAATGAATTTGAATGATTTCTTTCCCTTAGATGTCTTGCTCCCCCTGAATCTAGCATGGGATACTGGGAGAAGATAGGGAATAGAAAATCAGAGCTGAAAGATATGAATGATGAACAGAGCTAATGCAAGCTAATGCAAATAGGCACAACAGATCATATGAACATGTCTCTCCCCTCAAGAAGACATGTGGCATCTCTCCTCTTGAACACCAAGCATCTGGGATCCTTGAGAAATACTTATATTTAAGTATTCTCTCCCCCTGAAGATCTCTCTCCCCCCCTGAGGATCTCTCTCCCCCTTGAGGAGGTGATGAACTATTTCTCTGATGTGATCTCTCTCTAAATGATAAGCTTTGATGTGATCTCTCTCTCCCCCTTTGACATCAATTTCCAAGAAGGGTTTTCTGGAATCCGTCGAATGGGTTTGGTCCTTGAGACACAGCACAAAGCAATGATAAAAATGTGATGCTTGTAGAGGACAAGATTCATTGAGTGGAGCTGGATCAGAAGAAACATAGAATATGTGGCAAATTGTTTTTCCTGATGTGAAATCGGTGGCACCAAGTGGTATGCTTCGGTTGTACCGAAAGGATTCGGTTGGACCGAAAACAACAAACCGGTGAAACCGAGTTCATCGCAGAGAAAACACTTGTCACTTCAGCTCACTAGACTAGTAAGATCTCACAAGGATTTGCAAGGAATTTACTGAAAGATATGCAAGGAATTGGATGCAGAAAAATGCAGAGCAAACAAAAAGAAATCTAGAAGAAGTTTTTTTTGTTTTTTTGAAAGGGGAAACAAATATGCATGAGACAAATGCAAAAACACAGAAAAGAATACACGAGAACTTCATCTAGAGATGGTCGGCGACAAAGTCACCTATGTTAGAGTATATTGACTTAGGAGTCAAGTGAGATCACTTGATCATAGGTCATACTCATCGTTTAAGCTCAAAATGGGGTTGCCATTTTTCGTTTAAGCATCTTGATGTATTCACATCTTGTCGAGTTGCTTTAGCTCATGACTTGGAGTAAAGCTTCTCTAAGATGGAATAACATACCTTGGTTGGTGGTGTTGTCCATGTAGTTGAACTTGTGTGGGTTGCTCAAGGTTGATGTAGCTCATCAAGAATTTGGAGCACCACTTGGAATTTGAGTCCATCCACCTACATGGGTTAGTTCTTGCAAGGAAGAGCACTTGTGTATCCAAAAATGACAATCGTGATGCTCAACATAGAATTTGTCAAAGGATATGTTTGAATGGTTTTGTGTTTCCTTGTCTTCAACCACCATGGTGTAGAGACTTGGTGATGTAGAGATTGCTCAAGATGTGAGTAGATTACAATCTCATGGAATTAGATTCAACCAAGTACCTACATGGGTTAGATAACATGCAAGATGCAAATATATCCAAGACATAAGATTTTCATCATAAGAGAAATATCAAGGATTAGTCATAAGCTCATGTCTTGCATGTATCCAATGGAGTTTCTACTCCAAGTTTGAAGCATCAATGATGTTCAATTCTCCTCTTAACCTGCAAAATACTTTCTCATCAAGAGGTTTAGTGAATATATCCGCTAATTGCTTTTCGGTGCAAACATGCTTAAGATCAATGTCACCATTAGCAACATGATCTCGAATGAAATGATGACGAACTTCAATATGCTTAGTTCGAGAATGTTGCACAGGATTATGACCAATTTTGATAGCACTTTCATTGTCACAAAGCAATGGAACATGTCTCACATATATCCCATAATCTTTAAGAGTTTGGGTCATCCAAAGTAATTGAGCACAACATGAACCAGTGGCAATATATTCCGCTTCGGCGGTGGTTAAGGATACCGAGTTTTGTTTCTTGGAGGACCAAGACACAAGAGATCTACCAAGAAATTGACAAGTACCCAAAGTGGACTTTCTATCAACCTTTTTCTCCGGCATAGTCCGAGTCAGAATAGCCAACAAGATCGAAAGAGGCCCTCTTAGGATACCAAATGCCAAAATTTGGTGTATGGATTAAGTATCTCACTATCCTTTTCACGGCCTTAAGATGACATTATTTAGGAGCAGCTTGATATCATGCACACATGCACACACTTATCATGATATCGGGACGTGAAGCACATAGATATAACAATGAACCAATCATAGAGAGATCAACCTTTTGATCAACCGGTTCACTATCTTTGGTCAAGTCAAGATGTCCACTAGTGGGCATGGGTGTAGACATACCTTTGCATTCTTGCATACTGAACTTCTTGAATAAGTCCTTGGTGTACTTCGTTTGAGAAACAAAGGTACCTTCCTTAGTTTGCTTGATTTGCAACCCAAGAAAGAATTTGAGTTCACTCATCATAGACATCTCAAACTTCTCCGACATTAGCTTCCCAAACTTTTCACTAAAATGAGGGTTAGTTGAACCAAATATAATATCATCAACATAGATTTGGTACACAAATAGTTCTCCATTAACCCTTTTAGTAAAAAGTGTGGAATCAATTTTCCCAATTTCAAAGCCTTTTTCAATAAGGAACTTGGTCAAGCATTTATACCACACTCTAGGAGCTTGTTTAAGACCATAAAGAGCTTTGTGAAGTTTGTAAACATGATTTGGTTTCTTAGGATTGACAAAGCCGGGAGGTTGCTTAACATAAACTTCCTCCTCTATTTCACCATTTAGAAAAGCACTTTTAATGTCCATTTGGTACAAGGTGATATCATGATGATTAGCATAGGCAAGTAAGATGCGAATGGATTCAAGTCTAGCAACAGGAGCGTAAGTCTCACCATAATCCATACCTTCGACTTGTGTGTAGCCTTGGGCGACGAGACGTGCTTTGTTGCGAACTACTTGTCCATCTTCATCTTGCTTGTTGCGAAACACCCATTTGGTACCGATGATGTTTTGATTGTTGTCGGGCTTCTCAACCAATGTCCAAACTTGGTTCCTCTCAAAGTTGTGTAGCTCTTCATGCATAGCATTTATCCAATCCGGGTCTTCCAATGCTTCTTCAACCTTCATAGGTTCAATGCTAGAGATGACAGAATAGTTTTCACAAAAGTTAGCTAAACGAGTTTTAGAGCGAGTGATTCTCCCGGTTTGAATATCATTGTAGATTTGCTCGACGGGATGATCTTTAGCAATTCTTGCTCGAACTCGTGAAAGCTTTTGTTTGGGTCTTCGTTGAACATATTCTTCATCTTGTTCTTCTTCTTGGCCTTCTTCATTGTTGGTGTTGTCGTTCTCTTGTCGTGGTGGAGAAGGAGGTTGTTGACGTTCATCTTGATGCACTTCCTCGTTTTCTTCATCTCGGTGTGTCCCACTTGTGGATGCTTCCGTATCAACTCTTGGTTCACCTTGTCATGAAGTAGAAGCTTCTGCTTGGACGGACATGGTACTCTCCTTCACCTCCGTTGGACGAACCTTGCCAATAGCCAAGTCTTGGATTGCTTCCGAAGGATCTTTGTCTCCTACATCAATTGGCAATTGCTCTACTTGCGAGTCGTTAGATTCATCAAACTTCACATCTACCGTCTTTTCAACCTTTCGGGTGAAATTGTTGTAGACACGGTATGTGTGAGAGTTTGAGCCATAACCTAGTAGGAAACCTTCATGAGACTTAGGAGCAAATTTAGAACGACGATGCTTATCAAGAATGTAGCACTTTGAGCCAAATACTCGAAAGTATCCGACTTGGGGTTTGTTACCAGTGAGGAGCTCGTATGCCGTCTTGCCGAGTAGCTTGTGAAGATACAAGCGATTTGTTGCATGACAAGCTGTCTCAACCGCTTCTGCCCAAAAGTGCTTCGGTGTCTTGTACTCATCAAACATCGTTCTCGCCATTTCGATGAGCGTCCGGTTCTTCCTCTCAACAACTCTGTTTTGTTGAGGTGTGTACGTAGCCGAGAACTCGTGTGAAATCCCTTCTTCGTCAAGAAAGGTGTCCACATTTGCGTTCTTGGACTCCGTTCCATTGTCGCTGCGAACCTTCTTGATCTTCACTTCAAATTGATTTTGGGCCTTCCTAGCGAAGTTTTTGAAGATCTTTTGGACCTGCGATTTATCATCGAGAAAGAACACCCACGTAAATCTTGAAAAATCATCAACTATAACTAGACCAAAAGAATTTCCACCGAGACTCTTGTAGGAGTTGGGACCAAAAAGATCCATGTGAAGAAGCTCGAGTGGCCTCCTTGTGGTCATGATGTTCTTCACGGGATGCCTTCCTCCAACCTGTTTACCTGCTTGACAAGCACTGCAAAGTCTATCCTTATCAAATATGACATTGTTAACTCCAAGGATATGATTTCATTTAATAAGCTTGTCAAGGTTTCGCATGCCAACATGACCTAGTCATCTATGCCATAACCAACCTTTTGAGGATTTAGCAATGAAGAAAGTTTTAGGTTGAGCCTTTTTAGTGAAATCAACAATGTATAGATCACCTCTACGCACATAGATAAAGACCATTTTATGATTATCTCGACGAAACACTTGGCAATCTACTTCAGTAAATAGGACATTGAAACCGAAATCGGCAAGTCTAGATACTGAAAGTAAGTTGTATCCAAGAGATTCAACGAGCATGACATTTTGTATGGAGCTATCATGTGATATGGCCACCTTACCGAGGCCAACCACCTTACCCTTTGAGTTGTCACCGAAAGTGACATACTTTCGAGGACTATAATTATCAGCAAGCTCATGATACATGTATTTATCTCCGGTCATGTGATCGGTACATCCACTATCAAGAACCCATTCCTTTCCTCCTGACATATATCCCCGAAGATTTGCCATAAGACCAAAATGTCTCATTGCATCATCAAGATCGAAGTCACTATCATCATCCTCATCATAGTATCCATGTTCAACATCGTCATGTGGTGGATCAAATCCTAGAGAGGGTAATTCGTTAGAGTGAGTTTGACAATGATCTTGCTGATGAATTTTTATAGCTTCAGAAATAATATCACTAATAATTCCAACATCTCCTTTGGCACGCATAAGGTTTGTAAGCTCAAATAGACGATCACCAAACATAGGATCACTAGTATTCATCTTACTCAAAGCAATAGACTTATGAAGAATTTCATCAAGATTTTTCAAGGAACAATTTGGAAAGCATTCCTCAAGAAATTTCCATATAGTGTAGGCACACTTAAGAGTAGGCAAACATCCAATCAAGTTTCTAGGCAATCCTCTTATGATAAGTTTGGCAGTTCTAAGATTCCTAATCATGTCAATTGACTCATCATGGGTAGGATGCATAGGATCAACATGAGGTGCACAAGGGCTAGAAATGTACTTGTTCAAATGATATTGATTGAAAATTACAAGCATCTCATTTTTCCACTCATGAAAATACTCTCCATCAAGAATAGGCACTCTATGTCTAAGACTCCCCAAAGTAGACTCATCCATCTTCCTCCAATGGTGAATAAACCAAGGCAATGGAGACTAAAGCCCTGATACCACTTGTAGGACCTTGAGAAGAGGTGTCTAGAGGGGGGGTGATTAGACACTAAGTACCAAAGTTGCAGTTTTTAAGTTTCCTTAAGTTTAAGTGGAGTTTAGGCACAAGTTTAACATTCACAATACATATCAAGCAAGCATGCAAAGAGTATATGAGCAGCGGAAAGTAAAGCATGTAACTTGCAAGAATGTAAAGGGAAGCGTTTTGGAGAATTCAAACGCAATTGGAGACACGGATGTTTTTGGCGTGGTTCCGATAGGTGGTGCTATAGTACATCCACGTTGATGGAGACTTCAACCCACGAAGGGTAATGGTTGCGCGAGTCCACGGAGGGCTCCACCCACAAAGGGTCCACGAAGAAGCAACCTTGTCTATCCCACCATGGCCATCGCCCACGAAGGACTTGCCTCACTAGCGGTGGATCTTCACAAAGTAGGCGATCTCCTTGCCCTTACAAACTCCTTGGTTCAACTCCACAATCTTGTCGGAGGCTCCCAAGTGAAACCTAGCCAATCTAGGAGACACCACTCTCCAAGAAGTAACAAATGGTGCATTGATGATGAACTCCTTGCTCTTGTGCTTCAAATGATAGTCTCCCCAACACTCAACTCTCTCTCGTAGGATTTAGATCTGGTGGAAAGAAGATTTGAGTGGAAAGCAACTTGGGGAAGGCTAAAGATCAAGATTCATATGGTAGGAATGGAATATCTTGGCCTCAACACATGAGTAGGTAGTCCTCTCTCAGAAAATGTATGCTGGAAGTGTAGGTTCAGTCTGATGGCTCTCTCCACGAATGAAGAGGAGGTGGAGGGGTATATATAGCCTCCACACAAAAACTAACCGTTACACACAATTTACCAAACTCGGTGGGACCGATTCAACAGACTCGGTCGGACTGAATTAGTAAACCTAGTGACCGTTAGGATTTTCGGTGGGACTGACATGCCACTCGGTGAGACCGATTCGGTTAGGGTTAGGGCATAACATAATCTCGGTAAGACCGATTACACAAACTCGGTGAGACCGATTTTGGTAATAAGCTTTCCAGAGAGTTGGTCAGGCAAACTCGGTTGGACCGATTACACAAACTCGGTGGGACCCATTTTGGTAATAAGTTAACCAGGAAGTTTGCATTGTAATCTCGGTAGTACCAATTGCTCAAACTCGGTGAGACCGATTTTGGTAATGGACATACATAGAGAGATTACAATCCCATCTCGGTGAGACCGAGATCCCTATCGGTGAGACCAATTTGCCTAGGGTTTGTGGCAGTGGCTATGACATCCAAACTCGGTGGCGCCGGATAGAAAGAATCGGTGAGACCGATTTTGGCTTTAGGTTTAGGTCATTTGTGGATGTGGGAAAGTAGCTAAGGGTTTTGGAGCATATCACTAAGCACATGAAGCAAGAAACTCATTAAGCAACACCTCATCCCTCCTTGATAGTATTGACTTTTCCTATAGACTCAATGTGATCTTGGATCACTAAAATGGAAAATGAAGAGTCTTGAGCTTGAAGCTTGAGCCAATCCTTTGTCCTTAGCATCTTGAAGGAGTTCCCACATCCTTTAGTCCATGCCACCCCATTGTTGAACTTATCTGAAACGTACTAGATAAAAGTGTTAGTCCAACAAGAGATATGTTGACATTAATTACCAAAACCACCTAGGGAGCACTTGTGCTTTCAGATTGTGGCAAGGAAAAGCGGGTATGAACTCAACTTGTTTTTTGTTTTTGTAAATATGACTAACTCAGTATCCATGATTCAGTATATTATGATTAAACATGTTTGTGATGACAATTAGATATTATAGTTGCTCATGCCATGCTTAAGTAGCTAGGAGTGTACAATGATTTATCTTGGGTGTCAACATGCATTAAAATGTTTGTGATGTAGTATGATGATATGATATCCTCGTCTGAATGTTTTGAGTGGCTTGACTTGGCACATGTTCATGCATGTAGTTGATTCAAAACCAACATAGCCTTCACGATATTTATGTTCAGGGTGCCGATATCCTACTCATGCTAGTATTCAATGTTAATTATGCACAATGCATGATTATGATTGTTTTCGCTCTCTAGTTGGTAGCTTCTCAATCTATTTGCTAGACTTCGCCTGTACTAAGAGGGAATAATGCTTGTGCATCCAAACCCTTAAACCAAAGTTGTTCCAAATGAGTCCACTATATCTACCTATGTGCGGTATTACTCTATCGTTCCAAGTAAATTTTGCATGTGCACCTCTAAATATTCAAATCAACATCTGTTTTGTGTGCCCGTACCGCTCATGGAGCGACAGGGGGCGGTCAGTATCTTCCATGCTAAGCGGGTTATTCTCATGATGAGTGTTTATTCACTTGTCCTTGCATGAGAGGAGGTGGTAATCGGGATGCCTAGTTCCATGATTAAAATCGCAAATAATAAGACAAACTCCCCTAGAAAGTTGTTGGTACGGAGGGCACTACTACGTCTTGAGCTTGCGTTGGTTTTCCATGAAGAGGAAAGGGTGATGTAGCAATAGTAGCATAAGTATTTCCCTCAGTTTTTGAGAACCAAGGTATCAATCCAGTAGGAGGCTCCTCAAAAGTCCCATGCACCTACACAAACAAACAAAGAACTCGCAACCAACACAATAAAGGGGTTGTCAATCCCTTCACGGCCACTTGCGAAAGTGAGATCTGATAGAGATAGTTTGATAAGATAAATATATTTTTGGTATTTTATAATATAGATTGGAAACGTAAAGATGCAAATAAAAGTAGACTGAAAGCTTATATGATAAAAGATAGACCCGGGGGACATAGGTTTCACTAGTGGCTTCTCTCAAGATAGCATAAGTATTATGGTGGGTG
The DNA here is from genome assembly GCA_963921465.1 of Triticum timopheevii. NCBI lineage: Eukaryota > Viridiplantae > Streptophyta > Magnoliopsida > Poales > Poaceae > Triticum > Triticum timopheevii. The sequence continues at coordinate 428,801,495 of OY997268.1, read as the reverse complement.
AACAAATTACTGTCAAGCAATTGATAGAAAAGCGAATAATTATGAGATTATCTAGGCATGATCATGTATATATGCATCACGTCCACGACAAGTAGACCGACTCCTGCCTGCATCTACTACTATTACTCCACACATCGACCGCTATCCAGCATGCATCTAGAGTATTAAGTTCATAAGAACAGAGTAATGCATTAAGAAAGATGACATGATGTACGTAGAGGGATAAACTCATGCAATATGATATAAACCCCATCTTTTTATCCTCGATGGCAACAATACAATACGTGCCCTGCAACCCCTGCTGTCACAGGGTAAGGACACCGCAAGATTGAACCCAAAGCTAAGAACTTCTCCCATGGCAAGAAAGATCAATCTAATAGGCCAAACCAAACTGATAATTCGAAGAGACGTGCAAAGATAACTCAATCCATACATAAAAGAATTCAGAGGATATTAAAATATTTCTCATAGATAAACTTGATCATAAACCCACAATTCATCGGATTTCAACAAACACACCGCAAAAAGAGTTACATTGAATAGATCTCCATAAGAGAGGGGGAGAACATGGTATTGAGATCCAAAAATAGAGAAGAAGCCATCTAGCTAATAACTATGGACCCGAAGGTCTGTGGTAAACTACTCACAACTCATCGGAGGGGCTATGGTGTTGATGTAGAAGCCCTCCATGGTCGATTCCCCCTCCGGCGGAGCGCCTGCGAAGGCTCCAAGATGGAATCTCGCGGATACAGAAGGTTACGACGGTGGAAATTGTTTTTCGTTGGCTCCCTGGATGTTTTCGGGGTACATGGGTATATATAGGAGGAAGAAGTACGTCGGTAGCCGCCCTAGGGGCCCACGAGACAGGGGGCGCGCCTTGTTGGGGTGGGCGTGCCCTCCACCCTCGTGGCTGCCTCGGCTGCTTCTTGACTTGCACTCCAAGTCCTCTGGATCACGTTCATTCCAAAAATCACGTTGCCGAAGGTTTCATTCCGTTTGGACTCCATTTGATATTCCTTTTCTTCGAAATACTGAAATAGGCAAAAAAAACAGCAATACGGGTTGGGCCTCCGGTTAGTAGGTTAGTCCCAAAAATGATATAAATGTGTAAAATAAAGCCCATAAACATCCAAAAGGGGTAATAATAGCATGGAACAATCAAAAATTATAAATACGTTGGAGACATATCAGGCACCCGAGGATTCGGCTAGCCATGGCTTGTGTTTGTTGGTGGAGGGGGAGTACACTTTACATTTTCACTTGGGAACCACCGCTAATTTGTTCATGGAAGATATTGAATACTCTCGGTCATGACGTTGATAGGAAAGGCATACCTGCCAAAATTATATTTATCTCTGATTTAAGCTCTGAGCTCTGGCACCTCTGCAAATCCCAGCTTCCCTCCGTGAAGGGCCTATCCATTTACTTTTATGCTATTTTACTTTTATTGTTGAGTCATCACCTTCTCAAACAAGCACCAGTCCTGAGAGCACTATTGTCATTCTAATGCATTGTGTATAGTTAATATTGTGTGCATCATGACTGAATCTTTTCTCCCATGAATTACAGTGTTTAGTCGCTGCTTGAACTCTGGAGGTGCTCTGCAATTATGTTTTGCAGTCTCGGAAAGTGCTAGCGAGATACCACGTTGTCATATTATAGCATGATGGTTTTTACAAAGTGTTGGCATTTGATATATTTTATTATTGCTCGCTAGTTGATTATGCCATTAATATGAGTGAATATAATTTCTAAGAGTTATCATTTGCATGGTTGGTTATGATCTTTGCTGAAAACTTGGGTATTATTTAAGCATATATATAGATACAAGAACAAAAGAGCTTGTAAAATATTTTGTTATCACTTTCAGATTGTTAACTGAATTGCTTGAGGACAAGCAATGAGTAAAGCTTGGGGGAGTTGATACGTCTCCGTCGTATCTCCTTTTCCAATCACTATTGCTCTTGTTTTGGACTCTAATTTGCATAATTGGAATGAAAGTAACCCGGATTGACGCTATTTTCACTAGAACTACCATGTTGTTGTTTTTTGTGTATAAATAAAAGTTCTCGGAATCAGACGAAACTTTTTCGAGATCTTTTATGGAATAAATAAAAAATACTAGAGGAAAGACCCACTGGAGGGGGACCACCTGCTGCACATGAGTCACCAGGGCGCGCCCACCCCTCCTGGGTGCGCCCTAGTGGCTGGTGGGCCCCACAAGGCTCCGCTGACCCTAATCTCAGCACTACAAATTCCTATTTCCCAAGAAAAAATGAGAGAGGAAGTTTCATCATGTTTAACGGTATGAAGCTGCCGCCACCTCCTGTTCTTCATCGGGATGCCAGATCTGGAGTCCATTCGGGGCTCCAGAGAGGGGATCCTTCATCATCATCATCATCAACCATCCTCCATCACTAACTTCATGATGCTCACTGCCGGGATTGAGTAATTCCTTCGTAGGCTTGCTGGACGGTGATGGGTTGGATGAGATTTATCATGTAATTGAGTTAGTTTTGTTAGGGCTTCATCCCTAGTATCCACTATGTTATGAGATTTATGTTGTTATGACTTTGCTATGCTTAATGCTTGTCACTAGGGCCCGAGTGCCATGACTTCAAATCTGAATCATTTATGTTTTCATGAATATATTTGTGTTCTTGATCATATATTGCAAGTTGTATGCACATGCTACATGTTATGATCCGCATAACCCAAGGTGACAATAATTGGGATTCTTTCCGGTGATTACCGTAGTTTGAGGACTTCATGTAGTCACTAAGTGTTAATGCTTTATTCTGGTTCTCTATTAAAAGGAGGCATTAATATCCCTTAGTTTCCTTATGGACCCGCTGCCACGGGAGGGTAGGACAAAAGATGTCATGCACGTTCTTATCGCAAGCACGTATGACTATATAAGGAATACATGCCTACATTACATTGATGAATTGGAGCTAGTTCTGTGTCGCCCAAGGTTATAATTATTACATGATGAATGTCATCCAGCATAATTATCCATCACCGATCCAATGCCTACGAGATTTTCACATATTGATCTTTGCTAAGTTACTAATGTTGCTGCTTCTATCACAATTGCTACAAAACTACCATTGCAACTATTACCGTTATTGTTGCTATTGTTACTACTGCTACCAAGTTATCATATTACTGTGCTACTGATCACTCTGCCGCAAATATTTAGTCTCCAGGTGCGGTTGAATTGACAACTCAATTGCTAATACTTGCAAATATCCTTTGGCTCCCCTTGTGTTGAATCAATAAATTTGGGTTGAATACTCTACCCTCGAAAACTGTGGCGATCCCCTATACTTGTGGGTTATCAGATGTGACCAAGGTGGACTCAGTCGAAGATTTGGCGTGTACTTTAGGAACTGCTCCACCTATCGACATGTTTATCCCTAGTTGGCAACCGACCATGTGTAACCCTAGATACCCCTGGTGCCTATATAAGCCAGAGGGTTTAGTCAGTAGGGAGAAGAATCACAATTACTACCTTAGGGTTTAGATCACAATATACGATCTCGAGGTAGATCAACCTATACTTGATACTCCATCATCATTATAATCAAGCACGACATTGGGTTTTACCTCTTTGAGAGGGATTGAGCCTGGCTAAACATCATGCCTTTATCTCCTGTTCATCACCTATCCAAGATCCATAGCTCGAGACCCCCTACCGAGATCTGCCGATTTTAGTACCGACAGCGAGCGGGCACGTATAAGGTCTGACTTTTGCAAGACACCTTCAGCACCGTTGCGCCTAACCATACAGTGCACAACGAGCACCCGCGTGATGGAATGGATAAAGCCAGTCGACATAATCGACACCACAACGACCATGAGAAAAAAACTCATCACATGGCAGACACACTCTATTCTTCACATCTGGTTAATTCATTTTACCTTGAAGGTTGTGCTACATACAGAATTACCAAGCACACAAAATATTCTTCACATCTGTCTCCTGCCCGAGTAGCAACTCTCTCCCTATGTCTACTAGTTTTGTTGGGTCTTTGGAGTGAACTTGGAACTTCTTCTTGTCGTCAGCCGGTTGGAAGGCTAGTCTGGGCTTGGGCTTCAGTGGCTATGTTGTTGTGGTCGGATCCATGTACTTCTTGATTTCTTCGAGCTCCACGAAAGCCATAGCGGCTTTTGCAAGCTCAATGTTAGCGACCTCCACCTCGAGCCCTTTTTCAGTTTTGCTGTGGACGATGATCATTCCATTTGGTCCTGGCATCTTGAGCTAGATATAAACATAGGTCGGCAGCGCCATGAACTTTACATAAGCTGGCTTGCCGAGGATGGCATTGTAGCCCATGGATAATGGCATGACCTCAAAGAGGATTGTTTCTGACCTGAAGTTTTCTTCATCTCCGAAGACAACATGTAGGTCGAGGTGAGCAAGGGGTTTCACCGGGCGGCTTGGCATGAAGCCGTGGAAGCTGGTTTGTGTGTGTGTTGCAAACAAGACTTCGAGATCCCCAGCTTTGCCAGAGTGTCCTGGAAGATGACGTTGACCCCCCTGCCCCCGTCCATCACAATCCTGGGAGCCAGAAGCCGCTGACAATCAAATCTACTACAGTGGCAAACTTTCCTGGGTGAGGGATGTAATCTAGGTGGTCCTTACGGCCGAAGGTGATTGTGGAGTCAAACAACTTTAGGAGCTCTGTAGCTCCTGGTGCCATCACGTAGATCGCTTGTCGTGCGAGCTTCTGGGCCCAACGCGTACCGGCGACCTGGAAGTCTTGTTGACGCTTTCTGATTGGGTGGGCTGGCGGGTTGATGAAGATCCAGCCGTTTTGAGTTTGGCCGAGAATGGCCAAGCCTCGGGCCAAGGGTGACAGAGGAGCATGTAGGCATATGGTGTCATCATGTTGATCGAAGTGGATCTCGAGGCTCCCGAAGTGCATGGGGTCAATGTGGGGGAAGGTGGGGTCTCATCATAGAGGAGCCCCTGACTGTCCATGATGCACTTGAGGGGGCTGAAGATGAACATTTGTCCCGTCATGAAGTCGTCGAGCATGATTAGAGATCCGATCTGGGATTGATCTTCGACTGATGCAACCCCTCCCTGGCGTGCCCTCTGATGGTACGGGAAATTGCCAGTGCCCCCGGTATGGTGGTGGGCATGGCGGGAAGTGCTAGAAGGGAGTTCACACAAGGGCATTACCCATGTTCAGGCCCTCATGGTGAGGTAATACCCCACATCCTGCTTTGTGTTTTGTATTGATGATGGAGCACCTTGTGCAAGGGGGTTACATGGATGATGATGAATATGGCTACTGAGAATCTAGTGTACGAGAGTAGATGGGAATGTCTACCTCTAGCCTCGCCTTATATGGGGGACAAGATCTATGGTATACTGGGCTCCTTGGCTGATGGGGCTACCCCTAGTGTAATGCACCATCAAAGGGCGGACCCTAGATATTGAGGAGCGGGAGGGGGCCGGGAGGGGCTACAGACCAGAAAATTGGCTTTGTGTGCCCACCTGTTAATGGGCCAATGCTAATAATCCTGACAACCGATTAATCGCTCCAACTATCAATTAGTTGGTCCAGCAAGTTAACATTGTGAATATTTGCTATTCGAGTCGGCCACCGTACGAGTAGCAATTAACCATGCACGTTAACTCATTAATTCGATCAAATTCTTGAACAATAGGTATAACCATTAATGCACCCATAGAATCCAAAGAACTCTTTGACTAATTTCTATCCTTTTACCATTTGTTGAATCTCTCTCGTAAATGGTCCATTAGAACGATCCTGGTGGTCGGGGAGATGTGGGTGATCGGGCGGGGGGGGGGGGGGGGTCAACCCAAGGCTTCTCGTGGCTGCCGGTATCTTGATACTTGGAGCCTCGAGTATGAACATCTTTGATTCTTGGTCCTTGAGAGATCTAGCCAGGCCCATCTCCACCAGACTCGGGGTACCCTGTATGCCGCCACAGTGACAATATCATCGAGCTTAAAGTCCCACTTAGGCTCATTCTAGCATGATCCAAGCTTCTACCAAGCTTGAAAGTATTCTCTCAAGCTCAGCTTGCTGACACGAACACATCATGATCAGATCATGAACACATTAGGATAACTCACGTTTCAACTCATCAGACTTTAGTATTACATCAAGTGCTTACATCAGGATAAGATCAAACAGTTTGAACATATTAAGGTCACCAGAGCCAACACAAACATTACAACTCAATATACTTTCAACACTGGAACTGAACCATCCACTAACATCACAAAAGTAGAACAATTGCACACTTCAGAAGCTTCACCAATTGAGACCGTAACTCTAGCAGTGCCACCATGGGTTCTATAGGATAGGTGTTCCATGTAACAAGAAAATATTGGCATGAACTGAATATATCTAAATGTTTTCAATAAAATTTGTCAAAAGTTTAACCAAGATATGTGTAAATCACAATTTTCTTTTATGAAAACAATACCTTTTTTTCCTTGGAGGGCACCAACATAAGCAAGTAACCAAAGTACCGACAGGTTGCGAAGCCTTGATCTTTATTACTCCCTCCTTCCATCTATATAGGACCTAATGCGTTTTCCAAGACCGCCTTGGCCTATTGATAAGGTTAATAGTACATGAGATGTATAATGTGAAAATTATATCACTGAAAACTCTTTCCACATACAAATTTAAGGTATGCTTTTTGTAAGTTGCATGTCATATATTATTGCTTTAGTATTTGGTTAAAATTAGTCTCGACAACCGCATTAGGCCTTATATAGATGGAAGGAGGGGGTACTATCAGAAATGCATTTATAGGATGCAAATTTCATCTATTCTTTGTCTGATGTTTGTCGTGACACCCTGGTGAAAACGTGGACATTCTCCATCAACCACTTTGGCACAAGGTCTCAATCCAACAATCACTTTATGTGCGCCGTTCTTAGCAAGCTCAAATGAATTCCGGTTGGGGACGTGGGACCCCTCTACGCACTCCATTTCTGGTGCTTGATCTCTTGAGAATGAAGCGAGACATTGGTTAGGATGGACCCATCACCTCAACTTTTCCGAAGAGAAAAAATGAGACAGAAACACGATTTCCGGCGAATTAATACGTAGGTTTTTCTGAGTTGCAATTACTTACTTAATTAATATACGTAGCTAGGCAGGTGTGCTTCTCAAGACCTCAATAAATTGCAGTCGCCGGGCAGGCCCACCTGGCTATCACCTGTCTAGTCAATTCCTGCGAACTCGCACATGGAGCGACGCGCCAAACGCTTTCGTCCTACTCGCACGGAAACAATATAAAATTTTCTCCCCGCGTCGGCCATGCATGCACACGTTAATACTAGGAGAAAACGTTTTCTTGTCCCACCCGCTGCCACTACGACGCACAGTATTTTCCATTCTGTCGGTCGCCAGGAGCAACAGAGTCCAGTGATTATTCCGGTGGACGAAGCCGTCATCCTGCTTCCGACTGAGACGAGAGCGATTTGTTTAATTTCTTAAGACCTTGCCGCTTGCCAAGTAAAGAAAAATGAAGAAGAAGAAGAAGGAGAAGAAGCCAAAGCTAACCGTGTGTACATACTAGTATAGTTCCTTCCCGGATCGCGATGGATCATTGTATGGGTATGAGCTGTTGTTTATGAGTTTTGCCGGTGGTTCGGTGCCCTCGTGGCTCATGCACCGACGCGGAGCAGGCCCGTTCGTTGGGTTGGGTGGGTTACTAGTTTATCTACGTCTTTTTCTTTCGAAAAAAGGGACAGGTTTATTAGTACGTAACGATATTGCACTATTTAAGCGCACGCAAAATGTAGGTGTCACGACTCAATCACAAGCGCTTTCGTCTAACCTAATCATCAGGTCTTTGCAGACTTTATGTATTTTTGCTTCTCCAACAACTGTACTGCACTTCTTTTTCTGAATGTCACTTGCACTGACCAAAACTTGGTTTGGCGTTATGCGAGAGATAGACACACACGGAGATACTAGATGCTCATTAATTGTTCCGCGACGAGACGCGTACGCTGCAGCGTATGAATCCACGGCCGATCTTGACTTTTGCGATGGGGTTATGTGAACAGCGGCTCATGGCTCATGGAGTTTGGCCGAGCTACGGTTAGCGTCGTTGGGCCGTCAATTTTTGCGAGTGCTTCTGTGCATATTGTGCCGTGGCTCGAAGGCGGCCGCGACAATTGTTAAACGCAGAATGAAATTTATAAGTGTTCGATGTTGCACGCTACGTTTTACCTACTGCTTCCTATTGGTTACCATACAGAACTGCCGGGAAAGAATACGTACTAGTTGCCATGGCTTCGGTCCAAATGTCTTGCAAATTTATCAGTGTATCTCTCTTAGTATAACTCAACATCACCATCGGTAATCATGTTTATACCACCTTGATATGTCCGTATGATGTTCTAACAAACGGAGAGACACTTATTGAACACTTTTTTTTTTGAGGTAGACACTTATTGAACTTTTGATGGGGAAAAGACCATACCATATAGGCATATACACTTTATGACTTCCCTTCTCCTTTTGCTAAATGATTCGTTAAACATTGCGCAATAGTGGTCTCGTGCAGCAGCAGAATAATGTACGGCCAGAAAGTAAGTTATCTCCACAAGCAACGGTGGGACTTTAAAAGATTTTCCACTTGGCACCACCGAATGCACAGACGCATAATAAATAAACTATTTTTTGTTTTAGGGGAATAAATAAACTACTACTATTACTATAAAGTTCCGCATCTGAGCTTACGTGGGCTGTGCTTTTTGATGTGAGTGTGAGGCTTTAACTGCTTTCAGCTTCTTGAGTGCTGCATCGGGCCATGGTTAATGGGCTGTATTTCATGGCCCAAGAGAACGAAGCATATTTTTGTTTTCTCTTCTCAACAAGACATCATGGAGAACCTGTACGAGCAGAAAGTTTTCATTGCCTCGGACTGCATGGCTGCGGTAGAGGCGATCAAAGGAGGAATGGCAGCAGCATACAGAGCAATGGTACATGAAATAACGGATAGAGCTCGTTTTTTCTCCTCTTGTACCTTTAGTCATGAATTTCAGACCTCGAATTTTGAGGCCCACAACCTCGCGAAGCATGCATTAACGTTGGGGACCGGCCGCCATGTTTGGTTAGGCCACCCTGGCGACCTTTTGCTCGTCGCTGTAAACATTGTGACGGTTGAATAAACGCTTCGCGAGTTTGTCTAAAAAAAATACAAGACATCATGGAGGAGGTTGAACGATGCACGCCGCAACATGTGCATGGTGAGATTGTGCTGCACTTCAACTTTGACTTGGACTTCTGCACCAGAAATCGTTGATGTGTAACCAATTGTACGTGGCGTCTTGTGGCTAAAAGCTCAATCAAAGTGACATTGTCAGGCTCAGTCATCATAGCAGAGTAGTGGATCCCAGCCATATTATCAGAGAATCAGAGATGAACTCGACTGGTAGTCGGTAGACAGCGAAAATATCAATCAGGACACAGCTTGACGGATCACCCGTCAAGTCGCGAGATGTCAACCTGAAAACAGCAGCGATCTATTGGTACGTAAGTAGTAGCATTCCGTATCAAAGAACTCTAGCCTTTCCATTGTCATCCCCAGGTTTCGATGTATTGTCCACCTCCACCAACGGAGGGTGTGCTGTCCGTGGCAATAGCTGGCCAGAGATGCAGTCATTAAAGTGGAAGCAAATCTTGCAGCGTTTGGTTGGCAGCGGCAACTGTTCACGTCTTCATCAGGAGGTCACTGAGCTCGTATGTCCGTCTGAAAGAAAGACGTTTGCCATGAAAAAAGTTAGTCTGGTATGGAAAAGCAGGGTCAGAAGCAACAACTTAGGATTGACGATACGCATCACAAATTGCATGAGGTCTGCCCGATAAGAACAACTCTAGCAGAACCGTTTATATTGCGGCACAAAATTGGCCTAACAGAACCGTCACGCTGCCCTCGTCCACAAATTTTAGGCCGCTCTATTACATGTTCTACCAGAAGGTCATTTTTTGTGGCATCTAACTAGTCTCATAAAAAATATGGTACATCTACTAGAGTTGCTCTAGGACTTGGTTTCACAACTTTAGCCCCAGTGTGCAAATTCATATGGCAAGCAAAATCTAATCAGATGTTCTTTTTCATGAAATCCGGAGATGAGGCTCCTTAATTTGAAAAGGAACTATGCTTTGTCTTAATACCTCCATTTATGAGTGTAAATGACTGTTTTACAAAGTATCTCTACTCCTATAAAAAAATCGAGTTGATGGTGATGGTGTGCCGGCCACCGTGCCATATGCACCGTTGGATCTGGAATCTAAGGCTGATACTTGGATGGGCTAGCCACTCAACTTGGACTTTAGCAAAAATACACCCTATACATCGGACAAAACTTTGGGGAACATCAATAGTTTGGAAGTTTCTCCTCTCTCGCGAAACAAGCGAGTCTTCAAGAAACCTCCAGAATTCCTCGCTGCCGGCCCCTCCCCTCTCTTCCCCATAGACAGCCGGAGTTGAGTTGGGTGAGGCTCCCTCCTCTTGTATAGTTGTTCTTGTAGTTAGGGTCTCAATGAATTGGATTTGGCTTTGAGGTATCTCTCCTAGATTTTGCCGTGCAGGCCGTGGAAGAGGGACATCCAACTCCACCAATGTCGATGCAAGATCGAGCGCGACATTTTATTCTTCTCCCTCACTGATATCCTGCCTCATCTCGCCAGGAAGGATGGTTGCACCGTCGAGGTCTGCGCTCCTGGCCACCTGACAAGAGGTCCAGGCCATCATTGCCAAGGGCGTCGAGCTGCGGACGTTCCACACATCACTCTGCTGGTGAGGTGTGTCCGGCAGTATCCGCCTCCCATGGGCCGCATTCCTTGCACGCTCACAGACATCACTATCGTCGGTCGTAGAAGAGGACGTATCCCGTTTTTATTGATTCTAATGACGAGCACTGCAAGCTCTAAACATACGTGTTACAGTCACTAGGCCGCCCCTCCTAAATTCTCGGCTTTCAGCGATATGAGCTGCCACCGGCAGCACAATCACACCTACATAGCATCCTTGAGTGCAGCCGGCGAACGACAGTACCACGTCGTCTTTTGTGGCAACAATTGTTCAGCCTTCGCTGCTGCAATTTGGTCCACCAGGAGGTGCACGCACATATATTTCATCCCCAATATTTCCCTATGTGATTTGCTTATTGATCAACTTCGGGTATGGTTTAATAAGCTCTTTTTACCGATATAATCATCAGGGCCTATTAGCTGATGGGAGAACAATTGCTTCAAGAGGCGTCTGTACTCTGCTCTCACAAGGAAATGAAAAAGAGATTTCACAACAAAAGTGGAGGTGATGGACATCTCTGGCTTGGCAACCTCGTTCGCCTCCTGGCTTACTACGATGAAAATGACGAGTGGTTACTCAGCTATGTCAAACAACAACATGGCTATCTATATATTTGGTACATTATTTAGTTTTTGTTGCCTATGATTAGAATTTGGATCACAATACACCATTAGGTTATCTTCTGCAATTGTTGGTATTTATTGTGCTGTGCTCCAATGCATAAGTGCAGCTCATTGCTTCACAGGCTAGATTCGGGAAACCCAGTGAGTTGCATGTATATAAAGTTCTGGATAGTAGAACTGCAAATTTGCACAATACCTTCAGAGGAAGCTTGTATTGGTCGATATGGTTGACCGTGTCAAAGATCTTGAATGAGGAATCATATCCTCAGGTTATCGTATTATCTGGTGGGTGAGATCCAAAATATTGTGAAATAATGTTTCCAACAATTCAAAGCTGCCTACTTTACGGTCAGGATTTAAGTGTATGGTCTCTGTTTTAAATTCCTAATACATGTAGTGCACTCTATGAAGTTCTATTTATCCCATGTCTTTGCTCCCAATAGTAGATATAATTTCATCTTGAGCACCCAAATATTGCAGCTCTATTGTTGGTCATGGTTATTGGCCTATGCCCTACAGAGGGAGTTATTGGTATAAACTTCATGCATTATGCGCCAGACTGTGGTGGAACCGCATGCTTCTTATACTATTTTTATCATTGACAGATGGAAGTAGAAAATTACCATTCCAAAATGTTGTGGCTACAATGTTTGTCTTGTTAATTATGCATTCATCCCTTTCGATAAAGTGCTACTTCTGTGTTGAATCTAACGTTGCTCTATTTTTTTCTTTTGTTGACAATAGATTATGCATATGTGGAGAGGCATGTCTAATTGGTCTCGGGTTCAGAACAATATTTTTTCCAGTGCCAATTATTCATGTACATGCAACACTTTCTGAACCTGTATATACTCTCTTGTGTATTCAAGTGCTGTATCAAGTACTTTTGTTTTGTGTTTTCTTCTTTTTCTGTATCAACACATAGAACGATTTGGAGTGCCATTGAAATTGACAAATTTGTGTGTGGAAGGATTTTCTATTGTTGCATACTCTCAGTCCCCTCACTTTAGGCTACAACAAGGAATGATGATTTTTTAGGGAAAATAGTGTGTTGGCTGGGACCTGACCCTATAACCTCCTATTTAATTCTCTCTTTTACCAGTAGACTATGCAGTGATTTCCTAGAGAAAGAAATGATAAACCACAATAAGTCCTCCTGCAAGGTGAATATGGAGAAGAAAACATTTGACTTAGAAGGAGGGTTTCTTAGTTGGAAATTGTATGTTTGATTTCGCTCGACATGCACTGACAAAAGAAGAAACAATATAACATTACTTTGATCAATATGTCGGTGGTACATATGTTTTCGTTTTATAGCAAGCACCGACTCTTGTCTATAACTTAAGTAAATAATGTACCATCTGGGTTTTTGTGATTCCACCGCGTAGCACGGGCATCTTACTAGTATAGCCAAAATTTCCTAACTTTGACCTTTTGAAAAATAGGTTGAAACTTCTGACATTTGCATCATTTTGTTGCACAAAATCATCTTTATTGAACTTGATGCATGGCAATAAAGCTAAAGTCATCATCAAGCAAAGTACAAAACATAGAAAAGTACGATAAAACCATTAAAATGTATAGATTAACACATACCACTAAGTTGACATTTTCTTATCAACGCCTTTAAGAAGGGATAAACACCCTCGCGATGTCGTTGCCACGTACGTCCGGAGACGACTAGGACAATGATTTTCATCCTAGTTACCAAGCAAACCAGTGAAAGGTCAACACATCAGCAAGTCGACTCCGCCTTCAACATGATAAAAACATCTGTTCATCGCTACAAGGAGCGACTAATAAAAGCTAGAATAAGAGTTTTCACCTCGGACATGAAGTGGTGCTCCAGTCACTATCTTCATGATGAACTTTGGATAGTCATGGAATCAGTACTCCAAGCCATTCTAGAGTGGCCTAGCAAATGGATGGGATATCTTTGCACCTCTGCCGCCGGAGGGCTTCCCACGTCGGAGCGTAGATTTTGTTGTTGCCACTTCACACCATTGTGAAGCAACTTGCAGCATCTAGCACGACCCCGGGGCCGCCTCCGTATCCTCAATGTGAACTAGCTTGTCGAGGAATAGCCCCGCGAAGCCAACACTGACCTGGGGTCCTACACAAGAAGCGTGTGCGGGAACTGGACGCGGTGAAGAGGGTCGACATCGCCGTGTCGAATGCCAACAGGGAAGTTTCGATGTGCCCCTATCCATCGACACAAGGAATATAAATAAGATTATTTAAACAGGTAAGGTGAAACTAGTATCATTAGTTAAAAAATATTTTCATAACATGAAATTGCATAATTTTGCATTGATCATTTGCCATTTTTCAGGTAAATCATTCTAATATGATAAACCTAAATTTGTAAATCATTAGCAGTAGCAGTACAAAAAAGTGTTGTGATATATGCAATCCTAGGTATCACTTTAGCAAGTACTCCCTTTTTAAACTAATATAAGATCTTTAAATCATTTCAGCAAAAAATGATCTTAAATTAGTTTACACAAGGAGTATTAATTAAACAATTCGTGCTTAAGGTGAAAATAAGTCCACCTACAACAAGGAATGTAGAGGCCAGAAGTAGAAATATATATTGGCTTAAAAGAATATACAATAAGGAATTCCTTTGAATAGGTAGTGGCAGTTTCGCAATATTTATTGTCCTCATGATTTGTAGGCACTAACAAAGCTAAGGGCATCTCGAACGTGGACCCTCAAAACGCCCAAAAACGTCCAGACCGAGCTGTCTGGACACTACAAGCCATCAACGATGGACTCGTATTTGTCTGTGAACATGTCCGCGTGTCCGTTTCCCGCAAATCGGAAGCAAAGTACACGGGGGCTTTGTGGAGACTGGATCACTACTAGGGAAAACCTTATACACAGCATCGCAACAGTAGCGCTGGAAGTAGCGCGTGTAAGTAAACGGCGCTACTGTTATCCTTTTAGCAGTAGCGCGTATTAGCAAAACGCGTTGCTGCTACGTTTGAACTGGGCACACATGGCTAGCCCCACTTAGCAGCAGCGTGTATCCATACCCAGCGCTACTGCTATGCTCCGTAGCAGTAGCGCTTTTCTCGAACCCATGCTACTACTAACCCTACCTTATCGTCCCCACACGACCGACCCTCTCACTCTCCCTCTCAGTCACTCTCCCCCGCACGCCCCGTCGTCCGCCACCGCCGCCGCTGCTCCTCCTCCATCGAGGTACTCCCTCCATCCCTCCTCCTCCCTCCTCCCTCCTCCCGTCCCTCCTCCTCCCACCGTGCCCTCCTCCCTCCTCCGCCGGCATCCCTCCTCCCACCACCCTCCCCTCCTCTCTCCTTCCTCCTCCCTCCCTCCTCCGATCCCACCGCCCACCTCCCCCTCCCCCTCTCTCCTCCCTCCTCCTCCTCCCTCCTCCCACCCTCGCCTCCCTCCATCTCTATTTTTTCTGTTTTTTATTGTAGTTTTTTTACTATTGTATAATGTAGTTTTTTTACTGTTTTTTAGTAAGTGTTTAATAGAATTAGTAAGAAAATTAATAGAACTAGTTGAACTAGTTTACTTTTAGTAAGAACTTGTTTATTTTTATTTATAGTAAGTGCTTAGTTGAACTAGTTGAATTAATAGAACTAGTCTAATTAATATTTTACTATAGAACTAGTTTATTTTTAGTAAGAAAATTAATAGAATTAGTTTATTTTTAGGTGTATTTAACAGAATTCTAGGTTGATTCGTTTTGAAGTGGACATGTAATATTTTGAACATGTCACATTTGTTGTTATTTTTTTAGTTAAAGCAATTATTCCCGCATCAACATCGACGATTTCTATCCCGCATCCTCGTCGCCGACTCGGCGGAGGAGGCCTGCTTGATCAGAGTGGCCATGTCCGGGACTAGGCTCCGCCGGGCTGGTACTGGGAGGTGCTACCTTCTGGGGGGCACAGTTTGGTGAGGAGCCAGCCCGTCGTTGACCCGAACCTTCTTTGGTGGCGGTCGCGTGGGCCAGTGACGGTGCGGAGGCTTGAGGACCCCGCGGAGGTGGTACGTCACCGTGTCAGCGAGGAGGACGAGCATGTCCGTCTCTACATGGTTGCGTTGGAGGGCAGGTTCTCTAATACCTTGCAGGTTCTTCAAGGATCTCACTGGAGCTATGATCCTGTGATGGTTCCTTCTCTTTGGGTGTCCATCGCCCGTGCTGATACCCGTCATTTGCTAGGGTTTTAGCTGTATTAGTGATGTTATATGTATGATACTATTAAGGATGTATTAGTGATAATATTCGACGATGTACGAACGCAAAGAGATGATTTAGTTTTGCTTATTGAATGCATGCTAATTTGAATACTAATTTATTTTATGATTTGGTTTTGCTTATTGAATGCTCAAATTGGAGAACTGCTCCTATTTTGAATGCTCAAATTGGAGAGCACTATGCAAGGCCTATGCATTTGATTAGTTGATACCTTATAGGGTTTTTGCTTTTGTGGAAATCAAGGAGCCCCTCCATCATCCCCGCCGTCGTCCCCGTCACCGACCCCTTCCGACCTCGAGGTGAGACCATCCAAATCTCCATGTCAATATGAGTCCTATAAGATATTTTGAAATGTTTTTGTTCATATTTTCAACCATTGAAATGCAATGACCATCAAGTTTGAATGCTTATATGATGTAGATATAAACATGTATATCTCGTGTTGCTCAAATAGGATATGTGCTTGCCCAAGTGGCCGGCCATGTTTGCAAGTTACACCTCTGAGTGGCCTATGTTTTACTGGAGTGTTGATTAATTTTCGTTTCGGCAAATTTTAGGCGCTCGATATGTCCTTTTTTAGCAAAGGTCATGCCGGATTTTCCGTGAATTTTGGCATGATATGTGCTAGAACATGTAGGAAATATCGAGTGGCCTGGATTTTCTAGAAAGATAATTAAATGACATTTTGGGTTGATTTTAAGTCTGTCGAGGCTCCATACATGATAGTCAACAAATGAGTGAGGGAGAAAGTCTGCACCATATATGAGAGAAGAAGAATCCCGACTGTTGTCGTGGGGTTCGTTTTTCCTTGTTCTCCTTGTGCTAGACCTTTGTTATACACTAGGGGAAGGAGGAATAACGAACATCACCGACGGTCGAAAAATCAGTGAGGGAGTGTGTCCACCATATATGAGAGAGGACGAAGAATCCCGATTGTTGTCGTGGGGGTCGCTTCTCCTTCATTCCCTGTGCTAGACATTTTAGTGTAATGCACTTGGGGACGAAAGGAGGAGCGACCATCACCAACGATCGAATGTATACACCAAGTCTGTCGGGACTCCACCATATATATGAGAGAAGAAGAATGTCGACTGTTGTCGTGTGGGTAGCTTCTTCTTCATTCCAAGGTGCTAGACATTTTGGTGTAATACACTTTGGAATGACAGGAGTAGCTACCATCACCAACGGTCAAATATATACACCACGTGAGCTGAGAGTTTTCAAGAAAAGACTCGACAGACTAATAGCCAACCAGTGATGAATAATAATGTTCAAATTTAGTTTTTGTAGTACATATATTTAATTGTAAAAGTTTAATCTTTGAATTATGAACATAGGCCAATGTCGTCGCCGGATGACGAAAGTCTCCCGGCGGAGTGCGACTCGTGCGGCGACGACCGGGTCTGTGCGACACGCCTCACCTGGTAGAAGGTCGGCCCTTCAGCATTAAGCTCCAGGAGACCTTCGATGTTGAAACGGTACGCAACGATGACAAGTGTTTTTTTGTTAATTAAGCACGACTTCTGCTACTTCAACGTGTAATTTTCTTCTTTTACAATTCAACTAGCTTATCCCATGCCAAGCAAGACTCTATGTCTTGGAGAGGATGGATTTTGAAGATCATGGAAGTATGGAAACAAAGATAATTCAGCTAAGGACCCATCATGGTATGGATTTTGATGTAAATCTATACAATTCTGAGAGCGTAACCCATTTTGGTTGCCCGAATTGGGAAGCACTTTGCAAGACGTATGCTTTTCATGAGGGTATGCTTGTCACCATGGATCTTGGTGATCCTGACATCGAGCAAGATAATATGGACATTTGGGTCCTTGTTGATATGCTTCCAATTCTACCGCAATGTGAGTTTCTCAAACACATAGTTATTAAGTAATTTATATTATTTATTTCAAAATAGTCGACAACTTATTTCCATTGATAGCTTATTTTCATTCCTCAAAGAATGTGCCGAAGATGGTAGACAAAACCTACTACATCGATGGCTTAGAATTAACTTATCAGGAGAAAAATCATCTGATCTCATTTATTAATGATCTTGAGAATTACAATATCTAACTCCTCCACATTATGGTCAATACGTGCCACTAGTGCACGTGTTGAACTATGGTAACATCCATGGAGATGCCATGGTAAGATTCTTTACTATTACGACATCCGTGCATCTTTTGCATAAATTCTTCTAAAACTCAACTACATTGCTAACTACGAAGTTATTACTATGTTTTTAACAGAAAATCCCGAAGGATGGTGTGCCTCATCTGATGTTTTCGAAAGGTCGCCTTGATGTTATGAACTTAAGGCCAGGTCATCCTACGAATCACTCTTGTTCATACCGGATTTCTAAAACCGATGAAGACATGACAATCAAAGATTGGAAAAAAAATGCATGCTCAATCGTAGGGAGCTACTTGGAAGCAACATTGTGCAAAGCACAAGAACTGAAGACAGGATAATCTCCATTCTCCATAATGGAGAGTCAGGGCCTATCTTGTTTTATGCTATTTTACCTAAGAGAGGGTAGTAGGTCCTACGAGAGAGGAGTAGGTCCTAGGTACAATGTGTTATTATGTGCTACAATGTGTTAGAGTTGATGATGATGAGGAGGAGTTGTGATTATGACTAGTGACCAACCTGCTATATGATGTCTCATTGATGAAAATGATGATCATGAGGAGGTGTTATATGACAATGATGTATTATGATGATAAGTTGTTAATGATATGATGATGATGAGTTATTACATCACTAGGTGAAAGAACCGTGGATTAGTTTCAAGTGGATGGATCCATCCACTTGAAACTAGTCCACGATTCTTTCACCCAGTGATGTAATAAATCATTATGATGTAAAAACAATCTCTAAAATGCTGTTGTATGAAAACTTGTATAATGGTGTATGAAACGACATAAAATGAAAAAGAAATAGAATACCCAATAATAGTAGTAGCGCGGGAGCGGAGGCGCACTGCTAGTACTTACCAACAGCGCGCTATGGGAAAACCGCTGCTATTAACTACATATAGCAGTAGCATGTGTTCACAAGTGCTACTGCTAACCTTTAACTGTAGCACCTTATCAGTAGCACGGCAACCCGCACTACTGATAGGCCAAAAACCCGTGCTACTGCTAGGCTTTTCCCTAGTAGTGGATCTCCACCACGTTGAACTCCGACACCCCCTACCCACACAAAATCGAGGCGGAGCCCACACATTTGAAGCAGTCCGCATTATTTTCGCACTAATACCCCTTTCCCCATGCTTTCCGCTCCGACCGTCGTCGCCCTCTACCCCAATTCCCGCTTTTTAGTTTCCCCGCCATATTGATCTGTATGAGAGCAACTGATGACCCACAAGTATAGGGGATCGATCGCAGTCCTTTCGATAAGTAAGAGTGTTGAACCCAACGAGGAGCAGAAGGAATTGATAAGCGGTTTTCAGCAAGGTATTCTCTGCAAGTGTTGTAAGTTGTAACAATAGATAGTTTGGTAGCAAAACAATTCATAACAAGTATCAAGTGGCAATAGTAACAAAGGTGCATTAAGGTGGCTGAATCCTTTTTATAGCAAAGTACAAGCCAAAAGTACTTATTATAGTGAGCGAAACATTCTCGATGACACATAGGAATTCCATCTAGTTACATTCATCATGTTTAGTTGATTCGCGTTCACTACTTTGATAATTTGATATGTGGGTGGACATGTGCTAGGGTGTTGTTCTTACTAGAACAAACAACCCACTTGTTATTACCTCCTCTCGCAAGCATCCACAACTACCAAAGAAGAATTAATATAAATCTAACCATAGCACGAAACATATGGATCCAAATCAACCCCTTATGGAGTAGCGCATAAACTAGGGTTTAAGCTTCTGTCACTCTCGCAACCCATCATCTACTTACTAATCCCCAATGCCTTCCCCTAGGCCCAAACATGGTGAAGTGTCATGTAGTCGACGCTCACATGACACCACTAGAGGAAGAATAACATATACACCATCAAAATATTGAACGAATACCAACACTTCACATGATTACTTATAACAAGACTTCTCCCATGTCCTCAAGAACAACCGGAACTACTTGCAAATCATATTCATGTTCAAGATCAGAGGATATAAATATATGAAGAAGGACCCGAACATATGATCTTCCACGAAATAGACAAACTAGCATCAACTACAAGATGTAATCAACACTACTAGCAACTCACACGTACCAACCTGAGATTTTGAGACAAAGATTGACCACAAGAGATGAAGTAGGGTTTGAGATGAGATGGTGCTGGTGAAGATACTGATGGAGATGAGTCATCCCATGATGAGAGGGTCGTTGGTGATGACGATGACTTCACTTTCCCTCTCATGGAGGGAAGTATCCCCGACGAAATTCCTCCTCCAAAGAGCAAAAGTGCTCCTGCCCAGGTTCTGCCTCGAGACGGCGGAGCTTCGTCCCCAAAGTTTTCTCCTATTTTTATAGGGAAAATGGCCGCATATAGCAGAAGAAGGTACCGAAGGGCCTTTGTGGGCCGCACAAGGCATCAGGGCGCACCCCCTTGCCTTGTGGGCCCATGGTTGGTCCTTTCCAGTATTTTTTATATATTTTAAAATAATTCTCTGTAAAATTTTAGATCATCTAGAGCTCTAGAGAATAGCTATCTCCGTTGTAGCTCTTTTAGGTATAGAATTCCAGCTGCCGGCAATTTCCTTCTTCATGTAAATCTTGCATGTTAAGACAGAAAAGGCATTAGAATTGCATCATAAAGTGAAATATTGAACGAAAACATTATAAATAACAGTAGGAAAACATGACAAAAAATGGACGTATCAGCAGCTACTGTAGCCGGCACAGGTGGAGGATCCAGAGAAGGTGGCTGCTGATGTCGCTTGAACTATGTCGGTATTTCCCCAAAGAGGAAGGGATGATGCAGTACAGCTACGGTAGGTATTTCCCTCAGTTATGAAACCAAGGTATCAATCCAGTAGGAGAACCAAGCAAAACTATGTAAACGGTACATGCACAGAAAGAACAAATATTAGCAACCCGACGCTTATGAGGGGTTGTCAATACCTCTACAGGTAACAACGCCAGAAATTGTCAAGTTGACGGGATAAAATTTGTGTAGATTGGATAAATAGATCTCGATAAAACGTGAAACAAAATAAGTAATAAAAAAGTGCAGCAAGGTATTTTTGGGTTTTTGGAATAATAAATCTGAAAATAAAAGCGAATAAAAATACATCTCAAAGCAAATATGAAAAAGAATAGACCCAGCGGGCCGTGGATTTCACTAGTGGCTTCTCTCAAGAAAATAGCACCCGGTGGGTAAACAAATCACAGTTGGGCAATTGATAGAAGATCGAATAATTATGACGATATCCAGGCAATGATCAATATATAGGCATCACGTCCAAGATTAGTAGGCCGACTCCTGCCTGCTGATATGTCTCCAACATATATATAATTTTTGATTGTTCCATGCCGTTATATTATCATCCTTGGATGTTTTGCAATCATTTTATAGCAACTTTATATCATTTTTTGGAACTAACCTGTTGACATAGTGCCCAATGCTAGTTGCTGTTTTTTTGCTTGTTTTTCACTTCGTAGAAAATCAGTACCAAACGGAGTCTAAACACAGCAAAACTTTTTGGAGAATTTTTCTGGGCCAGAAGACACAGGATGGGCCAAAGAAGTACCAGAAGGGGACCTCGAGGGGGGCACAGCCCACCTAGGCGCGCTTGGGGGCCCATGCGCGCCTAGGTGGGTTGTGCCCACCTCGGTGGCCTCTCGCACCGCCTCTTGGATCATAAACTCAAAGTTCATCAAATCCCAACAAACACACCGGAAAAAGAGTTACATCAAATAGATCTCCAAGAGACCATTGTATTGGGAATCAAAGAGAGAGGAAGCCATCTAGCTACTACCTACGGACCCATAGGCCTATAATGAACTACTCACGCATCATCCGAGAGGCACCAATCAGGATGATGAACCCCTCTGTGATGGTGTCTAGATTGGATTTCATGGTTCTAGAACTTGCGGCGACTGGAATTGTGTTTCGTCAACTCCCCTAGGGTTTCTGGAATATTTGGGTATTTATATGGCGAAGAGGCAGTATGGGAGGTCACCGAGGGGGGCACAATCCTCCTGGGCGCGCCCTGGTTGGTGTTGCCCACCTCGGGCCTTCCCTCTAGTACTTATTCGGCCCATCTTGTGTCTTCTAGTCCAAAAAGATTCTCCAAAAAGTTTCGCTGTGTTTGGACTCTGTTTGGTACTGATATTCTGCGAGTAAAAACACGAAAAAAACAACAACTCGCACTAGGCACTATGTCAATAGGTTAGTCCCAAAAAATGATATAAAGTTGCTATAAAATGATTGTAAAACATCCAAGAATGATAATATAATAGGATGGAACAATCAAAAATTATAGATACGTTGGAGACGTATCAGCATCCCCAAGCTTAATTCCTCCTTAGGCAGTAGCTAGATGGCTTCTTCTCTCTTTTTGATTCTCAATACAATGGTCTCTTAGAGATCTATTTGATGTACTCTTTTTGCGGTGTGTTTGTTGGGATCCGATGAACTTTGAGTTTATGATCAGATCTATTTTATCCATGAAAGTTATTTGAGTTTTGATCTCTTATATGCATGATTAGTTATAGCCTCCTATTTCTTCTTCAAATCTTTGGTTTAGTTAGGCTGACTAGATCGATTTTTCTTGCCATGGGAAGAGGTGCTTTGTTATGGGTTCAGTCATGCTGTGTTCTTTCCCAGTGACAGAAGGGGCAACAAGACATGTATTGATCGTTGCCATTAAGGATAACAAGATGGGGTCTTTCCTACATGAATAGATCTTGTCTACATCATGTCATTGTTCTTATTTCATTACTCCATTTCTCCATGAACTTAATACACTAGATGCATGCTGGATAGCGGTCGATGTGTGGAGTAATAGTAGTAGATGCAGGCAGGAGTCGGTCTACTAATCTTGGACGTGATGCCTATATAATGATCATTGCCTGGATATCGTCATGATTGTTTTAAGTTCTGTCAATTACCCAACAGTAATTTATTTACCCGCCGTATGCTATTTTCTCGAGAGAAGCCACTATTGAAATCTACGGCCCCCGGGTCTATTCTTTATCACATTTGCTTCAAGATCTATTTTTATTTGCTTTATTTTCAGATCTACAATTCTAAAAACCGAAAAATACCTTGCTGCATTTTTTCTTTCTTTATTTTATTTTGTTTTATAGGGAGATCTATTTATCCGAAATCATACAAATCAATCTATCTTTTTACCCAGCAGGGATTGACAACCCCTCTTAAGCGTCGGGTTGCAAGTATTTGTTCTTTGTGTGCAGGTACCGTTTACATAGTGTTGCTTGGTTCTCCTACTGGTTTGATAACCTTGGTTTCATCACTGAGGAAAATACCTAACATAGTTGTGCTGCATCATCCCTTCCTCTTCGGGGAAAAACTAACGCGAACACGAGCCATCAAGAAAGGGTTTCTGGCACCGTTGCCGGGGAGACATCATCAACATCTACCAGCTTCCTAATCACAAATCTCATCTCCTTGCAATTTACATTATTTGCCATTTGCCTCTCATTTTCATCTCCCCCACTTCACAAAAAATTGTCGTTTTATTCGCCCTCTTTTTGGTTCGCCTTTTTCTCGTCAAATCTCTTATTTGCTTGAACTTGTCATCATCAGTGACTTTGGTATGGCAGAAAACAGATGATTGCCTAACTCCTGAAATTGGACAATGTGGCAATCTGGATGCCAAAACTTTTGGTTTGGGGCAAGGGAACATTATGGTAAAAGAACATATTCAAGAATTTTTCAGTTGTGTTGGAACCTTGACTCTTGATGATTCTCTTATACTTAAAAGAACTAAATATTATGCGGAAGCTATTTCAGCGCTAGTTCTAAAACTTGAAAATAGATTCATCCATACCCACCCCACCTTGCAAAGATTGTTCTACGAGTTACCTGTTATAAAGGATCCTAAGGCTAAAAAGATAGCTACGCAAGTTCGTATGAATGAGTTTGATTACATAATACGGGAAGCTAGGGAAATCTTTGTTTTTTATGGTATGAACCGTAAAAAACCGGTGATAGATGAGATCCTTTATAATAGTGATTATATGTTGAGAATTTGCTTGGAAATGATCAATTTTTTTGATGAGAATCTTAAAAAGGAAATTCCCTTTCTAGATATAATCCAACAAGTTTTCAATGATGTCAACCAACAATATTCTTGGATTGTTGCTGGAAATCAAAGGGGGTACACAAATGGGCAACTTCATAATGCTAAAATTACTATGGATAATGTGTTTCAAGTTATTTTTGCAAAACCTCCTAATAAGAACACATCTACTGAAAACAAAAAAAGATGATAATACTTAGATCTATGCATTATGCCTAGCTAGGGGCGTAAAATGATAGCGCTTGTTGGGAGGCAACCCAATGAATAAATTGTTTTTACTTTTTTTTGTTTTGAGTGTGTACACAATTATGATACTTTTATGATTGTGTTTTTTAGATTTTAATTAGTGTTTGGGCCAAGCAAAGCCTTTGGGATCATGTTGGGTGATAGTTGATTTGATCTTGTTGGAAAACAGAAACTTTTGCACCCAGTAAAACAATTTTAGAAATTCACAGAAACGTGATTTTGCTCTGAATATTTTGCAAAATATTGATATACAAATTTCCTACATTGTCCTAATTTTTTAGAATTTTTTGAGTTACAGAAGTATACGAAGTTTTCTGATTGCTACAGACTGTTCTGTTTTTGACAGATTCTGTTTTCTTTGCGTTGTGTGCTTATTTTGATGAATCTATGGACTTTATCGGGGTATGAGCCATAGTAAAGTTGGAATACAGTAGATATAATGCAAAAATAAAATATGAATGGGTTTGCAACAGTACCTAGAGTAGTGATTTGCTTTGTTATACTAACGGATCTCACGAAGGTTTTGTTGAGTTTTGTGTGATTGAAGTTTTCAAGTTTTGGGTGAGATCACGATGGATGAAGGAATAAGGAGTAAGAAGAGCTTAAGCTTGGGGATGCTACCGCACCCCAAGGTAATATTCAAGGATGAACAAGCAACTAAGCTTGGGGATGCCCCGAGTGGCATCCCCTCTTTCTTCTAACGACCATCGGTATTTTACTTGGAGCTATATTTTTATTCGTCACATATCATGAGTTTTGCTTGGAGTGTCTTGTATTATATGAGTATTTGCTTGTTTTTATTTTTAGTTTGTGTCGTCTATCCTTCCTGGACACACCTATTTGAGAGAGCCAAAATTATGCTATGATTTGTTAGAATTGCTCTTTATGCTTCACTTAAATTTTTTGAGCTATGGAATTGCTCTCGTGCTTCACTTATATCTTTTTGAGCACGGTGTGCTTTAATATTTTTTAAGAAATGCTCTCATGGTTCACATAGATTTATTTGAGAGTTAGTAACTTTGAAGAAATTCTCTCATGCTTCACTTAAATTATTTTGAGAGACGAAAATTTTATGCTCATGTTCTTCACTTAGATTTGTTTGAGCTTTCAAAAGCAACATATTAAACTAGTCCCAAAGTGATAGATATTCAAGAGGGATATAATAGAAAAATTCATGAACATCATTAGATAAAATAAACTTGATTCTTTGTAATAGTTTTGAGATATGATGATAGTGATATGTGAGTCATGTTGATGAGTAATTATGCTTTAGTAAGAATATTGGTGTTAAGGTTTGTGATTCCCTATGCAAGCATGAAAGTCAATAGTTATGCAATGAAATTACATCCTACTTGCGGTGCATTATTTGATGTTAGTTATGCTTAATGCTCGCTTATGAGACTTTTTGTTTCTTGGATGGCTGCTTCCCAATCTTTTGCTAGCCTTCATTTGCACTAAGTATGATCACTACTTGTGCATCCAAAATCCTTAAACCAGTTTTTGCCACATGAGTCCACTATACCTACCTATATGATGTATTATTTTTCCATTCTAAGCAAATTTGTATGTGCCATCTCTAATTTTAAAAATAAATTTCTCGTTTGTGTGCTTGTACCGCTCATGAAACGGTAGGGGGTGGTTGATGTTGGGGAACGTTGCAGAAAACAAAAAATTTCCTACGGTTTCACCAAGATCCATCTATGAGTTCATCTAGCAACGAGTCATTAGATGCATCTACGTACCTTGTAGATCGCGAGCGGAAGCGTTCAAAGAACGGGGATGATCTAGTCGAACACGACGTGATCCAAATCACCGGAGATCCTAGCACCGAACGGACGGCACCTCTGCGTTCAACACACGTACGGAACAGCCACGTCTCCTCCTTCTTGATCCAGCAAGGGGAGAGGAGAGGTTGAGGGAGATGGCACCAGCAGCAGCACGACGGCGTGGTGTTGATGGAGCTGCAGTACTCCGGGAAGGGCTTCGCCAAGCGCTATGGAGGAGGAGGAGGTGTTGGAGAGGGAGAAGGAGGCAACCAAAGGCCTAGGTGTGAAGTCCCTCCTCTCCCCCACTATATATAGGAGGGCCAAAGGGGGTTGGCCGGCCCTAGGAGATCCAATCTCCTAGGGGGGCGGCGGCCAAGGGGGGTTTCCCTCCCCCCCAAGGCACCTAGGAGGTGCCTTCCACTAGTAGGACTCCTCCCCCATGGAAACCCTAGGCGCATGGGCCTAGTGGGGCTGGTGCCCTTGGCCCATGCAGGCCAAGGCGCACCCCCTACAGCCCATGTGGCCCCCGGGGATGGGTGGCCCCACCCGGTGGGCCCCCGGGACCCTTCCGGTGGTCCCGGTACAATATCGATAACCCCGAAACTTGTCCCGATGCCCGAAACAGGACTTCCCATATATAAATCTTTACCTCCGGACCATTCCGGAACTCCTCGTGACGTCCGGGATCTCATCCGGGACTCCGAACAACATTCGGGTTACTGCATATACATATCCCTACAACCCTAGCGTAACCGAACCTTAAGTGTGTAGACCCTACGGGTTCGGGAGACATGTAGACATGACCGAGATTGCTCTCCGGTCAATAACCAACAGCGGGATCTGGATACCCATGTTGGCTCCCACATGCTCCACGATGATCTCATCGGATGAACCACGATGTCGAGGATTTAATAAACCCCGTATGCAATTCCCTTTGTCAATCGATATGTTACTTGCCCGAGATCCGATCGTCGGTATCCCAATACCTCGTTCAATCTCGTTACCGGCAAGTCACTTTACTCGTACCGCAATGCATGATCCCGTGACCAGACACTTGGTCACTTTGAGCTCATTATGATGATGCATTACCGAGTGGGCCCAGTGATATCTCTCCGTCATACGGAGTGACAAATCCCAGTCTCGATCCGTGTCAACCCAACAGACACTTTCGGAGATACCTGTAATGCACCTTTATAGTCACCCAGTTACATTGTGACGTTTGATACACCCAAAGCACTCCTACGGTATCCGGGAGTTACACTATCTCATGGTCAAAGGAAAAAATACTTGACATTAGAAAAGCTCTAGCAAACGAACTACACGATCTCACGCTATGCTTAGGATTGGGTCTTGTCCATCACATCATTATCCTAATGATGTGATCCCGTTATCAATGACATCCAATGTCCATAGCCAGGAAACCATGACTATCTATTGATCAACGAGCTAGTCAACTAGAGGCTTACTAGGGATATGTTGGTGTCTGTCATTCACACATGTATTATGATTTCCGGATAACACAATTATAGCATGAATAAAGACAATTATCATGAACAAAGAAATATAATAATAATGCTTTTATTATTGCCTCTAGGGCATATTTCCAACAGTCTCCCACTTGCACTAGAGTCAATAATCTAGCTACATTGTGATGAATCGAACACCCATGGAATTCTGGTGTTGATCATGTTTTTCTCTAGGGAGAGGTTTAGTCAACGGATCTGCTACATTCAGGTCCGTATGTACTTTACAAATCTCTATGTCTCCATCTTGAACATTTTCACGAATGGAGTTGAAGCGACGCTTGATGTGCCTTGTCTTCTTGTGAAACCTGGGCTCCTTGGCAAGTGCAATAGCTCCAGTGTTGTCACAGAAGAGCTTGATCGGCCCCGACGCATTGGGTATAACTCCTAGGTCGGTGATGAACTCCTTCACCCATATTGCTTCATGTGCTGCCTCCGAGGCTGCCATGTACTCCGCTTCACATGTAGATCCCGCCACGACGCTCTGCTTGCAACTGCACCAGCTTACTGCTCCACCATTCAAAATATACATGTATCCGGGTTGTGACTTAGAGTCATCCAGATCTGTGTCAAAGCTAGCGTCGACGTAACCCTTTACGACGAGCTCTTCGTCACCTCCATAAACGAGAAACATTTCCTTAGTCCTTTTCAGGTACTTCAGGATATTCTTGACCGTTGTCCAGTGTTCCTTGCCGGGATTACTTTGGTACCTTCCTACCAAACTTACGGCAAGGTTTACATCAGGTCTGGTACACAGCATGGCATACATAATAGAACCTACGGCTGAGGCATAGGGGATGACACTCATCTCTTCTATATCTTCTGTCGTGGTCGGACATTGAGCTGAGCTCAATTTCACACCTTGCAAAACAGGCAAGAACCCTTTCTTGGACTGATCCATTTTGAAATTCTTCAAAATCTTATCAAGATATGTGCTTTGTGAAAGACCTATGAGGCATCTCGATCTATCCCTATAGATCTTGATGCCTAATATATAAGCAGCTTCTCCAAGGTCCTTCATTGAAAAACTCTTATTCAAGTAGGCCTTAATGCTGTCCAAAAGTTCTATATCATTTCCCATCAAAAGTATGTCATCTACATATAGTATGAGAAATGCTATAGAGCTCCCACTCACTTTCTTGTAAACACAGGCTTCTCCATAAGTCTGTGTGAACCCAAACGCTTTGATCATCTCATCAAAACGAATGTTCCAACTCCGAGATGCTTGCACCAGCCCATAAATCGAGCATTGGAGCTTGCACACCTTGTCAGCATTCTTAGGATTGACAAAACCTTCCGGCTGCATCATATACAATTCCTCCTTAAGGAAACCATTAAGGAATGCCGTTTTGACGTCCATTTGCCAAATTTCATAATCATAAAATGCGGCAATCGCTAACATGATTTGGACGGACTTCAGCTTCTCTACCGGTGAGAAAGTCTCATCGTAGTCAACCCCTTGAACTTGTCGATAACCCTTAGCGACAAGCCGAGCTTTATAGATGGTCACATTACCATCCGCGTCTGTCTTCCTCTTAAAGATCCATTTATTTTCTATGGCTCGCCGTTCAACGGGAAAGTCAGTCAAAGTCCATACTTCGTTTTCATACATGGATCCTATCTCGGATTTCATGGCTTCTAGCCATCTGTCGGAATCCGGGCCCGCCATCGCTTCTTCATAGTTCGAAGGTTCACTGTTGTCTAACAACATGATTTCCAAGACAGGGTTGCCGTACCACTATGGTGCGGAACGTGTCCTTGTGGACCTTTGAATTTCAGTAGGAGCTTGATCAGAAGTATCTTGATCATTATCATTTACTTCCTCTCTAGTCGGTGTAGGCACCTCAGGAACATTTTCTTGAGTTGCGCCATTTTCCGGTTCAAGAGGTAATACTTCATCAAGCTCTACTTTCCTCCCACTTACTTCTTTCGAGAGAAACTCTTTCTCCAGAAAGGACCCATTCTTGGCAACAAAGATCTTGCCTTCGGATCTGAGGTAGAAGATATACCCAACAGTTTCTTTAGGGTATCCTATGAAGACTTATTTTTCCGATTTGGGTTCGAGCTTTTCAAGTTGAAGTTTCCTGACATAAGCATCGCATCCCCAAACTTTTAGAAACGACAGCTTAGGTTTCTTCCCAAACCACAATTCATACGGTGTCGTCTCAACGGATTTCGACGGTGCCCTATTTAAAGTGAATGCGGTAGTCTCTAAAGCATAGCCCCAAAAAGATAGTGGTAAATCGGTAAGAGACATCATAGATCGCACCATATCTAATAGAGTGCGATTACGATGTTCGGACACACCATTACGCTGAGGTGTTCCAGGCGGCGTGAGTTGTGAAATTATTCCACATTTTCTTAAGTGTGTACCAAACTCGTGACTCAAGTATTCTCCTCCACGATCTGATCGTAGAAACTTGATTTTCCTGTCACGTTGATTCTCAACTTCACTCTGAAATTCCTTGAACTTTTCAAAGGTCTCAGACTTGTGTTTCATTAAGTAGACATACCCATATCTACTCAAGTCATCAGTGAGGGTGAGAACATAACGATAGCCACCGCGAGCCTCAACACTCATTGGACCGCACACGTCAGTATGTATGATTTCCAATAAGTTGGTTGCTCGCTCCATTGTTCCTGAGAACGGAGTCTTGGTCATTTTACCCATGAGGCATGGTTCGCACGTGTCAAATGATTCGTAATCAAGAGACTCTAAAAGTCCATTAGCATGGAGCTTCTTCATGCGTTTGACACCTATGTGACCAAGGCGGCAGTGCCACAAGTATGTGGGACTATCACTATCAATCTTACATCTTATGGTACTTACACTATGAATATGTGTAGCATTAACGAGATTCATAAAGAATAAACCATCCACCATCGGAGCATGACCATAAAACATATCTCTCATATAAATAGAACAACCATTATTCTCGGATTTAAATGAGTAGACATCTCGAATTAAACGAGATCCTGATACAATGTTCATGCTCAAACTTGGCACTAAATAACAATTATTGAGGTTCAAAACTAATCCCGTAGGTAAATGTAGAGGTAGCGTGCCGACGGCGATCACATCGACCTTGGAACCATTCCCGACGCGCATCATCACCTCGTCCTTCGCCAGTCTTCGTTTATTCCGCAGCTCCTGCTGTGTGTTACAAATATGAGCAACGGCACCGGTATCAAATACCCAGGAGTCACTACGATTACTGGTAAGGTACACATCAATTACATGTATATCAAATATACCTTTGGTTTTGCCGGCCTTCTTGTCCGCTAAGTATTTGGGGCAGTTCCGCTTCCAGTGAACACTTTCCTTGCAATAAAAGCACTCAGTCTCGGGCTTGGGTCCATTCTTTGGCTTCTTCCCGGCAGCTTGCTTGCTGGGCGCGGCAACTACCTTGCCGTCCTTCTTGAAGTTCTTTTTACCCTTGCCCTTCTTGAACTTAGTAGTTTTATTGACCATCAACACTTGATGTTCCTTCTTGACTTCTACCTCTGCTGATTTCAGCATAGCAAATACTTCAGGAATGGTCTTTTCCATCCCCTGCATATTGAAGTTCATCACAAAGCTCTTGTAGCTTGGTGGAAGCGACTGGAGGATTCTGTCAATGACCGCATCATCCGGGAGATTAAATCCCAGCTGAGTCAAGCGGTTATGTAACCCAGACATAGTGAGTATGTGCTCACTGACAGAACTATTTTCCTCCATCTTACAGCTGAAGAATTTGTCGGAGACTTCATATCTCTCGACCCGGGCATGAGTTTGGAAAACCATTTTCAGCTCTTCGAACATCTCATATGCTCCATGTCTCTCAAAACGCTTTTGGAGCCCCGGCTCTAGGCTGTAAAGCATGCCGCACTAAACGAGGGAGTAGTCATCGGAATGTGCCTGCCAAGCGTTCATAACGTCTTGTTCTGCAGGGAGAACAGGTGCATCACCTAGCGGTGCTTGTAGGACATAATATTTCTTGGCAGCTATGAGGATGATCCTCAGGTTCCGGACCCAGTCCGTATAGTTGCTGCCATCGTCTTTCAGCTTGGTTTTCTCTAGGAACGCGTTGAAGTTGAGGACTACGTTGGCCATTTGATCTACAAGACATATTGTAAAATATTTAGACTAAGTTCATGATAATTAAGTTCATCTAATCAAATTATAATGAACTCCCACTCAGATTTGACATCCCTTTGGTCATCTAAGTGTTACACGATCCGAGTCGACTAGGCCATGTCCGATCATCACGTGAGACGGACTAGTCATCGTCGGTGAACATTCTCATGTTGATCGTATCTTCCATACGACTCGTGTTCGACCTTTCGGTCTCCGTGTTCCGAGGCCATGTCTGTACATGCTAGGCTCGTCAAGTTAACCCTAAGTGTTTTCGCTATGTAAAACTGTCTTACACCCGTTGTATGTGAACGTAAGAATCCATCACACCCGATCATCACGTGGTGCTTAGAAGCGACGAACTGTAGCAACGGTGCACAGT
The DNA here is from genome assembly GCA_963921465.1 of Triticum timopheevii. Lineage (NCBI taxonomy): Eukaryota > Viridiplantae > Streptophyta > Magnoliopsida > Poales > Poaceae > Triticum > Triticum timopheevii. The sequence goes on along the minus strand of OY997268.1, from coordinate 428,769,547 downwards.
TAGGGGAGAACACTTCTTGAAATTTTTGTAAGGGATCATCTTATTTACTACCGTCGTCCTAAGTAAACAAGATGCATAAAACATAATAAACATCACATGCAATTATATAAAGTAGTGACATGATATGGCCAATATCATATAGCTCCTTTGATCTTCATCTTCGGGGCTCCATGATCATCTTGTCACCGGCATGACACCATGATCTCCATCATCATGATCTCCATCATCGTTTCTTCATGAAGTTGTCACGCCAACGAATACTTCTACTTCTATGACTAACGTGTTTAGTAATAAAGTAAAGTAGTTTACATGGCGTTCTTCAATGACACGCAGGTCATACAAAAAATAAAGACAACTCCTATGGCTCCTGCCGGTTGTCATACTCATCGACATGCAAGTCGTGATTCCTATTACAATAGCATGAACATCTCATACATGACATATAGATCATTCATCATTCATCACAACTTTGGCCATATCATATCACAAAGCACTTGCTGCAAAAACAAGTTAGACGTCCTCTAATTGTTGTTGCATGTTTTACGTGGCTGAAGTAGGGTTCTAGCAAGAACGTTTTCTTACCTACGTCAAAGCCACAACGTGATTTGTCAACTTCTATTTACCCTTCATAAGGACCCTTTTCATCGAATCCGCTCCAACTAAAGTAGGAGAGACAGACACCCGCCAGCCACCTTATGCAACTAGTGCATGTTAGTCGGTGGAACCGGTCTCACGTAAGCGTACGTGTAAGGTTGGTCCGGGCTGCTTCATCCCACAATACCGCTGAAGCAAGATAAGACTAGTAGCGGCAAGAAAGTTGACAAAACTACGCCCACAACAAATTGTGTTCTACTCGTGCAAGAAGAACTACGCATAGACCTAGCTCATGATGCCACTGTTGGGGAACGTTGCAGAAAACAAAAATTTTCCTACGGTTTCACCAAGATCCATCTATGAGTTCATCTAGCAACGAGTCATTAGATGCATCTACGTACCTTGTAGATCGCGAGCGGAAGCGTTCAAAGAACGGGGATGATGTAGTCGAACACGACGTGATCCAAATCACCGGAGATCCTAGCACCGAATGGACGGCACCTCCGCGTTCAACACACGCACGGAACAGCCACGTCTCCTCCTTCTTGATCCAGCAAGGGGAGAGGAGAGGTTGAGGGAGATGGCACCAGCAGCAGCACGACGGCGTGGTGTTGATGGAGCTGCAGTACTCCGGGCAGGGCTTCGCCAAGCGCTATGGAGGAGGAGGAGGTGTTGGAGAGGGAGAAGGAGGCAACCAAAGGCCTAGGTGTGAAGTCCCTCCTCTCCCCCACTATATATAGGAGGGCCAAAGGGGGTTGGCCGGCCCTAGGAGATCCAATCTCCTAGGGGGGCGGCGGCCAAGGGGGGTTTCCCTCCCCCCCAAGGCACCTAGGAGGTGCCTTCCACTAGTAGGACTCCTCCCCCATGGAAACCCTAGGCGCATGGGCCTAGTGGGGCTGGTGCCCTTGGCCCATGCAGGCCAAGGCGCACCCCCTACAGCCCATGTGGCCCCCGGGGATGGGTGGCCCCACCCGGTGGGCCCCCGGGACCCTTCCGGTGGTCCCGGTACAATACCGATAACCCCGAAACTTGTCCCGATGCCCGAAACAGGACTTCCCATATATAAATCTTTACCTACGGACCATTCCGGAACTCCTCGTGACGTCCGGGATCTCATCCGGGACTCCGAACAACATTCGGGTTACTGCATATACATATCCCTACAACCCTAGCGTAACCGAACCTTAAGTGTGTAGACCCTACGGGTTCGGGAGACATGTAGACATGACCGAGATTGCTCTCCGGTCAATAACCAACAGCGGGATCTGGATACCCATGTTGGCTCCCACATGCTCCACGATGATCTCATCGGATGAACCACGATGTCGAGGATTTAATCAACCCCGTATGCAATTCCCTTTGTCAATCGATATGTTACTTGCCCGAGATCCGATCGTCGGTATCCCAATACCTCGTTCAATCTCGTTACTGGCAAGTCACTTTACTCGTACCGCAATGCATGATCCCGTGACCAGACACTTGGTCACTTTGAGCTCATTATGATGATGCATTACCGAGTGGGCCCAGTGATATCTCTCCGTCATACGGAGTGACAAATCCCAGTCTCGATCCGTGTCAACCCAACAGACACTTTCAGAGATACCTGTAATGCACCTTTATAGTCACCCAGTTACGTTGTGACGTTTGATACACCCAAAGCACTCCTACGGTATCCGGGAGTTACACGATCTCATGGTCAAAGGAAAAGATACTTGACATTAGAAAAGCTCTAGCAAACGAACTACACGATCTCACGCTATGCTTAGGATTGGGTCTTGTCCATCACATCATTATCCTAATGATGTGATCCTGTTATCAATGACATCCAATGTCCATAGCCAGGAAACCATGACTATCTATTGATCAACGAGCTAGTCAACTAGAGGCTTACTAGGGACATGTTGGTGTCTGTCATTCACACATGTATTACGATTTCCGGATAACACAATTATAGCATGAATAAAGACAATTATCATGAACAAAGAAATATAATAATAATGCTTTTATTAGTGCCTCTAGAGCATATTTCCAACAGTTGATATATTTCCATGCTAGATGTGTGATTCTCAAGATGAGTGTTTATTCACTTGTCATTGCATGAGAGTATAGCAAAGGTAGTAGGGATGCCCAGTCCCGAAATGAAAAATGAATTTACTTTATGTTGTCAAATAATAAATTCCTTGTAAAGTGTCGGTATGGAAGGCACCCGTGGATACGGTTAGCCATGGAAAGTGAAAGTATGGTGGAAAAAGGAATAAACTTTATTTTCTATTTGGGAACCGCCTATGATATATCTAGCACGAAAAGTATTGGGAACTACTCGATTGTTTTCATTGACAGGAAAAGCATGCCACCCAAAATGTTTTATCTCTTAATTTTCACTTTGAGCTCTAGCACCTCTACAAATCCCTACCCCCCCCCCTCTGCGAAGGGCCTTTCTATTTTACTTTATGCAATTTTTGTTTTTATTTGAGTCTCCATCTTCTCTTATAAAGCACCAACTAAGGGGCACTATGATCATACTTGAGCATCAGATGTAGCTATAATGTGATTGTGTTTCATGAATGGATCAATGATTGAGCATGATGGGCTAGGGATAACTTTATTTAGTATTGATAGTTTGAAAGACATGGTTGCCTGTTGATATGCTTGAGTATTGGAATCTTCATGTCAAAACTAGACTATTTCTTTGAACCATATAAAAGTCCATATGTCCATGATACAAAAGAAAAGGATGTGATGAACACGTTAGGCAGCATTCCACATCAAAAATTCTGTTTTTATCATTTACCTACTCGAGGACGAGTAGGAATTAAGCTTGGGGATGCTGATATGTCTCTAATGTATCTATAATTTTTTATTGTTCCATGCAGTTATATTATCATTCTTGGATGTTTTACAATCAATTTATAGCAACTTTATATCATTTTTGGGACTATCCTATTGACATAGTGCCCAGTGCCAGTTGTTGTTTTTTGCTTGTTTTTTACTTCGCAGAAAATCAATACCAAACGGAGTCCAAACGCAGCGAAATTTTTTGGAGAATTTTTCTGGGCCAGAAGACACAGGATGGGCCAAAGAAGTACTAGAGGGGTGCTCCCCTTGGTGACCTCCCGCACCGCCTCTTCACCCAAATATTCCATTTTTTAATAAATCTGAAGATAAAAGAGAATAAAAATAGATCTCAAAGCAAATATGATAAAGAATACAACCGGGGGCCGTAGATTTCGCTAGAGGCTTCTCTCGAGAAAATAGCACACGATGGGTAAACACATTACTGTTGGCCAATTGATAGAAAATCGAATAATTATGACGATATCCAGGCAATGATCAATATATAGGCATCACGTCCAAGATTAGTAGGCCGACTTCTGCCTGCATCTACTACTATTACTCCACACATCGACCGCTATCCATCATGCATCTAGTGTATTAAGTTCATCGAGAAACGGAGTAATGCAATACGAATGATGACATTATGTAGACGAGATCTATTCATGTAGGAATAGCCCCATCTTGTTATCCTTAATAGCAATGATACATGTGTGTCTTGCTGCCCCTTCTGTCACTGGGAAAGAACACCGCATGATCAAACCCATCACAAAGCACCTCTTTCCATGGAAAGAAAAAATAAACTAGTTGGCCTAACTAAACCGAAGATTCAGAGAAGAAATACGAGGCTATAAATAATCATGCATACAAGAGATCAAAGAAGACAAAAATAATATTCATGGATATAGATCTGATCATAAACTCAAAGTTCATCGGATCCCAACAAACACACCGCAAAAGGAGCTCATCAAAAAGATCTCCAAGAGACCATTGTATTGAGAATCAAAAAGGGAGAGGAAGCCAGCTAGCTACTGCATATGAGCCCATAGGTCTATGATGAACTACTCATGCATCATCGGAGAGGCACCAATGACGATGATGAACCCCTCTGTGATGGTGTCTAGATTGGATCTCGAGGTTCTGGAACTTCCGTCGACTAGAATTGTGTTTTGTCGACTCCCCTAGGGTTTCTGGAATATGTGGGTATTTATAGGGTAAAGAGGCGGTGCGGGAGGTCACCAAGGGGGGCACAACCCCCTGGGCGTGCCCTAGTGGGTTTTTCCCACCTAGGGCCTCCCCTCTAGTACTTCTTTGGCCCATCTTGTGTCTTATGGTCCGAATTCTCCAAAAAGTTTCACTGCGTTTGGACTTCATTTGGTACTGATATTCTGCAAAGTAAAAAACAAGCAAAAAACAGCAACTGGCACTGGCACTATGTCAATAGGTTAGTCCCAAAAAATGATATAAAGTTGCTATAAACTGATTGTAAAACATCCAAGATGGTAATATGACAGCATGGAACAAGCAAAAATTATAGATACATTGGAGACGTACCAGCTGCCCGGAAGATCAATCGGTGACACGACAAGTCCGCCGCCTCAAAAAGAAGGGAAAGGATAAGGTGGATAGCAAAAATAATGGTGGTAGGGGGGGTGGGTGAGGCTAGAGGCACCGCCACCAGCGGCATCCATGTACACATCGCCCTGGCCAGAACAATATCAGCCGCCCTACTTATACGCTGGCAAACAACTCGGTCGGCAGGAGCAGTCCCTGGCCTCCGTTGTCGGGTACGTGTCGGACTCTGTCAAAGTCGACACGGAGCCTCTACATTTCCTTATTCGGCATCACCACATCTTCTATGATAGCGGCTGGCATGGATCAACTTGGTGTCCGCTCTTTGTACACCGGCATGTCTCAACGGTGGAGATGGCGTATGAGACGCAAACAGGGAGATGATGGAGATATTCCACAACAGAGATGAAGCCAGAGCCAGCTTCAAGGATGGACAAGTGGATGAATCAGAGCTGGAGGTGTACGCCCAACAGTCGGGTACATACACTAGGCATCCGGGCATGTACACCCAGCAGTTGGACTCGTACATCAAACAGTCGGGATAGGACACATATGGCGGACAGGTGGAGGATTGGCAAGTCGATCCAAAGAAAAGGGGTAGATGAGAAAGCTTCAACCTATGATATGATGAATTGTTGTGCGATGCATGGTTACCAGTAGCATCGATCTGATCCATGGCATGTCGGAAAGGGGTGGAACATTTTTTGTCCAACATACATTCTTGGTTCCATGGGACCAAATCGCTCAACCATCGATGGTACATCATCCAAGAGGTCGTGATCAAGTATTATAGCCTTTTGAAACAACTAATAGGTCGGTGTCCAAGTGGTGCATGTTGGAAATATGCCCTGGAGGCAATAATATTGTATTATTATATTTCCATGTTCATAAGTAAGAGTTTATATTCTATGTTATAACTTCTATGATCCTGGAATGTATGATTCAGTAGAAAACTCATATGCACGTGTGGAATAATAAATGGTAAAAATAAGATTCCTAGTCTCGCCTCTAAGACTAGTTCAAGTGTTGTTGGTGATCATGTTTTCCAGATCTTAGGATACCGTCAAGTGTAACGCTTGTCCTAAAACAACTTTGAGAATATGAAGTTAGAAGAACAATCATACTAAATCGACCCAAACTTGTTTGTTATGCTTTTATATGTAATTGTCACAAGTCAATTGTTATAACACGGAGAGTTAACGTGTGATATAATTCCTTGGGCCATGGGAGTATCGTAATCACTTCTTACCGTACGGTGGACTTTGGAGTTGCTCAAACGTCATCCATAACATGGTGATCATAACGACAACTTACGGTTCAACAAAAAGTTTAACAAGGGACTAGATAGGTCGAGAGTAGAATTTGCTCCCCTGATGATGGAGAGTATTCTAAGGGACCTCTTGGTGTGAGGGAATCCATCATCGTCTGGCCAGCACTACAAAAAAAGACACATCCGTGACATTTTGGGCCGAACGAAATTTTTTCTATCATACTTATGACACTTGTATGATGATAATTGTGAAAAAACATGGAATCATCATAGATGTGGTGGGCTCCTACTTCTATGACAAAAACTCATGACAAAAAATGGGCTTTTCATCCTAGGCGGGCCGAAGACGCAGCTGCATGACATTCTTTGGGCCGTCCATGATGGAAAAACCGTGGTAGAAGCGAGGGCAAGGAAAATATCGGGGAGTTCCCGGTTATGGTGGGTGGTCGGGGGCCAAGCGGTGCGCATTTCTCTCATACCGTACGCGCGTGGGTGCGAGCGTTGGGCTCTAACTGAACCCGAGCGAGGTGTCACCTAACTAAACCCGAGCGATTGCATCGAGCGATTCCTTCGCTACTGCTGCTAACTGAAGCCGATCGATGTTGTCTCTGGATGAACAGTGAGCGTTGTTGGGGGTTTGGATGAACAGTTCCCAGTGGGGGTGGATGAACAGGACCCTGTGGTGTTGCCTCTGGATGAACAGGACCCCGATCGAGCCAGTTGGGGCTGGATGAACAGGACCCCATGGAGGGCTGGATGAATAGGATGACCCCGTGGAGGGATGGATGAACAGTAGCCGGTGGAGGGCTGGATGAACAGTAGCCCGTGGAGGGGTGGTTGAATAGGACCCCGTGGAGAGGGCTGGTTGAACAGTAGCCGATAGGAGGAGCGCGCGGTGGAGGCTGGATGAACAGGAGCCGTGGATGAACAGTCGGAGGTGGAGGCTGGAGAAGGTCGTCGGTGGATGAACAGTAGCCCATGGAGGCTGGAGGAGGTTGACGGTGGAGAAGAACAGTATCCTGTGGAGTCCCGTTTTGTGGTACGCTACACCCCTCCCGATGAACAGGAACCCCGTTTCGACCGTAGTGCTCCAACACAAGTCTATTTCCTCTGTTTTGCGGTACGGCATGATACGTCTCCAACGTATCCATAATTTTTTATTGTTCCATGCTGTTATATTACCTATTTTGGATGTTTATGGGCTTTACTAAGCACTTTTATATTATTTTTGGGACTAACCTATTAGACGGAGGGCCAGCCCAAATTGCTGTTTTTTCCCTATTTCAGTGTTTCGCAGAAAAGGAATATCAAACGGAGTCCAAACGGAATGAAACCTTCGGGAGAGTTATTTTTGGAACAAACGCAATCTAGGAGACTTGGAGTGGACGTCAAGAATCAGACGAGGAAGCCACGAGGCAGGGAGGCGCGCCCCCCACCCTCGTGGGCCCCTCGTAGCTCCCCTAACCGACTTCCTTCGCCTATATATACTTGCATACCCTGAAAACATCCACGAGCACCACGAAACCCTATTTCCACCGCCGCAACCTTCTGTACCTGTGAGATCCCATCTTGGGGCCTTTCCCGGCGCTCCGCTGGAGGGGGAATCGATCATGGAGGGCTTCTACATCAGTGCCAAAGCCTCTCCGATGAAGTGTGAGTAGTTTACCACAGACCTTCGGGTCCATAGTTATTAGCTAGATGGCTTCTTCTCTCTCTTTAATCTCAATACAAAGTTCTCCTCGATCTTCTTGGAGATCTATTTGATGTAACTCTTTTTGCGGTGTGTTTGTCGAGATCCAATGAATTGTGGGTTTATGATCAAGTTTATCTATGAGAAATATTTGAATCTCCTCTGAATTCTTTTATGTATGGTTGGTTATCTTTGCAAGTCTCTTCGAATTATCAGTTTGGTTTGGCATACTAGATTGATGTTTCTTGCAATGGGAGAAGTGGTTAGCTTTGGGTTCAATCTTGCGGTGTTCTTTCCCAGTGACAGCAGGGGCAACAAGGCACGTATTGTATTGTTGCCATCGAGGATATGGGGTTTATATCATATTGCTTGAGTTTATCCCTCTACATCATGTCATCTTGCCTAATGCGTTACTCTGTTCTTACGAACTTAATACTCTAGATGCATGTTGGATAGCGGTCGATGTGTGGAGTAATAGTAGTAGATGCAGAATCGTTTCGATCTACTTGTCGCGGACGTGATGCCTATATACATGATCATGCCTAGAAAGTCTCATAACTATGCACTTTTCTATCAATTGCTCGACAGTAATTTGTTCACCCATCGTAATACTTATGCTATGAGAGAAGCCACTAGTGAAACCTATGGCCCCGGGGTCTATTTTCCATCATATAAGTTTCTGATCTACTTTATTTTGCAATCTTTACTTTCCAATCTATTTCATAAAAATACCAAAAATATTTATCTTATTATTATCTCTATCAGATCTCACTTTTGCAAGTGGTCGTGAAGGGATTGACAACCCCTTTATCGCGTTGGTTGCGAGGTTCTTATTTGTTTGTGTAGGTATGAGGGACTTGCGTGCAGCCTCCTACTGGATTGATGCCTTGGTTCTCAAAAACTGAGGGAAATACTTACACTACTTTGCTGCATCACCCTTTCCTCTTTAAGGGAAAATCAACGCAGTGCTCAAGAGGTAGCAAGAAGGATTTCCGACGCCGTTGCCGGGGAGGTCTTCGCACAAGTCAAGACATACCAAGTACGCATCACAAACTCTTCTCCCTCGCATTACATTATTTGCCATTTGCCTCTCGTTTTCCTCTCCCCCACTTCACCCTTGCCGTTTTATTCGCCCTTTCTTTTCCATTCGCTTCTTTTTCACTTGTCTCTTGAGTGTTGTATTTCTTGTTATGATGGCTCAAGATAATACTAAATTGTGTGACTTTTCCTATACCAACAATAATGATTTCCTTAGCACTCCGATTGCTCCTCTTACTGATGCTGAATCTTGTGAAATTAATGCTGCTTTGTTGAATCTTGTCATGAAAGATCAATTCTCCGGCCTTCCTAGTGAAGATGCCGCTACTCATCTAAACAACTTTGTTGATTTGTGTGATATGCAAAAGAAGAAATACATGGATAATGATATTGTTAAATTGAAGCTATTTCCGTTTTCGCTTAGAGATCGTGCTAAAACTTGGTTTTCGTCTTTGCCTAAAAATAGTATTGATTCATGGAATAAGTGCAAAGATGCTTTTATCTCTAAGTATTTTCCTCCCGCTAAGATCATCTCTCTTAGAAATGATATTATGAATTTTAAGCAACTTGATCATGAACATGTTGCAAAATCTTGGGAGAGGATGAAATTAATGATTCACAATTACCCTACACATGGATTAAATTTATGGATGATCATACAAAAATTTTATGCCAGATTGAATTTTGCTTCTAGAAATCTTTTAGATTCGGCAGTGGGAAGCACTTTTATGGAAATCACTTTAGGAGAAGCTACTAAACTCCTAGATAATATTATGGTTAATTATTCTCAATGGCACACCAAAAGATCTACTAATAAAAAGATTCATGCGAAAGAAGAGATTAATGTTTTGAGTGGAAAGATGGATGAACTTATGAAATTGTTTGCTAATAAGAGTGCTCCTATTGATCCCAATGATATGCCTTTGTCTACTTTGATTGAGAATAATAATGAATCTATGGATGTGAATTTTGTTGGTAGGAACAATTTTGGTAACAATGCGTATAGAGGAAACTTTAATCCTAGGACGTTTCCTAGTAATTCCTCTAATAATTATGGTAATTCCTACAACAACTCTTATGGAAATTTTAATAATATGCCCTCTGATTTTGAGATTAGTGTTACAGAATTTATGATCTCTCAAAAGAATTCAATGCTTTGCTTGAAGAAAAATTGCCTAAGATTGATGAGTTGGCTAGGAACGTGGATAGAATTTCTCTTGATGTTGATTCTTTGAAACTTAGATCTATTCCACCTAAGCATGATATCAATGAGTCTCTCAAAGCCATGAGAATTTCCATTGATGAGTGCAAAGAAAGAACCGCTAGGATGCGTGCTAAAAAGGATTGCTTTGTGAAAGCGTGTTCTTCTAGTTTTCATGATAATAATGATGAAGATCTAAAAGTGATTGATGTGTCCCCTATTAAATCTTTGTTTTGCAATATGAATCCTGATAATGATGGGACTGGAGATGAGTCAACTTTAGTTAAAAGGCGTCCCAATGATTCGGAGTTTTTAGATCTTGATGCAAAAATTGGTAAAAGTGGGATTGGAGAGGTCACAACTTTACATAGCAATGAACCCGCTATTTTGGATTTCAATTAATTTAACTATGATAATTGTTCTTTAATAGATTGTATTTCGTTGTTGCAATCCGAGCTAAATTCTCCTCATGCTTATAGTCAAAATAAAGCTTTTACTAAACATATCATTGATGCTTTAATGCAATCTTATGAAAAAAACTTGAATTAGAAGTTTCTATCCCTAGAAAACTTTATGATGAGTGGGAACCTACTATTAAAATCAAAATTAAAGATCATGAATGCTATGCTTTGTGTGATTTGGGTGCTAGTGTTTCTACGGTTCCAAAAACTTTGTGTGATGTGTTAGGTTTCTATGAATTTGATGATTGCTATTTAAACTTGCACTTTGCGGATTTCACCATTAAGAAACCTATGGGAAGGATTAATGATGTTCTTATTGTTGCAAATAGTAATTATGTGCCCATAGATTTTGTCGTTCCTGATATAGATTGCAATTTTTCATGTCCTATTATTCTTGGTAGACCTTTCCTTAGAACGATTGGTGCAATTATTGATATGAAAGAAGGAAATATTAGATTCCAATTTCCATTAAGGAAAGGCATGGAACACTTTCCTAGGAAGAAAATCAAATTACCTTATGAATCTATTATGAGAACCACTAATGAATTGAATACCAAAGATGGCAATACTTAGATCTATTCTCGCTTTTATGCCTAGCTAGGGGCGTTAAACGATAGCGCTTGTCGGGAGGCAACCCAATTTTATTTTTGTTATTGACTTTTTGCTCCTGTTTAGTATTAAATAATTCATCTACCTTCTTTTTATATGTGGTTTTATGTTATAATTAGAGTTTGTGCCAAGTAGAACCTATAGGATCATCTTGGGTGATAGTTAATTTGATCTTGCTGAAAAACAGAAACTTTTGCACGCACGAGAATAATTTTAATAAATCACAGGAACGTGATTTTTAGTTGATTATTTTTCCAGTAGATTAATAGAAAAATTTCCTAGGACTTCCTATTTTGGAAGGATTTTTAAAGTTCCATAAGTATTCGAAAGTTACAGATTGCTACAGACTGTTCTGTTTTTGACATATTCTGTTTTTCGTGTGTTGTTTGCTTATTTTGATGAATCTATGGCTAGTATCGGGGGGTATGAACCATATATAAGTTTTAATACAGTAGGTTTAACACAAATATAAACAAATAATGAGTTCATTACAGTACCTTAAAGTGGTGGTTTGCTTTCTTGCACTAACGGAGCTCATGAGATTTTCTGTTGAGTTTTGTGTTGTGAAGTTTTCAAGTTTTGGGTAAAGATTTGATGGACTATGGAATAAGGAGTGGCAAGAGCCTAAGCTTGGGGATGCCCAAGGCAACCCAAGGTAAAATTCAAGGACAACCAAAAGTCTAAGCTTGGGGATGCCCCGGAAGGCATCCCCTCTTTCGTCTTCGTCTATCGGTAACTTTACTTGGAGCTATATTTTTATTCACCACATGATATGTGTTTTGCTTGGAGCGTCTTGTATGATATGAGTCTTTGATTTTTAGTTTACCACAATCATCCTTGCTGTACACACCTTTTGGGAGAGACCCACATGAATCGTAATTTATTAGAATACTCTATGTGCTTCACTTATATCTTTTGAGCTAGATAATTTTGCTCTAGTGCTTCACTTATATCTTTTTAGAGCACGGTGGTGGTTTTATTTTATAGAAATTATTGATCTCTTATGCTTCACTTATATTATTTTGAGAGTCTTTTAGAAGAGTATGGTATTTGTTTGGTTATAAAATTGGTCCTAATATGATGGGCATCCAAGTTGGGTATAATAAAAACTATCATATAGAGCGCATTGAACACTATGATCAATTTGATATTTGATAATTGTTTGAGATATAAAGGTGGTAATGTTAGAGTCATGCTAGTTGGGTAATTATGAAATTGAGAAATGCTTGTGTTAAAGTTGGCAAGTCCCATAGCATGCACGTATGGTGAACGTTGTGTGACAAATTTGTAGCATGAGGTGTTCTTTTGATTGCCTTCCTTATGAGTGGAGGTCGGGATCGCGCGATGGTTAACTCCTACCAACCCTTCCCCTAGGAGCTTGCGTAATAGTACTTTGCTTCAAGGGCTAATAAACTTTTGCAATAAGTATATGAGTTATTTATGACTAATGTGAGTCCATGGATTATACGCACTCTTACCCTTCCATCATTGCTAGCCTCTATGGTACCGTGCATTGCCCTTTCTCACCTTGGGAGTTGGTGCAAACTTCGCTGGTGCATCCAAACCCCGTGATACGATACACTCTATCACACATAAACCTCCTTATATCATCCTCAAAACAGCCCAAATAAAAAAAAGGCCAAAGAAGCCCACCAAAAAAAGAGACGGGACAATGTTACTATCCTTTTACCACACTTGTGCTTCAAAGTAGCACCATGATCTTCATGATAGAGAGTCTCCTATGTTGTCACTTTCATATACTAGTGGGAATTTTTCATTATAGAACATGGCTTGTATATTCCAATGATGGGATTCCTCAAAATGCCCTAGGTCTTCGTGAGCAAGCGAGTTGGATGCACACCCACTTAGTTTCTTTTGTTGAGCTTTCATACATTTATAGCTCTAGTGCATCTATTGCATGGCAATCCCTACTCCTCGCATTGACATCAATTGATGGGCATCTCCATAGTCTGTTGATTAGCCGCGTCAATGTGAGACTTTCTCCTTTTTTGTCTTCTCCACACAACCTCCATCATCATATTCTATTCCACCCATAGTGCTATATCCATGGCTTACGCTCATGTATTGCGTGAGAGTTGAAAAAGCTGAAGCGCGTTAAAAAGTACGAACCAGTTGCTTGGCTGAAACCGGGGTTGTGCATGATGGGAGTATTTTGTGTGACGAAAATGAAGCATGGCCTAACTATATGATTTTGTAGGGATAAGCTTTCTTTGGCTATGTTATTTTGATAAGACATGATTACTTGTTAGTATGCTAGAAGTATTACTATTTTTATGTTAATATGAACTTTTATCTTGAATCATTTGGATCTGAACATTCATGCCACAATAAAGAAAATTACATTGAGAAATATGCTAGGTAGCATTCCACATCAAAAATTCTGTTTTTATCATTTACCTACTCAAGGACGAGCAGGAATTAAGCTTGGGGATGCTTGATACGTCTCCAACGTATCTATAATTTTTTATAGTTCCATGCTATTATATTACCTATTTTGGATGTTTATGGGCTTTACTAAGCACTTTTATATTATTTTTGGGACTAACCTATTAACCAGAGGCCCATCCCAAATTGCTGTTTTTCCCTATTTAGTGTTTCGCAGAAAAGGAATATCAAACGGAGTCCAAACGGAATGAAACCTTCGGGAGAGTTATTTTTGGAACAAACGCAATCCAGGAGACTTGGAGTGGACGTCAAGAAGCAGACGAGGAAGCCATGAGGCAGGGAGGCACGCCCCACGGGGGTGGGCGCGCCCTCTACCCTCGTGGGCCCCTCGTGGCTCCCCTGACCGACTTCCTTCGCCTATATATACTTGCCTACCCTGAAAACATCCAGGAGCACCACGAAGCCCTATTTCCACCGCCGCAACCTTCTGTACCCGTGAGATCCCATCTTGGGGCCTTTTCCGGCGCTCCGCCGGAGGGGGAATCGATCATGGAGGGCTTCTACATCAACGCCAAAGCCTCTCCGATGAAGTGTGAGTAGTTTACCATAGACCTTCGGGTCCATAGTCATTAGCTAGATGGCTTCTTCTCTCTCTTTGAATCTCAATAAAAAATTCTCCTCGATCTTCTGGGAGATCTATTCGATGTAACTCTTTTTGCAGTGTGTTCATTGAGATCCGATGAATTGTGGGTTTGTGATCAAGTTTATCTATGAGAAATATTTGAATCTCCTCTGGATTCTTTTATGTATGATTGGTTATCTTTGCAAGTCTCTTCGAATTATCAGTTTGGTTTGGCCTACTAGATTGATGTTTCTTGCAATGGGAGAAGTGGTTAGCTTTGGGTTCAATCTTGCGGTGTCCTTTCCCAGTGACAGCAGGGGCAGCAAGGCACATATTGTATTGTTGCCATCGAGGATAAAAAGATGGGGTTTATATCATATTGCTTGAGTTTATCCCTCTACATCATGTCATCTTGCCTAATGCGTTACTCTGTTCTTATGAACTTAATACTATGCACTTTTCTATCAATTGCTCGACAGTAATTTTTTCACCCATCATAATACTTATGCTATCTTGAGAGAAGCCACTAGTGAAACCTTTGGCCCCCAGGTCTATTTTCCATCATATAAGTTTCTGATCTACTTTATTTTGCAATCTTTACTTTCCAATCTATATCATAAAAATACCAAAAATATTTATCTTATTATTATCTCTATCAGATCTCACTTTTGCAAGTGGCCATGAAGGGATTGACAACCCCTTTATCCCATTGGTTGCGAGGTTCTTATTTGTGTGTGTAGGTACGAGGGACTTGCGTGTAGCCTCCTACTGGATTGATACCTTGGTTCTCAAAAACTGAGGGAAATACTTACGCTACTTTGCTGCATCACCCTTTCCTCTTCAAGGGAAAACCAACGCAGTGCTCAAGAGGTAGCACGCTATGCCCCTCCCGATCAACAGGACCCTGTTTCGACCGTAGGAGGTCCAACAGAAGTCCGTTTCCTCCGTTTTGTGGTATGCCGGACCCCTCCCGATGAACAGGATCCCGTTTCGACCTTGGCCGGTCGAACATAAGGCCGTTTCCTTCGTTGTGCGGTATGCCAGGCCTCGTTTCCATCGGTTGTTCCGTCCAAGGCCTACCGATGAACACGACGACGCATTCCGTTCCGACCCAGCCGGTGGGCTCCCCATGAACACGACGACGACGCAGTTTCTCCGTTCCGACCCAGCCATGTACACGAGCCCTGGCCGTACGTATGCGTGAGCAGGCATTCGAGACCCCGTCTGTATGTACGTATGTGGCCGTATTTTATTTCTTGCACACTGGTCGTTGTACGTATGTGTACATGCTACGTGCGTGCCTCCACTACGACACATGTGCGCCTCTACATCGACCAGTATGTACGTACGCGTTCGCGACCAGAATGGCAATACTGCGTACGCTTCGACCAGGTGGGTCCCGACTATCAGGCACTTCCTTGCATGCGAAGATGTAGCTGGTGGGTCCCAGCAGTCAGGGGGTGAATCATTTTTTTTCGGACGCACTTCCTTGTGTGCGAAGATGTAGCTGGTGGGTCCCAGTAGTCGGGGGGAAACGGTTTTTCTGCGAAATACGGTGGTCCATCCGGTGGGTCCCTACTATCAGGTGGAGGAATCATTATTTTCCGTGTAATAAGGAGGCACTTCCTTGCTGCGGCCGTGTACCCAGCTGTCAGTGTAGCGACCAGACCTCAAACGGTCTGATCTCTATGCATCAGTGTCATCCCTGGATCGGTAATGCTAACACACACAATACTTGAAGGATTTATAACAGAGTAGCAATCACACACTTATACATTGAATGTCTCAAAAGAGAACTTAATACAATAAATATGGCTTAAGGCCATCTAAATACGATAACAACGGAAGGCTTGGAAGGTAAAGCGAGTCCATCAACTCCAACGGCATCACTGAGTGAAAGATCACGACCTAAGGCACCTTACTCGTCGTCTGAAAAGTCTGCAACATGAACGTTGCAGCCCGAAAACGGGCCAGCACATGGAATATGCTGGCAATGTAACACATAGAGGGTAATGAACAGAATAATGCTATCACTACATGCATATATGGTTGGTGGAAAGCTCTATGGTTACAGTTTTGCATAAAGCCAATTTTTCCCTACAGCAAAGGAATAAATTTTATTTAACTATCATGGTGGTTGTAAAACATTGGGAAGGTTCCTCCAACTCAATCCCAATTAAGCTTCATCATTAACCCAAACAAATTAAATTAAGTAACATGATGAGATTCACATGATAATCCAATAAACTAGATACTCAAAACGTCCATAACCGGGGACACGGCTAACCATGATTAGTTTGTACATTCTGCAGAGGTTTGCGCACTTTTCCCCGCAAGACTCGATCTCCTCCGTTGGATTTCTCACACTACAAGGTGTTTGAGAAACGGATGACCGAGACACAGTCTTTCAGAAGCATTAACTCTTTACTCTGGGTAGACAGTACCAACCTACATCCCCTACATCTGCTAGCCTACCACTAAAAGAGGTCACGCAACATACTCAAGTATGCTAGAGCCCATAGTAGCTTGCGGCTGCACACAGAAGTTTCTAGCATGAATAATCTTATGATCCCTTTGAGCCTGGGTGGTAGTCCATAGGAGAATCACACGGTACCCCGGGATTTCCAAAAATACAGGCAACACTGGGTTCCCCAGGTGCCTCAATCCACCCAGATGTGTATTAAAGTAGCCACCTTAAGTTGAACCAATAATTAACAATCTCACATCTGTCATGGATACACTCACCCAATCCACGTCTATAAGCATAGTATAGCAATATGAGCAAACGTAGAAGTAACTCCCAAAGGTTTAATAATAAACAGGGCAATAGGTACTACCTCATGTACTACCCAATACCCACATATTAATCAGATCCTAACCCTGCAATTGTTTGAGGATTGATCTAATGCAATAAAACTGGGTAGTAAAGAGGTATGATCAAAGTGTTACTTGCCTTGCTGAAGATCCGTGAAACCTAGAGACTCGTAGTAGTGATGTCTACTACACAACCTTCTTCTTGTAGACGTTGTTGGCCTGCAAGTGCACAGGTTTGTAGGATAGTAGCAAATTTCGCTCAAGTGGATGACCTAAGGTTTATCAATCCATGGGAGGCATAGGACGAAGATGGCCTCTCTCAAACAACCCTGCAACCAAATAACAAAGAGTCTCTTGTGTCCCCAACACACCCAATACAATGGAAAATTGTATAGGTGCACTAGTTCGGCGAAGAGATGGTGATACAAGTGCAATATGGATAGTAGATATAGGTACTTGTAATCTGAAATAATAAAAACAGCAAGGTAACTAATGATAAAAGTGAGCATAAACGGTATTGCAATGATAGGAAACAAGGCATAGGGTTCATACTTTCACTAGTGCAAGTTCTCTCAACAATAATAACATAGATAGATCATATAACAATCCCTCAACATGCAACAAAGAGTCACTCCAAAGCCACTAATAGCGGAGAACAAACATAGAGATTATGGTAGGGTACGAAACCACCTCAAAGTTATTCTTTCGGATCGATCTATTATAGAGTTCATACTAGAATAACACCTTAAGACACAAATCAACCAAAACCCTAATGTCACCTAGATACTCCATTGTCACCTCAAGTATCCATGGGCATGATTATACGATATGCATCACACAATCTCAGATTCATCCAACCAACACAAAGTACTTCAAAGAGTGCCCCAAAGTTTCTACCGGAGAGTCAAGAAAATGTGTGCCAACCCCTATGCATAGGTTCATGGGCGGAACCCGCAAGTTGGTCACCAAAACATACATCAAGTGGCACGTGATATCCCATTGTCACCACAGGTAAACACGGCAAGACATACATCAAGTGTTCTCAAATCAAAGACTCAATCCGATAAGATAACTTCAAGAGGGAAACTCAATTCATCACAAGAGAGTAGAGGGGGAGAAACATCATAAGATCCAACTACAATACCAAAGCTCGTGATACATCAAGATCGTGCCATAGGGAGAACATGAGAGAGAGAGATCAAACACATAGCTACTGGTACATACCCTCAGCCCCGAGGGTGAACTACTCCCTCCTCGTCATGGAGAGCGCCGGGATGATGAAGATGGCCACCGGTGATGGGTTCCCCTCCGGCAGGGTGCCGGAACAGACTCCCGAGTGGTTTTTGGTGGCTACAGAGGCTTGCGGCGGCGGAACTCCCGATCTATCTTGATATTCGATGTTTTTAGGGTACGTAGGATTATATAGGTGAAAGAAGTCAGTCGGGGGGGCTCGAGGGGCCCACGAGACAGGGGGGCGCGCCCTACAGGGTGGGGGCGCCCTCCTATCTCGTGGCTGCCTCGAGGATCTTCTGACTTGATCTCCAAGTCTCCAGGATGATATTCTTCCAAAAAATCACGATGCCGAAGGTTTCATTCCATTTGGACTCCGTTTGATATTCCTTTTCTTCGAAATACTGAAACAGGCAATAAAACAACAATATGGGATGGGCCTCCGGTTAGTAGGTTAGTCCCAAAAATGATATAAATGTGTAAAATAAAGCCCATAAACATCCAAAAGGGGTAATATAATAGCATGGAACAATCAAAAATTATAGATACGTTGGAGACGTATCAAGCATCCCCAAGCTTAATTCCTGCTCGTCCTCGAGTAGTAAATGATAAAAACAGAATTTTTGATGTGGAATGCTACCTAGCATAATTCTCAATGTAATTTTCTTTATTGTGGCATGAATGTTCAGATCCAAATGATACAAAATAAAAGTTTAAAAACATAAAAAATAATAATGCTTCAAAGCATACTAACAAATAATCATGTCCTATCAAAATAGCATAGCCAAAGAAAGCTTATCCCTACAAAATCATATAGTTAGGCCATGCTTCATTTTCATTACACAAAATACTCCCATAATGCACAACCCCGATGACGAGCCGAACAATTGTTTCATACTTTTTAACGCGCTTCAGCTTTTTCAACTCTTACGCAATACATGAGCGCAAGCCATGGACATAGCACTATGGTGGTATATGGTGGTGGTTGTGAGGACAAAAAGGGAGATGATAGTCTCACATCAACTAGGCGTATCAACGGGCTATGGAGATGCCCATCAATAGATATCAATGTGAGTGAGTAGGGATTGCCATGCAACGGATGCACTAGAGCTATAAATATATGAAAGCTCAACAAAAGAAACTAAGTGGGTGTGCATCCAACTCGCTTGCTCACGAAGACCTAGGGCATTTTGAGGAAGCCCATCATTGGAATATACAAGCCAAGTTCTATAATGAAAAATTCCCACTAGTATATGAAAGTGACAACATATGAGACTCTCTATCATGAAGATCATGGTGCTACTTTGAAGCACAAGTGTGGAAAAAGAGATAGTAGCATTGTCCCTTCTCTCTTTTTCTCTCATTTTATTTTATTTTATTTTTTTTCTCTTTTTTTTCTTTGGCCTTTTTTCTTTTCTTTTTGGCCTTTCTCTTTTTTTTCTCTTTTTTTTCTTTTTTGTAAAGTCCGAAGTCTCATCCCGACTTGTGGGGGAATCATAGTATTCATCATCCTTTCCTCACTGAGACAATGCTCTAATAATGAAGATCATCACACTTTTATGGATTTACAACTCAAGAATTACAACTCAAAGCTAGAACAAGATATGACTCTCTATGAATGCCTCCGGCAGTGTACCGGGATATGCAATGAATCAAGAGCGACATGTATGAAAATTATGAAGGTGGCCTTGCCACAAATACGATGTCAACTACATGATCATGCAAAGAGCAATATGACAATGATGGAACGTGTCATAATAAATGGAATGGTGGAAAGTTGCATGGCAATATATCTCGGAATGGCTATGGAAATGCCATAATAGGTAGGTATGGTGGCTGTTTTGAGGAAGGTATATGGTGGATGTATGGTACCGGCGAAAGTTGCGCGGCACAAGAGAGGCTAGCAATGGTGGAAGGGTGAAAGGGTGCGTATAATCCATGGACTCAACATTAGTCAAAAGAACTCATGCACTTATTGCAAAAATTTAGAAGTCATCAAAAACCAAAGCACTACGCGCATGCTCCTAGGGGGATAGATTGGTAGGAAAAGACCATCGCTCGTCCCCGACCGCCACCCATAAGGAAGACACTCAATAAATAAAACTGTGCTCCAACTTCATCACAAAGCGGTTCACCATACGTGCATGCTACGGGACTTGCTAACTTCAACACAAGCATTCTTTAAATTCATAATCACCCAACTAGCATGACTTTAATATCACTACCTCCATATCTCAAAACAATTATCAAGCATCAAATTGATCATAGCATCCAATTCACTTTCTATGATAGTTTTTATTATACCCAACTTGGATGCCCATCATTCTAGGACTAACTTTGTAACCATAGCAAATACCATGCTGTTCTGAAATACTCTCAAAATAATATAAGTGAAGCATGAGAGACTAGTAAATTCTACAAAAATAATTCACCACCGTGCTCTAAAAGATATAAGTGATGCACTAGAGCAAATGACAAACTACTTCGAAAGATATAAGTGAAGAACAATGAGTAGCTAAATAATTATGTAACTATGTGAAGACTCTCTATCATAAAAGAATTTCAGATCTTGGTATTGTATTCAAACAGCAAGCAAAGCAAAATAAAATGACATTGCAAGGATAGCACGACTCATATGAAGAAGCAAAAACTTAGGCTCAACCGATACTAACCGATAGTTGTTGAAGAAGAAAGGTGAGATGCCTACCGGGCATCCCCAAGCTTAGATGCTTGAGACTTCTTGGAATATTATCTTGGGGTGCCTTGGGCATCCTCAAGCTTGAACTTTTGTGTCCCATTAATTCCTCTCATATCATGGTTTCTTTATTTCTCAAAAGCTTCATCCACAACAAACTCAACAAGAACTTGTGAGATAGGTTAGTATAAACCAATGCAAAACCTTATCATTTTCTACTGTAACAAATCACTAAAATTATTATTCAACATTGCATACTAAATGCCTCTGCATATTTAATACTCCTATCTCAAATAGAATCATTAAACAAGCAAACATATGCAAACAATGCAAACATAACAGCAATCTG
The DNA here is from genome assembly GCA_963921465.1 of Triticum timopheevii. Classification (NCBI taxonomy): domain Eukaryota; kingdom Viridiplantae; phylum Streptophyta; class Magnoliopsida; order Poales; family Poaceae; genus Triticum; species Triticum timopheevii. Next base: position 428,748,164 of record OY997268.1, on the reverse strand, counting down.
TCAAAACAGTACAGTCTGTAAAGAATGCAAGAGTATAAATACTTCCCTAAATCCAAAAATTATGAAATAAAATACCCACTGTATTAAATTTATCAGAGCTAATTATGAAAAAGGTTTCAATATTATATTATGCTCTGACTTTTCTAGGGAATTTTTGCAACAGCGGTAAACTTTCTGTTTTCAAACAGCAACATGTATACTAGCAAAATAAGCATGGCAAAGGCTATCCTTGACTTTTTTATTGAAGCTAAAGATGAAAAACATTATTCTAAATAACATAAAGCAAATACTAACAAAAGAAAATGACTCTCCAAGCAAAACACATATCATGTGGTGAATAAAAATATAGCTCCAAGTAAAGTTACCGATGAACGAAGACGAAAGAGGGGATGCCATCCGGGGCATCCCCAAGCTTAGGCTCTTGGTTGTCCTTGAATATTACCTTGGGGTGACTTGGGAATCCCCAAGCTTAGGCTCTTGCCACTCCTTATTCCATAGTCCATCGAATCTTTACCCAAAACTTGAAAACTCCACAACACAAAACTCAATAGAAAACTCGTAAGCTCCGTTAGTATAAGAAAATAAAACAACCACTTAGGTACTGTAATGAACTCATTATAAATTCATATTGGTGTAATATCTACTGTATTCCAACTTCTCTATGGTTCATACCACTTAATACTAGCCATAGATTCATCAAAATAAGCAAACAACACATAGAAAACAGAATCTGTCAAAAACAGAACAGTCTGTAGTAATCTATGTCAAACGTATACTTCTGGAACTCCAAAAATCCTTAAAAATTAGGAAGTCCTAAGAAATTTGTGTACCAATCCATAGCAAAAAGAATCAGTTCAGAATAACGTTTTTGTGAATTAAAAAAACTAATTTACTTGGTGCAAAAGTTTCTGATTTTCAGAAGGATCAACACAACTATCACCGTAAGCTATCCTAAAGGTCTTACTTGGCACTTTATTGAAACAAAAGCTATAAAACATGATTACTACAGTAGCATAATCATGTCAACACACAAAAATAGTAAGGATAAATATTGGGTTGTCTCCCAACAAGCGCTTTTCTTTAATGCCTTTCTAGCTAGGCATGATGATGACAATGATGCTCACCTAAAAGATAAGAATGGAGCCATAACGGGAGCATCATGAAGCATATGACTAGCACATTTAAGTCTAACCCACTTCCTATGCATAGGGATTTTGTGAGCAAACAACTTATGGGAACAATAATCAACTAGCATAGGAAGGTAAAACAAGCATAGCTTCAAGATTTTCAACACATAGAGAGGAAACTTGACATTATTGCAATTCCTACAAGCATATGTTCCTCTCTCATAATAATTTTCAGTAGCATCATGAATGAATTCAACAATATAACCAGCACCTAAAGCATTCTTTTCATGATCTACAAACATGGAAAATTTACTACTCTCCACATAAGCAAATTTCTTCTCATGAATAGTAGTGGGAGAAAACTCAACAAAATAATTATCATGTGAGGCATAATCCAATTGAAAACTAAAATCATGATGACAAGTTTCATGGTTATCATTATTCCTAATAGCATACAAGTCATCACAATAATCATCATAGATAGCAAATTTGTTCTCATAATCAATTGGAACCTATTCCGAAATAGTGGAATCATCACTAAATAAAGTTGACACTCTTCCAAATCCACTTTCATGTTCATCACAATAAGATTCAACATCCTCCAAAATAGTGGGATCACTACTTCCTAAAGTTGTCACTCTTCCAAACCCACTTTCATCAATATAATCATCATAAATAGGAGGCATGCTTTCATCATAATAAATTTGCTCATCAAAACTTGGGGGACAAAAAAATATCATATTCATCAAACATAGCTTCCCCAAGCTTGTGGCTTTGCATATCATTAGCATCACGGGTATTCAAAGAATTCATACTAACAACATTGCAATCATGCTCATCATTCAAAGATTTAGTACCAAGCATTTTAATGCATTCTTCTTTTAGCACTTGAGCACAATTTTCCTTTCCATCATAATCACAAAAGATATTAAAAAGATGAAGCGTATGAGACAAGCTTAACTCCATTTTTTTGTAGTTTTCTTTTATAAACTAAACTAGTGATAAAACAAGAAACAAAAAGATTCGATTGCAAGATCTAAAGATATACCTTCAAGCACTCACCTCCCCGGCAACGACGCCAGAAAAGAGCTTGATGTCTACTACATAACCTTCTTCTTGTAGACGTTGTTGGGCCTGCAAGGGCACAGGTTTGTAGGACAGTAGCAAATTTCCCTCAAGTGGATGACCTAAGGTTTATCAATCCGTGGGAGGCGTAGGATGAAGATGGTCTCTCTCAAACAACCCTGCAACCAAGTAACAAAGAGTCTCTTGTGTCCCCAACACACCCAATACAATGGCAAATTGTATAGGTGCACTAGTTCGGCGAAGAGATGGTGATACAAGTGCAATATGGATAGTAGATATAGGTATTTGTAATCTGAAATAATAAAAACAGCAAGGTAACTAATGATAAAAGTGAGCGTAAACGGTATTGCAATGATAGGAAACAAGGCATAGGGTTCATACTTTCACTAGTGCAAGTTCTCTCAACAATAATAACATAGATAGATCATATAACAATCCCTCAACATGCAACAAAGAGTCACTCCAAAGCCACTAATAGCAGAGAACAAACATAGAGATTATGGTAGGGTACGAAACCACCTCAAAGTTATTCTTTTGGATCGATATATTAAAGAGTTCGTACTAGAATAACACCTTAAGACACAAATCAACCAAAACCCTAATGTCACCTAGATACTCCATTGTCACCTCAAGTATCCGTGGGCATGATTATACGATATGCATCACACAATCTTAGATTCATCCAACCAACACAAAGTACTTCAAAGAGTGCCCCAAAGTTTCTACCGGAGAGTTAAGAAAACGTGTGCAAACCCCTATGCATAGGTTCATGGGCGGAACCCGCAAGTTGGTCACCAAAACATACATCAAGTGGCACGTGATATCCCATTGTCACCACAGATAAACACGGCAAGACATACATCAAGTGTTCTCAAATCAAAGACTCAATCCGATAAGATAACTTCAAGAGGGAAACTCAATTCATCACAAGAGAGTAGAGGGGGAGAAACATCATAAGATCCAAATACAATAGCAAAGCTCGCGATACATCAAGATCGTGCCATAGGGAGAACACGAGAGAGAGAACAAAACACATAGCTACTGGTACATACCCTCAGCCCCGAGGGTGAACTACTCCCTCCTCGTCATGGAGAGCGCCGGGATGATGAAGATGGCCACCAGTGATGGGTTCCCCCTCCGGCAGGGTGCTGGAATGGACTCCCGAGAGGTTTTTGGTGGCTACAGAGGCTTGCGGCGGCGGAACTCCCAATCTATCTTGATATTCGATGTTTTTAGGGTACGTAGGCTTATATAGGCAAAAGAAGTCGGTCGGGGGAGCCTCGAGGGGCCCACGAGACAGGGGGCGCGCCCTACAGGGTGGGGGCGCCCTCCTATCTTGTGGCTGCCTCGAGGATCTTCTGACTTGAACTCCAAGTCTCCAGCATGATATTCTTCCAAAAAATCATGATGCCGAAGGTTTCATTCCGTTTGGACTCCGTTTGATATTCCTTTTCTTCAAAATACTGAAACATGCAATAAAACAACAATATGGGCTGGGCCTCCGGTTAGTAGGTTAGTCCCAAAAATGATATAAATGTGTAAAATAAAGCCCATAAACATCCAAAAGGGGTAATATAATAGCATGGAACAATCAAAATTATAGATACGCTGGAGACGTATAAAGTAGCACGCTGCGCACTCCGGGCACTCTATCGCAAACAAAGAAGCATACAATAAGCACTCATCTAAAGCACAGGTAAAACTCAAATAAAAGATCTAACAGAAAGTTCAACTTAAGAACTCCGGTTTGCAAAAAGAATCAAATGAAACGAAGCAACGTAACTCAAAAGGCGAAAGAAACAAGCTTCGTTTACTAATCTAGACCTAAGTCAAATTTTACACTAGCAAAAACTTGTTTGAGTGGGTTAAACAGAAAGAGGGTTTCGAGAAGAAACTCTAGGCGCTTGAGTCGCCTGATTCTGATAAACGAGCGAAGAGATAAACTAAAACGAAAATCAAGGCAGAAATCGCGATTGAAAATAATCGCAGAAAACCCTGGAAAAAGAAAAAACTGACGAACAGGCTAACGAACGAACATTCGCTGTCTGCGGCTAAACGCTGAAAACCGTTCGTTAAAACAGATGAAAGAACGGGCGTTCGCTAAATAACTAAACCGGAAAAAAATAAAAGTGATCTATATAAAAAAATAAATCGGGGTTCTAAAAAAAACCAACGGTTTTCTCTCGAAAACCACGACGGCGGCGGCGGCTACCTCCGGCGGTCAATGGCAGTGGCGGTGGCGTGGCTCCGGCGGTCAACGGCGGTGGACGGCGCGTCGGGCGGTGGGGCGAGGCGATGGCGGCATCGGTGACGGCGGTGGCGCAACGCAGCGGCGGCGGCTAGGGTTTGGGCGGCGGGGTGGGCTGGGCTGGGGCGGCTCGGGGGCGCGCTATATAAAGGGCCGGCCGGGCGGAGTCCTGTCCGAGTACGACCCGAAGTCGGTTTGACTTTTCTTTTTAAATAATTCTGCGCAGAAAAACAAATAAAAGAAATACTATACGGACTCCAAAAATCTTGAAATAAAGTTTCCCCGTCCTCTAAAAATCTAGCGGACAAGGTGAACATTTATTTATGCCTAAAATGCAATTTTGAAAAACGCACTTTTTTCCTAATTCAAATAAAATAGCGATAAAACTTTCGAAATAAAATCTTATTTGATTTTAATATTAAATCTCCAATATTTCTTTATTTTGGGAAAGTCATTTTATTCCCTCTCCTTTATTTTTATAAAAGAAATATACGATGAGAAAATAATTAAAATCAAACGATCCTCTTAACTTGAGAAAAACTCAAATATGAAAATAACGAAATCCCCAACTCTCTCCGTGGGTCCTTGAGTTGCATAGAATTTCTAGGATCAAGCCAAAATGCAATAAAATATGATATGCAATGATGATCTAATGTATAACATTCCAAATTGAAAATTTGGGATGTTACAAACCTACCCCCCTTAAGATGAATCTCGCCCTCGAGATTCGGGTTGGCTAGAAAATAGGTGAGGCTGGTCCTTCCATAGGTCTTCCTCTCGCTCCCAGGTGGCTTCATCCTCGGTATGGTGGCTCCACTGAACTTTGCAGAACTTGATAACCTTGCTGTGCATGACTCGGCTGGCAAACTTGAGAATCTTGACTGGTTTCTCCTCATAGGTCAAATTGCTATCCAACTGAATCGCTTCTAGTGGCACTGTATCTCTTAGAGGGATATCAGCCATCTTTGTGTGGCACTTCTTCAACTAGGAAACGTGGAACACATCATGAACTCCTAACAATCCTTTGGGCAATTCCAACTTGTAAGCAACTTCTCCCATACGCTCCAAAACTTTGTATGGTCCCACAAAATGTGGTGCTAACTTTCCCTTAACTCCAAAACGCTTTACTCCTCGAAGTGGGGACACACGAAGATAAACTCTGTCTCCGACTTCGTAAACTGTCTCCTTGCGTTTAGAATCCGCATAGCTCTTCTGCCTGGACTGGGCTACCTTGAGCCTATCGCGAATCAGCTTAACCTTCTCTTCAGACTCTCTAATCAAATCTGGTCCAAACAACTGACGGTCTCCAACTTCATCCCACAACAACGGTGTCCTGCACCTTCTTCCGTACAAAGCTTCGAAAGGGGCCATCTTCAAACTGGGTTGATAACTGTTGTTGTAAGAGAACTCTACATACGGTAAATTGTCGTCCCAACTAGATCCATAATCTAGCGCACAAGCTCTCAACATGTCCTCCAGAATCTGATTGACTCTTTCAGTCTGTCCATCTGTCTGTGGATGAAAGGCTGTACTGAACTCTAGCCTGGTACACAAAGTTTCGTGCAACTGATTCCAGAACTTTGAGGTAAACTGGGTTCCTCTATCTGATACAATGGTCCTCGGAACTCCGTGCAAACATACGATCCTGGTCATGTAGATCTTTGCCAACTTAGCACTTGTATAGGTGGTCTTCACTAGGATGAAATGTGCTACCTTTGTTAAATGATCGACTACAATCCATATCGAGTCATAGCCTGAACGAGTCCTGGGCAATCCTGTGATAAAATCCATGCCTAGCTTATCCCACTTCCATTCAGGTATTGGCAATGGCTGTAGCAATCCTGCTGACTTCTAATGCTCTACCTACTCTCTCTAACATACATCACAAACAACTACATACTCCGCAATATCCTTCTTCATTCCGGTCCACCAGAAATTGTCCTTCAAATCCATATACATCTTGGTATTTCCTGGCTGAATCGAATATGGTGAATCATGGGCCTCCTGCAGAATCAACTTCCTGATCTCCGGGTCATTAGGCACATATACGCAGTCCTCAAACCATAAGGTATCGTGCTCATCCTCACGAAATCCCTTAGCTTTTCCTTTGCTCATCTTCTCCTTTATCTCGGCAATCTCCTTGTCGGTCTTTTGAGCTTCTCTGATCTTATCCATCAAAGTAGATTGAATATCCAATGCTGCTACATAGCCTCTCGGAACTATCTTCAAACATAGCTCACAAAGATCCTCTGCTAACTCCTTGGGTAACTCTCCGGTCAAGAGAGTGTTGACATGACTCTTGCGGCTCAACGCATCAGCTACTACGTTAGCCTTCCCGGGTTGATAATGCAATCTCATATCATAATCCTTAATGAGCTCCAACCATCTCCTTTGCCTGAGATTCAACTCCTTCTGTGTGAAGATGTACTTCAAACTCTTGTGATCCGTGTACACCTCACAATGGTTTCCGATGAGAAAATGTCTCCATGTCTTGAACGCATGCACTACGGCTGCTAACTCCAAATCATGTGTGGCATAATTCAACTCATGGAGTTTAAGCTGTCATGAGGCATAAGAAACAACTCTTCCCTCCTGCATAAGCACTTCTCCAAGTCCTCGACGAGAAGCATCGCAATATACTTCATAATCCTTGCGCTGATCTGGCAAAATCAACACCGGTGATGTAACCAAATGTTTCTTCAACTCCTGGAAACTAGCCTCACATTCCTCAGTCCATTTGAATTTGGTGTCCTTCTTCAACAACTCCGTCATGGGTTTTGCAATCTTCGAGAAATTCTCAATGAACCTCCGGTAGTATCCTGCGAGTCCAAGAAAACTCCGGATCTCTCCAACTGATGTGGGTGCTTCCCAATTTGTCACAGTGACAACTTTGGTGGGGTCTACTGCTATTCCTTCTTCGGATATAACATGTTGGAGGAATCCAACTTCCTTCAACCAAAACTCACACTTACTGAACTTGGCATCTAGCTGATGTTCTCTGAGCTTCCCAAGTACCAAACGCAAGTGTTCCTTATGCTCCTCTTCATTCTTCGAGTAGACCAAAATATCATCAATGAACACCATGACGAACTTATCAAAGAACTCCATAAACACCTTGTTCATCATGTTTATAAAATAGGCAGGTGCGTTAGTCAGACCAAATGACATAACAGTATACTCATATAGCCCGTACCTTGTGGTAAAAGCTGTCTTAGGTATATCCTGCTCTCGAATCTTCAGCTGGTGGTATCTAGATCGCAGATCGATCTTGGAAAATACATTAGCTCCTTGCATGTCACGCCCAATATGCGACCCTATCCAAAAGGAACTCGAAGGTCCCACCAAGGATAGACCCGCATATTGGAACGCTTTTGCAAGGTGGATATCATTACATCAACATTACATAATAGATGGGGATACATACAAGAGGCACACAATGCCACACGAATACAACATCACAATACATAAGAGCAACATCCGACTACGGATGATACATAAACATAAACTCAAACAATATCCACCCTGCTAGCCCAGGCTGCCGACCTGGAACCTATCCCCTGATCGAAGAAGCAAAAGAAGAAACTCAACGCAAGCAAGCATCGCTCTCGCGTCATGATCATCGCATAACCTGTACCTGCAATTGTTGTTGTAGTAATCTGTGAGCCACGAGGACTCAGCAATCCCATTACCATGGGTATCAAGACTAGCAAAGCTTAATAGGAAAGGAAGGGGCAAAGTGGTGAGGTTGCAGCAGCGGCTATGCAAGTATGGTGGCTAACATACGCAAATGAGAGCGAGAAGAGAAGCAAAGGAACGGTCGTCAACTAGCAATGATCAAGAGGTGATCCTGAACTCCTACTTACGTCAATCATAACACAGAAACCGTGTTCACTTCCCGGACTCTGCCGAGAAGAGACCATCACGGCTACACACTCGGTTGATGCGTTTTAATTCGGATCTGGTGTCGAGTTATCTACAACCGGACATTAACAAATTCCCATCTGCCACATAACTGCGGGCACGGCTCTCAAAAGTTTAAACCCTGCAGGGGTGTCCCAACTTAGCCCATGACAAGCTCTCGCGATCAACGAAGGAATAGACCTTCTCCCAGGAAGACCTGATCAGTCTCGGAATCCCGGTTTACAAGACATTTTGACAATGTTAAACAAGACCAGCAAAGCCGCCCGATGCGCCGACAATCCCGATAGGAGCTGCACATATCTCGTTCTCAGGGCAACACCGGATGAGACATCCTACGAGTAAAATCAGACCTCGAGTTTCCCCGAGGGGGCCCCGCAGTCTACTCGGTTCGGACCAGCACTTAGACAAGCACTGGCCCGGGGGGGCTAAAATAAAGATGACCCTCGAGAGAGCGACTCCCAAGGGAAAAAGTAGGTGGTGGTGAGACAAATGGTAAAACCATGGTTGGGCCTTGCTGGACAAGTTTTATTCAAAGCGAACTGTCAGGGGGGTCCCATAAATCACCCGACCGCGTAAGGAACACAAAATCCGGGAACATAACACCGGTATGACGGAAACTAGGGCGGCAAGAGTGGAACAAAACACCAGGCATAAGGCCGAGCCTTCCACCCTTTACCAAATATATAGATGCATTAATAATATAAGAGATATTGTGATATCCCAACATAACCCTATCCACGATGGAGAAATCTTCAACTTCACCTGCAACTAACAACGCTATAAGAGGGGCTGAGCAAAGTGGTAACATAGCCAAACAACGGGCATAGGAAAAGTGTCAAAGGTTAGAGGTTCATGGCAATATGGGATGGCTTGATAAACAGGTAATAGGTAGCGCAGCATAGCGATAGAACGAAGCAACTAGCATAGCAATGATAGTAGTGAGATCCAGGGTAGCGGTCATCTTGCTTGAAATCCCGCAAGGAAGAAGAACGAGTCCATGAAGAAGATGAAGCCACGAAGACGAACCACACGTAGACGAACGAATCCTCACGATCGCAACGAAACGGGAACTATCGAGAAGAAGCACACAACATAGTAAACACACCACACATAACAAGACATGATGCACAACAAGCATGATGCATGCGAAAACTAGATGAGGCTACTCATGGCAAGAGATGATGCAAACAAGAACAACACATCAAGGCAAGTTTAAATGAGGCCGGAAACAACATATAACAATTCCGGTAAGTCCTCATATGCATATTTCGAAATTGGTCCAGAACTGAAGAAACCTTATGTTCAAGTTGTTAAACAACAACTTAAGATGCACAAAGATGATCTACACGAAATTCTAGTCAAGTTACATATAAAGTTCATTGGATTCGGAGCTACGGCCTAGAAGATATGAGCAAAACAAGTTAAACATGGCATCGATGCAAAATGCATACAAACATCAAGCAAACACCTCAAAACAAGGATGCAACATGATAATATGGCACTACATGCAAAATCAAGCAAGTTTCATATAGAGCACACTCAAAATGGAGCAACGGTGCAACACATACTCTCTATACAAGTCATAACAATAATCTGTCCATAACAGCAACTAGGCATCTTGCAAGCATCAAAACAACATGCTACAGTACTACAATATGAAAACAAAAGGCATGGGCATGAAGTACAGGTAAATCATAACAAAACATGAACACTGAGCTAACTCCAGAAATCACTAGAACATGCTCAAACACACATGGTAAGATTGCAAATAATAACAGTTTCAGACTTTGCAGAAACAACATCAGGTTGCAGTGTTTAGAGCTATCAAACAACATGTTACAGGAACATATTATGGCAAACAAAGGCATGGCATGAATCTACTAAATGCATAGAACAACAGTCCCTTACTGACCATGAGCCAAAAAAGATCAGAAAATATGATGGCACCCATGTAAACATGGCAAGTTATATGACAGGTTCAAACATGGCAGAAACAACAATAAGTAGGCATGTTGGTGAGCTTGAATCACTCACCACAGAGCAATACATGGCATGGCAAGGTAACCAACAGTAAGAATACATGTTTAAGAAGCTATACATGGTAAGAGCAAGTTCATAGGGTGGATGGATCACTAGGAAAACACATGGGAACAAGTGAACTTAATGTTAACAGGCTGACAACAACATTATGAAGCAACTTTGAAGCAAGATAAGAACACTCTACAGCAAGCTATAAATGCAACCAGGGGCATGTATGGTTAGATGATGACATGTAGATCAAAACATGTTTATAGAACATCTCCAGATTATGCATAGAATGATTAGTAGCAACATGTTAACATAGCAACAAAATATAACAGATTCAGCCTAGCAAAACAGCAACAGCAAGTACACTACTTAACAAGCTCGATTTACTCACCACAAGTCATTGCATGACAAGATAAGCATAGCATCATCAAGAAGACATGTTTATGAAACAAACCAAATCAAGAACAAGTCCATAGCATGCAAGGATCAACTATACCAAGCTTGGCCAAATTGAATAACACGTAAACAATCTGCCAAGAAACATTTTGAAGCAAAAGTAGAGCACTCAAATGACATGCTAGAGTACTCCATAATTGCAAACAAGGGCATGAATGGATAGACAATAACCATATGTTCAAAACACCCTTACTGAAGTATCTCAAAATAAGCATGGATCTCTCTGTAGCATCAAGTTTATATGGCATCAAAATAACAGCAGAACAGGGACTAAAATCAGCAATATCACGAAGCCTAGTTTGCATGCTTGTGCTAGTCACCACATTGATCACAAAAATACATGGCATACACCCCTGGAAATATGGCATGGCATAGATCAAAACACATGTAGACATCAACCTCATAGGATGCACACATCAATCATGGCAAAAATGACAAATGAGCAAGTTATAACAGTTTCAGCAGATTAACATCAACATGCACTCTTTCAACAGCATTTCGGGCACCAAGATGAGCTCAAATGAAAATAATGCAATGAGACGAAATGAAGTACTCGTCGAGACGAACAATTTGACATATTACACGCACGAAACGGAGCTACGGATGCAGAGATATATCATGATGAACATGGCATGATAATTACACAGATTAGGGACTTGGTGGATTTTTCAAAAAAAAAACATGATATGCACAAAATACTAAAACGTGCCCGGGGCGAGGGTTAGGCGAGCTCACCCATTGGGCTCGGCCCATTCGGAAGGAGAGGTCGGGTCGGGCTGGAGCTGCTGGGCTGCGGGCGCGCTGGGCCGCGGAGGCGCTGCAGCCGGCCCACGGGGAGGGGCACGTCGTCTCCTCCCGATCCAATCGGGAGCGAGGTAGGGCGAGGAGGCGGCGTCGCCTGGCCACTCCCTCGAGGGAACAAGGGCGCCGGGGAGGCCGTGGGGAGCTGGGGCTGCCGAATCTGGTCACCGGGGCCCCCTTCCGGCCGGATCTGACCGGCGCAGATCGGGAGGACGCCGATGAGGGGCGGCGAGCATGGCAGAAGGCGGCGGTGGCTGGGCAAGGTGGCGGCGTCGGGCAGAGGTTCGCGGGACCGGCGGGAGGCGAGCGCGAGCGGGGCGGCGGTGACTCGGGGTAGGCGCGAGAGGCGAGGCGCGGGAGGCGCACCGGCGGGTGGCGGCGGAGCACGCCGGCTATGTGGAGGCCAGAGCGGGCGGGCACGCCGGGCTCGGGGTCGGGCCCCGATGGGCTCCGTGGGCACGCCCCGGGCCTGGGCGGGCCGCAGCGGCGCGGGAGGAGAGAGAGGAGGCGTGGGGTTGACGTGGTGGCTCCGGATAGGCTGCGAGCGGCGGCGCAATGACGTGGCGGCGGCTGATTCGTCGGAGTGAGGTGGCCGGCAGCGGCGGACATGTCCGGGCGGCGCGGAAGAAACGTCCGGCGGCGCGGAGGGGAAAATGATCTAGGGTTAGAGCGGGATTTCGGGGGAGATGCACATATATATAGGTAGAGGGAGCTAGGAGAGTCCAAATGAGGAGCGGTTTTCGGTCACGCGATCGTGATCGAATGACCGAGAGCATGGAGGGGAGTTTGCTGGGTTTTGGGCCACTTTGGAAGGGGTGTTGGGCTGCAAACAAAAGAGACTTTACGGTTACCCGGTTAACCGTTGGAGTATCAAACGACCTCCAAATGGCACGAAACTTGACAGGCGGTCTACCGGTGCTATACCAAGGCCGCTTGGCAAGCCTCGGGTCATTCCGAGAAAGTTTAATGCCCGCACAAGAGAAGAGGCAAAAAGGGGAACGCTGGATGACATAGAAGCGCCGGATTGCAAAACGGACAACGGGTAAAAGACTCGGATGCATGAGACGAACACGTATGCAAAATGAAATGCATATGATGACATGATGTGAAATGCAGATGATGACATGGCAAAGTGCAACACGCAAGCAAATGGCATGGCAATGACGGCGAATAACTGGCGGACACCTGACGCATCGGATCCGGGGCGTTACAACACTCCTCCACTAACAAGAGATCTCGTCCCGAGATCGTAGGACCGAGATGGCGGAGAAAAGGGATGAGGTGAAACAAGAACTCAAGAGAAGGAGCAAAGAAATCGAGAGCACTCGGGAAGAAGAGAGGAACGACGAGGATGACGAGAATCGAAAGCTCTCGGAATCAGATAGACTATGAAACCACTCGTTCTAACCGGAGTGGTTAGAATGAGGAAAGAAACGGATAAGACTGAAAGAATTTAGGTAGCACTCCGGCTGAAACATGGAGGAATAGAACACGAATTTAAGAAGATGGAATGAAACTTGTTGAACTCTTGAAGAATGAATTAAATCATGAAGAACCACCATGAAGAACTCCGGTAACAAAAGGATGATGAGATAGAAATGAAGTATGAAAGAATAGAAGAGCGTTGCGATGATTTAGATGGATGTTACGACGAGATGGCCGAGGAAATTGAACTCCGGAAAACAAAAGATGAAAACGCTTGGAACTAGAATTTATTCATCAAGAACAAACTCCGAAGGAAGGAATTACTCACTTGAATGAAATAAGAATAAGATTTATTGTATGCTTATCCTTCATCAAATTAAATTGATGGCAAGCAATGGATTTTGCATACTACTTATTCTTCTTGAAAAGGATTGAGAAGGAACATGGCACAAAACTTGAGAAAGTCTTCATGAACCACCGGTAGGATTGAAAAGAACGAATGGATTAAAATTGATAATCAAGGAAAGAAAATCTTGAACGAACCACCGTAAGAATTTGGAAATGACTGATGAAAGAGAATGAATCACCGGGAAGGATTCGAAGAACAATATGCTAGAGGGGATTTAGATACAAAAGAATAAAGAGATCATGAGCTGATTAAGGAACACTTGAACGAAGCACCGGGATAAATAGCGAACGATAACTGGAATGATGGCCTCCGGATGATCGAGAGAGAAAGCAACTCCTGAAATGCTCCGGATGGATGAAAAGAATTTGCATGACTTGAAACAATTTGATAGGATAACATCGAGCTAGCACCACGAATCTCCGGGGAACGGACAAGATTTAAGAGAAATCTTCTTCTTTGGTCTTCAAATGATGACGAGAAACACCACCAAAATTACTGAGATACTCCGGGAGAATGAAAAACGAAGAGGTTGAGCCAACAATGAAATGATTTGAAAGAGATCTTGGAAAAGCATGTGACTGATGAAATTCATTCTTACGTCACACTTGAACAGAATTGAGAATGGCTCCGGAATAATTAGAAGAGTCAGGTAAGATCCTGAGAAAAGACCTGTGGGTTAGGGCCCACTAAAAGAAAAACATCGTTGGACAGGATAGTTGAAAGATAGAAGATGCACCGGAACAATTGAAATATTTGAATGAGGTGGCGACCTCGAATTAATTCAAACACAGACAAATCTCTTGAGATGTCTTGAGCACTCCGGAAGGATTAACTGGCGAGAGGTGAACGAGCAAGGTGAACACTTCACAAAAGGAAAAGAATGTGATCAACCCAGAAAACTTGAATCGAATCCCCCGGAAAAAGAAAGGTATGAAGAATGACGAACGAGACGAGAATTCATCGGTTGAAATAATTGCGGGACGACTGAAGAGGCTCCGTACGAATGAAATTGATGGTCGAAAGAGACTAAAACTCCGGGAAGAAGAGGGTGGGAGGGCAGGAAAACAAAGGCAACTTGGAAGGGGAATCGACGAATATCTTGAAGAGAAACACCGATTGAAATCATTGAGGAAAGGAAGCACATACTTCGCACGAGTAGAAAGCATACTCGATTAAAGACTCCGGTTCCGAGGAGAAAAATGGGGAGGGCGGGAGGGAAAAGAAGACAACTGAGGATTGAACTTGGCAAAGAAGAAGAGGCTCGAGTCAACTTGACGAGAAATGCACCGGACAAAAGAGGATGGACAACTCACAAAACTAACCACGTGATCCTAAAGAAAAAATTTGAACGGGAAGAGAAGTAGTTCAAAACACCTACGTCAAGATTCCTGACCAGAGCGACGAAGGGGAAGAGGAGTAAAAAGAATTCCTACTCTCCGATATAACTAGACACCGAAAACAGTTTTCTTCTAGACTCAACAACGGCCAAACTACACGATCAATCAAGGGGGGCTCCTAGGGTCGGTCGAGGCTCTGATACCAACTTGTCACGCCCAATATGTGACCCTATCCAAAAGGAACTCGAAGGTCCCACCAAGGATAGACCCGCATATTGGAACGCTTTTGCAAGGTGGATATCATTACATCAACATTACATAATAGATGGGGATACATACAAGAGGCACACAATGCCACACGAATACAACATCACAATACATAAGAGCAACATCCGACTACGGATGATACATAAATAGAAACTCAAACAATATCCACCCTGCTAGCCCAGGCTGCCGACCTGGAACCTATCCCCTGATCGAAGAAGCAGAAGAAGAAACTCAACGCAAGCAAGCATCGCTCTCGCGTCATGATCATCGCATAACCTGTACCTGCAACTGTTATTGTAGTAATCTGTGAGCCACGAGGACTCAGCAATCCCATTACCATGGGTATCAAGACTAGCAAAGCTTAATAGGAAAGGAAGGGGCAAAGTGGTGACGTTGCAACAGCGGCTACGCAAGTATGGTGGCTAACATACGCAAATGAGAGCAAGAAGAGAAGCAAAGGAACGGTCGTCAACTAGCAATGATCAAGAGGTGATCCTGAACTCCTACTTACGTCAATCATAACACAGAAACCGTGTTCACTTCCCGGACTCTGCCGAGAAGAGACCATCACGGCTACACACTCGGTTGATGCGTTTTATTTCGGATCTGGTGTCGAGTTATCTACAACCGGACATTAACAAATTCCCATCTGCCACATAACCGCGGGCACGGCTCTCGAAAGTTTAAACCCTGCAGGGGTGTCCCAACTTAGCCCATGACAAGCTCTCGCGATCAACGAAGGAATAGACCTTCTCCCAGGAAGACCCGATTAGTCTCGGAATCCCGGTTTACAAGACATTTCGACAATGGTAAAACAAGACCAGCAAAGCCGCCCGATGCGCCGACAATCCCGATAGGAGCTGCACATATCTCGTTCTGAGGGTAACACCGGATGAGACATCCTACGAGTAAAACCAGACCTCGAGTTTTCCCGAGGGGGCCCCGCAGTCTACTCGGTTCGGACTAGCACTTAGACAAGCACTGGCCCGGGGGGGGCTAAAATAAAGATGACCCTCGAGAGAGCGACTCCCAAGGGAAAAAGTAGGTGGTGGTGAGGCAAATGGTAAAACCAAGGTTGGGTCTTGCTGGACAAGTTTTATTCAAAGCGAACTGTCAGGGGGGTCCCATAAATCACCCGACCACGTAAGGAACGCAAAATCCGGGAACATAACACCGGTATGACGGAAACTAGGGCGGCAAGAGTGGAACAAAACACCAGGCATAAGGCTGAGCCTTCCTCCCTTTACCAAATATATAGATGCATTAATAATATAAGAGATATTGTGATATCCCAACATAACCCTGTCCACCATGGAGAAATCTTCAACTTCACCTGCAACTAACAACACTATAAGAGGGGCTGAGAAAAGCGGTAACATAGCCAAACAACGGTTTGCATAGGAAAAGTGTCAAAGGTTAGAGGTTCATGGAAATATGGGATGGCTTGATAAACAAGTAATAGGTAGCGCAGCATAGCGATAGAACGAAGCAACTAGCATAGCAATGATAGTAGTGAGATCCAGGGTAGCGGTCATCTTGCCTGAAATCCCGCAAGGAAGAAGAACAAGTCTATGAAGAAGATGAAGCCACGAAGATGAACCACACGTAGACGAACGAATCCTCACGATCGCAACAAAACGGGAACTATCGAGAAGAAGCACACAACATAGTAAACACACCACACATAACAAGACATAATGCACAACAAGCATGATGCATGAGAATACTAGATGAGGCTACTCATGGCAACAGATGATGCAAACAAGAACAACACATCAAGGCAAGTTTAAATGAGGCCGGGAACAACATATAACAATTCCGGTAAGTCCTCATATGCATATTTCGAAATTGGTCCAGAACTGAAGAAACCTTATGTTCAAGTTGTTAAACAACAACTTAAGATGCACCAAGATGATCTACACGAAATTCTAGTCAAGTTACATATAAAGTTCATTGGATTCGGAGCTACGACCTAGAAGATATGAGCAAAACAAGTTAAACATGGCATTGATGCAAAATGCATACAAACATCAAGCAAACACCTCAAAACAAGGATGCAACATGATAATATGGCACTACATGCAAAATCAAGCAAGTTTCATATAGAGCACACTCAAAACGGAGCAACGGTGCAACACATACACTCTATACAAGTCATAACAATAATCTGTCCATAACAGCAACTAGGCATCTTGCAAGCATCAAAACAACATGCTACAGTACCACAATATGAAAACAAAAGGCATGGGCATGAAGTACAGGTAAATCATAACAAAACATGAACACTGAGCTAACTCCAGAAATCACTAGAACATGCTCAAACACACATGGTAAGATTGCAAATAATAACAGTTTTAGACTTTGCAGAAATAACATCAGGTTGCGGTGTTTAGAGCTATCAAACAACATGTTACAGGAACATATTATGGCAAACAAAGGCATGGAATGAATCTACTAAATGCATAGAACAGCAGTCCCTTACTGACCATGAGCCAAAAAAGATCAGAAAATATGATGGCACCCATGTAAACATGGCAAGTTATATGACAGGTTCAAACATGGCAGAAACAACAATAAGTAGGCATGTTGGTGAGCTTGAATCACTCACCACAGAGCAATACATGGCATGGCAAGGTAACCAACAGTAAGAATACATGTTTAAGAAGCTATACATGGCAAGAGCAAGTTCATAGGGTGGATGGATCACTAGGAAAACACATGGGAACAAGTGAACTTAATGTTAACAGGCTGACAGCAACATTATGAAGCAACTTTGAAGCAAGATATGAACACTCTACAGCAAGCTATAAATGCAACCAGGGGCATGTATGGTTAGATGATGACATGTAGATCAAAACATGTTTATAGAACATCTCCAGATTATGCATAGAATGATTAGTAGCAACATGTTAACATAGCAACAAAATATAACAGATTCAGCCTAGCAAAATAGCAACAGCAAGTACACTACTTAACAAGCTCGATTCACTCACCACAAGTCATTGCATGACAAGATAAGCATAGCATCATCAAGAAGACATGTTTATGAAACAAACCAAATCAAGAACAAGTCCATAGCATGCAAGGATCAACTATAGCAAGCTTGGCCAAATTGAATAACACGTAAACAATCTGCCAGGAAACATTTTGAAGCAAAAGTAGAGCACTCAAATGACGTGCTAGACTACTCCATAATTGCAAACAAGGGCATGAATGGATAGACAATAACCATATGTTCAAAACACCCTTACTGAAGTATCTCAAAATAAGCATGGATCTCTCTGTAGCATCAAGTTTATATGGCATCAAAATAACAGCAGAACAGGGACTAAAATCAGCAATATCACGAAGCCTAGTTTGCATGCTTGTGCTAGTCACCGCATTGATCACAAAAATACATGGCATACACCCCTGGAAAGATGGCATGGCATAGATCAAAACACATGTAGACATCAACCTCATAGGATGCACACATCAATCATGGCAAAAATGACAAATGAGCAAGTTATAACAGTTTCAGCAGATTAACATCAACATGCACTCTTTCAACAGCATTTCAGGCACCAAGATGAGCTCAAATGAAAATAATGCAATGAGGTGAAATGAAGTACTCATCGAGATGAACAATTTGACATATTACACGCACGAAACGGAGCTACGGATGCAGAGATATATCATGATGAACATGGCATGATAATTACACAGATTAGGGACTTAGTGTATTTTTCAAAAAAAACATGATATGCACAAAATACTAAAACGTGCCCGGGGCGAGGGTTAGGCGAGCTCACCCATTGGGCTCGGCCCATTTGGAATGAGAGGTCGGGTCGGGCTGGAGCTGCTGGGCTGCGGGGCGCGCTGGGCCGCGGAGGCGCTGCAGCCGGCCCACGGGGAGGGGCACGTCATCTCCTCCCGATCCGATCGGGAGCGAGGTAGGGCGAGGAGGCGGCGTCGCCTGGCCACTCCAGCGAGGGAACAAGGGCGCCAGGGAGTACGTGGGGAGCTGGGGCTGCCGGATCTGGTCGCCGAGGCCCCCTTCCGGCCGGATCTGAGACCGGCGCGGATCGAGAGGACGCCGACGAGGGGCGGCGAGCATGGCAGAAGGCGGCGGTGGCTGGGCAAGGCGGCGGCGTCGGGCAGAGGTTCGCGGGACCGGCGGGAGGCGAGCGCGAGCGGGGCGGCGGTGACTCGGGGTAGGCGCGAGAGGCGAGGCGCGGGAGGCACACCGGCGGGCGGCGGCGGAGCACGCCGGCTGCGTGGAGGCCGGAGCGGGCGGGCACGCCGGGCTCGGGGTCGGGCCCCGATGGGCTCCGCGGGCACGCCCCGGGCCTGGGTGGGCCGCGGCGGCACGGGAGGAGAGAGAGGAGGCGCGGGGTTGACGTGGTGGCTCCGGATAGGCTGCGAGCGGCGGCGCAATGACGTGGCGGCGGCTGATTCGTCGGAGTGAGGTCGCCGGCGGCGGCGGACATGTCCGGGCGGCGCAGAAGAAACGTCCGGCGGCGCGGAGGGGAAAATGATCTAGGGTTAGACCGGGATTTCGGGGGAGATGCACATATATATAGGTAGAGGGAGGTAGGAGAGTCCAAATGAGGAGCGGTTTTCGGCCACGCGATCGTGATCGAACGACCGAGAGCATGGAGGGGAGTTTGCTGGGTTTTGGGCCACTTTGGAAGGGGTGTTGGGCTGCAAACAAAAGAGACTTTACGGTTACCCGGTTAACCGTTGGAGTATCAAACGACCTCCAAATGGCACGAAACTTGACAGGCGGTCTACCGGTGCTATACCAAGGCCGCTTGGCAAGCCTCGGGTCATTCCGAGAAAGTTTAATACCCGCAGAAGAGAAGAGGCAAAAAGGGGAACACCGGATGACGTAGAAGCGCCGGATTGCAAAACGGACAACGGGGAAAAGACTCGGATGCATGAGACGAACACGTATGCAAAATGAAATGCACATGATGACATGATGTGAAATGCAGATGATGACATGGCAAAGTGCAACACGCAAGCAAATGGCATGACAATGACGGCGAATAACTGGCGGACACCTGACGCATCGGATCCGGGGCGTTACATTGCAACTAGTCAAACAAATCATTGATCATCGGCAGTGGGTACTTGTTCTTGATTGTCATTTCATTCAATCCTCGATAATCAACAACCATCCTCAATGATCCATCCTTCCTCTCCACTAGAAGCACTGGTGACCCCCAAGGTGACGAACTTGGGCGAATATAGCCTTTATCCAGTAACACCTTAATCTGCTTCTTGATTTTCTCCAAATCCCTTGCGGGCATCCTATACGGTCTCTTAGATATTGGCCCTGTGCCTGGCAAAAGCTCAATCAAAAACTCGATGTCTCTATCCGGTGGCATGCCTGGCAACTCTTCTAGAAATACGTCAGGGAAATCCTTCACCATTGGTACTTCCTCCTATACAACTCTGAAGGAAATATGCCCTAGAGGCAATAATAAAGTTATTATTTATTTCCTCATATCATGATAAATGTTTATTATTCATGCTAGAATTGTATTATCCGGAAACATGATACATGTGTGAATACATAGACAAACATAATGTCACTAGTATGCCTCTACTTGACAAGCTCATTAATCAAAGATGGTTATGTTTCCTAACCATAGACATGTGTTGTCATTTGATTAACGAGATCACATCATTAGGAGAATGATGTGATTGACTTGACCCATTCTGTTAGCCTAGCACTTGATCGTTTAGTATATTGCTATTGCTTTCTTCATGACTTATACAAAGTTCCTACAACTATGAGATTATGCAACTCCCGTTTACCGGAGGAACACTTTGTGTGCTACCAAACGTCACAACGTAACTGGGTGATTATAAAGGTGCTCTACAGGTGTCTCCAAAGGTACATGTTGAGTTGGCGTAATTCGAGATTAGGTTTTGTCACTCCGATTGTCGGAGAGGTATCTCTGGGCCCTCTCGGTAATACACATCACTTAAGCCTTGCAAGCATTGTAAACTAATGAGTTAGTTACGGAATGATGTATTACGGAACGAGTAAAGAGACTTGCCGGTAACGAGATTGAACTAGGTATTGGATACCGACGATCGAATCTCGGGCAAGTAACATACCGATGACAAAGGGAACAATGTATGTTGTTATGCGGTTTGACCGATAAAGATCTTCGAAGAATATGTAGAAGACAATATGAACATCCAGGTTCCACTATTGGTTATTGATCGGAAACAGTTCTAGGTCATGTCTACATAGTTCTCGAACCCGTAGGGTCCGCACGCTTAACGTTACGATGACAGTTTTATTATGAGTTTATAAGTTTTGATGTAATGAAGTTTGTTCGGAGTCCCGAATGTGATCACGGACATTACGAGGAGTCTCGAAATGGTTGAGACATAAAGATTGATATATTGGAAGCCTATGTTTGGACATCGGAATGGTTCCGGGTGAAATCGGGATTTTACCGGAACACCGGGGGGTTACCGGAACCCTCCCGGGGGTTAATGGGCCTTAATGGGCCACGAGGAAGAAGAGGAGGGCCGGCCAGGGCAGGCCGCGTGCCCCCTCCCCCCTAGTCCGAATAGGACAAGGAAGGGGGGGCCCTTTCCTCTTTCCCTCCCCCCAAGTCCTAATCCAACTAGGAAAGGGGGGGAGTCCTACTCCCGGTGGGAGTAGGACACCTCCGGCGCGCCTCCTCCTAGGGACGGCCGCACCCCCCCTTGCTCCTTTATATACGGGGGCAGGGGGGCACCCTAGACACAAAAGTTGATCTATAGATCGTTCCTTAGCCGTGTGCGGTGCCCCCCTCCAACATATTCCACCTCGGTCATATCGTCGCGGAGTTTAGGCGAAGCCCTGCGCCGGTAGAACATCATCATCGTCACCACGCCGTCGTGCTGACGGAACTCATCCCCGACGCTTTGCTGGATCGGAGCCCGGGGAACGTCATCGAGCTGAACGTGTGCTGAACACGGGGGTGCCGTATGTTCGGTACTTGGATCGGTCGGATCGTGAAGACGTACGACTACATCAACCGCGTTTTCATAACGCTTCCGCTTACGGTCTACGAGGATACGTGGACAACACTCTCCCCTCTCATTGTGTGACGCCCGGATAATTAAGCTACAGTGGTCCCACGCTAATGGTGCCACGTCACCACGGTTACTGCTGCTAGTCTATTGTTAGATCAAAACCGGTCCAAAATTCAAATTCAAAGTTTGGTAAATAATAAAGATTTTCAAACATTAAAATAAAAATGTTCGGGTTGTACTAAATATTACATAGATAAATATGGTATAGTAAACACATTTTTATAAAATGTCTAAGTAATTTAAAATGAGTTAAAACAGAAAAGAAAATAATAATAAAAAAATACAAAAGAGAAACCCCCACCCGTTGGGCCAACCGGCCCAGCTGGCCACCAGGCCGACCAGGCCGGCCCACCCCGCACCCCCATATGCCTCCCCCCCACTCCCCACTCGGTCCAGCCCGCATCCCCCACCGACACTTTCCCCCCCCCCCCCCTCCCGAAAATATCTCTCCCCCACTCCCCCGATTGGATCGGGATCGAGGGAGGAGACCACCGTCGCCGCCAGGCCTCGTCGCCGCCGAACGCCGCCTCCTCGTCCTCCTCCTCGCCGGTCCTCCCCGACCGCCGTCACGCCCGCTGCCCGTTGCCCTACTCCCCGCCGTGAGCGCCCCCCCCCCCTTCCTTCCCCTTTCCCCGCGGTCACCGCCCGCGCTCCGGCGCCACCGTCGCCCGCGCCCTGCCGCGCTGGGCCGTCCCGCCCCTGACCCCTCCCCTCTCCCCCTCGCTCACTCACCACGCCGTCCGGGCTCCGGCACGCCCGCGCCTCGGCGGCGCCCGCACGCGCCCACGCGGCCACAGCCGCGGCCCCGCACGGCCACGCACGGCCGCCCCCCCCCCCCCCCTCGCACGGGCCTCGTCCCGGTTCTCCCCGCCCGCGCGGCTCGCCGTCCGCGCCCGGTGCGCGACCGCACCCCCGGCCTCCTCTCCCTCCGGCGACGCCGGCCCCTCCCCGCTTCCCCGTGCTGCTACCCTGCCTCGGCCTCGCGCGAGCGCCCCCCCCCCCCCCCCCGTGCTGTGCGCTGCTGTTGCTGCTGCCGCGGCCACTGCAGTCGGCGCCCCGCCCCGCTCCCTCACTCGCTACGCGCCCTGGCCGCGCTGGCTTCGCCCAGCCGTGCCTGCGCTAGGCTAGCACGCCCCGGCCGCATGCCTTGGTCGCGGCCACCTCCACGGTTGCCGGCGCCAGGCCCTGCCCCCCCCCCCTTTCGCCTGCTGCCCCATAGCGCCCTGCCGGGCGGGCAGGCGCTCGTCGCCCGGCTTCGCCCGAAGCCTGTATCCGCTGCCCGTCGCCCGCTATGGCCTCTGTGCCACAGACAAACGGGGCCCACCCCCCTTGAACGAAAATGAAAAAGAAAAATGAAATAAAAAAAAGAGATTTAGTAAAAATATATATATATATATATATAAAATAATTAAAATATTAATTAGTTAATTAATTAAAAAATTAATTAACTTAATTACTCCTGATTAGATTAACCTAATCACCTAGTTTAGTTAATTAATCTGTTAGGTTAGTTAACAGTCAATGACATGCGGGACCCACATGTCAGGTTTGACCTAGTCAACCCTGTTGACTGCTGACGTCAGCATGACGTCATGGTGACGTCATAAATACATTTTTTCGAATTAATTAATTAATTAATTAAATTCCAGAAATTAATAAAATCTTTTAAAAAAACGTATCTTTTAATCCGTAACTCGGATGAAAATACTTTCTACATGAAAGTTGCTCAGAACGACGGGACGAATCCGGATACGCAGTCCGTTCGTCCGCCATACGCCCCTAACCTATCGAACTCGCAACTTTCCCCCTCCGGCTCCTCTGCCCGAAAACGTGAAACACCGAGAATACTTTCCTGGATGTTTTCCCCCTTAACCGGTACCACCTCATACCACGTTAGGGCACCCCTAGCACCGTTACTTGCCTTGTCATGCATCGTTATGCATCTGTTTGCATTATATTTATTGTTTCTTCCCCCCTCTTCTTCCGCTAGACACCGAGACCGACGCTGCTGCTGCCCAGTTCGACTACGGAGTTGACGATCCCTCTCTCTTGCCAGAGCAACCAGGCAAGCCCCCCCTTTGATCACCAGATATCGCCTATTCTTCTCTATACTGCTTGCATTAGAGTAGTGTAGCATGTTACTGCTTTCCGTTGATCCTATTCTGATGCATAGCCTGACATTGTCGCTACATCTGTTGATACCTTACCCGCAATCCTAAATGCTTAGTATAAGATGCTAGTTTATCATCATTGGCCCTACATTCGTGTCAGTCTGCCTTGTTATACTATTGGGCCGTGATCACTCGGGAGGTGATCACGGGTATATACTATACATACATACATACTACAGATGGTGACTAAAGTCGGGTCCGCTCGAAGAGTACCCGCGAGTGATTCACAGATGGGGGCTGAAAGGACAGGTGGCTCCATCCCGGTAGAGGTGGGCCTGGGTTCCCGACGGCCCCCGACTGTTACTTTGTGGCGGAGCGACAGGGCAGGTTGAGACCACCTAGGAGACAGGTGGGCCTGGCCCTGTTTGGCGTTCGCGGATACTTAACACGCTTAACAAGATCTGGGTATTTGATCTGAGTCTGGCCATTTGGTCTATACGCACTAACCATCTACGCGGGAGTAGTTATGGGTATCCCGGCGTCGTGGTATCAGCCGAAGCCTTCGTGACGTCAGCGACTGAGTGGCGCGCGCCGGATTGGACTGGAACGCCAGTAGGCTAGGTCTGCTTCCGGCCGCGTTCGCAACGTGCAGGTGTGCAAAGGGCGATGGGCCCAGACCCCTGCGCCATAGGAGTTAGACCGGCGTGCTGACCTCTCTGTTGTGCCTAGGTGGGGCTGCGACGTGTTGATCTTCCGAGGCCGGGCATGACCCAGGAAAGTGTGTCCGGCCAAATGGGATCGAGCGTGTTGGGTAAGTTGGTGCACCCCTGCAGGGAAGTTAATCTATTCGAATAGTTGTGATCTTCGGTAACAGGACGACTTGGAGTTGTACCTTGACCTTATGACAACTAGAAACGGATACTTAATAAAACACACCCTTCCAAGTGCCAGATACAACCGGTGGTCGCTCTCTCTCAGGGATACGAGGAGGGGATCGCCGGGTAGGATTATGGTATGCGATGCTACTGGAGATGCTACTTGGAGATGCTACTTGGGGGACTTCAGACTACCCTCTTCTACCTGATGCAAGACGACGGTGACCAGAAGCGTAGTCTTCGATAAGACTAGCTATCCCCCTCTTATTCTGGCATTCTGCAGTTCAGTCCACTGATATGGCCCTTTACACATATATCCATGCATATGTAGTGTAGCTCCTTGCTTGCGAGTACTTTGGATGAGTACTCACGGTTGCTTTCTCCCCCCTTTTTCCCCCTTTCCTTTCTTTCTGGTTGTCGCAACCAGATGCTGGAGTCCAGGAGCTAGATGCCACCGTCGATGACGACTACTACACATGGAGGTGCCTACTACTACGTGCAGCCCGCTGACGTCGACCAGGAGTAGTTTAGGAGGATCCCAGGCAGGAGGCCTGCGCCTCTTTCGATCTGTATCCCAGTTTGTGCTAGCCTTCTTAAGGCAAACTTGTTTAACTTATGTCTGTACTCAGATATTGTTGCTTCCGCTGACTCGTCTATGATCGAGCACTTGTATTCGAGCCCTCGAGGCCCCTGGCTTGTATTATGATGCTTGTATAACTTATTTATGTTTTAGAGTTGTGTTATGATATCTTCCCATGAGTCCCTGATTTCGATCGTACACATTTGCATGCATGATTAGTGTACGATTGAATCGGGGGCGTCACAAGTTGGTATCAGAGCCGACTGCCTGTAGGAATCCCCCTTCCAACTCCTTGGCCGAAGTCGAGTCTAGACATTGCAAAAACTTTTACTAACTTGGCTGTGTGCCTTACGGGCCCACGTCGCCATCGGGTGGTATTAGGATCTTTTATTCCTCGTCTATACTCTGGGACTCTGATCTCTCTACTATTCGGGTTAAATGAATTTGCTAACTCTAAGATTAGGATCTCGTGATCGCATCCACCCAAAGAGCCCCGTATTGCAGAGGATCGCCTGCTACATCAGAAGATTCCGAAGATACTCTCTGATGTTCTCTCGAGACTTGTGCCCATCACTTTGGCTATTCCTGACCACCGATAAATCCGTATGGATAACTACTTACACTTGCCATTCATGCGATCATCCCCCATTGATCTTGTTATTACAAGATACCCCGAAGTTTTTCGCTATTATTCCGAGAATACCTTGTGCCTACTGCCTGGCAGTTCTTTGCCACATGAATACCCCTTCAAATAAATCCTCGCACTTGTCGAAAATCCGCTCATCCCTAGTTGTTCATGTGTTTCACAAAAGTATTCAAAATACTATTCGATCTTCCGAAAATCCTCTGGAGCCTTTTGCTCTTGAAATTCTTGCTTGCTTGCATTATGGTTAATCCCATAAGTCTCGTAGTCTTATTGACATTCCTTGTCATTACCATTTTGAGTCTGTTGACTCAATATGTTTGCGAATACACGCAATCATCATTGATCCTTATAAATTTCCTTCCCGGCTGAGCTGCCATTCTTTTAACTGGAATTGGTTCTCGACCAATCCAATTGCCGTTGATTGTACCCTAAGGCTATTCAACTTATCCATCCCTAATCAGAGCATTACTTCTGATCCTTCGATTTGGATTCATAATTCCTTTGAATTTATGCTTCGAATTAGTCAGATGATTCTATAACCTGATGCATTTGCATTCTTTCCTTTTCTGGTTGAGTAGCGTTACTCACATCAGGTCCTTTGTGGACCGTCAAGTCCTTTGTTGGATTATTATCCGACAGTGTCCTTTATATTCAAATAACCTTGTGAGCCCTTCCACGGATATATAAAGCCTTTGGTAATTTGTATCCTCTGTTTTCTCAACCATGCTCTGTTCTCGAGCTGGTGGTAATTACTATTGAAGTTTGTGGTATATGTCCTAAGATGCCCTGATGGGTTGAACCTACGCATTCCCTAATCCGTGTGAACCCGAAAGATTTCGCGGGTCATACTTGTCTGGTAGTGCACCAGGTAAAACTTTCAAGAACTAATGTCATTTTTGAAATACGAGAGGTTAACGGAAGGTTATGCATTGACGAAGTGGGAGTCGACCTTGAACCTTTGTGTTCATGCCCATGGACACGATGTAGATCCTATTATGGAAGCTTCTTGCAATAATAACTATTTCCTTGAAAATATCATCTGGATCTGTGAATTGACCCTTTGCAATCGTGGTTCCGCCCCTAATTTCTTCCTTTGATTCCATTTCTCAGACAAGTAAAAGCGCTTGTCTTCTATAGATCTATACACCCCACTTCAACCTTTAATTTGATATGCCTTCGAGTATTATCTCCCTGATATCTCGAGGATATCATGCCATTGCACTACATCTTATGAATTTGTGCCGGAATAATACCTTTCCCTATCATAGTCACTCCATGAGTTTTGGGTTGTCGTCAACCGAGAACTCCGAATAGTGAATCGAGTCCGCACTGCGATTCGACAACTCTTAGTAATCTTCATTGCTTACGAGTTTAATACTCCATGTCTGTCCTAGCCTGAACGGATACATCATTATCGTGCTAATTTTAATCATCAGCATTCTGAGCTCTTCAAGGGTATCAACTGAATTCATGATGAGAAATACCATCCTCGCCCCTGATGATTTGTGTTATCATCGGCCACTTTATGGCCTTCCCTCCAACACAAACTTGTTCATGTTTTGTGTTATACCTTGAGGTCCTTGCTATCCAGCATTTGTCCTTCTTTACCTTGGAACATTACCACCTTTTATGTCAAGAATGTCGTGGCAATTTTACCACCTCTTGAGAATTCTTGATATAGTAATATCTCTCGCCATTTGCGTTCATTTCCTGGTCTCCGTGTTGTTTCTAACCGGAATACCGACAAATGGTCTGTGATGTGTAAATTCTAAACTTCTAGCAACCCTATTGCTTTGAAGTTATTGGTCTACAGTTTCTTTAGAAATTCTATTGCTTATTGAATCATCATTCGAACATTGATCGTGCTACCTAGTCCAGATTCCTGGGTGCACCCTTCTATCATTGTTCAGTTGAGTATGTTCCCCTCGAGCATACATCATTATATCATTGATCCGACAAATGATATTTCCTTGTTCACATAATTGTGGAAATCCATCTTTTGGAAATCTCGATGAATTGTCGCTGAGTTCATCAGCCACCTCCTCATTCTATCCTTGATTTAATAATGAACTCATGATTCGGAACTTGCTTCCACAGTTCAATTCCCGAGAATCTTACAATGTCATCTTGACAATTTGTGTTGCACCTTTTCTTCTCAGGCATCCTGAGTCTAAGGTATCCTAACACCGATCAGATCTGAATCTCGGTCAGATATGATGGTTGGAACATTTTTCCAAGAGTTATAACACTGGTCTTTTATGACCCGGTAAGGTGATGGCATGCCCAACACACCTGGCCGGAGGCCCTATTGTTATAAATTCCTTTTCAGCAAGGTTAGCCATTCTTCCACGAGAAAATTGTAAGACTTATTCTATAAGTTGTTCCTGATGGATCCTTTGCATATCCAAAGTCCAATCTTTGCTTGAAGACCATGTCAATGCTATCTCGAAGCATGCGTGTGGTACTTCGATTTCAATAAAAACATTTGAAGCATAATGCTAAATGTTACCTGCTCAATTATCCAAACACCATTGAATGGGTAATGTCATGAAATTTCTCTCCCCTTACCTAAATGATTTTCTACTTTATATCCTATCATGGATATCTTGCTCTGCTTGTCGTTGGGAAGGAAGTACCCTTGGTTTAGGTGTCAAACACATTTTCCTTACCATTAATCTGATTGATCTGATGATCACATTTTCCTTTCCATTGATTTGTTTAGCCTTCCTTGTGATCCATATGATCTAAGCAGTAAAAATTTTCTGCTTTTGTAAACACCTTGGTGTACAACCGTGTCGGTAAGACCCTGGTACATTTGTCGATAGCATTCTGGTAACCACCGATGGATGAGAACTTTGCCTATTGGTCCGCCTCGTTCAACGAGCAGGAAAATGGTTCTCTTCGTCCCTCGCCCTTGGTACCGACATTGTTGCCGACATAACTGATAGGCTACCCTCTGACTTGACTTGCTATCATGACCGTGCAAGATGTCAACGCCCTTCCTACTTTTAACCACATGGTGGGCCCATAACCCACAGTTTCACAGGATCGAAACCTGACTCTCCTATACACCCTGTTGCCAAAGTTATTCCTAGAGCTTGACTTCGTATGTAATTTGCGATCCACCTTCCTAGTGATCAATTCTGGTATCGGACACAATACTTATTCCCGTTGCTCTGAACCCCATTCACACTCTGTTTCAGGCATCGAACGGTTGCCTGCTCGCTCGAAACTTCCCATGAAACCTCATTACCTTGCTCTCGATATTTTCTTAAGTTTCAATTCGAGAGTTACGTTCTGCCACCTTCCCCGGTGTGATCGACCAGATAGTCAACCTTGTAGTGGTTCGTTCTCCCGAAATACCCCCCTTATTCTTTCGTAAGTACGATGGAGATCCCGAAGAAAGGATGACGACTTCATCATGATGACCTGAAGCAGAAAAATGAAGACATCAACGTAATGGATTGATCTCTTCGAGAAGAGCAAGCCAGGATGAGAAGACCCGCTAGATTCGTTACCAAACCTTCCCCCCTTTTCACTACCTCTTAAATCTCGGGACGAGATTTCTTGTAGTGGAGGAGAATTGTGACGCCCGGATAATTAAGCTAAAGTGGTCCCACGCTAATGGTGCCACGTCACCACGGTTACTGCTGCTAGTCTATTGTTAGATCAAAACCGGTCCAAAATTCAAATTCAAAGTTTGGTAAATAATAAAGATTTTCAAACATTAAAATAAAAATGTTCGGGTTGTACTAAATATTACATAGATAAATATGGTATAGTAAACACATTTTTATAAAATGTCTAAGTAATTTAAAATGAGTTAAAACAGAAAAGAAAATAATAATAAAAAAATACAAAAGAGAAACCCCCACCCGTTGGGCCAACCGGCCCAGCTGGCCACCAGGCCGACCAGGCCGGCCCACCCCGCACCCCCATATGCCTCCCCCCCACTCCCCACTCGGTCCAGCCCGCATCCCCCACCGACACTTTCCCCCCCCCCTCCCGAAAATATCTCTCCCCCACTCCCCCGATTGGATCAGGATCGAGGGAGGAGACCACCGTCGCCGCCAGGCCTCGTCGCCGCCGAACACCACCTCCTCGTCCTCCTCCTCGCCGGTCCTCCCCGACCGCCGTCACGCCCGCTGCCCGTTGCCCTACTCCCCGCCGTGAGCGCCCCCCCTTCCTTCCCCTTTTCCCGCGGTCACCGCCCGCGCTCCGGCGCCACCGTCGCCCGCGCCTTGCCGCGCTGGGCTGTCCCGCCCCCGACCCCTCCCCTCTCCCCCTCGCTCACTCACCACGCCGTCCGGGCTCCGGCACGCCCGCGCCTCGGCGGCGCCCGCACGCGCCCACGCGGCCACAGCCGCGGCCCCGCACGGCCACGCACGGCCGCGCCCCCCCCCCCCCCTCGCACGGGCCTCGTCCCGGTTCTCCCCGCCCGCGCGGCTCGCCGTCCGCGCCCGGTGCGCGACCGCACCCCCGGCCTCCTCTCCCTCCGGCGACGCCGGCCCCTCCCCGCTTCCCCGTGCTGCTACCCTGCCTCGGCCTCGCGCGAGCGCCCCCCCCCCCCTCCCGTGCTGTGCGCTGCTGTTGCTGCTGCCGCGGCCACTGCAGTCGGCGCCCCGCCCCGCTCCCTCACTCGCTACGCGCCCTGGCCGCGCTGGCTTCGCCCAGCCGTGCCTGCGCTAGGCTAGCACGCCCCGGCCGCATGCCTTGGTCGCGGCCACCTCCACGGTTGCCGGCGCCAGGCCCTGCCCCCCCCCCCCCCCTTTCGCCTGCTGCCCCATAGCGCCCTGCCGGGCGGGCAGGCGCTCGTCGCCCGGCTTCGCCCGAAGCCTGTATCCGCTGCCCGTCGCCCGCTATGGCCTCTGTGCCACAGACAAACGGGGCCCACCCCCCTTGAACGAAAATGAAAAAGAAAAATGAAATAAAAAAAAGAGATTTAGTAAAAATATATATATATATATATATAAACTAATTAAAATATTAATTAGTTAATTAATTAAAAAATTAATTAACTTAATTACTCCTGCTTAGATTAACCTAATCACCTAGTTTAGTTAATTAATCTGTTAGGTTAGTTAACAGTCAATGACATGCGGGACCCACATGTCAGGTTTGACCTAGTCAACCCTGTTGACTGCTGACGTCAGCATGACGTCATGGTGACGTCATAAATACATTTTTTCGAATTAATTAATTAATTAATTAAATTCCAGAAATTAATAAAATCTTTTAAAAAAACGTATCTTTTAATCCGTAGCTCGGATGAAAATACTTTTTACATGAAAGTTGCTCAGAACGACGGGACGAATCCGGATACGCAGTCCGTTCGTCTGCCATACGCCCCTAACCTATCGAACTCGCAACTTTCCCCCTCCGGCTCCTCTGCCCGAAAACGTGAAACACCGGGAATACTTTCCTGGATGTTTTCCCCCTTAACCGGTACCACCTCATACCACGTTAGGGCACCCCTAGCACCGTTACTTGCCTTGTCATGCATCGTTATGCATCTGTTTGCATTATATTTATTGTTTCTTCCCCCCTCTTCTTCCGCTAGACACCGAGACCGATGCTGCTGCTGCCCAGTTCGACTACGGAGTTGACGATCCCTCTCTCTTGCCAGAGCAACCAGGCAAGCCCCCCCTTTGATCACCAGATATCGCCTATTCTTCTCTATACTGCTTGCATTAGAGTAGTGTAGCATGTTACTGCTTTCCGTTGATCCTATTCTGATGCATAGCCTGACATTGTTGCTACATCTGTTGATACCTTACCCGCAATCCTAAATGCTTAGTATAAGATGCTAGTTTATCATCATTGGCCCTACATTCGTGTCAGTCTGCCTTGTTATACTATTGGGCCGTGATCACTCGGGAGGTGATCACGGGTATATACTATACATACATACATACTACAGATGGTGACTAAAGTCGGGTCCGCTCGAAGAGTACCCGCGAGTGATTCACAGATGGGGGCTGAAAGGACAGGTGGCTCCATCCCGGTAGAGGTGGGCCTGGGTTCCCGACGGCCCCCGACTGTTACTTTGTGGCGGAGCGACAGGGCAGGTTGAGGCCACCTAGGAGACAGGTGGGCCTGGCCCTGTTCGGCGTTCGCGGATACTTAACACGCTTAACAAGATCTGGGTATTTGATCTGAGTCTGGCCATTTGGTCTATACGCACTAACCATCTACGCGGGAGTAGTTATGGGTATCCCGGCGTCGTGGTATCAGCCGAAGCCTTCGTGACGTCAGCGACTGAGTGGCGCGCGCCGGATTGGACTGGAACGCCACTAGGCTAGGTCTGCTTCCGGCCGCGTTCGCAACGTGCAGGTGTGCAAAGGGCGATGGGCCCAGACCCCTGCGCCATAGGAGTTAGACTGGCGTGCTGACCTCTCTGTTGTGCCTAGGTGGGGCTGCGACGTGTTGATCTTCCGAGGCCGGGCATGACCCAGGAAAGTGTGTCCGGCCAAATGGGATCGAGCGTGTTGGGTAAGTTGGTGCACCCCTGCAGGGAAGTTAATCTATTCGAATAGCCGTGATCTTCGGTAACAGGACGACTTGGAGTTGTACCTTGACCTTATGACAACTAGAACCGGATACTTAATAGAACACACCCTTCCAAGTGCCAGATACAACCGGTGGTCGCTCTCTCTCAGGGATACGAGGAGGGGATCGCCGGGTAGGATTATGGTATGCGATGCTACTGGAGATGCTACTTGGAGATGCTACTTGGGGGACTTCAGACTACCCTCTTCTACCTGATGCAAGACGACGGTGACCAGAAGCGTAGTCTTCGATAAGACTAGCTATCCCCCTCTTATTCTGGCATTCTGCAGTTCAGTCCACTGATATGGCCCTTTACACATATATCCATGCATATGTAGTGTAGCTCCTTGCTTGCGAGTACTTTGGATGAGTACTCACGGTTGCTTTCTCCCCCCTTTTTCCCCCTTTCCTTTCTTTCTGGTTGTCGCAACCAGATGCTGGAGTCCAGGAGCTAGATGCCACCGTCGATGACGACTACTACACATGGAGGTGCCTACTACTACGTGCAGCCCGCTGACGTCGACCAGGAGTAGTTTAGGAGGATCCCAGGCAGGAGGCCTGCGCCTCTTTCGATCTGTATCCCAGTTTGTGCTAGCCTTCTTAAGGCAAACTTGTTTAACTTATGTCTGTACTCAGATATTGTTGCTTCCGCTGACTCGTCTATGATCGAGCACTTGTATTCGAGCCCTCGAGGCCCCTGGCTTGTATTATGATGCTTGTATAACTTATTTATGTTTTAGAGTTGTGTTGTGATATCTTCCCGTGAGTCCCTGATTTCGATCGTACACATTTGCGTGCATGATTAGTGTACGATTGAATCGGGGGCGTCACACATTGCTATGTCATCACCATGATCTTGCGTGTGCGTAGGAAATTTTTTGAAATTACTGCGTTCCCTAACAGTGGCATCCGAGCCAGGTTTTATGCGTAGATGTAATATGCACGAGTAGAACACAAGTGAGTTGTGGGCAATACAAGTCATACTGCTTACCAGCATGTCATACTTTGGTTCGGCGGTATTGTGAGATGAAGCGGCCCGGACCGACATTAAGCGTATGCTTACGCGAGACTGGTTTCACCGTTACGAGCACTCGTGCTTAAAGGTGGCTGGCGGGTGTCTGTCTCTCTCACTTTAGCTGAATCGAGTGTGGCTACGCCCGGTCCTTGCGAAGGTTAAAACAGCACTAACTTGACGAACTATCGTTATGGTTTTGATGCGTAGGTAAGGACGGTTCTTGCTAAGCCCGTAGCAGCCACGTAAAACTTGCAACAACAAAGTAGAGGACGTCTAACTTGTTTTTGCAGGGCATGTTGTGATGTGATATGGTCAAGATGTGATGCTATATTTTATTGTATGAGATGACCATGTTTTGTAACCAAAGTTATCGGCAACTGGCAGGAGCCATATGGTTGTCGCTTTATTGTATGAAATGCAAACGCCCTGTAATTGCTTTACTTTATCACTAAGCAGTAGCGATAGTCGTAGAAGCAATAGATGGCTTAAACGACAACGATGCTACGATGGAGATCAAGGTGTCGCGCCGGTGACGATGGTGATCACGACGGTGCTTCGGAGATGGAGATCACAAGCACAAGATAATGATGGCCATATCATATCACTTATATTGATTGCATGTGATGTTTATCCTTTATGCATCTTATCTTGCTTTGATTGACGGTAGCATTTGAAGATGATCTCTCACTAAAAATTATCAAGAAGTGTTCTCCCTGAGTATGCACCGTTGCCAATGTTCGTCGTGCCCAGACACCACATGATGATCGGGTGTGATAAGCTCTACGTCCATCTACAATGGGTGCAAGCCAGTTTTGCACACGCAGAATACTCAGGTTAAACTTGACGAGCCTAGCATATGCAGATATGGCCTCGGAACACGGAGACCGAAAGGTCGAGCGTGAATCATATAGTAGATATGATCAACATAGTGATGTTCACCATTGAAAACTATTCCATCTCACGTGATGATCGGTTATGGTTTACTTGATTTGGATCACGTGATCACTTAGATGACTAGAGAGATGTCTGTCTAAGTGGGAGTTCTTAAGTAATATGATTAATTGAACTTAAATTTATCATGAGCTTAGTACCTGATAGTATTTTTGCTTACCTATGTTTGTAGATAGATGGCTCGCGCTGTTGTTCCGTTGAATTTTAATGCGTTCCTTGAGAAAGCAAAGTTGAAAGATGATGGTAGAAATTACACGGACTGGGTCCGTAACTTGAGGATTATCCTCATTGCTGCACAGAAGAATTACGTCCTAGAAGCACCGCTGGGTGCCAGGCCTGCTGCAGGAGCAACACCAGATGTTGTGAACGTCTGGCAGAGCAAAGCTGATGACTACTCTATAGTTCAGTGTGCCATGCTTTACGGCTTAGAACCGGGTCTTCAACGACGTTTTGAACGTCATGGAGCATATGAGATGTTCCAAGAGTTCAAATTAATATTTCAAGCAAATGCCCGGATTGAGAGATATGAAGTCTCCAATAAGTTCTACAGCTGCAAGATGGAGGAGAATAGTTCTGTCAGTGAGCATATACTCAAAATGTCTGGGTATAATAATCACTTGATTCAACTGGGAGTTAATCTTTTGGATGATAGCGTCATTGACAGAATTCTCCAATCACTGCCACCAAGCTACAAGAGCTTCGTGATGAACTATAATATGCAAGGGATGAACAAGACAATTCCCGAGCTCTTCGCAATGCTAAAAGCTGCGGAGGTAGAAATCAAGAAGGAGCATCAAGTGTTGATGGTCAACAAGACCACTAGTTTCAAGAAAAAGGGCAAAGGGAAGAATAAGGGGAACTTCAAGAAGAACAGCAAGCAAGTTGCTGCTCAAGAGAAGAAACCCAAGTCTGGACCTAAGCCTGAAACTGAGTGCTTCTACTGCAAGCAAACTGGTCACTGGAAGCGGAACTGCCCCAAGTATTTGGCGGATAAGAAGGATGGCAAGATGAACAAAGGTATATGTGATATACATGTTATTGATGTGTACCTTACTAGAGCTCGCAGTAGCACCTGGGTATTTGATACTGGTTCTGTTGCTAATATTTGCAACTCGAAACAGGGATTACGGAATAAGAGAGCACTGGCCAAGGACAAGGTGACGATGCGCGTGGGAAACGGTTCCAAAGTTGATGTGATCGCGGTCGGCATGCTACCTCTACATCTACCTTCGGGATTAGTTTTAGACCTGAATAATTGTTATTTGGTGCCAGCGTTGAGCATGAACATTATATCTGGATCCTGTTTGATGCGAGACGGTTATTCATTTAAATCAGAGAATAATGGTTGTTCTATTTATATGAGTAATATCTTTTATGGTCATGCACCCTTGAAGAGTGGTCTATTTTTATTGAATCTCGATAGTAGTGATACACATATTCATAATGTCGAAGCCAAAAGATGCATAGTTGATAGTGATAGTGCAACTTATTTGTGGCACTGCCTTTTAGGTCATATCGGTGTAAAGCGCATGAAGAAACTCCATACTGATGGAATTTTGGAATCACTTGATTATGAATCACTTGGTACTTGCGAACCGTGCCTCATGGGCAAGATGACTAGAACACCATTCTCCGGTACTATGGAGAGAGCAACAGATTTGTTGGAAATCATACATACAGATGTATGTGGACCGATGAATGTTGAAGCTCGTGGCGGATATCGTTATTTTCTCACCTTCACAGATGATTTGAGCAGATATGGGCATATCTACTTAATGAAACACAAGTCTGAAACATTTGAAAAGTTCAAAGAATTTCAGAGTGAAGTGGAAAATCATCGTAACAAGAAAATAAAGTTTCTACGATCTGATCGTGGAGGAGAATATTTGAGTTACGAGTTTGGTTTACATTTGAAACAATGCGGAATAGTTTCGCAACTCATGCCACCCGGAACACCACAACGAAATGGTGTGTCCGAACGTCGTAATCGTACTTTACTAGATATGGTGCGATCTATGATGTCTCTTACTGATTTACTGCTATCGTTCTGGGGTTATGCTTTAGAGACGGCCGCATTCACGTTGAATAGGGCACCATCAAAATCCGTTGAAATGACGCCTTATGAACTGTGGTTTGGCAAGAAACCAAAGTTGTCGTTTCTTAAAGTTTGGGGCTGCGATGCCTATGTGAAGAAACTTCAACCAGATAAGCTCGAACCTAAATCGGAGAAATGTGTCTTCATAGGATACCCAAACGAGATAGTTGGGTACACCTTCTATCACAGATCCGAAGGCAAGACATTCGTTGCTAAGAATGGATCCTTTCTAGAGAAAGAGTTTCTCTCGAAAGAAGTGAGTGGGAGAAAAGTAGAACTTGATGAGGTAACTATACCAGCTCCCTTATTGGAAAGTAGTTCATCACAGAAATCGGTTCCTGTGACACCTACACCAATTAGTGAGGAAGTTAATGATGATGATCATGAAACTTCAGATCAAGTTGTTACTGAACTTCGTAGATCAACCAGAGTAAGATCCGCACCAGAGTGGTACGGTAATCCTATTCTGGAAGTCATGATACTAGATCATGGTGAACCTACGAAATATGAAGAAGCAATGGTGAGCCCAGATTCCGCAAAATGGCTTGAAGCCATGAAATCTGAGATGGGATCCATGTATGAGAACAAAGTGTGGACTTTGGTTGACTTGCCCGATGGTCGGCAAGCAATAGAGAATAAATGGATCTTCAAGAAGAACACTGACGCTGACGATAATGTTACTGTTTACAAAGCTCGACTTGTTGCAAAAGGTTTTCGACAAGTTCAAGGGGTTGACTACGATGAGACCTTCTCACCCGTAGCGATGCTTAAGTCTGTCCGAATCATGTTAGCGATTGCCGCATTTTATGATTATGAAATATGGCAGATGGATGTCAAAACTGCATTCCAGAATGGATTTCTGGAAGAAGAGTTGTATATGATGCAACCGGAAGGTTTTGTCGATCCTAAGGGAGCTAACAAAGTGTGCAAGCTCCAGCGATCAATCTATGGTCTGGTGCAAGCCTCTCAGAGTTGGAATAAATGCTTTGATAGTGTGATCAAAGCATATGGTTTTATACAGACTTTTGGAGAAGCCTGTATTTACAAGAAAGTGAGTGGGAGCTCTATAGCATTTCTAATATTATATGTGGATGACATATTGTTGATTGGAAATGATATAGAATTTCTGGATAGCATAAAAGGATACTTGAATAAAAGTTTTTCAATGAAAGACCTCGGTGAAGCTGCTTACATATTGGGCATCAAGATCTATAGAGATAGATCAAGACGCTTGATTGGACTTTCACAATGCACGTACCTTGATAAAGTGTTGAAAAAAGTTCAATATGGATCAGGCAAAGAAAGGGTTCTTGCCTGTATTACAAGGTATAAAATTGAGTCAGACTCAATGCCCGACCATTGCAGAAGATAGAGAGAAAATGAAAGGAGTTCCCTATGCTTCAGCCATAGGCTCTATCATGTATGCAATGCTATGTACCAGACCTGATGTGTGCCTTGCTATTAGTTTAGCAGGGAGGTACCAAAGTAATCCAGGAGTGGATCACTGGACAGCGGTCAAGATTCATCTTGAAATACCTGAAAAGGACTAAGGATATGTTTCTCGTTTATGGGGGTGACAAAGAGCTTGTCGTAAAAGGTTACGTCGATGCAAGCTTTGACACTGATCCGGACGATTCTAAATTGCAAACCGGATACGTATTTATATTAAACAGTGGAGCTGTAAGTTGGTGCAGTTCTAAACAAAGTGTCGTAGCGGGATCTACATGTGAAGCGGAGTACATAGCTGCTTCGGAAGCAGCAAATGAAGCAGTCTGGATGAAGGAGTTCATTTCCGATCTAGGTGTCATACCTAGTGCATCGGGACCAATGAAGATCTTCTATGACAATACTGGCGCAATTGCCTTGGCAAAGGAATCCAGATTTCACAAGAGGACCAAGCACATCAAGAGACGCTTCAATTCCATCCGGGACCAAGTCCAAGTGGGAGACATAGAAATTTGCAAGATACATACGGATCTGAATGTTGCAGACCCATTGACTAAGCCTCTCTCACGAGCAAAACATGATCAGCACCAAGACTCCATGGGTGTTAGAATC
The DNA here is from genome assembly GCA_963921465.1 of Triticum timopheevii. Classification (NCBI taxonomy): domain Eukaryota; kingdom Viridiplantae; phylum Streptophyta; class Magnoliopsida; order Poales; family Poaceae; genus Triticum; species Triticum timopheevii. The sequence continues at coordinate 428,709,093 of OY997268.1, read as the reverse complement.
ATTACTATGTAATCTAGATTATTGACTTTAGTGCAAGTGGGAGACTGAAGGAAATATGCCCTAGAGGCAATAATAAAGTTATTATTTATTTCCTCATATCATGATTAATGTTTATTAATCATGCTAGAATTGTATTATCCGGAAACATGATACATGTGTGAATACATAGACAAACATAATGTCACTAGTATGCCTCTACTTGACTAGCTCATTAATCAAAGATGGTTATGTTTCCTAACCATAGACATGTGTTGTCATTTGATTAACGAGATCACATCATTAGGAGAATGATGTGATTGACTTGACCCATTCTGTTATCCTAGCACTTGATCGTTTAGTATATTGCTATTGCTTTCTTCATGACTTATACAAAGTTCCTACAACTATGATATTATGCAACACCCGTTTATCGGAGGAACACTTTGTGTGCTACCAAACGTCACAACGTAACTGGGTGATTATAAAGGTGCTCTACAGGTGTCTCCAAAGGTACATGTTGAGTTGGCGTAATTCGAGATTAGGTTTTGTCACTCCGATTGTCGGAGAGGTATCTCTGGGCCCTCTCGGTAATACACATCACTTAAGCCTTGCAAGCATTGTAAACTAATGAGTTAGTTACGGAATGATGTATTACGGAACGAGTAAAGAGACTTGCCAGTAACGAGATTGAACTAGGTATTGGATACCGACGATCGAATCTCGGGCAAGTAACATACCGATGACAAAGGGAACAATGTATGTTGTTATGCGGTTTGACCGATAAAGATCTTCGAAGAATATGTAGAAGCCAATATGAACATCCAGGTTCCACTATTGGTTATTGATCGGAAACAGTTCTAGGTCATGTCTACATAGTTCTCAAACCCGTAGGGTCCGCACGCTTAATGTTACGATGACAGTTTTATTATGAGTTTATAAGTTTTTATGTACCGAAGTTTGTTCGGAGTCCCGGATGTGATCACGGACATGACGAGGAGTCTCGAAATGGTCGAGACATAAAGATTGATATATTGGAAGCCTATGTTTGGACATCGGAATGGTTCCGGGTGAAATCGGGATTTTACCGGAACACCGGGGGGTTACCGGAACCCTCCCGGGGGTTAATGGGCCTTAATGGGCCATGAGGGAGAAGAGGAGGGCCGGCCAGGGCAGGCCGCGCACCCCCTCCCCCCTAGTCCGAATAGGACAAGGAAGGGGGGGCGGCGCCCCCCCTTTCCTCTTTCCCTCCCCCCAAGTCCTAATCCAACTAGGAAAGGGGGGGAGTCCTACTCCCGGTGGGAGTAGGACTCCTCCGGCGCACCTCCTCCTAGGGCCGGCCGCACCCCCCTTGCTCCTTTATATACGGGGTCAGGGGCACCCTAGACACACAAGTTGATCTACGGATCGTTCCTTAGCCGTGTGCGGTGCCCCCCTCCACCATATTCCACCTCGGTCATATCGTCGCGGAGTTTAGGCGAAGCCCTGCGCCGGTAGAACATCATCATCGTCACCACGCCGTCGTGCTGACGGAACTCATCCCCGACGCTTTGCTGGATCGGAGCCCGGGGAACGTCATCGAGCTGAACGTGTGCTGAACACGGAGGTGCCGTACGTTCGGTACTTGGATCGGTCGGATCGTGAAGACGTACGACTACATCAACCGCATTGTCATAACGCTTCCGCTTACGGTCTACGAGGGTACGTGGACAACACTCTCCCCTATCATTGCTATGTCATCACCATGATCTTGCGTGTGCGTAGGAATTTTTTTGAAATTACTACGTTCCCTAACAAACTCATGATAAGGAATTCACTTGAGTCCTCTTCGGAACATGCCGGGATACATACTTGATCCTTCTTCCTTCTGGGGTGGTTAGCAAAATCGACTTAATGGCGCATTCAATGTTCCCTCCATACTTCGATAACCAATCCATGCCTAATATCACATACGGTCCTTGTGACTCCAATACTATTAGGTCTAAGGGGAACACGTAGTTACCAATCCTTGATGGTAACCGATCACACCATAGACTAGCCATATACTCTGCTCCTGGCGAGCTTACTAACATGGGTGACCTAAGGGATTGGGTTAGCAGTTTATACTTATCCACAAATCCCCTTGATATGTATGAATGTGATGCACCAGTATCAAAAAGAACGATTGCAGTAAATGACTTAACCAAAAACTTACCTATTACTGCATCTGGCTGGGCTTCAACCTCCTCCACGTTAACGTGGTTCACCTATCCCCTGTTGAAACGGTTAGGCTTCTTCCCAGAGCTTCCATTGCCATTTCCATTCTTAGCTTCAGGACATTCAGTGGCATAATGTCTAGTCTTCTGGCACTTGAAACAGGTGATGTGGCTTAGATCCCTCTTGGCTGGTGTTGATGGGTTGGTACGGTTCTGTCCGTTGCTTCCTCCATTCCCATTGCCATTCTTGGGGCCACTATGGTTGTGCAAACTCCCTCCATTGTGACTGTGACCTCCATGGGTATGCTGAAAAGGTCCTCCCGAGTTCGGGGTAAAACGAGGCTTTTGCTGAGCTCCAGAATTGTACTTCCCTTGTCCATACTTCCTCTTGCAGCTGTCAATCTGCTGCTACTTCCCTTCAATCATGAGAGCTCTATCTACCAACTCCTGGTAGTTGTTGAAGGTTGCCACCATGAACTGCATGCTCAGCTCATCATTCAGTCCTTCCAGAAACTTCTCCTGCTTAGCTGCATCCGTAGCAACATCATCTGGGGCATAACGTGCTAGCTTACTAAAGTCATCCATATATTGGCCAACTGTACGTCCTCCTTGGCGCAAGTTGCGAAACTCACGCTTCTTCATGGCCATAGCTCCTGCTGAAAAATGGGCAGTACGGAAAGCCTACTGGAACTGGTCCCATGTGACAGTGTCGATGGGGTAAGTGGCTGTGAAATTCTCCCACCATGATGTTGCGGGTCCATCAAGCTGATGTGCGGCAAAGCGCACTCTCTCCGCATCTGTGCATCCTGAAGTGGTCAACTCCCTTCCAATCTTGCGGAGCCAATCATCTGCAACTATCGGCTCGGTGCTACTGGAGAACACCGGCGGATTAAGCCTCAAGAAACGGGCTAAGTGATCAATAGGTGGTGGTGGTGGTGGGTGATACGTCCATTTTGCATCATTCTTTTATGTCAATATTTATTGCATTATGGGCTGTTATTACACATTATATCTCAATACTTATGGCTATTCTCTCTTATTTTACAAGGTTTACCATGAAGAGGGGGGTGCCGGCAGCTGGAATTCTGGCTGGAAAAGGAGCAAACTTCGGAAACCTATTCTGCACTGCTCCAAAAATCCTGAAACTCCACGGAACATCTTTTTGGAATTAATAAGAATTATTGGGCAAAAGAAATACACCAGGCGGCCCACACCTCAGCCAGGAGAGTGGGGGCGCCCCCCCCCCCCCTACTGGGCGCGCCCCCTGTCTCCTGGGCTCCCTGATGGGCCCCCGGTGTCCATCTTCTGCTATATTAGAGCTTTTACCCTGGAAAAAATCGTGGGCAAGCTTACGGGATGAAACTCCGCCGCCACGAGGCGGAACCAAGCTAGGGCTCTGGCGGAGCTGTTCTGCCGGGGACACTTCCCTCTGGGAGGGGGAAATCATCACCAACGTCATCACCAACGATCCTCTCATCGGGAGGGGGTCAATCTTCATCAACATCTTCACCAGCACCATCTCCTCTCAAAACCCTAGTTCATCTCTTGTATCCAATCTTGTATCAAAACCACAAATTGGTACATGTGGGTTGCTAGTAGTGTTGATTACTCCTTGTAGTTGATGCTAATTGGTTTACTTGGTGGAAGATCATATGTTCAGATCCTTTATGCATATTATTACCCCTCTGATTATGAACATGAATATGCTTTGTGAGTAGTTACGTTTGTTCCTGAGGACATGGGTGAAGTCTTGCTATTAGTAGTCATGTGAATTTGGTATTCGTTCGATATTTGATGAGATGTATGTTGTCTTTTCCTCTAGTGGTGTTATGTGAATGTCGACTACATGACACTTCACCATTATTTGGGCCTAGAGGAAGGCATGGGGAAGTAATAAGTAGATGATGGGTTGCTAGAGTGACAGAAGCTTAAACCCTAGTTTATTCGTTGCTTCTTTAGGGGCTGATATGGATCCATATGTTTAATGTTGTGGTTAGGTTTACCTTAATACTTCTTTTGTAGTTGCGCATGCTTGCAATAGGGGTTAATCATAAGTGGGATGCTTGTCCAAGTAAGGGCAGTACCCAAGTACCGGTCCACCCACATATCAAATTATCAAAGTACCAAACGCGAATCATATGAACGTGATGAAAACTAGCTTGACGATAATTCCCATGTGTCCTCGGGAGCTCCTTTCTCATTATTAGAAATTGTCCAGGCTTATCCTTTGCTACATAAAGGATTGGGCCACCTTGCTGCACTTTATTTACTTGTTACTCGTTACTAGTTATCTTATCACAAAACTATCTATTACCTACTATTTCAGTGCTTGCAGAGAAAACCATACCGAAAACCGCTTATCATTTCCTTCTGCTCCTCGTTGGGTTTGACACTCTTACTTATCGAAAGGATTACAATAGATCCCCTACACTTGTGGGTCATTAGTAGGTTGTTGTTGTTGTTGTTGTTCCCCTGATTCTGATTCTGAACTAGTATCTGCATCAATGCATTCTGCTGCTGGATCAACTGAGTGAGCTCCGATGGGAAAGCAAATCCATTGTCACGTCTCGGAGGCATCTGAGGGTTTAGAAAAGATGAGAATATAGAATAGAATGAGGTCTATAGAGAAAACACTACCCATATGCACATGAGACAAACACAAACATATCACTTCAATCAATTCAAACAAGGGCATACAACGGTCTAACTATCATTACAAAAGTGCTCGGACTATACTATATACATGAAGGGACACTACTACTGTTATGGTGGTCGACTAGAAAAATTGATCGGTCGAAGACTCCATGATATCCGCTCCAGCTTCATCAACAAAGTCATCATCGCTATCGTCGGGGTCCGAGTCGGTGTCGTCAATGATGATGTAGTTCTACGGGCAAGTGGAATCATCGTCATCTCCTCTTGGCGCGGGGTCTCCCATGAATACTCCAATCTTCTTTATCAGGTCGTCGTTCTTCTCCAATAGTGTTACGATTTTCTCCTCATATCCATCGCGTGTGGACTTTAGTTCTTCCTCCATCTCGGTGATCCTGGTCATTGCCTTCTTCAGATCTATCATGCCTGCGCACATCTGGTTCTCCTGGCGACGAATGTGCTGGTTTAACTCCTGGATGAAAGCTGCAATAGATCTATCCTTCCTGGTGCTGATCATCTCCCATTTCTCATCTCGTCGTCCACAAATCTGCTAGATAGTATCTTTGAGATCCTTGTGGTAAACTTCCAATGCGTCCCATGGTGATGTGGGCTGCCATGCTCTTTCCTAGACTCCAGGTTGGTGCATCAAAGGAAAACCCTATGGGCTTAGTGGCTGGAAAGAACGTCCTCCCTGGAACTTGAACATGAATCATCCAACGCTCCTCCTCTAGTAAAGTGGCGATGTAGGTCCCGGTGAAGCTTGGTAGTCCGATGTTCAGGTATCTAGTGACTTCCTTCAAGTGGTGTCCGAAGGGTGTACCTTCATCCGGTTGCGCAAACTTGTTCCTTGCATCTGCCATCCTAAAGAGTAGAAAAGGAGGAGGAGTTATAAATGAGAAGAGAGTAGTGATCTAGGGCTTTAGCTTAGTGGTCGTGTCCTACAGTCAGCGTGTGCTCTGATACCATCTTGTAGCGACCAGACCTCAAACAGTCTGATCTCTGTGCATCAGTGTCATCCCTGGATCGGTAATGCTAACACACACAGTACTTGAACAATTTATAACAGAGTAGCAATCACACACTTATTACGTCGAATGTCTCAAAAGAGAACTTAATACAATAAATATGGCTTAAGGCCATCTAAATACGATAACAACGGAAGGCTTGGAAGGTAAAGCGAGTCCATCAACTCCAACGGCATCTCTGAGTGAAAGATCACGACCTAAGGCACCTTACTCGTCGTTTGAAAAGTCTGCAACATGAACTTTGCAGCCCGAAAACGGGTCAGCACATGGAATATGCTGCAATGTAACACATCGAGAGTAATGAACAGAATAATGCTATCACTACATGCATATATGGCTGGTGGAAAGCTCTATGGTTACAGTTTTGCATAAAGCCAATTTTTTCCTACAACAAAGGAATAAATTTTATTTAACTATCATGGTGGCTGTAAAACATTGAGAAGGTTCCTCCAACTCAATCCCAATTAAGCTTCATCATTAACCCAAACAAATTAAATTAAGTAACATGATGAGATTCACATGATAATCCAAGAAACTAGATACTCAAAACGTCCATAACCGGGGACACGGCTAACCATGATTAGTTTGTACACTCTGCAGAGGTTTGCGCACTTTTCCCCGAAAGACTCTATCTCCTCCGTTGGATTTCTCGCACTACAAGGTGTTTGAGAAACGGATGACCGAGACACAGTCTTTTAGAAGCATTAACTCTTTACTCTGGGTAGACAGTACCAACCTACATCCCCTACATCTGCTAGCCTACAACTGAAAGAGGTCACACAACATACTTAACTATGCTAGAGCCCATAGTAGCTTGCGGCTGCACACGAAAGTTTCTAGCATGAATAATCTTATGATCCCTTTGAGCCTGGGTGGCAGTCCATAGGAGAATCACACGGTACCCCGAGATTTCCAAAAATACAGGCAACACTGGGTTCCCCAGGTGCCTCAGTCCACCCAGATGTGTAGTAAAGTAGCCACCTTAAGTTGAGCCATTAATTAACAATTTCACATCTGTCATGGATACACTCACCCAATCCACGTCTACAAGCATAGCATAGCAATATGAGCAAACATAGAAGTAACTTCCAAAGGTTTAATAATAAACAGGGCAATAGGTACTACCTCATCTACTACCCAATACCCACATATTAATCAGATCCTAACCATGCACTTGTTAGAGGATTGATCTGATGCAATAAAACTGGGTAGTAAAGAGGTATGATCAAAGTGTTACTTGCCTTGCCGATTATCCGTGAAACCTAGAGACTCGTAGTAGCACGCTGCGCACTCCGGGTACTCTATCGCAAACAAACAAGCATACAATAAGCACTCTTCTAAAGCACGGGTAAAACTCAAATAAAAGATCTAACCAGAAAGTTCAACTTAAGAACTCCGATTTGCAAAAAGAATCAAATCACACGAAGCAACGAAACTCAAACGGCGAAAGAAACAAGCTTTGTTTACTAATCTGGACCTAAGTCAAATTTTACAGTAGCAAAAACTTATTTGAGTGGGTTAAACGGAAAGAGGGTTTCGAGACGAAACTCTAGGCGCTTGAATCGCCTGATTCCGATAAACGAGCGAAGAGATAAACTAAAACGAAAATCAGGGCAGAAATCGCGATCGAAAATAATCACGGAAAACCCTAGAAAAAGAAAAAACGAACGAACAGGCTAACGAACGGACGTTCGCTATCTGCGGCTAAACGGTGAAAACCAATCGTTAAAACGAACGAACGAACGGGCGTTCGCTAAATAACTAAATCGGGAAAAAAACTGATCTATAAAAAAATAAACCGGGGTTCTAAAAAAACCAACGGTTTTCTCTCCGACGGTCAACGGCTACCTCCGACGGTCAACGGCTACCTCCGACGGTCAACGGCGGTGGCGGCGGGTCGGCTCCGGCGGGGCGGCGGCGGTCGGCGGCGGCGAACGGCGCGTCGGGCGGCAGGGCGAGGCGACGGAGGTGGCGCAACGCAGCGGCGGCGGCGGCGGCTAGGGTTTGGGCGGTGGGGTGGGCTGGGCTGGGGCGGCTCGGGGGCGCGCTATATAAGGGGTCGGCCGGGCGGAGTCCTGGCCGAGTACGGCCCGAAGTCGGTTTGACTTTTTTTTAATAACTCCGTGCAGAAAAACAAATAAAAGAAATACTAAACGGACTCCAAAAATCCTGAAATAAATTTTCCCCGACATCTAAAAGTCTAACGGACAAGGTGAACATTTATTTATGCCTAAAATGCAATTTTGAAAAACGCACTTTTTTCCTAATTCAAATAAAATAGCGATAAAACTTCCGAAATAAAATCTTATTTGATTTTAATATTAAATCTCCAATTTTCCTTTATTTGGGGAAATTCATTTTATTCCCACTCCTTTATTTTTTATAAAAGAAATATACAAAGAGAAAATAATTAAAATCAAACGATCCTCTTTTCAAAATTTGAGAAAAACTCAAATATGAAAATAACGAAATCCCCAACTCTCTCCATGGGTCCTTGAGTTGCGTAGAATTTCTAGGATCATGCCAAAATACAATAAATTTGAAATGCAATGATGATCTAATGTATAACATTCCAAATTAAAAATTTGGGATGTTACAGTCAGCCTCTCCAAGTACAGTACTCTTCCGATGGAAGTCGTTCCTTGACCATGTTGACCACGCCGCGTTCTGTTGCATGCATGCGTCCATGAGCGTGGTGCGTCCCCACTGTCAGCCTCTCATGTACAGTCATCTTCCGATGACTCTCGGTTGTTGACCATGTTGACCACACCGTGCAAAGCGCACCAAGGCCGGTGGACGATGGCGAGGCCCCACACTGGAATGACTCAGAGATGGGGAAGACGTGACAGTGGAGTCGCAGATGGAGAGGAGTGGGAAACTTGACTGGTTCGGGTGCGCGGCAGCACAGCCGCGATGCCGCCCATGGGAGACAGGAGCAAGAACAGAGGTTGAAGAAGGAGCACGGCTATTGGATTAACATCCAACGGTCCAGCTGCTAAAATCATTTGTTGATTAAGTTGACAAAGCCCTGCGTACACGTCCGGTTAGTAGGCCCACAAGTCAGCCACCAAATTGGACGGGTCCCAGCTGTCAGCGGGAGGAATAATTTTTTTGCATAACAAGGAGGCACTTCCTTCCGTGCGAAGATACAACCGGTGGGTCCCAGCTATCAGGGGGAGGAAACATATTTTTTTAGCTTAATAAGGAGGAAATTTCCTTGCGTGCAACCATGGACCTCGTGGGTCCTGATACGTCTCCGTCGTATCTACTTTTGCAAACACTTTCGCCCTTGTTTTGGACTCTAACTTGCATGATTTGAATGGAACTAACCCGGACTGGCGTTGTTTTCAGCAAACTGCCATGGTGTTATTTTTGTGCAGAAATAAAAGTTCTCGGAATGACTTGAAAATCCAAGGAGCAAATTTTTTGGATTTAATAAAAAATATTGGCGAAAGAATCAGCACCAGGGGGCCCACACCCTGTCCACGAGGGAGGGTGTGCCCCCCCCCCCCCCCCCAGGGCGTGCCCCCTGCCTCGTGGGCCCCCTGTACCTCCACCGACCTCAACTCCAACTCCATATATTCATGTTCGCGGAGAAAAAAATCAGAGAGAAAGATTCATCGCGTTTTACGATATGGAGCCGCTGCCAAGCCCTAATCTCTCTCAGGAGGGCTGATCTGGAGTTCGTTCGGGGCTCCGGAGAGGGGGATTCGTCGGCGTCGTCATCATCAACCATCCTCCACCACCAATTTCATGATGCTCACCGCCGTGCGTGAGTAATTCCATCGTAGGCTTGCTGGACGGTGATGGGTTGGATGAGATTTACCATGTGATCAACTTAGTTTTGTTAGGGTTTGATCCCTAGTATCCACTATGTACTGAGATTGATGTTGCTATGACTTTGCTATGTTTAATGCTTGTCACTAGGGCCCGAGTGCCATGATTTCAGATCTGAACCTATTATGTTTTCATGAATATATGTGAGTTCTTGATCCTATCTTGCAAGTCTATAGTCACCTATTATGTGTTATGATCCGTTAACCCCGAAGTGACAATAATCGGGATACTTACCGGTGATGACCGTAGTTTGAGGAGTTCATGTATTCACTAAGTGCTAATGCTTTGGTCCGGTACTCTATTAAAAGGAGGCCTTAATATCCCTTAGTTTCCATTAGGACCCCGCTGCCAGGGGAGGTTAGGACAAAAGATGTCATGCAAGTTCTTTTCCATAAGCACGTATGACTATATTCGCAATACATGCCTACATTACATTGATGAATTGGAGCTAGTTCTGTGTCACCCTATGTTATAACCCTTACATGAGGAATCGCATCCGACATAATTATCCATCACTGATCCAATGCCTACGAGTTTTTAACATATTGCCCTTTGCTTATTTACTTTTTTGTTGCCACTGTTACAATTACTACAAATCTGCTACTATTACTTTTGCCACTGTTACCGTTACTTCCATACTAATTTGCTACTAAATACTTTGCTGCAGATACTAAGTTATCTAGGTGTGATTGAATTGACAACTAACTGCTAATACTTGAGAATATTCTTTGGCTCCCCTTGTGTCGAATCAATAAATTTGGGTTGAATACTCTACCCTCGAAAACTGTTGCGATCCCCTATACTTGTGGGTTATCAAGACTATTTTCTGGCGCCGTTGCTGGGGAGCATAGCTCTATTCTTTGAGTCACTTGGGATTTATATCTGCTGATCACTATGAGGAACTTGAAAGACGAAAGAACCAAGATTTATCCCTCAACTACGAGGGGAGGTAAGGAACTGCCATCTAGCTCTGCACTAGATTCTCCTTCTGTTATGAGTAAGCTTGCGACACCTAAACCTACTTCTGCTATGAATTCGGATATGTCGCATGTTATTGATGATGCCACTTCTACTATGCATGATACTTATGATGAAACTACTTATGTGCTTGATACTACTGTGCCATTAGGTGAATATCTTGATGAACAACTTGCTAGGGCTACAGAGAATGAAATTCTTGAAAGTGATATTATTGATGATAGTGATGATGAAGGTTCTCCCCCTAAATATGAATTGCCTATTGTTCCTGAGGGTTATGTTATGGATGAAGAAACTGCTAGAGATTTTCTTGCTTGCAATGATAGATCTGATCTTAAGAAGTTATTAGCTAAACTGAAACAGAAATCTCTGAATGCTAGAATGAAATATGACCCTGCTTTTGCTACTTCACCTATCTTTGTTACTGATAAGGATTATGATTTCTCTGTGATCCTGAGATAATTACTTTGGTTGAATCTGATCCTTTTTATGGCTATGAATCTGAAACTGTTGTGGCACATCTTACTAAATTTAATGATATAGCCACCCTGTTCACTAATGATGAGAAATCTCGCTACTACTATATCCTTAAGATATTTCCATTCTCATTAAAGGGTGATGCCACAACTTGGTTTAATTCTCTTGATCCCGGTTGTGTGCGTAGTCCCCAGGATATGATTTATAACTTCTCTGCTAAATATTTCCCTGCTCATAAGAAACAAGCTGCCTTGAGGGAAATATATAATTTTGTGCAAATTGAAGAAGAGAGTCTCCCACAAGCTTGGGGGAGGCTTCTCCGGTTACTTAATGCCTTGCCTGATCATCCTCTTAAGAAAAATGAAATACTTGATATCTTTTATAATGGACTAATTGATGCTTCCAAAGACCACTTGGATAGTTGTGTTGGTTGTGTTTTCAGGGAAAGAATAGTCAATCAAGCTGAATTTCTATTGAATAATATGTTGACTAATGAAAACAATTAGACACTTCCTGAGCCAAGTCCTGAGCCAACTTCTAAACCAACTCCGAAGAAAAGGGGAGTTCTATTTCTCAGTCCTGAAGATATGCAAGAGGCAAAGAAATCTATGAAAGAAAAAGGTATTAAAGCTGAAGATGTTAAGAATTTACCTCCTGTTGAAGAAATACATGGCCTTAATATACCACATATTGAAGAAATACATGGTCTTGATAATCCGTCACAGGTAGTAAAGGTAAATTCTCTCTATATATATGATAAAGTTGAAATCCCGTCTACTAAGTTTGCTAGCCAATGCTTGGATGAATTTGATGACTTTATGGCTAGACAAGAAAACTTCAATGCTTATGTTGGTAGACAATTGAAACAAAATGCTTATATGATTGGACACTTGAGTGATTATATGGCTAGACTTAAATGTGAACTTAAACTCATTAGCAAACATGCTTCTATGGCTAACACTCAAGCAGAACAAGTGCTTAAGGCTCAGAATGATTTGCTCAATGAATTAAATAATAAACATGACTTTGTTGTTAGAGTAGCAACTAGAACGGGTAAAATAACTCAGGAACCTTTGTATCCTGAGGGCCACCCTAAGAGAATTGAGCAAGATTCTCAAAGAAATAATGTAGATGCACCTAGTCCTTATAAAAAGAAGAAAAAGGAAAGTGATAGGACTTTGCATGCTTCTAGTGAACCTGTTGTAGACACACCTAAGAATCCCAATGATATTTCTATTTCTGATGCTGAGACACGATCTGGTGATGAACATGAACCTAGTGATAATGTTAATGATGATGTTCATGTTGATTGAACCTGTTGTTGATCTTGATAACCCACAATCAAAGAATCAACGCTACGATAAGAGAGACTTTGTTGCTAGGAAGCACGATAAAGAAAGAGAACCATTGGTTCAGAAACCTATGCCTTTTCCTCCTAAACCATCCAAGAAAAAGGATGATGAGGATTTTGAGCACTTTGCTGAAATGATTAGACCTATCTTTTTGCGTATGCGTTTGACTGATATGCTTAAAGTGAATCCTTATGCTAAGTACATGAAGGATATTATTACAAATAAAAGAAAGATACTGGAAGCTAAAATTTCCACCATGCTTGCTAATTATACTTTTAAAGATGGAATACCAAAAAAAACTTGGAGATCCAGGAGTACCAACTATACCATGCTCCATTAAAAGAAACTATGTTAAAACTGCTTTATGTGATCTTGGAGCCGGTGGTAGTGTTATGCCTCTCTCTTTATATCGTAGACTTGAATTGAATAAGTTGACACCTACTGAAATATCTTTGCGAATGGTTGATAAATCAAATGCTATACATGTCGGTATTTGTGAGGATGCACCTGTTGTGGTTGCAAACGTTACTATCTTAACGGACTTTGTTATTCTTGATATTCCCGAGGACGATAGTATGTCGATTATCCTTGGTAGACCCTTTTTGAATACTGCAGGGGATGAAATTGATTGCAACAAAGGCAATGTCACTTTTCATGTTAATGGTAATGAGCATACGGTACACTTTCCGAGGAAACAACCTCAAGTTCATAGTATCAATTCTATTGGAAAAATTCCATCGATTATTATTGGAGGTTTTGAATTTCTTCTTCCTACTGTCAAGAAGAAATATTATATTCTTATTATTGGGGATGTGCATATCCCCGTTGAGGTAAGCTAGTGTTATTCGAAATTTCTCATGTTCCATGTTATTCGGCATGAGTTTGTTAACAAGACTTGATCAACCTTGTTAGTGGATTCCTTTTGATGATCATGAGATGGATGAAGCTAGAAAGCACAACCTTTTGTGCCCTCCTTTTACTTTCTGTTATTTAGATTAAATAAAGTAAAAATAGTATTTTCTGTCTGTTTTCTGAATTATCCATGCAATAAAAAAATACCCCGAAAATAAAAAGTTCTCCAAATGCCCTGCAAATTTAATATGATTTTTTCTGGAATATTTGAGAATATCTGGCACTGAGAACACAGCAGGGGGAGCTGGCACCTGGCCATGAGGGCCAGGGGCGCGCCCTACCCCCTGGGCGCGCCCCCTGCCTCGTGGGCCCATGGTGGCCCCCCTCCACTTATTCCTGCACCCACACTCTTCTTCTTCCTCCCCAAAAAATCACTATCCAGCTCAAGCACGAGTTCTAGCTCATTTTGCTGCCATTTTCGATCTCCTTGCTCAAAGCTCCATTCACAAAACTGCTTTTGGGGGATTGTTCTTTGGTATGTGAATCCTCTAATGGTCCAATTAGTTTTTGTTCTAGTGCTTTATTCATTGCAAATTTTTGATGCCTAGGTGACCCTGTTCTTGAGCTTGCATGTCAAATTTATATGGTCCCAAGTAGTTCTAATGCATGATATAGTCTCTAGGCACTTGTGGGAGTAGTTGCTATCAATTTTGTTGAGTTTGGTTCACTTTTATTTTGAGTTACTAAAAATTTTAGAAAATTTCAGAGAATGATGAAGAGATTTTTGAGGGGCTCTTCTAGCCAAAGCTCGAAGGAGAAACAAGCTAAGGAGAATAAAAAGCCCAAGTATAATCTCCCTCGCGTCGCCGAAAGTTCAGCCTTGTGATGATTTCTTGAGAGCAGTCGGGATTCCTGATGTTTTTATTCTTTGCCTAATGATGCGGGCCTCACCGGATTCCTCCACGACCAGCTTGAACAGTATCTCTTACTCACCAATACTTTCGTGCAAAATTTTTACTTTCATCCTAAGAAATCACCTCCTTCAGTAGAGTTTCATTTATATGATGAGGCTAGGGAGATGTCATTGCGTGAATTTTGTGCGGTTTGCAAGATACCCTTCGAGAGCAACCTAGAGGAACCACATCGTAAAGATGTGGATGGATTTATTGGTACGATCACTGTAGGGGTAACGAGGAAGGTTTCCGATGCAAGAATTACTAGCATACACTTTCCTGTTCTAAGTTACTTTGCAATATTTGCTAGCAGATGCTTAATTGGTCGCGGAAACTGCGGAAACCTTAGTGTTCCTGATATTATTATTTTTTTCCATTCTTTATTTCATGATAACTCTGTTAGTATGGGCGCTATTGTTGCTAAACGAATAAGTCTGAACCGTACAAAGGGCCCCATCTTTGGAGGTATCTATGCTTCACGTCTTGCTAAGCACTTCAGGATACCTATTAGGCATTATGAGAAAGAGGAAAAGTTGTTGCCCCCTACCTTTCTAGATTATAAGAGCATGGTAACGCATGAGTTTATTGTTAAAAATGATGAGAAGATGCTTAAGTATAATTTGAGATTTCATAAGAAACACAGTGAGACTATTATCTTGCCTGCACCCTCTTTGTTTAACTTAACTACATGCACATACCTCGTCTTGCCGATGGCTATTTACACGTACCGGGGCCAGACATCAGTTCCAGAGCCTGAGCCGGAACAACCACTTGACCCTTATCGTCCATCCTTTTATCAGTGGGATCCGGAGGATATTGCCAGCCAGTGGCAGTCAGATGACACTCCTCAGTACACCGGAGAGAGTAGCCGCGATCCATGGGCATAGACCAACTTAGGCCAAAAGCCTAAGCTTGGGGGAGTATGTATTTCTCACCGACATTACATTCATGTTCACACACTCATTCTAGTTGTCGGTGCTCATACTTTTTCATTGTACTATCCATGCTAGTTTAATTTCTTTTTCTAGCTTTCTTCTTGTGTGTTTAAATAACCTTAAGAAAAACCAAAAAAATAGTTAGTTTACTTTCCATGCTTGTAGTAGTAATTAAAAGAAAATCCAAAAAGATTTCTCGTTCTTCTTTTGCTTGTTGGGAGCTTTCCCGTGTAAATAGTTTTATTTCTTTTCTTTTCTTTGGGGGTCGAGAGGAGAAGACCATGATGAAAATGTTGAAGTGGCTCTTATATGCATTATTGTTGATTTAACCAAGAGCCCGTATTACCTTGTCTTCTCTCTTGAAATGAATGCTTGCAGATTCCAGCTTAGTCCAATGCACGTGCACTACTATTATTATCCTCACCGTTCGATCGTGCAATTGAAAGGCAATAATGACGATATATGATGGACTGACTGAGATGAGAGAAGCTGGTATGAACTCGACCTCTCTTGTTTTTTGTAAATATGATTAGTTCATCATCCTGATTCAGCCTATTATGAATAAACACATTTGCAATGACAATTAGAGATTATAGTTGCTTATCCCATGCTTAATTAGCTAGGAGTTTATAATGGTTTACCTTGCGAGATTTATTATTATTGCTCGCTAGTTGATTATGCCATTGATATGAGTATACATGAGACCTAAGTGTTATTGTGAATATGGTTAGTTCATAATCTTTGCCGAAAACTTGAATGTTGGCTTTACATATTTACAACAACAAGAGCAAACAGAGTTTGTAAAAGTTTTTCTTTATCACTTTCAGTTTGTCAACTGAATTGTTTGAGGACAAGCAAAGGTTTAAGCTTGGGGGAGTTGATATCTCTCCATCGTATCTACTTTTCCAAACACTTTTTCCCTTGTTTTGGACTCTAACTTGCATAATTTGAATGGAACTAACCCGGACTGACACTGTTTTCAGCAGAACTACCATGGTGTTATTTTTGTGCAGAATAAAAGTTCTCAGAATGACCTGAAAATCCACGGAGAAAATTTTTCAATTTAATAAAAAATATTGGCGAAAGAATCAGCACCAGGGGGCCCACACCCTGTACACGAGGGTGGGGGCACGCCCCCTGCCTCGTGGGCCCCCTGGACCTCCACCGACCTCAACTCCAACTCCATATATTCACGTTCGCAGACAAAAAATCAGAGAGACAGATTCATCGCGTTTTACAATATGGAGCCGCCACCAAGCCCTAATCTCTCTC
Source organism: Triticum timopheevii (assembly GCA_963921465.1). Lineage (NCBI taxonomy): Eukaryota > Viridiplantae > Streptophyta > Magnoliopsida > Poales > Poaceae > Triticum > Triticum timopheevii. The sequence continues at coordinate 428,692,589 of OY997268.1, read as the reverse complement.
CGGAGGGCTGATCTGAAGTCCGTTCGGGGCTCCGGAGAGGGGGATTCTTCACCGTCGTCATCATTAACCATCCTCCATCACCAATTTCATGATGCTCACCGCCGTGCGTGAGTAATTCCATTGTAGGCTTGCTGGACGGTGATGGGTTGGATGAGATTTACCATGTAATCAAGTTAGTTTTGTTAGGGTCTGATCCCTAGTATCCACTATGTTCTGAGATTGATGTTGCTATGACTTTGCTATGCTTAATACTTGTCACTAGGGCCCGAGTGCCATGATTTCGGATCTGAACCTATTATGTTTTCATGAATATATGTGAGTTCTTGATCCTATCTTGCAAGTCTATAGTCACCTATTATGTGTTATGATCCGTTAACCCCGAAGTGACAATAATCGGGATACTTACCGGTGATGAACGTAGTTTGAGGAGTTCATGTATTCACTAAGTGCTAATGCTTTGGTCCGGTACTCTATTAAAAGGAGGCCTTAATATCCCTTAGTTTCCATTAGGACCCCGCTGCCACGGGAGGGTAGGACAAAAGATGTCATGCAAGTTCTTTTCCATAAGCACGTATGACTATATTCGGAATACATGCCTACATTACATTAATGAATTGGAGCTAGTTCTGTGTCACCCTATGTTATAACCCTTACATGAGGAATCGCATCCGACATAATTATCCATCACTGATCCAATGCCTACGAGCTTTTCACATATTGCTCTTTGCTTATTTACTTTACCATTGCCTGTTACAATTACTACAAATCTGCTACTGTTACTTTTGCCACTGTTACCGTTACTTCCATACTACTTTGCTACTAAATACTTTGCTGCAGATACTAAGTTATCCAGGTGTGGTTGAATTGACAACTCAACCGCTAATACTTGAGAATATTCTTTGGCTCCCCTTGTGTCGAATCAACAAATTTGGGTTGAATACTCTACCCTCGAAAACTGTCGCGATCCCCTATACTTGTGGGTTATCAGGTCCCAGCCGTCAGGCTCTCCATGTATAGTCCTCTTCCGATGACTCTCGTTTGTTGACCACGCCGCACCGAGTGCAGCGAGGCGGTGGACGATGGCAAGGCCCCAGACGGGAACGACTCAGAGATGGGAAGACGCGGCAGTCGAGTCGCAGATTGAGAGGAGGAGAAGGGCTATAACTAGTTCTGGTGCAGCGTGGGGCTGCAGTCGGTGGAGAATAACAGGAGGTGTGGAGGGATAGCCTGGCCGACGGTGGGGTAGCGCTTCCCAGCGATGCGTGCTAAGCAGAGCCGCTAGCCGCCGGCGGCCGGACCAGGCGGTCCCGGGAATGCTGGAGGAAGAAGATGAGAGATTGAAGGTGCATGCCGGCCGTTGGATATAAATCCAATGGCTGTGGATGTCATAATCATTTGTTGAGCAAGTTGACAACGCCCTACGTAGGCTTCGACCTATTGGCCCGCATGTCAGCATGCAAAAATGTGGCATATACTTAACCCATGTTTTCTAGAATGTACGGTCCATTTGCTGGGTTGGGTGAAGAAATAATTTCATGTCAATGCGGCCCATTTACATTTTCTAAGAAATTCCAGCCCATTTGCACTTCCTTGAAATACACGAATTAGCTGGGCTCGTTCTATATATAATGTTGTGTTAGAAGGAGCAATTAATATCAAAAAATAAAGCGGAGAGGCACATTTTTTTATATGTAAAATTAACAAATTAGCGAGTTATTGCTCAAAATAAAAATGAGCGCGTTATTATTACATTGGTCCCTAAAATCTTCGCAAGCTTTTGTAAGCAATCACCAGGATTTTCCTTGCCTGTGAGTCAAAAACAGCCAGGATTTTCCTTGCCAACTTCTGTTAAACATTTACTTTTATAAGTTAATAACACGTGGTATGTTTTTATAATGTATATATAAGTCTCTATAAAATATACGATAATAGCAATAATATAAATTTATATAATGTGGTTAGAAGGGAAAACATAAATTGGACACAACATTATTATTCTTATATATAGATAAATAGAACAGAAACCTGCGTTTTATTAAAAAAAATACATTGGGCTGCCGATCTTCAAGAAAAAGCCCATAGGCCGGTATGGACCTCAAAAAATAAGTTGAAACAACAGTCTCCGTATGTCGTGGGCTACGCTTATTAAAATACAAAACCTAGGCCTAGTTGATACTTGTTCGCCCTCTGGAAAAAAATGATACCAGCTAGATCCCCGAGCGAACTGGATTAAAGAGGGGCCAGCGGCACGACTGAAGAAGCACGTCAGGAGCGATTTTTTTTCTTCAGTGGATGGCTCTCGATGGCGTTTTTTACTTGCATCTGCACCATACAACTTGTATTTTTAGCCTCCCAGTCCGTGGTGGACCAGCAGCCCATTTGCTGGGCGGGCCAACCTACAGAAACCAGCACTCGATTTTTCATCAAGCCCCCAAAACAACGCAGTACTATGTTTGTTAAAAACATTACGGCAGGGGTTGAGCGGGGGAGGGGAAGACAGAGCAAAAAGATTAAAAAGAGCTGATGCGCCGTTGCTACCCTAACAAAGCAGGTGCAATTTTTCTCGGGAAGAAGGTGTGTCGTTGACACCCACACGTCACATATCCCACAGTAGGCATACTAACAAGTTCACACACAAGTACAACAGAAAAGGTAAACATTCGTATCAAACTCAGGTTCACAGGACACGTTCGTATGCATAGCCAACATTCACAATCAACAACTCAAAAGATTCATATATACACAAGTTCAGCATTTCTATGCATCCAAATGATTGATAGATCACATGCCAATATTCATAGATAATTCACAAAGAGATTCAGATATACACATGTTCAGTATATTTATGCATCCAAATGATTGAGATCACAACCAATATGATCCATGGACGAACTTTAATTACCTAGGGTATAGACTGGTAAATGGTGTTCAGTCGGAGGTACTTCTTGCTAAAATTAATGCTTGTACAAGTAAACTTTTGAGTACATAAGAGTCAGCACAGACAATCTGAACTTTGCTTGTAGGTTTATCCTCAAATAGTGGCCTCGTGCCGAGGGAGGTTTGAGCAACTTGGCCACTACTTTCATCCAACTAGTTTACTGGCTCATCTTGGTCCTGTAGCTCGCCAAAATTCTACATTGCAGACAAGAAAGGAGGCAGTTGAGAAAATGAACCACCCAAATTTTTTGTGCAATTCAACTGAAATGGAGCATCCCTAGCGTTGCAGACTGATTAAGTGGCAGATGAATATACGCGTCAACCAACTTGTCTGGAATCTTTAGACTCGATTCCATACAGTTCGCTACCATATCTGCCGATAACCAAAAGGCACAAGTTGGGACCAAAGACTGGACTGTGTTTTTGGGGGGCTATGCGCCAAGCAATATTTTTGGCGTTCACTCTCCTAATACTTGGAGTTTGACAACTGGTTGACGCCGGTTGATACTCGAATGAATATAGGCACTTCTTCTTGTCAACATCGATGCTTGTCTAAGTGAACTTTGGAGTACATAGCAGCAACATAAGTATCTGTCCATCTGATCTTTTTGTGCAGTTCTACTGAAATCACGCAATGCAATGATTTGCCTGCGAGTTCAGACTCCAAGTTAATCCTTTATAAAATAGGCAAACAGTAGCACAATACCAAATTACCAATACATGACAAGCACAATAATCAGGATAAAGACTAGTACCAACCTGTGTGAGGTAGCATATCAATTACTATTTTCTTTGACTGGAAGCCGAGATAAGCGAAGCGACTGACAGCAAAGGAAGGAAGCAGGCCCAGATTAGCGACTGACAGGAAAGGACGGAAGCTGTCGAGGCAATGAAGCACCCAAAGTTTTTATGCAGTTCCACCAAAATCGAGCATCCATGTTGGCACATATATTGAGAGAGTGAGATTACTGTAATAGTGGGACTAGTTGATGAAACATACACTAACAAATAGAAGCACCCTCATTATCTTAATGCGTAAAGTTAGCAACATAGTAGTCTTGCTTAAAGAGAGGTATTAGTTTATTTAATCAGTGTCAATTAGCTCAACACTCAAAGCATTGCCATCTATCATAGGTTGCAAAATTTTAACGTGCAAAGATAAAGGAGTTTTTCATGACAGTAGCACGATACAAATAGAGATGACAACAAACTAATATGGATGAAGGCCTTAGGCCCGTACCAACCTGAGGAAAAAAGCTTATTCATCTAGTCCCATAAGAGATGATAAAGCACTCACTGGAATCACTCAATAGTATATATTTTTGTGCACTTCAAATGTATGGTTGAAATCACTCTTGTTTACCGGTGCTGAGATTATATCGAAAGATTATCAAGAACTTCCAGCAGAGTTAAAGCACTAGCTGGGATACAGTTCATTGTATTGTCTTGTATAGTTCCACTAAAATGTATGATTGGCATAACATGATCCTTGTTTGCACAAGTAGGAACAAGGTGAAACCTTCATTAGCTTAGTGAGAAAGGATAGAAAAACATTAGCATATTACTCTAACAATAGCATCAAATTCATGATGGACAATACGCAAAACATTGCCTCATTGAACCGATGGAAATAAATTGACATGCAAAACAATAGCACTATTATGTCATGACACTGATAATATTCTCTCCCTGCTCCACCACATGATTCACCTCCATAGACAAACATACACACGTACATGATTTAACATAGGGTGCTACTAAAGATTTGTTTAACTCCGATAGGAAAATTAGGCAGCAATAAATTAGTGGTACTTAAGTACTCCTAATTAATTAAGTGACCTTGCAGAAGTGGGAGGGCTCCCTGGAGGATCGTCTCACATGTAAGGTAGTCATTGCCGGAGCCCTTGAATGGCCTCGACTGAGGCCTCTGGCTTCAGCAAGATCATCTTGGCACTGTTTATTCTTCTTCTTCTTCCTCTTCATGCTCTGTTTCTCTTTCTCCTCACCAGTTGGCGAAACCAAGTACATGATTGGCCTTCTATTTTAGGACTGGTTTTGTCAGCGAGGGAGTACAAGTGTACTAGTAAAAAATAGCATTATTTTCTCATGGCATTTGCAAAATAGAGATGAACACATGCATTAAATATCATTCTTACCTAAAGGAAGGTAATGGTGCCAATATGGATGATGAGGATTGGAACATAGATCTCCCTTTGTGCAGTTCCACCGAAATGAACCAACTGTTCCATTCTGACATTTCAGTTAAACAGCACAAGTCACTTCTTTTAAGAAGTGTTTTGTGCAGTGCACTAAAAGGTCACAACAGCAACCAGGTGAAATGGATATCCCTGTTTGCACAAAAAGCTACAGAGGAAACAGTCAGAGTCTCAAACAATTACAAGCAAAAACATTTGGCTAAACTTGTCATGGCTTATAACAGTGGCATGGCTTCATTTTACCAGGGGCATTAGATTAAGAATAGCTAAATATTTGATATAAGGGCATGAGACAGTGGGTGCACCAGCAGTCCAGCACCATGTACCTAAACAGGGGCATAAAGTGGTGATTCATAATTTGTTGCCCCAAGAAATAAACATCCAAGAAACATATCTGGGTTGGTACTATTTTTGTTCACTCTAGCCACCTACTCCTATGTGTGGATAGCAAATCTAGTCCTGGTCATACCACTGTGTACAGCGTTACCCCTATATTTCCCTTTTCGACCAAGAGACCGGTTGGATGACCAGTCTGTACTATTTTCACCCCCTTTCCTTCCTGTTTGTACCAAGTCCGATGTACATACTAAATTCCCCCAACCCCACTTTATTTCTTGTTTGAACCAAGTACAAGATTCGACTCCATGAAGTAGCTTTACCTCTAACAATAGAAGAAAAAAAAGGTGACGTTAGACCATTCGATCGAGGCTGAGAGGTTGCCTTTAGGGCATACTTAGGACAGCTCGGACAACCGGTATAGCAGGTCAAAAATGCCGGGGTTTTTTCACGGACCGTGGGATTCAAACTTTTGTGAATGGACACATGTAAAAAAATATGAATACCCACTTCTATTTGGTGGTGATCAGGTGCTATGAACACCACCCTTTGATTTTCTCACATTGCTATGCATTTGAAATGAAATTGGCCGGACCTGAGCAGACATTTAGGGGATGCGGTTAAGTGGCCGGCTCCCACATCCATGTCCGTGGATTGACTCAAATAAATAGTTTCTGTTTTTTGGGATGGCCTTGGAGATGCCCCAAGTCTGGATGAACTTATGTTACAATTGTGAGAACTCTAGTATGAACGTGTTGTTCTGATCCCGAGCTCATGTGAGCTCAGGTGAACAGTAAAGTCAAATTAAAAACTTCTTAATTTTTTTTTGTATCGAACAGTGACAAATATTTTCAATGCTTACAAAGTTTCATCTTGAAATGATATCCGTGGAAGACGTGAAAAAACATAACATTTTGAAGTCTCAAGTTTCATCCGGTGAAAAACTTTGCAACTCTAGTGCCATTTTTTCACGTTTTCCACGAATTCTTTCCAACTCTAGTACCATTCTGATGGGATGTCATATTGAATAGCACCTTCTATATGGTTTGAGGAGAACGTATCCAGCACACCCGGTGCAGTCACCCCTGGTGTACACGTCTAGATGTTGATAAAAAAACAAATCAACACATAGACACAATATATATTTATCATGTTGGACATTTCAACTCAAAATTTAAAACATAGTGGCTTACTCATTGTAATCTGTGCTTTGAATTTAGATTCGATTTTTCTTTTTCGAATGTGACCTCATATCAACATACCACACTGTTTTAAATATGTTTCTGAATTCCCTAAATCTGAAAACAGATGTCAGATGCACTTGCTTCTTTGTTTTGTTTTGGCATGCAAAATGAGGTGCATCACAACATTAAAAAAAAGTACCCTAGCTTGTACTTTGACTTTGATGTAAATGCACCATTGGTGCGTGAACTTGCCATGGAAAATCACTTTGATGCTTGCAGTTATAGAATACTGAAAAGTGAGTTTATTTTTTTGTGAGAAAACCTCAAATCTATTCCTCTTCAATCATGATGGTACAACGAGCATCAAAAATAATAAACTTACATCTAGATCCGTTGCCCACCTAGCAACGACTACAAGCACTGAATCAAGCTGAAGGCACGTCGTCGTCATCGCCCTCCCTCGTCAGAGCTGTGGAAAAATTGTTGTAGTAGACAGTCGGGAAGTCGTCGTGCTGAGGCCTCATAGTACCATCATACCAGAACAACCACCACTACCGATGAAGAGAGACGCGTAGTTCGTGAAGACACACGAACACCAATGAACAAAGACCAGATCCGGGTAGATGCACCAAGGACAACCACTGACTGAATCCTGCGAGATCCGCCAGAGACACACCTCCACACGCCCTTCGACGATGCTAGACACGCCACCGAAGCGGGGGCTAGATGGGGAGAAACTTATTTCATCTTCAGGGAGTCGTTGTCGTCTCGTCTTCCTGAGCAAGACACAAACCCTAACAAAACCAAAAAAACATCTAAAGACGGAGCCCTCTTACCGGCAAGTGACATGATCCACAGTGTCCCATGGCCCTAGGGCCACCGGAGGCGAGGCGGACCGACGGAAGACAAAGGAACCCAAACTTTTTTGGAGGCGGCGGCGGCGATGGCTGGCTGCATGTACGCCTGGCCTTCAGTTTACAGAAAAGTGATTTAAAATTTTGGCTTTCACGTGCAACATAGTGAACTCGCGGTCCGTAGTCGAACCGGCAACCTCGCTCTATCGCGACCGCCTGGCTAACCGATCCACCTGATAAAGTTTGTTGTGGATAAATAGAATTTATGTCTTTTAACCGAACACACTCTTGGTGCTTAAATGGGTTGAAATTAGTGTGGCCCATTTTGCACAAGTTAGCTTTTTCCCCTTCCGGAAATTTCTAAAAGTATGTAAAATATAATCACAGTAATTGACAAAGTTAGAGTATTTGTCTTTTATAAATAACATACCCACAAACAAAATAACTTAGTTCTAAGAATTTGCTCATGTAATTTGAAACTGTATTCATGTTTGATATAAAATTGTACATATAAATTAAATAATGTTTATAAATTATAAATATTTGAGTAACTTTAGATGGTCTTCACATATTTAGTAAAAATATTAATGTAATTTTAAAAGTATTTATATATTTCAGTAAATGCTCATATAATTTTAAAAGTGTTCATGCTTTCAATAAATATTCATGAAATATATAAAAGTGTTCATTATTTTTGAATTTTTATGTGTTTTAATAAATTTTGAGTTTTTTCCAAAATATATTTATATATCTTTAATAGAACTAAATATAAAAGTATGTATCAAAAAGAAATATGAGCCTAGTGTGCCCGCATAGAGTGCAATCCCCAGATGAGCACTTTTTACAATTATCCAATTTTTTATACTTCATGAATATTATTTTAAGTACGCGAATATTTTTTAAAATTAAAATGAACATTTTTTTAGAAGTAAGTTATTTAGTTGTATTCTAACTTTAATTTTATTACTTATTATAATTTACATTATTTAAAAAAGAAAAACAGAAAAAATTACATGTGGTAAATGGGCCGCACTGACTGCAACTCATTTAAGCCCCCACAAAGGTGTTCAGCTAAAATACATAAAAGATTCTTAGAAAAAACTAAAAGACATAAAAGGGAAATGTTTACTACCATCTAGCCGGCTTAAACTTCGGCCGGACAATGACCGCACCATTTGATCTAAGCCAGATATACGGTTCCCCGCCCCCCCCCCCCCCCCCCCCCCCCGCGCCCCTGTCCCCCCTCACTGAGCCTTATCCATAAAAAGGTGAGAAGCACTTAGCCACTCGTTTCCCCCTTTTTGCGCGGCGTATCTTCCCGATGTCTCCATGGATTTCTGCCCGCAACTCCTCCTTCCTTTTTCTTCCTTGCGATGCAGTTGCTTTCTTCCTGTTTGTGTTTCCTATCTTGCCAATTTCGTGCCATATCTTCTTCTCCCCCGGGGGCTGCCACGCACGGAGGGCATTTGTGACATGGAAGTTGATGGGGCTGGAGAGACGCACCCAGAGGTTGTTGTACTACAACTGGCAATCGCCATTCCTAGAACGACAATAGCCATTTTCTCCAATCGATAATCGTGCAACACCGGGGGCGTGTTGGAATCGCTATCACCCGGGGGTAGCGGCAAAAAAGCTACAACCATCGATGGTAAAGCAACAACCTTCATTTGGATTTGCTGGAACTAGTGGTTGGGATTATACAAGCAGGGATCGCGTCATTTTTTGCTGGAAAGTCGGCGAGGTGGATGTATGTAGTCCGTCTATATCTACTTATTTATTCGGAGAGCGCCATTAATAGGATTCAGAAGTCGTACAACCTATGGCGGAGCCGTTTACCAATGCACCCAGTTCTCTTTTTTACTGGGACTATGTTTCTATTTTTCTAGAACCCACCCCAATTTTTGGTATCGTCTTCTTTCGATTTTGCTAGAACCAGCTCAAATTTTGCTACCATCATCTTCTGATTTTGCTGGTAGCAGCCCAATTTTTTTCCTACCACCATCTTTTGGTTTTGCTGGAACCAACACGCATTCATTTTTTGCTATCGTCGGCTTTTGCTACAAGCGATGATGTCGTCGCCGCGATCGGCATTTAATGTTGCAACGGGGGGTGGGCAGCACTGGTGAGGAACAGTGTCGTGGTTGGGGCCGTGGAGACCGCCATGCTTGCAATAGGGAGGCGATGAAAAAGTTGCAACAAGGTCAACGGACTTTTTTGCGATTTTGACAATGACGAGCTTTGACCGAGAGCGTTGGGGGCGGCCGGCCCCGCCGCCTGGCAGGGAGGAGAGGAATGAGCGCTGCACCACACAGGGGGAGAGAGGGGCGGCCCCCATGGCTTGTGCTCTTGTGTTTTCACATGCGAAGAGAAGGGGTGAGGAGACGATGGAGAAGCAAGCATGGGACGACACACGCGCATGGATCCGATGGCCGAAATTGAGGCCGGTCGAGCGGCGCCTATCACTGGCAATCATAAAAGCTATTTTCCTTTCTAGAGAACGGATGTCATCAAGTGGAGTGGTTATCACGGGCGCCTCTATGTCTCGCTTCACGCGAGACAGAGGGAACCCCCGTTGAAGGGTGGCATGAGTTGGGCGGTCCAGGCGCGCAGGAACAACAACCTCGTTTTTTTCTTGTTTCTTGTGTTCGTCTTTTGCCTTTTCTTTTTTCACTTTTGTTTATACTTGCAAATATTGTAAATAAATATATTGCAAAAATCGCTCTACATGAAACATTGGAAAATTGTTGACCAAGAATTCGAGAAATATTAAATGTGTACAGAGAAAATGTTTATCACGTATAAGAAAAATGTAAACAAAAAACTGTGTATGAAACAATTTGATCATGTATTAGTGTTTGAAAAATATAAATCAAGCATTCGGCAAATGTTAAATGTGTATAGAATATATGTTGAGCATGTATTAAAAAATGATGAAAAATATTGATCATGTATATAAAAATGTTAATCAAGCATTTAAAAAAATGTTGAACAAGTATTTAAAAAATGTTAATCGAGCATTTAAAAATGTTAAATGTGTATACGGATTTTTTTGACCATGTATTAAAAAAATGATGGAAAATTTTAATCATGTATATAAAAATACTAATCAGGCATTTGAAAAAATATTGAACAAGTATTTGAAAAATGTTAATCAAGCATTTAAAAAGGTTAAATGTATTTAGAAAAAATGTTGACCATGTGTTTAAAAAACGTTAATATTGCATTTAATAAATTTAATTAATCATTTGAAAAATGTTAAATGTGCATAGGAAAAATGTTGACCGTGTATTACAAAATGTTAGTCTTGTGTTTAAAAAATGTTAATTAAGCATTTGAAAAAATTTAAAATTGTTTATAAGAAAAATGTTTTGACCATCAATTCAAAAAATTAATCTTGTATTTGAAAAAAGTTAATCAAGCATTTGAAATTCAAATGTTCAAAATATGTATAGAATTTTTTTATTAAAAGGGAATTAAATTGGTAGTGCAAAATGATAAGTGTGTATTAGGAAAATGTTGTTGACACATACAAAAAATGTAGAATGAAAACCAAAAGACCAAAGAAAACCCAAAAAGGAAAAACAAAAAAGAAACAAAATAAACCAAAGAGAAAGACAAAACGAAAAATAAAGCCGAAGAAACAAATGCAAAAAGGATGAAAGAAGAATGAAAAAATGGGAGAAGAAAAAAAGAAAAGAAACACAAGAAAATGAGAAAAAGAAAGAAAAAACCCCAAAGAAATCAGATAAAACAGAAAAAAAAAACTCTGTTCTTCAAGTGGTTCACGCCCAATTGGTATTACACGATATCAATGATTGCATATTGGCAAGCTGCACTACATTGGGACAGTGAGGTCTTTGGATCGAATCCCATAGGTTCCCTTTTTCTTCCCTCGCGCGCGAGTGCTAAAGCGCTGGCCCATTATTGTAGCGCTCGGCCCGAGAGATCCTTCCATTTCGCTTGATGCAGGATATAGCTCCCGCGGGCTATCGCGAGGTTGTCGGTTCGACCCCATAAGCTACTATTTTTCATATGAATGATTTCTTTGTACTACTACTATTGACAAACACGTGGTTCCGAACGGTCATGCACACCAGCCTGTCAAGCCGCTACAAGCGGGCCCCGCACAATGTTGACACGCCACTTGCACACGTCGACAGAAATATGATGACATGTCAACACAGTTAACGTCTCCACAACTGCAAGCATCAAAGTGAAATAGCAAGTTTAAGCACTAGTGATGCATTTAGTGGCGAAATCAGACTTAGAGAAGCTGTGCATATAGCCCTAGGTCTAATAACACACCCTTATAATTCCTTTTTACAAAGTATGGAAAATGAGGTAATATCACCAGAAGTTTTAGAAGTTGCTCTCGATGTTCTGTTTGATGCTAAAATTTTAAAAATACGGGTTTGTGGTTACCCAACTTGCGTTCCGGTGCAAATACGGTCACTTCGCTCGAATCCGGCACTTAAGTGGCATTGCCAACATGGCTATGGCCCACTGTCAATGACCGGAGCAAGTGTGCACATGTTTTTTTTTTCAGAAACACCTCTGCTCTATATTTAATTGTGCAGCAGCACATGTGGGTCCCACTTGACAGTCTGCTAGATGAATAAATCTCTCCTTGAGATGTGGGTCCCACGTGGTGGCGTGAGAAAATTGAGAAATAATAAGGCCAGCGAACTGTCGCTGCGTTGTGTTTTTCCTTGTAGTCTCCATTCAATTTCACGTCGTCATGTACAAACCAATTATAAATAATTTTTAGTGCAAAACAAAAATTGAATTCAAAACCCATTGGAATAAATTCGGGCAGAAAATCCGCTCACCGCCGAGTAGTCGTCATTGCCAACAGACAAATCAAGAATTTTTTTGGTTGAATTCGAATAATTTAAAATGAAAAAATCTATATAAAATTTGAGCTAGCAACTAGCCTATTAATTAGCAGCAACAGGCCCAGGTTCGAATCTTGTGTAGGTTATATTTTTGCCAAAACACATATTCAATACAAAATTTATCAAAATGACCTACCGGATCATTACAAAATTGGCTACATGATTTGACCTCTAGGCCTAGAGGTGTGAAGAAAACTGACCTACCGCAGCAATACAAAATTGGATTTTAATTTTAAGTGATCCAAGTCCACTTTGAAATAGGAATTCAAACCAATCGAAATCTTTTGAGCGGAATGAAAAAAATCTGCACACCCTCTGGATTCGTTTAGATAAGTCGATATTAGAGCAAGCTTATTGATGACACCGGCGGCGTCATTGTATATGGTTATCCCGGCCATGAAAAGGAATTTATTTGTCAGTTGACCAATATAATAGCATATGCATCTACGTATTTAGACATTAAAGGACGTTCATTGTGATGGTTAAACTAGCCACAATGGATAGTAACATAGACTAGTAATTTGCCTATGTTAGGGCCTGTTTGTTTCATAAGTCCTAGGACTTTTTTAAGTCCCAACTTATAAGTCATAAGTCCCTGTCTGTTTGTTTACATCGACTTATAAGTCCCGAGTCCCTGCCTGTTTGTTTACAGGGACTTATAAGTTGATAAAACACTTGTTCACATAACCATTTTTCATACAAACGAATTATAGAATAGTGACAACCGAAATAACACTTGTTCATAACACTTGTTCATACAAACGATTAACACTTGTTGATAAGAACCAAAATAAGAGATAGTACATAACAACCGAGATAAAAGAAATTACATAAGCAAATAACACTTGTTCATATCATTGTTGTTTCAAGGACCACAACCCATCAGCGACCCAAGCTCTGAATTGATTCATAGCAGCACTGTCCGTCTCATTTGTTGAATCATTTGTTGTGGTCGTTGGCATAGACAATGGTACATAATTTACATCTTCATCACACTTGTCGAATTCTATATCGGGCAATTGACTTTGTCTAATAAAATTGTGCAGTGCAATGCAAGCCACAATGATTTTGCTTTGTTTCGGCTGTGGATAACTAGGCAAGTGAAACAAAATCCTCCACTTGTTCTTCAAGACTCCAAAACACCTCTCGATGACATTTCTAAGTGAAGAATGGGTGAAATTGTAGTGTTCCTTTTTTCCTCTAGGCATTGTGCCATCACGGTACTCCTGGAAATGATAGGTTAAACCCTTGTATGGTGCAAGATAACCCGGTCTTTTGGGTACCCTGAGTCCACAAGATAAAACTTATTAGGTGGAGGTTTTGGAAACTTGTCACCAAATCTGGATCGTGCATCATTGAAGACCCTCATGTCATGCACTGATCCTGGCCAACCAGCTAGGACAAATGTGAATCTCATATCAAAGTCACACACACACATCACATTCTGACTCTTCTCCTTATGTCTATTCCTATGTTGGGTAGCAGTGGCAACTGGTACCACAACTTGTATGTGTGTCCCATCTATTGCACCAATGCAATTATCCATAAATGGTGCATACTTTCTAGATCTTAATTTGGAATGCACAGTTCTGAATTGACGATCTACTGGCCTGATGATGTCTTTTGCAAGCTTGATCAGACATTTCAAAACCTTATCAAACTTCCTTACAATTGTCTCCAATGACCTAACAAATCTGTTTTCTGCTTGTCTTACAGATTGAGGGGAACCTACTATCCAAAGAAACAGGCCTAGAGACTCAACTGATGACATTTTTTTAGTGGACTTCAAACCATAGGAATCAACTAGCACACTATGCAATTTTTCAAACACTGGTCTGTACATTCTAAACATGTTGTAACAAGCAGTTTCGTTGCCTAGTGTTGTCATAACCCAATCATGCCCAGACTGTATTGGTACTCTTCTAGGTCCTTTGTTACCGTTAGAGTCCAAGTAGTACATACCAATCATGCAGGCCATCTGCATCATTCTTCTCTTCCTTTTTTGGTGCATGAACAACATCAGTGCTTCATCATCACTGCTGCTCCCATCATCACTGCTGTCATCATCCTGAAACATGCAAACATTAGTACAATTTCTTCATTATGCACCACCTCGTCAACTTGAAAACATTAGTACATGCAAATGAAACACAGTAACACGCATTCATCATTTAACAAGGTCACAGAGCACAGGTCCATTACATAGGTATATTATTAGAAGGACAAACAAGATCACTACTAAACTAGGACAACTTCTTCATCATGCACCACCTCTTCAACCAAGTCAGTCTAGCCTGATCACTTGAAATGTTCTCAAATATGACTCTGTTTGCCTCATCTACAAACAGTTGAGTTGCCATGAAGTACTCAACACTTGTTTCTTCTGCACCACATTGAACTGCCAACTGTTGACAATGAGTAATGGATTCCTTAGTGTTGTTTGCTTTCTTCTCTTTTGCCTTGTCCTTTGCTTCCTGCCTTTTGTTTGCATATTCAGTGATCATGTCAGAAGTGTTGTCACTATTCATAGTATTGATGAGCCCTATCATTAGTTTCACCATTGGGCTCTTGTGTTTCTTGCCTGGGCTTGAAGCTGACTGTTCACCGCCGCTGCTTCCCCTCTTCCTGCTGGTGGTGCTCATTGGACTCTCCTCATTTCCATCATCGGCAACAACATATTCTTCTTCATCTTCATCTATGGGCACATAAGCTGTTGATCCATCAACTGTTACACCTTGAAATAGCTCTACTAGCATATCCAAATACTCAGGATTGCCACCCTTGAATTTTCTGACATCTGGTCTCTCCTGCAACATTAGTTAGGTAATTAGGACAAGGCTAAATAATGTAACCAAGTGTGAGCAATTCAGATATATTTTGCAGAATAATGTATGTACCTTAATTACTTTTTTCCACCATTCATTCGATGTGGTTATAGCTCCATCTCCAGTTCGGCCACAACCAGTTTGCTGGCCCAACCACACCCAAGCAGTATAGTGGCTCTTGAGTCTAGTTATGCAATTTTTGAATTGCTTGGTACTATGGAGGAGGCCAGCACGCTCATAAAATTTTTTCTTCATGTTATTGTAGGCTCTACTTGTCCAAGTACCATTCACACAGTGCCCATCCCTAGCTTCCTCACATGCGATGTTACAAAATACAGTAATATGCTCGTCTGTCCAATCAGCCTTGGCAATGTTTTTCTAAACAAAAATAACAAGTACACAATTCAAACAAGTACACAATTCAGTTGGTTCAAATTCTACACCAAGGTATACCATTGTACACACAAATAGCTAGCATATAAAGAAGATGAATTTGCATCATGTGACAGAAAACTAACTATGTATACCAATGAGAATTTTACCTCTCCAAAAGCAAAATCCTCATCTTCATCTTCAAAGCCTTCATTCTCATCGACATCTTCTGAAGATGCAGCAGTTGACGACACACGTTGCTTCCCCGCAGCTTTTCCTCTACTGGCGGCCGATGAGGACCCGTGGGCTCCACGTACATCGCGTCCAGTGACCTGCGACACGGTCCTCCCACGCCTACCACGCCTCCCTCAACGGCAGATGCGCCCGGGGCGACGAACGAACACAGGTGAGAGCCGGTTCGGCCTCCGAAGTTGAGAGACCGTGCTCGGCCTCCTCCGCCCTGAGACACGGGCCTCCCACGACCAGCTCCAATAGGAGGAAGACCATGGCCGGCAGACTGGTTGAAGAGGAGTTGCTGGTATGAGCCCAACTCCGGGAACTCGTCGACGTTGTGGTTGAGATCCAAGAATCCCATTCCCCTCCCGAGATTTCCCCCTGCGGATGAGCCCTGCGATGCCTACTGATTCGCGTGGAACAGAGAGAAGAAAGGGATCCGGTCCTCCTCAACGTCGGCCATAGCGGCGGCGGCTCTCGCTACTGGTGGCGGCGGCAATTGGAGCAGAAGGGGAAGGTGCGGGGCGGGGGAAGGAGATCGATGCGGGGCAGGTGCGGGGCGGGGAAGGATAGCGACGCGGGGGGAAGGTGCGGGGCGGGGCAGGTGCGATGCGAAGCGATCGATAAGTCCCAATAAGCTCCTCAGGGAGAGTCTTTTTCAATAAGTCCCAAATCACCCCAATAAGTCCCCATAAGTCCCTTGTGTTTGGTTTAGGTGGGACTTATTGGGACTTTTTTAAGTCCCTAGACCCATAAGTCCCTGGAAACAAACACCCTCTAAGTCCCTGGAAACAAACACCCTCTTACTATCTCTATAGTGGTGAGTAAGATATGTGTGATAACATGCAACACTTCATTTATTAGGCTATAGACACATTTTGCCTTGATATGTGTGATGTTACTCATACTACTAGTAAGGGCATCTTCAATGGTTGTAAGATAGTTGTTGGTAGACTTTGCCATATAGGATTTTTGATGATGTGTCATACAATAAATGAGGAAAGAGAGAAATGTTGTATGTACATAAACCAACACCCCTTGCAAAAGCTTCAATGTAGAATGAGAGAGCACCTTATTTATTATTCACATCCTATTGGGAAAACTAGATACAACCAATTGGAGTTGTTGTATGTTAAGGTGTTGGTTAATGACATGGCATATTTTACCAAAAAGCTAACATACAAACTGTTGGAGATGACCTAACTAGTTATGTTACTACTTTCCTCTCTTTTTTCATTTATTGCTTGCCACATCATCTATTTTATCTAGATATGTGTGATGTTACTACCTATGTTACTCCCATTGTGGGTAGTCTTAGCATGCACGGGCAAGAATTGAAGAGGATAGCAGCAATTAGAGCAACCTTCGTCCACCCACGTCTGTTTGGGTCACTGCGCACAAAAATGCTGGCCCAACGTGTCGACCTATTCCTAAAAACTGTCCACTTCACGTCTGCGTGGATCCATTCCTGGCCCAAATTTGCGCCTGAAATGCATCAACGCAGATGCGAGGCAGACGTGCCACGCATCCCCTTGGTGTCCTCCGCGGGCCCGCATGTCGGCCGTCCAACCACCCCAGCGGTCATAATTAACGCGGCCACCAACCGAGGGCCCCTCTTGACAGTGTGTGGAAGGGTCGCGTGTCCGTCCTTTTTTAATGGACGCGTGCGGCGGGGCCGGCCATATCCACTCCCCCCATCCACATCTGGCCACCTTTGCTCCCTCGTCGGCGACTAGGAAACCCTAGCCAGACTACCAGCAGCAAACCCTAGCAAAAGCCATGTGAATCTTCATTCGGAAGGAAGGGAAGAGGGGGAGGTTCAGCGCCGGTACGAGCTCTTCCCGCGGGCTCCCTTCTCCACCGCCATCGGCTAGACGTGACACGCCACTGCGAGAGCCGGAGCGGTTGTACATCCCAGACCACCAGGCGTGGTGGCACTGGCAGTACCGCCAACCCGTGCCGTATCTAGATGTGAACTTGCCGCACGGCTGGCATCTGGACCCGCGACACATCCCCGTCCCAGCGGCGGACCGGTCCGCGCGGGCGCACGCGGAGGAGGTTTCCCGACGGCACCAATTCCTTACACCGGAGCAGCGCGCCATGCGTGCCTATGCGCCAGACTCTCCCAATTGGGAGCGCTGGTTTGCACTAGAGCACGAGGAGGAGCACTGCCTCGGCGTCCACATCGACCACAACCTTCCACCGGTGCCCCTGCGGGTAAAGCCGGAGGAAGAGGAGGCAGAGGCGGAGTACCAAGCCGCCCTAGAGGAGGCCCTGCAGCACACACTGGAGGCGAGCCGGCTCAAGGAGGGCGCCCATTGGGATGGGATGGAGCAACCCCTAGCTTTGTCACGACGGGGGACTCTGTCCAAGCGACCTTGTTCGTGCCACCACCGCCGCCGGCGCCGCCCCTCGTCGAGCCCAAGGCCGAGCCAGAGCCGAAGTCGGAGCGCGATCCAACGCCCACGCGGAAGCGGTCACCGCCGCCTCCACTTGGCCAGAGGAGTCCTATTCGTGGACCGGTCAGCTCCGCGAGTGGGTGAGCGTGCCTCCGTGCTACTAGGCATCCATGCCGGAAGAAGGGGCGGCCCACCTTGAGCGCTGGAAGGCGCATTGGCTTGCCGAGAAGGGGGCCGACAGCGAGCAGCAAATGCAATATGAGCAGCAGCTGCGCTGGGACGAGGAGGCGATGCGGCTTGAGGAGGAGGAGAAGGAGCACGCCCGCCTCGCCGCTATGCCGCCGCCGCCGCATACGCCGGAGGAGATTACCCTAGTGGCCTATCAAGCCACATTCGGATGGGCTGGACCTCCCACCGCTCCATTGACCTCACGGGCGGCGAGGACAACGATGACAAGGGAAAGGGCAAGGGCAAGGCGGTCTACTAGGGCAGCGTGTGGGCGTCTATTAGAGTTTTTTTTTAAAAAAATTTAAGTTATGTTTAAGTGGACACTGGCAGGCGTTTGACCAGCCATTTATGTATAATTATGCTTAATTAGTCAGTTTCGGCCACGTCAGCAGAAATGGGTCGGCCTCCCGTTGAGCGCACATGTCGACCCAAATAAAAAAGTGGATACGCACGTCTGCCTGACCGACCCAAACAGACGGAAAACGGATAAAGCGCACGTCCGTTTGGATCGGCGCGTTGGAGTTGCTCTTATCTATACCTATTAATAAAAGAAATAGGTATTCTTAGTCCGTCATGCTATTTGTAGAAAATCCCCTGATGTTTCTGGCATTAAACCTGCAGTATATATCAAATATTTTTTAAAATACTCATATCTTTTAAATCGTAACTTCAAATTTAACGTATTATATATGAAATTTGATTAGAAAAATATATAGAATCTAAATATAATGTTATTTTAACTGTTAACAATTTAAAA
Source organism: Triticum timopheevii (assembly GCA_963921465.1). Classification (NCBI taxonomy): domain Eukaryota; kingdom Viridiplantae; phylum Streptophyta; class Magnoliopsida; order Poales; family Poaceae; genus Triticum; species Triticum timopheevii. Next base: position 428,673,352 of record OY997268.1, on the reverse strand, counting down.
AATACTATCTAGGCTGCAATGTTAATCAACAATGCATTATCCGTCTTTTTTTCGTACCGATACTGATTCAGATTGAGGATGAACACCTCAACAAAATCAGAATTGGACATCAAATTGAAGATAAATTTGTTAGAGACACCAATAAATAAGGACATGCATGACAAGAAATAAAAGAACCAAATAAAGATGGGATGTCCGCTATAAAAAATAAAAGAGAAAATGCAGAGGAGGTCTGATAAAGATGAGATGTTGTGCTATATATAAAAAGAAAAAAAGGACATGCATGAAAAGGGTAAAAATGAGGCATGCATGACAAAAAAAGAGACAAGTTTGATAAGAAATAAAATAAAAGACAAGTTTATTAAGAAATAAATAGTGAGGAAATAGGGACCAATACCTATGACATGTATGGCAAGAAATAGTGATGAAATAGGGGCACAAGTACCTGCTTCAACATGAGACCGTAAAAAAATGTTTTTTTCCAGACAAAAAAAATCTCTTTTTTTATGATTAAAAAATTTTGTATCTTTTTAACAACCTTTTTAACTCTTCATGTATTTAAGAAATAACTACAAATTCTCATATTATAGAAGATTTTTTGTAAATTAAGTGTGTGTGGTATTTTTTTCTCCCGTTACAACGCACGGGCCTTTTTGCTAGTACTACTTATTACGTATGAATCATTTATACGTATGTGACTATGAACAAGCTGAGGGTGTTTTTGCGAAAAAGGACGTCATACCTAGTGCCTCTGCAATCAACCGGCCCTGACAGTGGGGCCATGCACACATGTCATGCCAAGCAAGCAGCGGATATGCCCATGTACACACATTGTGACTGTATTTGCACAAGATCGCAAGTTCGGTGACCACCAATTCATTTTTTTTTAAGTTTTAGCACTAAACTGAACGTCCAGAGCAAGTTCTATGACTCCCGGTGATCTTATCTCGAAAATCATGAAAATTCATCGCTCAATCTAGCTCAACCCCAGGCGTAATCTGCTGCTACTCCACCTCTAGGTGCATTTACCTCTGATTTCACATGGTTTACAACTCTTTCTTCACGCTGAGGCTGGCCACAGTGATGGTATCTTAGCTAGTATCATGCACTTGGGAATAGCAAATACGCTGATGTGGCAAAGAATTAAACAAGAGAGAGACGGTTAGAGTAATATAGGTAGATACCGTATCATATTAAATACTATGTTACTTTGTGTAATGCATGGCAATAAATAAGATCATCTATAATACTACTTTATGCACTATGAAGGTAGTATCATACACTAGTATCATATGCATGATACTAGTATATGATACTCCCCACTGTGAGTAGCCTGATGCGGTCGTGTACATTAATACTCCCTTAGTTTCTTTTTAGTCTGCATATAAGATTTGGGCAAAGTCAAACTTTGTCAAGTTTGACTAACTTTATAGAAAGAAATATCAACATTCATAATATGAAATCAATATTATTAAATGCATCACCAAATTAATTTTCACACCATATAGATTTAGTAGTGTAGATGTTTATATTTTTCCCTATAAAGTTAGTTAAGCTTTATGAAGTTTGACATTGATCAAATCTTATATGCAAACTAAAAAGAAACGGAGAGAGTACTTAACTATATATTTGCAACAGTGTGGCATATCATAATGACTCTTCAACCTACTCCCTCCGTAAACTAATCGTATAAGATATACTAGATCACTGCTAGTGATTAAAATATTTTATATTAGTTTATAGAGGAAGCACTTTTTTAATAATAAACTACTTGGTGTGGTAGTGTACTACACCTATAAGTGCCTAACTGAGTAGCAAATGCATGACCATTCAAGACCACATATCCACTAGTTATAATTTTGCATGTAGCGTCGCTTCTTCGTCTGGCTAGCCATGAAGAACAGGTGTTGGACCTCTGACCATCTTGCTCGACGAGGACTCCCCCACCAAAACTCGTGTCCACTATGTGGCCAACAGGAGGAGACAATCACCCACATCATGATCGGATGTGTCTTTGCGAGAGAGGTTTGGGAAAAGGTATGACTGGCCTTGGAACATCCGGGACGAGCTTCAATACCTACGGAGTCGCTACCTGAGTGGTGCATCAGGCAAGAGGAAGTAGGGCAACACCGGAAGCTGGCTAGGACAATTTGCATCATGGTGCTATGGGAGTTGTGGACACACCGCAACGCAGTGGTTTTCGATGGAGTGGCGCCATCTACACTCATGGTGCTCAAGAGCATAGGAAATGAGGCCAGGCTTGGAAGCAGGCAGGACTACTGCGAGGGGAAGTTGAGGCGTTCCTTGTTGGTCTTGCATTGTGGGAGAATAGCGAGTAGTCAGGCATAGCGAAATAGGGAGGTGGAGTGGCCTTCGAGCATTATGTACATAACATTGTAACACCAATTGTGGAGGGTTTCTACCCTTTCCTCCTTTAATATATGATATGCACACTCGTGCGTATTCAAGATTTTTTTTCATGTACCGAGCTACCTAACAGCCTCCCTCGCCTGTCATGCGCTAGGAAATGGTCTCCAGCTTTGAACTTACAACCATGGAAAGTCAAACATGTCTCCTATATGGATGTAAAAAAACCTGTCTCACATTTTTTTTCGAAAAGGAGGAATACCCCTGGCCTCTGCATCTGGACGATGCATACGGCCAATTTATTAATTATTAACATAAGACCTTACAAAGTTGTACAACAGTAAGATCAAAGCCATCATCTTCGCAACCTCTGTCGCTACTCCTATCTAACTGATGAAAGGGCGCTGATGGTCTGAGCCTAATACCAAACAGACCTCGCAGCCAAACCTAACATCTAAGACCTGAGGTCCCAACCAGGACGCCTGCCGGGTATGGGCACCCACCAGTCCGACGTGCTCTTCAACCAGGACCCCTGTCGGGTATGAGGCCGCCGCAGCCACGTACCATCAATCCATCTTCAGAGTTGTACTGTTGCATGAACCGTGCCAGGTCACGCTGCCATCGACGCCACCACGACGCCAGACAACGCCACCATCCTGCGCTCGTGCATCATCACACGCCCACCGGCAATACCCCTACTGCTCCATGCCGCTGAGACTCGCCGTTGTCGACGTGCCAGATGCCACGCCGCTCCTCCGACGCGAACACCAAAAACAGGAAACGCCCTAAAGATACAAGGGGCACTCTGCACAACATGAAAGCCGCCGCGAGCAGCTGCAGAGATCCAGCCGGCGGCCAAAGCCCCCACCTTCATGAGCCCACACCCGAGTCCTAGCTCCCCAGGCAACGCCTCCAAGGAGGGGATGACGCCCATGGCGCCACCACTGCCCAATCCAGGCCGGATTTTGGGTTTTCACCCGGGAGAGGACCGAAGGTGACAAGAATAAGGACCACGACACCGCCTTTAGGAAGGATGCGTCGCCCGAAGCCGACGCCGCTGTCGAGCCGAACCAGCCGGCCTAGGGTTTCCCCCGGTCCCAATTTGCACCACCATCCCCAGAAGCACCGGAACCAGCAGCATCTCACATATGTATAACTAACTAAACCCTTCTTTTTGTTCATTTTGTTCTTCGTCTTCCAGAAGTTTAAGCTGAAAAATCAAAATGATTTGATATGGGCCTAGGAAGATATCGGAAAATGATCACGAAAATCCACATATGACAAATGGGGAGATGTAGCGAAGTCCATGTCGGTCAACAGCATCCTCATACTCTAGTGAAAAGGTCTTCCTGACCATTGACACAATGACGCTACCTTTTGCATGCCAAGAAGACTTTTGATCCGCAATATCTGCAGCAAAATCGGAGTCTAGCATATATGCACGCGAGAAATGAATTGCAAAGGTGATGAAGTCAGTGTTCTCTGGACCATGCTAACTAAACCATAATTGGGTGGTCACCAACACACTTAGTGCAAGTATCTTGTCATCCACGCACAACTTGTTGGGGAACTCTCAGTTAGCTCTCTAATATCTACTATAATATTACACAGAAATGAGGTCTTAGTGGCCTCGGTGCTCGGAGCAAACCCCTTGAATGTTCAATCTCGCATGGCTTTAATTGATGATAGAGTAAAATGCATCGACTGTCCTAATTCTTTCACCAAAGTTTTGAGTGGATCCTAATTCTTTCAAAATGCACGTCTGGTCCTCAATCCTTTGATGTTGTTCATCTATGTCCTAAATTCGTCTGACCAGCGGTGACCTGCCTATGTGGCGCTTTGACCATGGCCACATGAATAAGAGGACCCATAAGGAGTAACGACTGGTCATACATATTTGAAAAAAAGAGTCCTCGAACACTAATTTGTTCACAGCCGCAGCCCCTTTCCTCTTCCCCACCCCTATGTGGTGAAATCGAAGGCGAGCGGCGTCAGCGCTGGTCCGGTGAGAAGCAGAGGTCATCGGCACCGGTAGTCCGGCAGCCTAGGCCACTAGGATGGCGCCGAAGACGCTAGGAATAATCCATCATCCGCCGTGTTCATCGCCGCGCCTATGCATGCAGGGGCGCTCGCACACCCATTGGGGACGAGCGAGGCAGCAGGGGCGTTCATCATCTCCTTTGGCGTCACCCCACCATGACCAAGCGACGGGACTCACTCGAGCCGAGGAGAAGAGTTGCGGCGCGGGGATGGGCGGATCCAACCGTCGGGCACCGGATCTGGCCGGTGAAGCAACATCATCCAGATCGGCGACAAGAGAGCTCGGACATTCGTGCATGGAGGTTCATGTGCTGGGAGCGATAGGGAGATGAGAGATCGGGAGTAAGGAGGAGGTGAAGGAAGGAACATGAGGAAGGGGGAGCTGTGAGGCACTAGGGCGCAACAGCTGCTGCCGGTGGTGGGAGGAGGCGAGCTCTGGCTTGGGCTGGTCGTGCTGGGAGGCACGCGCGGTCGGGGACATGGCACCAACGGTAGCCTCCCCGATGGTAGCGGCGGCACAAGAGGAGCTACTACTAGCGATGGAGACGGCGTTTCCAAGGTCGGGATGCACCAAATGACTTTTTTCCCGTGGCGCTTGACTGCAGACGAGCTTGCGCTGGCAGACATGGCAATGGAGCGTCGACGGACAAAAGAGAGTTGTGGAGAAGACATAGGGACCGGGCATTGAGAAGGATAAATATTATAGGGGCTAATTTGCATCAATATCCAACCGCCGTTGGACCTTTTGTCTACATGGCCAGGGTCAAAGCGCCACGTTGAAGGTGTGGTTAGAGGAAATGAGGACCTCGGATGAATAACTTAAAAAGATTTAGGACCTAGATGTGCATTTTAAAAGAATTAGGACCGATTCGACGCTTTGATGAAATAATTAGGACCGTGTATGCATTTTACTCTTGATGATAAATGGCCAACATGACTTCATTTAGAGTGTAGATTGATGTGGATCAATCTATCACATACGCAGACGTATTTCAATGGAGACTGAGTATCGTTGATGTCTTCATCGTCAAGGTGATTTATGCGGAAATCATTAATTCTAAGCCTGTTTTTCACAAATAGTATATATGAAAAACCAATGTTCCACTAAGGCTGGCCCTAACAGGGAGTATCATGTATTAGTATCACGCATATTATATTAGTATATGATAATATAATTATAATATATAGTATCATATGTTATTATCATATATTACTTTACTTATTATTATGCATGACATATAGTAGCACGTCATTTTGATGGCCTTCGTTTGGGCTTTAGCTAGAGATTCGCGGATTCTAGCCCATCCAAACTCCGAGTCTCAAACAAACACTTGGATTCTCACATTAGCTATCTAGAATCGATTCTGGAAAATACACTACACGCAGCCGGAAGCTGGAATCATCGATTTTGCTAATTCCCGATCTGCCACTTACCTAGATTGAAAAATACACCAAGTTCTCCCAGTTAACAATGAAAATGCCACCGCACCCTCACCCCAATTTCCTGCACGAACTGTTCTCGTCCACCTGGTCTTTCTTCCCCAACCGAACGCACGCAGAAGATAGAACAGAGACGGCGATGGCTCTCTAGGTTTCGGCCAGCGCCACCTTCATCAGCCCCGTCGGCATGACGGCGTGCGGATCCGGGCACCTCTGCCCCTCCACTACGAGCTCCGTTGTGGTCCGTTCCGTAGCTCCGACTACAAGCAAACAAACAGACAGATTTGATTTCTGAGAATCCAAAGCCACAGCTGATTCGCATGAATCCATAACCTTATTGATTCTCAAGAATCCGTAGCCCAAACAAAGGGGATCTTAATATACTACAGTATCATAATATGATACTGAACCCTCTCTTTGTTCATTTAGTTCTATGTGTTATCTAAAAAATGATGCATAGTAGGCTTGCATGAACTACCTATAATACTCACATTTCAGGGCAGCCTAAATTGAAAGTGTTCATATGATTTTTTAGAAGGAGGTCATTCTTACTAAAGATATTATGACAAAACAAAACTGGCAGGGTATTATAAAACTTGACAGGAGTTTGTGTACGAATTTATTAATCAAGCGATTAGTTAGCAGTATGTCCTGTCTAGTTAGAAATCTAGTCACTCTAGCCTTCCAAAAACTCTGCCAAACTTGTCCAAGAAAGCACGCTGGCTGGTACATACGTACGTACCAGCAAAACTGCAACTGATTTTCTGTCGACTACGAACACGTTTGTTCTTCTGCGTTCCAAGAAGACATATCGCTCTCGATCGCGTGGAAGAAAATACTCCACGTAAGCCTGTCCTCTATATATACCAATGTATGCTCCATCTCAACTTGGAAGATATTGCCAGATCACAGCGATCTCGCGGTGTTTCACTCTCCTTGTTGCTTATTTCCATCACATACATAACTGACTTTCCGTGTGCTCTGCTCTCTTGTACGCCATGGACTACAGCAACGAGGCCACGATTACCGCCGCGACGCAACCTTACGGCCGCTCCATGTCGCCGCCGTCGCGCGTGTCGTCGTGCTCGCCGCCCCCTGTATTCCCGCTGATAGGCAACGCGCCGTCGTCGCCGCCGACCATCGTCCTCAGCCCGTGCGCGGCGTGCAAGCTCCTCCGCCGTCGCTGCGCCGACGGCTGCATGCTGGCGCCCTACTTCCCGCCGACCGAGCCCGCCAAGTTCACCACCGCCCACCGCGTCTTCGGTGCCAGCAACATCATCAAGCTCCTCCAGGTCCGTACGGAACACATTTTAATTTTACTCACGCGACGTGCGCTGCAAACCGCGTGTACGTGCAAGTGCTGTGCTGATGCGGATTCTGCATGGATCGGTGCAGGATTTGCCGGAGAGCTCGCGAGCAGACGCGGTGAGCAGCATGGTGTACGAGGCGGAGGCGCGGCTGCGGGACCCGGTGTACGGGTGCGCCGGGGCGGTGTGCCGGCTGCAGAAGGAGGCCAACGAGCTCAAGGTGGACCTGGCGCGGGCGCAGGCCGACCTCCTCAGCATCCAGACACAGCACGCCAACCTCCTCGCCCTCGTCTGCGTCGAGTTTGCTGCGAACCACCGAGGCGATCAGCAGCTGCACCAGCCACCGCCACTGGGCGACCAGCTGAACGGCATCTGTGGTAGCGGCGGCGGCGCCATGTACCAACCGCTGTACGACTCGGACTTCGACTCCAGGGCGTGGGAAGAGGCCCGGCAGCTCTGGACCTGAGCATGCCGGCTACGGCGCTTAATAACTACTCCTAGAAGTACATGTAGTATTATACATATTAGTACGTAAATACAAAATACTAGTGTTATACACTAGATGTTCCTTTAGTCTCGTCGGAAACGCGTCGTTCAACGGTAATGACTTCGTCTTTGGTGAGCCACCTTGGATCTGCATATCATTGATGAAGCCGCATCGAGCTCGGATAAAGAGGTGATCCGTTATTTTTTCTTTCGGTGTCTATTGCGATGGTGCCGGAGGTATGTGATGGGCAATGGTGTCAAGCTAAAGGATTATTCGGTCTTGATTGTTTTTTTTTCTTGGCTGTTGTTCCTCTTCGCGAAGAAGGCTAGCGTGCTGTTTTTTCTGTCTTGTCAAGTCAATATGTACGTGATTTGTACTACAGTTCTTATGATAGAAACGAGACCCATATTACAATGAATTTTTTTTACTTGGGTGCTGGGTTACAAACTCACAATAGTGGATGGTGTACATGGTGCATATTGATTCTCTGCAACCGCCACGATTTGGGCTGTACCCGGTAGATACTCCTGCTCGTCCAATGGGATCGATATGATATATGCATGTGTTTTCGAATTCAAATCTCGTTCCCATATTGTTTTTTAAAATCCGCGATGAACATAATTCTGTTTTGGTACACGAAACGTTGACGACCGTGCACCTGTGACGTATCGGCTGAGTTAATTAGCAGCCATTCACAAGTTTTAGCTATTGCCAAACGAACTGAATTTAGGTATAAGCTGACAATGTTAAAACCGCACTGCATTGGCACTCTCTAGGTCCTACTAGTGGTACTGTTGGCTAGAAGTACCGAACTCGTACGGTTCAGTTGCGACTTGCGTGCTTGAGTACTACCTAACCTGATCACCGGACGCAAAATATCGCGAGTCCTCAAATTAGCATATAAATCCCTGTTCGGGCTAAACAGCACTCATGTGATCGAACACATCGAAGACAAGAGTATACTGAAAAACAGGAGTAATAATATGTAACCTGCATTGTTTTTACGAGTCTTAGGGTGCGATAGGGATGGAAAATTGGGATGTAAACCGGGTCCGTTTAACTCCGTATGAGACCACTTATGATTTAACAGTTCAATAAAGTTTTTTTAATATAGTATGATGCTAGTTAAAGTTAACTAAACGGAACTTGCGGACGCCGTTTATTTGTCATTTGTAGTGACAAATATCTCACTTGGAAAATAACAACTGCAGCTAGGTCGGTAGCCTGTGCTGTGTTTTTCATCAACACATGTTGTTTTCGGTGGAACGTTCGCGGTGTAGCACCTCTCACCTGACAGGTGTAAAACCACACAGCACGCGCGCGCAGATGAACGATGGTGCCATCCTGCAGCGCAGCCATGCATGAATGGACCGGGCTCGCCCTCGCCATCACATCATATCAGCCCAAAAGAGACCAAAAGCAGGCTGCCTAACTCTAAAAGCCTCTACGTGGACTTGGGTTATTAACGGTTTTATTCCAAGTCTCCCTCGCCAACCACGCATGTCTGATACGGCCGGCGACGGCCCTTCTCTGCTCTGATCGGTGCGCGGTCATCGTCGTCATCCGCGATTTTCGAACTAGTATCAGCACTCCAACCCGGTCTCTGCATGCTGCCTGTGCTGTCGTTTTTTAATAAATACTGCAGTGCCCTACACTCCTAGTAGCCTCCCTATTAGTGTGGAATTAGCGTGGCGCTTGACTAAACCGTGCCGCATGAATACAAACATCCCTTGGCTCCGTATACAGAATGTCCAAGCAGGCCTAAAATGTCCATCGCTGCTCCCTGTCTGTTGGAAAACACGTGAGCGTTGAATATTAGTTGGCGGGGCTAACAAGAAACCGCAATATCACACATTTTTTTATTATTTTAATACTTCCTCCGTCCCAAAATAAGTGACTCAAAATCACTTTTGAGTCACTTATTTTGGGACGGAGGGAGTAGAAAATAAATGGACCGCTTTAAAAATGGGCATATTGTTCCATTTAAATTAGCAGGCTATCATTTATCGCTAGTGAATATCCCGCATGTTGCCACGCTAACACATGTTAAATGATGCCCCGGGCGCTGTCATGGAAACTGTGTTAAAAGAAATCCGTAAAGAACACTTAAAGCAACTGGAACTCATGAAAAAGTACGATCGTTCTTTATTCACATTTTAAAACAAGCAAACCTATGAAGTATGTGATAATAGGAGAACAAGTTTTGAATTATACTTAACACGGACCATCTGTTAATAAAAATGTGAAGCACAAACTTGATAGCTGACCATGTTGTCCGGCCATCTCAAACGGCGTTCATGCAAGGAAGGAATATACTCGATGGCGTAGTAATCCTGCATGAGACCGTTCACGAGATGCACCAAAAAAACATGAGTGGAGTAGTATAAATTGACTTTGAAAAAGCCTATGATAAGGTTAAATGGTCTTTCCTCCAACAGGCCTTAAGGATGAAAGATTTCTCCGATAAATGGTGTCAATGGATCCAAAATTTTGTAATTGAAGGTAGCGTGGCCATCAAAGTCAATGATGATGTAGGCCATTACTTTCAGACAAAAAAAGGACTACGACAGGGTGACTCCATGTCCCCAATGTTATTTAACATTGTTGCTGACATGTTGGCCATTCTGGTTGAGCGCGCCAAGCAGGACGGGCAGATTGCAGGAGTAGTGCCACACCTTGTGGATGGTGGCCTCTCTATTCTGCAATATGCCGATGACACAGTTCTTTTTATGGAACATGACCTGGACAAGGCTCAAAACCTGAAACTCTTGCTTTCAGCATTTGAGCAAATGTCGGGTCTTAAAGTTAAATTCCATAAAAGCGAACTTTTCTGCTTTGGAGAAGCCGTTGAGGCGGCGGCCGATTATGCTGACCTGTTTGGTTGCGCACATGGCCATTTCCCGATTAAATATCTGGGAATACCGATTCATTATCGACTCTCACCATTGCGGAGTGGAAGCATGTAGAGGAGCGGTTAGAGAAACGGTTGAGCAGCCGAAAAGGCAAGATGCTCTCTGTTGGAGGACAGCTGGTTTTGATTAACTCCGTCCTCACAAATATGGTCCTCTATATGCTTTCTTTCTTCCAACTCCCAAAAGGGGTCCTGCAAAGACTGGACTATTTCAGATCCAGATTCTTTTGGCAAGGAGACGGGGAAAAGAAAAAATACAGACTAGCCAAGTGGAGTGTGGTTTGTAGGCCGAAAGACCAAGGTGGCCTTGGAATTCATGACCTGCAGGTCAAGAATGAGGTTCTCCTTAGTAAATGATTGTTCAAACTTCTTAATGAGGATGGTGTTTGGCAAACCATACTGCGCAACAAGTATCTAGGCCACAAGGCGGTGTCTCAGGCATATTGGAAACCTGTCGACTCGCACTTTTGGGCTGGCCTAATGGCGGCAAAGAAACATCTCCTTCGCTTTGGGTCTTTCGCGATAAAGGACGGGTCGGAGATTCGTTTTTGGGAAGACATCTGGCTAGGCGGTGCCACTCTCCGAGAACAATATCCAGCCTTGTACAACATTGCTCGCGATAGGAATAATACTATTGCGCAGGTGCTCAGTTCACCCACCCCCCCCCGAATATTTCATTCATGCGGGATTTGTCTGGCCCCCGACTTATGTCATGGCATAATCTTTTGTCCCGTCTGGATGCGATTAGCCTGACAGAAGGGCGGGATGTGTTTCGCTGGAACCTTACTATATCAGGGTCTTTCACCGTAGACTCTATGTATTGTGCGCTCACGCATTCTGAGGTACCGATGAGTAATAATAAGAAAATTTGGAGATCAAAGATACCACTAAAAGTTAAAGTCTTCATGTGGTATCTTCGTAGGGGAGTTGTTCTAACCAAAGACAACCTCGCACGGCGCAATTGGCAAGGAAGTAAGAAGTGTTGTTTTTGTACTCATGATGAGACCATCAGACACCTCTTTTTCCAATGCAACTTTGCACGTTCTACGTGGTCAGTCATCCAAATAGCGTCAAATTTATATCCGCCCACAAGTGTTGCCAATATTATTGGTCATTGGTTGGACGGTATTTTAAATAGGTTCAAAACGCTATTAAGGGTGGGAGCGTATGCCTTACTATGGTCGCTTTGGCTATGTAGAAATGATTTTGTTTTTAATGACAAAAATGCTTCTCCTTTGCAGGCTATTTTCCGTTGTACGCACTCGCTTCGTATGTGGTCTATGCTACAACGAGCGGAGGTCCAACCGCTATTCAAGACGGTGTGTACGCGGTTGGAGCGGGTGGCTATAGAGATTTTTACCCAACATGGATGACAGCATAACCTCCGGATCGGTCCATCTCACCTTTCGACATATGCATAGTGTCGATCTATAGGACTCTACTATTGCCGATTTGTCGGTTTTTGTTTTCTTCTGGTTGTCAGACTTTTGGTGTTCGGCTGTGTGCATCCTAGTTATGCAGAGGCCGGGTGTTGCTCATAATGATTTGTATCCACTTGATGCTACATTTTTGAGTTAATAAAATTGCCCTTTATCGAAAAAAGCACATATACCATTTATAACCACACAAAAATTAAGGCAAAAAAAACTTGTGACTGACATGCATGCATGACTTGATTCCTTCGGGGAGAAAAATACATGCATGACTTGATTTGGTGGCATGATTTTTTTCCGAGAAAAACTTCTAATCTATTCATCATGTGCCATGACAGTAAAAAGAGAGAAGTAACAAAAATTACATCCAGGTCCGTAGAACACATATCGATGACTAGTGAGCCGAAGGCGCACCATTGTCATCGCATGTCCCTCATCGGAGCTGGGCAAAATTTGTTGTAGTAGACCGGCAAGAATTCGTCATGCTAAGGCCCCATGGAACCAGTGCACCAGAACAACAATCGTTGCTGATGAAGAGAAGTGTAGATCAGAAGGATCCAAGCACATGAATGAAGACTGGATCCAAGAAAATCCACCAAAGACCAACATCAACTGAATCCCGTGAGATCTACTAGAGGCACACAAACTCCAATGGCGCTAGGCACACCGATGATTTTTTACAATGTTTTTAACAAATTCCAAAATATATAACCTAATTTGGGAATTGCGGTTCTATAACCCGTTGTTCTCACGTTGACCGAAGAGGTACTTTTTGTTTGTGCATGGGATGAAGAGGGACTTTTTGTTCTATGATGGGCCGAAAACTGGCACTTATAAGCTGAAGAGTAGTTTTCGCTGGCGCGTAGCCCTAAGAGATGATCTTCGGCCTAGCCTTGACCGAAGAGTAGTCTTCGCCCATCACACGACCGAAGAGTCGGCAATAAGGATCGTGACCGTGTTCTTCCACCCGACACCTCTATTCATTTTTCTTTCTCTCTCTTTCCTTTGCCCTTTTCGCTCGATCCACTAAGTTTTCACGCCATTCTCACATCCAACTAGTAGATCCAATGGGTGAGGAGGTCTGTTGGGGAGGATCTGCTGGTGGGGAGGAGAGCTTTTGTGGGGGAAGAGCCACGATGGGTAGGAACTGGGGTGTGGAGGAGGGCCTAGGTTGGGGATAAGCTTAGGCTGTCCCTCTTTGCTGCAAGCCGAGGGGGAGGTGGTGGTGGTTGCGGTGGTGGAAGATCTCTGGCAAGGAGTGGTGCAGTGACGAGAGAAACTTGAAGTTGGCTACATATGCATCAAAGGTATAACCACCTCTTCCAAATCATTCTCTAATTATTGTTTGATCTACTTTTTGTTTTAGGGTTTAGTTTGTGTAAACGTATGACATTGGATAGGTTTAGTAGGCATTGCTAGTTATTAAACTTTGTTTAGCATAGATATACGGATCAGCACGGTGGTGGTAGTATATCCTAGTGTTTTGTTAGATTCTTGTGCATGAGAGCCTACCGGTGTAAGAAAGGAGTACTAGTTCAATGGGATTGACGCAATATGGAATTGTCTCATAGGTGAACTATATAATTGGTGAATTTTGTTTCTATGGCCTTGGTGATATCCGGTATAATGAGTTCAAGAAGGAGTTTAGGCAATAATTTCACTGAGTGAGTATAAATGTTGCTAGACATTAGGTAGTTGAAATACTAGTTGACTAGAAGTTTTGAGATGGATCCTAATGAGAGTTCAATCAGTATTCATACATTGTGGACCAAATCTTGTGGGAGTTGACCCTAGTAGATAGGATCCATAAGTGGTTGGCCTGGTTAAGGCATTGTAGAAAACAGATGATTCACCCCTATGCCTTAGTGATCCCTATGGCGAAGGAGGAGAATATCGTAGAAGGCGACAAGGGGTATGAACCTGGCAAGGTAGTCAATTGGCTAATGAGATTGATCCATCTAGGTTACAACCAGTGGATGTTAGCCATCCCAAGGAAGAGTCGGATTATGTGTTGGACATGATGGGGAACGAAGCATGAAAATCAAAAGAATTCCTACGAACACACAAGATCTAATCTAGGAGATGTAAAGTAACGAGAGGGGAGTGTGTCTACATACCCTTATAGAACGAAAGCATTAGTGTCGTAACACGGTTGATGTAGTCGTATTCTTCATGATCCAATCACGATCCAATTTGATCTAGTGTCGTACGGATGGCGCCTCTGAGTTTAGCACACGTACGGCTCGGCGGCGTCCTCTCCTTCTTGATCCAGCAAGTAAGGGAGAGGAGGTAGATGAGATCTGAACCAACACGATGGTGTGGTGGTGGTGGTGGCAGTGGAATTCTGGTAGGGCTTCGCCAAGCACGTGCCAGAGAGAAGGTGGGGGGAGTTGGGATCCAATGAATCCAGTGGTGGCATTAGTTTTAGCTTTTGAGCAAGTTCATGAACATGTTATTTTTACATCATGTTGCTGTTTTGTCATTCTTCTGTGATTTAATTCAAATATGCTATGTGGTATTTTGGCACATGTACAGCTTCCATGTCTACTGCATGCTAGAATTTGTTCCATGCCATGATATGCCTTGTGGTGAGTTAATTAAGCTTGTAAACATGCTATCATGAATCTGTTTTTGCCATGCTAGGCATTTTCACTGTCTGAAACTGTTATATCATTTGTCATGTTTACATTGAAGCTATCATCAAATCTAGGAGTTTCTAGAACATGTTCAGTGAGGGAGTTTTTTTAAGTGCATATAGTAATAGCATGCCATGCTCTTTTTTGCCATGATATGTTGCTGTAGCATGTAGTTTGCTAGCTCTAAACATTGCAACCTGATGTTGTTTCTGCCATGTTCAGTGATTTCTACCAAGTCTGTAATCTGATATCATTTGCATTTTTACCATGCTATTTTGAACCTGTTCTAGTGAGTTTTAGCAGTAGCTCAGTAATCATGTTTGGTAGAGCTTGATATGTACTTCACTGCCATCCCTTTTGTTTTATTGTTTGGGTGTTGTAGCATATTTAAACTTTGCATACAATTTGTCATGTTGCTGTTAATGTCAGTTTCGCATCATTATTGTTTTGCTCACTGTTTGAGTTATGTGCATCCGTTCCTCGTGTTCTTTATATCGATTTCAACCAAAATATTCCAATCTATCCAGTGGCATCCTTGGATTACCAAGATAGTGCCATGTTAAACGTTTTCCCTTCCGGAGCACCCATATGCATTGCACATCATATCTTGCATTCCATGTCATGTTTTGCATCATGTTGCTTGCACATTGCACCGTGATTGATTGTTATCCCGTTGTTGTGTTCTTGCTTTGGGTAGAGCCGGGAGACGAGTTCGTGAACAAAGACCCTATTGTGCACGTTCACGAGGAGCAAGTTACCGATTCCACTGAGGACATTTCAGGCAAGATGATCATTGCCCCCGATAGCACTTCTATCTTTGCTTGCTAGTTATCCGTTCTATCGCTATGTCGCGCTTCCTACCGCTTGTTTATCAAGCCTCCCAATATGCCATGAAAAAACCTCTAACATTTTCCACCATCCTAGTAAACAGTTGTTTGGCTATGTTACCGATTTGCTCAGCCCCTCTTATAACGTTGCTAATTGCAGGTGCAGTTGCAGGCTATTCCATGTTGAACATGGATATCTTGGATATCTTGGGATATCACAATATCTCTTATATTTAAGTAATGTACATATATACTTGGTAAAGGGTGGAAGGCTCAGCCTTTTTCCTGGTGGTTTGTTCCACTCTTGTCGCCCTAGTTTTCGTCATATCAGTGTTATGTTCCTTGATTTTGCGTTTCTTACACGGTTGGGGTTTATGGGCCCCCCTTGACAGATTGCTTTGAATAAAAACTCTTCCAGCAAGGCCCAACATTGGTTTTAACATTTGCCAACATAATAATACTGAATTATTTAATTAACTCATAGGGCATCATGAACCCGAGGATTCTTTGTTCCACATAATACAGGGGGCCCAGTGCTGATGGTGTTGGTCCCAAACGGGTAGACTGCGGGGCCACCCCTGGTGTTGTAGGGTGGAATCCTAAGTGAAGATCTTTCACGAATTGGAGGGGGAATTCCCAAGAACGAGATGAACACAAGAGAGAAAACAAGAGGAACACTCAAGAACAAGTCTAATCACACATCCACTAGACCAACAAACACACAAGATTCACAAGGTACATGAACAATCAAAGGGAAACAAGATACATGGTAGAGTTCATCGCAAATCCTATGAAGGAGATGAGGGCTTGATGATCTAGGTAGATCCTTCCCTCAAGGGGGGCTTGAATCCCTAGGGATCTTCTCCAATGGAGGTCTTGCACTCCAATGGAGTCTTCTCTCTCAAGAGGAATCCCATAAGGGGAGGTACATGAGCTAAGCTCTATGATTTGTGTCTATTCTTAGCTATCATACAAATGAGCTAGGGGAGGTGCTTATATAGTCTAGGGACGAAATGAGAGGAAGAGGGGGATACAAGGGACCAAATCCCAAAAGTGCACGCAGGCACGCGGAGGGGTCCGGGCACCCGGAGTGCGAGGGACCGGGCACCCGGTCCGGTCAGAGGGAGGCACTGGGGGTGGGGCCGGGCACCCGGGGTGCGAGGGGCCGGGTACCCGGACCAACCAGGGGGCCGCGCCCTTAGCGCTGGAGAGGCCGAGCACCCAGGGGTGGTGGCAGGCGGCACCGGGCGAGAGGGCCGGGCACCCGGGGCCGGCTGGGGTAGCGCCCAGGGGGGGACGGGCACCCGGGGCTGGCAGGGGCCACGCCCAGGTTGAGGTCGGGCACCCGGGCCCAAAGTGGCCGGGCACCCGGAGTGTCCAGGTGCTCTACTTCTTCATTTTTCAATCCTTCCCTTCCTTTCCTTCTCTGTTGTCGCTTGTACCTCCGTCCTTGCTTCTTCATGGTCCTCTTCTTGATACCTAAGAGTGCATAACACTTCCGATTGAGGTAGAACCCAATTCACGAGTGAATCCAAATGAAACTCAAAGAGGAAAGAGTTCACCTCGGTTTCGACAGTGCGTGCGCGAGCTCTCGTCGTAGGTTCTCTCCATGCTTGCGGTGGTAGAGCGACGTGCATGGTGATGGTCGAGGGATGCTCTGCATCATCTCCCCCCCTTGGGAGAGATCCGTGCACGGATCGTGATCTTCATCACCATGGGAAGGAGTGGGCGTCACCGTGTAGAAGTGGACAACCACCAAGCAATTATCAAGTTGAAACTCGAAATGGGCACTCTCCAATGTCGCACCGTCTCGTGATTCCTTCAAAAGGAGCAAGTATAACAAACACTTGGAAAAACAAATGTGGTTAGAGTAAGTGCTAAATCTAGCATTCAAGAGGTGATTCACCAAAAAAGTGTTGTCATCAAGCATAGCATATGGTGTGACAAGGGAGTGTGGCATTGCATGTAAGCACATAAATTGAGCAAAATCAAGGACATCATGGAAACGAGCATGTAAATGGGAGCTAGCGATGCAAATATGTGTGTCAAGAGAATAAGCATCTACCTCAATATCATAGCAAACATGCATAAAGCACTCAACAAATGGTCGATGGTAAGCATAAGAATCATTCAGAACACCAAAGAAGATGATATGTCTAAACACATGCAAGTGCAAGACAATCCAAGCATAATGTGCATATGGTGTAGTGAAAATCGAGTGGCACTCAACACAACAGAAAGAGCAATTGTTCATCATGTGTGAGGCAATCAAATCAATCATGTGACAAGCAATGGTACATGGCATATGTGAAGGAATGACATTGTTGCAACCGAACATATGATAGGAGCAAGTAATCCAAGAAGTGGATGCAACATGAGAAAGCATATAAATCAAGTCATGCAAACTAGTGGAGCGAAGATGCAACACACTAGAGGAAATCATGGCAATCATGCCATGCGAGCAAAGAGTAGGCATAGGCAATGCACATGGCATATCACAAGCACGATTGCAAAGCAAGATATCATCATAGTAATGGAGCACATAGCAAACATGGCAATAACAAGCAATATCTCCACCAAGCTTGCAAATACATATGCACGTAGTAGAATCAATCATCATGTGTAATGCAAAGCATGGGTCACAAATGCATGGCAAAGGCATAGGAATGAGCATATCATGCAAAGTGAACATGGCAGTATGGGCATAAAGTGAGAAGTGGTAAGTAACCCATAACCAAGTGAGAGCCATGTAGAAGAAATGTGCGAAGTCCTTGCGCGAAGAGAGCGGTGGGAAAGACACTCCATGGAATCCCAAGTCATCGTTGCTCTCGAGAGCTCGTTTTGTCAACTCATGGGATTGCGAGGTTGACAAGTATTCATGGGTACCAACACAAAAGAAACACAAACCAAAGAAATTGTGCGCGTGGTAAATGTACACATCATCCATCATGATGTGTATGTGCACATGTGAGTTAGCACAAGATAAGCATCGCTCAAAGAAATTTGATGCATGGTATAAGAACATGTCATCCATCATGAAAGAATAGTTATTGTGTATGACACGATGGGGATGCAAATTTAGCATATAAGTATATGACACATCACTAGCATGTTTATTCATGGGAAGCATATTGTGCACACAAGTATTGGGATCATGCAATGGATAGGATGAATCAAAATCTCCTAAAATGTATGAGGAAACTATGGGGGTGTCCTCATGAGCAATAGTGGAAACATCATATGGGGAAAATGGATAACATTCAAAGCAATGCATATCCGAAGCTAGGTGGTAATGGCATGGCATATGAGATAAATGATGCAAAGGAAGCATATCAATATCATCACAAGAAAAACAAATGCCAATAACCACGGGCTTGTCATCTATGCCATATGTGCAAATTGGGTTTATGTTGATGGCATATGCATAGTCACTAAGATGAGATTGCAAATATGACATATGGTTGATCTCATGCATAGCATATGAAAAGTCAAGCGGATTGTCAAACATGATGTGACCTAGAGAATTGTCACAAGAAATCCTATGTAACATGGCATCACAACTAATAGACTCCACATGAGAATCATCATACTCATCATAAATGGGCAAATCATCGCATGGGGTAATCGCACTAGCATGAAGCATGGGAATAGGTGGATCAACATCATGTAAGCAATCAATGTCAAGAATGTCCACTAGTGGGACAAGAGCATCACCTTCACCTATGTTACCTTGTTCATTCCACTCAAGTGGTGTAGGTGAGGTGGCAAAGACCAAATGGTGGTCATCATCTTCATCTTGATGGAACCATGTGGGGGGTGCATCATATTCCACCATGGCCATCGTCTTGTCCATAGGAAGGACGAAGTCGTCGAGGATCGGCGCGTCATCATATATGGGACCTATCACCAAATGAGAAGGCACAATAGAGGTAGAGGTTAAGTTGTTAGAAATCAAAATGGCCTCGCATGCCCTATCAACTACCTCACTCTCTCTATGTGGTGGCGTCTCACTCACTCCCTCAAGGTAGGTGCACTCAATGTCACATATGGTGGAGTCACTCAAATCACTCAAGTGGTGGTGGCGGTGGCTCTCCTCACCTGGGAATTGGGGCAACTCGTCATATATGGGGCTAGTGGTGAAGTCACTCTCACTCTCAATATGGTGGCACAAGTCACTCAAGTCATCATACGTCTCCGTGGTCGAAGGGAAAATCCCGTGCTCAACCATCTCATCGTTGTCGCCGTGGATGAAGGCCGAAGATGGCACATCATCGCTCTCCTTCATGACGGAAGGGAAAATCCCATGCTCGATCATCTCGTCATCGTCGCCGTGGATGGCCTTGACAACACTTGGCAAAGATGCCGAAGTGGTGGTAGTAGTCGTAGCTCCGTCTTGGTGGTGCTTGTCTTGCGGTCTTCTCTTGTGCTCATGAAGTTTGGCCGTAGCTTGATGTAGAGCTTGTTGGGACTTGTAGGTATACACATCACGAGCAGCTTCATCATGATGGTGTTGTAGTGCTTGAGCTCGATGACATTCCAAAGATTGGCCACTTCAGCGTCGCCGCCTTGAAGATGACGAAGGGGAAGAAGACTTGTAGTTGGCCATCATGTCTCGTACTTGATCCCTTTTTTCGGCCAACTTGGTGTCGAGGTAGTCCCTTATCTTTGTTTCATTTTGGCGAATGTCGATGGCGAGTCGCTCAATGCCTTGCATTGCTCGTTGTAGTCCGAAGATGGATGTTTTGGTGATGTAGTTGTTCGCGTTGTCATTGTCGTGGAAGTCCGGAGATGAAATGCATTGCCTATCCATCACAAGACTCGAGTAGAGATGAGTAGGAAATGAGATAAACAATACCAAGTTACCTTTTCCTAAAGTTGAGGATGTATCCCGTTTCACTCAATGTGAGATGAAATAATAGTGGAATTGGTACCGAACTTGTTCACTCACACCTATCAAGTAAAGTTTATGGTGGAGCTCGGTGAGGATAGTGGCACAAAAATTTGATGCAAAATGTTAGCAAGATTCAATAATGTTGGAAAAGATTCACAAATTCGCAAGTGAAACAAGTAGACCAATAGCAATATGTGGCACACGGAAACACACACACGGATAGATAAATGGGGTCGTGCAACCAAGGAATGAGCACAAAATGTGGAATCCACTGAAAACGCTCGTGTTGCACAACTCAAGAGAGATGCTAGCATGATTGCTCAATAGGAAGATACGACACTTGTGCACAACCTATAAGCTGCAAGATGTATGAGCTTTCTATCCCAAGTATGCTATGTGTATGATGTTCCCGGTGTTTCACACACGATGATCCAAGATGATCAATATGGTAGTATGGTATGCAATGTGGCGATGCTATGGCTCTTGCTTACAAGCGCTTTGCTCTCTTTTTCTTTTGCTTAAAAGCTTATTGTTTTTTTTATATGGCCACTTATGCGAAATGCACAAACCAAGATAGTAATTTTGTATATGCGGGAACAATCTTGTGACACAAGGGATGATATGATGATACCAAGATGATACCAATATGATATGGTATGTATGCAATGGAAGGTATGGATCACTAATGTGCACAAGTAACGTTGCCGGCAATACTCAAAGGCTAGTCTCGATAGGCAAGTGACGCAAAATGGGCTAAGGGGTTAACAATGTAATGGCAAGAATGTACAATGAAGTGATACCATGATACCAAGGTGATACGGAGGTTACCGTTCTTGCTTACGGTTAGGTTGTCAAAATGGTGAAGTGGTCGATATCAATGATGACCTCGTGGCGATGATGAGTGGCGGTGTTCTTGATGTAGATACCAAGATGATGTAGACCCGTCCCTAAGTAGCCGAAACACCTTAGGAAACGGTAAAAAAACCGCGAACTCAAAATCTCAAGGAAAATTTCAAATGGTGATAGCGGAATGCATAGGTGGTTCCGGAGATAGCAATGTGGAAGTGGTGGTGGTGGTTGATGACTAAGCGACCATCCCTAAGTATCCGAAACACCTTAGGAGACTCAAGTCACCACTCAAAGCAACCACAAATGCTATATGGAACTAAAATGGGTTCGGTGGCGGAAAGCGATGGTGGTTTTGCGAATGATATGGTGGATGGCCTATGCAAAGATGCCAAAATGTCAAAATTTTGATGGAGTCAAATTATGTTGGAACCTATCTAGATGGATGGGGGATGTCAGTATCTACTCAACGAGCTAAAGAACGTCAAAATCGGACACTGGGAGCGAAAGTTATGGCCGAAACGGTGAGTGTAGGTGGGCTGATTCGGGGGGGTGCGGGCACCCGGGGTTTGGGGGTGCGGGCACCCGGGGTGGTCAGCAAGGTTGGGCTGGAGAAGAGGCCCGGGGGTCCGGGTGCCCGGGGGGAAGGGGTGCGGGCACCCGGGGTGATCCGGGGCAAACAACCCGGGGTGCGGGTGCCCGGGGGCTCGGGGTGCGGGCACCCGGGGTGGTCAACGGAGGTGGGCGGGGGGTTCCGGGTGCCCGGGATTGAGGTCCGGGTGCCCGGGGGTGTCGGATTTTGGGCGTAAATTCATGGGAAAATGGGAGAAATTGATGGATTTCGTGGAGGGAAAGGCGGAGATGGATGGGGGAATGCTAGATCCACTTGAAACCAAGCAAATCCATGGATCAAATCCAACAAAATCTCATCAAACCAACAAATCACAAAAAATTTGGGGCTATTTTTGGTGGGGAATTTTCGAAATTGGGGAAGAGCACACAAAATTAGGCTAGAAAACAAAGAGGGGAGGCTCCAATTTCGTGATCAACGTGGCTCATGATACCAAGATGTTGTAGGGTGGAACCATAAGTGAAGATCATTCACGAATTGGAGGGGGAATTCCCAAGAACGAGATGAACACAAGAGAGAAAACAAGAGGAACACTCAAGAACAAGTCCAATCACACATCCACTAGACCAACAAACAAACAAGATTCACAAGGTACATGAACAATCAAAGGGAAACAAGATACATGGTAGACTTCATCCCAAATCCTATGAAGGAGATGAGGGCTTGATGATCTAGGTAGATCCTTCCCTCAAGGGGGGCTTGAATCCCTAGGGATCTTCTCCAATGAAGGTCTTGCACTCCAATGGAGTCTTCTCTCTCAAGAGGAATCCCACAAGGGGAGGTACATGAGCTAAGCTCTATGATTTGTGTCTATTCTTAGCTATCCTACAAATGAGCTAGGGGAGGTGCTTATATAGTCTAGGGACGAAATGAGAGGAAGAGGGGGATACAAGGGACCAAATCCCAAAAGTGCACGCAGGCACGCGGAGGGGTCCGGGCACTCGGAGTGCGAGAGACCGGGCACCCGGTCCGGTCAGAGGGAGGCACCGGGGGCGGGGTCGGGCACCCGGGGTGCGAGGGGCCATGCACCCAGACCAACCAGGGGGCCGCGCCCTTGGCGCTGGAGAGGCCGGGCACCCGGGGGAGGTGGCAGGCGGCACCGGGCGAGAGGGCCGGGCACCCGGGGCTCCATGGCCGGGCACCCGGGGCCGGCTGGGGCAGCGCCCAGGGCGGGCCAGGCACCCGAGCCCATATGGCCGGGCACCTGGGGCTGGCAGGGGCTGCGCCCAGGTTGAGGCCGGGCACCCGGGCCCAAAGTGGCCGGCCACCCGAAGTGTCGAGGTGCTCCACTTCTTCATTCTTCATGATCCTTCCCTTCCTTTCCTTCTCCGTTGTCGCTTGTACCTCCATCCTTGCTTCTTCACGGTCCTCTTCTTGATACCTAAGAGTGCATAACGCTTCCGATTGAGGTAGAACCCAATTGGCGAGTGAATCCGAATGAAACTCAAATAGGAAAGAGTTCACCTCGGTTTCGATAGTGCGTGCGCGAGCTCTCGTCGTAGGTTCTCTCCATGCTTGCAGTGGTAGAGCGACGTGCATGGTGATGGTCGAGGGATGCTCCGCATCACCGGGGAAACTCGAGGTCTGGTTTTACTCGTAGGATGTCCCATCTGGTGTACCCTGAGAACGAGATACGTGCGACTCCTATCACGCTAGGTCGGTGCATCGGGCGGTCTTGCTGGTTTTGTTTTACCCTTGTCGAAATGTCTTGTGAACCGGGATTCCGAGTTTGATCGGGTTGTTCCGGTAGGAGGATTTTCCTCCGTTGATCGTGAGAGCTTGTCGTGGGCTAAGTTGGGACACCCCTGCAGGGTTTAAAATTTCGAGAGTCATATCTGCGGTTATGTGGCAGATGAGAATTTTTAATGTCCGGTTGTAGAGAACTTGACACCAGATCAATACACCAACCGCGTGTGTAATCGTGATGCTCTGTTTCGACGAGGTCCGGGAAGATAACACAGTGGGGTTATGTTTGAACGTAAGTAGTTCAGGATCACTTCTTGATCATTACTAGTTTGCGACTGTTGCGTAGCTTCTCATCTTAATCTGGTATTTGTAAGTTAACCACAATATATATGCTTACGCTTGCTGCAACTCCACCACATAACTATGCCTTACCCATTTAAGCTTTGTTAGTCTTGATACTGTGGGTGATATGATTGCTGAGTCCTCGTGGCTCACAGAATACTACAAACACAGTTGCAAGTACCGTTGAGTTTGATGCAGGAGATGCCACTGAGCTCCAGTGGGAGTTTGACGAAGACCGTGGCCGTTTCTATGTTACTTATCCGGGCGATCAGTAGAGGACCTAGTCGGAGTATCCGTGGGCTTAGTAGCAGGGTAGTTTTTTTTTCCTTTTTATCTAGTCCGTAGTCGGACGCTACTATATGTATGGATGATGGTATGATGATTGTCATATTTATGCTATGCTGGGGCAAGTGATGCCTGGATTCTCGTATTCTTTCTTTTCACTCGGTTGTATGATTTTGTGTATCACCTTGCTACGCGTCCGAAATGCAATTGTGCCCCAACCATGAGTTCACCACGTGATTGGAATAGAACTACATCTTGGGCATTACAAGATGGCCCCATGAGAATACAAGTTGCATATTTCTAACATTTTCGTCTTTTCATTTTTCTTCTCGTTTTTCCTAGGATTTTGAGAATTTTTAGTCTTTTTCTTTCTCAAAGCACATTTGTGCTTCTCTAAAAACAACTATGTGCTTCCACAAGGACAATTGTATTTCTCGTGGATGCACAGTTTTGCTTTCGCGAGAAGCACAGCCGGTGCTTCCACGAGAAGGGAATTTGTGCTTCTACTGTAAAAGAGAAAGCACAACCTGTTTTTCTACAAGTTTTCCTCTTCGAGTAGAAGAAAAAATTTGTGCTTCTATGATAAGTACAACGTGTGCTTCTACCGAAAAAGGAAAAAAATACAACCCCCGCTTGCTGAGAAAAAAGGAAAAAGCAAGCCCACGCTTACAAAAAATGAAAACCACAAGCGTGCTTTTGGGTTCTATTTTTCTGTTTATTCGTTCTCTTCCGTGGCCATATTTTTTAGATATTTTTTGGTAATCCTTCTATTCGGTTACTGTTTTTTCATGGATTTTTTAGGTTTTTACGAAAGAAAAATCGCTGAAACCTATTAGCATGGATCTAGTTTTAAAGATCTCAACGCGAGAAATCAAAAGGTGAAATGGTTTAGTATTTGGACACCCGGTCAAGAGAGAAAACATTTTGAATAAATGAATTTATGAAAAAAAAGGAAAACTCTAAGGTTGCGACAGTGACGCATATGCAGTCTCCACTTGTCAGCACGTGAGAATGTGGGGAGTGACATTTGCAAGGATAACCCTTAAATAGTGATTTTGCAGTTACTTCGGTAACCGTACACATCTCTGACCCTGCCACAACTTTCGTGACTACTAGGTCAGCCTATATAATGCGAACGACTTCTGCTTTTATTTTGCTTTTTGGCCAATTTTGGAAGCTTCTGGCCGGTTTTTGTTTGTTTTAATTTTATTTTTGTTTTCTTTTTCATTTTATTTTTTTCAAATTGGTGATTTTTGAAATTCTGAATATTTTTTCATCAGTTTGTAGTTATTTTAAAAAATTATAAATATTTTTCAAATTCATGGACATTTCTATCAATTTCATGAACTGTTTTCAATTTCGCAAATATTTTTGAAACCCGTGCTCAATTTTGGCAAATCCGTGAACTTTTTTTTTACATCCGTTGACAATTTTTCAAATCCGTGGTTTGTATTGAAATTTGTTAATATTTTAAAACTCGCGAACTTTTTCTAATTCATGAAGTGTTTCAAATTCATGAACATTTTCAAATTCTTAAACTTTTTCTTAAATTCATGATTTTTTCAAATTGATGAACTTTTTCAAATTTTAACATTTTCCAAATACACTTTTTTTGGAACTTTTAATTTTTTTTCTAAATTCATTAGTTTTTCAAATTTATGATTTATTTCCATATTTGGTGAAAAGTGAACAGGTCAACGGTCAACCATCCACCGGTTGAATAGCAGGCGCTTCCAAAGGAATCCATCGATCGAGCGTGCGAGGCAAGTCAACGTTCGCTCGTTATTGGGTATAACCCATACATGCTATGCGCAAGCGGCATGAGTGGAATTCGGCGCCTGAAGCGCGGTATAGGAGGTCTCCACACAAAAATAGCCAATGACAGATGCAAGTGAAGGAAAACACAACGAGAATGACAATGGACAATGCCAAAACTAGGAAGACTACCCAAAGAGCTGAGTAGCCTCCATCATTTAACCATACTAGATGACCAGTTGTGCCAATGGCGCAAAAGCCGAGAGTAAGCCATGTATTGAAAGAGTGTACATTAATATTATTCGGGCACATATTGAAACATATGAAAATAAGTACTTATTGTTGGTAGATAGATGCTTAGTGATGATACATAGTGTTCTAAGAAGCTTACGATTAATTATTTACAATGTTATCAGCAAAGAAAGTAGATAGTCACATATAGGCGCTATGAAGTGATAAATATTAGACTGAGGCATCGCTGCACATTTGACCATGGCGCAAAAAGCGAGAGCGAGCCAAGCATTCAAAGCATGTGTATGAAATTGATTTGGAATCAACTTAAAGATACTTATATTCCATTACATGAAAGCTTGATGCTTGAAAGAAAATATTCAGATCACTTGGTGATAGCATACATTGGCTTTAAAAGACATGCTATATTAGCATAGACAGATGGTGTACATAGCGCTTGCCCGTTAATCATTGCTCGAATCTTGTACCTGCCGTCGGCAGGAAGGAAAAAACCTACGACCCAGGCGGACAAACAACCTAGCCGCACACTACAGACAGGATCAGATGCCTATAGAGGAACAAAAAGAATCAAGCGACTGTGTATAAGACAATAGGCAGATGATACACTTTATTAATTATTCTTCTAGCTGTTTTTCCTTTATGACCAAGCAGCGTGTATTAGTTGGGTAAGCAATAACCAGGTGGCACACTTGATATTGGAACCCCCATATATTTATTATCTCTATTCATTCAAAGAACTAACCCGAGCAGGCATTGCAAGACTATTAAGAATCGGTATGAAACTAAGAAAAGTGGGCATCCCTCTATAAACATGGATATCGACCAATGGCATATGAGCACACAATCACCCAGGAAGAAAACCACCAGGACAAGCATAAGTAAACAAGAACACATTTTTTTTCTAACAAGATCTGAAGGAAAACCCATACAAAGCACGACAAACATAATAGGTGAACCCCGAAACACATAGACAGGCAACCTAGCTGCACCAATGCAGGAGTTCATGGCCTATATTATCAAGAAGTAATAACCCAAGGCAATCTAAGCAGATCTAACCTTGTTGGTTAACAACATGGTCGAACGAACCAACAAAGAACCTGCACAGGCAGAGAAACATGCAACGCAAAATGTTTCAGCTCACAGGCATTTCATCGAACAGGAGACGGCAGGAAAGATCTTACCACATCTTGCAAGAATATAAGGGAAAGAAACCCCATATTAGCTTATGAAAACCAAATGTGGCCAAGACTACCGCATCCTCTGCTTAGGCGACATCCAACAAAGCATAGTGCAGAACTGCAGATTCAGAACATGCAGATCATGTTAAGTTAAATACTCGTATATATGTGCAAATATATCACTTCTAAATTTCACCAGTAAGTCATGACAACAGTTTGGCATTAACAATAGTGTAAAAAAATAGCAGGAAGCATACTTAAGAGACATACAATCATGTAAGATTAGGTCACACTGTGATTTATTCGAGAAGGCTTACTGTGAATTGTAAGGAAATGAAATAAAAACCAGATACCAAATTGCTGCAGATGCACTCATGGTATAAACTCTGAAACATCAAAGTACTCAATTGATGAAATTAGAAAAGCAATACAGTTAGACTCACTTGATATGTTGCAGGTTAGACTCAAATCAGAGACACGCAAAATTGAGTTGTGATTTGACTGTATAGAGATTATGATCAAACACCGTTGCTTGTTTGTGGAAGAACAAAAAAGGGAAACTATTGCTATAGGAGATAGAATGGAAAAACCTCATCATGGGCATATACCTTCAAATAATATATAATGCTCATAAACATATGAAAACATTAAGAATAGCAGATGCCCTGACCCACTTGCATCCCTAAATCATATGCAAAAGTACCTTTTATCAGCAAATATGTACGTTCATGGTTATAAAATATAACACACCGGCCATAAGATTGTCTACCACTCCTATGGACTATTCCTTTCTTTATCATGCTTTGGTCAAGTCTAAATGCTAAAACCAATATGAACGCTATCCTAAAATCAAGAGGTAACATCTCAAATAGTGCAGTTTCTTTAAAATGAATATGGGTTAGAGTATAGTACCCTTTCTTGAAGTACATCATTGGCATCCTTCAGTATGCCTTCCTGCAAAACATTGCCACAAAAAGACACTGGAGAAGGGAATTGCTTTGCTCATCTTTCCACAAGTTCAAGAAATCTCATTTGTGAACCTTGGTCTTGAGCATCTTAATCTCCCTAGACATGATTTGCATCTGCTCAACAGAAAGGGGCCGATAATTCTTTACAACAGAAGAAAGAGTGCAGTATAATATATATATTGGACTCCCAATTAGCATAGAGACATGGAAAGGCATATTCTAAAATATGTGATATATCATGGTCATTAAAGAATTGAAATCCCATCGATGCAACTACAAAAATGCGAACATCCAACAATTTCATATGTTTCCTTTGCAAACTGTTGTGGCAAAGCAACAGTCACTCCAACAGGCGTGAGTAGCAAGAAACCAAATGACAGTCTGATTCACACAGAAGTTAGCAGAGAAATTTCAAATTCATTCATTCTTTCATTCTCTGCTTGATCTAAAGGAAGGTTGATTCATTTGTCACATTCAGTAAGTAAGGAAGGTTCGTTCGTTCATTTGACAAACAACAATAGCAACAACAGTGTGTGTAGCATCTTGATCCATCGAAGAAGGTGGGGGAGCAGGAAGGGACCTTGTGCGTGGGGTGGTAGCAGCCGTGGTCGGGTTGGACGGCATCTCCATCGAGCTCGTCCATGCATGCAAGGAAGGAGCTGTTGTACGTCGCCTGCCGCTGCTACCGCTGCTACATCGGACCGAATCAAACAGAAAAATAAATCAGGGGTCTGATATGACCTTATGTGATGTGAGAGAGGAGATGATTCAGGGAAAGGGGGAGCTCACCGCTGCAACTGGGTGGCCAGAGAGGCGGAGGAGGGGATCCGCGCCGACGAGCCGGCGAGAAGATCAAAATATGTGCAGCTTTTCATATTAATATTATGTAGCAATTATTGATTTTGATGTTGTATTGCTCTGTCAGATGTAGCAATGTAAAGAGAATGGTCGTTCTGGTACTAATAGCAATGTAATTGGATTTCTGAATATGTTGCAGGGAAATATCAATTGACAGAATCAAAAGCATTATTTACAAACAAGAAAGTAGGGCGTTACCATGCATTGGCCTGGCTTTGTGAATGTCTTGTTGATAGTGCACACATAGTATGGGATCTCTTGCTTTTTGTGCCAAAACATGGCAAACAGGGTATCTACGTGGTCATTATAAAGTTTAACTTCATTGCCCCAATGACAATACTTTTCAAGCTTTCCACAGTACTGAACAGCATGAGGTGGTTCTACATTTGATTTGATTTAGGTAAAAAATGAATTTCAATTGTAAACTCAGTAGCATCATGAAATTAGAAGTCTACTATAGGAATAGAGGCCCATGGTAAGCAACTTCACACAAAGTAATAGCCTGTAGGTCAATATGATTAAATGGTTTAATACACAATTTTGTATATCCTAATCAGATGGTTATCCACTTCCTCATAACGAATGAAAACAATAACATAGAAAGTCAGAAACAGAGTGATTGCCAAGATATCGGTTGTCTAACCCCTGCTCCTTCCCTTCTGTAGGTTCTTTCTCTCATTTAGCGCGTGCCCCTGCACCATATCAAAAAATCTAAAATTAAATTCCACATGAGCTTATATAACATAATGACAAGAGATGTGCATTCCCCTTCCAGTTGCCTGCACATTTGGAAACAACTAAACAAATCATCTGATTATAAATTCCAAGTTGCTAGTCTACATTATGAAATAAGCATACACATAGTTAACTGATGACGTTTTTCTAAGAAATGGACCCCCCTGCAAGTTGCTTGCACATTTGGAACAGAACAAATCATCTAATGAACATTCTCAGCTACTGGTCTGCACTACCGAATAGGTAAAAGCACGTGACTTGGGCTATACCCAGTTCTGTTTCTGGTCACAAAAAGCCAGAGTCGACTTGGGCTATACTCACTTCAGTTTCTGGTCACAACAAGCCATGTGCTTTCATTCAGTGCATGAAATATATTTAGATGGGCTCAGAAGCTTTGCGCAATCTAACATGCCGACCTTGTCAACTCGCTAAATGAAAGGTTAAAAGTACCGATGCAAGTGTTAAACTATAGAAAGAATGCACCAATCTCCAGAATAGTGAAAGAACTCCCATTATGAGGCAAAAATGGTCAAACTGTTTTTGTAACACCTAAATATTGCAGGGCAGAATTATAAGAGGGGTCATGAGTTGCTTTGGAAGCACGAGAATGGCTAAATAACCTGCAAAATCTGTAACAAATGCAAAACAATACAACTCTCAGAAGAAATATTGCTCCTGTCCATGTGACAAATTTAAATGTAAAACATTTACACTAAAGTCAACAGAAATGAGCAGGAATTTAAAATCTTTTATAAAAACTATATAGAACAGAGCAAATCCTCAGTCCAGTTCTACTGAAAGACAAAGATGATGATACAGATTCTGAGCTAGCTGGCACATCTACACAAAGAACCAACATGACAAATGCAAGGAAAACGGAGATAGACCTTTGGCTAAGAATGAAGAAAGAAAATAGGATGAGCTCACCTTTGATCTGCATAGCACATCCAGGAATAACCAATTTCTTCCTTAACCATATGAGTGCCCAGGACAAAATCATCTTCTAGTTCATTGGTGAGCAACCCTTCTGAAGCTCCTACAAAGAGGAAATTTAGAATTTTAACCCAAAGAACATAGCCGCAGTGATTAAGAAAACTGGAACACTCTCAACTACTTAGCAAGCTCTACTTTCAAGAACCATATACAAAATCAATGAATAGAAGGCTGAGTGAACCAAACAGACTTTGGTTAAAGCTGTCACACTACAATTAGAAAAGCATATCCGTAGCAAGTGAACCTCAAAATTTATATATGTTGGATCGAAAGTATGTCTAGAGGGGGGGTTATTAGACTACTTGACCAAATAAAAATCTATCCTTTTCCCAATTTTAGTTCTTGGAAGATTTTAGCAACTTTACACAAGTCAAGCAATCTTAACACAATTCAAGCAAGCATGCAAAGAGTATATGAGCAGCGGAAAGTAAAGCATGCAACTTGCAAGAATGTAAAGGGAAGGGTTTGGAGAGTGCAAACGCAATAGGAGACATGGATGTTTTTGTCGTGGTTCCGATAGGTGGTGCTATCATACATCCATGTTGATGGAGACTTCAACCCACGAAGGGTAACGGGTGCGCGAGCCCACGGAGGGCTCCACCCACGAAGGGTCCACGAAGAAGCAACCTTGTCTATCCCACCATGGCCGTCGCCCACGAAGGACTTGCCTCACTAGGATAGATCTTCACGGAGTAGGCGATGTCCTTACCCTTACAAACTCCTTGGTTCAACTCCACAATCTTGTCGGAGGCTCCCAAGTGACACCTAGCCAATCTAGGAGACACCACTCTCCAAGAAGTAACAAATGGTGTGTTGATGATGAACTCCTTGCTCTTGTGCTTCAAATGATAGTCTCCCCAACACTCAACTCTCTCTCACAGGATTTGGATTTGGTGGAAACAAGATTTTAGTGGAAAGCAACTTGGGGAAGGCTAGAGATCAAGATTCATATGGTAGGAATGGAATATCTTGGTCTCAACACAAGTGTAGGTGGTTCTCTCTCACAAATGTATGTTGGAAGTGTGGGCATGTTCTGATGGCTCTCTCCACGAATGAAGAGTGGGTGGAGGGGTATATAGCCTCCACACAAAATCTAACCGTTACACACAACTTACCAATTTCGGTGGGACCGAATCGTCAAACTCGGTCGGACCGATTTAGCAAATCATTTGACCGTTAGGATTTTCGGTGGGACCGACAGGCAACTCGGTAGGACCGATATGATTAGGGTTAGGGCATAACGTAATCTCGGTGAGACCTATTACACAAACTCAGTGGGACCGATTTTGGTAATGGACACACAGAGGGTTTGTCAGGCAAACTCGGTGGGACCGATTCGCTCATC
Organism: Triticum timopheevii; assembly: GCA_963921465.1. Taxonomy (NCBI): domain Eukaryota; kingdom Viridiplantae; phylum Streptophyta; class Magnoliopsida; order Poales; family Poaceae; genus Triticum; species Triticum timopheevii. Next base: position 428,641,139 of record OY997268.1, on the reverse strand, counting down.
TCGATAAGACTGAAACGTTACGAAAGGGAAACAAAGAGTTTGCATTGCAATCTCGGTGGGACCGATCGCTCATCTCGGTTGGACTGAAACGTTACGAAGGGAAACAGAGAGATTACAATCCCATCTCAGTGAGACCGAGATCCCTATCGGTGAGACCGATTTGCCTAGGGTTTGTGGCAGTGGCTATGACATCTGAACTCGGTGGCACCGGATAGGAAGAATCGTTGGGGCCGAGTTTGACTTTTGGTTTGGGTCATATGTGGATATGAGAAAGTAGTTGAGGGCTTTGGAGCATATCACTAAGCATTTTGAGCAAGAAAGCCATTAAGCAACACCTCATCCCTCCTTGATAGTATTGGCTTTTCCTATAGACTTAATGTGATCTTGGATCACTAAAATAGAAAATGTAGAGTCTTGTGTTTTGAGCTTGAGCCAATCCTTTTGTCCTTAGCATTTTGAGGGATCCACTTTTCTCATCCATGCCATGCCAATCATTGAGCTTTCCTGAAATATTTATCTTGAAGTAGCATTAGCTCAATGAGATATATGTTGTTAGGAATTACTGAGGGAGTCCTGGACTAGGGGGTGTCCAGATAGCCGAACTATCACCGTCGGCCGGACTCCAAGACTATGAAGATACAAGATTGAAGACTTCGTCCCGTGTCCGGATGGGACTTTCCTTGGCATGGAAGGCAAGCTTGGTGATACGGATATGTAGATATCCTACCATTGTAACCGACTCTGTGTAACCCTAGCCCTCTCCGGTGTCTATATAAACCGGAGGGTTTTAGTCCGTAGGACGAACAACAATCATACCATAGGCTAGCTTCTAGGGTTTAGCCTCCTTGATCTCGTGGTAGATCTACTCTTGTACTACCCATATCATCAATATTAATCAAGCAGGAGTAGGTTTTTACCTCCACCGAGAGGGCCCGAACCTGGGTAAAAACATCGTGTCCATTGTCTCCTGTTACCATCCGCCTAGACGCATAGTTCGGGACCCCCTACCCGAGATCCGCCGGTTTTGACACCGACATTGGTGCTTCCATTGAGAGTTCCACTGCGTCGTCACCTATAGGCCCGATGGCTCTTTCGATCATCAACAACAACGCGGTCCAGGGCGAGACTTTTCCCCCCGGATAGATCTTCATATTCGGTGGCTTTGCACTGCGGGCCAATTCACTTGGCCATCTGGAGCAGATCGAAAGCTACGCCCCTGGCCATCAGTTCAGATTTGGAAGTTTGAACTATACGGCCGACATCCGTGGAGACTTGATCTTCGACGGATTCGAGCCACAGCCGAGCGCGCCACACTGTCACGATGGGCATGATTTAGCTCTGCTGCCGGACAGTGCCCTGGAGGCCGCACAAGAGTCCGCTCCGACCCTAAGCTTGGAACCGACTGCGCCGATCGAGGATGGGTGGCTGGACACCGCCTCGGGGGCTGCTACCTCTATGGCGATGGAGCCGAATACCGACCCTGTCCCTTGTGAAGCTCGTGACTCCAGGGTGCCGGACTCTTCTCCGGACCCCGAACCTTCCGCGCCCCTACCAATCGAGTCCGATTGGGCGCCGATCATGGATTTCACCGCTGTGGACATCTTTCAGCGCTCGCCTTTCGGCGACATCCTGAATTCGCTAAAGTGTCTCTCTTTATCAGGAGAGCCCTGGCAGGATTATGGTCAGAACGGTTGGGATGCGGACGACGAAGAAATTCAAAGCCCACCCACCACCCACTTCGTAGCCACTGTCGATGACTCAACCGACATGCTAGACTTCGACTCCGAAGATATCGACGGTACGGACGACAATGCCGGAGACGACCAAGAACCAGCACCTACAGGGCACTGGAAAGCCACCTCGTCATATGACATATACATGGTGGACACCCCAAAGGATGGGAATGGCGATGGACCAGCGGAGGATGACCCCTCCAAAAAGCAGCCTAAGCGCCGGCGTCAGCGGCGCCGCTCCAAATCCAGCCACAGCAAGAATGGAGATTCCGGCACCGGAGATAATAACACCCCGGACAGTGCCGAAGACAACCCCCTCCAGCAAGATTCAGCGCAGGAGGACGGAGAAGCCAGCCCTCGTGAGAGAGCGGCAGACGAAGAGGTAGAGGACGATAATTACATGCCTCTCTCCGGAGATGAGGCAAGCCTCGACGACGACGAATTTGTCGTGCCTGAGGATCCCGTCAAACAAGAGCGTTTCAAACACAGGCTTATGGCCACGGCAAGCAGCCTCAAGAAAAAGCAGCAACAGCTTAGAGCTGACCAAGACTTGCTAGCCAACAGATGGACTGAAGTCCTCGCGGCCGAAGAGTATAAACTGGAACGCCCCTCCAAAAGCTACCCCAAACGCAAGTTGCTACCCCGATTAGAGGAGGAAGCACATAAACCTACATCACCAGCGCACAATACGGTCGACCGGCCACCTCGTGGCCGCGACAGAGAGGCCCCTAGGCCCTCCACTAAAGCCGCACCCCAGCGTCGCTCGAAAAGTACAAAGTCACGGGGGAACGTGCCAGACTTGCAAGACATATTGGAGGATAAGGCGAGGCAAACAAGATCGATCTACGGATCGCGTGGGCGCCCTACAATACGCGACGACAACCGTCATGCCAGATACAGCAATCCCGGCCGGGCCGAACACAATAGACAAAGCTCGTTTGAGATGCGTCGTGATATAGCCCAATACAGAGGCGCCGCACACCCACTATGCTTCACAGATGAAGTAATGGATCATCAAATCCCCGAAGGGTTCAAACCCGTGAACATTGAATCCTACGATGGCACAACAGATCCTGCGGTTTGGATCGAAGACTATCTCCTTCATATCCACATGGCCCGCGGTGATGATCTTCACGCCATCAAATACCTCCCATTCAAGCTTAAAGGACCAGCTTGGCATTGGCTCGACAGCCTGCCAGCAGAATCAATTAGGTGTTGGGAGGACCTGGAAGCCGCATTCCTCGATAACTTCCAGGACACATATGTGCGACCACCAGGCACCGATGACCTAAGACACATAATTCAGTAGCCAGACAAATCGGCCAGACAATTCTGGACACGGTTCTTAACCAAGAAAAATCAAATCGTCGACTGTCCGGATGCAGAGGACCTTGCAGCCTTCAAACACAACATCCGCGACGAATGGCTTGCCCGACACCTAGGACAGGAAAAGCCGGAATCAATGGCAGCCCTCACATCACTCATGACCTGCTTCTGTGCGGGAGAAGACAGCTGGCTAGCCTGCAGTAACAACCTAACTAAAAACTCTGGTAGTTCGGATACCAAAGACAGCAATGGCAGGTCGCGTCGCAATAAGCACAAGCACCGCATTAACAGCGATAATACTAGAGATACGGCAGTCAACGCTGGATTCAGAGGCTCTAAACCCGGACATTGGAAAAAGCCATTCAAAAGAACTACTCCGGGCCCGTCCAATTTGGACCAGATACTCGATCGCCTCATGCCAGATACACGGCACCCCTGAAAAGCCAGCCAATCACACCAACAGAGATTGTTCGGTGTTCAAGCAGGCAGGCAAGTTAATTGCCGAAGGCAATGACAAGGGGATGCATAGCGATGACGAGGAGGAGACACGGCCGCTGAACAATAAAGGACAGAAGGGTTTCCCCCCACAAGTGCGGATGGTGAACATGATATACGCAACCCACATACCCAAAAGGGAGCGGAACCGTGCGCTCAGGGACGTATACGCGATGGAGCCAGTCGCCCCAAAGTTCAATCCGTGGTCCTCCTGCCCAATCACCTTTGATCGAAGGGACCACCCCACCAGCATCCGCCATGGCGGATTCGCCGCATTAGTGTTAGACCCAATCATCGACGGATTTCACCTCACTAGAGTCCTGATGGACGGCGGCAGCAGCCTGAACCTGCTTTATCAGGATACAGTGCGCAAGATGGGCATAGACCCCTCAAGGATCAAACCCACAAAGACGACCTTTAAAGGCGTCATACCAGGTGTAGAGGCCAATTGTACAGGCTCAGTTACACATGAAGTGGTGTTCGGATCCCCGGATAACTTCCGAAGCGAGGAGTTAATCTTCGACATAGTCCTGTTCTGCAGCGGCTATCATGCACTGCTCGGATGAACTGCATTTGCAAAGTTCAACGCGGTGCCGCACTACGCATACCTCAAGCTCAAGATGCCAGGCCCTCGAGGAGTCATCACGGTCAACGAAAACACCGAACGCTCTCTCCGAACGGAGGAGCATACAGCGGCTCTCGCAGCGGAAGTGCAGAGTAGCCTCTTAAGGCAATTCTCGAGTCCGGCTGTTAAGCGACCGGACACCGTCAAGCGCGCCCGGAGTAACCTACAACAAGACCACTTGGCACGTTCCGAGCACGCGTAGCAATGCGTCCCCAACCCCAGCCCCCGCGAAATCGTGATACCAGTGCCACGCATACATCACTACGCTCTGGAGATACCATGGGCATAGGGGGAGGGGCACGACCACAGCATGCCCAGAGTGCGGATCAACCACACCAGGGGCTCCCAAATTCGTCATTCTTCTTTTTTTTTCTTTTTTTCTTAGGACTCCGTTTTCCAGAAGCCCTGTCCGACAGTGGATCTGCCGAACTCATGATGCAACAGCCCAGGGAAGCAGAAAAGTTACGACGAGTATCTAGGTGGTCTCCATTACGAGCATTATACCTGTTTTACCTACCATTCCGCAGCCTACCCCTGGATGGGGACATGTTAAAATAGTCCCACCCTCGCTTATCGCACTATTTGTATCATCCTGCCTTTATTGCAGTATTTTTTGAATAAACAATGCATCGCATTTTGCCTATCATTGCATTCCTTTCTATATATGTTCACTTATGACATGTTGCACCCGTACGCCTTGGTACGGCCAAATACACCAGGGGCTTAAGTTCCCCAAAGTATGGTGTGATAAGTCCGAACACTTTCACAAGTGCGGCACCCCGAACTTATACCATTATATGCATCGGCTCCGAATCATGTCTTGGGTCAATAGTTGGGTTTGCCTGGCTCCCATGTTTTGGTACCTTACGTTCCGTTATATCGGCTAAGGTAGCGCTGGGAGAACCACTGCGATTGTGCCCCAGTTGAGCTGGGCTGAGCACCTCAGTGGAGAAAGCTAAAACTGACCGTCTTGATAAGGCGAGAGCTGGTCGCTGTTCGAGAGGTCTTTTCGAGTCCCTAAAGACTTATGCCGCTTAGAGCGAGGAGCCGGCTTTGTCCGGCCCCAAGCGTGGATAGCGCCCCGAATTCGGCCTTCCGAACACTAGGGGCTTCGCCGAAATTTAAAATTATAGAATTCTATGGCTAAGTGAGAGTGTTCAAGCATTATAAGTCCGGTTGCCTCGTTCGTTGTGTTGAGCGCCTCCCTAGAAGGACCCAAAAATGGGAACAAGAGCGCTCAAGTTTATCCCGAACACCCCAGCACTTGTGGCATGGGGGCCGAAGCCAATGACTTGCCATCTCTCAGATTTGATAAACGGCCGCATAGAAGGTAATATTTTAAATTAACAAGCGTTGCTTAGCGCATATGAACAAAGTTTTCAGCGCACATGATAACATAATGCGAGTCTACTAAAAAATTACATCTTTGGAGCATTCACCCGCAATAATGCGGGCACCCTTCAGGACACCCTTATAATACATCTCAGGCGTGCGATACTCCTTGCTTGGCGGTGGCACGTCCGTCACAGGCTTCTCGGCGTCCATCCTACCCCAGTGCACTTTAGCACGGGCAAGGGCCCGACGGGCACCTTCAATGCAGGCGGAGTGCTTGATGACTTCAACCCATGGACAGGCGTCCACCAGCCGCCGCACCAGACTAAAGTAGCTCCCAGACATGGCTTCTTTGGGCCACAGCTGAACTATGAGGCCCTTCATGGCCTGTTCGGCCACCTTGTGGAGCTCGACCAGCTGCTTCAGCTAGTCGCTCAGGGGCACCGGATGTCCGGCCTTAGCATATTGAGACCAGAACACCTTTTCCGTTGAGCTCCCCTCCTCGGCTCTGTAGAACGCGGTAGCATCGGACACGCTACGGGGAAAATCTGCGAACGCTCCTGGAGAGCTCCGAATTCAGGTAAGTAACAAGTAATTCACTTTTACATGCTTGCTTTGCATGAAGAATGCCTTACCCGCCGCTATCTTCTTCACTGCATCAATTTCCTGGAGGGCCTTTTGGGCTTCGGCCTTAGAGGCTTTGGCACTCTCAAGAGCCGACGCAAGCTCGGACTCTCGAGTCTTCGAGTCACGCTCCAAACTCTCGTGTTTTTCCACGAGAGCCTGGAGCTCTTGCCGCACCTCCGCCACCCGCGCCTCCTACTTCTCTCGCTCGGTGCGTTCCGCGGCCGCACTGCGTTCGGCCGCGGACACCGCTTCCTTCAGGGTCGCCACCTCGTTCATAGCCCCTGGAATACCCACGTTATCCCCGTCGTTTTTTGCAACCAAATCCTTTTCTATAAGGTACAACTTTAATAAGGTGTTAGTTACCTTCCTTGTCCTCGAGCTGCTTCTTGGCACGACCGAGCTCGCTCTCGGACCGCTCGAGGCTCTGCTTCAAGGCATTGACCTCCGCAGTCAGTGCGGCAGAGGTCAGCAGCGCAACCTGCATTCCCATATTGACATATTTGTGTTAGACTCCTGCGTATATCTTTTTAGATCCTCAGTTCGGCTTTTCTTTCTGAACACCGAACTGAGCATCAGGGGCTACTGTCTATGCAGTACTATTTCACATATCTTAAAATCCTTACCTCAAAGCCTGTTAGAAGGCTGGTGCAGGCTTCGGTCAGCCCGCTCTTGGCAGACTGAACTTTCCGAATCACCGCACTCATAACAGTGCGATGTTCCTCTTTGATGGAAGCGCCGTTGAGCGCCTCCAGCAAATTATCCGGCGCCTCCGGTTGGACGGAGGTCACCGGCGTCGCCGTCCCGCCCTTCTTACAAAGGGGCCGCACGTCGGACTCCGGAACCACCGAAGGTTCCACCGTGGAGTCCGGCCCGAAGTCCGGGAGGTTGCCCTGCGGCACCTCCGGGGCCTCCTCCTCCTAGCCGGTCCCCTTCTGGGACCCCGCCTCGGCGTTGTCTGCATCACGAGGGGAGGAGGCGGTCAGAAGTGAAGCGCTATTCACATCCGACGAACCCAGGGACCCGCTCGACGAAGCGGGGAGATCATCCTTGGGCGGGCTATATGGTTGTGTTCGGCATTAGAAGACACAATGCGGCGAAAGGAAAATCATAAGTTATTCTGGGATCCGGACACTTACGATCTCGCCAGGGGCTTGGCCCTCGAGGGCCACTCCTCCTCGCTGTCGTCGGCGTTGGTGGAACAGTCCGGAGGAAGGGTCCTTCCCTTCTTGGACCCTTCGGCCTCCCCCGTTGGGGAAGCCTTCCTCTTCTTCTCTCCCCCCGCTGGGGGAGAGGCCTCTTTCTTCTCCTCCTCGTCATCGTGGGAGGAGTCCGCCTCGGAGTCATCGGACGATGAGTCCGATAACACCTGGCGCCGGGAACTCCTCCGAGTTCCCGTGGCCTTCTTCTTGGCCTTCTTCTCCGGCACGACGTAAGGCGCCGGGGCCAGCAGTCCCGATAATCGGGCATCCGCTGGGTCTTCGGGCAAGGGAGCCGGGCAGTTAACCTGCCCGGACGTCTTCTTCCAAGCCTGTCAAAGGTAATGGGAGTTTTAGATCCCGCATAGAGTCAAACTATGGAAAGCAAGTGTCCCGTAAAAGGATAAAATAGCTTACCTCGCCGACTTGACACTGCGAGCTGAATCCGCGATCTTCGATAGCGGATGAGGGAGTCTCGGCGCCCTTGAACAGCACCCTCCAGGCGTCTTCGTACATAGTGTCGAAGAGCCTGCTCAAGGTTGGGTGCTGTGCCGGATCAAACTCCCACAAATTGAAAGCCCGCTGTTGGCACGGGAGGATCCGGCGGATGAGCATGACCTGGATTACATTGACAAGCTTGAGCTTCTTGTTCACCAAGGTTTGGACACAGGACTGAAGTCCGGTCAGCTCCTCCGAATCACCCCACATCAGGCCCTTCTCTTTCCAGGAGGTGAGCCGTGTGGGGATCCCAGATCTGAATTCGGGGGCCGCTGCCCATTTGGGGTCACGCGGCTCGGTGATGTGGAACCACCCCAATTGCCACCCTTTGATGGTTTCCACGAAGGTGCCCTCGAGCCATGTAATGTTGGGCATCTTGCCCACCATGGCGCCTCCGCACTCCGCTTGGCGTTCGCCCACTACCTTCGGCTTGACATTAAAAGTTTTCAGCCATAAACCGAAGTGGGGCTGGACGCAGAGGAAGGCCTCGCACATGACGATGAACGCCGAGATGTTGAGGATGAAATTCAAGGCCAGATCATGGAAATCCAGGCCGTAGTAGAACATGAGCCCCCGGACAAAAGGGTGGAGTGGGAAGCCTAGTCTGCGGAGGAAATGGGGAAGGAACACCACCCTCTCATGGGGCTCGGGGGTGGGGATGAGCTGCCCCTCGTCGGGGAGTCGGTGCGCGATATCGCTGGACAAGTATCCGGCCTTGCGCAGCCTCTTGATGTGCCCCTCCGTGACGGAGGAGGCCATCCACTTGCCTCCCGCTCTGGACATGGTTGGAGAAGGTTGAGGTGAGAAATGCGGACTTGGGCGCTGGAGCTCGAGTGCGCAGAGATGGATAAGCAAAGGAGGAAGAAGGCGTAGGTAAAAAGGTGGATCCTTATCCCCTTATATATGAGCGGACGAAACTATGCGTCCCCACCAGCCCGATAAAACTCGCTTATCTCCAAAGCGCCGCAATCAATGGCGCGGTTGGGTTACCCATGCCCGTATTGATGAGAATCCCGGAATAAGGGGACATGATCTCTGCTTTGACAAGACGTGCCAAGGAAATCGCTTCGCTAAACACGCTGAGATGGAACAATAAAAACGATTCGAATAAAGGCTTGGCCGTGGCGTGACGTCATGTCGCGAGATACGTCAGCAGATTGAACTTGTGTAAATATTATTCTCTCCACGGTGGTATGTGGAATTTATTTTGCAGAGCCGGACACTATCCTGGTGTTCAAAATCTTCTATGAATTATTCGGAGGAGGAACCCGCCTTGCAATGCCGAAGACAATATGCACGCCAGACTCGTCGTCATTGAAGCTTGGTTCAGGGGCTACTGAGGGAGTCCTGGACTAGGGGGTGTCCGGATAGCTGAACTATCACCGTCGGCCGGACTCCAAGACTATGAAGATACAAGACTGAAGACTGTGTCCCGCGTCCGGATGGGACTTTCCTTGGCGTGGAAGGCAAGCTTGGCGATACGGATATGTAGATCTCCTACCATTGTAACTGACTCTGTGTAACCCTAGCCCTCTCCGGTGTCTATATAAACCGGAGGGTTTTAGTCCGTAGGACGAACAACAATCATACCATAGGCTAGCTTCTAGGGTTTAGCCTCCTTGATCTCGTGGTAGATCTACTCTTGTACTACCCATATCATCAATATTAATCAAGCAGGAGTAGGGTTTTACCTCCACCGAGAGGGCCCGAACCTGGGTAAAAACATCGTGTCCCTTGTCTCTTGTTACCATCCGCCTAGACGCACAGTTCGGGACCCCCTACCCGAGATCCGCCGGTTTTGACACCGACAATTACCAAAACCACCGAGGGATAGTTGCACTTTCAACCTCCCCCTTTTTTGGTAATTGATGGCAACATATAGATCAAAGCTTCGACAAATGATAATAAGATTGAAAAACATCGTCGCTTTGAGAAGTATGTGATAAGTAAGAGTTCCCCCTAAATTTGTACATTATTTAAAATTTGCTTTGGACTGCAAATGCACAATGAGTTAGGATCATGGGTTACTCTTTGTGAGGACCCCGACTCAATGGCACACCGGTCTAGCATGTAACACCTCATATCACTTTGCGGCCTCACGCATGGTATTCCCACGGGTGTCGCCTTACCAGGCCTGAGACCGTTTGCGCCTTTTGGCACACGTATATGATAGTGTCGCTAGCATCCATATGACAAGGAGCCCGGGCTGACATGGCTAGTCATGAACCCGAAGTGGCACTAACTTACAGGGACAGGCATACATGACCCAGCAACGAACGTGTCGGTCATCAGTGAGTGAATCCGGGATGTAGCAACTGGGCTAGCAGGACTCCGGTAAACCGAGCTGTAGCGGGCTAACAGGACTCCGGTAAACACCGCGTGACATTTCCCCGAGGGACAGACACAGGAACGAAGAAGGACACATGTCGGCCAACCTAAGTGTTCCGGAGCAGTAGCAAGCTACCAAGGCTCAGTGGAAGCACTAGGAGACATTTCCCGATAAGAGAGGCTACCAAGGATAAACAACTAGATAGTCAAATCCCACACATACCAAGCATTTCAATAACATACACACAATATGCTCGATATGTGCAAATACAACATGGCATCACAACATGACTCTATAACTCAAGTATCTTATTCAATAGGCTCCGAGGAGCGAGATATTACAAACATGGGTCTCATGACCCAACATTCAGAGCACACAAGTCAAAGCACAAGCGGAAGCTTAACATGTCTGAGTACAGACATCTACAAATGAAAAAGGCTGAGAAGCCTGACTATCTACAAGATCCTGCCGAGGGCACAAGATCGTAGCTGAGGTAACAAGCTAAACGTCGAAGTCCACGCGAAACTACTAGTGAGACGAAAGTCTCTCTACAAAAACATAAAATAGGCAAACGTGAGTAAAAATGTACCCAGCAAGACTTACATCAGATCTAACTACATATGCATCATTATAAACAAAGGGGATGGTGGGGTTTAACTGCAGCAAGCTAGCTTTGACTCAGTGGCTATCCTGTACTACGACTGCAAGTAACTCTTTTGAGGTAGCGCACACGATTCCACATATTCACCATATCAATACACCACTATGGATCCGCTCCCGTCTCCCTACGAGAACGCCATCCATAGCACTCACGCTTATCTTGCGCATTTTAGAGTATCCACTTTCACTTGTCTATGAACTGTACAGGCAACCCAGAGGTCCTTTACCGCAGACACGGCTATTCGAATAGATCATATTAACCCTGGAGGGTGTACTTCTTCACACACACTCTCGCCACTTACCGCCATGTACACGTCATGTATCTCGGCAACCTTCAAGCGGAAGCCTGGCGAGGGTGTCGGCCACGACCTGACTAACCACGCAAGACTCTAGTCCAGGTTTATCGCCTATTCGGGTTCCATCCGCAAGGAGATCCGGTCGGGGTGTCGCTCATGGCCCCAAACAATGTGTACAGGGTTCCCAAGCCCACCATCCGGGTGCCACTTGGTACACCGTGCCACTGCACCTAGTCTGTCCCAAGCCCACCTGTACTGGGTGCCACTTGGTAGACTACTAGCACTACCTACAAACACTAGAAACTAGTTGCAACTCCTGGACATAGATCGAGTTCATTAATAAGTCGAGAGGGGTCGAGTTACCGGAACCCAATGTGTGGTAGCAATTGTTCATGGATCACAAACACAGAACTCAGTTCCTGAGGACGGTTTCAATGAGACAACCCACCATGTACTCCTACATGGCCTCTCACCGCTACCTTTACCAAATCATGTTCACACACTTAGCTCACACACAGTAGGACATGTTCACACACTTCCAATTGATCCCCGATGAATTAGACCTGACTTAACTCTAAGCAGTAGCAGGCATGACAAACAAGCATGAATGAGTAGGCACATCAGGGCTCAAACAATTCCTACTCATGCTAGTGGGTTTCATCTATTTACTGTGGCAATGACAGGTCATGCAGAGGAAAGGGGTTCAACTACCGCAGCATGTAACAGTTGAATCGTTGTTGTCCTAATGCAGTAAAAGAGAGCAGGAGCGAGAGAGTGGGATTGTATCGAAATGAACAAGGGGGTTTTTCTTGCCTGGCACTTCTGAAGATAGTATAGTTCTTCATCGGTGTCATCGAACTCATCGTCGGAACCACGTCTATCAAGAGGGGACAAACACTGACAAACAAGGAAGAACACAATCAATGCAATGCACAATATGATGCATGATCATGACATGGCAATATGCTGTGGTTTGGGCTAATGCAACTAGTAGCAGATTAAATGGAGTTGGTTTGAATCTAAGATTCAAATTCAAACTCCATATATGACGTTTCAAATACCATCAATTCAAATTGTTGTATACAACAGCTTCAAGTTGTTCAAACATGCATGATAATGCCATAAACATATTGTTTGGATTTTTCTGATCATTTTTCATATATAATTTATCTTATTTGGAGTTACAGATATTTTTCTATGAATTTTAGAACTTTATACTATTTTTTGGAATTTTCTGGATTATTTTAAATCCAGAAAATTATTAACTGCGCCAGCATTGCGTCACTGTGACGTCAGCAAGTCCACTGTGGCTAACCTGGTCAAACCTGACCAGTGGGGTCAACTGGTCAGTCACACAGTGCTGTCTGGGTCTCCGACACGTGGGGTCAGGTCAACAGCCATGTCGGCAAGTCAACTCTGACATGTGGGGCGGTCAACAGGTGACGTGGATAGGTCAAACTGACCTGTGGGGCCCATGGTGTTAGTTTAATCTAAACAGAAATAAAACCCAGTTTAATTAGGGCGTGGGCCCCAGGTGTCAGTGAGCTAGGGGGGTTAGTTAGGGCGTCATTAGCGCTAAGCACCCAGGGATTAGGCCGGCGGCTAATCGTCGTGGAGGCCAGAGGGGACGCTGGTGCTCGGGATTGCACTACGAGGCACGGTTCGAGCCGTGGCTGGGCGCGTTGGAGAGCCCTTGCCGGTGCGTGTCGAATGGTGGTGGTGGCCGGGCCTGTGGTGGCCGGAGTCGACGACGGCGAGCTCGGAAGCGTCGGCCGGCGTTCGGGTGTGCACGGAAACGCGACTGCGGTGGCCTAAGCAATGCGTGCGCGGAACCTAAATCGTCTATGCGATGCGGCGAGCAGGATGGACATGCGCCCGGGACCAAATGGTCACTGGAGCATCGGCGGCGGCAAGCACGGCGGCGGCGGGTTTCATTCGTCGGCGAAAAAGCGGCAGCTACGGCGTGCAACCGAGAAAATGGAGAAGGGGAGAAGGAGCAGCAGCTCACAGCGGTTGCAGTGAAGCAGACAGCAGGCTTGGAGGGGGTCGGAGCTGAGCGAGGCGACGAGAGGGATCTTTGGCGGCCGACGGCGAAGATGAAGATGATGGAGTTGCTTCGGGCATCCCGCGGGCGCGTGCTTCATCTTGGAGCTCCATGGCATCGTGGCGGAGCCTTTGGGCATGGCGGAAGGGTGAGGGGGTGGCTCTGGGCACGGTGGCAGCGAACGGCGGCGGCGGTCGCTCTCGGGTGTTTGCGAGAGAGAGAGAACAAAGGAAGGGGATGAGCTCGAGGGAGTGAGTGAGAGGGACCAGGGGGGCTGCGTGGCGCCTCCAGACGCTCGGTCGAGGGCGGGGGAAGAAGCAGGAGGTGGAAGTAGGAGGTGGCATCCGGTGCGCGCGCGGGCGACACGCCTCTGCCTTCTGGCAGAGGTGGGAGACGACTGGCAGTTGCCAGTGGTTGGGCCGGCTGGAGGAGCTGGGCCAGGTGGGCTGCCAGGTAAGTCAAGTGGGCCTCTCTCTCTTTTATTTGTTTCTGTTTTCTATCATTCTGTGACTTTAGGGCTTTATTAAAAATACCAAAACAATCTCAAAATTCATGAAACTGCTCAAGGCTACTGTTTGGAATAATTCCAACAGTAAACATTTTAGTTCATGAATATTTGGACATTTAAAATATTATATAGCATTTAAATGTCCAAATGCAAATAGCATATAATTTAATTCAGTGACCCTAAGATGACCTAGAAAATTGTGAACCAATTTTTGTCAAAGGTTCTAACCCAAGACAAAAATGATGGACATTTTAGAAGGGCATTTCAGGTTCATTGAAAATGATTTTAGTAAACCCTAGTTGTTTTAGGGGGGCGCTGGGGGTTCTGTCATCCCCATTTCAAGTTTTTGAGAAATTTAAACATGATGCATCACTCTAATGCAAGCACTAAGCATTACCAGAACTAGGGATGTGACACTCTTCCATGTCGCATACATCTTGGTGGAGCGCTCAAAATGATAATAATTGAACACATGCACTCATCACCAAGCAAAGTGAATGATCATATAGGGATATAAAAGGATAAGGTCATCTAACAAGCATTAAGGTAGCATATGATCAAACACATGATCATCCAAGTATCTCACATAAGGCATAGAGTATCAAGCAAACAAGAAAATAACGAAGTTCAACCAAAAAAGACAAGAGAGAACAAAAGCAACACTATCTCTCGAAGCCTATGATCTATACATTTTTCTCCCCCTTTGGCAACAAGTTACCAAAAAGTTCATAGAAAATGCATAGTGCTAAACGACTCTCAGGCTTGGTCTTCATGTGATGGTGTAGAGATGGCTCCTTGGACGAAGACTTCTGTTGATGTAGATGGATCTGGTGGAGTGGGTGCTGGAGCTGGATGCACTGAAGTTGTAGCTGGTGCAGATGATGTAGCTCTGGTGTCTGGCATAGGTACTGCAACAGTTCTCTATCCTCTGGGCACTCTAGCAAAAGCATTAGTAGTTGACTTGCCCATCTTCTCCTCCTCATCCTCCTAAAGTTGCTCAACTGCAGTTTGGATCTCTGTCACTTTGACATCAAGAGCATAAAACTTCTACTCTATGATTCTCTCCAAGGTCTCCTGGTTTTGAGTCAGGGTGGCCAAGCCCTTCTCAATCCTCAGAGTGGAGGCAATCAAGTAGCCAAGCTGATCTTGCTTGCTCTTCAGGAAAATCTGAGATGCCTCTTCAGCAGTTGGCATCTTAGCAGCCTTCTCAGCCCTTGCCTTCTCTTTCTTCTCTTGTGCTTGCACAGAATATGGTTCATTTTCATCCATCACAATAGTGTTGTCCTCAAAGTCAGGGTAGATGGGCAGGTGTTCCTTGTCCAAAAGATATGTGCAAGTGCCCATCATGGAGTTTATAAGCTCCTGAATCTGTGGGGCATACCCACAACTCCTCTTCTGATCAGCAGCAATCCTTTTGATTGTTTCCACAATCAGGCTCATGACTTTGAACTTCTGAGGCACATCAAATATATGAAGCAAGTTAATTGCATGGCCTCTGATCATCTTGTGATCACCTGACTTGGGCAGCAAAGTGTGCCTTAAGATCCGGTTTATGGTAGGCAATCCTGACAACAGATAATGTACAGATCCAAACTTATGTGTCTCAAGTGCAGCATCTGGGATCTCTTTGTACATGTGAGCCATTGAGTTGTGGTCTTTCTTCTTCTTGGCATAGACATCCAAGTCATCCTCATTCTCCTTTGGAGCATTTATCAACTCAGACCATTCCTCAACTGTTGATTGGTACCTGGTACCCTCCGACATCCAGACTATCCTCCCATCTGGGTAGAAATGAGCTGTGGAGTAGAACTACATAATGAGCTCATCATTTCACTTTGTGAGCTTCTGCCCAACAAAGTCAACTACTCCACAAGACTTGAAACAGTCATAAACTCCTGGACAATGCTCTTCATTCTTCTTGATATAGTCCCAGTCAACCCATCTCATGTCACATACTATGGGCTTCTTGTCAAGCAGCACAGTCTCATAGAAATCCTGCTCTTCTTTAGTGTGGAACCTGTAGTCCACAGCAGTCCATCTCCTGACAGCATAGGGGTCAGTCAGTCTCCACTGTCTCAGACCTGCATCCTTCCTGAGCTTCATGTCCTCTGCAACTGGGTGAGCATCATTATGATTTGGGATCTTGGGCTTCAGCTCCCCCAGGACAAGTGAGTCTTCATATTCTTCTTCAGCAGCTTCAGGCACTGGGGCCTTGTTCTTCTCTACAGCTGGAATACTCCTGGTGTTCCTCTTGGGTGCAGACTTGGGTTTTGGAGCAGCAGCCTTGGGAGCATCTTTGGGCTTAGATGGAGCAGCCCCTGATCTTATAGCATCTCCCATGAGCTTTTGAGCTTTAGGTGCTGGTTCAGCAACCTCTTCCTCTTCATCTTCCATCATTGAGGGCTTTCCAACAACTCTGTCCATGGTCTTCTTGACCCTTTCTTTCCTTTTCTTCTCAGCCACAACTGGTTCTTTGGGTTCAGATCCCAAAGTCTCTCGAGTGGATGCTCTGGCCTTTGACATGGGAACTCTCTTAGCAGGAACCTTTGTTTTCATGCCTGGCTTAGTGGTAGCAGCTGTGCCATATTCCTTCTTCAGCACTTTCTTCTTTGAGGTAGCCTCATCCTCAACAGCCACATAGTCCCCATCTTTAGAATCTGAGGTCTTCTTCTTTCTAGCCCTGGTGGCTACCTTTGGCAAGTTGCTGGGTGTGCTCCTGTTGCCATCATCATAACTGCTAGAGGGACTAGTGCCCTCACTCATGTGAACCTGCTCCTCGGACTTGTTCTGACTGTCACTCTGATCTGACATGATGTAAACTCTGACAGCAGACCCTGTGAATAGATGTAGATGAGGTAGAGTAGATGAGCATCACAAAGTACAAAGGATTTTGCAAAAAGATTGAGTCAAAAACTTAGTTTTAGTTTTCCACAGAAAACATTTCAGAGCTACCGATTTGTAAACTCGGTGATACCGAAGCAGCTTTTGGAACCTAAACTAGTGAACTCGGTCAGACCGAGACACATTTTGGTGGCACCGAGACTGCTAGGGTTTCACAAAGAATCGAACTCGGTCACACCGATTTGCAATTCTCGGTCAGACCAAGAATCACATGTGCAATGGCCCGAGCCAAATCGGTGAGACCGATTTCTACAACTCGGTCGGTCCGAGATGAGTTCGGCGGAAACCTAACCCTAACTTTTCAATCCAAAACTAATCTACAGAGTGATTTCACTAGATAGGAAGATTTCAATCGTGGCAAGATACATGGCAATGCAATGTGCTAGGAATCAGAGTTAGGAATAGCACAAAGATTCAAATCCATACCCTAGTTCGGCGATGAATTTGCTACGGCGGCAACGGCAGGGTTCAATCCCGCTGACGGCGGCGGAGACCAGCGGTGGGAGGTCGCTGGCGACGAGGAGGACGATCCGGAGACCCGAGGAGGCAGAGCAGGGAGTGCGCGGGCGAAGAGGTTTGGAAAAATTTCCAAATTTTGGCCCAGGGGTATATATAGCCTGACCCTGTCGGTGTGACTGAGTGGAACAACTCGGTGGCACCGAGATGCATAACTGCAAGCAGTTAGAGCAACTCAGTGTGACCAAAAAGTTCAAATCGGTTGCACCGAGATTGAAAACCTAGATCAACTTAGTGATCTCAGTATGACCGAAGTGGATGAATCGGTCAGACCGAAACGCACAAAGAGGTTTTGGAAGTTTAAGTCTATGACGAATCGGGGACTCCGAGTGTTCCTCACACAGAGTGGTTCGAATCTGACTTGATCAAACTTTGTGATGTAGCATGAATAGAGTTTGAGACAAGAAAAGCATAGATAGCTAGAGAAGGTTCTTAGGCATTCTTGTCCATCCACTTGGCAAAAGAAAAGAAACCAAACAATCAAAGCTACAAGTGGATGTCCTTGAATGAGTAAAATATGCAACCAACATGCTCACACAATAAAATGGCAAATGAAATATGTGGCAAAGCATGCACAAGCACTTCTAGCATCTATCAAGCAATTGGCGATGACTAGGTCATCTATATATGAGTATATTGACTTAGGAGTCAAATGAGAACATTTGATCATAGGTCATACTCATCATTTAAGCACAAGTGGGGATACCACTTTTACATAAAGCATTGTTGTGTTCACACCATTAGAATTGCTTTGGCTCAATTCTTTGAGTAAAGCTCCCCCTAGATGTGAGATCCACCCTAAGAGGGATGAACTAACCTTGGGTTTTGTCGATGATGACTTCATGTAGGTGTTGAATATGTGGATGCTCAATGTTGATGTAGATCATTTGGAGCAATCCTTTGGAGTGAGTTGCACTTTCAATACCTACACGGGTTAGTCCCACAAGGAACAAACAAGGATATCCATAGACATAGAGTGATGCACACACACAAGGTGATGTCTATGAAAGCATTAGGTTACCTTGTCCCTTGTCTTACCAACAAGAGGGTTTGAGACTCCTTGAACTAGTGCAAGATGTGGAAGTTGATTTCACTTGTCCTTGCCAAAATGATAAGAGTGAAATATGTTGGTGGAGTCACCCTCAAGAACTCTCTAGTTCTTCTTCTTCGGGATCCACATCATCTTGATGGGAATCCTTGGAGTTGTAGTCGTACTTGATGAAGTAGAGCTTGATGTAGTCTTGGGAACCCACTTGACCAAGGCCTTAGGAGCTTCTTCAAATGCATCAATCTCCTCTTGAAGCTTATCCTTGCCTTTTTGCTTGTGGTCTTGTGGTGGAAGATCATCTTGAGCTTGTGCCCCTTTGAAAGAAGTAGGATCATACTTCTCTTGTTGAGGAACAAACTCCGTCTTGGGGTATTGATCTTCTTCCCACTCAACTCCATTGGCATTGAACTTTCGTTCAAAACCAACACCTTGGTTCTTCCGGTGCCTTCCTTGCTTGCGTACAATTTCCTCGAATTGCTTACTCCCGGCAAGGCTCTTGTAAACACCTTTCTCTATAATTCCCTTCAATAAGCTATTTTCTTGCTCAAGTGTAACATAGCTAAGAGAATCATTAGTGGAATCAGGAGAACCACTAGAAGCAACAACATTGGATTTAGCATGATTATTGTTACTACTAGAGGAAGAATCTTTCTTGTTCTTGTTACTAGACTTGACTTGAGGCATGTAAGTAGATAAGAGTAAACGCTTGGCAATGTAAGAAGAACTTTTCTTGCGAAGATCATCATTGATTTCCTTTAAGAACTCATGCTCTTGCTCAAGATTGAGCTTTTCAAAGTGTAACTTCTCATGAGTCCTTAAAAGTTCTTGATGATCTCCTAAGATAGTTTCATGAGATAACTTAAGAGTCTTTAGTTCTTTAGTTAGGAGCTCAATCTTCTCCTTATCATATTCATTGGTTTTATCTTGATTAGCATGATTAATTGACGTTTCATCATAGTATTCATCACTAGAGTTTTCAACAAGTAAATCATCATCACCTAACAAGTCATCTTCATCACTATTGAAATTAACATACTCGGGGTGTGATACCTTTGGGCCTTTAGCCATGAAGCATCTTCCAAGTCCTTCATTTGGTGAATCAAATATGTTGTAGGAATTGGTTGACACAAGTGCTAGACCGGCAACACCTTCATCTTGAGTATATTCGGAGTCGGAGTGATAGCTTCTCTCGGAGTGATTGTCGCAGTCGGAGCCGGATACCCATTCACCAACATGAGCTTGATGTCTTCGTTTTGTGTAGCTCCTTGATGACTTGTCCTTCCTTTCTGAATCCTTGCTTCTCCAGGATGTTCTTTGTTCATAACGATCATCTCTACTCCTTCTCTCTCTTGATGGTGATTCTTCTCTTCTACTTCTTCTTTTTGGAGAATCTTCTCTTCTTTTGTAGGGTGTCGTACACTCATTGGAATAGTGTCCGGGTCTTCCACAATTGTAGCAATTACGCTCACGACTAGAAGATCTTTTGTCATTGTAGGACCTTGACTTGGAACTTCTTTCCTTGCTTCTACTCTTGTAGAACTTGTTGAAGTTCTTCACCATTAGGCTCAATTCTTCATTGAAGGTTTGCTTCTCACTTGATGATGTGGGAGCTTCACATGAGGCTTTGTAAGCACCACTTGACTTGTTGTGGAGCTCCTCCTTATCCTTGAGTGACATCTCATGAGAAACAATTCTTCCAATGACTTCCGTTGGCTTGAGATCTTTGTAATTGGGCATCATTTGGATCAATGTGCACACGGTATCATATTTTTCATCCAAAGCTCTTAGGATCTTCTTGATGTTGAATTTGTCGGTCATCTCTTCACTTCCTAAGCCGGCAATCTCATTTGTGATAAGAGCAAGCCTAGAGTACATTTCAGCGACACCTTCACCATCCTTCATTTTGAACTTGTCAAGCTGACTTTGAAGCACATCCAACTTGGATTCCTTGACAGAGTCGGTACCTTCATCCATATCAATCAATGTATCCCAAATTTCCTTTGCATTCTCAAGACAGCTGATTTTGTTAAATTCTTCGGGGCACAATCTGTTGAAGAGGATATCACAAGCTTGAGCATTGTATTGCAGCATCTTCAACTCTTCCGCGGTAGCTTCACGGTTCGGTTCTCTCCCATCAAAGAATTCACCTTGCAAGCCAATACACACAATAGCCCAAACGGCGGGGTTATGTCCAAGAATATGCATTTTCATCTTATGCTTCCAACTAGCAAAATTAGTACCATCAAAATAAGGACCTCTACGGTGGTAATTTCCCTTGCTAGACGCCATACTCTCCTAGGTTGTGAAACCAAGGCTATGACCACCAAAAGCTATGAAGATCAAAGAAAATGGAGAACAAAGCTCTGATACCACTTGTAGGATCGAAAGTATGTCTAGAGGGGGGTGATTGGACTACTTGACCAAATAAAAATCTATCCTTTTCCCAATTTTAGTTCTTGGCAGATTTTAGCAACTTTGCACAAGTCAAGCAATCTTAACACAATTCAAGCAAGCATGCAAAGAGTATATGAGCAGCGGAAAGTAAAGCATGCAACTTGCAAGAATGTAAAGGGAAGGGTTTGGAGAGTGCAAACGCAATAGGAGACACAGATGTTTTTGTCATGGTTCTGATAGGTGGTGCTATCGTACATCCACGTTGATGGAGACTTCAACCCACGAAGGGTAACGGCTGCGCGAGTCCATGGAGGGCTCCACCCACAAAGGGTCCACGAAGAAGCAACATTGTCTATCCCACCATGGCCGTCGCCCATGAAGGACTTGCCTCACTAGGGTAGATCTTCACGAAGTAGGCGATCTCCTTGCCCTTACAAACTCCTTGGTTCAACTCCACAATCTTATCGGAGGCTCCCAAGTGACACCTAGCCAATCTAGGAGACACCACTCTCCAAGAAGTAACAAATGGTGTGTTGATGATGAACTCCTTGATCTTGTGCTTCAAATGATAGTCTCCCCAACACTCAACTCTCTCTCACAGGATTTGGATTTGGTGGAAAGAAGATTTGAGTGAAAAGCAACTTGGGGAAGGCTAGAGATCAAGATTCATATGGTAGGAATGGAATATCTTGGTCTCAACACAAGTGTAGGTGGTTCTCTCT
This sequence comes from Triticum timopheevii, assembly GCA_963921465.1. Lineage (NCBI taxonomy): Eukaryota > Viridiplantae > Streptophyta > Magnoliopsida > Poales > Poaceae > Triticum > Triticum timopheevii. Next base: position 428,619,889 of record OY997268.1, on the reverse strand, counting down.
CAGAAAATGTATGTTGGAAGTGTAGGCATGTTCTGATGGCTCTCTCCATGAATGAAGAGTGGGTGGAGGGGTATATATAGCCTCCACACAAAATCTAACCGTTACACACAACTTACCAATCTCGGTGGGACCGAATCGACAAACTCGGTTGGACCGATTTAGCAAATCATGTGACCGTTAGGATTTTCGGTGGGACCGACATGCAACTCGGTAGGACCGATATGATTAGGGTTAGGTCATAACGTAATCTCGGTGAGACCGATTACACAAACTCGGTGGGACCGATTTTGGTAATGGACACACAGAGGGTTGGTCAGACAAACTCAGTGGGACCGATTCGCTCATCTCGGTAAGACCGAAACGTTACGAAAGGGAAACAGAGAGTTTGCATTGCAATCTCGGTGGGACCAATCGCTCATCTCGGTTGGACCGAAACGTTACGAAGGGAAACAGAGAGATTACAATCCCATCTCGGTGAGACCGAGATCCCTATTGGTGAGACCGATTTGCCTAGGGTTTGTGGCAGTGGCTATGACATCTGAACTCCGTGGCGCCGGATAGGAAGAATCAATGGGGCCGAGTTTGACTTTTCGTTTGGGTCATATGTGGATATGAGAAAGTAGTTGAGGGCTTTGGAGCATATCACTAAGCATTTTGAGCAAGAAAGCCATTAAGCAACACCTCATCCCTACTTGATAGTATTGGCTTTTCCTATGGACTCAATGTGATCTTGGATCACTAAAATAGAAAATGTAGAGTCTTGTGCTTTGAGCTTGAGCCAATCCTTTTGTCCTTAGCATTTTGAGGGATCCACTTTTCTCATCCATGCCATGCCAATCATTGAGCTTTCCTGAAATATTTATCTTGAAGTAGCATTAGCTCAATGAGATATATTTTGTTACGAATTACCAAAACCACCCAGGGATAGTTGCACTTTCAATATACAACCAACCTAACCGCACAAACGCACCAGTTCATGGAATACGTACCAAGACCTAATCCAGCACGCCTCCTCCTTCGTGCGTGATTAATTTAGCAACACGGGACAATCCTAACCTGGGTTTTAGAGTAAAGAAATGGTCGAATATCAAACACGGCGTCCTTCCTCCTTGCTTGATTCATCACTTCCTACTTCAAAAAAGAAACAGAGTATCATTGCTCAATAATAACAATGGCACCACATTGTTTCATAAACCTGCAAAGACAATGGAAGCAGAGGCAAGATTCGGTAAGAGCACAACCACAACGAGCACTGTCAACACAATATACATGGCACAAATTTTGCAAAGAAACCACATGGCCGGAGACAAAAGAGAAGTACCTTGTAGATGGGGATCCTGAGGAGGCCGAGGGCGCCGGCGAGGCTGCAGTCGGTCCGCTGCAGGAGGAAGAGGAAGAGGCGCGTGACAGGGCTGTAGGACATGCGCATCTGCAGGCACGCCCCGTCGTAGCCCCTCGAACACTCCGACGCCCTGCGGCAGGGCACCAGAGACAGACGGATTCAGTCCAAAACAGCAAACCCTACACTGAAGAAATTGAGGAAGGGGATTCTTTCGGTGGGAGGGAGGGGGAAGGGGAGGGCACTCACAGGTTGTTGGCGTGCTGGATGTCAGACCTCGAGCACCTTGAGCGAGTCCCTGAACGACCTCCGCGTGGCGCACGGCGCCGCCGCCACCATCTCCCCCCTCCTCCTCCGCCACCAGAGGGCGCCGCCGCCGCCGTTGTCGAGGGAGTGGAGGGGATGAAGAGCTTGGGAAGGCGGCTGTAGGGGAGGGGGAAAATATTTAGGGTTGGAGACGAGGGAAGGGTTGGAGACGAGGGAACAGGTATGGAGGAGAAAGCAGACGGGCACGGGGCCTGCACGTCGAGCGCGTGCCTCGCGCGGTACGGTGGTTTTTTCCCTCGCGTGGTGCACTGCGCCCTAGCTGTTTTTTCCCACGCGCGGGCGCGGTGCGGTGGTTTTTTCCCTCGCGTGGTTTGGTGCGCTCGAGGCATCGGTTGTGACTACGAGTCCTTGAGGCTTTATATGTTCAATGTGTCTTTTTTTTCTAGGGTCACCCTTCATATTTTTGCTTCTATCTGTTTTCAACTTCAAGATGGCTGATCTAAGGGTTAGCACTACCTTTCTTACCTTTGGCCCTTGCTTCCTCTTTATCTTTAGAAAATTGCAGGTGCCACCGTATCAGCCCCAACAATATCCATCTTGTCTGGATGCGTCACGGATACCGATGAACAAAGTTCGCACACAAGTCTTGAAGCTCGAGTATGATCTGAACCATTGGAGCCGACGATGGCCTCGCTCTCAAAGGCAATCGGGACAACATGCAAGGTACTTTTTCGACCCACAAAAGAAACCATGAAGTGAATTTATGAATCAATGAGGTGATTGCGGATTGTGTCCGCGAGTCCGCGAGATGAAAATTAAAAAAAAAAAAACATCCGCCACTAGATCAGGTAGTCAACACCCTCCATGATCTGCATGACGGAACGGTGCTTTTTGAAGCCACATAGGTTCCTCCTGGCCAAGTGTTTTCCCCTGGCCGGGCCCACGGGACAGCAATACAAAGGGGTGGGCACAATTGCAGTGGCGGCCAGGCGGATTTTGCCAGCATTTTCTTCTCCAGAAGTTGCAAGATACGTTACATAAAGGCAACCCCTGACGTGCGTAAATTACCCACCTCACAAGTCACAACCCTGTTGATGGAGACCTGCCCGTGTGAGGATCCTTCGCACATTCGCCCGCCTCAAACCTCAGATTCCCACTGTAAGTTGACATAAATTTCCAGTTTTCAGTTGTGCTGTCCCATTATCAGATTTCGCATCTTGTTGGGGGTCATAAGTGGAAGAAGTAGAAACAGCAATTTGAAGCTGTTCCCGAGTCCCGACTCTTCCTCCACTGCCTTCTTGGGAAACGGGCAGAAGAGTTCTCCTCCTTGCGGTTTCGAAAAAGGGCTCATCTTCGTCCTCCCAACACCAAACCCGCCCAGCCACCATCTCGATACTGCTTCCGCCATGGTTCAGATCAAGGAATTGTATCCTTTTTATCAAAGATATTTGTGTTCATGCAATATCGCTTTGTGTGCATGATCTCCTGCTTTTATTTTCATTTTGTTTACTCACGTGCTTTCGTCGATTTGCCGGACCTTGACTATGATCCTGCACTAAGCCGAATCATCATGCCTATGTCGATGGAGGAGGTACGAAGAACCACTAAAGAAAGAATTTCAGAAGTTCTTTCTAGTGTTTTGCTGTTGTGAGATGGTAATTGAGCTGTGACCGGTCGATTATTGTATTGCAGTATGAGATAGGGCTCAGCTACACCATCATCAAGATGGAGCAGCACAACACAAATGGCAAGGAGGGCGTGGAAGTGCTGCAGCAGGTCCCTTTTGAGGATGAGAAACTGGGCGAGGGCCAATTCACCTCGAAAGTTTATCATTTGCAGAGGTTAGGACATATATTCACTAGTTTGTTTTTTGTAAGTATATATACTAGTTCATGCCATGATAAATTTCGCAGATTTCGTAGTGACAATACTTTTTTTACGGGGATAGTGATAATACATCCTAAGTTGTTTCAAGAAGAAAACATAAAAGTATGCCTATTTAGAATTAAGGCCATTACTGGATGATCATGAAAGGTATGAAAAAGCACTGGTAGCGAATAATTGGTTAATTAGCAATGCAATGCTAAGGCGTAAAAAATCAAAGGTTGTAATTAGCAATGCTAAGGAGTAACAGATTACTGGATGAACTAGGAGCAATTATTTCCCTTCAAAACTGTGTGCAGCAAAATTCCATCTTGGATGAAGGGCTTTGCATCCGCGAGTTCTCTCGCTGTGCATGAGGACTCGTGGTCCGCGTATCCAAAGAGCAGAACAGGTTAGAAACGGCCTGTTTTTTTTTTACCAATTATCAATCATATTTTAGCAATAATTACACACTTATCAATTCTTGATAAACTAGTTCCATTTGTAACTTTGTATCCCCCTTCCTTTTCATGTTTGTCATGGATGCTGCTCTGACCCTCGTCAGTGATCAAGGTACTACGAAGTAGAGAAACCCTTATGTCTTCGAATCCTACATACCTCCGTTCATCCAGCACTCCCAAACTAACTTAATTATTCTTGATTATCTGCTACTATCATGCAGTGCCCGCTTTTTAGCAAGTGTTCACTGACGATTGACACTGTGATAAGACCTGACAACGGCTCCTCTGAAAATGTAAGCCCATTCAGTTGCCTCCTAGTCATTTTCAGTCCTTAGGACGAAAGGAAACGACACTAAGGTTGCACTGCACTACAACCAGGCGCACAATTTAAACAGCCAGCAGCTAGCTGCAAGAGAGGTGGAGATCGTCGACATCGCGTCAGTATCGCGGGACTACTGGAGCAAGGTGATCACTGCTCCAAAAGTCGACCTCACAACATTCAAGTCCCAACGGACGGACCGAGGCCCTCTTCTGAATGGGTGGATGGTATGCAGATTCTGAACCAAAGATCTACGTGTACTGCTACTGTCAAGTTTGACTGTACATGGGTTGTTACATTCGTTTCAGGATTCATGCCGTCCCGTGATGACCATATACAAGCTGGTGGTCATGGATGCTCCCATCTGGGGCCTGGGCGAACGGCTCGAAGACTGCCTCATCGCGGTACCTGCACTGCATATCTTGTCAAACTGCGCACCGCTTGATCTGAATCTGGCAGAACGTGCGTCAATACTTGAGAAGCTCAGAGCTGACGCTCCATACCATGCAGGGGGAGAGGGCGCTGTTTCTGGCGTGCCACCGGCTGTGCTTCGCGTGGATAGACGAGTGGTACGGCATGACCATGGAGCAGATCCGGGAGATGGAGAGGCACACGGACCTACTCCTCAAGAAGGTCAGCGTCTTGGGTTTTACTGCCTGTATGTATCTATGTTCTTACGTTTGGTTTACTAACTGATGTTGCTGCAGACACTGAAAAAGGCTGCAAAACCTGGGAGCAAGCACGAGGGCAAGAGGAAGTCCCTCAAAGACGAAATCGCCGTCGTGGGGAGCTGCACATAGTGCTGGTTCCGTGAGATGGTCCGTCTATTTCACTGTCCCAGTTAGCTGAATTCCCAAACCAGGAGGACATCTCAGATTAAGTGTGCGTCCAAATATGGCTTAATTAACACTGTTCATATATGTAAGCATCCAGTGAAGATGCTGCTGCTGTAACCAAGGCATCATGGGATGTAAGTGCGTCTGGTATAACGTAAAGTATTGGATGATGGAATGCATTCTTTTTTCCAAAAAAGAGGGTTTAGAATGGAGAGCTGGCGCTCACGAGCGCCCAAGCGGGCCGCGACCCAGCAATGCAGCTCGCTCGCCTTCCCCCCGCTCGCTCCAGCTTCTCGTCCGCTCTCTTTGCAGGCTAGTTTTTTTTTTCGTTTTTTCTGCTGTTTGTCTGCTGTTGGCCGGTTTATTTATATTTTTTAAAAAAATTGTGAAATAAAAAAGGTTTACAGATTTTATAAAAAAAGTTCATCCATTTGAAAAAGTTTGTGAATTAAAAAAATATGCAAATTTAAAAGTTCATAATAAAATGAAAAACTTTGCAAAATTGAAAATTTTCATCGATTTTGAAAAGAAGTGAACAAATTAGAAAAAAAATCATAAATTTTAAATAAAAAGTTCATGAATTTGAAAAAACAATCATTGATTTAAAAAAAGTTTCAAGAATTGAAAAAGACATTCACGGATTTTAAAGAAAAAGTTCACGAATTTGAAGAAAGTTTTAAATTTTATAAAGTTCAGAAATTTTTGAAAAGTAAGAAAAAAATTAAAAAAAGTTACAAGTGACGAAAAACAGGCCACAGAAAACCCAGAGTGTTCTTTTCAGGGTTACAAGTTGACGTGCAACAAAGAATAGAAAAAACAGCAGGTAGACACGAACTGTGAGGTGTCCCAGTTGGCTATCACAGCTAGTACTGAAATATGAGGTCAAGTCCGCGTACGAACATTTTTTGAAGTTTAAAGAAACAAAAAAAACATAAATGGGCTAAGCCCAGGCCGAAGGGGTGTGTGCACCTGTCTGTAGAATAGCTTGTAACCGGCACGGAGGGCGCCAAGTAAGAAAATGGGTAATTCCTATTTGATGCTGCAGGCGCTCGTTACAGTGCAATTGCAAACGGGCGCCTGCAGCATTCCAAGCTGGGCCGGCCCATTCTATGTTTTTTTCCGGAAAATATATATAAAAAAAGGAACGCGAGCGAGGTTCAAACTCTAGACCACTCGGTAGACGCAAACCGCAGTAACCACTACAACAACACGATGGACTACGCAATCTGCCTTCTTTCCACCTTTTTATTCTCTTCTGTTTGTGAAACTTTCCCCTTTTCTCTTTTTACTTTTTTCTTTTTCTTAAATGTGTGATCATTTTTTCAACAGAAAATTTCACATTCACCGGACCTTTTTTTTAATTTGATTTTTTCGAATTTGGTGAACTTTTTTTGAATTCAATGAAATTTTGTTCAAAATCAATGAACTTTTTTTAAATCCGGTGAACTTTTTCAAATCCGATGAACTTTTTTCAAATCCGGTGAACTTTTGCTTCAAATTTGATGAACTTTTTTCGAACTCGACGAATTTATTGCCAATTGGATTAACTTTTTTCAAATCCGATGAACTTTTTCATATTTGATTAACTTTTTTCAAAAATGATGAACTTTTTTTCAATGTGATGAACTTTTTAAAACATTAAGCCCTGATACGTCTCCAACGTATCTATAATTTTTTATTGTTCCATGCTATTATATTACTCCTTTTGGATGTTTATGGGCTTTATTTTACACATTTATATCATTTTTGGGACTAACCTACTAACCGGAGGCCCAGCCCATATTGCTGTTTTTTTTGCCTATTTTAGTATTTCGAAGAAAAGGAATATCAAACGGAGTCCAAACGGAATGAAACCTTCGGGAGCGTGATTTTTGGAACGAACGTGATCCAGAGGACTTGGAGTGCAAGTCAAGAAGCAGCCGAGGCTCCCACGAGATAGGAGGGCCCCCCCCCTATAGGGGGCGCCCCCTGTCTCGTGGGCCCCTCGGGCGGCCACCGACGTACTTCTTCCTCCTATATATACCTATGTACCTAGAAAACATCCAGGAGCAGGACGAAACACAATTTTCACCACCGTAACCTTCTGTATCCGCGAGATCTCAACTTGGAGCCTTCGCGGGCACTCTGCCGGGGGGGGGGGGGGGATCGACCACGGAGGGCTTCTACATCAACACCCTTGCCCCTCCGATGAGTTGTGAGGTAGTTTACCACAAACCTACGGGTCCATAGTTATTAGCTAGATGGCTTCTTCTCTCTTTTTGGATCTCAATACAATGTTCTCCCCCTCTCTTGTGGAGATCTATTCGATGTGAACTCTTTTTGCGGTGTGTTTGTCGAGATCCGATGAATTGTGGGTTTATGATCAAGTTTATCTATGAATAATATTTGAATCTTCTCTGAATTCTTTTATGTATGATTGAGTTATCTTTGCAAGTCTCTTCGAATTATCAGTTTGGTTTGGCCTACTAGATTGGTCTTTCTTGCCATGGGAGAAGTGCTTAGCTTTGGGTTCAATCTGGCGGTGTCCTTACCCAGTGACAGAAAGGGTTGCAAGGCACGTATTGTATTGTTGCCATCGAGGATAACAAGATGGGGTTTATGTCATATTGCTTGAGTTTATCCCTCTACATCATGTCATCTTGCTTAATGCGTTACTCTGTTCTTATGAACTTAATACTCTAGATGCAGGCAGGAGTCGGTCGATGTGTGGAGTAATAGTAGTAGATGCAGGCAGGAGTCGGTCTACTTGTCGCGGACGTGATGCCTATATACATGATCATGCCTAGATAATCTCATAATTATTCGCTTTTCTATCAATTGTTCGACAGTAATTTGTTCACCCACCGTAATACTTATGCTATCTTGGGAGAAGCCACTAGTGAAACCTATGGCCCTGTTGCATCTTTACTTTTTGCATCTATATTATAAAATACCAAAAATATATTTATCTTATCATACTATCTTTATTAGATCTCACTTTCGCAAGTGGCCGTGAAGGGATTGACAACCCCTTTATTGCGTTGGTTGCGAGTTCTTTATTTGTTTGTGTAGGTGCGTGGGACCTTTGAGGAGCCTCCTACTGGATTGATACCTTGGTTCTCAAAAACTGAGGGAAATACTTACGCTACTATTACTGCATCAGCCTCTCCTCTTCGAGGAAAACCAACGCAAGCTCAAGACGTAGCAAGAAGGATTTCTGGCGCCGTTGCTGGGGAGGTCTTCGCTCAAGTCAAGACATACCAAGTACCCATCACAAACCTATCTCCCTTGCATTTACATTATTTGCCATTTACCTCTCGTTTTTCTCTCCCCCACTCCACCCTTGCCGTTTTATTCGCCCTCTCTTTCCCAATCTCCTCCTCTCTTTTTCGCTTGCCTTTTTCTGTTTGTTTGTGTGTTGAATTACTTGTTGCCATGGCGCAAGATAATACCAAATTGTGTGATTTCCCGAATACCAATAATAATGATTTCCTTAGTACTCCGATTGCTCCTCTTAATGATGTCGAGTCTTGTGAAATCAATACGGCTTTGCTGAATCTTGTTATGGAAGATCAATTCGCCGGCCTTCCTAGTGAAGATGCCGCTACTCATCTAAACAAGTTTGTTGATTTGTGTGATATGCAAAAGATGAAAGATACGGATAACAATATTGTCAAATTGAAGTTATTTCCGTTTTCACTTAGAGATCGTGCTAAAGTTTGGTTTTCGTCTTTGCCTAAAAATAGTATTGATTCTTGGAACAAGTGCAAAGATGCTTTTATCTCTAAATATTTTCCTCCCGCTAAGATTATCACTCTTAGGAACGATATTATGAATTTTAAACAACTTGATCATGAGCATGTTGCCCAATCTTGGGAAAGAATGAAGTTGATGCTTCGCAATTGCCCTACTCATGGTTTGAATTTATGGATGATCATGCAAAAATTTTATGCCGGTTTGAACTTTGCTTCTAGAAATCTCTTAGATTCGGCCGTGGGAGGCACTTTTATGGAAATCACGTTAGGAGATGCTACAAAACTTCTTGATAATATTATGGCTAATTATTCTCAATGGCACACCGAAAGATCTTCTAGTAAGAAAGTGCATGCTATAGAAGAAATCAATGTTTTGAGTGGAAAGATGGATGAACTTATGAAATTGTTTGCTACTAAAAATACTCCTCTTGATCCTAATGATATGCCATTGTCTTCTTTGATTGAGAATAATAATGAATCTATGGATGTGAATTTTGTTGGTTGGAATAGTTTTGGAAACAATGCTTATAGAGGAAACTTCAATGCTAGACCGTTCCCTAATAATTCCTCTAATAATTATGAAAATTCCTACAATAATTCTTATGATAATTTTAATAAGATGCCCTCTGATTTTGAGAATAGTGTGAAATAATTTATGATTTCTCAAAAGAATTTTAATGCTTTGCTTGAAGAAAAATTGCTCAAAGTTGATGATTTGGCTAGGAACGTTGATAGACTTTCGCTTGATGTTGATTCTCTTAAACTTAGATCTTCTCCTCCTAAGCATGATATCAATGAGTCTCTCAAAGTAATGAGAATTTCCGTTGATGAGTGCAAGGAAAGAACAGCTAGATTGCGTGCTAAAAAAGATAGTTTTATAAAGGCGTGTTCTTCTAGTTTCCATGAAAATAATGATGAGGATCTTAAAGTTATTGATGCGTCTCCTATTAGATCTATGTTTTGCAATATGAATTTTGATGATTATGGGACTGACGATGAATCAACTTTTCCTAGAAGGCGTCCCAAGAATTCGGAGTTTTTAGATCTTGATGCTAAATTTGGTAAAAGTGGGATTAGAGAAGTCACAACTTCAAGTAACATTGAACCCACTATCTCGGATTTCAAGGATTTTGATTATGATAATTGTTCTTTAGAAGGTTGTATTTCCTTGTTGCAATCCGTTGTTAATTCTCCTCATGCTTATAGTCAAAATAAAGCTTTTACCAAACATATTGTTGATGCCTTGATGCAATCTTATGATGAAAAACTTAATTTGGAAGTTTCTATACCTAGAAAACTTAATGATGAGTGGGAACCTACTATAAAGACTAGAATTAAAGATCATGAGTGTTTTGCTTTATGTGATTTGGGTGCTAGTGTTTCCATGATTCCGAAAACTTTATGTGATATTCTAGGTTTCCATGATCCTGATGATTGTTCTTTAAATTTGCACCTTGTGGATTCCACCATTAAAAAGCCAATGGGAAGAATCAATGATGTTCTCATTGTTGCAAATAAAAATTTGGTGCCCGTGGATTTTATCATTCTTGATATAGATTGCAATCTTTCTTGCCCTATCATTCTTGGTAGACCTTTCCTTAGAACGATTGGCGCGATTATTGATATAACGGAAGGGAATATTAGATTCCAATTTCCTTTAAAGAAAGGCATGGAGAACTTTCCAAGAAATAAAGTCAAATTACCTTATGAATCTATCATGCGGGCTACTTATGAATTTAGTGCCAAAAATGGCACTCGTTAGATCTATCTTTGCTTTTATGCCTAGCTAGGGGCCTTAAACGATAGCGCTAGTTGGGAGGCAACCCAATTTTATTTATGTTTTTTGTTTTTGCTCCTGTTTAATAATAAACCTTGCATCTACCTTCTGTTTAGATGTGTTTTTATCTTTAATTTAGTGTCTGTGCCAAGTAGACCCTATAGGATAACCTATGATGATAGTTGATTTGATTCTGCTCAAAAACAGAAACTTTACGTGCACGAATATAATTTTGTTAAATCACAGGAACGTGCTTTTGTGTTGAATCTTTTTGCTTCTGATCAATAAACAAATTTTCCAGTACTTCCTATTTTGGTAGGAGTTTTAGAGTTCCAGAAGTTTGCGTTACTTACAGATTGCTACAGACTGTTCTGTTTTTGACAGATTCTGTTTTTCGTGTGTTGTTTGCTTATTTTGATGCATCTATGGCTAGTAAAATAGCTTATAAACCATAGAGAAGTTGGAATACAGTAGGTATAACACCAAAATAAATAAATAATGAGTTCATTACAGTACCTTATGTGGTGGTTTTGTTTTCTTTCACTAACGGAGCTTATAAGATTTCCTGTTGAGTTTTGTGTTGTGAAGTTTCCAAGTTTTGGGTAAAGCTTTTATGGACTATGGAATAAAGGGTGGCAAGATCCTAAGCTTGGGGATGTCCAAGGCACCCCAAGATATTCAAGAATAGACAAAAGCCTAAGCTTGGGTGAGGGAGTCCTGGATTAGGGGGTATCCGGACAGCCGGACTATATACATCGTCCGGATTATTGGAGCGTGAAGATACAAGACTCAAGACTCCGTCCCGTGTCCGGATGGGACTCTCCTTTGCGTGGAAGACAAGCTTGGCGATCCGGATATTGTATTTCCTTCCTTGTAACCGACTCCCTGTAAACCCTAGCCCTCTCCGATGTCTATATAAACCGGAGAGGTTGGTCCTTAGAATGCCGATCACAACTACAATCATAATCATCATAGGCTAGCTTCTAGGGTTTAGCCTCTACGATCTCGTGGTAGATCTACTATTGTACTACTCATATCGTCAATATTAATAAAGCAAGAAGTAGGGTTTTACCTCCGTCGAGAGGGCCTGAACCTGGGTAAACATTGTGTCCCTTGCTTCCTGTTACTATCAGCCTAAGACACACAGATCGGGACCCCCTACCCGAGATCCGCCGGTTTTGACACCGACATTGGTGCTTTCATTGAGAGTTCCTCTGTGTCGTCAATGCAAGTCTCGATGGCGCCTTCAATCGTCAACAACACGGTCCAGGGCAAGACTTTTCTCCCCGGATAGATCTTCGTGTTCGCCGGCTTCGCACTGCAGGTCAATTCGCTTGGCCATTTGGAGCAGATCGACAGCTACGCCCCTGGCCACCAGGTCAGGTTCGGAAACCTGAACTACACGGCAGATATTCGCGGAGACTTGATCTTCGACAGATTCGAGCCTATGCCAGGAGCGCCGGACAGTCACGATGAGCACGGCTTAGACCTGCTGTCGGACAATGCTCGGGATATCACCCCTGCAGAAGCCCCGGACCTAAATCCGGAGCAGGCCGCGTTGCTTAAGGACGGAGGGATGGACCCCGCCCCGCAGGCCGTACACTCATCGGCGGTAGAGCCGAACACAGGCCTCACTTCTGAGGAAGCCTGTGACTCTGGACCCCCAGACTCGTATCCGGTTGTAGGTTCTAGTCCACGCACTCCCGAGCCTGCCGAGCCTGGTTGGGCTCCGGTAATGGAGTTTATCGCTGCGGATATCTTCCAGCACTCGCCCTTTGGCGACATGCTGAACTCATTAAAGTCTCTTTCTTTGTCAGGAGGCTCTTGGCCGAACTATGTCCGACTCGAGTGGGACGCGGGCGATGAAGAAATTCGTTGCCCACCCACCACCCACTTCATTGCCACGGTCGATGATTTAACCGACGTGCTTGACTTCGACTCCGAAGACATCGACGGTATGGACGACGATGCAGGAGAAGAATAGGAACCACCGCTCACGGGGGACAGCCACCTCCTCATATGATATATATATGGTGGACACTCCAAAGGAAACCAATGGCGATGAGGCATCGGAGGATAACCCCTCAGGGAGAAAAACAAAGCATGGGCATCATCGATGCCGCTCCAAGCCCCGCCACAGCAATATCGGACCAGGAGACGAAAACAATCCGGATGGTGCCGAAGAGGAATACAACCCTGATCAGCCCACCTTCAAGCAGGCCGAGCAGGAAGATGAGCGGGTCAGCCCAGACGAACAGGCGACGGACAGATACCCGAAGGAGGACAGCTACATGCCCCCCTCCGAAGATGAGATTAGCCTCGGCGACGACGAGTTCGGCGTGCCTGAGGATCCCGTGGAGCAGGAGTGCTTTAAGCGCCGGCTTATGGCCACTGTGAGGAGCCTGAAAAAGAAGCAGCGGAAACTTCAAGCTGATCAAGACCTACTCACAGATAGATGGACTGAGGTCCTGGCAGCCGAGGAATATGGACTCGAGCGCCACACGGCTGACCGGACACCCTGCAGCCGGGATAAAATGGCATATCAGCCCGAATACCAGCCCACACCCCCATGCCAATACACCACGGCTCGAGGCAATAGGCAGGACCTGCAAGACATACTGGAACACAAAGCAGGACAGCCAAGATATATCTACGGATCACGGGGGCGCGCCCCAGCACGCGACGATGACCGTCACGCCGGACACATTATCAACAAGTCCGGCCGGGCCGAACACAGCAACCCAGACCAGTTCAAACTGCGTAGCCACATAGCCCGGCACAGAGGCGCCGCGCACCCCCTCTGCTTCACTGACGAAGTGATGGATCATGAATTCCCAGAAGGGTTCAAACCCGTAAACATCGAATCATACGATGGCACAAGAGACCCCGCAGTATGGATCGAAGATTTCCTTCTCCACATTCACATGGCCCACGGAGACGATCCACACGCCATCAAGTATCTTCCCCTTAAGCTCAAAGGACCCGCCCGGCACTGGCTAAACAGCCTGCCAGAAAATTCCATTGGCAGTTGGGAAAACCTGGAAGACGCATTCCTCAACAACTTCCAGGGCACATATGTGCGACCACCAGACGCCGATGACTTGAGCCACATTAGTCAACAGCCCGGAGAGTCAGCCAGGAAATTCTGGACTCGGTTCCTAACTAAAAAGAACCAAATAGTCGATTGTCCGGACACCGAAGCCCTGGCGGCTTTTAAGCATAATATCCGTGACGAGTGGCTCGCCCGACACCTCAGCCAGGAAAAACCCAAGTCCATGGCAGCTCTCACAACACTAATGACCCGCTTTTGCGTGGGCGAGGACAGCTGGTTGGCTCGCAGCAGCACTACACCACATTCTGGCACTTCGGATGTCCGCGACAATAACGGCAAGCCACGGCGCAACAGACATAAGCGACAGAACAACGGCGACAACACTGAAGACACGACAGTCAACGCCGGATTCAGCGGATCCAAGTCCGGCCAGCGGAAGAAGCCGTTCAAAAGAAACAATCAGGGACCGTCCAGTCTGGTCCGCATATTGGAGCGCTCGTGGCAAATTCATGGTACCCCAGACAAGCCAGCCAACCACACCAACAGAGACTGCTTGGTGTTCAAACAGGCCGGCAAAATAAACACTGAAAACAAGGACAAGGGGCTGCACAACGACGATGATGAAGATCCCCGGCTTCCGAACACGGGGGGACAAAAGAAATTCCCCCCCCCCCCAGGTGAAAACGGTCAACATGATCTACGCCACTCACATTCCCAAGCGGGAACGGAAGCGAGCACTACGGGACATCTATGCGATGGAGCCAGTCGCCCCCAAATTACACCCATGGTCAGCTTGTCCGATCACCTTTGATCGTAGGGATCACCCTACTTGCATCCGTCACGGCGGCTCAGCCGCATTGGTCCTAGACCCAATCATCGACAGATTCCACCTCACGCGAGTCCTTATGGACGGCGGCAGCAGCCTGAACCTGCTTTATCAGGACACAGTGCGCAAAATGGGAATCGACCCTTCAAGGATCAAGCCCACCAAAACCACCTTTAAAGGTGTAATTCCTGGAGTAGAGGCCCATTGTACGGGCTCTGTAACATTGGAAGTGGTCTTCGGATCTCCGGATAACTTCCGAAGCGAAGAGTTAATCTTTGATATCGTCCCTTTCCGTAGTGGTTACCACGCACTGCTCGGACGAACCGCATTCGCTAGATTCAATGCGGTACCACACTATGCATACCTCAAGCTCAAGATACCAGGCCCGCGCGGGGTCATAACAGTCAACGGAAACATGGACCGCTCTCTCTGTATAGAAGAGCATACTGCAGCCCTCGCGATAGAAATGCAATGCGGCCCCTCCGACAAACCACCAATCCGGTGACGACAACCTCGAGCACCATCAAGCGAGTCCGGAGCACCCCGCAACAGGATCACCAGGCATGCCAAGAGCGCGACTAGCAGTCCGGTCTCCGCTCAAGCCCCATCAAAGCAGGATTCGTGCCACGCATACACAATTACGCACTCAAAATACCATGGGCACAGGCGGAGGCGCAGCAGTGACTTAGTCAATAGTGCGGTATCACCGCAACATACCTTCATAACCTTTCCTTTTTTCAGGACATTGCTTTAGGGCAGCCTCTTCAGAAGAGCCGGATTGTCAGACTTACATAGGAGAGACAACCAAGGAGGCAACAGGCTCTGCACACAAAGGTAAATACCCAGGTGGAATCTGTTCACGATCGTTATACCTGTTTTATATACCTACATGCAGCCTGCCCTCGGATAGGACATGTTAAATAGTCCTATTTACTTCTGCTTAAATTCACCCATTGTAAACATACGCTTAAACGTATTATTCATCAATGGGAGATCATACATAGCGTCAGCTTACTATTCTTACTTGAGCAGTTTTTTCTTACAAATGTTTATTTAATATTGTATCCGTACACCTTGGTAAGGTCAGTTTGCAAGGGCTCCTTATGGCACCTCATAATACGACAAAACAAGTCTGAACACTTTCAACAGTGCGGCACCCCGAACTTATAGCACTATATGCATCAGCTCCGAATCACGTCTTGGGTCAATAGTTGGGTTTGCCCGGCTCCCTTGTTTTGGTACCGTATGTTCTATTATATCGGCTAAGGTAGCGCAGGGAGAACTACTCCGATTGTGTATCGGTTCTTCCGGACAAGCACCTCAGTAGAGAAAGCCGAAAACTGACCGACATGATGCGGCAAGAGCTGATCGCTGTTCGAGAGGTCTTAAAATCCTTAAAGATTTTTCCGCTTTTGGCGAGGAATAGGCTTCGTCCAATTTAGGCGTATATAGCGCCCCAATTTGGCCCTCCGAATTCTAGGGGCTTCGCCGAAATTTAAAATTGTAGACTTCTATGGCTAAGTGAAAGTTATAAAGCCGCATAGTCTGATTGCCTTGTTCGCTACGCCGGATACCTCCTTAAGGGACCAAAAATTTGGATAAAGAGTATCCGGGTTTTTCCAGGAACACCCCGGTACTAGTTACGTGGGGGCGGAAGCCGACGACTGGCCTACTTTCAGAATTTTATAAATAGCCGCATAGAAGGTAATATTTTAAATCAAACAGTGCTACATAGCGCAAGTAACTTCGTCTTAATATTACAACTACTACAGAGGTACATTTACTCAAGGATCGTGTCCTTGGTACATTCATCGGCCATGAGACGAGAGCCCTTCATAACGCCATCGTAATGCTTCTCGGGATAGCAATGCGCCTTGCCCTCCGGCGGCCCGTCCTTCACCAGCTTCTCCGCATCTAGTTCGCCCCAATGCACCTTCACGCGGGCAAAGGCCCGACGGGCACCCTCAATGCAAACAGATCGTTTGATAACTTCAAGCCGCGGACAGGCATTCACCATCCGCTTGATCAGGCCGAAGTAGCTAGTGGGCAGGGGCTCACCAGGCCACATCCGAACTATGAAATCTTTCATAGCCACTTCGGCCGCCCTGTGGAGTTCGACCAACTGCTTCAGTTCGTCACTCAGAGGCATTGGATGTTCGGCCCCAGCATACTGGGACCAGAACAGCTTCTCCGTCGCGCTCCCCTCCTCAGCACGGTAGAACTCCGCGGCATCTGATACGCTGCGTGGCAGATCTGCGAATGCCCCTGGAGAGCTCCGGATTTGGGTAAGTAAAAGAAACGCCTCCTCCACATGCTTGCTTTGCATAAAGAATTTCTTACCCGCTGCTATCTTTTTGGCCTCCTGGATTTCCTGTTGTGCCTTCTAGGCTTCGGCCTTGGCGTCCTTTATACCAGCAAGGGCCTTCGCAAGCTCGGCCTCTTTCACCTTAAGCTCATGCTCCACGAACTCAAACTTCTTGTCGAGCTCCTAGAGCTCGTGCTGTACCTCGCCCACTCTAGCGTCTTGCTTTTCGTGCTCCTTGCGTTCCAAGGCCGCTTTGTCTTCGGCCTCGGACAGCGCTTTCTTCAAGGATGCCACTTCGGTGGTGGCGCCTGCTACAAAATCACGACGCTTCGTTGTTAGAATAAAAAAATTTATCTATCCTTCATTATGTGCGAGTGGGGAATCACTCACCTTTGTTCTCTTCGAGATGCCTCTTCGTGAGGTCAAGCTCTCCCTACGCCTGCTGCAGATCCCGTTTTAGTCCGGTGATCTCGGCTGTGCGGACAGCAGTGGCAAGCAGCACAGCCTGCTCATTCACATACACACTTATTATTAGACTCCGCGGATTATAATTGACCCTCCGTTTGGCTTTTCTTTCCAAACACCAAATAGAGTATCAGGGGCTACTACCTATCGGGTGGTAATTTCACACATTTTTATTACTTACCTCAAAGCCTCTCAGGAGGCTGGTGCAGGCTTCGGTTAGTCCGCTCTTGGCGGACAAAACCTTCTGAATCAACGCACTCATAAGAGTACGGTGCTCTTCATCCATGGAAGCACCGCGAGGCACTTCCAGCAGATATTCCGATGCTTCAGGCGTAACGGAACTGCTCGGCATGGACGGCTCGCCCTCCCTAACGAGGGGCTGCCCGCCGGAGTCCGGAACCGTTGGAGGCTCCGGAATAGTGTTTGGCTAAGAGCCCGGCCTACTGCGGCTCTCATCGACACGATCCGCGGGGATCTTGAACCCCGCGTGTCTGACATCTAGAATTCCGCCCTGGGCGTCTCCAGAGTCACCTCCCCCCGCTCTGGGAGCCTTCGGGACAACACCTCCGTGTCATCTGCGGGCTGAGGAGTGCTGGCCGTCGGGAGCGAGTTCATCGCTGAATCGCTCAGGGACCCATCTGAAGACGATACCTCGGGATGAACCCTGGCCGGATTGCATACATGTTCGGCGTTATAAAAAGGCTATGAAGGAAAATCATGATAGAGTGCGGATACTTACGATAGCGCCAGGGGCTTCCCCCTGGGCAGCCATCCCACCTCGCTATGGGCGGCCGTGGTGGAGTAGTCCGGAAGGGACACCTTTCCCTTCTTGGACGTCCCAGCCTCCTCCTCCGGGGAGGTTTCCTCTTTTTCTCCTCCCCAGTGCGGGGAGGTAGAGTTTCTTCTTGCTTCCCCCCGCCTTCGCGGGAGGAATCTGCCTCGTCGTCGTCGGACAACAAGGGAATGACGGCCTTGCGCCGGGGGCCTTTCCTGGCCCCCTGGTCCGCCTTCTCAGGCCCCTCATCCTCTCCGGGTGGGGTGGCCCCTTCTTCTTCTTCCTCCCCTTCGGGGGAGGAGTGTGCCTTGTTGTCTTCAAACGAGGCTTCTGGTACGACCTTACGTCGAAGACCCTTCCTAGTCCCTGGGGCCTTCTTTTCGGCCTTCTTCTCCGGTGCCTTGTAGGGCGCCGGGACTAGCATCTCTGTCAAGAGAGCATCAGCTGGGCCTTTTGGCAGCGGAGCCGGACAGTCAATCCGCTCCGCTATCTCCACATAATCCTGATTAAATATGCACAATTACTTAAGACTCCCCCACGAATATACTGGGAAGAACTGAATCCGGTGGTAGTCAAAAAACTCACCGAACTAGGAGGCCGCGCGGCGTGAAGTCCACGGTCTTCGGATGTGGGAGGAGGTACTTCGGAGGCCTTGAACAGCGCCTTCCATGCGTCTTTATGCGTCATGCCGTAGAGCCTCTGAAGCGTCTGGTGTTCGGCTGGGACGAACACCCACAGATTAAAAGCCCGCCTTTGGCATGGAAGAATCCGATGAACGAGCATGACCTGGATCACATTGACAAGCTTGATGTTCTTGTCCTTCGTGCTCTCGATGCAGTTTTGGAGCCCGGTCAGCTCTGTAGGTCCGCCCCAGGCCAGACCCTTCTTTTCCCAGGAGGTGAGCCGCATGGGGGTTCCGGATCAGAACTCGGGGACCACTGCCCAGTTGGCACCGCGCGGCTCGGTGATGTAGAACCACCTCAACCGCCACCCTCTCACGGTCTCCACAAAGGAGCCGTCAAGCCAGGTGACGTTAGGCATTTTTCCCACCATGGCCCCTCCACACTGCGCTTGCTGGCCCCTCACGATCTTCGGCTTCACGCAGAAGATTTGCAGCCACAGGCCGAAGTGAGGCTTGATGCGGAGGAAGGCCTCGCATACGATGATGAACACCGAGATGTTGAGGACGAAGTTTGGGGCTAGATCATGGAAATCTAGCCCGTAAGAGAACATGAGCCCGCGGACGAAAGGATGAAGTGGAAATCCCAGTCCGCGGACGAAGTGGGCGACAAACACGACCCTCTCGTGAGGTTCCGGGGTCGGAATGGCCTGCCCTTTGTCCTGTAGCCGGTGCGTGATGTCTGCGGCCAAGTATCTGACCGCCCAAAGATTCGCGATATGCTTCTCTTTCACGGTGGAGGCCACCCACTTGCCTCCTGCTCCGGACATGTCCAGCTGTGCGGAGAAGACTTGGGCTAGGGCGCTGGAGCTCTATGGGGCAAGAGTGGGCAAAGGAGGAAGAAGGCATGGGTAAAAATGGGGAACTCTTATCCCTTTATAGAGGCAACGAAAGCGGTGCGCCTCCCCACTCGCCCGTTGAGAATTGCTTACTTCCCAAGCGCCACGATTGATGGCGTGGTGGGATTACCCATACCCGTATTGATGAGAATCCCATGATAAGGGGACACGATCTCTGCTTTGACAAGATGTGTCAAGGAAACCGCCTCGCAATATGCGCTGTGGCTGGTTGTGGGAAAACGGTTCAAATAATGACCCAACCATAATTACATGTCACGTTGTCTAAAAAAGTTGTCAGCATATTGCATTTGTGAAATATCATTCTCTCTACGGCGGTATATGAAGATCATTTTGCGGATTAGAACACGGTTTAAGTGTTCGATAATTACTTTGGAGTATTCGGAGAAGGAACCCGCCTTGCAATGCCAAAGACAAGACTGCGCGCCGGACTCATCGTCATTGAAGCCTGGTTCAGGGGATACTGAGGGAGTCTTGGATTAGGGGGTATCCGAACAGCTGGACTATATACATCATCCGGATTATTGGAGCGTGAAGATGAAAGACTCAAGACTCTGTACCGTGTCCGGATGGGACTCTCCTTTGCATGGAAGACAAGCTTGGTGATCCGGATATTGTATTTCCTTCCTTGTAACCGACTCCGTGTAAACCCTAGCCCTCTCCGGTGTCTATATAAACCGGAGAGGTTGGTCCTTAGAAGAACGATCACAACTACAATCATAATCATCATAGGCTAGCTTCTAGGGTTTAGCCTCTACGATCTCGTGGTAGATCTACTCTTGTACTACTCATATCGTCAATATTAATCAAGCAGGAAGTAGGGTTTTACCTCCGCCGAGAGGGCCCGAACCTGGGTAACATTGTGTCCCTTGCTTCCTGTTACTATCAGCCTAAGAGGCACAGATCGGGACCCCCTACCCGAGATCTGCCGGTTTTGACACCGACATTGGGGATGCCCCGGGAAGGCATCCCCTCTTTCGTCTTCGTTCATTGATAACTTTACTTGGAGCTATATTTTTATTCGCCACATGATATGTGTTTTGCTTGGAGCGTCGTGTATTATATTAGTCTTTGCTTTTTAGTTTACCACATGATGTACACACCTTTTGGGAGAAGCCTATTTGATTAGAATTTTCTAGGATACTCTATGTGCTTCACTTATATCTTTTGAGATTGATAGTTTTTGCTCTAGTGCTTCACTTATATCTTTTAGAGCACGGTGGTGTCTTAATTTTGAAGAAATTACTAGTCTCTCATGCTTCACTTATATTATTTTGGGAGTCTTTTAGAACAACATGGTATTTGCTATGGTTACAAAATTGGTCCTAGAATGGTAGGCATCCAAGTTGGGTATAATAAAAACTATCATGAAAGTGAATTGGATTCTATGATCAATTTGATACTTGATAATTGTTTTGAGATATGGAGGTAGTGATATTAAAGTCATGCTAGTTTGGTGATTATGAATTTAAAGAATTCTTGTGTTGAAGTTAGCAAGTCCCGTAGCATGCACGTATGGTTAAAGTTGTGTAACAAATTTGAAACATGAAGTGTACCTAGCTTGTGCATCCCTATGAGTGGCGGTCGGGGACGAGCGATGGTCTTTTCCTACCAATCTATCCCCCTAGGAGCATGCACGTAGTACTTGATTTTTGATGACTTCTAAATTTTTGCAGTAAGTATATGAGTTTTTTTGACTAATGTTGAATCCATGGATTATACACACTTTTACCTTTCTGCCTTTGCTAGCCTCTTCGGTACCGTGCATTGCCCTTTCTCACCTTGAGAGTTGGTGCAAACTTCGCTGGTGCATCCAAACCCTATGATACGATATGCTCTATCACACATAAACCTCCTTATATCTTCCTCAAAACAGCCACCATACCTACCTATTATGGCATTTCCATAGCCATTCCGAGATATATTGCCATGCAACTTTCCACCGTTCCGTTCATCATCATCATGACATAGTTTACTTTTGTCATATTGCCATTTTGTGATCGTGTAGTTAACATCGTATTTGTGGCAAAGCCACCATGCATTAATTTTCATACATATCACTCTTGATTCATTGCACCATCCCGGTACACCGCCGGAGGCATTCATATAGAGTCATATCTTGTTCTAGTTTCAAGTTGTAATTCATATGTTGTAATCAATAGAAGTGTGATGATCATCATTATTAGAACATTTCCCAAAGAAAAAAAAAGAAAAAAAAAAGAAAGGCCAAAAAAATAAAGGCCCAAAAAAGGGAAAAAGAAAAGAAAAAGAAAGAAAGAAAAAGAAAATAAAGAAAATAAATAAAAGGGGCAATGTTACTATATCTTTTTCCACACTTGCGCTTCAAAGTAGCACCTTGTTCTTCATGTAGTGAGTCTCATATATTGTGCTTCAAAGTAGCACCATGTTTTTCATATAGTGAGTCTCATAAGTTGTCCTTTTCATACTAGTGGAAATTTTTCATTATATAACTTGGCTTGTATATTCCTACGATGGGCTTCCTCAAATGCCCTAGGTCTTCGTGAGCAAGCAAGTTGGATGCACACCCACTAGTTTTCTTTTGTTGAGCATTCATTTATAGCTCTAGTGCATCCGTTGCATGGCAATCCCTACTCCTCATGTTGACATCAATTGATGGGCATCTCCATAGCCCGTTGATTATCCTCGTCAATGTGAGACTTTCTCCCTTTTTGTCTTCTCCACACAATCCCCATCATCATATTCTATTCCACCCATAGTGCTATATCCATGGCTCACGCTCATGTATTGCGTGAAGGTTGAAAAAGTTGAGATCATTTAAGTATGAAACAATTGCTTGGCTTGTCATCGGGGGTATAGAAGTTGGGAACATCTTTGTGTGACGAAAATGAAGCATAGCCTAACTATATGATTTTGTAGGGATGAACTTTCTTTTGCCATGTTATTTTGAGAAGACATGATTACTTTGATTAGTATGCTTGAAGTGTTACTATTTCTTTTATCAATATGAACTTTTATTTTGAATCATCTGGATCTGAACATTCATGCCACAATAAAGAAAATTACATTATGAATTATGCTAGGTAGCATTCCACATCAAAAATTCTCTTTTTTATCATTTACCTACTCGAGGACGAGCAGGAATTAAGCTTGGGGATGCTTGATACGTCTCCAACGTATCTATATTTTTTGATTGTTCCATGCTATTATATTACCCCTTTTGGATGTTTATGGGCTTTATTTTACACATTTATATCATTTTTGGGACTAACCTACTAACCGGAGGCCCAACCCATATTGCTGTTTTTTTTGCCTATTTCAGTATTTCGAAGAAAAGGAATATCAAACGGAGTCCAAACGGAATGAAACCTTCGGGAGTGTGATTTTTGGAACGAACGTGATCCAGAGGACTTGGAGTGCAAGTCAAGAAGCAGCCAAGGCTCCCACGAGATAGGAGGGTGCCCCCCTATAGGGCACGCCCCCTGTCTCGTGGGCCCCTCGGGCGGCCACCGACGTACTTCTTCCTCCTATATATACCTACGTACCCCGAAAACATCTAGGAGCAGGACGAAACACAATTTCCACCACCGTAACCTTCTGTATCCGCGAGATCTCATCTTGGAGCCTTCGCCGGCACTCTGCCAGGGGGGGGGATCGACCATAGAGGGCTTCAACATCAACACCCTTGCCCCTCCGATGAGTTGTGAGTAGTTTACCACAGACCTACGGGTCCATAGTTATTAGCTAGATGGCTTCTTCTCTCTTTTTGGATCTCCATACAATGTTCTCCCCCTCTCTTGTGGAGATCTATTCGATGTGAACTCTTTTTGCGGTGTGTTTGTCGAGATCCGATGAATTGTGGGTTTGTGATGAAGTTTATCTGTGAATAATATTTGAATCTTCTCTGAATTCTTTTATGTATGATTGAGTTATCTTTGCAAGTCTCTT
The DNA here is from genome assembly GCA_963921465.1 of Triticum timopheevii. Classification (NCBI taxonomy): domain Eukaryota; kingdom Viridiplantae; phylum Streptophyta; class Magnoliopsida; order Poales; family Poaceae; genus Triticum; species Triticum timopheevii. The sequence continues at coordinate 428,596,407 of OY997268.1, read as the reverse complement.
AGGATTATCAGTTTGGTTTGGCCTACTAGATTGGTCTTTCTTGCCATGGGAGAAGTGCTTAGCTTTGGGTTCAATCTTGCGGTGTCCTTACCCAGTGACAGAAAGGGTTGCAAGGCACATATTGTATTGTTGCCATCGAGGATAACAAGATGGGGTTTATGTCATATTACTTGATTTTATCCCTCTACATCATGTCATCTTGCTTAATGCGTTACTCTGTTCTTATGAACTTAATACTCTAGATGCAGGCAGGAGTCGGTCGATGTGTGGAGTAATAGTAGTAGATGCTGGCAGGAGCCGGTCTACTTGTTGCGGACGTGATGCCTATATACATGATCATGCCTAGATAATCTCATAATTATTCACTTTTCTATCAATTGCTCGATAGTAATTTGTTCACCCACCATAATACTTATGCTATCTTGAGAGAAGCCTCTAGTGAAACCTATGGCCCCCGGGTCTATCTCTTATCATATTTGCTTTCAATCTACTTTTATTTGCATCTTTACTTTTTGCATCTATATTATAAAATACCAAAATATATTTATCTTAGCATACTATCTTTATTAGATCTCACTTTCGCAAGTGGCCGTGAAGGGATTGACAACCCCTTTATTGCGTTGGTTGCGAGTTCTTTGTTTGTTTGTGTAGCTGCGTGGGACTTTTGAGGAGCCTCCTACTGGATTGATACCTTGGTTCTCAAAAACTGAGGGAAATACTTACGCTACTATTTCTGCATCACCCTCTCCTCTTCGAGGAAAACCAACGCAAGCTCAATACGTAGCAAGCCCATCGTAGGAATATACAAGCCAAGTTCTATAATGAAAAATGCCCACTAGTATGAAAAAGACAACTTATGAGACTCACTATATGAAAAACATGGTGCTACTATGAAGCGCAATATATGAGACTCACCACATGAAGAACAAGGTGCTAATTTGAAGCACAAGTGTCGAAAAAGAGATAGTAACATTGCCCTTTTTATTTTATTTTATTTTTTTATTTTTTTTCTTTTCTTTTTTTCTTTTTTCTTTTGGCCTTTCTTTTTTTCCTTTTTCTTTTTGGGCAATGCTCTAATAATGATGATCATCACACTTTCATTGATTACAACATATGAATTACAACTCAAAACTAGAACAAGATATGACTCTATATGAATGCCTCCGGCGGTGTACCGGGATGGTGCAATGAATCAAGAGTGACATGTATGAAAAATAATGCATGGCGGCTTTGCCACAAATACGATGTCAACTACATGATCATGCAATGGCAATTGAACATATAAAGGATGAGGGACTGCGCCAACTAACGGTTGTGGCCACGTCTCCTTTTATTCGTCTATAAACTGTAGCGACGAGAGCGTCATGTCCAGCATCCTCTCCTCTCCCTTTCCCCTCGCTCGCTTCCTCCTCGCCCAGCGCGGACGGCCTCCTAGCCGCCGCCTCCTTCTCTTCCTCTTCCTCTCCCTCAGCGTAGCCCCTCCACCTCCATCCTCCGTTGATGGCGCCTGGTCCAGATCGGGGATGAGGTGAAAAACAGCGCCGTTACTCCTTCTCTCCCCTCCTGCGTGCCCTTTCCCTCGCCGCCGCCATGGTCTCTCCTGCCGCTCATGATCACCTCCTCCTGCGCCCTCTTGCTGGCCACTACATCCCTTCAGCCCATGGCTTCCAGCGCATCCTCTCTCGGCATCCACCTCTCTTCCTCCCCTCGTTTCCTCCCAGATTCCTGATCTGGAGTGAGACGGACGGAAGCGGCCACATGTGTCGCCACTGCCGGGGACGCCTCTTCGTCGTCGTTGATGGGATGAGGGGAGGAGCAGCCGTAGCAGGTGGCGGTGCTGGCAAACGCGAGCAGCAGCCGCAGCAGGCGGCAGGTCTGACGAGGCAGTGGTCCACGGCGCGCCCACGCCTTCTCTTTCCCGTGCCTTTCCATGGAAATTATCAAGCTAATTGACAATGGCGATATGGACCATGCCTCCAGTGATTTGTACTGATGTGGATTTGATTTCGTTTCGATTTTGTCTCTGTTCACATCCCCTATTCAGTCTTTGGTTTCTTCTTACTGCCTAAAAGTGCTCTTCTGGGATTTTTCTTTATTTTGGTTGTTTTCTGGTTGTTCATTCCTTGGATTTGGGTTTCTTTTTTTCTTTCCTTCCTCTTCCTTTTTTGTCGTTTTTCCTACCTTCCTATTCGCTTGATTAACAGTTTACTGTTTCTCTGCTATCTATTATTTTGCAGGTGTTGATCTACGTGTGAGTTGCTGCATGAGGTAGTTGGCGGTGGATGCGTGTTAGTGGTACATGAATTTCCTCTTCTTCATCTTGTTTTTCTTTCTCCAACAAGAATCAATAGCCGATGACAAATTCAAATATTATCAGAGACCAGCTTTCTGTACATCAGGCTGAGTTTTTCTCCGAAGTCGATGGTTAGGGGACCTACAAGGCTGGAAGAAATGTAGGCCTGAATCCTTATGTTGGGTGCCATATGCAGAGTATCAAACCTTCTTATAGATCAAAGAAAGCTAATCCAGAATCAACCAAAGTCAGTGCAAGAAGGGTATACAGGGCAGATGATATTTCATCAGAGAGGTTTGTCACTTTACCTTATTTGTCTAGGGCCCACTATTCACTTCATTATTGTTGATCCTCATCAATACTGCCATACTCCTGTGATTCCCAATAACCTTTTTGTTTGTGCATCTTGTATTTAATATTTTCTTTGTTGTTTGATCTAGGTATACTACAGTGAAGATATAATGAGTGTGCCAGTTGTGATGATAGAGGGGAAACGTGAGGTTACAACAAAGAACGATCTTCCAAATTCAAATCTTACAGTAGTGGTTGAGCATGCCTTTTACTGTGAGCATTTATATGATCCTGATACTGGAGCTCTTTAGAAGGTTAGTTATTGCCAACATTCATCTTTTGATTTCTCCAGTTTTGCATTTATTTTGTTGAGAAACTGCTTCAGATAGTTGACTGAGCATGTCTTGTCTTTTAACTAGCTACCGACAAATGTTAAGCTCGCGACCCTGACAAGGAAGGCGCATGCTGCGAAAGAAAATAAAGGCAAGTAGATTTGTGACGATGAGCAAGCTGGTTCAGACAAATAGAATGCAATCCTTGATATTTTTGCTGATTGTGGAGGTTTTTCTGAAGGGTTATAGCTATCTGGTAATTATATTTCCATCTGCATGTTTATTATTAGATGCTTGCTGGTAGATAGAACAAACTTGACCTCCACATACTTTCTGATCATTTGATAGTAAAGACGCATCACGTACAAAATGGGCAATTGGATATGAAGAACCTGACAGGCAAGCATTTGGTGAAAATAATCGAGAAGCACCGACATTATTGGAGAACTGCAATGTGATTTTAAAGTATGCAACCCCCCCCCCCCTTGCCTTTGGACGTACTAAGCCTATTATTATTGTATCTCCGGGTTTGTTTCTTGAACTATTCTCAAATCTGCATCTCCTCTCTTCAGGTTGTGGGCACGGAGGCAAACCGAAGGGCAGCCTCTAGAGTGTCGCGGAAGAGTGGTGCAAATGATTGAGTAGAGGGTGTCGCACAAATAAGTGGGTGGGAGCAAGAAGCAGAGCAAGCAATGCCCCTATTTATATTTGGCGTTGGCATGTCCAGATCGACGGGCCAAAGCTCATTGTGAGCTCCTCCTCCTCTACTCGATTTCTTCTTCCATGCCTGCACGGCTTTGTCTACATTTTGGTGGTATAAAATGTTCTGACACAGTGTGCTATTATTGCTATTATTGAACTATGCTGCTCTGTCTCTTTTCTGAAGTAGGAAGTGATGAATCGAATAAGGAGGAAGGGTAACACGATGACGTGTTTGGTCTTCAGCCATTTCTTTACTATGAAACCCAGCTTTAGGATTGTCTAAATGTCCAGAAGCTCAATCTTACTACTAAATGCAGTTATTTGCTTCATTAGTGAAATATTGTCAGATCTATGATCCAAGACTAAGTTGTTCTATGATTTGTATTAGTGTGATCCATGCATTAAATGGTGAAGGATTTCTACTATTGTATTAGTTTAGGTCTAATCTGGAGTTTAGACTTCCTTTTTGTGGGGATCTAGAGTTTTGCCATACTTACATCAGAGCTCAAAATTAGATGTCATCAGCAAGTAGGTGATACATGTCTGTCCGATTTAGCATTTTGGAATTGCTCACAACATTTCTTTCGGCATGTCAATGAAAATGGTAACTTCCCATTCTGATGTTCATTATGTTTCTTGAAGCCCTCACCATCTTTATATTCATTACATATTCTCAATAGCTTATTTCTTAATAATACCCAAAGTGAATACCAGGAGCTCATTCTTACCTCTCCAGTTTATTCTTATTTGAGTATTAAGAGAACCTACATTGCTTTGGTTCTGTACGACTGATCAAATTTACACACACCTCAATCATAATCAAATCTGAAAGGAGACGTAAAAGAATCAAAGAAAAGTAGAGATGCACAATAGTTTTTAATTTTCAGGGATTGTTCTTGGGTTCAGCTTTTGCTGGCATGTTGCTATTATAGAGTTACCCTATCTTTTTGAATCGTCATATGTATTCCAAACTCTTATTGATTATGCAACTAGCTAATGGTTGGAACTTTAATACTCAGCTTTATTTATAGGTAGCACAACCTCATGTTAATTGCCATTTTATTGCTACGGAAATGGTCTTGTTGTGATTGTATATGTGATGATTATATCCATGTGTATATACCACAAACACATGTTTACATTTGACTTGGAATCGGCTGTACTTTTGTTCTGCTTTTGTTACAAGGTATATCATCAATTTCCAGTCTGGACGTACTTTTATTAGTTTGCTTCTAACTGCATCTTAATATGTACTCGGTAGGCTCTACAGGATTTGATGATGAATGTGTGAATGTGAGCAATTAGGATATAAATTTCTTCCAACAGTAAGACATGCTGATTAGATTAAGGAATATGTTCTTGCATCTCAGCTTTGCAGCTTCACATTGTAGTATTAATATTTGGTACCTGACATGAGATTGAGAAATACCATGCTTTAATTAATTAGTACATACCTTGTGTAGGGCACATAAAATATATCTAATATCGCCTTTTTGTTATGTATATTTTTATCTTTTCTACCCTAATTCAGTAGCACCATTTCTTGATGTTATTTCTCTATAGGATTGTTACTTCCACTATAGTTTTTCTCCTCTGAAATGAATTTGAATTAGGGCACTTTAGTATGAAGGTAAAAAATTCTGTGTTCTCGAGAAGAGCCACAATCTTAGGTGATCGTTAAATATTATTGATAATTACCAATTAATAATTATGTGCTCGACTGTTTGTTGATGACCAATAAATTTGTCACCGTGTACTTTTGGAATTTCCATGTGTTGGATAAAATTGGCAATGTGATTGGGAGTTGGTGGCAAAGAATTATGTGCTTTGATGGCACTAGGGGCAGGAGGTGCTGATTTAATCAAACTAAGATGATGCCTAAATAATCTATGAGGCTGCCGACATATAGTTTTATTTCTGTTAACCAATCTAAGTCATTCTACTACCTGTAAACCAATTTAATTCATTCTACTATCTGTAATACAATCCACATTGCATTATCTTTTCATCTATATCTTCTACCTACTAACCACTAACATTGTTTCTAACTGGCTTCTTGCGCCATGGGCGCAACCGGGTCATCTAGTATGACAAAAGTAAAGTATGTCATGATGATGATAAACAGAACGGTGGAAAGTTGCATTGCAATGTATCTCGGAATGGCTATGGCAATGTCATAATAGGTAGGTATGATGGCTGTTTTGAGGAAGATATAAGGATTTTTATGTGTGATAGAGCGTATCATATCACGGGGTTTGGATGCACCGACGAAGTTTGCACCAACTCTCAAGGTGAGGAAGGGCAATGCACGGTACCGAAGAGGCTAGAAATGGCGGAAAGGTAAAAGTGCATTGTCGGTGTCAAAACCGGCGGATCTCGGGTAGGGGGTCCCGAACTGTGCGTCTAGGTGGATGGTAACAGGAGACGAGGGACACGATGTTTTACCCAGGTTCGGGACCTCTCGATGGAGGTAAAACCCTACGTCCTGCTTGATTAATATTGATGATATGGGTAGTACAAGAGTGGATCTACCACGAGATCAAGGAGGCTAAACCCTAGAAGCTAGCCTATGGTATGATTGTTGTAATGTATGTTGTGTCCTACGGACTAAAGCCCTCCGGTTTATATAGACACCGGAGGAGGCTAGGGTTACACAGAGTCGGTTACAATGGTAGGAGATCTACATATCCGTATCACCAAGCTTGCCTTCCACGCCAAGGAAAGTCCCATCCGGACACGGGACGGAGTCTTCAATCTTGTATCTTCGTAGTCTTGGAGTCCGGCGGACGATGATAGTCCGGCTATCCGGACACCCCCTAGTCCAGAACTCCCTCAGTAGCCCCTGAACCAGGCTTCAATGACGATAAGTCCGGCGCGCATAATGTTCGGCATTGCAAGGCGGGTTCCTCCCTTGAATATCCAGAGAAGATCATGAACACCAGGATAGTGTCCGGCTCTGCAAAATAAATTCCACATTCCACCGTAGAGAGAATAAAACGTACACCAGTCCAATCTGCTGACGTATTATGCGGCGTGACATCACACCGCTACCAAGCCTTTGTTTGAATCGTTTTTTACTATACCACCTCAGCACGTTTAGCGAAGCGGTTTCCTTGGCACGTCTTGTCGAAGCAGAGATCGTGTTCCCCTTATTCCGGGATTCTCATCAATACGTGCGTGGGTAACCCAACCGTGCCCGTCGCCACGCCTCCTCCATCGAAGGTGAATCCCGAACGGTCACGGAGATGACCCTTGGTATTTTTCCCCTTTATAAGAGGACCAAGGACCATTCCTTTTCTTCAATCTCGCATCGAATCTCCTCCTCGCTCCTAGTTCCAGCACCCAGAGCCCCAGATTCGAGCGCTTCGGATTCTCAATCATGTCCGGCTCCGACCTCCAGGGCTGGTGGATGCCCTCCTCCGTCACGGAGGAGGACATATTGAAGTTACGTGAGGCCAAGTACCTGGCCTACGAGGTTTCGCACAGGTTGCCTATCCAGGGGCAGGCCGTGCCCACCCCCGAGCCCGGCGAATACGTCGTCTTCGTATCCCACCTCCGTCAGGGTTTAGGATTCCCGACGGACCCCTTCATGAGAGGGCTCATGCTCTACTACGGGCTGGATTTCCACGATTTGGCTCCGGAGTCCATCCTCCATATCTCCGCATTCATTATCGTCTGCGAAGCCTTCCTCCGCGTCACTCCCCACTTCGGCCTGTGGCTGAAGACCTTCAATGTGAAGCCGAAGATGATCGGGGGGCGTCAAGCGGAGTGTGGCGGGGCGGCCATAAGCAAAAAGGCCGATGCCCCGTGGCCTGAGGGTTCCTTCCAAGAGGAACTTGGACTGTGGCAGCAGGAGTGGTTCTATATCACCGCTCCGAAGGGCAGCAAGCAAAAGCCGCCGCCTTCATTCCGCCCGGGACCTCCACGCCAACTGATGTCGTGGGTCAACCAAGGGCTCAATTGGGGGCAGTCCGAAGACGTGCCCTCATTGCAGGGCCGGATTCGAGACCTCTAAGCGAGGGAGATCAATCTGGTCGTGGTGATGCAGGTTATGCTAATCAGGCATCTTCTGCCCTGCAAACGTCGTCCTCTCCGTCTATGGGAGTTCAACCCGGAGGAACCTCGGATTCTCCAACACTTCATGGGTGCAACACCCGTGGAGATGTACAAGTTGTTCTTCGGACCGCAGGTGGCGTGTCTGGAATTAGCCAAGGACGCAGGCCTAAGCCGCAATCGCCCGGATACTCAGGTAAATAGCTCAGAGTCCGGACATTCTGTTTATCTGCCTTTCTAGAGTTCGCCTCCTGACCCATTACTCTTCACAGGAGTGGGTGGCGCGATCAAGGCTGATAAGGTGTCCGGCCCCCCTCCCAGAGACCGCACTGGAGCCCATGCTGGTTAGAATGTTGGAGGTCGCGCCCACAGAAGGGAGCGATGGGGAAAATAGAGGAGCTAATATTTCGCCCAAAGGGGCGTCTGAAGAGGGGGGAATTAAAAACCCCTCCCTCCAAGGGGAGAAGAGGACCGCCTCCGAAGATCCGGAGGCCAAAGCCCCTAAGCGGGGGAAGAGATCTTCACCGGGGGGTCCGGCGTCCGGGGAGAATCCGGACACACAATCATCGCCAAAGGATCAGCCCTCCAGCGAGCCGTGAGTATGAAAAGGGGGAGTTAATTAGTAAGGAAATACCTTCATTTGTGCTTCTGTGGGTGACCGAAATATTTATCTTGCAGGTCGGATCTGCAGCCTTCTCAGATGAGTTCATCTTTGGGGGACCTTCTTCCGGAGATGATGGAGAGCGAAACGCCTTCGTCTACCGCGCCGTCAGATAAAGCGGACGAGCCTGAAGTATCGTCACGGAGGGTATCCCCGAGTCCGGAGGGGCCAGAGAGTTCGGCACACACTAGTATCCGGCCGGGAGAACTGAAGAATCTGCTTGAAAGGGCGTCCATTTCAGAAGATCACCGTGCATTGATGTGTATGGTGATTGGAAGGATTTCGTCCGCCGAGAGCGGATTGCGCAATGCCGCCATGAGTTTGCTGGCGGGGTTTGAGGTACACGAAAATGACGCATCCCTTTGTCTATTAACAGTTTTGCGCATAAAAATGCGCGCTGTATAGATAGTAGCCCCCAAGACTCGGTAGGGTGTCGAAGACGACAGCGTGCCGAGGATCAAAATCGCAAGTAATTAATGTCGCCATTCCTATGCAGGTGGCGGATAGTCCGAGGGGTAGCCGGACTAGTGGAGTTGCCGAGTTAATGCGCCAACTTGATGTGGCGGATGCGGACATCGCGCTTGTCAACCGACGACTTGATGAGTCGCAAGGTAAATGAGTTCTCCGCAGTCGCCTTATTGAGGGGGTCAAAGCCCTCCTCTGATAAATTATATGCTGTTATACAGACGGTGCTGCTGCTGTGGAGAGCCTTCGGGCCGAACTTGCTCAAGCTAAGGAGCAAGCCCGAAGGAGTGACGTGGCTGCCTCGAGGGCGGCCGAGGAGTTGAAACCTGAAAAGGCTGCTCACTGCCTAAGCAGGGAAGAGGTGGCCGAATTGGCCGTAAAAGTGAAAGATGCTGCCGACCGCAATGAGGCTCTTGAAAAGGAGCGCTTATCGGAGCGGGAAGACCTGAAGAAGGCCACCGCCGAGGCCAAGGATGCCCGCTCTGCAATGCGGGCCATTAGGGAGGAGCTGCGCCAGGCCGGAGATATCGTGGCTGGCAAGCCTTATCTGCTGCATCGCCGGTTTATGGATCAAAAGTATGCTCAATTTGATCGGCTGTGGAGTCCGGAGGATCCATATATGGACTTAGCGGCGAGTGCGGTTGATGCCGTTGAACACTTCCGGAGCCAGAAGGATCACAAGACGGAAGAGCTATTTTGGTCTCAATTCCATAGTCCGGATCGCTCACTTCCGTTGACCGACCGGTTGGCCGAATGGGCCGAGATAAATAGGTTGTCCGGACTTGCCATGACTGACATCGTGGCTCATGTCTGGCCAGAGAGGCCCAAGGCGACGAGCTACTTCGGCTTACTGCAGCAATTCCTTGGAGCGGTGCCGCATATCAAGGAGATGAAGCGGTCGGCCTGCATCGAGGGCGCGCGGATGGCTCTTGCCCGTGTGAAGGCGCATTGGACATACATGGATGCCACCGCTGTTGCCGCCCAGGGCTCGGATGAAGACCGGCTCCCCGCCGAGCACTATTTTGGGGAAGTTATGCGTGGCGCTCGTGTAATAGAGTCGCAGTGCTCAAAAAATGTCACGTTCAAATGAACGTTTTAGCTTGTAAAACGATGATTATGCTATAACTGCTTTTTATACTTGTGCGTCCCAAGTAGTAAAACTGCTCCTATGCGGCCGTTTACGTATACACTTGTATAACCTGAAAGATTGCAGTCTTCGGCTTCAGCCCCCACGCACAAGGTGCGGGGGTGTTCGCAAAAATAGCGCATTTTCACACTTAATCCGACGTCTCGGTCCTGTTAAGGAGGTGGTAGCGTAGCAAACGAGGCAATCCGGACTATAATGCTTTATCACTTTCACTTAGCCAGTGGAGTTCGAGGGTGGGGCTACGATATAGCCCCTTGGGGCACCGCACTTCTCCGAGTTCGGGGCGCGTGTGTGCCTGACCGGGAAATGATCCTTCGTCAAAGCGGGGAATTCTAAACATTCCGGTGGTCGATCGAGTGGTTGACCAGTCTCTCGCTATATCATGACAGTCAGTTTTCGGCTTTCTCTACTGAGGTGCTCGCCCAGCCGAACTGGGGCACAATCGCAGTAGTTCTCCTAGTGCCGCGTTAGCCGATGATACGGAACGTAAGGCAGCAAAACACAGGAGCCGGGCAAACCCAACATTTGACCAAAGACATGATTCGGAGCTGATGCATATAATGCCTAACTCGAGACGCCGAACACTCCCTGAGGAGTTCGGTCTTTATAATAATGGGCAGAACAATGCCCTAAGCCCCTGGTGTCCAGGTACAGGCATGGTCTTCTGACGCGGCCGATGCCAAAATGTCAGGCTCCGCTTTGGCTATAGGAAGAAACCAAGGGATAATAACAACAAGAGACAGTAAAAAAGGTCTACGCAGGGTCTTAATCTGAAAAGAATCCTCACAATGGGTCCCTACTGCACGTCTGCGCATGTGTCTCCGTTGCGCCGTTATCCTGGACGGGTATGTACGTTGTTCATCTGTAAAAAGAGAGGAACGCTCAGTTTGAAAACAATTTGTGCGAAAAATATATGTGTAAAAGAAGAAGTATAAATAAGTAAAGCGGGGTTTGTATGAACCCGCGGTTGTTTGTGCGCGCAGCCCCCTGTGAAGAGGTGTGCGGCTAGGGAGCCCCTAGCCTGCTGAAGCCGGACTCGTCTATCCGAGTCCGGGGTCTTTGAGTGACCCTCGCACTGAAATGATGCCTCGAGGACCGGGCATCTTGAGTGTAAGAGACGTGTAATGCGGTATGGCGTTAAAACGGACGAAAGCCTTTCGTCCCAAGAGTGCTTGATATTCACTTTTAAATGGGACGATATGAAAAATTAGTGTTTCGCGCCGAAAATTGTTCGGTGATCCGAACACGACTTCTAGTAATAGGGAGCCTGTGCATTTGGCATAAGGGCCTGGCGTCACTCCTTTGAAGGAAGTGCGGCTGTGTCGAATTTTGGTAGGGTCTATCCCCATCTTGCGGATTGTGTTTGAATACAGCAGGTTTAAGTCGCTGCCTCCGTCCATTAGGACTTTAGTAAATTGTAATCCGTCGATTATGGGATTCAACATCAGGGCAGTCCGTCCCGCGCTTCGAATGCTTCTGGAATAGTCCAGGTGGTCGAAAGTGATTGGTTTTGATATCCAATCTCTATGGTCTGCTGGGTTGGACCATGCGAGGCTCTTTTTAGGAAGTGCCGCACTATTTTTCTGCATTATCACATGAAGTGAGTTTACTGCTTTGACCTCTTGTGGGAAAGTCTTTTGTTTTCTGGAGCTCTGCTGGTGGGGTTTATCTTCTTCGCTTGACGCGTCGAGCCCCTTGTGTTCGGCGTTTAGTCGGCCGGACTGTTTAAAAACCCAACAATCCCTGTGGGTGTGATTTGCAGGCATTCTGGGGGTACTGTGGATTTGACATATCCGACCCAAGATCTTGTTTAAGTTGGACAATTCATCGCTGTCATCCTTAAGAGGCTGTGTTTTGTTGTTTGGCCGCGAGCTTTTGAATCCAGCGTTGACTGCCATGCTCTTTGGGCCTTTCTCTTTATTCCGGCGCTGCTCTTTTCTACGCCGTGATTTTCCGTTTCCATCTCTTATCTCGGATGTACTTGGGTCGCTGGTGCTGCATCTTGCTAGCCAGCTATCCTCTCCCGCACAGAAGCGGGTCATGAGGCTTGTTAGTGCCGACATTGTCCTCGGTTTCTCTTGGCCGAGGTGCCTGGCAAGCCATTCGTCTCGGACATTGTGTTTGAAAGCTGCTAAGGCTTCGGCGTCCGGACAGTCGACTATTTGGTTCTTTTTGGTGAGAAACCTGTTCCAGAATTTCCGCGCTGACTCTCCGGGCTGTTGAGTTATATGACTTAGATCATCTGCATCCGGAGGGCGGACATAAGTCCCTTGAAAATTTGCTCTAAACGCGTCCTCGAGCTCTTCCCAACTTCCAACAGTGTTTTCTGGGAGGCTTTTAAGCCAATGACGGGCTGGCCCTTTGAGCTTGAGGGGTAGGTATTTAATGGCGTGGAGATCGGCACCGCGGGCCATATGGATGTGGAGAAGATAATCTTCTATCCAAACCGTGGGGTCTGTTGTGCCATCGTAGGATTCAATTTTACGGGTTTAAACCCTTCAGGGATTTGATGATCCATTACTTCGTCAGTGAAGCATAGTGGGTGTGCGGCGCCTCTGTATTGAGCAATATCACGACGCAGCTTGAGAGAGCGCTGTCTGCTGTGCTCGGTCCTGCCGGGGTTATTGTATCCGGCGCGACGGTATTCGTCGTGGGTCGTGGGGCGCCCACGTGATCCGTAGATGGATCTGGATTGTCTTGCTTTGTCCTCCAATATGTCTCGCAAGTCCGGCGCGTTCCCTCTTGGCTTCGAACTTTTGGAGCGATGCCGGGGTACGGTCTTGGCTGGGGGCCTTGATGCCTCTCTGTCACGACCACGGGGTGGTCGGTCAGCCATATCGTGCGCTGGTGATGGAGGTATGTATGCTTCCTCCTCTAATCGGGGGAGCAGCTTGCGTCTTGGGTAGCTTTTGGAGGGGCGTTTGAGTTTATACTCTTCGTCCGCGAGGACCTCGGTCCATCGATCGGCCAGCAGGTCCTGGTCAGCTTGAAGCTGCTGCTGCTTTTTTCTTTAGGCTGTTTGCTGTGGCGATAAGCCTGCGCTTGAAACGCTCTTGTTCGACGGGATCCTCAGGTACGACGAACTCATCATCGTTGAGGCTTGCTTCGTCTTCGGAGGGAGGCATGTAGTTATGATCCTCAACCTCTTCGTCTGCCGCCCTCTCGTGAGGGCTTGCTTCTGCATCCTCCTGTGCTGAGCCTTGCTGGAGGGGATTGTCTTCGGCACTCTCTGGGTATTATTATCTCCTGTGCCGGAATCTCCATTCTTGCTGTGGCGGGATTTAGAGCGGCGCCGCTGACGCCGGCGTTTGGGCTGCTTCTTTAAAGAGTTCGCCTCCGCTGCTTCTTCGTCGTCCCCGTCTTTTGGGGTATCCACCATGTATATGTCATATGACGAGGTGGTCTTCCAGTGCCCTGTGGGCGCTGGTTCCTGTTCGTCTCCGGCATCATTGTCCATAGCATCGATGTCTTCGGAGTCGTAGTCTAGCATGTCGGTTAGATCGTCGACAGTGGCTACAAAGTGGGTGGTGGGTGGGCTCTGAATTTCTTTGTCGTCCGCATCCCAACCATCCTGGCCATAGTCCGGCCAGGGCTCTCCTGATAATGAGAGGTGCTTTAGTGAATTCAGGATGTCGCCAAAAGGCGAGTATTGGAAGATGTCCGCGGCGGTGAATTCCATAACCGGCGCCCAATCCGATTTGGTTGGTAGGGGCGTGGGAGGTTCGGAGTCCGGCAAGGAGTCCGGCACCTCGAAATCACGAGTTTTGCGAGGGACAAGATCTGTGTTCGGCTCCATCACCGTGGAAGTTGAAGCCCCCGAGGCGGTGTCTATCCACCAATCCTCTATCCGGGCAATCGGCTCCGGACTGATGGCCGGAGCGGATTCGTGTGCGGCCACCAAGGCACTGTTCGGTGGCAGAGCTAGATCATGCCCATCACAACAGTGCGGCGCGCTTGGCTGTGGCTCGGGTCCGTTGAAGATCAAGTCTCTGTGGACATCGGCCGTGAAGTTTAGGCTTCTGAATCTGACCTGACGGCCAGGGGCGTAGCTTTCGATCTGCTCCAGATGGCCAAGCGAATTAGCCCGCAGTGTGAAGCCGCCGAATACGAAGATCTGTCCGGGGAGAAAAGTCTCACCCTGGACAGCGTCGTTGGTTGAAGATGCCATCAAGCCTATAGGTGACGACACAGAGGAACTCTCAATGAAAGCACCAATGTCGGTGTCAAAACCGGCGGATCTCGGGTAGGGGGTCCCGAACTGTGCATCTAGGCGGATGGTAACAGGAGACGAGGGACACGATGTTTTACCTAGGTTCGGGCCCTCTCGATGGAGGTAAAACCCTACGTCCTGCTTGATTAATATTGATGATATGGGTAGTACAAGAGTGGATCTACCACGAGATCAAGGAGGCTAAACCCTAGAAGCTAGCCTATGGTATTATTGTTGTAATGTATGTTGTGTCCTATGGACTAAAGCCCTCCGGTTTATATAGACACCGGAGGAGGCTAGGGTTACACAGAGTCGGTTACAATGGTAGGAGATCTACATATCCGTATCGCCAAGATTGCCTTCCACGCCAAGGAAAGTCCCATCCGGACACGGGACGGAGTCTTCAATCTTGTATCTTCGTAGTCTTGGAGTCCGGCGGACGATGATAGTCCGGCTGTCCGGACACCCCCTAGTCCAGGACTCCCTCATGCATATAATCCATGGACTCAACATTAGTCAAAAGAACTCATATACTTATTGCAAAAATTTAGAAGTCATCAAAAATCAAGTACTACGCACATGCTCCTAGGGGGATAGATTGGTAGGAAAAGACCATCGCTCGTCCCCGACCACCACTCATAAGGATGCACAAGCCAGGTACACTTCATGTTTCAAATTTGTTACACAACTTTAACCATATGTGCATGCTACGGGACTTTCTAACTTCAACACAAGCATTCTTTAAATTCATAATCACCCAACTAGCATGACTTTAATATCACTACCTCCATATCTCAAAACAATTATCAAGTATCAAATTGATCATAGCATCCAATTCACTTCCTATGATAGTTTTGACTATACCCAACTTGGATGCCTACCATTCTAGGACCAATTTTATAACCATAGCAAATACCATGCTGTTCTAAAATACTCTCAAAAAGATATAAGTGAAGCATGAGAGACTATCAATTTCTTCAAAAGTAAGTCACCACCGTTCTCTAAAAGATATAAGTGAAGCACTAGAGCAAAAACTATCAAGCTCAAAAGATATAAGTGAAGCACATGGAGTATTCTAGCAAATTCTAATCAAATAGGCTTCTCCCAAAAGGCGTGTACAGCAAGGATGATTGTGGTCAACTAAAAAGCAAAGACTAATATAATACACGACGCTCCAAGCAAAACACATATCATGTGGCGAATAAAAATATAGCTCCAAGTAAAGTTACCAATGAACGAAGACGAAAGAGGGGATGCCTTCCCGGGGCATCCCCAAGCTTAGTCTTTTGGCTATTCTTGAATATCTTGGGGTGCCTTGCACATCCCCAAGCTTAGGCTCTTGCCACTCCTTATTCCATAGTCCATAAAAGCTTTACCCAAAACCTGAAAACTTCACAACACAAAACTCAACAGGAAATCTTATAAGCTCCGTTAGTGAAAGAAAACAAAACCACCACATAAGTTACTGTAATGAACTCATTCTTTATTTATTTTGGTGTTAAACCTACTGTAATCCAACTTATCTATGGTTGATAAACTAATTTACTATCCATAGATGCATCGAAATAAGCAAACAACACACGAAAAACAGAATCTTTAAAAAACAGAACAGTCTGTAGCAATCTGTAACTAACTCAAACTTCTGGAACTATAAAAATCCTAAAAAAATAGGAAGTCATGTACAATTTGTTTCTTGATCAGCAGCAAAAAGAATCAACGCAAAAGCAAGTTTCGGTGATTTAACAAAACTAAATTCATGCGTGCAAAGTTTCTGTTTTTCAGCAGAATCAAATCAACTATCATCATAGGTTATCCTACAGGTTCTACTTGGCACAAACACTAATTAAAAGATAAAAACACATCTAAACAGGAGGTAGATGCAAGATTTATTAAATAACAGCAAGTAAAAATATTGGGTTGCCTCCCAACAAGCGCTTTTCTTTAAAGCCTTTTTTTAGCTAGGCATTGAGATTTCAATGATGCTCACATGAAATACAAGAATTGAAGCACAAAGAGAGCATCATAAAACACGTGACAAACACATCTAAGTCTAACATACTTCCTATGCATAGGCATATTACAAGCAAACAAATTTGCAAGGCAAGCAAAAACTAGTATACGCAAGGAAGAAGAAAGAGGCGAAAGCAATCTCAACATGACGAGAGGTAATTTAATAAGATAAAAATTTCTACGACCATATTTTCCTCTCTCATAATAATTACATGTGGAATCATAAGAAAATTCAACAAAATAGCTATCACAATAAATATTTTCAACACGATCCACATGCATGCAAAGTTGACACTCTTCCAAAATAGTGGGATTAACATTAACTAAAGTCATGACCTTTCCGAACCCACTTTTATCAAAAATATCATAAGATTGAACATACTCCAAATATGTGGGATCTAAAGTTGACACTCTTCCAAACCCACTTTCAATATTATTGCAAACACTATTATCAATCTCATATTCATCATGGGGCTTAAATAAATTTTCAAGGTTATAAGAAGAATCACCCCAATCATGATCATTGAAACAAGTAGTAGACATAGCAAAACTAGCATCCCCAAGCTTAGGGTTTTGCATATTATTAGCACAATTGACATCAAGAGAATTTATAGGAAAATCATTGCATTCATGCTTTTTATTCAAGGAGTTATCGTGAATCTCTTCATAAATTTCTTCATCGTAATTTTCAGATTCACAAATTTTGAGCAACCTTCATAAAGATAATCTAGTGCACAAAACTCACTAGCAATTGGTTCATCATAATTGGATCCCTTAAAAATATTAGCAAGCGGATGAGGATCCATAGATCTTAGGTTCTCTGTTTAGCAATAAATAAGCATCTATTCCAACCAAACGAGCAAACGAAAGGGCAAGCGAAAGAGAGGAGGAGATTGGGAAAGAGAGGGCAAATAAAACGGCAAGGGTGAAGTGGGGGAGAGGAAAACGAGAGGCAAATGGCAAATAATGTAAATGCGAGGGAGATGGGTTTGTGATGGGTACTTGGTATGTCTTGACTTGAGCGAAGACCTCCCCGGCAATGGCGCCAGAAATCCTTCTTGCTACGTCTTGAGCTTGTGTTGGTTTTCCTTGAAGAGGAAAGAGTGATGCAGCAATAGTAGCGTAAGTATTTCCCTCAGTTTTTTAGAACCAAGGTATCAATCAGTAGGAGGCTCCTCAAAAGTCCCACGCACCTACACAAACAAACAAAGAACTCGCAACCAACGCAATAAAGGGGTTGTCAATCCCTTCACGGCCACTTGCGAAAGTGAGATCTAATAGAGATAGTATGATAAGATAAATATATTTTTGGTATTTTATAATATAGATGCAAAAAGTAAAGATGCAAATAAAAGTAGATTGGAAGCAAATATGATAAGAGATAGACCCAGGGGCCATAGGTTTCACTAGAGGCTTCTCTCAAGATAGCATAAGTATTACGGTGGGTGAACAAATTATTGTCGAGCAATTGACAGAAAAGCGAATAATTATGAGATTATCTAGGCATGATCATGTATATAGGCATCACGTCCGCAACAAGTAGACCGACTCCTGCCTGCATCTACTCCACACATCGACTGACTCCTGCCTGCATCTAGAGCATTAAGTTCATAAGAACAGAGTAACGCCTTAAGCAAGATGACATGATGCAGAGGGATAAACTCATGCAATATGATATAAACCCCATCTTATTTATCCTCGATGGCAACAATACAATACGTGCCTTGCAACCCTTTCTGTCACTGGGTAAGGACACCGCAAGATTGACCCCAAAGCTAAGCACTTCTCCCATGGAAAGAAAGATCAATCTAGTAGGCCAAACCAAACTGGTAATTCGAAGAGACTTGCAAAGATAACTCAATCATACATAAAAGAATTCAGAGGAGATTCAAATATTATTCATAGATAAACTTGATAATAAACCCACAATTCATCGGATCTCGACAAACACACTGCAAAAGAGTTTACATCAAAGAGATCTCCACAAGAGAGGGGGAGAACATTGTATTGAGATCCAAAAAGAGAGAAGAAGCCATCTAGCTAATAACTATGGACCTGTAGATCTGTGGTAAACTACTCACAACTCATCGGAGGGGAAAGGATGTTGATGTAGAAGCCCTCCGTGGTCGATTCCCCCTCCGGCAAAGTGCCGGCGAAGGCTCCAAGATGAGATCTCGCGGATACAGAAGGTTACGGCGGTGGAAATTGTGTTTCGTTGGCTCCCTGGATGTTTTCGGGGTACGTAGGCTTATATAGGAGGAGGAAGTACGTTGGTGGACGCCCGAGGGGCCCACGAGATAGGGGGGCACGCCCTATAGGGGGGGCGCCCTCCTATCTCATGGAGGCCTCGGCTGCTTCTTGACTTGCACTCCAAGTCCTCTGGATCACGTTCGTTCCAAAAATCACACTCCTGAAGGTTTCATTCCGTTTGGACTCCGTTTATATTCCTTTTCTTCGAAATACTGAAATAGGCAAAAAAAAATAGCAATACGGGCTGGGCCTTCGGTTAGTAGGTTAGTCCCAAAAATGATATAAATGTGTAAAATAAAGACCATAAACATCCAAAAGGGGTAATATAATAGCATGGAACAATAAAAAATTATAGATACGTTGGAGAAGTATCACCCTCCCACCCCCTTCTATTTATAGGTTGAAGGGGAGAGGGGGCCGCCCCCCTAGATGCATCTAGAGGGGGGGTGGCGGCCAACGGGGTGCTTGCCCCCCAAGTTCGTGGGGGGCGCCCCCACCCCTAGGGTTTTATCCCTAGGCACCTTGGGCTCCTTGGGGGCGCACCAGCCCACTAAGGGGCTGATTCCCACCCATATTCAGCCCATTTGGTCCCACGGGGCAGGTGGCCCCACCCGGTGGACCCCCGGGACCCTTTCGGTGGTCCCGGTACAATACCGATAACCCCCGAAACCTTTCCGATGACTGAAAATGGACTTCCCATATATAAATCTTCACCTCCGGACCATTTCGGAACTCCTCGTAACGTCTGGGATCTCATCCTGGACTCCGAACAACCTCCGATAACCACATACAATTCCCATTACAACTATAGCGTCACATAACCTTAAGTGTGTAGACCCTACGGATTTGGGAACCATGCAAACATGACCGAGCACCTCTCCGGACAATAACCAATAGCGGAATATGGATACCCATATTGGCTCCCACATGTTCCATGATAATCTCATCGGATGAACCATGATGTCGGGGATTCAATTAATCCCATATGCAATTCCCTTTGTCCATCGGTATGTTACTTGCCTGAGATTCGATCGTCGGTATCCTCATACCTTGTTCAATCTCATCGTCGGCAAGTCTCTTTACTCATTCCGTAACACATGATCCCGTGGCTAACTCCTTAGTCACATTGAGCTCATTATGATGATGCATTACTGAGTGGGCCCAGAGATACCTCTCCGTCATACGGAGTGACAAATCCCAGTCTCGATTCGTGCCAGCCCAACAGACACTTTCGGAGATACATGTAGTGCACCTTTATGGTCACCCAGTTATGTTGTGATGTTTGATACACCCAAAGCATTCCTATGGCATCCGGGAGTTGCACAATCTCATGGTCTAAGGAAATAATACTTGACATTAGAAAAGCTCAAGCAAACGAACTACACGATCTTGTGCTATGCTTAGGATAGGGTCTTGTCCATCACATCATTCTCCTAATGATGTGATCCCGTTATCAACGACATCCAATGTCCATGGTCAGGAAACCACAACTATCTATTGATCAACGAGCTAGTCAACTAGAGGCTCACTAGGGACATGTTGTGGTCTATGTATTCACACATGTATTACAGTTTCCGGTTAATACAATTATAGCATTAACAGTAGACAATTATCATGAACAAGGAAATATAATAATAACCAGTTTATTATTGCCTCTAGGGCATATTTCCAACAGTCTCCCACTTGCACTAGAGTCATTAATATAGTTACATTTTGATGAATCGAACACCCATAGAGTTCTGGTGTTGATCATGTTTTGCTCGTGGAAGAGGTTTAGTCAATGGACCTGTGACATTCAGATCCGTATGTACTTTAGAAATATCTATGTCTCCATCTTGAATATATTCACCAATGGAGTTGAAGCGGCGCTTGATGTGCTTTGTCTTCTTGTGAAACCTGGGCTCCATGGCAATGGCAATAGTTCCAGTTGTTCTCACAGAAGAGAGTCATCGGGCCTGATGCATTGGGAATCACTCCTAGGTCGATGATAAACTCCTTCATTCAGACTCCTTCATGCGCTGCTTCCGAAGCAGCTATGTACTCCACTTCACATGTAGATCCCGCCACGATGCTTTGCTTGCAACTGCACTAGCTGACTGCCCCACCATTCAAAATATACACGTATCTGGTTTGTGACTTAGAGTCATCCAGATCTGTGTCAAAGCTAGCATCGACGTAACCCTTTACGACGAGCTCCTAGGCACCTCCATAAACGAGAAACATGTCCTTTGTCCTTTTCAGGTACTTCAGGATATTCTTGACCGCTGTCCAGTGTTCCTTGCCGGGATTACTTTGGTACCTTCCTACCAAACTTATGGCAAGGTTTACATCAGGTCTGGTACACAACATGGCATACATAATAGAGCCTATGGCTGAGGCATAGGGGATGACACTCATCTGTACTCTTTCTTCTGCCGAGGTCGGGCATTGAGCTGCGTTCAATCTCACACCTTGCAATACAGGCAAGAACCCCTTCTTGGACTGATCCATATTGCACTTATTCGATATCTTGTCAAGGTCTGTGCTTTGTGAAAGTCCAATGAGGCGTCTCAATCTATCTCTATAGATCATAATGCCTAATATGTAAGCAGCTTCTCCAAGGTCCTACATTGAAAAACGCTTATTCAAGTAGGCCTTTATGCTTTCCAAAAGTTATATATCTTTTCCCATCAACAGTATGTCATCCACATATAATATGAGAAATGCTACAAAGCTCCCACTCGCTTTCTTGTAAATACAGGCTTCTCCATAAGTTTGTATAAACCCAAACACTTTGATCACTTCATCAAAGCGAATGTTCCAACTGTTGGGGAATGCAGTAATTTCAAAAAAATTCCTACGATCACACAAGATCTATCTAGGAGATGCATAGCAAAGAGAGGGGAGAGTGTGTCCACGTACCCTCGTAGACCGAAAGTGGAAGCGTTTAGTAACGTGGTTGATGTAGTCGAACTTCTTCGTGATACAACTGATCCAAGTACCAAACGTACAGCACCTCCATGTTCAGCACACGTTCTGCTCGATGACGCCCCTTGAGGACGAGGGTGAGTTCTGTCAGCACAACGGCGCGGTGACGGTGATGATGATGTTACCGGCGCAGGGCTTCGCCTAAGCACTACGACGATATGATCGAGATGTGTAACTATGGAGGTGGGGGGGCACCGCACACGGATAAGAGAAGACTTGGTGTATTCTAGGGTGCCCCCTACCCCCATATATAAAGGAGGAGAGGGGAAGGCCGGCTGGACCTAGGGGCGCGCCCAAGGAGAGGGAGTCCTAGTAGGATTCCTCCACAAGGAAGAGAGGGGGGAGGAAGGAGAGGGAGAGGGAGTAGGAAAGGGGGGAGCCCCCCCTCTTCCCTTGTCCAATTCGGACTGCTAAGGGGGGGGGCACGACCTGCCCTAGCGGCCCTCCTCTCCCTCCACTAAGGCCCATGGTGGCCCATTAGTTCCCCCGGGGTTTCCGGTAACCCCTCCGGCACTCCGTTTTTACCCAAAACCACTCGGAGCACTCCCGGTGTCCGAATAACATGGTCCAATATATCAATCTTTATGTCTCGACCATTTCGAGACTCCTCATCACGTCTATGATCTCATCCGGCACTCTGAACATACTTCGGTCATCAAAAACACATAACTCATAATACAAATCGTCATCGAACGTTAAGCGTGCGGACCCTATGGGTTCGAGAACTATGTAGACATGATCGAGACACATCTCGCATCAATAACCAATAGCGGAACCTGGATTCTCATGTTGGCTCCTACATATTCTATGAAGATCTTTATCGGTCAAACCGCATAACAACATTCGTTGTTCCCTTTGTCATCGGTTTGTTACTTGCCCGAGATTCGATCGTCGGTATCATCATACCTAGTTCAATCTCGTTACCGGCAAGTCTCTTTACTCGTTCCATAATGTTTCATCCCACAACTAACTCATTAGTCACATTTCTTGCAAGGCTTATAGTGATGAGCATTACCGAGAGGGCCCAGAGATACCTCTCCGAAACACGGAGTGACAAATCCTAATCTCGATCTATGCCAACCCAACAAACACCTTCGGAGACACCTATAGAGAACCTTTATGATCACCCAGTTACGTTGTGATGTTTGGTAGCACACAAGGTGTTCCTCCGGTATTCGGGAGTTGCATAATCTCATAGTCTGAGAAACATGTATAACTCATGAAGAAAGCCGTACCAATGAAACTGTAACGGTCATAATGCTAAGCTAACGGATGGGTCATGTCCTTCACATCATTCTCCTAATGATGTGATCCCGTTTATCAAATGACAACACATGTCTATGGTTAGGAAACATAACCATCTTTGATTAACGAGCTAGTCAAGTAGAGGCATACTAGGGACACTATGCTGTGTCTATGTATTCACACATGTACTAAGTTTCTGGTTAATACACTTCTAGCATGAATAATAAACATTTATCATGAAATAAGGAAATAGATAATAACTTTATTATTGTCTCTAGGGCATATTCCTTTCACCAACTCCGAGATGCTTGCACCAGCCCATGGATGGAGCACTGGAGCTTGCATACCTTGTCAGCATTCTTAGGATCGACAAAACCTTCCGACTGCATCATATACAATTCTTCCTTAAGGAAACCATTAAGGAATGCCGTTTTGATGTTCATTTGCCAGATCTCATAATCATAGAATGCGGCAATTGCTAACATGATTCAGACGGACTTCAGCTTCGCTACGGGTGAGAAGGTCTCATCGTAGTCAACTCCTTGAACTTGTCGATAACCCTAGCGACAAGCTGAGCATTATAGACGGTCACATTACCATCCGCGTCAGTCTTATTATTAAAGATCCACTTATTCTCTATGGCTTGCCGATCATCGGGCAAGTCCACCAAAGTCCATACTTTGTTCTCATACATGGATCCTATCTCGGATTTCATGGCTTCAAGCCATTTCTTGGAATCCGGGCCCGCCATCGCTTCTTCATAGTTCGAAGGTTCACCGTTGTCTAACAACATTATTTCTAGGATAGGGTTGCCATACCATTCTGGTGCGGAACGTGTCCTCGTGGACCTACGAAGTTCAGTAGCAACTTGACCTGAAGTTTTATGATCATCATCATTAACTTCCTCTCTAGCCAGTGCAGGCACCACAGAAACATCTTCCTGTGCTGCGCTACTCTCTGGTTCAAGAGGGGGTACCTCATCAAGTTCTACTTTCCTCCCACTTACTTATTTCAAGAGAAACTATTTCTCCAGAAAGGATCCATTCTTGGCAAGAAAGATCTTGCCTTCGATCTGAGGTAGAAGGTATACCCAATGGTTTCCTTAGGGTATTCTATGAAGACGCACTTTTCCGATTTGGGTTCGAGCTTTTCAGGTTAAAGTTTCTTGACATAAGCATCGCATCCCCAAACTTTCAAAATTGACAGCTTAGGCTTCTTCCCAAGCCATAATTCATACGTCATCTCAACGGATTTAGACGGGGCCCTATTTAAAGTGAATGCGGCAGTCTCTAAAGCATAACCCCAAAATGATAGCGGTAGATCGGTAAAAGATATCATAGATTGCACTATATCCAATAGGGTGCGATTACGACATTCGGACACACCATTACGCTGAGGTGTTCTAGGCGGCATGAGTTGTGAAACAATTCCGCATTTCCTTAAGTGTGTGCCAAACTCGTGACTCAAGTATTCTCCTCCACGATCAGATCATAAGAACTTTATTTTCCTGTCACATTGATTCTCTACCTCGCTCTGAAATTCCTTGAACTTTTCAAAGGTCTCAGTCTTGTGTTTCATTAAGTATACATACCCATGTCTACTTAAGTCATCAGTGAGGGTGAGAACATAACGATAACCATCGCGAGCCTCAACGCTCATTGGACCGCATACATCAGTATGTATTATTTCCAACAATTTGGTTGCTCGCTCCATTGTTCTAGAGACGGAGTCTTGGTCATCTCGCCCAGGAGGCATGGTTCGCACGTGTCAAATGATTCATAATCAAGAGACTGCAAAAGTCCATCAGCATGGAGTTTCTTCATGCGTTTGACACCAATGTGACCAAGGCAGCAGTGCCACAAGTATGTGGGACTATCATTATCAACCTTACATCTTTTGGCATTGACAATATGAATATGTGTAACATCACATTCGAGATTCAATAAAAATAAACCATTGGCCAGCGGGACATGACCATAAAATATATCTCTCATATAAATAGAACAACCATTATTCTCGGATTTAAATGAGTAGCCATCTCGCATCAAATAAGATCCAGATACAATGTTCATGCTCAAAGCTGGTACTAAATAACAATTATTGAGGTTTAAAACTAATCCCGAAGGTAGATGTAGAGGTAGCATGCCGACGGCGATAACATCGACCTTGGAACCATTCCCGATGCGCATCGTCACCTCGTTCTTCGCCAGTCTCCGCTTATTCCGCAGCTCCTCTTTTGAGTTACAGATGTGAGCAACCGCACTGGTATCAAATACCCAAGAGCAACTACGAGCGCTGGTAATGTACACATCAATAACATGTATATCATATATACCTTTGACGTTGCCAGCCTTCTTATCCCCTAAGTACTTGGGGCAGTTTCGCTTCCAGTGAACATTTCCCTTGCAATAAAAGCATTCAGTCTCAGGCTTGGGTCCATTCTTTGGCTTCTTCCTGGCAACTGACTTACCGGGTACGACAACTCCCTTGCCGTCCTTCTTGAAGTTCTTCTTGCCCTTGCCTTTCTTGAAACTAGTTGTCTTATTCATCATCAACACTTGATGTTCCTTTTTGATCTCCACCTTCACTGATTTCAACATCGAATATAACTCAGGAATGGTCTTCTCCATCCCTTGCATATCAAAGTTCATCACAAAGCTCTTGTAGATAGGTGGAAGCGGCTAGAGGATTCTGTCAATGACCGAGTCATCTGGAATATTAACTCCCAGCTAAGACAAGCGGTTGTGCAACCCAGACATTTTTTGAGTATATGCTCGCTGATAGAACTGTTTTCCTCCATCTTACAACTGAAGAACTTGTCGGAGACTTCATATCTCTTGACCCGCGCATGAGCTTGGAAAACCATTCTCAGCTCTTGGAACATCTCATATGCTCCGTGTTGCTCAAAACACTTTTGGAGCTCCGGTTCTAAGCTGTAAAGCATGCCGCATTGAACCAGGGAGTAATCATCACTACGCGACTGCCAGGTGTTCATAAAGTCTTGAGTTGCTGGCAAAATGGGTGCGTCACCTAGTGGGGCTTTAAGGACATATGCTTTCTTGGAAGCTATGAGGATGATCCTCAAGTTATGGACCCAGTCTGTATAATTGCTTCCATCATCTTTCAGCTTGGTTTTCTCTAGGAATGCGTTGAAGTTGAGGGCAACATTAGCGTGGGCCATTGGATCTACAAGATAGATTGTAGAGACAATTTTAGACTAAGTTCATGACAATTAAGTTCATCTAATCAAATTATTTAATGAACTCCCACTTAGATAGACATCCCTCTGGTCATCTAAGTGATACATGATCCAAATCCACTAGGCCGTGTCCGATTGTCACGTGAGACGGACTAGTCATCAATGGTGAACATCTCCATGTTGATCGCATCTAGTATATGACTCATGTTCGACCTTTCGGTCTCTCGTGTTCCGAGGCCATGTATGTACATGCTAGGCTCGTCAAGTCTACCTAAGTGTTTCACATGTGTAAATCTGGCTTACACCCGTTGTATGCGAATGTTAGAATCTATCACACCTGATCATCACGTGGTGCTTCGGAACAATGAACCTTTGCAACGGTGCAAACTTAGGGGAAACACATTTCTTGAAATTTTAGTGAGGGATCCTCTTATTTATGCTACCTTCGTTCTAAGCAAATAAGATGTAAACATGATAAACATCACATGCAAATCATAAAGTGACATGATATGGCCAATATCATCTTGCGCCTTTGATCTCTATCTTCGAGGCACGACATGATCACCATCGTCACTGGCATGATACCATGATCTCCATCATCGTGTCTTCATGAAGTTGTCTCGCCAACTATTACTTCTACTACTATGGCTAATGGTTGGCAATAAAGTAAAGTAATTACATGGCGTTTATATCGACTCGCAGGTCGTACAATAAATTAAAGCAACTCCTATGGCTCCAGCCGTTGTCATAATCATCGACATGCAAGTCATGATTCGTATTACAAGAACATGATCAATCTCATACATCACACATGTAATTCATCACATCCTTTTGGCCATATCACATCACATAGCATACCCTACAAAACAAGTTAGACGTCCTCTAAATGTTGTTGCATGTTTTACGTGGCTCCTATGGGTTTCTAGCAACAATGTTTCTTACCTACGCAAAAGCCACAACGGTGATATGCCAATTACTATTTAACCTTCATCAGGACCCTCTTCATCGAATCCGATCCGATTAAAGTGGGAGAAACAGACACCCGCTAGCCACCTTATGCAACAAGTGCATGTCAGGTGGTGGAACCAGTCTCACGTAAGCGTATGTGTAAAGTCAGTCCGGGTCGCTTCATCCCACAATGCCGCTGAATCAAGATGGGACTAGTAACGTCAAGCAAATTGACCAAATCATCGCCTACAACTACTTGTGTTCTACTCATGCATAGAATCTACGCATAGACCTAGCTCATGATGCCACTGATGGGTAACGTAGTAATAATTCAAAAAAAATTCCTACGTGTCACCAAGATCAATCTAGGAGATGCTAGCAATGAGAGAGAGAGAGAGAGCATCTTCATACCCTTGAAGATCACTAAGCGGAAGTGTTGCAAGGAATGCGGTTGATGGAGTCATACTCGCGGCGATTCAAATCGTGGAAGATCTGATCTAGCACCGAACTTACGGCGCCTCTGCGTTCAACACACGTACAGCCCGGGGACGTCTCCTCCTTCTTGATCCATCAAGGGGAGAGGAGAAGTTGAGGGAGAACTACGACAGCACGACAATGTGGTGGTGGAGCTCGTGGTTCTCCGGCAGAGTTTCACCAAGCTCAACGGAGGAGGAGGAGGTGTAGGAGGTGGGAGGGTTGTGCCATGGGCTGAGGTGCGGCTGCCCTCCCACCCCCTTCTATTTATAGGGTGAAGCGGAGAGGGGGCCGGCCCCGTAGACGCATCTAGAGGGGGCAGCTAAGGGGGTGCTTGCCCCCCAAGTTGGTGGGGGGGGCGCCCCCACCCCTAGGGTTTTAACCCTAGGCGCCTTGGGCCCCTTGGGGGGGCGCACCAGCCCACTAAGGGGCTGGTTCCCACCTGTATTCATCCCATTTGGTCCCCCGGGGCAAGTGGCCCCACCCGGGGGACCCTCGAAACCCTTTCGGTGGTCCCGGTACATGCCCGAAACCTTTCAGGCGACCGAAACAGGACTTCCCATATATAAATCTTCACCTCCAGACCATTCCGGAACTCCTCGTGACATCTGTGATCTCATCCAGAACTCTGAACAACTTTCGGTAACCACATACAATTCCCATTATAACTCTAGAGTCACCGAACCTTAAGTGTGTAGACCCTACGGGTTCGGGAACCATGTAGACATGACCGAGACACCTCTATGGCCAATAACCAATAGAGAGATCTGGATACCCATATTGGCTCCCACATGTTCCATGATGATCTCATCGGATGAACCATGATGTCGGGACTCAATTAATCCCGTATACAATTCCCTTTGTCCATCGGTATGTTACTTGCCTGAGATTCGACCGTCGGTATCCCCATACCTTGTTCAATCTCGTCACCGGCAAGTCTTTTTACTTGTTCCGTAACACATGATCCCGTGGCTAACTCATTAGTCACATTGAGCTCATTATGATGATGCATTACTGAGTGGGCCCAGAGATCCCTCTCCGTCATACGGAGTGACAAATCCCAGTCTCGATTCGTGCCAACCCAACAGACACTTTCGGAGATACCTATAGTGCACCTTTATGGTCATCTAGTTATATTTTGACGTTTGATACACCCAAAGCATTGCTACGGCATCCGGGAGTTGCACAATCTCATGGTCTAAGGAAATGATACTTGACATTAGAAAAGCTCTAGCAAACGAACTACACGATCTTGTGCTATGCTTAGGATTGGGTCTTGTCCATCACATCATTCTCCTAATGATGTGATCTCGTTATCAATGACATCCAATGTCCATGGTCAGGAAACCTCAACCATCTATTGATCAACAAGCTAGTCAACTAGAGGCTCACTAGGGACATGTTGTGGTCAATGTATTCACACGTGTATTATGGTTTCCGGTTAATACAATTATAGCATGAACAATAGACAATTATGATGAACAAGTTTATGTATTCACACATGTATTATGGTTTCCGGTTAATACAATTATAGCATGAACAATAGACAATTATCATGAAGAAAGAAATATAATAATAACCATTTTATTATTGCCTCTAGGGCATATTTCCAACATAGTCCCATCCTAAAAGTTGGTGTGTGAGACCACTTTAGAGAATCTATAGCCAGACTTGGCAAATCCGACCCCCTATATGCCCGCGGGCGAGTCCGCAGAAAGCGCCCGACGCCTCTCATATGGGCTGCCACACATCTACACACCTCAAATCTATGAAATCCATGCACGTCCATCATACAATACAAACTGTGTGAATTCAACACTTCGAAACAAAGCAATGCAAATCATAGTTCAACAATGCAGACATGCAAAAATGAAATTAATGTCCGAGAATGAGGGATACCTCACATGCTGGTTGGATCACTGGGCGGACCCATCCATGCCGCCTGCTCCGAGGTCGTCCTAGCGTCCTGCTCCGCATGCATCCGGGCCACATGCTCCACCTGCATCTTTGCCACATGCTTCGCTGCTATCGCAGCCGCCGTCACCACCTTGTACTCCCTACGTCCGTTGATCTCCTTCTTCGCCACAAGCCACTTCTTTGCATGCTCATCCAAGAGGGTTTCGCCCGCCAATATGATCTTCGCATCCTCTGCGTCCCGTGTGACTTGCAATCTCGCCTTCTTAAGCTCAATCTCTCCAAATGTCTTGGCCTCCTCGAGCTCCCATTTGATCGCCGCCTCTTGCTTCTCCAACTCGATCTTCTCCCTGTCAATTTCTAGCTTCTTCTCCGCCCTCTTGCAGTCCCAATCCATCCTCTACTTTTACGCATCCAACATGAGATTGTACCTCTCCTCTTTCTTGTTCTCCCCACCGAAAAAATGCCCGTCCATGTGGAGGATATTTTTGTAGCCGCGGCGTCACGGGAGGCCCTTGCCTTCTCCCACTTGTTTCCCATGACTTGCCGGTTATTGTTTGGCATGGTGGCTCTTCCATTCTCGACGACAATATTGTCCTCTTCGTCGTCCAACCCAATTGACTGGTGGGAGCTCGAGCCATCATTCCTCTTCTTGCTGGCCTTGAGATCGGCCACAAGTTGTGTCCACTTTGGCACTCCATTCAATATCATTCAACAATGGCTAAAAGCAAACGACTTCTTCTTTGTTTAATGATACAAAGTGGCCTCCACCACCGTCTAGCAAACAACATAGGTACGAGCACAAGAATGCAAACACAAGAAGCATATGCAAATGATGACAAGATGAAGCAATTGAGCTTACATGAGTTGCCACTCCCATCCCACTTTGAGGGCGTTTGATCACTTGTGAGTAGTAGCCGATGTACTTATTCACTTCCCCTTGATTGACCCCCATCGATATTGGAGAAATGCCACATTGTGGTTGGTCATGATAGGATGCGGCTCCACATATTCCTTTTGTTTGTGATACTCCTTCCAAAATTTCTCCCAATACTTGTTCCCCTTTTGCTCGGTGCCGCATATTGGTTCCATTGTTGTGGCCAACGAAGTTTTTACCAACAAGATGTCCTCAAAAGTTGAGAGTACTGGACCTCTTGCCTTCATCGTCTTTCCCTTCTTCTTCTTGTTCAGATTTGGGATCGGATGTTGTCCCAACATCAAATGCAGTGCAAGTTGGCTGCCCCAATTTGTACTCCATTTGGGTTGGACCTTGATACGTCTCCAACGTATCTATAATTTATGAAGTATTCATGCCATGTTTACAATAATTTTCTATGGTTTTGGTGCACTTTTATATGATTTTCATGGACTAACATATTAACCTAGTGCCCACTGCCAGTTGTTGTTTTCTGCATGTTTTTGGTTTTCAAGAAAATCCATACCAAACAAAGTCCAAACGCGATGAAATTTTTGATTATTTTTTTGGAAGAAAAGAGACTCAGAAGCTTCGAGGGAGTACTAGAAGACCCACAGGGGCCCCACAAGGCAACAGGGTGCACCCTGGGGGAGTAGGCACGTCCGGATGCCTTGTGCCCCCTGTGACACATTTTCACGTGAATCCAACGCTAAAAATTCTTATATATTCGGAAACCCGCAAAAGTTAACCTAGATGAGTTTTTCCGCCGCCGCAAGCCTCTATTCTGAAGTGACATCATATGGAGCTCCGTTCCAGCACCCTGCCAAAGGGGGGAAGTCATCACCGGAGGCCATCTTCATCATCCCTGCTGCTTCCATGTTAAGGCAGGAGTAGTTCACCCTCGGGGCTAAGGGTATGTACCAGTCGCTATGTGTTTGATCTCTTACTCTCTCTCTCTCTCTCTCGTGATCTTGATAGGACACGATCTTGATGTACCATGAGCTTTGCTAATATAGATGAATCATATGGTGTTCTTCCCTCTCTATCTTTGTTGTGGTGAATTGAGTCTTCCTCTTTGAGGTTTCATTATTATCGGATTGAATAGTTTGGATTTGAGAATACTTGATGTATGTCTTACATGTGGATACCCGTGGTCACAATGGGGTATTCTATTGAGTCACTTGATGTATGTTTTGGTAATCAACTTGCGGATTCTCGTGGTGACATTGGGGTAATCTAGGTAGAGAGGTTGATACACGTTTTCTTCCTACTTTCTCCGATAGAAACTTTGGGGTAATTTTTGAAGTTTTTTGTGTTGGATTGAATATTATGAATCTAAAATTGTTTGATGCATATCAAATAATTAACTCACGGATACTGTTGGTGAGATTGGAATATCTAGGTCACATTAGAGTTGATTGATGCGTATCATATGGTGTTATTGTAGTACAGAATCTAGGGTTGTCTTCGACACTTATAGGGATGGCTCAATAGATTGATCGGAAAGATAACTTTGAGGTGGTTCTCTACCTACAACAATTTGATCTTATGTTCTCCACTATTGATAGAACTTTGGAGTGATTCTTTGTCGCACACTGAGGGATTGTTATATTATTCAATTATGTTAGCACCGCTGAGAGACTGCACTAGTGAAAGTATGAACTCTAGGCCTTGTTCGTAAGCATTGAGACACTTTTTTACCCACTTTTGTTACTTGCTACCTTGTTGTTTTTAATTGTTCAGATTTTAAAAACCTACTTCTACCATCCTTATTACACTTGTATCACCATCTCTTCGCCGAACTAGTGCACCTATACAACTGACAACTGTATTGGGTATGTTGGGGAGACAAGAGATTTCTTGTATTTGATTGCAGGGTTGTTGGAGAGAGACCATATTCATCCTATGCCTCCCACGGATTGATAAACCTTAGGTTATCCACTTGAGGGAAATTTCCTGCTGCCCTACAAAACTCTACGCTCGGAGGCCTAACAGAGTCTACAAGAATAAAAGTTGCGTAGTAGATATTAGACCTTGATTATCATTGATCATGTCTGATAGGAACACCTCCAAAATGATCATGGTTTGCAAGCATTCATCATGTCCGAAATGAACTAGCAGTCTATGCAAAACATTGAACATGTCAGATGCAAAGTTGATCGGATAGGTGCAACAAAAACATACCGACTCTTGTTGTGCCATTTCGTCGAACATGTTTTGGGCAGCCCAGGCACCGCCAGTGCCCCTGCCCATCCGTGCCCAGACTAGCTGCAACGAGTGACATATGTCCACCGCCATCATCTATGTGGGTGGAAAGCTCTCCGGAATTCCCCAATAGGCCCTCAGATCCTCCTCTGTCCCAATGTGTTCCGATGGTGCAATTCGCGTCGGCAGACAGATGGATGGGTGCGGGGTGTCGGGCACAGCGGGGGGGGGGGGGGGGGGGGACAGCAGCTTGTCCAGGTCTACATCTCCCTGCGATGCCACCGCCGCTTACCTCTCTCACTGCCGATGTCGTCGCATCCTCCGGTTTGCATGACAAAGCCAAGGATGGGACACCGACTGACGAGGTGAACGCAGTCTCCGTCACGACGACCAGGGATGGGCTGGACGACATCTAGGGTGGCGGATCAGGACCGGTGGTGAGCAAGCATGGCGGACGACGAGGGCTCGATTGCGGGAAATGTAGGAGGGGGCGGGAGGAGGAGGAACAATGTGATGGATTTGGTGCAAACTGTGGTGGGTAGGGCTATCGGCACCGATGTGGAGGATGCGCTCAGGCCCATATCTGTCTCATATTTGGGCTGGAGATGAGGAGTGCCGATCATCCCGGCCATTTGAGGCCCGTTTAAGGAGCCCGTCTGGGTCACATTTTTGTGACCGGTTAGTGACCAGGCCGTCCGCCCGAGCTTTTGAGGCGGGTTTGGGGCACCCGACTCTAGATGCTCTTATTTATAGTGGGTTCTCCCCGCACCACTATGTGATGTGCTGGCCTCTTGATTGAACCGGCAAGTGATGCTTTTGATGAAATAGTTTTGTGCGAGCGAGAGACCTTTTTAACAAGGATAATCGCTTCAGCTTTTCGTGTGCAAAGCCCCTCACTATAAAAGTGAGAGAAAGATAATATCACATGGGCTTGCCTGGCCTTGCTCGGGCCGGGGTGAAGGGCGTGGGTGTTCTACATGCGACATACACGTGAATGGTCAGCCAAATTCAGTCCATGGTCCTACAGGAGCACTGCTTCCTTTTGCCAGTTTATTTTTTAATGTCTTGGTATATAAGTTGATTGTTTCTTGTCTGGTAAGTTTATGACTTAGAAACCAAGTCGGTTTGAGATCGTGATCGCGACACAAAACCGCCTCTGGTTCTCCTATATATACACAACTTACCGGACATGGCCAAAAACACACATCGAGCTAGGGTTTTTGCCTTCTCTCTCTACTTGCATCACCCTTGTAGTATACTCCATACCGAAAGCCATTAGTGGTCAACACCATTGTTGTTATTCGTGATGTGTGGCGCAGTAGAGAGAGTGCCGCCAATGTTTGGACCCATGTGAAGATGTGGCCTGCATATGTAGTCTGAAAAATTGTAGTCCATGACATGTATTTTAGTCCCACCTCACTAGGAAAGGAGGTGGGAGACCGGTTTATAAGGTTGAGTTCATGTAGTGTTGCAAATACTAGAAACACACATTGCATTGAACCCCGTAACTAGCGTGTGCGGTCACATTAAATATGTGCGACATAGACTTAGGATTCTAGACACTTTGTATCGCGCTGCCTCCCTCGTATTTTTATGCCTTTTCACTCAATTCTTTTACCACAATTTGCAAGTGATGCACATGAGGAATGTCGATTTTCATGTTGTCCCACATGATTGATGTGGATGGCCATTGAAATGCGTACCATCCTTGGGTTGCCTCCTCAGATTGAGGGACACAAAAGATTGTTGAAATATGCACGTCCGGCTGGATCTAGTCCGGTGAGTCAGGTGCGGCGCCAGGCAAAATCTACGATCTACGAAAAAAATCAAATAAACTTTTCAAGTTGTTGCTCGTACGAGTTTAGGGCTCAACGTGTTGTATTGTGACACTTGTGTTTCTTCTCTTGGTTCTCTTACCATACAATGTAATTTCTAGAACATTTTGGCACCTTCCAGTACACTTTAGGATATTATTGGGACACTCCTTGACCTTTCGGAACCCTTCTCTTTCATTCTCTATGAAAACGTAGCAGGCAAGACGAGGGTTATACTCGCTGCAAGCAAGGTATAAATCTTGCGTTGCAATCAATACCGCAAGCGTTGCTCACGCTGGATAGCATCGCTAGTTACATGAGCCAATCC
Source organism: Triticum timopheevii (assembly GCA_963921465.1). NCBI lineage: Eukaryota > Viridiplantae > Streptophyta > Magnoliopsida > Poales > Poaceae > Triticum > Triticum timopheevii. Next base: position 428,561,983 of record OY997268.1, on the reverse strand, counting down.
ATCTGCTTCCGAGAAATACCGAGAGAGATCGATCGCAACGTGTGGTCCTAAATATAAGATGTCCTGCTAGTTTAAAATGAACTATGAAACGTCTTACATTTAAGAATAGAGGATGTACGTGCAAGCCTCCAAGTGAGCTAGTGAGCGCATTTTGTCCCCAAAAAATTCACTTCTCAAATTTTTTGTCAATTTTATTTTAATAAAAAATGTGAATTACAAGACATAATTGAATTCAAAAAATGTTCAAGAATACCAAGAAAGTTCATGAATCGAAAACATGTTCGTGATTTCAAAGCAATATTACGGAATACAAAAAAGTTCTTGAAATCAAAAAATGTTTGTGATTACAAATAAATGTACGCAAATTTAGAAAAATGTTCATCAATACATAAAGATTTCATGGACTCAAGAAATTTTTTGGGTATTAAAAAATTTCCGTCAAATTCAAAAGAAAATTGTGAATTTGGAAACAAATCTCAAATTTAAAAAACAATTTTGAAGTAAATAAACAAACAAGTTATGGGGGGAAACAATTTTTAAAAAAAATTCAACAACTTTTCGAAACTACACTCAAATTTCTATATCCCAAACAATTTATGAAAATCAAAGATTTTTAAAAACAATCCAAACATATTTTGAAATTGTGGACAAATTTAGAATTTTACACATTTTTTGAATACCCAAACAATTTTTGAAAAGGTCAAACAATTTTTGAAATCCATCACATTTTTTTCATAACGATTTTTAAATCTTGAGTAATTTTGAATTATTTGAAAAAATAAACAAAAAATGAAATTTTTTAAAGAAAAAATAAAATCAGAAATCAATAAAGAGTTGAAAAAAACGGTCAGGAATCTTCTAGAAAGTTGCCAAACCCAATAAAACCTGATTGGAACCTACTAATATGTTTCCAAAGCCATTCCAAGGAATCCCTTATGTTTGCCTCTAATGGGCCAGCCCAACTCGGGCGCTCGACGGACGATCATTTGCGCTCAATGAGGCCTAACTCTATTGTGAAGTGCTTAGAGTTGGGCCCTTATAACTTGGGGGCCCTATGCGGCATAGGTCACACATCCCTAGGCCCAGACCTACGTTCTGCATGCATATTCCACAAAAATATGGTGGCAAGAAGTTTACTTCCCAACTGCCATGGGTCATCTTGTCCCCGGCACCACCTCCATCATCGCTACCTTTTGCTGCGACATTTACCTTCCTGTCGACGTAATCATCACTTTTTCTACTCAGCCAGCGCCCCCGCTGCTTGCCCCGGACATTGGAAGTCAATGCATGTTGTCCTTCCCTATTGTACTCGATGTCAGGTGTTTAGTTATTCTATACTACTTATAGAAGCAACCATTTTTCTTGTACGGCCTTTTGTTTAGGTATATCTGCTTTTCCCTAGACTGTATTGTAACACTTTTGTTCCTTCTCTTGGTTCTCTTACCAAATAATTCAATTTAAATTCCAAATGATAAATGCTACACATCTGGAATTTTGATTTTCAGTCCGAATGCCTTTGCAGCTGTGTGATTACCAGCACAAATCTTAGTGCGTGATACGTCTCCAACGTATCTATTATTTTGTATTGTTTAATGCTATTATATTATCAATCTTGGATGTTTTATATACATTTATTATCAACTTTATATCATTTTTGGGGACTAACCTATTGACACAATGCCCAGTGCCAGTTGCTATTTTTGCTTGTTTTTTAATTTGCAGAATATCAATACCAAACGAAGTCCAAATGCCACGAAACTTTCGAGAGATTTTTTCTGTCCAGAAGACACCTAGGGAGCCAAAGAAGCACATGGGAGGAGGCCCGTGGGGCCCACTAGGCCCCAGGGCGCGCCAGGGGCCCCAGGCGCGCCCTGGTGCTTAGTGGAGCCCAAAGGCACCCTTTTGACCTACCTCTGCGTCTATAAATACTCTAAAATCTCAAAAAACCTAGGTGAGTCGACAAAGCACTTTCCCAGCTGCCGCAAGTTTCAGAACCACGAGATCTAATCTAGAGGCATTTTCCGGCACTCTGCCGGAGGGGGCAATGATCACGGAGGGGTTCTTCATCATCCTTGCTACCCCTCCAATGATGAGTGAATAGTTTACCACAGACCTATGGGTCCGTAGTTAGTAGCTAGATGACTTATTCTCTCTTTTTGATCTTCAATACAATGTTCTCCTCGATGTTCTAAGAGATCTATTTGATGTAACTCCTTTTTGCGGTGTGTTTGTTGGGATCCGACGAATTGTGAGTTTATGATTAGTTCTATCCATGAATATTATTTGAGTCTTTGATGAACTATTTTATGCATGATTATTATAGCCTCATATTTCTTCTCCGATTTATTGGTTTGGTTTGGCCAACTAGATTGATTTATCTTGCCATGGGAAGAGGTGCTTTGTGATGGGTTCGATCTTGCGGTGCTTAGTCTCAGTGACAAAAAGAGACATGACGCGCATGAATTTAATACACTAGATGCATGCTGGATAGCGGTCGATGTGTGGAGTAATAGTAGTAGATGCAGGCAAGAGTTGGTCGACTAATCTTGAACGTGATGATTGCCTTGGATATCTTCATGATTATTCGCTTTTCTATCGATTGCCGAACAGTAATTTGTTTACCTACCGTATGCTATTTTCTTGAGAGAAGCCTCTAGTGAAAACTATGGCCCCCGGGTCTATTTCCTATCATATTAAATCTAAAAATATTTTGCTGCAATTTTTCTTAATTTATTTTATTTTGTATTTTAGTTAGATCTATTTATCAAATTTCATACAATTTAATCTATCTCAATAACGTTGAGGGATTGACAACCCGTTTATGCGTTGGGTTGCAAGTATTTGGTGTTTGTGCGCAGGTGTTGTTTACATAGTGTTGCTTGGTTCTCCTACTGGATTGATAACCTTGATTTCATAAATGAGGGAAATACTTACCTCTGCTGTGCTACATCATCCTCTTCTCTTCGGGGAAATACCAACGCGTATGACAGCAGTCAGTGCGCGTAATCATCGACATCAGAAACGTTTGTGTTGGTGTGACAGCCTGAACGCGTTGCCACAAGCACCGTAAACCCATCCAGCCCCATGCCCACTTCTCTATCTCCACCACCGCCCCAACTCCTTCTCACTCTGCTTCCTCACCCTCCATTCACTGTCAGATCTAGAGAAGAGAGATGGAAAGCAGCGACGGCAGCGAAGGGGGGCTGCGACACGGGAGCACCCGCGGTGGGGAGGAGCAGCAGCAGGGAGGAGCTGTGGGTGTTAGGATCCGATGCACAGAGAGGAATGGTGGTGGCGGCGACAATGAAGATGAGCCATCATGGAGAAGTGCATGTGCGCGGCGGGGGAGGAGCTATTGGAGGAGCTGCTCATTGAGCTTGAGCTGGACCGTCAGCCAGGTGGGGGGGGGGGTGTTGGCGGGTCGACGTGTCGCCGCTCCCTTCTACTAGGTCTTGGACGGACCTTGCGTGTCATGCTCACCTCCAGCGCCGGAGACACCCGTAGTCTCCTGGCCACCTCCTCTTGGCACTGGCCGGCCTGGGCGACGACCCTGTCGGTGTCGAGTCCCCCGTCGTCCTATGATCTCGTCTTCGACCATGATTCCGCTTCTCCCATGAAAGTCAGTTGGAATCAACCATCCCCTCCTCGCCTTGCTTTGTATGCAAAGATGAACAGGGGTTGTCTTTTGTATGCCAAAAATTCTTGTTGTGTACGGCAAAACCGATAACTAGAATGGAGATGACATGTCAATTGTTTTATATGGGATATGGCAAGAATTTTAGCTGCAAAATTATGCAACATTTTTGTTTAGGACATGGCAAGTTATGTTCTATGGTGTATGCCAAGAAATTACTATTTGTTATACATTGTTTTGGCAATATGTTTAGCAGCAATTTTTATGAAATTATTTAGTGTCTTGTTCAATGGCATAAGTAAGAGTAAATACTAACCTGGCATTTTCATATCGACATATGGCAAGTCTTACTATTTGCATGTCTCAAAATTTTCCTTGTATCAACATTTTCCATGGCAATTTCGTATTGTTATTGGAACTAAACATTGTTTGTTTCTCATGGTTAATCATGAGAATATTTTCATGTAATAGCTATGTTATTTTTTCATGTAGTAAATAGGATAATATTCAATGTATAACACACTAGCAATTTTTACACGTGTTCCAATGGCTAACTTCAATTTTGTTGTCATTGCATTTTCAATTTTTGTTTGTCTTCGCTTCTAACAGAAATCCCTTTTGTTCACGCGGAAACTAATACAAACGTTGCCATGGCAAATTGGCAAAAAAAATTACTCCTACCTCTTTTGCCATGGCAAAAATGCTAGAACATTTTCCATGTCACAAATACAATTTTTGCCATGTCACCCAATAATTTTTGCCATGTTAAAATTGTTACAACCTTTTCTGCCATGGCAAAAATCTTGAAACTTTTGCCATGTCACAAATACGGAGTTTCTCAAATTTTCCCATGATTGTTTAGGAAACTGTAATTACCATGACTTCTATCTCTCTTTGTCGTGAACTTGCCATGGTGGCTTAAGAATCATTGACACAGCAACTTAAACCAATTTGCCATGGCATTTTTCAAATTTTGTTTGTCTTTGGTACCAATACAATTTTTTCCATAGCAAATTTTGTCAACTGTTTCTCCCTGGAAAAATATTTAAAACTATTGCCACGCCACCCAAACATTTTTTTGCCTTGTCACTCGATACAAATTTTCCATGTCACGCAATACATTTTTGCCATGTTAGAATTGTTACATCCTTTTTTCCATGAAAACAATCTTGAAACTTTTGCCCATGTCACAAACATATAGTTTCTCAAATTACCCAATAGCCATGTTAGACTTGTTACAACCTTTTTGCCATGAAAAAAATGTTTGAATCTTTTGCCACGTCACAAACATAGAGTTTCTCAAAAAAAAATTGCCATGTTTTGTTTTTGGAAACTAGATTTACCATGATTCTCTCTCTCCCCCCCTTTTTTGTGAAGTTTCCATGGTGGCTTAAGAATCATTGCCACGGTAACTTAAACCATGTTCTCATGACATTTTTTAGTTCATGCACATTAAAATTAACGAAACTTTTTTCTATCATGTTATGTGCAATGTTTTTCTACATTTTTCACCATGTTAATGTGCAATGATGTTCTACAATTGCCATGAAGTGTACTACTTAGATGTGATGCAGTATGGCATTTCCCTTTTGTTCACAACATGGCCAAAAAATACTTTTTATTTGGACCATGGCAATTTAGTTTAATGGATCATGGAAAATGTAGTCTATGGAGCATGTCAATTTTTAATTATATTGACCACATCAAATTTTCTTCTTCTTTTGCGACGTGGCAAATTTTATTTTTGAACGGGTCCATGGCAACCTCAATGTATGTATCATGGCAATTGTATCATAGGGAGCATCGCAAATTTTCTTCTTTTTTTACAACTTGGCAAATTTTTGTTTTTGAATGGACCATGGCAAACTTAGTGTATGTATCATGAAAATTTAGTTTATGGAGCATGGCAGTTTCTAATTATATGGACCATGGAATTTTTTTCTTCCTTTTGAGCAACATGGCAATTTTTTATTTTTGAACAGGACCATGGCAAACACAAAGTTGGCATGGCCCATAGTAACATTAGTTTTACTCCTCAAGTCTCGCGTTTAGTACCATCACAAATTTTATTGTACCATGGAAAATTAAGTTGTTCGAGCATGGAAAATGTAGTTTATGGATCATGGCAATTTTTGCTCTATGCACCATGGCCAATTTTTCTTTCTTTTTTGCAACATGGCAAGTTTTCTTTTGCATAGGGACAATGGCAAATATAGTCTATGCATCATGGAAAGTTTAGCGTATGGATCATGGCATTTTTACTCTACATTTTCAGTCTATGGATCATGCCATGAAATTATAGCGTATGCATTTTTTAGTCTATGGATCATATATAGTACATTTCCAAGAAAGTTACCATGGCCCATGGCAACTAGAGCCGATGCATCATGGTTTATATTTGTATGGTCATGTCATATTTTTTTACTCTATGGATCTTGATATATAGAACTTTTTAGTCCATGTCATTTTCCGAACATATTTTTTGCCATGGCAATTTTGAATTTCGTGCCATGACATCTTTGCCATGCTTTTTTTATTTTAAGGAATCAAATATGTTTTATAAACCTTGCCATTTTAAATAACAATATCATAAAAAATCATAAATAGTTTGGTCAAACTCGAAAGGCATTTTTTTTGGATTTTTCATGGTTTTTCTGCTTCTTAAGATGATGTCATTTTTTGTTCGTTGTAGAGCAAAAACTGGTCTTTTATTTGCACGGTAAAGACAAAATCTGGGCTTTTTCATTTGTTTTATTATTATTGGGATTTTTGATCCTTTTTTTGTTTTTGTAGGGCAAAGGCACGACGATGGGTTGCGTTCGCGCTGTGGGTTCTCCCTGACGAACGAAATCATTCGAGGGGTCGATCCCTCGTACCGAACCTTCGTTCGCCACGTGAGGTGTCCAGGCCGCACGTCCGACAGTTATTGGGTTCCATTTAAATCTTGACATAGACATTTTAAGGTTTTCCATTAATGACTTAATTTATACATGGGTTGAGACATTAATTGTACTTGTGTAATCATTAATCATATTAAAGATAATGCTGTTAACAGCTTCACAAAAAATACAACGTTCTTCTCATTTTATTTTAATAACTAACCAATATATAGTGGGAAACACTTGCGTTCGGCGCGCCGGCCGAACGCTTCGCCGGTCGTCTTCTCGCACGCGCATTTATCTCTCTCCTTCTTTATTTTAGAAAAAAATAGCATCGCAGCTCATTCATGGCCACTGCAGCCTTTGCCCACCGCCTCGCTGAGCGCCTCCGGGCAGATCCGCACTGTTCCTGCAAGCCGGCTTGCCTCCCCTGTCGGATCTCGCTCGCAGGCCGTCATGGAGTCGCCGGCCTCCCCTTCCCGTCGGCATGGGGGCGATCCCTTTTGGCCTTTTTCCGTTTCCTCACCTGTTTCTCCTCCGGCGAGCAGGTCGCCGCCTCCCACGCCACCTCCTCAACAAATCCCCCGCGCCCTCGCATCCGATGCCACCGGTGTTGGAGACGAAAAGCCATGACCAGAGACGGTGATGTTGCAACCGGCGACGAGAAAAGCTACTACCGGCGATGAGAAAAGCTACGACCGGTGACGAAAAAAGCTACGACCAGAGACGATGACATTGCAACCGGCAACGAGAAAAGCTACGACCGGCGACGAGAAAGTGGGTCGGCCGATGCGCAACATTAAAAGCTGCAACCGACGATCGATAATGCTACAACCGGCATTGTCGAAAGCTTCAACCGGAGACGACGGGAATCGAGGGTCACCCACCATGCAACCGCGGAAGCTGCAACCGGTGACAAAAAAAGCTTCAACCGGCTAAACAAAAGCTTCAACCGGCGATATAAAATGGTTCAACCGGCGGCAGCGAAACGCAAAAAGCTACAACCGTTGACACAAAAGCTTCAACCATATGTTTGAAAAGCTTCAACTAGAGACCGGCGAGAAAAAAGCTGCAGCAGCGAGCCGTTGATGCAGACGACGTTTTCTATGCATCAATGGTGCTGCGGCGGATGCTGGAGCCGGCGCCCCCGCCATTGCTGCATAGGGAGGAGCGGACCAGTGGGCGCTGGTGTTGCAACCGGCAAGCAGCGATGGCGAGCGGCGACGAGCAGCGACGGCAAGCAGCGACGGCGAGCGACGGCAAGCAGCAACAGCGAGTAACCGCGGCGACGGCGAGCGGAGACGGCCGCAGCGAATCCCGGCGGTGCTTCAAGCTCTCCGCTGCTCATGCGGGTTTTGACGGGGGTGCGGCGTTGCTTGTTGCAGTTTTCCGTTTCTCCTATGCGGAAGGAGGACGAAGCGAGGTGGAGCGATCCGATGGCTCACATAGACAGAATCGTACGGCCCGCGTACGACCGGCCCAAATTTGGGCCGGCGCACCGGCGCGTATCATCGCCCACATATAGTAATGCAATTTATTGCTAGCTACAGAAACATGGAAAATATGGCTTATAAACCAATTAATTACAATGTGCAAATCCAACCAATGCAGACACAGAAAAAGAAAATATAATCAGGCATAATCGCTCATATTCTAGGAGTCTAGGTCCACACTAAAGGATTATTTAAATCCCTTGGTTTTAAAGGATCCTTCCAACAAGGAAAATAATCAAACTTACGGGTATCTCCAAGCGGCTCCACCGTTCCGCCCGTACTTGTTTGCACCGGAATGTTCGGATGGGATTTGTAATCCAACGGGTTGCCCTTGAAGTCCGGACTATCCGGAATCCCCTACTTCGCCCCAAATTGCGGGCAGGATTAATTACCATAATAGCACCTCTATAGCTTTTGAAGAGCTCTTCCGCTCAACCTATGCAATTTAACGCCAAACTAAAAATGACACTAATAACCCACTAATTCTCACTGTGGTGTTAAATTTAAAGTCATTTAGCACCACTGAATGTAGAAGGAAACACAGGCTAGTTGCAGAAAGTCATCCATCCAGTTTCAAAAGAAAAAAGTCATCCATCTGCATTATTCTGCCGTCTTATTGAAATATATGATGCATTGATGCAAAACTTGATTACTTAATTAAGTTGTCTCATTCATGCTTAGTTTTCTATTCTAAACATGTTTATGTCAAGTATATGTGATATATCATGTATGATGCAGCGTTGTATGCTTTTTTAGTTTATTTTTTCATCCGTTAAGGAAAACTCTAAATGAAGTTTAGCTTCGATATACCTTTTCAAAGCTCCTGGTCGAGCCGCCACTAAATGACGTAGCCCACTATTTAAAACTATGGTTGTAATATTTTTCTTTAAATTACTTCAATGTCTAGAGAAAAAAGACTTAGAGGGCAGACAAGTAGAGGACTTTTAGGGGCTATCGTCAGCGGGCGGGTGCGTGCGCTCTGCAGGGTGTCCATGAACATGTTTTATCGACAATGGGATATATTAATATAGCGAAGATACCAGTTACACCCAGTTTGTGCATCAACAAAATGTCCAACTAGACATTGAGGATGTACACAGCCAAAAAAAAAAATGACATAGTGATTAGGCACTCGCAATAGCAACCCACTAACCACCACCAAAGACAACACCCGGAATGCAAAAGAGGTCCTCCAAAGACGACGCTTACAAGAAGGGAACATAGCACAAGCACTGTCACCACCCAATCAATGATCACATGTTTTCACCATCGAGAAAGTTCGAGTTCTGAAAACAATGCCTTCAACAAGATCATTGCCAAGTACAACCACTAGACGTTGAGTTTTCACCCACATAATCGAGAGACTCGGTACTCGAGGAGCACCACCTGTTGGAAATATGCCCTAGAGGCAATAATAAAATGGTTATTATTATATTTCTTTGTTCATGATAATTGTCTAGTGTTCATGCTATAATTGTATTATCCGGAAAGCGTAATACATGTGTGAATACATAGACCACAACAAGTCCCTAGTGAGCCTCTTGTTGACTAGCTCGTTGATCAACAGATAGTCATGGTTTCTTGACTATGGACATTGGATGTCATTGATAACGGGATCACATCATTAGGAGAATGATGTGATGGACAAGACCCAATCATAAGCATAGCACAAAGATCGTGTAGTTCGTTTTGCTAGAGCTTTTCCAAATGTCAAGTATCATTTCCTTAGACCATGAGATTGTGCAACTCCCGGATACCGTAGGAGTGCTTTGGGTGTGCCAAACGTCACAACGTAACTGGGTGACTATAAAGGTGCACTACGGGTATCTCCGAAAGTGTTTGTTGGGTTGGCACGAATCGAGACTGGGGTTTGTCACTCCGTATGATGGAGAGGTATCTTTGGGCCCACTCGGTAATGCATCATCATAATGAGCTCAATGTGACCAAGTGTCTGGTCACGGGATCATGCATTACGGTACGCATAAAGTGACTTGCCGGTAACGAGATTGAACAAGGTATTGGGATACCGACGATCGAGTCTCGGGCAAGTAACGTACCGACTGACAAATGGAATTGTATACGGGATTGATTGAATCCTCGACATCGTGGTTCATCCGATGAGATCATCGAGGAGCATGTGGGAGCCAACATGGGTATCCAGATTCCGCTGTTGGTTATTGACCGGAGAGGCGTCTCAGTCATGTCTGCATGTCTCCCGAACCCGTAGGGTCTACACACTTAAGGTTCAGTGACGCTAGGGTTGTAGAGATATGAGTATGCAGTAACCCGAAAGTTGTTCGAAGTCCCGGATGAGATCCCGGACGTCACGAGGAGTTCCAGAATGGTTCGGAGGTGAAGAATTATATATAGGAAGTCAGGTTTCAGCCATCGGGAAAGTTTCGGGGGTCACCGGTATTGTACCGGGACCACCGGAAGGGTCCCGGGGGTCCACCGGGTGGGGCCACCTATCCCGGAGGGCCCCATGGTCTGAAGTGGGAGGGGAACCAGCCCCTGGTGGGCTGGTGCGCTCCCTCTTTGGGCCCCCTTGCGCCTAGGGTTGGAAACCCTAGGGGTGGGGGCGCCTCCACCTGGCTTGGGGGGCAAGTTCCCCCCTCCCTGGCCGCCGCCCCCCTTGGAGATTGCATATCCTAGGGCCGGCGCCCCCTAGGGGGGCTATATAAAGAGGGGGGAGGGCAGCCACAACCCAAGTCTTGGCGCCTCCCTCTCCCCTGCTACACCTCTCCATCTCGCAGAAGCTCGGCGAAGCTCTGCCGTGATCACCGCTGCATCCACCACCACACCGTCGTGCTGCTGGATCTTCATCAACCTCTCCTTCCCCCTTGCTGGATCAAGAAGGAGGAGACGTCTTCCCAACCGTACGTGTGTTGAACACGGAGGTGCCGTCCGTTCGGCGCTAGGATCTCCGGTGATTTGGATCACGACGAGTATGACTCCCTCAACCCCGTTCTCTTGAACGCTTCCGCACGCGATCTACAAGGGTATGTAGATGCACTCCCCTCTCTCATTGCTAGATGACTCCATAGATTGATCTTGGTGAACGTAGGAATTTTTATTTATTTTATGCAACGTTCCCCAACACCACCAAGACTGAAGTCGTCTAGTATTGCTGCCCCCACTTTCGCGAGGCCGCTGCTGCTAGTCACTAAACACAAAGCTCAGTCTTCGTCGCATCCAGGGCACCTTTCCGCCGTTTCTTCTGATCCTCCAATCACAGCCGCCATGACATTCTCCGCCTCTCTAAATTCCATGGAAATCTAGAAGTAGACATGTCCCATGGAACCGACAAAAGGCGGAGCTTCGTGCCATGCTAAAGCCGCACTCGTAGATGCATGGATGCGCATGCCGAATCCCATCTGATTTAGAGAACCAGGAGCATCTTGCGCCAATCTATAGAACTCTGGCGGAGAATTACAGAACTCATCATCGGCCAGGTCAAAGAGGATCGAAAACAGATAGATCGTCAATTTGGCGCGAGAAGACCAATAGGGTAGCCACCTTTATTGACCTAGATCAGTAGTCCCACATGTTGCCAATCCACGGTACCATGCGGACCCGATCTCCCCAATTGGCAATCAGAGCCACACGGCTGAGCCGGAGCGGTAGGAAGAAGGTGACTGAGGGAGTCCTGGATACAGGTCCTCAGATGTCCGGCCTAGGAGTATGGGTCGGGCTGCATGCGCCGTACAGGATCAAGCTGAGGATCATCTACCGTGTCCGGATGGGACTTCTCAATACGTGGACAACAAGAATAGAGTCTGGAGTTTTCCTTCCCTGATAAACCGACCTTGTACAAATCCTAGACCCCCTCCGATGTGTATATAAACTGGAGGGGTTAGTCTGAGAAGGGTAACTTTTTCATCATCATCGGAATCTTCATAGGCTGGACATCTAGGGTTAGCCATTATGATCTCGAGGTAGATCAACTCTTGTAATCTTCATACTCGTCGAATATAATCAAGCAGGAGTAGGGTTTTACCTCCATTAAGAGGGCCCGAACCTGGGTAAACATTGTGTCCCCTGACTCCCTATTACCATCGATCTCTAGACGCACAGCTTGGGCACCCCTACCCGAGATCTGCCAGTTTTGACACAGACATTGGTGCTTTCATTGAGAGCTCCATTGTGCTGTCTGCAAAAAGCGATCCATGGCTCGCCTAGTCATCAATGACAATATCATTTATGAAGGGTGCCTGGCTTCAGGGCAGACCCTCCAGTTCAGCAGTTTTACCATAAGGGCCCGCGCGGCCATCAAGCCCGCAGATGCTCTCATGGCTCTCGGACACCATGCTCGCATTGGCCCCAAGTACTCTGAAAAATTGGATCCGGCAGATGTTTCATCCTTAAACGAACTGCTAGACTGCATCGCCGCCCTGGGGGTCTCAATGGACTATGATCGGATCGGGCTCAAGCCTGACCAGAGGGAAATTAATCACCCACTGATCACCCACTTCATGACAATCACCGAGGAACCGGCCACTGACACTTCCCTCCCCATATTGAGGACCAAGTATCTTCGGGTCCCTGAATCCCCTGAGACGGATACTTCCCCTTCGGAAGGGACTTTACTCCCGCCGAACTCTGGTTCGGGTGTAGGATCGCAAGAACCTTTGCGCTTAACCGGACCCGAACCGGTAACTTCGGAAGCCATACCGGCTCCGAACACGGACGTGAGATAGAATACAAAATTTAACCCACCCACCCACCATAATCTATACTCTCCAAGAAACTCAGGTCCTCCAGATATATACGACCTGATGTATGTGCAGTAGCAGCCCCAGGAAACAGTCCACCACTTTTGGGCCAGATTCCTGCTTGTTAAAAACAAGATCAAGGACTGTTCGGACGACAACGTAGTTTCGGTCTTCCACTGTAATTGTACAGACGAAGGGATATTGAATGCCCTCGACCGCCGCCACATACAGAGCTTCACGGAATTATCGCATGTAGTACAAAAGTGCTGTGCGATGGAAAGCATATGGAGGGCCCAGAAAACTCAATTGGAGCCCGCCACCTTGACGCAGTGTGCGGCCCGGGCTAAAAGAATATACCCCGGCGGGTCACCCCACCATCGGGCTATGGGCAGGAAGAACAAGCCCTTCATGGGACATAGGTCCGTTCTTAACGAACTATTGGACAAACCCTACCCGATCCATACTACTCCGCCCACAGTCCCAACCCATAGCCTCCGGGCATACTGGGTACTCCGACAAGTAGCAAAAAGTGGAGAGGCCATCCTCACCACAACTCCAGAAGGATACTCACTAGAGAGGGACAACTTTAACGTCCTAATAGTCTTCGAGACTTTCTCTTCTAACAACTGGTGCAAACGGGCGCTCCACGACCTCGCCTAAGTCCATCAAGTTACCACACTGAGCCATGGAACGACACGGCGATAACCTTTACGGCCAAAGACGAATCAAAGGCTTGGTCCGTCCGAGCACCTGCCGCCTTGGTACTAAACCCCATCGTTGATGGTTTCCGGCTTACTAAAGTACTCATGGACGGTGGTAGTGGACTTAACCTCATCTGTGAGGACACGCTCGATAAGATGCAGATGGATGGGTCATGCATCGAGCAAAGCAACACCACCTTTCGAGGTATTATCCCCAGTCGAGAGGCGCACTGCTCTGGAAAAATCAAACTGGATGTGGTGTTCGGTACAACAGAGAACTATAGATCCGAAGAGTTGCTCTTCCATGTGGTCCCCTTTAATAGTGGGTATCATACTATCCTCGGCCAGGACGCTTTCTCACGTTTTCAAGCTATACCCCATTATGGGTACATGATACGTATATATAATTTTTGATGGTTCCATGCTATAATATTATCTATTTTGGATGTTTAATGGGCTTTAATAAGCTCTTTTATATTACTTTTGGGACTAACCTATTAACCGAGGGCCCAGTGCCAATTTCTGTTTTTTTGCCTATTTTAGAGTTTTGCAGAAAAGGAATACCAAATAGAGTCCAAACGGAATGAAACCTTCGCAATGATCTTTCTTGGACCGAAAGCAAACCAGAAGACTTAGAGTTGAAGTCAGAGACGCAACGAGGCATTCACGAGGCAGGAGGGTGCGCCCAGGGGCTGTAGGTGCGCCCCCACCCTCGTGGTCCCCTCATAGCTCCACCGACCTAGTTCTTTTGCCTATATATACTCTTATACCCTAAAAACATCAGGGGGGCCACGAAACCACTTTTCTACTGCCGCAACCTTCTGTACCCGTGACTGAAAGTGCAATTATCCCTGGGTGCTTTTGGTAATGATTAACAACATATAGCTCATTGAACTAATGCTATTTCAAGATGAATATTTCAGGAAAGTTCAATGATTGGCATGGCATGGATTAGGAATTTGGACCCCTCAAAATGCTAAGGACAAAGGATTGGCTTGATAACGCACAAGTATAGAGGATCGCAACAGTTTTCGAGGGTAGAGTATTCAACCCAAATTTATTGATTCGACACAAGGGAAGCCAAAGAATATTCTCAACTATTAGCAGTTGAGTTGTCAATTCAACCACACCTGGATAACTTAGTATCTACAGCAAAGTATTTAGTAGCAAAGTAGTATGATAGTAACGGTAACAGTAGCAAAAGTAACGATAGCAGTTTTGTAGTGATTGTAACTGTAGCAATGACAAAGTAAATAAGCAAAGCACAATATGTGAAAAGCTCGTAGGCATTGGATCAGTGATGGATAATTATGTCGGATGCGATTCCTCATGTAATAGTTATAACATAGAGTGACACAGAACTAGCTCCAGTTCATCAATGTAATGTAGGCATGTATTCCAAATATAGTCATATATGCTTATGGAAAAGAACTTGCATGACATCTTTTGTTCTACCCTCCCGTGGCAGCGGGGTCCTAATGGAAACTAAGGGATATTAAGGCCTACTTTTAATAGAGTACCGGACCAAAGTATTAGCACTTAGTGAACACATGAACTCCTCAAACTATGGTCATCACCGAGAAGTATCCCGATTATTGTCACTTCGGGGTTGTCGGATCATAACACATAATAGGTGACTATAGACTTGCAAGATAGGATCAAGAACTCATATATATTCATGAAAACATAATAGGTTCAGATCTGAAATCATGGCACTCGGGCCCTAGTGACAAGCATTAAGCATAGCAAAGTCATAGCAACATCAATCTCAGAACATAGTGGATACTAGGGATCAAACCCTAACAAAACTAACTTGATTACATGGTAAATCTCATCCAACCCATCACCGTCCAGCAAGCCTACAATGGAATTACTCACGCACGGCGGTGAGCATCATGAAATTGGTGATGGAGGATGTGTTGGATTTCGGGTTCTGGCAAACCCTTGAGGTTCGAACTCTGGTGTGCGCGGAGATTCAACCCTCTGCCAGCTCGCTCCTCGCCGAATCGCTAGGACCTAAACTACCAAACTAAACCGCACAAGAGACACAAGATTTATACTGGTTCAAGCCACCATTGTGGTGTAATACCCTACTCCAGTGTGTGGTGTGGTGGATTGCCTCTTGGGCTTGATGATGAACAATACAAAGCAGAACAGCCTCGCGAAGGTCTGTTCTTGGCTGGTGCGATGAACTGCTAGGAGGGGTTCAGTCGCTCTATCTACTGGTTTCTTGATGAGGATCTAGATGCCTCTACCCTGGGGGTGGCTAGTCCTATTTATAGGAAAAGGCCCTCGGCCTCTTCCCAAATATTGAGCGGGAAGGGCGCCAACAATTGGCCATTTTGAAGGGGAACATCGGGTACACTTATCCTGACTAAAGTTGGTCCTCGCCTGTCAAAGGCTCTGGTGATGACGCCGGCTTGGGCTCCACAATGACTTCCTTCCAGCCGTTGGGCTGGTCTTGGTCTCGTTGCACCGAAATGGACGCCTTTGCTTGATGCTCTCGCCTGCGCTTGCTCCCTTTGCACCAAAGAGGAAAGGAGGACACTGCGCGGGCTGGCGCCCGACTGGCGCCCTTGGTCGTCATGGCTTGCGTCATGGGCACCTCGCGAGGTACCCTGCCTTGAACTCTCCGCCCCCTCATGAGCCAGCCTGACGAGGCCGTGCCTGAGGAAGCTCCTCGTCGTCCGCCCCGCGAGGCTTGGCCCCTCGCGAGGGTCTTGAGCTTGCGTTGATGAAGATGGGCTGCGTTGGGCCTCCTTTGAGCCACGCCGCGGGCCGCAGGCAAGCAAGTCTGGGGACCCCCGTTCCCAGAACGCCGACAGTAGCCCCCGGGCCCACGGCGCGCCCGAACTTGGCCGAGCAGAGAGGCGAAAGGGCAAGTGCGAAGCGTCGCGGGCCCTAACAGCCTGTGGCCTTGGGCGCCGCGTGGCAGTTGATTGGACGTGGGCGCCTCTGCAACCGTGTGAGTTGATAAAAGAGCGGCATCTCCCTTGCCTCCTTTATTTCCTCCAGTTGCTGCTCAGATCCCCTTTCTTGCGCCTCTCCTCCCTGCTTCCAAAATCTTCAGATCTACTCCGCCTGCGTGCCCTAGCCAGTCATGGCGCCTCGCCAAGCCCCGGATGGAGCTTGGTACTCGCCTGCCTTGGACCCACCAAACATGTCAGGGGCGAGTCTTGCCCTGGTGCGCCAGATGGCGGAGGCGCAGGGCATCGACGGGACGAAGGCGTTCAAGGCCGGCTCTGCCGTCCCTGAAGGTCGGGGGAGCACCTTCTATCCGCTCTTCGTGAGCGCCATCATTGCCGGTCTGGTGCCTCCCTTTTTCGAGTTCTTCTTCTCTGTCCTCCGCCACTACAATATTCAAGCTCTGCACCTCCATCCCAACTCCGTCCTTCTTCTGGCGATCTTCGCCTACTATTGTGAGGCTCACGTAGGGGTGAAGCCCTCGGTGGCCTTGCTACGCCACTACTTCTCCCTCCGAACCTCCCGTGGTTCCGCCTTCGCGTGCACGAGCTTTGTCGCATATGGCGGTGCCATCGCCATTTCAAACCCTGGGAAGAGGATTGAGGGCTTCAGGAGCAAGTGGGTCTTGGTGGATGCTGGGCGCATCCATCCTCGGCTGATCCTGCCCACGGAGCACCCCGCGAGCTCCGACGACAGGTCCCGAGTGGAGCTTCTGGATCCCTGCGCGAAGCTGGTGTTGGAGAAGATGGACGCAGATCTGAGGCTGGCCAGCATGGCGGCGGCAAAGCTGACCGGTGCGTCGCTGCTGAGGGAGTTCTTGGAGCATCAACTGGCTCCGCTCCGTCAGTACTCGCTTCCGATGTGGAGACCTCACTCGAGCCCCGTGGTCCTGGCTGACGAGGATCTGGCGGCGGTCCTCCAGTCCTTGGTTGGGGGAGACATGGCGAGGCTGGAGGGCGCTCCTACGCCCCTGTTCCTTCGCAAGGACTGGGAGCAGGTAGTGGGGTCCATGCCTGTCTTCAACGGGGATGGTCTCGTGCCCGTGGAGGCTCCGGAGGACCTGGTGGACGTGTCCTCCGACGACTCCAGCAAAGAAAAGGAAGAAGGGGAGCAAGAAGAGGGGGTTGACTCGGAGGCGGAGTCAAGAGCTCCTCCCCTTTGGCGCAGGTCCCGCACTCTCCGCCTTACCCAGAGCGACGACGACGAGGATGAGGGTGAGCAGGGCGACGGGAGCCTGCCTCCGATCCCGAAGAAGGACCGGACTGGGCTGGTCCCCCGCGGGTCTGCCCCGGCCCCGGGGCGATCCGCAGGCGCGCCTCCTGCTCCCGAGCCCCTTGAAGCTGACCCTTGCTGCCGGCTCTCGGGCTTTAAGTTTGGCCGGAGCCTGCTTGAGTCCACCAGCGACGAACTGTAAGTGCCTGCTTCCTGTCTTGATTATTGTTCTGTCGACGAGACCTGATGCCCATGTCCTTCGGCCAGGCTGGCGCCCGTGGCGAAGAAGCCGAAGGGAGCTCCTGAGGTCCTATCCGTGGCAGTGCCTCTACCCGAGAAAGAAGGTGACCGTGACGCGCAAGCCTCTCCTGCCTGGGCGTCGTCGCGAGGCCAGGCTGAGCCCGCTGGGGCGAGCTCAGCCCCCTTGACCCAGGCGACTCCCGAGGTGCCCTTGCTTGACGCTGCCTCCTCTGCCGTCATGGCGCCGCTGGTTCCGCCTCAAGGCGCAGTGGTCACACAGCCGTCTTCTCCTCCTACTCCACCAACTGCTGCTTCTCCGAATACGGTTCTAGATCGCGCCATTGCCGGACTGGACCGTCTGCGGTAGGATCTTTTGGGCGCTGACCCCCGTCTGGTGGCCGGGCGCTTGGAGCTAGCTTCAGGCTGGATTCGCTCCGATGCTTCGATACGGGCGGCGCTGGTCCAAGCCTCAACGGCTTGCGACGAGGAGAAACAGGCCGTCCATGAGGCGAAGGTTGCCCGCGATGCTGCCCTGGGGGAGGCAGCTAGCGTCCAAGGTCACTGTGAGACGCTGGAGAGCGAGTTGAAGGGCCTGCAGAACCAGCTTGCAGAGGAGGCCCGCCTTCGCCAAGAGCAGGAGGAAGGCATGAAGGTTCGTGAGGCGGCCGTCAAGGACCTGGAGGCCAAGCTCAAGAGGCGTCGTGGCCGCCTAGGTGTGCTGGAGCAAGAGCTGGAGGCGAGGAGGGTTGAGCTGGACGGCAAGGCCCGGGTTCTCGCCGAGGATCGCGTAGCCTTCGCGGATATGGAAGAGAAGGCTCGCACTTCGCTGAAGACGCTTTATGACAGCGGCCTTCAGAGCCCGCTGGCCGGCGAGGAGGATGGCCCCGCCAAGCTGCTTCCCTTCCTGGTTCGCGCCCTTAATGACGTCACCCTTGGCCTTGGCCCTACGGCTGAGGCCGAGGCACGCGTCTTGTCTTCTGCAGCGCTGACGCGGGTCTTCACCCACATCTATCTTCGCGACCCCAACATCGACCTCGACAGCCTGCTGGAGCCAGTGAGCGGCGAGCGTGCCGCTGCCGCTGCTGAGGCCGTGAAGGGTCGTGTGGAGGCTCTGCTGGGGAAGTTTTGGGCCTTCAGTACCAGGCCGAAGCGGAGCGCTGCTAGCCCTGCTGCCCCACAAGGAGAACCTACTCCACGCGGCTCCCCTGCCGGCAAGTGACTCCGTCGTGGCTCCCGTCCTATTTTCAATTCCTGCGCATGTACCATGTTTCGGGGAGGCGTTAAAACTTATGTTTGATGCTGTGGTAACAGCATGGACTGTAATATTTGCTTTTGAATTCCCTGAAATTTGCATTATTCCTTCCTACTTGCTTATGTTCTACGCCGGCAGAGCCCGGCCCCGTGCATACCTCAGCCGCCGTTGGCCCCGACCGGAAACCAGGATGGGACCAAGGAGTGAGGGGCTACGTGACAAGTTAGGCTCCTGAGTCGCGATGCTCAGGAGTCCCCCTTGGCGCTCGAACAACAAGTAGAGAGGTGAGGTGTGGGTGGATCTGCCGTTCTACGTCTGCAGGGCCCGGCCCCGCGCATACCTCAACCGCCGTTAGCCTTTTGGAACTAAGGAGTGAGGGGCTACGTGACCAGTTAGGCTCCTGAGACGCGATGCTCAGGAGTCCCCCTTGACGCTCAAATGGCCTACGTACCTTGGCTCCGCTCGGGGAGGGACGTGCGACGAACCAAGCCCGGGGGGCCTGGCTAGGTGGGGTGCGTCTGGGCGAGACCCAGGCGCAGCCCCCGTGCCCAGCCCCTTCGCGCGACACTCCCGAGGGGAGGCGTTGCGACAAGGCCAGACACTGAGCTCCGGGCTCCCTGAGGTTGATGCGGCCCGGAGGCCACCCTCAGTTGTTTATCACCAGCGTGGAGCATAGCGCTTCCGTATGCGTACGGGCATAGCCGCTCCTCGGCAGTGTCGTCAGCCAGCGTGGAGCATGGTGCTTCCACTGGTACGTGGGAGGGGGCTCCCCTCCGGGAGGAGCCCCCGGGGCGTATACAGCCCCACCCTGACACGTAGCCGGCACGGTAGGGCTTGACGAGGTGTATCTGGGCACCCGTGAGCCAGCGCGGGACTCACGGGGCCCTACCTCAAGGCGGGTTGCGCCTGGCTCTGGGCCTTATCTTCGAGTGTGTTCCTGCAAATTTGGCCAAATGCCGGTGCTCTACGTCTTCGGGTCCCGGCTCTTGGGCTGGTCTCAGCCGCCGCTGGCATGCCAGGTCGCGATGCCATGGACAAGACCAGAGGGTGAGGGCCGGAGAGCCGGCAGGAGCCCTGAGTCGCGATGCTCAGGCACCCCCCCTTTAACGCACAAGCTGGGTTAGATGACGAAACTCTACGTCCTCGGGTCCCAGCTCTCGGGCTGGTCTCAGCCGTTGCTGGCATGACAGGTCGCGATGCCATGGACAAGACCAGAGGGTGAGGGCCGGAGAGCCGGTAGGAGCCCTGAGTCGCGATGCTCAGGCACCCCCCTTTTAACGTGCAAGATGGGTTAGATGACGAAACTCTACGTCCTCGGGTCCTGGCTCTCGGGCTGGTCTCAGCTGTCGCTGGCATGCCAGGTCGTGATGCCATGGACAAGACCAGAGGGTGACGGCCGGAGAGCCGGTAGGAGCCCTGAGTCGCGATGCTCAGGCACCCCCCTTTAACGTGCAAGATTCCAACACCCAGAAAAAGGCACCAAACATGGTGGATCGAATGCATAGTCCTAAGATAGACGCAAGAAGGATACATGCCGCTGGGACAGGCCCAAGCGGCTTGGGGATGATGCAGCCCGAGGGGCGCCCTCGATAAGATAAGATAAGGACATGAAATAAAAGGGATACATGCCGCAGGGACGGACCCACGCGGCCTGGGAATAATGCGGCCCTGAAGGCGCTCCCAGCTAGAAACAAAACTTAAAAGATGTCACATGATGATGTTGGGGACGAAGGGGTGTTGGTGTAGCAGACTTGGTGGGCTGCGGGAGCCGATCCTCACGAGCCCCCAGGCCCAGGGGCCTCGGGAGGCTCCGGAGGCGCCGGCGGCTCCTCGCGGGCCATCTCCATCTCCGCCAGGGCTGCGGCACGCCTAACCTCTCGAGCCTCCAGGATGGCCCTCATGAGACGCTGGTGCGCAGCGGCCACGTTCGGCACGCCGTAAGGCATGCACACGTAGCTGTGGGGCGGACCCTCGCAACGTCCCACTCGCGAGGGCCAGAGGCGCTCTTGAGACACGGCTCGGTTGAGCCCTGGTATGTTGATGCAGACGCGCAGCCCACCATCCTCGCCTGGATGGGGGGCCACAGCGGGTAGGCGGCGGCTGCCTCTCATGACCCTTGACTCCTGTAACTCCTGAATGGCCTTGCTGACGAACTCCTGAGGGTTTGGCCCTCCTTTCCTTGCTCCTTCTTGAGGGAAACGTGCTTCGAAGCACGCCTCCACGTCGTGCCCAAGCGCCTCCCTCGTGACCTCGGCAAGGTCGGCGGCCCTCTAGGGGAGAGCCCCCAAGCCCTGCCTGAGGAGGGCACCGGGCGCGCTTCCCTATGCGATGGAAGGAGGCTCCTCCTGGCCAGGCACGGGCCCTGAGGGCCTGCCTCCTAAGGAGCCGGGCCGGTTGATGTCTTCTTCTTCTTGGGTACGGCCTCGGAAGGCCTCCTGCTGCTGCGGTCTGCGTCTTCCAATGATGTGGCCTGAAAGGCTTGCTCCAGGGAGCACACTGCGTCTCTCTCTTCGCAGGGCACCGTGATGACCTCGCCGCTTCCTGGCATCTTGAGGACGTTGTAGCCGTGGTGGGTTACGGCCATGAACTTGGCCAGTGCCGGGTACCCGAGGATGGCGTTGTACTGCAGGCGAATGTGGGCGATGTCGAAGTCGATGAGCTCGGTGCGGTAGTTGTCGCATGCCCCAAACGTGACAAGAAGGCGGACCTGCCCTATCGGGACCGTGGAGCCGTCGGTGACTCCAGAGAAGGGCTTGGTTGGCTGAAGCTGACTGTAAGGAACTTGAAGATTGTTGAATGTTTCCACGGACAGGACGTTGAGCCCTTCCCCACCGTCGATGAGGGTCCTGGTGACTAGCACGTTGCTGATGATTGGGGAACAAAGCATCGGGAGGACTCCTGCTGTGGCCGCGCACTTGAGCTGATCCGCTGAGCTGAACGTGATGGCGCACGCCGACCACCTGAGGGGGCGCGTGGCCTCGAGCTTGGGGAGGACTGCATTCACTTCACGGGCGAACTGCTTGAAGATGCGCTGAGAGGCTGGGTCTTGAGCTCCACCCAGGATGCAGGCGATTGCACGCGGTTCCTGGAAGCCCCCAGCCCCCTCGTCCTGATGATGGTCTTCATTCCTTCTTGGCTGCAGTGGCAGCGGAGGGAGGCATGCGTTCCCTTGCGGGCGATCCTCGCGAGGCTGATCCCTCCAGCCTCCCTCGCGAGGCGGGGCCTGCCAACGTTCCTCGCGAGGTTGGTCGCGCAACGCTTGGCGCGGGCCGCGGTCTTCCCAGCGTCCTGCATTCCTTCCTCCTCCTCGGCCGTAGCCCCGGTCACTGCGCTCAGGGCGTCTGCCGACCCTTCCCTCATGCACGGCCCGGAGCTCTTGGCATTCATTTGTGTTGTGGGTGTGGAGGTCGTGGTACACGCAGTACCGACTGCCCTTGGAGGACTCGGGCTGATCTCTGCCCCGCTTGGTGTCTGGCTCGGCCGTGAGCACGGCAGCCCCCTTGCGCTTCACGTCCTTGGCCTTGGGCTTCTTCTCTTCGGGGTCTGTGGCAGGCAGCTCGAGGAGGGAGAGACGCCCCTCCTCAGCCCTGGCGCACTTGGTCACCAAGTTGAACGGCTCCAAGGAGGTGCACAGGTCTTCATGCATCGCCAGCTCCTCCTTCATCTTGTAGTCGCGCACACCGTCAGAGAAGGCAGAGATGATGGCCTCCTCCGTTACCCTGGGGATCTTGAGGCGAGCGTTGTTGAAGCGCTGGATGTACTTCTGTAGGGTTTCCCCCGGCTGCTGCTTGATACAGCATGTCGCTCACGGCAGGTGGCCGGTCGCGAGTACCCTGGAAGTTGGCGATGAAGCGGGTGAGCACCTCGTCCCAGGAAGAGATCGTGCCTGGGGCCAGATTCAGGAGCCAGGTGCAGGCTCCGTCCTTGAGCTCCATGGGGAACCAGTTCGCCATGACCTTTTCGTCTCCGTTGGCAGCCTCGATGCCCAACTCATAGAGTTGGAGGAACTCCGCAGGGTCAGCCGTGCCGTCGTAGCGAGGGGGCAGGTCTGGCTTGAACTTGGCGGGCCACGCGACGCTGCGCAGCTCGGAGGTGAAAGCGCGGCAGCCCGCCGTGGCCGCAGGGGGCCTTGGGCAACGGAGAGCTTGGTCCTGCGAGTCCCCATGCGCCGTGGCTGGGGGCAGCGCAGGGTCTTGACGTGCTGGAGCAGGGAGCGCTCGGGCAGCTTCTCATGGGCGAGGGACTTCTTGGCAGCTCTGCTCTTGCCGCGCTGGCGCCTGGCGGAGCGGGTTCCGCCCAGGGGCCGCGCGCCTTGGGGCCAGGGCGCCTTCTTGAGGAGGAGGCGGCTGAGGCTCCCCAGGAGCTTCATCGCCCGCGCGGGGTGCGGTGCAGCGAGAAGGACGGTGCGGAGGCGCCTCCGGCGGCGCGGACGAGCTCAGCGACTCGGTCAAGCCATTCTTCGTAGACGTCGTCGATGGGGCGGTAGCGCGGGAGCTCGTTTGCCACGATGAGCGCAGCTCGGGCCTCCATGGCCGCGCGGGGCGTGCGTGACGAAGAACCAGCGGGGGTGAGCGAGGGCGTGGCAGTGCGGCCGTCCCGCCTCATGGACGGGTGCTGGGACGATGCTTGCTACTCGTTCCTCGCCGGGCCGGTGGCGGCGTTGACAGCAGGTGACGGGGAACGACGAGGGCGCCCGCCGACGGGAGCCGTCTGGGCGACATGGGAGGTGAGGGCGGCTCAGCGCTCGGCGCGAGCCCGACAAGCGTCAGACATGGTTGCGGTGGTCGGGGAAGAACGAGACGATGGAAGGCAGATTCCGGCGCACCCCTACCTGGCGCGCCAAATTTCAGATTTCGGGTTCCGGCAGACCCTTGAGGTTCGAACTCTGGGGTGCGCGCGGAGATTCAACCCTCTGCCAGCTCGCTCCTCGCCGAATCGCTAGGACCTAAACTACCAAACTAAACAGCACAAGAGACGCAAGATTTACACTGGTTCAGGACACCATTGTGGTGTAATACCCTACTCTAGTGTGTGGTGTGGTGGATTGCCTCTTGGGCTTGATGATGAACAATACAAAGCAGAACAGCCTCGCGAAGGTCTATTCTTGGCTGGTGCGATGAACTGCTAGTAGGGGTTCAGTCGCTCTATCTATTGGTTTTTTGATGAGGATCCAGATGCCTCTACCCTGGGGGTGGCTAGTCCTATTTATAGGCAAAGGCCCTGGGCCTCTTCCCAAATATTGAGCGGGAAGGGCGCCAACAATTGGCCATTTTGAAGGGGAACATCGGGTACACTTATCCTGACTAAAGTTGGTCCTCGCCTGTCAAAGGCTCTGGTGATGACGCCGGCTTGGGCTCCACAATGACTTCCTTCCAGCCGTTGGGCTGCTCTTGGTCTCGTTGCACTGAAATGGACGCCTTTGCTTGATGCTCTCGCCTGCGCTTGCTCCCTTTGCACCAAAAAGGAAAGGAGGACACTGCACAGGCTGGCGCCCGACTGGCGCCCTTGGTCGTCATGGCTTGCATCATGGGCACCTTGCGAAGTACCCTGCCTTGAACTCTCCGCCCCCTCATGAGCCAGCCTGACGAGGCCGTGCCTGAGGAAGCTCCTCGTCGTCTGCCCGGCTAGGCTTGGCCCCTCGCGAGGGTCTTGAGCTTGCGTTGATGAAGATGGGCTGCGCTGGGCCTCCTTTGAGCCACGCCGCGGGCCGCAGGCAGGCAAGTCTGGGGACCCCCGTTCTCAGAACGTCGACAGGATGGTTAATGATGATGACGATGATGAATCCCCCTCTCTGGAACCCCGAACGGACTCCAGATCAGCCCTCCCGAGAGAGATTAGGGCTTGGCGGCGGCTTCGTATCGTAAAACGTGATGAAACTTTCTCTCTGATTTTTTTCTCCGCGAAAGCAAATATATGGAGTTGGAGTTGAGGTCGATGGACGTCCAGGGGGCCCACGAGGCAGGGGCGTGCCCCCACCCTCGTGGACAGGGTGTGGGCCCCCTGACGCTAATTCTTTCGCCAGTATTTTTTATTAATTCTGAAAAGTTGCTCTGTGGATTTTCAGGTCATTCCGAGAACTTTTATTTCTACACAAAAATAACACCATGGCAGTTCTGCTGAAAATAGCGTCAGTCCGGGTTAGTTCCATTCAAATCATGCAAGTTAGAGTCCAAAACAAGGGCAAAAGTGTTTGGAAAAGTAGATAGGAAGGAGACGTATCAACTCCCACAAGCTTAAACCTTTGCTTGTCCTCAAGCAATTCAGTTGATAAACTGAAAGTGATAAAGAAAACTTTTACAAACTCTGTTTTCTCTTGTTGTTGCAAATATGTAAAGCCAGCATTCAAGTTTTCAGCAAAGATTATGAACTAACCATATTCACAATAACACTTAGGTCTCATGTTTACTCATATCAATGGTATAATCAACTAGCGAGCAATAATAATATAACTCGGATGACAACACTTTCTCAAAATAATCATAATATGATATGACAAGATGATATCTCGCTAGCCCTTTCTGAGACCGCAAAACATAAATGCAGAGCACCTTTAAAGATTAAGGACTGACTAAACATTGTAATTCATGGTAAAAGAGATCCAGTCATAGACATACCCAATATAAACTAATAGTAATGCATGCAAATGACAGCGGTGCTCTCCAGCGGGTGCTTTTTAATAAGAGGGTGATGACTCAACATAGAAGTAAATAGATAGGCCATTCGCAGAGGGAAGCAGGGATTTGTAGAGGTGCCCGAGCTCGATTTTGAAATAGAGATAAATAACATTTTGAGCACTATACTTTCACTGTCAACATAACAACTATGAGATCTCGATATCTTCCATGCTACACACATTATAGGCGGTTCCCAAACAGAATGGTAAAGTTTATACTTCCCCACCACCAACAAGCATCAATCCATGGATTGCCCGAAACAATGGGTGCCTCCAACTAGCAACAATCCTGAGGGAGTTTTGTTTAATTATTTTGATTTGATTTGGGCATGGGACTGGGCATCCCGGTTACCAGCCATTTTCTTGTGAATGAGGAGCGGAGTCCACTCCTCTTGAGAATAACCCACCTAGCATGGAAGATACAAACAACCCTAGTTGATACATGAGTTGCTCGAGCATACAAAACAGAATTTCTTTTGAAGGTTTGGAGTTTGGCACATACAAATTTACTTGGAACGGCAGGTAAATACCGCATATAGGAAGGTATGGTGGACTCATATGGAATAACTTTGGGGTTTATGGAGTTTGGATGCTCAAGCAGTATTCCCG
Organism: Triticum timopheevii; assembly: GCA_963921465.1. Taxonomy (NCBI): domain Eukaryota; kingdom Viridiplantae; phylum Streptophyta; class Magnoliopsida; order Poales; family Poaceae; genus Triticum; species Triticum timopheevii. The sequence goes on along the minus strand of OY997268.1, from coordinate 428,535,614 downwards.
CTTAGTACAGGTGAAGACTAGCAAGAGACTGGGAAGCGACCAACTGAGAGAGCGACAACAGTCATGAACATGCATTAAAATTAATCAGCACTGAGTACAAGCATGAGTAGGATATAATCCACCATGAACATAAATATCGTGAAGGCTATGTTGATTTTGTTTCAACTACATGCGTGAACATGTGCCAAGTCAAGTCACTCGAATCATTGAAAGGAGGATACCACCCTATCATACCACATCACAACCATTTTAATAGCATGTTGGCACGCAAGATAAACCATTATAAACTCCTAGCTAATTAAGCATGGCATAAGCAACTATAATCTCTAATTGTCATTGCAAACATGTTTATTCATAATAGGCTGAATCAGGAATGATGAACTAATCATATTTACAAAAACAAGAGAGGTCGAGTTCATACCAGCTTCTCTCATCTCAATCAGTCCATCATATATCGTCATTATTGCCTTTCACTTGCACGACCGAACGGCGTGTATAATAATAATAGTGCATGTGCATTGGACTAAGCTGGAATCTGCAAGCATTCAATTCAAGGGAGAAGACAAGATAATATGGGCTCTTGGTTAAATCAACAATCATGCATATTAGAGCCACTAAACATTTTCATTATGGTCTTCTCCTCTCGACCCCCAAAGGAAAAAAAAGAAAATAAAACTATTTACACTGGAAAGCTCCCAACAAGTAAAAGAAGAATGAGAAATCTTTTTGGGTTTTCTTTTAGTAACTACTACTACAGCATGGAAATTAAACTAACTAATATTTTTGGTTTTTCTTAAGGTTTATCAAACACACAAAAAGAAAGCTAGAAAAAGAAATTAAACTAGCATGGATAGTACAATGAAAAAGTATGAGCACCGACAACTAGAATGAGTGTGTGAACATGAATGTAATGTCGGTGAGAAATACGTACTCCCCCAAGTTTAGGCTTTTGGCCTATGTTGGTCTATGCCCATGGATCGCGGCTACTCTCCCCGGTGTACTGAGGAGTGTCATCGTACTGCCACTGGCTAGCAATCTCCTCCGGATCCCACTGATAAGATGATGTACGATAAGGGTCAAGAGGTGGTTCAGGCTCTGGAGCGGATGTCTGGCCACGGAGCGCGTAGACGGCCTCCGGTAAGACGAGATAAGGGCCTGCAGTTAAATCAAACAAAGAGGGCGCAGGAAAGATAATAATCTCATTGTGTTTCTTATTAAATCTCAGATTATACAGAAGCATCTTATCATCATTGTTAACAATAAACTCATGTGCTACCATGCTCTTATAATCTAGAAAAGTAGGGGTGCCAGTTTTTCTTCTTTCTCAAAATGCCTAATAGGTATCTCGAAGTGTTTAACAAGACGTGCAGCATAGATACCTCCAAAGATGGGGCCCTTTGTACGTTTCAGGCTTAATTGTTCAGCAATAATAGCACCCATACTAATAGAGTTATCATGGAATAAAGCATGGAACAAAATAATAATATTAGGAACACTAAGGTTTCCACAGTTTCCGCGACCAATTAAGCATCGACTAGCAAATATTGCAAAGTAGCGTAAAACAAGAAAATGTATGCTAGTAATTCTTGCATCGAAAACCTTCATCGATTCCCCTATAGATATAGAATCAATAAAACCATCCACATCTTTACGATGTGGTTCCTCTAAGCTGCCCTCGAATGGTATTTTGCAAACAGCGCAAAAATCACGTAATGACATCTCCCTAGCCACATCATATAAATGAAAAGCTACTGAAGGAGGTGAATTCTTAGGATAATAGTAGAAGTTTTGCACGAAAGTATTGGTGAGTAAGAGATACTGTTTGATCCGGTCGTGGAGGAAGTCGGTGAGGCCCGCATTATCAGCCAATGAATAAAAGTCATCATAAATCCCAGCTGCTCTCAAGAAATCATCACAAGGCATTTCACACGGCCGTACTTCCGCCACACGAGGGAGATTATACTTGGGCTTTTCATTCTCCTTAGCTTTCTTATCCTTGGAGCCTTGGCTAGAAGAGCCCCTCAAAAATCTCTTAATCATTTTCTGAAAATTTCTGAAATTTTTAGTAACTCAAAATAAAAGTGAATCAAACTCAACAAAACTGATAGCAACTACTCCCACAAGTGCCTAGAGCCCATATCATGCATTAGAATTACTTGGGACCTCATAAATTTGACATGCAATCTCAAGAATAGGGTCACCTAGGCAGCAAAAAATTGCAATGAATAAAGCACTACAAAAAAAACTAATTGGACCATTGGAGGAGTTACATACCAAGGAACAATCTCCCAAAGCAGTTTTGTGAATGGGGCTTTGAGCAAGGAGATCAAAAATGGCAGCAAAGTGAGCTAGAACTTGTGCTTGAGCTGGATGGTAATTTTTTTGGGAGGAAGATGAAGTGTGTGGGTGCAGGAATAAGTGGAGGGGCCCACCATGGTCCCACGAGGCAGGGGGCGCGCCCTGGACCCTCGTGGCCAGGTGCCAGCTCCCCTTGCTGTGTTCTTAGTGCCAAATATTCCAGAAAAAATCATACTAAATTGGCAGGGCATTTGGAGAACTTTTATTTTTGGGTATTTTTTATTGCATGGATAATTCAGAAAAAGAGACATAAAATACTATTTTTGCTTTATTTATTCTAAATAACAGAAAGTAAAAAGAGGGTACAGAAGGTTGTGCCTTCTAACTTCATCCATCTCATGATCATCAAAAGGAATCCACTAGCAAGGTTGATCAAGTCTTCTTAACAAACTCATTCTGAATAACATGAAATCAGAGAAATTTTGAATAACACTAGGTTACCTCAATGGGGATATGAACATCCCCAATAATAAGAATATCATATTTCTTCTTGACAGTAGGAAGAGGAAATTCAAAACCTCCAATAATAATAGTTGGATCTTTTCCAATAGAATTGATGCTATGAACTTGAGTTTGTTTCCTCGGAAAGTGTACCGTATGCTCATATTAACATGAAAAGTGACATTACCTTTGTTGCAATCAATAACAGCCCCTGCAGTATTCAAAAAGGATCTACCAAATATAATCGACATACTATCGCCCTCGGGAATATCAAGAATAACAAAGTCCGTTAAGATAGTGACGTTTGCAACTACAACAGGCACATCCTCACAAATACCGTCAGGTATAGCAGTTGATTTATAAGCCATTTGCAAAGATATTTCAGTAGGTGTCAACTTATTCAATTCAAGTCTACGATATAAAGAGAGAGGCATAACACTAACACCAGCTCCAAGATCACATAAAGCAGTTTTAACATAGTTTCTTTTAATGGAGCATGGTATAGTTGGTACTCCTGGATCTCCAAGTTTCTTTGGTATTCCACCCTTAAAAGTATAATTAGCAAGCATGGTGGAAATTTCAGCTTCCGGTATCTTTCTTTTATTTGTAATAATATCCTTCATGTATTTAGCATAAGGATTCACTTTAAGCATATTAGTTAAGCGCATACGTAAGAAGATAGGTCTAATCATTTTAGCAAAGCGCTCAAAATCCTCATCATCCTTTTTCTTGGATGGCTTTGGAGGAAAGGGCATGGGTTTCTGAACCCATGGTTCTCTTTCTTTATCGTGCTTCCTAGCAATAAAGTCTCTCTTATCATAACATTGATTCTTTGATTGTGGTTTATCAAGATCAACAACAGGTTCAATCTCTACATCATTATTATTGCTAGGTTGAGCATCAACATGAACATTATCATTAACATTATCACTAGGTTCATGTTCATCACCAGATTGTGTTTCAGCATCAGAAATAGAAATAGCATTGGGATTCTTAGGTGTGTCTATAATAGGTTCACTAGAAGCATGCAAAGTCCAATCATTTTTCTTTTTCTTCTTTCTAGAACAACTAGGTGCATCTAAATTATTTGAATCCTGCTCAGTTCTCTTAGGGTGGCCTTCAGGATACAAAGGTTCCTGAGTCATTTTACCAGTTCAAGTAGCCACTCTAACAGCACAATCATGTTTATTATTTAATTCATCGAGCAAATCGCTTTGAGCTTTAGGTACTTGTTCTGCTTGAGTCGTAACCATAGAAGCATATTTACTAATGAGTTTAAGTTCACCTTTAACTCTAGCCATATAATCACTCAAGCTTCCAATCATGTAAGCATTACTCTTTAATTCTCTACCAATATAAGTATTGAAATTTTCTTGTCTAGCCATAAAGTCATCAAATTCATCTAAACATTGGCTAGGAAACTTAGTAGACGGGATTTCAACTTTATCATATCTATAGAGAGAATTTACCTTTACTACCTGTGTCGGGTTATCAAGACCATGTATTTCTTCAACAGGAGGTAAATTCTTAACATCTTCAGCTTTAATACCTTTCTCTTTCATAAATTTCTTTGCCTCTTGCATATCTTCAGGACTAAGAAATAGAACTCCCCTCTTCTTCAGAGTTGGTTTAGGAATTGGCTCAGGAGTTGGTTCAGGAGTTGGCTCAGGAGTTGGTTCAGGAAGTGTCCAATTATTTTCATTAGTCAACATATTATTCAATAGCACTTCAGCTTGATCGATAGTTCTTTCCCTGAAAACACAACCAGCACAACTATCCACCTTGGAAGCATCGGTGAGTCCATTATAAAAGATATCAAGTATTTCATTTTTCTTAAGAGGATGATCAGGCAAAGCATTAAGTAACCGGAGAAGCCTCCCCCAAGCTTGTGGGAGACTCTCTTCTTTAATTTGCACAAAATTATATATTTCCCTTAAAGCAGCTGGTTTCTTATGAGCGGGGAAATATTTAGCAGAGAAGTAATAAATCATATCCTGGGGACTACGCACACAACCAGGATCAAGAGAATTAAACCAAGTTTTAGCATCACCCTTTAATGAGAACGGAAATATCTTAAGGATACAATAGTAGCGAGATTTCTCATCATTAGTGAACAAGGTGGCTATATCATTCAATTTAGTAATATGTGCCACAACAGTTTCAGATTCATAGCCATAGAAAGGATCAGATTCAACCAAAGTAATTATCTCAGGATCGACGGAGAATTCATAATCCTTATCAGTAACAAAGATAGGTGAAGTAGCAAAAGCAGGGTCATATTTCAATCTAGTATTTAGAGATTTCTGTTTAAGTTTAGCTAATAACTTCTTAAGATCAGACCTATCATTGCAAGCAAGAATATCTCTAGTAGTTTCTTCATCCATAACATAACCCTCTGGAACAACAAGCAATTCATATTTAGGGGGAGAACCTTCATCATCACTATCTTCAATAATATCAGTTTCAAGAATTTCATTCTCTCTAACCCTAGCAAGTTGTTCATCAAGAAATTCACCTAATGGCACAGTAGTATCAAGCACAGAAGTAGTTTCATCATAAGTATCATGCATAGTAGAAGTGGCATCATCAATAACATGTGACATATCCGAATTCATAGCAGAAGAAGGTTTAGGTGTCGCAAGCTTACTCAAAACAGATGGTGAATCAAGTGAAGAGCTAGATAGCAGTTCCTTACCTTCCCTCGTAGTTGAGGGAAAAACCTTAGTTCTTTTGTCTTTCAAGTTCCTCATAGTGACCAGCAGATATAAATCCCAAGTGACTCAAAGAATAGAGCTATGCTCCCCGGCAACGGTGCTAGAAAATAGTCTTGATAACCCACAAGTATATAGGGGATCGCAACAGTTTCCGAGGGTAGAGTATTCAACCCAAATTTATTGATTCGACACAAGGGGAGCCAAAGAATATTCTCAAGTATTAGCAGTTGATTTGTCAAATCAACCACACCTGGATAACTTAGTATCTGCAGCAAAGTATTTAGTAGCAAAGTAGTATGATAGTAATGGTAACAGTAGCAAAAGTAACGATAACAGTTTTGTAGTGATTGTAACAGTAGTAACGGTAAAGTAAATAAGCAAAGCACAATATGTGAAAAGCTCGTAGGCATTGGATCAGTGATGGATAATTATGTCGGATGTGATTCCTCATGTAATAGTTATAACATAGGGTGACACAGAACTAGCTCCAGTTCATCAATGTAATGTAGGCATGTATTCTGAATATAGTCATACGTGCTTATGGAAAAGAACTTGCATGGAATCTTTTGTTCTACCCTCCCGTGGCAGCGGGGTCCTCATGGAAACTAAGGGATATTAAGGCATCCTTTTAATAGAGTACCGGACCAAAGCATTAGCACTTAATGAATACATGAACTCCTCAAACTATGGTCATCACCAAGAAATATCCCGATTATTGTCACTTCGGGGTTGTCGGATCATAACATATAATAGGTGACTATAGACTTGCAAGATAGGATCAAGAACTCACATATATTCATGAAAACATAATAGGTTCAGATATGAAATCATGGCGCTCGGGCCATAGTGACAAGCATTAAGCATAGCAAAGTCATAGCAACATCAATCTTAGAACATAGTAGATACTAGGGATCAAACCCGAACAAAACTAACTTGATTACATGGTAAATCTCATCCAACCCATCACCGTCCAGCAAGCCTATGATGGAATTACTCACGCACAGCGGTGAGCATGATGAAATTGGTGATGGAAGATGGTTGATGATGACGACGGCGATGAACTCCCCTCTCTGGAGCCCCAAACGGACTCCAGATCAGCCCTCGTGAAAGAGATTAGGGCTTGGCAGCGGTTCCGTATTGTAAAACACGATGAAACTTTCTCTCTTATTTTTTTCTCCGTGAAAGTGAATATATGGAGTTGGAGTTGAAGTCGGTGGACATCCAGGGGGCCCACGAGGCAGGGGCGCGCCCCCACCCTCGTGGACAGGGTGTGGGCCCCCTAATGCTAATTCTTTCGCCAGTATTTTTTATTAATTCTAAAAAGTTGCTCCATGGATTTTCCGGTCATTTCGAGAACTTTTATTTCTACACAAAAATAACACCATGGCAGTTCTGCTGAAAACAGCGTCAGTCCGGGTTAGTTCCATTCAAATCATGCAAGTTAGAGTCCAAAACAAGGGCAAAAGTGTTTGGAAAAGTAGATAGGACGGAGATGTATCAACTCCCACAAGCTTAAACCTTTGCTTGTCCTCAAGCAATTCAGTTGATAAACTGAAAGTGATAAAGAAAAACTTTTACAAACTCTGTTTGCTCTTGTTGTTGCAAATATGTAAAGCCAGCATTCAAGTTTTCAGCAAATATTATGAACTAACGATATTCACAATAACACTTAGGTCTCATGTTTACTCATATCAATGTCAACTAGCGAGCAATAATAATAAAACTCGGATGACAACACTTTCTCAAAACAATCATAGTATGATATGACAAGATGATATCTCGCTAGCCCTTACTGAGACCGCAAAACATAAATGCAGAGCACCTTTAAAGATCAAGGACTGACTAAACATTGTAATTCATGGTAAAAGAGATCCAGTCATAGCCATACCCAATATATACTAATAGTAATGCATGCAAATGACAGTTGTGCTCTCCAGCGGGTGCTTTTTAATAAGAGGGTAATGACTCAACATAAAAGTAAATAGATAGGCCCTTCACAGAGGGAAGCAAGGATTTGTAGAGGTGCCAGAGCTCGATTTTGAAATAGAGATAAATAACATTTTGAGCGCTATACTTTCACTGTCAACGTAACAACTATGGGATCTCAATATCTTCCATGCTACACACATTATAAGATGAAAATGCATATTCTTGGACATAACCCTATCGTTTGGGATATTGTGTGTATTGGCTTGCAAGGTGAATTCTTTGATGGGAGAGAACCGAACCGTGAAGCTACCGTGGAAGAGTTGAAGATGCTGCAATACAACGCTCAAGCTTGTGATATTCTCTTCAATGGATTGTGCCCCGAAGAATTCAACAAAATCAGCCGCCTTAAGAATGCAAAGGAAATTTGGGATACTTTGATTGATATGCACGAAGGTACCGACTTTGTCAAGGAATCCAAATTGGATGTGGTTCAAAGTCAACTTGACAAGTTCAAATGAAGGATGGTGAAGGTGTCGCTGAAATGTACTCTATGCTTGCTCTCATCACAAATGAGATTGCCGGCTTAGGAAGTGAAGAGATGACTGATAGATTCATCATCAAGAAGATCCTAAGAGCCTTGGATGGAAAATATGATACCGTGTGCAATCCAAATGATGCCAAATTACAAAGATCTCAAGCTAACAGAAGTCATTGGAAGAATTGTTGCTCATGAGATGTCACTCAAGGATAAAGAGAAACTTCACAACAAGTCAAGTGGTGCTTACAAAGCCTCATGTGATGCTCCTCCATCATCAAGTGAGAAACAAAACCTTCAATGAAGAATTGAGCCTAATGGTGAAGAACTTCAACAAGTTCTACAAGAGTACAAGCAATGAAAGAAGTTCCAAGTCAAGGTCATACAATGACAAAAGATCTTCGAGTCGTGAACATAATTGCTACAATTGTGGAAGACCCGGACACTACTCCAATGAGTGTACAGCTCCCTACAAAAGGAGAGAAGATTCACCTAAAAGAAGAAGTAGAAGAGAAGAATCACCGCCAAGAGAAAGGAGTAGAGATGATCGTTATGAACGAAGAATCTCCCAGAGAAGCAAGGATTCGGAAAGGAAGGACAAATCATAATAGAGCTACACAAAACTAGGACATCAAGCTCACGTTGGTGAATGGTATCCGGCTCCGACTCCGACCATCACTCTGAAAGAAGTTATCACTCTGACTCCGAATATACTCAAGATGAAGGTGTTGCCGGTCTAGCACTTGTGTCAACCAACTCCTATGACATATTTGACTCACCAAATGAAGGAATTGGAAGATGCTTCATGGCTAAAGGCCCAAAGGTATCACACCCCGAGTATGTTGATTTCAATAGTGATGAAGATGATTTGCTAGGTGATGATGATTTACTTGTTGATAACTCTAGTTATGAAAACTATGATAAATTTGCCATTAATCATACTAATCAAGACAAAACGAATGACAATGATAAGAAGGAGATTGATCATCTAACTAAAGAGCTAAATACTCTTAAGTCTCATGAAACTACCTTGGAAGATCATCAAGAACTTTTAAAGACTCATGAGAAGTTACGCTTTAAAAAGCTCAACCTAGAGCAAGAGCATGCATTTTTAAAGGAAATCAATGATGATCTTCACAAGAAAAGTTCTTCTTACATTGCCAAGCATTTACTCTTGTCTACTTACATGCCACAAGTTAAATCTAGCAACAAAAGTAAGAAAGATTCTTCCTTTAGTACTAACAATAATCATGCTAAACCCAATGTTGTTGCTTCTAGTAGTTCTCTTGATTCCACTAATGATTCTCTTAGCCAAGTTACACTTGAGAAAGAAAATAGCTTATTGAAGGGAATTATAGAGAAAGGTGTTTACAAAAGCCTTGCCGGGAATAAGCAATTTGAGGAAATTGTACGCAAGCAAGGAAGGCACCGGAAGAATCAAGGTGTTGGTTTTGAACGAAAGTTCAATGCCAATGGAGTTGAGTGGGAAGAAGATCAATACCCCAAGACGAAGTTTGTTCCTCAACAAGAGAAGTATGATCCTACTTCTTTCCAAGGGACACAAGCTCAAGATGATCTTCCGCCACAAGACCACAAGCAAAAAGGCAAGGATAAGCTTCAAGAGGAGATTGATGCATTTTAAGAAGCTCCCAAGGCCTTAGTCAAGTGGGTTCCCAAGACTACATCAAGTTCTACTTCATCAAGTACGACTACAACCCCAAGGATTCCCATCAAGATGATGTGGATCCCGAAGAAGAAGAACTAGAGAGTTCTTGAGGGTGACTCCGCCAACACACTTCACTCATATCATTTTGGCAAGAGAAAGTGCAAACAACTTCCACATCTTGCACTAGTTCAAGGAGTCACAAACCCTCTTGTTGGTAAGACAAGGGACAAGGTAACCTAATGCTTTCATGGACATCATCTTGTGTGTGCATCATTCTATGTCTATGGATATCCTTGTTTGTTCCTTGTGGGACTAACCCGTATAGGTATTGAAAGTGCAACTCACTCCAATGGATTGCTCCGAATGATCTACATCAACATTGAGCGTCCACATCTTCAACACCTACATGAAGTCATCATCGACAAAACCCAAGGTTAGTTCATCCCTCTTAGGGGGGATATCACATCTAGGGGGGCTTTACTTTAAGACTTGAGATAAAGTAACTCTAATGGTGTGAACACAACAATGCTTTATGTAAAAGTGGTAACCCCACTTGTGCTTAAAACGATGAGTATGACCTATGATCAAATGTTCTCATTTGACTCCCAAGTCAATATACTCAGATATAGATGACCTAGTCATCGCAAATTGCTTGATAGATGCTAGAGCGTTTGTGCATGCTTTGCCACATATTTCATTTGCCATTTTATTGTGTGAGCATGTTGGTTGCATATTTTACTCATTCAGGGACATCCACTTGTTGCTTTGATTGTCTGTCTCTTTCTCTTTTGCCAAGTGGATGGACAAGAATGCCTAAGAACCTCCTCTAGCTATCTATGCTTTTCTCGTCTCAAACTCTATTCATGCTACATCACAAAGTTTGATCAAGTCAGATTCAAACCACTCTGTGTGAGGAGCACTCAGAGTCCCCGATTCGTCATAGAATTAAACTGCCAAAACCTCTTTGTGCATTTCGGTTTGACTGAGTCATCCATTTTGGTCACACCGAGTTCACTAAGTTGATCTAGGTTTTCATCTCGCTGCAATCGATTTGAACTTTTCGATCACACCGAGTTGCAGTAACCGCTTGCGATTCTGCATCTCGGTGCCACCGAGTTGTTCCACTTGGTCACACCGTTAGGGTCGGGATATATATACCCACGGGTCAGATTTTGGAAATTTCTTCCAAACCCCACAGCCCGCGCGTGTCCTGCTCTGCCTCTTCGGGTCTCCGGATCGCCTCCTCACTGCTAGCAACCTCCCACCGCTGGTTTTTGTCGCCGTCAACGGAAATCTGCTCCGCCGTTGCCGCCGTATCGAACACCGAACAAGGGTATGTGTTTGACCCCTTTCTTTTTACCTTCGATTCTTAGCACGAGGTCAATGCCATGATCAATGCCACGTATGAAATCAATCTATCCAGAGAAAACTTCCTTAGGTTAAGTTTGATTCGAAAATTTAGGGTTAGCTCTCCGCTGAACTCATGTCGGATCGACCGAATCATAGGAATCGGTCTCACCGATTTGGCTTAGGCCATTGCACTTGCGCTTTTCGGTCTGACCGAAAACTGCAAATCGGTGTGACCAAGTTCAATTCTCTGTGAAACCCTAGCAATCTCGGTGCCACCTAACTATGACTCAGTCTAACCGAGTTCACTAGTTTAGGTTCCAAATGTTGCTTCGGTATCATCGAGTTTATCAATTCGGTAGCTCCGAAATCATTTCAGTAGATACTAAACTAAGTTTTTAACTCATTCGTTTTGAAAAATCTCTGCACTTTGTTATGCTCATCTACTCTACCTCATCTATATCTATTCACAGGGTTTGTTGTCAGTTTGCCTGCCAAGATGTCTGACCAGAGTGATAGCCAGAATAAGTCTGAAGAGCAAGTGCAAATGAGTGAGGGCACTGGTACCTCAAGCGGCTATGATGAGGGCAGTAGAAGCACTCCAAGTAACTTGCCCAAGGCAGCCACTAGGACAAGAAAGAAGAGAACCTCAGACTCTGAGGATGAGGATTATGTTGATGTTGAGGATGAGACCACCTCAAAGAAGAAAGTGATGAAGAAAGAGTATGGCACTGCTGGTACCACAAAGCCTGGTATGAACAAGAAGGCACTAGCAAGGAGAGTGCCAACATCCAAGGCAAGGAAAGTTGCAATAGGAGAAACCATGAAATTCATATTAGAATCAGATGATGGTGAAGCATTGGAGATGGCAAGAAGAAGAAGAGGGCAAGAACCACAACTACAAAAGTTCTTGGAAAGTCAACTATGGTAAGAGATTCAGAAGAGGAAGAGGAGGATGCTGCACCAACACCGAAGTCTCAAAAGCTTATGGGAGATGCAATCAAGTCAGGGGCTGCTTCTAAGCCCAAACCTGCTCCCAAAGCTGCTGCTCAAACCACCAAGTCTGCACCCAAGAGAAGCACCAGAAACATCCCAGCTGAAGAGAAGAACAAGGCCCCAGTGCCTGAAGTTGAAGAGGAATATGCTGAAGCCCAAGTGCTAAGAAAGCTCAAACCAAAGATTCCAGACCACAATGACACCCATCCAGTGGCAGAGGACATGAACATCAGGAAGGATGCAGGTCTGAGACTTTGGAGGAAGAATGATCCTTATGCTGTGAGAAGGAGAACTGCTGTGGACTATAGATTCCACACCAAAGAACAACAAGACTTCTATGAGACCATTCTGCTTGACAAGAAGCCAATTATCTATGATATGAGATGGGTTGACTGGGAATACATCAAAGAGAATGAAGATCACTTTCCAGGTGTATATGACAGTTTCAAAGCTTGTGGAGTTGACAAGTTTGTTGGACAGAAGCTCACCAAATGGAATGATGAGCTAATCATGCAATTCTACTCCACTGCTCATTTCTATCCAGATGGAAGGATAGTGTGGATGTCTGAAGGTACAAGGTACCAGCCAACTATTGATGAATGGGCAAAGTTGATCAATGCACTAGAAGACCATGAGGGTGATTTGGATGTGTATGCCAAGAAGAAGAAAGACCACAACTCCATGGCAAGTATGTACAAGGAAATTCCTGATGAAGCCCTGGAAACTCATAAGTTGGGCTCTGTGAAATACTTGTTGTCTGATCTGCCTACTATTAACACCATCTTGAGGCAGACTCTATTGCCCAAATCTGGAGATCATAGGATGATAAGAGGACATTCAGTCAACTTGCTGCACATTTTTGATGTCATGAGTCTGATTGTAGAGACAATCAAGAGGACAACTACTGACCAGAAAAGGTCTTGTGGGTATGATCCACACATTCAGGTGCTCATCAACTCAAAGATGGGCACATGCACTTACTTGTTGGACAAGGAGCACTTACCTCTCAAGCCAGAATTTGAAGACAACACAATTGTAATGGATGAGAATGATATCATCGGTGCAAGCACATGAGAAGAGAGCAAAGTCAAGGGCAGAAAAAGCTGCAAAGATGCCAAGTACTGAAGAGGCATCTCAAGTGTTCTTGAAGAGCAAACAAGATCAACTTGGATTTCTGATCCAATCTACCTTGAGGATTGAGAAGGGCTTGGCCACCCTGACTCAGAATCAGGAGAGCTTGGAGAGGATAATTGAACAAAAATTCTATGATCTTGATCTGGAAGTCACTGAGATACAGACAGTAGTTGAGCAGCTCCAGGAGGAAGCAGAGGAGAAGAAAGGGAAGGCAACTACAGAAGCTTTTCAGCGAGTGCCAAGAGGTCAGAGGTCAGCTGCAGTGCTAGTACCTGATACTAGAGCTACCACATCAGCACCAGCAGCTACAGCTTCAGTGCCACCTCGAGCAGCCACTCCACCATCTCCAGCTACATCGATAGAAGCTTTCGTCCTTGGAGTCATCTCTACACCACCTCATGGAGACCAAGCCTGAGAGACGCATAGCACTATGCATATTTGAAATTTTTGGTAACTTGTTGCCAAAGGGGGAGAAATATGTATAGATCATAGGCTTCAAGAGAGTGTGTTGCTTTTTGTCTCTCTTGCACTTTATTTGATTGAACTTTATTGTGTGCTTGTTTGATACCTTATGTCCTTGTGTGAGATACTTGAATGATCATGTGTTTGATCATATGCTACTTTAATGTGTGTTTGGGTGATATTATCTATTATATACATATATGATCATTCACTTTGCTTGGTGATGAGTGCATGCTTTTAATTGCTATGATTTTGAGCGCTCCACCAAGATGTATGTGACATGGAAAAGTAACCCATGATACTAATCGATTGTGTATTTGCATTCAAAAGCAAAACTTAAATAATGCACAAATTTAGGGGGAGCTCTTGCTTATCACAAACTTCTCAAAGCGATGATGTATTTCAATCTTATTATCATTTGTCGAAGCTTTGATCTATATGTTGTCATCAATTACCAAAAAGGGGCAGATTGAAAGTGCAACTATCCCTGGGTGGTTTTGGTAATGATTAACAACATATAGCTCATTGAACTAATGCTATTTCAAGAAGAATATTTGGCATGGATTAGGAATGTGGACCCATCAAAATGCTAAGGACAAAGGATTGACTCAAGCTCTAAAAGCTCGGGACTCTACATTTTACTTTTAGTGATCCAAGATCACATTGAGTCCATAGGAAAGCCTATACTATTAAAAGGGGATGAGGTGTTGCTTAATGGCTTGCTTGCTCAAAATGCTTAGTGATATGCTCCAAAAATCCTCAACCACTTTCTCATATCCACATATGTCCCAAAACAAAAGTCAAACTCGGCCCCACCGATTTGATCTATCCGGCGCCACCGAGTTCATTTGACATAGCCACGGCCAAAAATCCTAGTCACTTCGGTCTCACTGATAGGGATCTCAGTCTCACCGAGATGGGATTGCAAACTCTTTGTTTCCATTCGTAACATTTCGGTCTAACCGACATGAGCGAATGGTCCCACCTGGTTCGCAGTGCAAACTCCCTGTTTCCCTTTTGTAACGTTTCGGTCCCACCGAGATGAGCAAATCGGTCCCACTAAGTTTGCCTGACCAACTCTCTAGTTAGCTTATTACCAAAGTTGGTCCCATCGAGTTTGTGTAATCGGTCTCACCGAGATTTCGTTATGCCCTAACCCTAACAAAATCGGTCCCACTGAGTTGACATGTCGGTCCCACCGAAATGCCTAATGGTCACATTATGAACTAAATCGGTCCGACCAAGTTTTCTGATTCGGTCCCACCGAGTTTGGTAAATTGTGTGTAACGGTTAGATTTTGTGTGGAGGCTATATATACCCCTCCACCTTTTCTTCATTCATGAGGAAAGCCATCAGAACATGCCTTCACTTCCAGCATTCATTTTCTGAGAGAGAACCACCTACTCATGTGTTGAGGCCAAGATATTCCAATCCTACCATATGAATCTTGATCTCTAGCCTTCCCCAAGTTGCTTTCCACTCAAATCATCTTTCCACCAAATCCAATCCTATGAGAGATAGTTGAGTGTTGGGGAGACTATCATTTGAAGCACAAGAGCAAGGAGTTCATCATAAACACACCATCTATTACCTTTTGGAGAGTGGTGTCTCCTAGATTGGTTAGGTGTCACTTGGGAGCCTCCGTCAAGATTGTGGAGTTGAACCAAGGAGTTTGTACAGGCAAGGAGATCGCCTACTTCGTGAAGATCTACCCTAGTGAGGCAAGTCCTTCGTGGGCGATGGCCATGGTGGGATAGACAAGGTTGCTTCTTCGTGGACCCTTCGTGGGTGGAGCCCTCCGTGGACTCGCGCAGCAGTTGCCCTTCGTGGGTTGAAGTCTCCATCAATGTGGATGTACAATAGCACCATCTATCAGAATCACGCCAAAAATCTCCGTGTCAACATTGTGTTTTCTCCCTCCAAACTCCTCCCTTTACCTTCTTGTGCAATGTTGTACATTCCGCTGCTATACTCTTAGAATTGCATGTGTAGGTTGATTGCTTGACTTGTGTAAAGTTGCTAAAATCTGCCAAGACTTAAAATTGGGAAAAGGCTAGATTTTTATTTGGTCAAGTAGTCTAATCACCCCCCCCCCCTCTAGACATACTTTCGATCCTACACTCCCGGAGAAGGTCATGATGAACGGCACTGCGCCCGAGTGCGAGCTCCAATGCTTTGTCGGGCCCATCCTCCGCGCCCCGGTGTGCCGGGGAGGCACGGGACAACTCACTCGTCTTCGGCGAGGGACCGGTGGTCGGAGCTCCTTCGACCGCTCCCCGGGCCTCGGGCGGGGCACGGTGTGTCCTAGTCCCGCTGCTTGAAGATGGAGTCGTCGCACAGATCGCCCAACCACTGGCAAGAACCAGAGGAGGAGCCCTAGGCACATCCTCCATGCCCCAGAGGTCGCTCCGGAAGAAGGACGTTGGGAGCGCATGCCCGCGGCCCCCCACCGGCGGCTTCGGCTCATGAACAGCCACCACCTCACGCGCAGCCACCCGGCTCAGTATTCCCAGGGTCGCAGCCGAACCAGAGGCCTACAGAAGTCGCGCTCCGGACGAGCTCACCCCCACGAAGGAAGGGATCCCGAGGGGCAAAAGTCAGGAAGGGATGCGATATGCGGGAATCAAGGAGGGCAAGGTACTTACTCATCCACGGCTATCCACTTCCTCTTTTTCAGGGCCCAGGACAGAGCCGCAGCGGCTCCCGAGCCCCTTCCTCTTACAGGATACACAGAGGTCTGGAAAGAGCACGCCGCAGGCTGGCGCGCAGCCCTTCATGGCAAGGGTGGCAGTTGCATCCGTGGGCAGGGCTCCTTCCGTGCCATCTGCGGGGGAGGAGGCCGCCACCTCAGGAGCGCATGGTGGCGCCTGCTCTCTAGTGGCCACCTCAGGAGTGAGCGGTAGCCCTACTCTCCAGCGTCCACCTCAGGAGCGCTCAGCGATGCTTGATCCCCCACGGCCATCTCCGGAGCGCACATCACACGCGCCACCAAGATGGGGTTTTCGCGAGGCCCCTCGTGGCCCTCAGGGACCAGCCCCCACTCGTCGAAGCACGACATCTTCTCGGCGAAGGCCTTCCCATTTGAGCAGTTGTACAAAGGGCACCCCTCGTTAAGGAGCGCAACAGGCGCGGGATCACCCATCAGGAGCTGGAGCACTGTGCGCAACATCTTGGAGGGAAGCGAAGGCACCTGGAGCCTCATGGGGTCATCGGGGCCGGTGAAGGCCCACATCGGGCGAGAATGGCACTGGAGCGGAGCAATGCACCACCGGACGAACTCCCTCACCACCATCGCCATTGTCACCCCTGCCTCCTTCAACTTGGCCAGCCTGGACAAGATACGCGCAAGTTGTCGGTCAACGAGATCCGTGTGTCCCTAGCCAAAACTCGGCTTGGCCAGCACCGACGGGAGGAGAAGCAGGGGGATGCGCACGGTGGCGTCCACATACACCCACTGTTTCCGGAACCCCTCGCATCCGGGCGGAGCGTGAAGTCGATGCCGGAGCCATCTATCACCGCTGTTGGGGAACGTAGTAATTCAAAAAAAATCCTACGCACACGCAAGATCATGGTGATGCATAGCAACGAGAGGGGAGAGTGTTGTCTACGTACCCTCGTAGACCGAAAGCGGAAGCATTAGCACAACATGGTTGATGTAGTCATATGTCTTCATGGCCCGACCGATCAAGCACCGAAACTACGACACCTCCGAGTTCTAGCACACGTTCAGCTCGATGATGTCCCCCGAACTCCGATCCAGCCGAGTGTCGAGGGAGAGTTCCGTCAGCACGACGGCGTGGTGACGATGTTGATGTTCTACTGTCGCAGGGCTTCGCCTAAGCACCGCTACAATATTATCGCAGAGGACTATGGTGGAGGGGGGCACCGCACACGGCTAAGAGATCAAGAGATCAATTGCTGTCTATGGGGTGCCCCCCTCCCCCGTATATAAAGGATTGGAGGAGGGGGGCGGCCAAGGGGGTGGCGCGCCCTAGGGGGGGAGTCCAACCCCAACCGGGAGTAGGACTCCCCCCTTTCCTATTAGGAGTAGGAGAGGGAAGGAAGAGGGGGAGGGAAGAAGGAAAGGGGGGCCGGCCCCCCTCCCAATTCGGATTGGGCTTGGGGGGGTGCCCCCTCCTTTTCTTCTTCTCCCTCGTTTCCACTAAGGCCCAATAAGGCCCATATACCTCCCGGGGGGTTCCGATAACCTCCTGGAGATCCGGTATTGTCCCAATCTCACCCGGAACCTTTCCGGTGTCCAAATATAGTCGTCCAATATATCGATCTTTATGTCTCGACCATTTCAAGACAACTCGTCATGTCCGTGATCACATCCGGGACTCCGAACAACCTTCGGTACATCAAAACTCATAAACTCATAAGAAAACTGTCAACGAAACCTTAAGCGTGCGAACCCTGCGGGTTCGAGAACTATGTAGACATGACCTAGAATTGTTTCCGGTCAATAACCAATAGCGGAACCTGGATGCTCATATTGGCTCCTACATATTCTACGAAGATCTTTATCGGTCAAACCGCATAACAACATACATTGTTCCCTTTGTCATCGGTATGTTACTTGCCCGAGATTTGATCGTCGGTATCTCAATACCTAGTTCAATCTCGTTACCGGCAAGTCTCTTTACTCGTAACGTAATGCATCATTCCGTAACTAACTCATTAGCTACATTGCTTGCAAGGCTTATAGTGATGTGCATTACCGAGAGGGCCCAGAGATACCTCTCCGACAATCGGAGTGACAAAACCTAATCTCGAAATACGCCAACTCAACATGTACCTTTAGAGACACCTGTAGAGCTCCTTTATAATCACCCAGTTACGTTGTGACATTTGGTAGCACACAAAGTGTTCCTTCGGTAAACGGGAGTTGCATAATCTCATAGTTGTAGGAACTTGTATAAGTCATGAAGAAAGCAATAGCAACATACTAAACGATCAAGTGCTAAGCTAACGGAATGGGTCAAGTCAATCACATCATTCTCCTAATGATGTGATCTCGTTAATCAAATGACAACACATGTCTATGGTTAGGAAACATTACCATCTTTTATTAATGAGCTAGTCAAGTAGAGGCATACTAGTGACATTAAGTTTGTCTATGTATTCACACATGTATCATGTTTCCGGTTAATACAATTCTAGCATGAATAATAAATATTTATCATGATATGAGGAAATAAATAATAACTTTATTATTGCCTCTAGGGCATATTTCCTTCAGTCTCCCACTTGCACTAGAGTCAATAATCTAGATTACACAGTAATGATACTAACACCCAAGGAGTCTTGGTGCTGATCATATTTTTCTCGTGGAAGAAGCTTAGTCAACGGGTCTGCAACATTCAGATCCGTATGTATCTTGCAAATCTCTATGTCTCTCACCTGGACTTGGTCCCGGATGGAATTGAAGCGTCTCTTGATGTGCTTGGTCCTCTTGTGAAATCTAGATTCCTTTGCCAAGGCAATTGCACCAGTATTGTCACAGAAGATCTTCATTGGTCCCGATGCACTAGGTATGACACCTAGATTGGAAATGAACTCTTTCATCCAGACTCCTTCATTTGGTGCTTCCGAAGTAGCTATGTACTCCGCTTCGCATGTAGATCCCGCCACGACGCTTTGTTTAGAACTGCACCAACTGACAGCTCCACCGTTCAATATAAACACGTATCCGGTTTGCGATTTAGAATCGTCCGGATCAGTGTCAAAGCTTGCATCGAGGTAACCATTTACGACTAGCTCTTTGTCACCTCCATAAACGAGAAACATATCCTTAGTCCTTTTCAGGTATTTCAGGATATTCTTGACCGCTGTCCAGTAATCCACTCCTGGATTACTTTGGTACCTCCCTGCCAAACTTATTGCTAAGCATACATCAGGTCTGGTACACAGCATTGCATACATGATAGAGCCTATGGCTGAAGCATAGGGAACATCTTTCATTTTCTCTCTATCTTCTGCTGTGGTCGGGCATTGAGTCTGACTCAACTTCACACCTTGTAATACAGGCAAGAACTTCTTCTTTGACTGTTCCATTTTGAACTACTTCAAAATCTTATCAAGGTATGTACTCATTGAAAAATATGTATCAAGCGTCTTGATCTATCTCTATAGATCTTGATGCTCAATGTGTAAGCAGCTTCACCGAGGTCTTTCTTTGAAAAACTCTTATTCAAGTATCCTTTTATGCTATCCACAATTTCTATATCATTTCCAATTAACAATATGTCATCTACATATAGTTTTAGAAATGTTACAGAGCTCCCACTCACTTTCTTGTAAATACATGCTTCTCCAAAAGTCTGTATAAAACCATATGCTTTGATCAACTCATCAAAGCATATATTCCAACTCCGAGATGCTTGCACCAGTCCATAGATGGATCGCTGGAGCTTGCACAATTTTGTTAGCACCTTTAGGATTGACAAAACCTTCTGGTTGCATCATATACAACTCTTCTTTAATAAATCCATTAAGGAATGCAGTTTTGACATCCATTTGCTAGATTTCATAAAATGTGGCAATTGCTAACATGATTTGGACAGACTTAAGTATCGATACGAGTGAGAAAATCTCATTGTATTCAACACCTTGAACTTGTCGAAAACCTTTTGCAACAAGTCGAGCTTTGTAGATAGTAACACTACTATCAGCGTCTGCCTTCCTCTTGAAGATCCATTTATTTTCTATGGCTTGCCGATCATCGGGCAAGTCCACCAAAGTCCACACTTTGTTCTCATGCATGGATCTCATCTCAAATTTCATGGCCTCAAACCATTTTGTGGAATCTGGGCTCATCATCGCTTCCTCATAGTTCGTAGGTTCGCCATGGTCAAGTAACATGACCTCCAGAATAGGATTACCGTACCACTATGGTGCAGATCTTACTATGGTTAACCTACAAGGTTTGGTAGTAACTTGATCTGAAGTTTCATGATCAATATCATTAGCTTCCTCACTAATTGGTGTAGGCGTCACAGAAATAGTTTTCTATGATGAACTACTTTCCAATAAGGGAGCAGGTACAATTACCTCATCAAGTTCTACTTTCCTCCCACTCACTTCTTTCGAGAGAAACTCCTTCTCTAGAAAGGATCCATTCTTAGCAATGAATGTTTTGCCTTCGGATCCGTGATAGAAGGTGTACCCAACAGTTTCCTTTGGGTATTCTATGAAGACGCACTTCTCCGATTTGGGTTCGAGCTTATCAGGTTGAAACCTTTTCACATAAGCATCGCAACTCCAAATTTTAAGAAACGACAACTTAGGTTTATTGCTAAACCACAGTTCATAAGGCGTCATCTCAACGGATTTTGATGGTGCCCTATTTAACGTGAATGCGGCCGTCTCTAAAGCATAACCCCAAAACGATAGCGGTAAATCAGTAAGAGACATCATAGATCCCACCATATCTAGTAAAGTACGATTACGATGTTCGGACACACCATTATGCTGTGGTGTTCCAGGTGGCATGAGTTTGTGAAACTATTCCACATTATTCTAACTGAAGGCCAAACTCGTAACTCAAATATTCATCTCCACGATCAGATCGTAGAGACTTTATTTTCTTGTTATGATGATTTTCCACTTCACTCTGAAATTCTTTGAACCTTTCAACTGTTTCAAACTTATGTTTCATCAAGTAGATATATCCATATCTGCTCAAATCATCTGTGAAGGTCAGAAAATAACGATACCCGCCACGAGCCTTAATACTCATTGGTCTGCATACATCAGTATGTATTATTTCCAACAAGTCAGTAGCTCGTTCCATTGTTCCAGAGAACAGAGTTTTAGTCATCTTGCCCAAAAGGCATGGTTCGCAAGCATCAAATGATTCATAACCAAGTGATTCCGAAAATCCATCTTTATGGAGTTTCTTCATGCGCTTTACACCGATATGACCCAAATGGCAGTGCCACAAATAAGTTGCACTATCATTATTAACTTTGCATCTTTTGGCATCAATATGTGTATCACTACGATCGGGATCCAACAAACTATTTTCATTGGGTGTATGACCATTGAAGGTTTTATTCATGTAAACAGAACAACAATTATTCTTTGACTTTAAATGAATAATCGTATTGCAATAAACATGATCAAATCATATTCATGCTCAACGCAAATGCCAAATAACATTTATTTAGGTTTAACACTAATCCCGAAATTATAGGGAGTGCGATGATAATCATATCAATCTTGGAACCACTTCCAACACACATCATCACTTCACCCTCAACTAGTCTCTGTTTATTTTGTAACTCCTGTTTCGAGTCACTAATCTAGCAACCGAACAAGTATCAAATACTCAGGGGCTACTATAAACACTAGTAAGGAACACATCAATAACCTGTATATCAAATATACCCTTGTTCAGTTTGCCATCCTTCTTATCCACCAAATATTCAGGGTATTTCCGCTTCCAGTGACCATTTCCTTTGCAGTGTAAGCACTCAGTTTCAGGCTTTGGTCCAGATTTGGGCTTCTTCGCGGGAGTGACAACTTGCTTGTCATTCTACTTGAAGTTCCCTTTCTTTCCCTTTGCCCTTTTCTTGAAACTAGTGGTCTTGTCAATCATCAACACTTGGTGCTCTTTTCTTGATTTCTACCTTCGTCAATTTCAACATCATGAAGAGCTCGGGAATCGTTTTCGTCATCCCTTGCATACTATAGTTTATCACGAAGTTCTAGCAACTTGGTGATGGTGACTAGAGAACTTTGTCCATCACTATCTTATCTGGAAGATTAACTCCCACTTGATTCAAGCGATTGTAGTACCCAGACAATATGAGCACATGCTCACTAGTTGAGCAATTCTCCTCCATCTTTTAGCTATAGAACTTGTTGGAGACTTCATATCTCTCAATTCGGGTATTTGCTTGTAATATTAACTTCAACTCCTCGAACATCTCATATGGTCCATGACGTTCAAAACGTCTTTGAAGTCCCAATTCTAAGCCGTTAAGCATGGTGCACTAAACTATCAAGTAGTCATCATATTGAGCTAGCCAAACGTTCATAACATCTGCATCTGCTCCTGCAATAGGTCTGTCACCTAGCGGTGCATCAAGAACATAATTCTTCTGTGCAGCAATGAGGATAAACCTCAGATCACGGATCTAATCCACCATTGCTACTAATATCTTTCAACATAGTTTTTCTATAGGAACATATCAAAAATAAACATAGGGAAGCAACAACGCGAGCTATTGATCTACAACATAATTTGCAAAATACTACCAGGACTAAGTTCATGATAAATTTAAGTTCAGTTAATCATATTACTTAAGAACTTCCACTGAGATAGACATCTCTCTAATTATCTAAGTGACCACGTGATCCAAATCAACTAAACCATGTCCGATCATCACGTGAGATGGAGTAGTTTTCAATGGTGAACATCACTATGTTGATCATATCTACTATATGATTCACGCTCGACCTTTCGGTCTCCAGTGTTCCGAGGCCATATCTGTATATGCTAGGCTCGTCAAGTTTAACCTGAGTATTCCGCGTGTGCAACTGTTTTGCACCCGTTGTATTTGAACGTAGAGCCTATCACACCTGATCATCACGTGGTGTCTCAGCACGAAGAACTTTCGCAACGGTGCATACTCAGGGAGAACACTTCTCGATAATTAGTGAGAGATCATCTTAAAATGCTACCGTCAATCAAAGCAAGATAAGATGCATAAAGGATAAATATCACATGCAATCAATATAAGTGATATGATATGGCCATCATCATCTTGTGCGTGTGATCTCCATCTCCGAAGCACCATCATGATAACAATCGTCACCGGCGCGACACCTTGATCTTCATCGTAGCATCATTGTCGTTTAGCCACCTATTGTTTCTACGACTATCGCTACCGCTTAGTGATAAACTAAAGCAATTATAGGGCGATTGCATTGCATACAATAAAGCGACAACCATATGGCTCCTGCCAGTTGCCGATAACTCGGTTACAAAACATGATCATCTCATACAATAAAATATAGCATCACATCTTGACCATATCACATCACAACATGCCCTGCAAAAACAAGTTAGACGTCCTCTACTTTGTTGTTGCAAGTTTTACGTGGCTGCTACGGGCTTAGCAAGAACCGTTCTTACCTACGCATCAAAACCACAACGATAGTTCGTCAAGTTGGTGTTGTTTTAACCTTCTCAAGGACCGGGCGTAGCCACACTCGGTTCAACTAAAGTTGGAGAAACTGACACCCGCCAGCCACCTATGTGCAAAGCATGTCAGTAGAATCAGTCTCGCGTAAGCGTACGCGTAATGTCGGTTTGGGCCGCTTCATCCAACAATACTGCCGAACCAAAGTATGGCATGCTGGTAAGCAGTATGACTTGTATCGCCCACAACTCACTTGTGTTCTACTCGTGCATATAACATCAACGCATAAAACCTAGGCTCGGATGCCACTGTAGGGGAACGTAGTATTTTCAAAAAAAATTCCTACGCACACGCAAGATCATGGTGATGCATAGCAACGAAAGGGGAGAGTGTTGTCTACGTACCCTCGTAGACCGAAAGCGGAAGCGTTAGCACAACGCGGTTGATGTAGTCGTACGTCTTCACGGCCCGGCCGATCAAGCACCGAAACTACGGCACCTCCGAGTTCTAGCACATGTTCAGCTCGATGATGTCCCCCGAACTCCGATCCAGTCGAGAGTCGACGTAGAGTTCCGTCAGCACGGCGGCGTGGTGACGATGTTGATGTTCTACCGTCGCAGAGCTTCGCCTAAGCACCGCTACAATATTATCGAGGAGGACTATGGTGGAGGGGGGCACCGCACACGGCTAAGAGATCAAGAGATCAATTGATGTCTATGGGGTGCCCCCCTTCCCCGTATATAAAGGAGTGCAGGAGGGGGCCGGCCAAGGGGGTGGCGCGCCCTAGGGGGGAGTCCAACCCCAACCGGGAGTAGGACTCCCCCCTTTCCTATTAGGAGTAGGAGAGGGAAGGAAGAGGGGGAGGGAAGAAGGAAAGGGGTGCCGCCCCCCCTCCCAATTCGGATTGGGCTTGGGGGGGCGCCCCCTCCTTTGCTTCTTCTCCCTCCTTTCCACTAAGGCCCAATAAGGCCCATATACCTCCCGGGGGTTCCGATAACCTCCCGGAGATCCGGTATTGTCCCAATCTAACCCAGAACCTTTCCGGTGTCCAAGTATAGTCGTCCAATATATCGATCTTTATGTCTCGACCATTTCAAGACTCCTCGTCATGTCCGTGATCACATCCGGGACTCCAAACAACCTTCGGTACATCAAAACTCATAAACTCACAATAAAACTGTCAACGAAACCTTAAGCGTGCGGACCCTACGGGTTCGAGAACTATGTAGACATGACCTAGAACTGTTTCCGGTCAATAACCAATAGTGGAACCTGGATGCTCATATTGGCTCCTGCATATTCTACAAAGATCCTTATCGGTCAAACCGCATAACAACATACATTGTTCCCTTTGTCATCGGTATGTTACTTGCCCGAGATTCGATCGTCGGTATCTCAATACCTAGTTCAATCTCGTTACCGGCAAGTCTCTTTACTCGTAGCGTAATGCATCATTCCGTAACGAACTCATTACCTACATTGCTTGCAAGGCTTACAGTGATGTGCATTACCGAGAGGGCCCAGAGATACCTCTCCGACAATCGGAGTGACAAAACCTAATCTCAAAATACGCCAACTCAACATGTACCTTTGGAGACACCTGTAGAGCTCCTTTATAATCACCCGGTTACGTTGTGACGTTTGGTAGCACACAAAGTGTTCCTTCGGTTAACGGGAGTTGCATAATCTCATAGTTGTAGGAACTTGTATAAGTCATGAAGAAAGCAATAGCAACATACTAAACGATCAAGTGCTAAGCTAACGGAATGGGTCAAGTCAATCACATCATTCTCCTAATGATGTGATCTCGTTAATCAAATGACAACACATGTCTATGGTTAGGAAACATAACCATCTTTGATTAATGAGCTAGTCAAGTAGAGGCATACTAGTGACATTAAGTTTGTCTATGTATTCAAACATGTATCATGTTTCCGGTTAATACAATTCTAGCATGAATAATAAACATTTATCATGATATGAGGAAATAAATAATAACTTTATTATCGCCTCTAGGGCATATTTCCTTCAACCGCCACCGCCTGGAGCGACACACACTCCGAGCATTCCCCGCCGTCCACCAAGTGGAGCGAGAAGAAATGGCAGAGCAAGGCCACGGATGGGGCAATGCCCGTGAAGGCCTCGCACAAGAAGACGAAAGCGGAGAGGAGGACGATGGATCCATGGACCAGATACAGCGCGTGGATCTGGTAGTGCGAAAGCACGGCGTTGAAGAAATCTAAAAAAGGGGGAGCAAGCCAGCGAAGAGAGCGTGGAGATGAAGGGGGATTTCGGTGGCCTCCATGTCAGCCAAGAACTGGGAGGCAGGCTAGACCGTCGTCGCCTTCCACTTGTTGGTATCGGCGGCAAGGGCTTGCCGGACCTTGTCCAAGCCCTCTCGATTGATCATCGTGGACCGATCCAGCGCTGATTCCGGCCCCGGCGAGGGCTCCGCGGTCACATGGGCCTTCCCTTTCTTCATCATGGGAGCCATGGCGGTGGAATGGATTGGAGCTGGTGTGGACCCTGGTGAGGAAGACGCAAGTCCGCAGGAAGGGAATGGAGCAGAAGGCGAGCGCGGCGGGCAATGATGGCTGGGCCGCGTGCGCCAGGCAGTTGTCAAGTCAGGCGGTTGTCGGGGCGGCGTGGGGAAGTGGAGACGCCCACGTCCCATCAGGCGCCACGTGTTGGCCAGGCCCGCAGGCAATTGGGGCCGGCGACCCTTCGCCCTTGCCCTTTGGCTTCGCCTCGAAGCCAAGTCCGAGCGCGCCTTGGGCCCGGGGGCTACTGTCGGCGTTCTGGGAACTAGGGTACCCAGACTTGCCTGCCTGCGGCCCATGGCGTGGCTTCATCGACGGCCTGGTTCAGCCCATCTAGGGTACCTCCAAGACAAGACACTTGCGAGGGGCCAAGCGTCGCGAGGCGGGCGACATCAAGACCTCCGGAAGGGGCGGCCTCCCCAGGCTGGCCCCTGAGGACCGGAGATTTCTATGCAGGTGCCCACCTCATGAGGTTGAGGTGATACAAGCCATGGCGACCAAGGCCAGGCGGGTGCCAGCGGGCGCAGAGGAGCAGGTTTCCTCTTTGGTGCTAAGGAGGCAAGCGCAGGCGCTGGGTCCCGAGGAACCAACCAAAGGCTACCATTCCCGTGCAACGAGACCAAGACCGCCAGGACGGCAGGACAGATGTTATCACCGAGCCCACCGCAGTGTCATGACCAGAAGCTTTGCAGTGTCACGACCAAGACCGCAGTGTCAGGATAAGATGTACTACTTGTCCCCCTTCAAAATTGGTCACTGTGGGATCCCTTCCCGCCTTCGTTTCGGGGGAAGAGAACCGAGGCCACTATAAATATAGCTTAGCCACCACCGTAGAAGAGAGCTCTCTCTCTCTAGATCGAACCCATACCAGAGCAGACCTCGCGAGGTTGTTCATCCTTTGTACTAGTTCATCATCAGCCCCTCGTGAGGCCAATCCACCCCAAAGCAGGAGTATGGCCTTACACCGCAAGGTGGCCCAAACCTGGGTAAACTGTTGTGTTCCTCTTCTTTCTTGTTCATCGAGCTGGGTCGTGGGGGTGACGAACTGGTTGGCTGAAGAGGTTGAGTTCTTCGCACACGTCCAGAGTTTGAACCTCTCTTGGGTCTGCGGAGCCCTGAATCCGACAACCGGAGCCGCGATGGCCCGCTGTGCTACGATGGATCATCGCCGCGCTGTTGTTGTTGCTGAACGCCCTGCTCCGCCGACGAAGGGGTGCGGCTCCTGCTTGCAAGCCGGGCGATGCTGCTTCCGCGATGACTCGCATTGTTGCTTCTTGTGGCACAATGTGTGTTGGCCGATCCAACGGCTGCGCGGGGAAGGTTCCGGCGGCCTGCAACCCGACTGATTTCTTCACGAAATCAACCGGTCGATCCATAGCAGCCGCCATTTCAAATAGTTTTGTAGCTATTCTTTTTCTTTAGAAAAATAGTCTTGCTAAATTTCAGTCAACTGAGACGTAGTGTCTCGGTCGATGCTATATTCATGGATATTATTTTAAGATCCGTGTAAATTTTCTTTTAAGTTAATTTTTCCTGCATGTTATATATCATTTGACTGATATTAGACGTAGCCACAGCTTTTATAAAACTGCTCTGTGGCGGACAATCAAAATTGGACGTCTAGTACCAC
The DNA here is from genome assembly GCA_963921465.1 of Triticum timopheevii. NCBI lineage: Eukaryota > Viridiplantae > Streptophyta > Magnoliopsida > Poales > Poaceae > Triticum > Triticum timopheevii. The sequence continues at coordinate 428,507,711 of OY997268.1, read as the reverse complement.
GCGGAGCACACAAGGGACGAACCCACCACAGCTGTGGTGGCTGCAAAAGCAACCGCTCCAGCTAAGAAAACTTTGGAAACACCCCAAACGGGGCCGTGCCGACATGCATAGATATTTCTTTCTCTGACGGGAGTGCCGACATGCATGGATACAACGAGCCAGGTCCAAAAAGGACAGGCACAGCGCATCGGACAAGAACACGCCACCAGCAAACAGAGATTTTTAAGAGGGAAGAGGTTAATCTAATCTTCAGAGCTACAGCGCCCCATATTCGCACGCGTCTCCAGAAGAAGATGCTACGTGGAGTGCAGGTGGCCAAATCACCTGCCAGCCCGGGGACACGTACAGCACCTCCACATCAAAGTATCAAACCACACCAGTTACTAAAAACACCCGAGGTCTTGTCTATATAAATGGACGTGTACTACATGATCTGGCAATCCAAATCATCCAATCCAGTCGCCTCTTTCAGAAGGGAAAGCAGAGAGAAAGAAAGGAGAGGGCCTCGAGTGAAGTGAGCAAGCCATGGGCTCGGCAACAGTCCTGGAGGTGATCCTCGCCATCATCCTGCCTCCCGTCGGCGTCTTCCTGCGCTACAAACTCGGCGTAAGTGGTTACTCTTTCTACTGTGTACGGGCTTCGCCGTGCCTTATTTTAGTCCCGTATCTGATCTGGTTATTACTGGTGTCGATGTGTCGATTCAGGTGGAGTTCTGGATCTGTCTCTTGCTGACCATACTGGGGTACATACCGGGGATCATCTACGCGGTGTACGTGCTGGTAGTTTAAGCAAACAGCCTCTGCTGCAGGGTCCAGGCTTGGACGAGCGAGTCGCTGTGCACGAGCAACTGATGCTGTCTGTGTTAAGATAGCATGTCTTTGTGTAAGCTTGTATGCATTGAATATTGTGGATTTCATTTTTTTTTTGAAACTTGGTATTGTTGATCCTGTGATGTCACGAGTGTACGTAGCTCGAGGGCTTTAGGGCTTCGTCGGCTCCAGTGTTTGTGATCTTAAATTTAAAGTACTCTACTTCGGAAGCAATCGAAGTGGGAGGTCAGTACTGTTGCAAGTGTTTCAGAAACAGAGAAAAAATGCATGCATGACGGAACAACAACTCCATCTGTCCCATAAGGTGCATGCATGATGGAACAACAACTCCATCTGTCCCATAAGGGCACTTCGACGGCAACCCGCCAAAACCTTCGTGGACACGGGTGCGGAAGATAGTCATCCAACGCTAGCACAATAACTCAAATTAATCGGACAAAATTCGTGCAAACACGGCCGGATTTCATGCAAACTTGATCGGTTTTCGTACAAACATAACAGATTTCATACAAAAACGGACGCAAACGGTTACATTTTGGAAATATTTTAACTAAAAGTTAAAACTATGTGCACGTACGGTCGTGACGCACCGGCGGTGGCCATCCTCGGACCCAGGCGGCGGCGGCCTCGCGTGTTCCATTTTCCCTCAAAAGTTGCCAGCGGACGTGGACGCGGATGCGCTGGCCACTGGCTCGTCGATCTCCTCCGCGCACCCGCTTTCTCTGTCTGCATGGCGTGGCTACGCGTGCCCTTGACTGCGGATGGCACGGTTGTAGGCACTGGAGGGGCGGTACGACACGGTGTTGTCCATGCCCGTGTCGCCGTGCTTCCCTCTGTGCCAGCCTGGAGCAACTCGCCCCTCCTCTGCGAGCTGGCTTGGAGCGGCGAGTTGCTGAACCACGCATCGAATTGGACCGGCAACTTGCTCCATCGGCCTAGGGAAGGGAGGTGGAGCAGTGAGCTGCCTCACGCGTATACGCTGGGCTCGGCGGGCCACCGTGCCGGCTTTTATGCCGGAGAACTGCTCTTCCTTCCCGTCGTATTCCATCGAAATGGTGGAGAAAATGGTAAAGGAGGAGATCGGGGGAGCGGCAAAGGGGTGTGATTCTTTTCCGGCGCCTGCCATCGGTTAAACAGAGGGTGGACGGGAGGAGCTTGGTCGGCGTTGCGTTTAATGCCTAGCGTTCCTGAACGAACATGTGGCCGGAGTAGGTTTCTCGGCTTCCATGTGGGGTTAAAGGAGGAGTATGAATGCGGCGAGGAGACATGTTCAGCCGGGTGTGCAGCATGCGGCGCCCTCGGCCGGTGTGCCGCTTCAATGGCGGAGGCAGTGAGAGGTTGCGTCCGTCCTGAGCCGCCTTCAATGCGGAGCGGCGCGCTCTAGGGCAGCATGAATACGGGCAGCTGGCGCCGGGCTGAAGCGTGCGCGGGCAGAAGGGTTTTTTGGTGGGTCGGGCGATCAGAAGCGGGCTTGGGAGCGGTTCGGACTCCCGCAAATCTCCCCCACTTTTGTCTTCGGTTTGCTGGAGAAATCGCATCGGGACCGCTCCGTGGACCTATATAGGTCGGCCTTGGATGGCTTCGGTGGTCCGAACAACCCAGTCCATACAGTTGAGGCAGGTTTACGGGTCCGCCTTGGAGATGCCCTGATATATGAGTGTTTTTGACACATGTGTAGTTCCAAAATTGTTCTTGTATTATGGGACGGAGAAAGTAACAAAGAAGGTACGGTCTTCATATCTTCCATCATTTGCCCACCGGTAATGCGACACGTACGGGGTTTTACATGTTGACCAGAAAATAACACGACGTGGAAGTTTGTGGTTGGATTTCAGTTGCCAAAGAGGGCCCACACCCGTGAAAATGGGGGAGGTGCTACTTCTTGAGCTTGCGTTGTTTTTCCCCTTGAAGAGGAAAGTGTGATGCAGCAAAGGAGATAAGTATTTCCCTCGGTTTGAGAACCAATGTATCAATCCAGTAGGAGGTACATGCAAGTCTCCAATCTATGCACCTGCACAAACAATCAAACAATTGCACCCAATGCGATAAACGGGTTGTCAATCCCTTCAAGGTCACTTGCAAGGATGAGATCTGATAGAGATAGATATAAAAGATAAATAAAAAGGCAAACTAAAATAAATCTAAATAAATTGTACCAAGATATTTTAGGTTTTTTGGTTTAAAAATTTGAAAATATATGATGCAAAATAGACCAGGGTGCCATAGGTTTCACTAGAGGCTTCTCTCTTGAAAGAAAACATACGGTGGGTAAACAAATTACCGTCGAGTAATTGATAGAAAAGCGCAAAGTTATGACGATATCCAAGGCAATTATCATGAATATAGGCATCACATCCATGTCAAGTAGACCGACTCCTGCCTGCATCTACTACTATTACTCCACACATCGACCGCTATGCAACATGCATCTAGAGTATTAAGTTCATAAGAATGAAGTAACGCCTTAAGTAAGATGACATGATGTAGAGGGATAAACTCAAGCAATATGATGAAAACCCCATCTTTTTACCCTTGATGGCAATAATACAATACGTGCCTCGCTATCCCTACTATGTCACTGGGTGAGGACACCGCAAGATTGAACCCAAAACTAAGCACCTCTCCCATTGCAAGAAGAATCAATTTAGTTGGCTAAACCAAACCTATAATTCGAAGAGAAATACAAAGATATTTGATCATGCATAAAAGAGTTCAGAAAAGACTCAAATAATATTAGATAATCTGATCATAAATCCACAATTCATCGGATCTCGACAAACACACCGCAAAAGAATATTACATTGGATCATAGAGAGAGAAGAAACAATCTAGCTACTAGCTATGGACCCGTAGGTCTATGGTAAACTACTCATGCTTCATCAGAAGGGCAATAGAGTTGATGTAGATGCCCTCCGTGAGCGAATCCCCCTCCGATAGGGTGCCGAAAAAGGCCCAAAGATGGGATCTCACGGGAACAGAGGCTTGCGGCCGTGAAAAGGTATTTTGATGGACGCTTCTGTTGGTTTGGGAATATTTGAGAATTTATAGAGCAAAAATTATGGTTGGAGGACTCCCGAGGGGCCCACAAGCCAGGGAGCCCCCCTAAGGCGCGGCCTGTGGGCTTGTGGTGCCCTCGGGACTCTTCTGCCCCCCTCTCCAAGCTTCGTGGATATCTTCTGGTCCGAGAAAAATCATCGCCAAGGTTTTATTCTGTTTGGACTCCATTTGATATTCCTTTTCTGTAAAACTCAAAAACAACGAAAAAACAGAAACCGGCACTAGGCACCAGGTTAATAGGTTAGTCTCAAAAATAATATAAAATATCATATTACTGCATATAAAACATCCAAAACAGATAATATAATAGCATGGAACAATAAAAAATTATAGATATGTTTGAGACGTATCAAGCATTCCCAAGCTTAATTCCTACTCGTCCTCGAGTAGGTAAATGATAAAAACAGAATTCTTGATGTGGAATGCTACCTAGCATATTTATTCATGTAATTTTCTTTATTGTGGCATGAATATTCAAATCCATAAGATTCAAAACAAAAGTTTAATATTGACATAAAAACAGTAATACTTCAAGCATATTAATAAAGCAATCGTGTCTTCTCAAAACAACATGGCAAAAGAAAGTTATCCCTACAAAATCATATAGCCTGGCTATGCTCCATCTTCATCACACAAAGTATTTCATCATGCACAACCCCGATTTTAGCCAAGCAGTTGTTTCACACTTTAGTATTCTCAAACTTTTTCAACTTTCACGCAATACATGAGCGTGAGACATGGATATAGCACTATAGGTGGAATAGAATATGGTTGTGGAGAAGACAAAAAGAAGGAGAAAGTCTCACATCAACTAGGCGTATCAACGGTCTATGAAGATGCCCATCAATAGATATCAATGTGAGTGAGTAGGGATTGCCATGCAACGGATGCACTAGAGCTATAAGTTTATGAAAGCTCAAAAAAACTAAGTGAGTGTGCATTCAACTCGTTTGCTCACGAAGACCTAGGGAAATTTGAAGAAGCCCATGATTGGAATATACAAGCCAAATTATATAATGAAAAATTACCACTAGTATATGAAAGTGATAAATTAGGAGACTCTCTATCGTGCAGAACATGGTGCTACTTTGAAGCGCAAGTGTGGAAAAAGGATAGTAACATTGTCCCTCCTCTCTATTCTCTCATTTTTTTTGGTGGGCTTCTTTGGCCTCTTTTCTTTTATTTGGGCTTCTTTGGCCTCTTTTATTTTTTTATACAAAGTCCAGAGACTCATCCCAACTTGTGAGGGAATCATAGCTTCCATCGTCCTTTCCTCACATGGGACAATGCTCTAATGATGATGATCATCACACTTTTATTTACTCACAACTCAAAAATAACAACTCGATACTAGAACAAAAATATGACTCTATATGAATGCCTCCGGCGGTGTACCGGAATGTGCAATAATCTAGCGTAGCAAATGACATCATAAAACAGACAAACCATGAAAACATTATGCTAGCTATCTTACAGTCATGCAAAACAATATGACAATGATGGTGTGTGTCATAATAAAACAGAACTGTGGAAGTTGCATCGCAATATATCTTGGAATGACTATTGAAATGCCATAATAGGTAGGTATGGTAGCTGTTTTGAGGTAGGATATATGGTGGGTTTAATGCACCGGCTAAAGTTGTGCGGTACTGGAGAGGCTAGTGATGGTGGAAGGGTGAGAGTGCGTATAATCCATGGACTCAACATTAGTCATAAAGAACTCACATACTTTTGCAAAAAATTATTAGTGATCGAAACAAAGTACTAGATGCGTGCTTCTAGGGGAGAGGTTGGTAGGAGTTAACCATTGTGCGCTCCCGGCCTCCACACAAAGGATGACAATCAAAAAATAAATCATGCTCCGACTTCATCACATAACGGTTCACCATACATGCATGCTGCGGGAATCATATACTTTAACATAAGTATTTCTACCAATCCACAATTACTCACTAGCATGACTCTAATATCACTATCTTTATATCTCAAAACAATCATAGGGAATCAAACGTCTCATAGTATTCAATATTCTTTAAATGAATTTTTTTATTATATCCCTCTTGGATGCCCATCATATTAGGACTATATACATAAACTAAGCAAATTACCATGATATTAAGAGACTCTTAAAATAATATAAGTGAAGCATGAGAGTTCAATAATTTCTATAAAATACTGATCCATATCGCTCCATCCGGCCCAAGCCCATCGGCGACGGGCCTAGCTCGACTCACTCGTCACAAGTTAGCCTTTATCTTTATACTTGAATTTGGATCATAGCATAACAGTGCTGGCTCCTAAGAAGATGGTGGTGGCGGGGCATTTTGGGAGGGCGTCGCATGTATGTGTTGGAAATATGCCCTAGAGGCAATAATAAAAGGTTAATATTATATTTCCTTGTTCATGATAATTGTCTTTATTCATGCTATAACTATATTATCCGGAAATCGTAATACACTTGTGAATACATAGACCATAATATGTCCCTAGTAAGCCTCTAGTTGACTAGCTCGTCGATCAACAGATAGTCATGGTTTCCTGACTATGGACATTAGATGTCGTTGATAACGGGATCACATCATTAGGAGAATGATCTGATGGACAAGACCCAATCCTAAGCATAGCACAAGATCGTGTAGTTCGTTTGCTAGAGCTTTTCCAATGTCAAGTATCTTTTCCTTAGACCATGAGATCGTGTAACTCCCGGATACCGTAGGAGTGCTTTGGGTGTACCAAACGTCACAACGTAACTGGGTGACTATAAAGGTGCACTACAGTTATCTCCGAAAGTGTCTGTTGGGTTGACACGGATCGAGACTGGGATTTGTCACTCCGTATGACGGAGAGGTATCTCTAGGCCCACTCGGTAATGCATCATCATAATGAGCTCTAAGTGACCAAGTGTTTGGTCACGGGATCATGCATTACGGTACGAGTAAAGTGACTTGCCGGTAACGAGACTGAACGAGGTATTGGGATACCGACGATCGAGTCTCGGGCAAGTAACGTACCGACTGACAAAGGGAATTGTATACGGGGTTGATTGAATCCTCGACATCGTGGTTCATCCGATGAAATCATCGTGGAACATGTGGGAGCCAACATGGGTATCCAGATCCCACTGTTGGTTATTGGCCGGAGAGCTGTCTCGGTCATGTCTGCATGATTCCCGAACCCGTAGGGTCTACACACTTAAGGTTCGGTGACGCTAGGGTTATTAAGAAGACTTGTATGTGATTACCGAATGTTGTTCGGAGTCCCGGATGAGATCCCGGACGTCACGAGGAGTTTCGGAATAGTCCGGAGGTGAAGATTTATATATAGGAAGTGCTGTTTCAGCCATCGGGAAAGTTTCGGGGTCATCCGGTATTGTACCGGGATCACCGGAAGGGTCCCGGGGGTCCATCGGGTGGGGCCACCTATCCCGGAGGGCCCCGTAGGCTGAAGTGGGAGGGGAACCAGCCCCTAGTAGGCTGGTGCGCCCCCCCTTGGCCGCCCCCTGCGCCTAGGGTTGGAAACCCTAGGGTGGGGGGGGGGCGCACCACTTGCCTTGGGGGGCACTCCACCCCCCCTAGCCACTGCCCCCTTGGGAGATTCCGATCTCCAGGGCCGGCGCCCCCCGGGGGCCTATATAAAGGAGGGGGGAGGGAGGGCAGCCGCACCCCGAGTCTTAGCGCCTCCCTCCCCCTGCTACACCTCTTCCTCCTCCCGCGGTTGCTTGGCGAAGCCCTGCCGGAGTACTGCATCTCCACCACCACCACGCCATCGTGCTACTACTGGAGCCTTCTTCCTCAACCTCTCCTTCCCCCTTGCTGGATCAAGAAGGAGGAGACGTCATCCGCTCCGTACGTGTGTTGAACGCGGAGGTGCTGTCCGTTCAACACTTGGTCATCGGTGATTTGGATCACGGCGAGTACGACTCCATCATCCCCATTCTCTTGAACGCTTCCGCTCGTGATCTATAAGGGTATGTAGATGCACTCCTATCACTCATTGCTTCGATGAACTCATAGATGGATCTTGGTGAAACCGTAGGAAAAAATTTAATTTTCTGCAACGTTCCCCAACAATATGTCCCATTCATTGGTTGTTGTCGCAGCGTCGGCTCTTGGCATTGCGGTGGCCACTCCAGTAGGACAGAGGGCGTATATATTTGAACTTTGGGACAATTAACATGATCGAACATTTGATATTCTTGCAAAGTTTCAACCACAAATGAGCAAATGTTTGATGTCCAAGAGTTCCAATTTTTTTTTCAATTTTTATTGAATTTACTGCTCCTCATCTGTCTGTCTTCTCTCCTTCCCCTGCTTGGTGGGCTCCTCCATACGGACCTGGATCGTGAGACTTACCAGTCCTCGATGCGGATGGAGCTGGAGGTGGGGGATCGAAAGAAATCCCTAGCCGCACTGGTCGGCTGGGACGTCTGCGGGTGCCGTTTTTTCTGTGTGGAGACGCTCGTTAGATCTATTTCTACCTCCACCATATCATTTCTCCTCGGTGAAAGCCCTAACTGAGGTGGACGGTGACGGCTTCTTCGGTGTTGTTTCCTTCTTGAAGGCGATGCCTTGGAAGATAGTTTGCTAGTGGACAACGTTGGGTTGGCATTGGCGACGATATGGATTTAGAGGTGGTGCGGTGTGGCATCTACCGCGTCGGCGACGGCGGGCCTCGGTGGTGCGGCGCAATGGGGTCTTGACGTTGTACGTGTGTTGATGGACGTATGCAGGGTGGTGGAGTTGTCTGGCGTCATGATAGCATCGACGATAATTGGGCATGTCAAGGTCCGTGCGCTGATATCTCATATACTTGGGACTGTGGAAGATGGCAACAGCAGATTCTGGAGCAAGGCATGCAATGCGCACCGAGGATTTGATAAGACTAGCTGGTGCTCTCGGCTCGCCCTGGGATTACATAGTGTCCGTTGGTTCGAGTGAAGGCACGTCATCAAATTATTTGGCGTAGCAACATAGAACGTCTGCAAGGTGGCTTTACATTGATCCATGTATATGTTTTATCAGATTCTATTGAATAATATAATAAAGATGGTTTCGTGCATCGCTCGATGTGGAGGCCAGATTATCCTCTCTTTTTAAGAAAAATATCTTCCATTTATTTAACTTTTCATTACTTAAAAATGTAGGTCAATTTAAGGCCAAATTAGACATATCAAACACATGTCTCAACATGAAAAAATAATAAAAGCTATAATAAAATTATAATAGTAGTCCAAATCTGTCGCATTACTATATAAATAGCGAGTGCAACTGTTGTTTAATGCCATTTTCGATCTAGGCAATGCCAATATTCGAACAAGACGTCGCAATCCTCATCATCGTCTGTGTATCCATTGTTGTCGTCCTCCTCTTGCGCACAAGATGTCCTATATGCCGCGTTGGGGTCGGACTAACAAGGGGCGGCCGCCGCGAGCTGCCACTACTCCACCTTGTCCGTGAGTTTGCGGTCATACTCACGGATGATTTGTGCCTCGTTGCAAGCTTGGAGGGCGGTGAGCTTGAGGATGGCATTGAACGGGTCCTAGGATTTTGTCTCCATCTCCGGCTCCAGCTAGGCCATGGTGGGGACGGGTTCATTCACCCGAACGATGAAGGTGACTGGGCTGATGAGGACAGCGTCCTCTGCCTCCACCCAGACAATGGGCCTGGCTTCCCTGCGACCGCCACTGACACTTGGGTACGCGATGGGTCTGCCATGCCCGCCAGATCCACCGTCGCCATGGGAGGAGGAGTCAGGGGCTGCGTGAGGAGAGTGCACTCCACAATTGCGCGTCGTGGGGAGAGTTCACCCCACGATTGCGCGACATCTGTGACGCGACATTCTGCTCTGCCATCGTTTTCTGCCAGTAGGCTGCGTTCATCATGGTAGCATTGTCATTGAGAGAGGAGGAGATGGTAGGGGAGGAGGCAGCGAGAAGGATATGGGAGGAGGTGGCAACTAGGCCTTTGATGATGGGGACACATCGTCACGAGCTTTTATTGCCGGGGATGTGGCAGCGTGGCCATCTGAACGGACGTCATGTGAATTTGGGGGAATGGTGGACGCCATTAATGGCTTGGTGGCTACTGTTCAAGTCACCCAACTCGCTGGTAATTAATAAGGACACATTGATACATGTATGGGTGGCGCGGTGCTTCAAACCCGGTCTTTGTAAGGAGGAAGAAGCTGAGACTTCCCCTCCGCGCCGTCGGTTGATTTATGGAGCGAGCTCCATACTGGCCTCCATGACCCCAAATATGGAGACTATGGGGGTCGTTTGTGGAGCTAGTAAGCCAATCATTGCCTATATGACGGCTCAGCTAGTAAGCCAATCAATGCCTATATGACGGCTCAGCTAGAGTGTGATTTTTGCCAAAGAAACAATGTCATGTTGGCGGTTATTGGTTATTATGCCTATTGGGGCCATTAGAGTGAGTAGAGTAGAGTCATCATATCGGCCCAATTACCATAATAACCGCTATTATAGCGATTTCTCAAAGGAAGGCAGTCTAGCATAGTCGCCATCTTGTCAGCGTTCGTCATAATTTATACAATGCGTCTTGAGGCTGCATTCTAGAGCCAGTTCCATATGGCATATGGCAGTTACTTGAATTTTGTGTGGCGCGAAGTAAACTTCATGTGGCACCTCCTCTCACGTGGGATGGCAGGAATATTGGAGAAAAAAATGTCCCATTGACGAGCGGGTCCCATGATTAAGCAGAAAATATGAAGATGGTAAATTTACACATTACCTCTTGAGCATTTCATGATGAATATAGAAGTTGGCCGCACTTTTGGCTAATTTGCAAAATTTTCTCTTACCCGCCAAGAATGACCTAATATGATGCTAGTTCCAAGCGAAATTTCCTCCACGGTTTTACAAAGGATGTTTTTACACACCCACATACAGAGCGAAATCAATAGTGCGCTACTCATTACAATTAGTCTACTTAGGGGCAGTTAGGGCCACTCTAACATGGTTCGTCAAAACGCCCCATAAATATTCGTACTGGGTGGTCCCATTACTTTTGGCCATCCAACACCATGCACAAAATCTATCGGGATGCATCCGGACGTTTGAAATCCCACAAACCGCTCCTAAGCTTGTGGGAGGTATGGGGGAGTGTGGATACGCTGCAGACACGCCAACTCCACCTCAAATGCCACCAGAGACCACCTTTTCTCCTCCTCTCTTCTTTCTCCTCTTTTTCTTAGATAAGGGGTGGGGATTTGATGGGAATGGTTGAATGGCAGCTAGCATACCACTACTAATGACTCCCAAGATTTCTTATCGACGGAGTCTTTGGCACCTTGATGTTGACTCATCACATCCTGGGGTTGAAGAATTTCCCAAGGGTTCGGTTGTTTACCGATGAAAGTGATACATGAGTTGGGTTTACAACACCGTGAGACAGATCTGTTCCTATCAGCCGTTGCTGTTCAAGGGAGAACTACGAGGAGCCAACCCTAGTATGAGACGACTAGGTTGGGTCAACCTATGGTGTCCTGGTTGTTATGCCAGCAGCAGCGCTGGGCAGCTAAGTTGGTATGGAAAAACTATTGTGTCGTGGGAAGTCCTTCTCTATACAAGTTCTCGTATGAGGTTTTTGAATGAAACTTCGATGGCCGAGAGGTATAAGCATCGCGAGGTGTGAAGCGATATTGAACGTGTCCGTGGTCATTTGGTGATGTTCGTTTAGTAAAACGTGATGGAGTTTCCCTCTAAGGACATCCCCAATGCATGGGCGCTTAAAATCCTGAGTATATAAACATGCACAAGCAGCTGGCGCTAGCAGCTGCGTTTTGTATACGTTTTTTAAGCGCCTGGCTCCATGAAATGCGCCGATGCCAGGAAAATAGCCACGAATAAAGGAATAACTACCAAAACGACCGGGATTTAATCCCTAGCCCCCGGGCCTAAGCGCCTGCATTGTAAATGCCCTAACTAGACCTATGCATGGAAAGCCCAGCCCGGAGGCCTGAGCCCGAAAGCCCGGCATCCGGGCCAGGCTCGGGCTCCATTTTTCTCCCCCGAAGCCCAGCCCGAAAGCCCCAAAACCCCAAAACGACAACAAATATATATTTTTTATTTGAAACACAGTATGTCATATTATTTTAATACCTTGAATATAATTATTTTAATTGAAAAATGTCACTGTTCATGTGTTTCAGGCCGGGCCAGGCTGGGCTCGGGCTCGGAGTTTTTGCTTCAGGCATTGACAAGCCCGACCTAAAACCCGGCCCGGCCCGCGTATGATCAGGCTTACCTCAAATCACCACTTTGGTGCTCGCTGAGATCAGATTCGGCACTGGCCCAAAATGCACGGAAAGGCATTAACTTGTCGAACAAAACCTGCTTTATCACGAAAAATGTAGACAAGCCACTGTCACACAAACGCTTATACTAGCACAAACTAAAGCAATGCCCATGGACGACCTTCTTTGAGTCACGCTTGTACCACACGAAGAACAAAAATACAGGAATTGACATCGATGTGGTGCCAATTGAAAGGGGCGCCCACTGTTGATGGCGTCGGTCGACACGACAAACAAGACGGCAACAGAAATGGCAGGCGCTCAGGGAGAACATAGGACTCACATAATTGCATGGTTAATAAGCGAAAAAGTTACAGTACAGCATCATTCAACGATATGGTTAGGCCAACTCCTGCGCGACCCCATCCTGTCCCGCTGCGTCTGTTTGGAGTAAAACGGATAAATTAGACGGCCCAACGCGCGGGCGCAAACGGACTTTTGTCCGTTTTACGTCCGCTTTCGACCCATCCCGGCCCAAGTTTGGGTCGTTTTTGGGGTGAAACGGACAGCGTGTGGACGGACGGGACGCGCGCGCTTGTCCTCCCCCCCAACCCTCCCACATCCCGCCCACCACCCTCCCTGTCCATGACCGACGCCCCGCTGAATTCTTGTGGCCAGGCCGTCGACCCGCCCGGAAAGGTGAAGAAGAAGGCGACCAAGGGTCCGAGGAAGCCGCGGTCGGAATGCACGCCGGTGGAGCTCGCAAAGATGGACGCGGAATTGGCGAAGAGGAGGAACCGAAGGGCGGTCGTCAAGGGCAAGAACGTCGTGGCCAAGTTCGCCGCCGAGCGCGATGCGATGGAGGCCGCGTGGTGCAAGGCCGATGTCGACGAGAAAGAGGACATTGTCAACAAAGCGCACGCCCTCCTCATGCTTGGGATATGCCGTTCGGCGCGTTTCTCTGCAGCGGCCGTCGGCCCAGCGAGCACAGGCTCGTCGGTCGCCAGGCCTCCGCACTGCCGCTCGCCGACATCGCGGCCCATGCCTTTGTCGCCCGGTTTTCCTCTGCTAAGGCACGATGGCTAGACCCGTTTTTTGGGTCGCCGGACGTTGGTGTGTTCACACTGTCCACCCCACGCCCCTCGGCCATCATCGACCTCAACGTCACGCCGGGGTGCAGCAACGGCGGTCGGCCGTCCGTCGAGATGCAAATTAAGCAAGCACGGCCGCCGTCTACGGGCACCATGCTGTCGCCCCGCGTCCTGTTCGACGAAATGCCAACACCAACGCCAACGGTCGACGACCCCTTCTACAACCAGTTCATGGAGAATGTCATCTATGAGGGTGGGCATGGCGGTGCCTATGATCCCGACGAGACCCAAAGTCAGGATGGCTCCGCCCAGTACGTTGCCGATGAAGATAATGAGGCCCACGCCCATGCTGACTACGACCATGGTGACTCCTGGCATGAAGATGATGATATCTATTGCGAAGGTGATGGTGATGAAGAAGAAGGCATTGATATTGGGGGCGAGCCATTGTTCATCGACGAGCTCACCCAAAGAGCGAAAGCGCAAAAGAGGAAGAAGAGCATTAGTACGGGTTCATACTCACAAGAAGAGGACAAGTTGATTTGCCAAAGTTGGATGGAGATTAGTCAAGATCCGAGGACTGGTGCGCAACAAAAGGGACTTATTTTTTGGACAAGGGTTCACAAAACATTCTATGAAAGAAAGTTGTTTGCGCCCTACCAATTTACGAGCGACCATGGCATCACCTCGATTCAAAAGAGGTGGTTGTTCATCCAACAAGAATGCAACAAGTATTGTGCCGCACTTGAGAGCGTTGAAGCACGGTCCGTGAGTGGTCTCGGCATTGGGGACATGGTATGCTCTCCTCATCCTAGTTCTTTCATTGCTACGGCCACGAGACTTCGGCCTTCTATATGTTTGCATGTTCAATTGTTGTTGGTCGTGTAGGCATTTCAATCTTTGGAAGCGTTCAAGGCCCGGCACAATGACAAGCCATTCACTCTTACGCATTGTTGGACGATCATCAACAATTGCCCTAAGTTCAAAGATCAACACCGTGAACTTCAAAGGAAGAGAGGCAAAAAGACGACCATGTTGGCTGGAGGTGGAGATGGTGAGGCGTTGAAGAGGCCGAGGGGCAAGACCAACTCCAAGGTGGATGACATGCGTGATACGTCATCCGTGGCCTTGCATGAGACTTTGCACGGTATGATGTCTCAAAAGGATGTGAGGGACGAGAAAAAGGGACAAAGCAAGGACAAGCAAATGAAGCAATACCTAGAGCTTCAAAGGAAGAAGCTTGAGATGGAGGAGGCGGCCAAGAAGAGGAAGATCGACATGGAGGAGGCGTCCCGGTAAAGGCAGCTCGACATCGAGGCCGCCAGTGTCACGGCCAGGCAGAGGCAGCTCAACATCGAGGCCGCCAATGCCGCAACCAAAGCAAAGGAGATGGCCCTAGCGATCATGAGCGTGGACTTGACCAAATGAGCGAGAAGACGAGTAGCTGGTTCGAGGCCAGACAGAAGGAGATGTCGACGCCGACGGCCTGAACTAGGTCGTCTGTTCGGCCGTGGCCGTTCTTTTAGAGGCTGGCATGGGTGCCGGGTGCTGGGCCGCTGGTTGTGTGCCAGCGCGAAACCTATTCATTTTGGGGGTTGGCTGTGTTGCCGACCGCTGGCTGTGTTGTCGGCGACAAAACTATTCATTTTATATGCTGGCTGTGTTGCCGGCCGCTGGCTGTTTTGCCGGCGAGGACGTGTAGGGGCTGCTGACTGTGTTGCCGGTGTGAACTAGGGCCGCTGGCCTGAACTAGGGTGTGATTTATTCCAAAATTGGCGTTTGAAAAAGGATGCAGACAGGATGTGGTCGGGATGTCTCCGCGCGTTTGACGCACGGCCACCGATCCGACAAATGGCCCGGACACGACCCCATTGTCCTATCCAAACGGACAAAATCCGGGCAAAACTGACGTCCGTTTGCGGTCGTGCGCTGGAGTTGGCCTTACCAACATGCTTTTCACGCACACCATCAACACGAAAGGCCACGATTGAGTTTGCTGGCAAGAGTCCAAGAAGTGCATGGATGAACCCATGGGTATATGAACCCACTTTGAAAAACTTATTTCTAAATGCCCGAAAATTCTAAAAAAAAGTCTCACGCATACAATCTTGATATTCTATAGGCAGCAGAAGGTCTCGCGGAAAAATAACTTTTCTTTGGCTTATGCAAAAAGGGCAAAAAAAATGTCATGAAACGCTATTTAGAAACACTGAATTTTGTTTTTTGCGGAGGCAAAAAAGAATTTGCTTTTTGTCACAAAACTTTGTCCGCGCGCACATATCTGTGATGATGTATGTGAGAAATTTTCTTTTAAGTTTTTTGACATTTTAAAACGTGTTTAAAATGTATATTTTGAAAAGTGGGTCCATATGCCCATGTGTGCTGGACGTAGAGGGTGCTTGGATACGTTTTAGTCTCATGACTAAAAGTAGTGAGACTAAAATTTGCTAGCCTCACCCATGCTTGGATCCAAATACTAAAGAGACTAAAATCAAGTTAATGAGCATTTATTATCCTCCAAACCCTCCAATCCAAAACTAAAGGAGAGGAATTAAATGAGGAGAGAGAGGGCTAATACATATTTTAGTAAGTTTCCTATAACTAAAAAGTTTTAGCCTCAAGACTAGTCCTAGCCTCTCTTTAGTCAGGAGTGCTTGAAACTTTAGCCTCTAAAAAAAGTCAGACTAAAAATAGTCCCTTGGATGCAAGCACCCTCGTATCGCAAGAGTCCTCGTTATTACTAGCACACTTGTCCCAAAAAAGTTGCTACGCGGAGTGCAGGACTGCAGGTGGCCAAGCCGCGTGCTGGGCCAGGGACACGTACGCCACCTCCAAAGCAAACCAGAACAGTTACTAAAAACAAACGAAGTCTTGTCTATATAAACGGACGTGTACACGATCTCGCAATCAAAATCAACCACCCACCCCATCCGGGCGCTTCTCGCTTTCGGAAAGGAAGAACAGAGAAAGAAAGAAGCCAGAAAGCCTCGAGTGAAGTGAGCCATGGCCTCAGCAACGTTCATAGAGGTGATCCTGGCCATCATCCTGCCTCCGGTCGGCGTCTTCCTGCGCTACGGCCTCGCCGTAAGTGGCTACTCTTTCTAATTCGTACGGGTTTCGCCGTTCCCTGTTTGCAGTCTCCTATCTCATCTGGTTGTTACTGGTGCGGATGTGTCGATGCAGGTGGAGTTCTGGATCTGCCTCTTGCTGACCTTACTGGGGTACATACCGGGGATCATCTACGCGGTGTACGTGCTGGTGGCTTAAGCAACAGCCTCTGCTGCAGGGTCCAGCCCTGGACGCGCGGGCGGCTGTGCAAGAGCAACAGATGCTGTGTTCAGAGACCATGTGTTGATCAGTTCGTGCTTGTTTATGTATGTATTGATTGAGTATTGTGGATTTTTCTTTCTTCGGGACTCGGTATTGTTGACGTGTGATGTGATGAGTGTGCTTGTGATCTTAAATTTAAAGTATTGGACGTCGAAATGATCCTTCTGATGAACCAATCGAAGTTGAATGGTAGTATTGCTGAAAGTTTCTCCAAAAAGGCACTACTGCTTGATGAAGCCACTTTCGAGAGGAAAGAAGGCCTTAAGCAAATAATGAACTGATATGATGCTACTTCCAACCGAATTTTCATCTGCGATTTTACAAAGTGCATTTTCACACACGCACGCACGCGCGCACACACACAGGGGCGGAGACAGGGGGGCTGGCCCCCCTGACATTGGGAATTTGCTGCTAATTCACTGATGAACAGTGCATAATTAGCAATATTTTGATGCTAAAAATCTATTTTCCTACGCCTCGGCCCTCCTTAACCTACTTTGACGCACTGCACACACACAGGACACAAGGGAAACAAAGCCCGTTGCAACTAGTCTATGTAGGAGAAGTGTTCAGTGCTCACTGACCCATGAGTCGGCACTGACCCAAGATGCAGGGAAAGCAATGGTCCCATTTGCTCTGCTAATCATTAACTTGTCGAACCAAACCTGCTTTTATCACGAAATTGGATATAAGTCACTGTCGACCTCTACGTGTCCCACACGACAGTAGGCATACGTTCCAAAGAAGAAAAAGGAAGAGAGGAATCGGCATCGACGTCGCGCCAGCAAAGAGGGTATCGTCCGCTCGTGTGGTGCCATCCGTCGACTTGAGAAACAACAAAAATGGAGCCTCGCAAACTACGCCGAGACAACAACAAAAATGCCACCCAGGCGCACAGGGAGAACACGCCCAAAAGAAATCAACTGTGCAGTTCAGTATCACAATTTTCAACCTAGCATCATTTTAAAGTTAAAAAAAAAATCCCCACCAGCATGCAGAGTCGCCTTAAGTTCCCGATCGGAGTAATAACCGCGGCGATTTTTGGCCAAATGGGCGGTCTAGAAGAACATAGCTGCCATATCATTACTTAGTCTGCGGCACCATCGGCCATGATAGCATCTCGAATATAAGACAGGAAACAGAAAACCAAATTTTACATAAATTAAAAAGGCAGCCCTCCCTAGCTAAATTGTGAGTAACTTTATTCGTCACTTGTCTGGCCCGAACAACACGAGACTCAGCGACGCGTGCGAGCAACTCCTTGATCTCCTGAATGAGTTGGCCAAATTTTGATCGATCGAAAACAGCTGAGTTGAGGACCTGCACCACAGTTAAATTATCAGTTTCTAGGACCGGCTTTGTGGCGCCAACTTCATGCGCTAACTGCAGGCCCCGATGACAGGCAAGCAGCTGCACATGCTCCAAGAAAAAACGTTGTTGAATGCATGGCAAGCGCCAACCCGAAAAGATCCGTGATGATCCCAGATTACAGCACCTCCTCCCCCATCAGTACCATTTTTCTTCAAAGACCCATCCACATTAACTTTGAGCGAGTTCTCTTCTGGTGAAGTCCAACGAACTTCATTATGCACAATCAGGGTTGTCCCTTATGGTGCATGAATATCCACCCATTCATCAATTAATTTGAATACCCGTTCCGCCACCGCTGGAGCTTGCTCAAAAATCGGGAATCTATTGCATTGTTATGTACAACCCACATGTGGTATAGTGAAAGTGCAACTAATCCACGGTATTTTTGGTAATTCATAACAACATATATCTCATTGAACTAATGTCCATTTTAAGATAAGTATTTCTGGATGTTCAATGATTGGCATGGCATGGACTAGAGATGTGGACCCCTCAAAATGGTAAGGACAAGGATTAGCAAAAGCTCAAGACTCTACATCTTTGTTTAAGTAAATCCAAGAACACATTGAGTCGATAGGAAAGCCAATACTATTAAAAGGGGATGATGTGTTGCTTAATGATCTATTTGCTAAAGTGGTTAATGATATTGCTCCAAAACCCCCAGCCACTTTCTCTACCCAAATATGTCCAAATCCTAATACCCAACTCGGCCCCACCGATATTTCCTACTCGGAGCCACCGAGTTCATCTGGGCTTAGCCACTGCCAAAACCCTAACGATTTGGTTCCCCGATATGGATCTCGGTCCCACGGAGATGGCCTTGCCAGCTCTCTGTGACTTGTTGCATCACTTCCGTCTCACCGAGATGTAGCAATTGGTCTCACCGAGATGGCTTGACCGAATATCTGTTGTGTTATTGCTTCACTTCGGTTTCACCGAGATGATGTGATCGGCGCCACTGAGATGAGGTTTGCCCTAAGCCCTTGCACATCGGTCCCACCGAGTAGTTCCCGCCGGTCTCACCGAGATTCCTAACGTTCATATTTTACACAGATCGGTGCCACCGAGCTTTCTGATCGGTGCCACCAAGAGGGTCAAAAGTGTGTAACGGCTGGATTTTATGTGGAGTCTATATATACCCCTCCACCCCTCCTTCCTCATTGAGGAGAGCCATCAGAACGTGCCTACACTTCCACCAATCATTTCCTAAGAGAGAACCACCTACTCATGTGTTGAGATCAAGAGTTTCCATTCCCACCATTTGAACCTTGATTTTTAGCCTTCTCCAAGTTGCTTTTCTCTCAAATCCCTCTTCCACCATAGCCAAATCTGTGAGACAGAGTTGAGTGTTGGGGAGACTATCATTTGAAGCACCAGAGCAAGGAGTTCGTCATCAACACACCGTCTATTACCTTTTGGAGAGTGGTGTCTCCTAGATTGGTTAGGTGTCGCTTGGGAGGCACCGACATGATGTGGAGTTGAACCAAGAAATTTGTAAGGGCAAGTAGATCGCCAACTTCGTGAAGATCTACTCGAGTGAGGCAAGTACTTCATGGGTGATGGCCATGATGGGATAGACAAGATTGCTTCTTCATGGACCCTTCGTGGGTGGAGCCCTCCGTGGACTCCCGTAGTCGTTACCCTTCGTGAGTTGAAGTCTTCATCAATGCGGATGTACAATAGCACCACATATCGAAACCACGCCAAAAATCTTTGTGTCTCCATTGCGTTTGCCTTCTCCAAACCCTTACCTTTACCTTCATATGTAATGTTTTACATTTCGCTGCTATACTCTTAGAAATGCATGTGTAGGTGGATTGCTTGACTTCTCATAATTGCTAAAATCTTCCCACAACTAAAACTGGGAGAAGGAAAGATTTTTATTTGGTCAAGTAGTCTAATAACCCCTCTCTAGACATACTTTCGATCCTACATATAGGCCCATAATCATAATACTCCCTCCGTCCCATAATATAAGCACGTTTTTTTACACTACACTAGTGTAAAAAACACTCTTATATTATGGGACGGAGGGAGTAGCTCTTTCCGCCTTCTTATTTTTACCCATCCAATCCAGGAGCCACCCCGCCAACAGATGATGTGATTCAACCCACTCTGGCGGCCTAAAAACACTAGCATCTCCTCTAATATTATTCACATAGTCCTAGTACTGCATTGCATAATGGCATCGCCAGAAACGATGAAGCACAGATACTTCATAGCCACAAGCTATGCAAAAAACTCTAGCCTTTATCCTTCTTCGATGTAATTCAGCGCCCACAGCAAGGCCCTTCTTGAGTGCTCTCCAGACATGTACCTTCGCCTTGCCCGAGACCTCCGTACTCCATAGATCGTTCCACCCTGCACGCCTCGCCCCCGAGGACGAGTTCTCCGGTGAACCAACTCTTGTCTCCTTAAGTTTCATCTCTAAATGGTAGGCCGACCGGACTGGGAAGATGCCATTCTTTGTGTAGTTCCAAGCCAACATATCGTCTCTGCCTGACCCTCCCACAGTGGTCTGAATAATGTCAGCAATATCCACCCCAGTGAACACCCATTGCAAGGAGGCCATGTCCCAAATGTTCCCAGAATAATCTAGGAGATCATCAACTGTTTGAATGGTCTGCATGTCCCGTGCCCCAACTAGTTTCATAGTGCCTACCCTTGGTATCCAATTATTAGACCACACCCTGACTCGGGTTCCATCCCCTGTGTGCCATATCAAACCTTGTTCGAGTAGTTAACCCCCGTGGATGATACTCTTCCAAGTTGTTGAGGCACTTCTGGGAGTCTAGGCCTCCATTAACTCTCCTATTGGGAAGTATCTGGCCTTTAGAACTTTTGCACACAGAGAGTTCAGGACTATACGGATCCACCATGTTGTTTTGCAAGCAACACTTTGTTGAAAAGCTTCAAAATCCCGAAACCCCATACCCCCCCCCCCACACACGTTTGCTGCTGCACATCTTTGCCCAAGCAATCCAGTGCACCTTGCGCTTACCATTTTCTGCTCCCCACCAAAAGTTTGACGAAATGGATGTCAGATTCCGGCACAATTTCTTGGTGAATTGAAAACAACTCATGGCAAGCGTCAGAGTGGCTTGGAGCTGTTGAAAATATGACCTAGAGGCAACAATAAAGTGGTTATTATTATATATCCTTAATCATGATAAAGGTTTATTATTCATGCTAGAATTGTATTGACCGGAAACTTAAATACATGTGTGGATACATAAACAAATATCATGTCCCTAGTAAGCCTCTACTAGACTAGCTCACTGATCAAGAGATGGTTAAGGTATCCTAACCATATACATGTGTTGTGACTTGATAACGGGATCACGTCATTAGGAGAATGATGTGATGGACAAGACCCATCCGTTAGCATAGCATATGATCGTTCAATTTATTGCTACTGCTTTCTTAATGTCAAATACATATTCCTTCGACCATGAGATCATGCAACTCCCAGATATTAGAGGAATACCTTGTGTGCTATCAAAGTCACAACGTAACTGGGTGATCATAAAGATGCTCTACAGGTATCTCCGAAGATGTCTGTTGGGTTGGCATGGATAACGATTGGGATTTGTCACTCCATGTATCGGAGAGGTATCTCTGCTCCCTCTCGGTAATACAACATCACAATAAGCTTGCAAGCAAAGTGACTAAGGAGTTAGCTACAATATGATGTATTATAGAATGAGTGAAGAGACTTGCCAGTAACGATATTGAACTAGGTATGGAGATACCGATGATTGAATCACGGGCAAGTAACATACCGACAGACAAAGAGAATTACGTATTTTGTCATAAAGGTTCGATCGATAAAGATCTTCATAGAATATGTAGGAACCAATATGGGCATCCAGGTCCCGCTATTGGTTATTGACCGGAGAGGTGTCTCGGTCATGTCTACATCATTCTCGAACCCGTAGGGTCCGCACTCTTAACGTTCGTTGACAATATAGTATTGTATGAGTTATGTGAGTTGGTAACCGAATGTTGTTCAGAGTCCCAGATGAGATCACGGACATGACGTGGAGCTCCGAAATGGTTCGGAGGTAAAGATTGATATATAGGACAATGCTATTTGGTCACCGGAAAGGGTTCGAGATGTACCGGGTATTCATTGGAGTGCTAGAAGGGGTTCCGGGAGGCCACCGGTAAGTGGTGGGCATTATGGGCCAAAGAGGGGAAGTACACCAGCCCACAAGGGGGCTGGCGTACCCCTCCACCCCTGCCCACGTGCCAAGGAAGGGAGGGAAGGAAGGGGGAGGCGCCCTAAGGCAGTCAGCCCCCCTTTCCTTCCCTCATGTCCATATATGGAAGGGGGCGCGGCTAGGCAGGCCCTAGGGCTGGCCGGCGACCTTTTGGGGGCACCCTAGGGCTGCCTCCTCTCCCCCTCCACCTATATATATGAGAGGGGGGAGAGGGTCAAGATACACCTCGATTCCTAAGCCATGTGTGGCGCCCCTCTCCATCTAGTTCTTCCTCGGTCATAAATTTCATAGTTCTCGGTGAAGCCCTATGGAGATAGTTGCACCACCACCGTCACCACGCCGTCGTGCTGCCGGAACTCGTCTACTACTTTTCCTCTCTTGCTGGATTGAGAAGGCGAGGACATCATTGAGCTGAATGTGTGCTGAACGCGGAGGTGTCGTACATTCAGTACTTGATCGGTTGGATCGTGAAGGTGTACGACTACATCAACCGCGTTGATAAATGCTTCTGCTTAAAGGTCTACGAGGGTACGTAGACATACTCCCCCTCTCTCGTAGCTATGCATCTCCATGGATAGATCTTGCATGTGCGTAGAATTTTTTTGTTTTCCATGCAATGTTCCGCAATGGTGGTATCAGAGCCAGGTCAATGCATAGATGATATGCACGAGTAGAACACAAAGGAGTTGTGGGCAGTGATGGTCGTACTGCTTACCACCAATGTCTTATTTTGATTCAGCGGCATTGTGGGATGAAGCGGCCCGGATCAACCTTACATGTCCACGCACATGAGACCGGTTCCACCGACTCACATGCAACTTGTTTTGCATAAAGGTGGCTGGTGGGTGTCTGTTTCTGCTACTTTAGTTGAATCGAATTTGACTACAGCCGGTCCTTGCAGAAGGTTAAAACAGCATACTTGATAATCACAGTTGTGGTTTTTTGTAGGTACGAACGGTTCTTGCTAGTTGCCCGCAACAGCCATGTAAAACTTGCAACAACAAAGTAGAGGACGTCTAACTTGTTTTTGTAGGGTATGTTGTGATGTGATATGGTCAAGACGTGATTTGATATATGTTGATGTATGAGATGATCATGTTTTGTAATAAGTTCACGACTTGCATGTCGATGAGTACGACAACTGGCAAGAGCCTTAGGGTTGTCTTTAATTATTGTATGACCTGCGTGTCAATCACTAAGCGCCATGTAATTGCTTTACTTTATCGCTATGCGTTGGCAATACTTGTAGAAGCACTAGTTGGCGAGATGACTCTGACACTACGACAAATATCAAGGTGTCATTCCGGTTATAATGGAGATCATGCCAATGCTTTGGAGATGGAGATCAAAAGCACAAGATGATGATGATGGCCATATCATGTCACATATTTTTTATTGCATGTGATGTTTATCCCTTATGCATCTTATTTTGCTTAGAACGAAGATAGCATTATAAGATGATCCCTTCACTTAATTTCAAGATAAAAGTGTTCTCCCTGAGTATGCACCATTGCCAAAGTTCATCATCTCGAAGCACCTCATGATGATCGGGTGTGATAGGCTCTACGTTCACATATAACGGATGTAAGGCAGTTTTGCATGTGCAGAATACTTGGGTTAAACTTGACGAGACTAGGATGTACAGACATGGTCTCGGAACACTGGAGACCAAAAGGTCGAACTTGAGTCATATACTGGAACTTGAAATGCCTTTCTACCCTTATTCAACCAAGAGACACGAGACTCGTTCCTTAGCTACTGATTTTCCCCTTTTCAACCTAGATGCGGGTTCGATGCCTACTATCTTGGACAGGCATGCATGAAGTAGGGTTTCCTTTAATAGTGCAAATTAAGGTTTTCATCTGCGTGATGAGTAGAGCAGAGGATAGCAAATTGGGAAGATGGTGGAGTGGAAAAAGATCCACATGCAGTGACGTGACAGATGGGGCAATAGAACAAGGGTATGGTCTGAAAAGAGGTAGCATACCTGAGGGTTGGTGGGAAGTGGCTTCGCTCGTGGTTGTCGTCCTCCGCACACACTACGGCAGCGAGCTTGGGGATGGAGGCCATCCCGCGCGGGCGCTAGGTCTGAGAGGACGGCCTTGTCGTCAGTGCGTGACCTCGCTCACCGATGACGAGTGCATCAACGTTGCACGTCCTTTTCTTCCCCGGCGGATCTCTAACCACCGGTGAGGAGGGAGAGAGAGGCCATCTTTTTTAGATCTGGAGAGAGGGTGATAGTGGGAGAAGCAAGTGGGCAGCCCTTAGCAAGAAAGCGCTGAAGCTCCAGCCTATATATCTTTTTTATACTACTAGTACTAGAGGTGGAATAGTGGTAGAGTAGTTTATATTTTCTCTACATACAGTACCAGTCAGTCGTGCTTCAAAGCTGAATGGCACACCATTAAAAAATAAAGTCGAGAAATAATGCTGCACTTCGGGCCAACGCGGCCAAATCGCATTTTGCACGAGAAATGGCACACCATGTTTCGTTGACATGTGGTCCAATTCCAACATGTCAATGAGACAACGATGAGTCCTTTTGTACAATTTCCGAACGGACGTCTATGTAGGCCGGGGCGCCTCTTCGTGTACCGTGGCAACCGTCCACTGCCTCTTTGCCTTCCCCTCTTGATTTGGAACTGCTGTCGCACGCTCTTCCTCCCACCTCCATTTGCCTCCACCCTTCCTTCTGCCATTGTTCGATCATCTTCTCCATGGAGGGAACAAGCCAGAAACGACCCCATTATTCTTGCCCCAATCTAAAAGATGACGTGGTGGAGGAACTCATTGATCGGTGCGACGTCATCACCTCGGCTAGCATCGCAGGTTTGTTCAAGACCATTCTCGACTCAACTAATAGCATCATTACAAGGAACCCAAGGGTCCAGGAGTGGTTTGATCTCCCTTATCTTCTTCGCTATAAGCCTGTTTGCATGGGCGCGGACGATGGAGGCCTCGCCTTGTGCAAGTTGATGCCGCTTGATAATGATACGTGTGATGTCAAGATGCCATCGCTTAAGGGTAAGGCCTGGGCTGGCACAAATGGAGATTGGGTTGTTTATATTGGGTACAATTGTGAGTGGGAACTTGTGAATGTGTACACTCATCAGCGGATTCCACTTCCAAAAGGCTCAGAGTGCCCTGAGGTTGAGCACACAAATGATCTACGTACATAGAAATATGATCATGGTGGTTGTCGTCTACAGAAGATAACAATTTGTCGAGTTCCCAACCGCTCTTGGAATTACAAGAACTATGAAGTTCTTACTATCTTCGACAAGCTTGTTGCCGTCGTTACCGATTCCACGGCTCGTCCACGGATATTGCTCAAAAATCAATTTATGTACACGGATGAGTACTGTGATGCAATTGCATACGAGCATCTTGTGTTTGCTGCCACCACTCGTGGCACTGTTTTTGCATGGCATCCTCGTGGTTTCAGTACATTTTTCTTCCACCGTAATTATAATTGTTTCATCCACATGCCTGTGGGTTAGCAAGTTTCCCTTTACTAATTAACCTTCTTCTTGTGTTTCCAAGGTCCTGTGAACATTCCACCACCTATACCTGAAAAATTTTATAACCAAGGGGGAGATGATGATGGTGATGATCACGAGCATGAGGACAAGCAGAACTTATATAGTAAGTGGCACCTAGAAACTAATTCTGATGGATCACCTCTTCTTGTCTATATACAGTGCACTGAGATTATTACTACTGAGGGAGCACATGTTGTCTCCCATGGTCGCCCTCTCCGGACCTATTCCAACACCAGTTGCAGGGTATTCAGGATGGATACTAGTGTGCTAGCGCCAACACCTTCTCCCTTGTTTAGTATTGATAGTCTTGGAGAAAACTCACCCTTCCTTGGACCAAACTATCCAATGATGGTGAAAGGCGATCCAGCTGTTGTTGACGCAATGTTACTACCGTTTATGAGAAGCAACTGTATCTATACCTTGGACATTGCGGTGGTTCCCTACCCTGGTCCTGATATATGCCGCTTCAGCCTGGATGATCAGTCCTGCGTTGCTCTCAATATTGACAATAGCTGGCCCTTCCCAGAGCACCTATGTTTCAAAGCAAGCATTTCCAACGCCGAGGATTGGTTGAGATGAAGTTCATTTCATTGCTTGTTATTTCTTGTGTGATGAAAACTTTAGTATTTGTAGAATGTTTTGTTGTAAATAATCTATAATCCAACATGTATCCTCGTTGTCGTTGTGTGTTGATGACTTGTTGTATGTAATGAATGGTACATTTGCAAATGCATGTCATAAACTCAATTTATGAATGGTTTTAGAGTCACTTCTTGGAGTGTGAGTACCGTAGTAGTATAGCCAGCATCCGGTTAGTATATGAAGTTGCCACATCACATAGAGCCAACCTAATATTGGAGTATGCTAGCCCTCCACCGGCGTGCCGCTTCAAATGGCGGACGAAGTGAGAGGTTGCGTCACCTTGTGTCCAGATCTGAGATGCCACGTGTACTAGATGAATGACTCCAAGTTCGACCATCGTGATGCTAGGTGCGAGCTGAGGAACACTGTTGGAGAGACTCCCCTCATAATTTTCCTACATTGGTCGTTTGATTCATAGGATAGAATGCTATAGGATTTTTTCCCTATGTAATCATGTTTTAATTGGCAATCTAGCATCCACTCCAACTTTTGTTTCACTTCCTTTGTTCCTACGAAGAGAGTACTTTCTCTAGATGATGTGCCGCTGCAAGAGCCGCCTATATTAATTAACCATGCTCTAAAAGGGTGGACCAGCTTTGGCTATAGTAGTACTGTACTAGGTTAGTAGGCTACCTTGCGCTTGGCTCTGACACCAATGAACTGCTACACATCCACCGCTTGTAAGCAAAAGTTTCTCCTCGTGTTGTGAGCCACCGCGCACGCGTTGGCGAGGGAGAAGGCGTAGTAAGCTAACTTCTCGTCGAGTTGACGGGACACATCAAAGTTATTTAGTACTCTCTTCAAAAAGGGCCGACCATGTCCATGGCTACCATCCCATGCTCTGTCATTGAGTACGTGCACTATTCACGTGCCATCGAGGAGAAAACATATTGCGTAGTACTAGGTGCCATCGAAGTGCATGACTCACTTACGCACTGCATATCTCCATTTTCTTACATGACACGTCCACCTTGATGCTAGATGTCCTGCGTGTCGGCAAAAGGATGAACAAAGCTCATGTCTTAAATGAAAGAGTGGAAGAATATAGATTTCCGACGACCGAGAAGGAGCAACAAACCGCGCGGTAGAGCGTCTGCACTCATAATATTTTATATTATTCAGCGATATAAAATCAACCAAATCTCTCCACGTTCCTATACCATTCTATAGTATGAGAATAACTTTGAACATAAGTCATTGATTCACTCTATCCAATAGTCATAGTTGGAAAATCCAAACAAAACCAAGCATTGGATCAACTATTTTAGCACTCAGATTGCTGCCGCCTGCCCACCTAACCCACCTATATATCCGCTCACGTGCGATGACCACAGGAGCTATCTACTCAAATTGTATGTTAAAAAAATAAAGGTCGATAACTAATGCAGCACCTCGAGCCAACGCGGCCAGATCACATTTTGCACAAGAAATTACACACCATGTTTCATTGACATGTGGTCCAACATGTCGGTGAGACGACGGCAAGTCCTTTTGTACAATTTCCGAACGGACGTGTAGGCCGGGGCGCCTCTTCGTGTACCATGGCAACCGTCCACCGACTCTTCGCCTTTCCCTCTTGATTTGGAACTGCTGTCGCACGCACTTCCTCCCTCCTCCATTTGCCTTCACGCTTCCTCCTGTCATTGTTCGATCGTCTTCTCCATGGGGGGAACATACCAGAAATGACCCCGTTATTCTTGCCCCGGTTTGAAAGATGACATGGTGGAGGAATTCATTGATCGGTGCAACGTCATCACCTCGGCTAGCATGGCAGGTTCGTTCAAGACCATTCTCGACTCAACTAATAACATCATTACAAGGAACCCAAGGGTCCAGGAGCGGTTTGATCTCCCCTATCTTCTTCGCCGTGACCGTGATGACCAGCGCGCGGACGACGGAGGCCTCGCCTTGTGCAAGTTGATGCCGCTTGATAATGATACGTGTGATGTTAAGATGCCATCGCTTGAGGGTAAGGCTTGGGCAAGCGCAAATGGAGATTTTGTTTATGTTGGGTCCAACTGCGAGTGGAAACTTGTGAATGTGTACACTCACTGGGTTCCACTTCCAAAAATCTCAGACGGCACAGAGGTTGAGCACACCGGTATTCTACGCACGTTCAAATACGATCATGGTGACTGTCGTCTATGGAAGATAGCAATTTGTTGAGTTCCCAACTGCTCTTGGCATTACAGGAACTATGGAGTAGTTGCTATCTTCGACAAGCTTGTTGCCTTCCTTCATGGTTCGACTGGATGGATATTGCTCAAAAATTAGTTTCTATACACGGATGTGTACTGTGATGCAATTCAATACGAGGGTCTTGTGTTTGCTGCCACCACTCGTGGCACTGTTTTTGCATGGGATCCTTATGCTTTCGGTACGTTTGTCTTCCACCATAATTATAATTGTTTCATCCACATGCATGCGGGTTAGCTAGTTTCCCTTTACTAATTAACCTTCTTGTGTTTCCAAGGTCCTGTGAACATTCCACCACCTATACTTGAAAAAATTTATAACCAAGGGGGAGATGACGACGATGATGATCACGACCATGAGGACCCATATACTCAGTGGTGCCTGGCAACTTATTATGATGGATCACCTCTTCTTGTCTGTGTACAAGGCACTGCTGATGATACTAAGGAAGCAGATGTTGTCTCGCATGGTCACACTCTCCGGACCTATTCCAACATCCGTTGCAGGGTATTCGGGATGGATACTAGTGTGCTAGCGCCAACACCTTCTCACTGGTTCAGTATTGATAGTCTTGAAGGAAACTCGCTCTTCCTTGGACAAAACTATCCAATGATGGTGAAAGGCGATCCAGCTGCTATTGACACAATGTTACTACCATTTATGAGAAGCAATTGTATCTATACCTCGGACATTACTCTGCTTCCCTACTGTGGCCTTCAGAATATGCGTCCTGACATAGGCCGCTTTAGCCTGGATGTTCAGTCCTGCGTTGGCCTCGAGATTGACAATAGCTGGCCCTTCTCAGAGAATCACTTCTGGTTCAAAGCAAGCATTTCCATCACCGACGAGTGGTTGAGCTGAAGTTCATTTCAAGGCTTGTTATTTGTTGTGTGATGAAAACTTTAGTATTTATAATGTATCCTCGTTGTCTTTGTTGGTTGATGAATCGTTGTATGTAATAAAATGATATGCCTATGATAAACTTACCAAATTTATGAATGACTTTTGTGTCGCTTCTCTGAGTGGGTGCTGTGATGAGGCAAAATAATATTTTCCGAATACATAATTGTATGTGCATTGCAACAGGTTATCGGATGAGGCCGATCAACAATAGTACATTATTTGTACTAGCTTCACATGCTTCGCGCGTCGGGCGGGTGTTTTTACTGTAGCTACGAATCCCATCATCCTAGGTCCTCGGATGAGTCCAGCAGAAATTGCATTTTGATGTTTGGGTTCAAACATTCAAAACTGTTGCACTATCTCTATGTCTACGTATACGTAATACAACAAGTTTTAAACTTGTGACCAGCCACCCACCCTCACAAAGAACACTTTTTAACCTAGCACAGACTCCAGGAAATTTGGCCACAGTGTGAGGTGGGCCATATGTTAATGTGTTCGTTGTACGTAACCAGCACCTCGAATCCTCGATACTATATAGTAGGGTGGCATGGGCCAGAACAAGCATTCACGTCCAGGAGTACGGCACACACCACCAACATGACTTCCATCTAACACCATATTTCTTGGAGTCCGTGCTACATCTATATCTTCAACCTCGTCGTTTCTCTAACTCAGCCATCGCGCGGCGGGCGAGGTGGGGGTTTGCCGATAGTCGGTTTCCTCAAATGCGGTCCCACTTGTAAGGCCAACTCCAACGCACGGCCCCAAGCGGACATCCGTTTTGCCTGGATTCTGTCTATTTGGGTAGGGCAATGGGGTCGTGTCCGGGCCATTTCATGGATGTGGTGGCCATGCACCCAATGCGCGGACGCATCCCGGCCGCGTACATTTTTCTTTGCAAACACATATCTTTTTTTCATCATTGATTTTTGGTACATGGAAATACATCACCAAAATTTGACTAGAAAAGCAAGACCAGAGAAAACAAGAACCACAAGAATACATTTTAGAAGATATCCAACTTCCATAACTGCTCCTGTAAGTTGGATTAGTGCCTTCTCGATGCATTCATTGTTAATATGCGGAGGCTCAATCTTGCATACTTCTTTCTTCTTCGAGTGTAAAGAAGTAGATGTTGCTTCCTCACATCTAGTCTCATGTCTAGCCTCTATTCTATCAACAAGTGCACTAGTCTCATCTCTATCCTCTATGCTAGCTAAAAGTGCTAGAACTGAAGGAAATATGCCCTAGAGGCAATAATAAAGTTATTAATTATTTCCTTATATCATGATAAATGTTTATTATTCATGCTAGAATTGTATTAACCGGAAACATAATACATGTGTGAATATATAGACAAACAGAGTGTCACTAGTATGCCTCTACTTGACTAGCTTGTTAATCAAAGATGGTTATGTTTCCTAACCATGAACAAAGAGTTGTTATTTGATTAACGGGATCACATCATTAGTTGAATGATCTGATTGACATGACCCATTCAGTTAGCTTAGCACCCGATCATTTAGTATGTTGCTATTGCTTCCTTCATGACTTATACTGTTGGAAATATGCCCTAGAGGCAATAATAAAAGCATTATTATTATATTTCTTTGTTCATGATAATTGTCTTTATTCATGCTATAATTGTGTTATACGGAAATCGTAATACATGTGTGAATAACAGACACCAACATGTCCCTAGTAAGCCTCTAGTTGACTAGCTCGTTGATCAATAGATAGTCATGGTTTCCTGGCTATGGACATTGGATGTCATTGATAACGGGATCACATCATTAGGATAATGATGTGATGGACAAGACCCAATCCTAAGCATAGCATGAGATTGTGTAGTTCGTTTGCTAGAGCTTTTCTAATGTCAAGTATCTTTTCCTTTGACCATGAGATCGTGTAACTCCTAGATACTGTAGGAGTGCTTTGGGTGTATCAAACATCACAACGTAACTGGGTGACTATAAAGGTGCATTACAGGTATCTCCGAAAGTGTCTGTTGGGTTGACACGGATCGAGACTGGGATTTGTCACTCCGTATGACGGAGAGATATCACTGGGCCCACTCGGTAATGCATCATCATAATGAGCTCAAAGTGACCAAGTGTCTGGTCACGGGATCATGCATTACGGTACGAGTAAAGTGACTTGCCGGTAATGAGATTGAATGAGGTATTGGGATACCGACGATCGAATCTCGGGAAAGTAACATATCGATTGACAAAGGGAATTGCATACGGGGTTGATTAAATCCTCGACATCGTGGTTCATCCGATGAGATCATCGTGGAGCATGTGGGAGCCAACATGGGTATCCAGATCCCGCTGTTGGTTATTGACCGGAGAGCAATCTCGGTCATGTCTACATGTCTCCCGAACCCGTAGGGTCTACACACTTAAGGTTCAGTGACGCTAGGGTTGTAGGGATATGTATATGCATTAATCCGAATGTTGTTCAGAGTCCCGGATGAGATCCCGGACGTCACGAGGAGTTCCGGAATGGTCCGGAGGTAAAGATTTATATATGGAAAGTCCTGTTTCGGGCATCGGGACAAGTTTCGGGGTTATCGGTATTGTACCGGGACCACCGGAAGGGTCCCGGGGGCCCACCGGGTGGGGCCACCTGCCCCGGGGGCCACATGGGCTGTAGGGGGTGCGCCTTGGCCTACATGGGCCAAGGGCACCAGCCCCACTAGGCCCATGCGCCTAGGGTTTCCATGGGGGAGGAGTCCTACTAGTGGAAGGCACCTCCTAGGTGCCTTGGGGGGGAGGGAAACCTCCCCTTGGCCGCACCCCCCTAGGAGATTGGATCTCCTAGGGCCGGCCACCCCCCCTTGGCCCTCCTATATATAGTGGGGGAGAGGAGGGACTTCATACCTTGGCCTTTGGTTGCCTCCTTCTCCCTCTCCAACACCTCCTCCTCCTCCATAGTGCTTAGCGAAGCTCTGCCGGAGTACTGCAGCACCATCAACACCATGCCGTCGTGCTGCTGCTGGTGCCATCTCCCTCAACCTCTCCTCCCTCCCTTGCTGGATCAAGAAGGAGGAGACGTGTCTGTTCCGTACGTGTGTTGAACGCGAAGGTGCCGTCCGTTCGGTGCTAGGATCTCCGGTGATTTGGATCACGTCGTGTTCGACTACATCATCCCCGTTCTTTGAACGCTTCCGCTCGCGATCTACAAGGTATGTAGATGCATCTAATCACTCGTTGCTAGATGAACTCATAGATGGATCTTGGTGAAACCGTAGGAAATTTTTTGTTTTCTGCAACGTTCCCCAACAGTGGCATCATGAGCTAGGTCTATGCGTAGTTCTTCTTGCACGAGTAGAACACAATTTGTTGTGGGCGTAGATTTGTCAACTTTCTTGCCGCTACTAGTCTTATCTTGCTTCAGCGGTATTGTGGGATGAAGCGGCCCGGACCAACCTTACACGTACGCTTACGTGAGACCGGTTCCACCGACTAACATGCACAAGTTGCATAAGGTGGCTGGCGGGTGTCTGTCTCTCCTACTTTAGTTGGAGCGGATTCGATGAAAAGGGTCCTTATGAAGGGTAAATAGAAGTTGACAAATAACGTTGTGGTTTCACGTAGGTAAGAAAACGTTCTTGCTAGAACCCTACTTCAGCCACGTAAAAACTTGCAAACAACAATTAGAGGACGTCTAACTTGTTTTTGCAGCAAGTGCTTTGTGATATGATATGGCCAAAGTTGTGATGAATGATGAATGATCTATATGTCATGTATGAGATGTTCATGCTATTGTAATAGGAATCACGACTTGCATGTCGATGAGTATGAAAACCGGCAGGAGCCATAGGAGTTGTCTTTATTTTTTGTATGACCTGCGTGTCATTGAAGAACGCCATGTAAACTACTTTACTTTATTACTAAATGCGTTAGTCATAGAAGTAGAAGTAGTCGTTGGCGTGACAACTTCATGAAGACACGATGATGAAGATCATGATGATGGAGATCATGGTGTCATGCCGGTGAAAAGATGATCATGGAGCCCCGAAGATGAAGATCAAAGGAGCTATATGATATTGGCCATATCATGTCACTACTTTATATAATTACATGTGATGTTTATTATGTTTTATGCATCTTGTTTACTTAGGACGACGGTAGTAAATAAGATGATCCCTTACAAAAATTTCAAGAAGTGTTCTCCCCTAACTGTGCACCGTTGCTACAGTTCGTCGCTTCTAAGCACCACGTGATGATCGGGTGTGATGGATTCTTACGTTCACATACAACGGGTGTAAGACAGTTTTACACAGCGAAAACACTTAGGGTTAACTTGACGAGCCTAGCATGTACAGACATGGCCTCGGAACACGGAGACCGAAAGGTCGAACACGAGTCGTATGGAAGATACAATCAACATGAGAATGTTCACCGACGATGACTAGTCCGTCTCACGTGATGATCGGACACGACCTAGTCGACTCGGATTGTGTAACACTTAGATGACCAAAGGGATGTCAAATCTGAGTGGGAGTTCATTATAATTTGATTAGATGAACTTAATTATCATGAACTTAGTCTAAATATTTTACAATATGTCTTGTAGATCAAATGGCCAACGTAGTCCTCAACTTCAACGCGTTCCTAGAGAAAACCAAGCTGAAAGACGATGGCAGCAACTATACGGACTGGGTCCGGAACCTGAGGATCATCCTCATAGATGCCAAGAAAGATTATGTCCTACAAGCACCGCTAGGTGATGCACCTGTTCTCCCTGCAGAACAAGACGTTATGAACGCTTGGCAGGCACGTTCCGATGACTACTCCCTCGTTCAGTGCGGCATGCTTTACAGCCTAGAGCCGGGGCTCCAAAAGCGTTTTGAGAGACATGGAGCATATGAGATGTTCGAAGAGCTGAAAATGGTTTTCCAAGCTCATGCCCGAGTCGAGAGATATGAAGTCTCCGACAAATTCTTCAGCTGTAAGATGGAGGAAAATAGTTCTGTCAGTGAGCACATACTCACTATGTCTGGGTTACATAACCGCTTGACTCAGCTGGGAGTTAATCTCCCGGATGATGCGGTCATTGACAGAATCCTCCAGTCGCTTCCACCAAGCTACAAGAGCTTTGTGATGAACTTCAATATGCAGGGGATGGAAAAGACCATTCCTGAAGTATTTGCTATGCTGAAATCAGCAGAGGTAGAAGTCAAGAAGGAATATCAAGTGTTGATGGTCAATAAATCCACTAAGTTCAAGAAGGGCAAGGGTAAAAAGAACTTCAAGAAGGACGGCAAGGTAGTTGCCGGGCCCAGCAAGCAAGCTGCCGGGAAGAAGCCAAAGAATGGACCCAAGCCCGAGACTGAGTGCTTTTATTGCAAGGAAAGTGGTCACTGGAAGCGGAACTGCCCCAAATACTTAGCGGACAAGAAGGCCGGCAAAACCAAAGGTATATTTGATATACATGTAATTGATGTGTACCTTACCAGTAATCGTAGTGACTCCTGGGTATTTGATACCGGTGCCATTGCTCATATTTGTAACACACAGTAGGAGCTGCGGAATAAACGGAGACTAGCGAAGGACGAGGTGACGATGCGCGTCGGGAATGGTTCCAGAGTCGATGTGATCGCCGTCGGCACGCTGCCTCTACATTTACCTACGGGATTAGTTTTGAACCTTAATAATTGTTATTTAGTGCCAAGTTTGAGCATGAACATTGTATCTGGATCTCGTTTAATACGAGATGGCTACTCATTTAAGTCTGAGAATAATGGTTGTTCGATTTATATAAGAGATATGTTTTATGGTCATGCTCCGATGGTCAATGTTTTATTCTTAATGAATCTCGAGCGTAATGCTACACATATTCATAGTGTAAGTACCAAAAGATGTAAGATTGATAGTGATAGTCCCACATACTTGTGGCACTGCCGCCTTGGTCACATAGGTGTCAAACGCATGAAGAAGCTCCATGCTAATGGACTTTTAGAGTCTCTTGATTACGAATCATTTGACACGTGCGAACCATGCCTCATGGGTAAAATGACCAAGACTCCGTTCTCAGGAACAATGGAGCGAGCAACCAACTTATTGGAAATCATACATACTGATGTGTGCGGTCCAATGAGTGTTGAGGCTCGCGGTGGCTATCGTTATGTTCTCACCCTCACTGATGACTTGAGTAGATATGGGTATGTCTACTTAATGAAACACAAGTCTGAGACCTTTGAAAAGTTCAAGGAATTTCAGAGTGAAGTTGAGAATCAACGTGACAGGAAAATCAAGTTTCTACGATCAGATCGTGGAGGAGAATACTTGAGTCACGAGTTTGGTACACACTTAAGAAAATGTGGAATAGTTTCACAACTCACGCCGCCTGGAACACCTCAGCGTAATGGTGTGTCCGAACGTCGTAATCGCACTCTATTAGATATGGCACGATCTATGATGTCTCTTGCCGATTTACCACTATCTTTTTGGGGCTATGCTTTAGAGACTGCCGCATTCACTTTAAATAGGGCACCGTCGAAATCCGTTGAGACGACACCATATGAATTATGGTTTGGGAAGAAACCTAAGCTGTCGTTTCTAAAAGTTTGGGGATGCGATGCTTATGTCAGGAAACTTCAACCTGAAAAGCTCGAACCCAAATCGGAAAAATGCGTCTTCATAGGATACCCTAAAGAAACTGTTGGGTATATCTTCTACCTCAGATCCGAAGGCAAGATCTTTGTTGCCAAGAATGGGTCCTTTCTGGAGAAAGAGTTTCTCTCGAAAGAAGTAAGTGGGAGGAAAGTAGAGCTTGATGAAGTATTACCTCTTGAACCGGAAAATAGCGCAACTCAAGAAAATGTTCCTGAGGTGCCTGCGCCGACTAGAGAGGAAGTTAATGATGATGATCAAGATACTTCTGATCAAGCTCCTACTGAAATTCAAAGGTCCACAAGGACACGTTCCGTACCAGAGTGGTACGGCAACCCTGTCTTGGAAATCATGTTGTTAGACAACAGTGAACCTTCGAACTATGAAGAAGCGATGGCGGGCCCGGATTCCGACAAATGGCTAGAAGCCATGAAATCCGAGATAGGATCCATGTATGAAAACGAAGTGTGGACTTTGACTGACTTGCCTGTTGAACGGCGAGCCATAGAAAATAAATGGATCTTTAAGAAGAAGACAGACGCGGATGGTAATGTGACCATCTATAAAGCTCGGCTTGTCGCTAAGGGTTATCGACAAGTTCAAGGGGTTGACTACGATGAGACTTTCTCACCGGTAGCGAAGCTGAAGTCCGTCCGAATCATGTTAGCAATTGCCGCATTTTATGATTATGAAGTTTGGCAAATGGACGTCAAAACGGCATTCCTTAATGGTTTCCTTAAGGAAGAATTGTATATGATGCAGCTGGAAGGTTTTGTCGATCCTAAGAATGCTGACAAGGTGTGCAAGCTCCAACGCTCGATTTATGGGCTGGTGCAAGCATCTCGGAGTTGGAACATTCGTTTTGATGAGATGATCAAAGCGTTTGGGTTTACACAGACTTATGGAGAAGCCTGTGTTGACAAGAAAGTGAGTGGGAGCTCTATAGCATTTTTCATATTATATGTAGATGACATACTTTTGATGGGAAATGATATAGAACTCTTGGACAGCATTAAGGCCTACTTGAATAAAAGTTTTTCAATGAAGGACCTTGGAGAAGCTGCTTATATATTAGGCATCAAGATCTATAGGGATAGATCGAGACGCCTCATAGGTCTTTCACAAAGCACATATCTTGATAAGATTTTGAAGAAGTTCAAAATGGATCAGTCCAAGAAAGGGTTCTTGCCTGTTTTGCAAGGTGTGAAATTGAGCTCAGCTCAATGTCCGACCACGGCAGAAGATATAGAAGAGATGAGTGTCATCCCCTATGCCTCAGCCGTAGGTTCTATTATGTATGCCATGCTGTGTACCAGACCTGATGTAAACCTTGCCGTAAGTTTGGTAGGAAGGTACCAAAGTAATCCCGGCAAGGAACAGTGGACAGCGGTCAAGAATATCCTGAAGTACCTGAAAAGGACTAAGTAAATGTTTCTCGTTTATAGAGGTGACGAAGAGCTCATCGTAAAGGGCTACGTCGACGCTAGCTTCGAGACAGATCTGGATGACTCTAAGTCACAAACCGGATACGTGTATATTTTGAATGGTGGGGCAGTAAGCTGGTGCAGTTGCAAGCAGAGCGTCGTGGCGGGATCTACATGTGAAGCGGAGTACATGATAGCCTCGGAGGCAGCACATGAAGCAATATGGGTGAAGGAGTTCATCACTGACCTAGGGGTCATACCCAATGCGTCGGGGCCGATCAAGCTCTTCTGTGACAACACTGGAGCTATTGCACTTGCCAAGGAGCCCAGGTTTCACAAGAAGACAAGGCACATCAAGCGTCGCTTCAACTCCATTCGTGAAAATGTTCAAGATGGAGACATAGAGATTTGTAAAGTGCATACGGACCTGAATGTAGCGGATCCGTTGACTAAACCTCTCCCTAGAGCAAAACATGATCAACACCAGAATTCCATGGGTGTTCGATTCATCACAATGTAACTAGATTATTGACTCTAGTGCAAGTGGGAGACTGTTGGAAATATGCCCTAGAGGCAATAATAAAAGCATTATTATTATATTTCTTTGTTCATGATAATTGTCTTTATTCATGCTATAATTGTGTTATCCGGAAATCGTAATACATGTGTGAATAACAGACACCAACATGTCCCTAGTAAGCCTCTAGTTGACTAGCTCGTTGATCAATAGATAGTCATGGTTTCCTGGCTATGGACATTGGATGTCATTGATAACGGGATCACATCATTAGGATAATGATGTGATGGACAAGACCCAATCCTAAGCATAGCATGAGATTGTGTAGTTCGTTTGCTAGAGCTTTTCTAATGTCAAGTATCTTTTCCTTTGACCATGAGATCGTGTAACTCCTAGATACTGTAGGAGTGCTTTGGGTGTATCAAACATCACAACGTAACTGGGTGACTATAAAGGTGCATTACAGGTATCTCCGAAAGTGTCTGTTGGGTTGACACGGATCGAGACTGGGATTTGTCACTCCGTATGACGGAGAGATATCACTGGGCCCACTCGGTAATGCATCATCATAATGAGCTCAAAGTGACCAAGTGTCTGGTCACGGGATCATGCATTACGGTACGAGTAAAGTGACTTGCCGGTAATGAGATTGAATGAGGTATTGGGATACCGACGATCGAATCTCGGGAAAGTAACATATCGATTGACAAAGGGAATTGCATACGGGGTTGATTAAATCCTCGACATCGTGGTTCATCCGATGAGATCATCGTGGAGCATGTGGGAGCCAACATGGGTATCCAGATCCCGCTGTTGGTTATTGACCGGAGAGCGATCTCGGTCATGTCTACATGTCTCCCGAACCCGTAGGGTCTACACACTTAAGGTTCAGTGACGCTAGGGTTGTAGGGATATGTATATGCAGTAATCCGAATGTTGTTCAGAGTCCCGGATGAGATCCCGGACGTCACGAGGAGTTCCGGAATGGTCCGGAGGTAAAGATTTATATATGGAAAGTCCTGTTTCGGGCATCGGGACAAGTTTCGGGGTTATCGGTATTGTACCGGGACCACCGGAAGGGTCCCGGGGGCCCACCGGGTGGGGCCACCTGCCCCGGGGGCCACATGGGGCTGTAGGGGGTGCGCCTTGGCCTACATGGGCCAAGGGCACCAGCCCCACTAGGCCCATGCGCCTAGGGTTTCCATGGGGGAGGAGTCCTACTAGTGGAAGGCACCTCCTAGGTGCCTTGGGGGGGAGGGAAACCTCCCCTTGGCCGCACCCCCCTAGGAGATTGGATCTCCTAGGGCCGTCCACCCCCCCTTGGCCCTCCTATATATAGTGGGGGAGAGGAGGGACTTCATACCTTGGCCTTTGGTTGCCTCCTTCTCCCTCTCCAACACCTCCTCCTCCTCCATAGTGCTTAGCGAAGCTCTGCCGGAGTACTGCAGCACCATCAACACCACGCTGTTGTGCTGCTGCTGGTGCCATCTCCCTCAACCTCTCCTCCCTCCCTTGCTGGATCAAGAAGGAGGAGACGTGGCTGTTCCGTACGTGTGTTGAACGAGGAGGTGCCGTCCGTTCGGTGCTAGGATCTCCGGTGATTTGGATCACGTCGTGTTCGACTAGATCATCCTCGTTCTTTGAACGCTTCCGCTCGCGATCTACAAGGTATGTAAATGCATCTAATCACTCGTTGCTAGATGAACTCATAGATGGATCTTGGTGAAACCGTAGGAAAATTTTTGTTTTCTGCAACGTTCCCCAACATATACATGTTCCTATGACTATGAGATTATGCAACTCTCGTTTACCAGAGGAACACTTTGTGTGCTACCAAACGTCACAACATAACTGGGTGATTATAAAGGTGCTCTACAGGTGTCTCCAAAGGTACTTGTTGAGTTGGCGTATTTCGAGATTAGGATTTGTCACTCCGAATGTCGGAGAGGTATCTCTGGGCCCTCTCGGTAATGCACATCACTTAAGCCTTGCAAGCATTTCAACTAATGAGTTAGTTGCGAGATGATGTATTACGGAATGAGTAAAGAGACTTGCCGGTAACGAGATTGAACTAGGTATTGGATACCGACGATCGAATCTCGGGCAAGTAACATACCGATGACAAAGGGAACAACGTATGTTGTTATGCGGTCTGACCGATAAAGATCTTCGTAGAATATGTAGGAACCAATATGGGCATCCAGGTCCCGCTATTGGTTATTGACCGGAGACGTGTCTCGGTCATGTCTACATTGTTCTCGAACCGTAGGGTCCGCACGCTTAAGGTTTCGATGACAGTTATATTATGAGTTTATGAGTTTTGATGTACCGAAGGAGTTCGGAGTCCCGGATGAGATCGGGGACATGACGAGGAGTCTCGAAATGGTCGAGACATAAAGATTGATATATTGGACGGATATATTTGGACACCGGAAAGGTTCCAGATGAGATTGGGATTATACCAGAGTTCCGGGAGGTTACCGGAACCCCCCGGTAAGTATATGGGCCTTATTGGGCCTTAGTGGAAGGGAGGGAGAAGGAGCAAAGGAGGGGGCGCGCCCCCCCAAGCCCAATCCGAATTGGGAGGGGGGCCGGCCCCCCTTTCCTTCTCTCCTCCCCCCTCTTCCTTCCCTCTCCTACTCCTAAAAGGAAAGGGGGGCCAAACCTACTTGGAGTAGGTTTGTCCCCCCTAGGGCGCGCCTCCCCTCTTGGCCGGCCCCCTCCTCCCTCCCTCCTTTATATACGGGGGCGGGGGGCACCCCATAGACACACAAGTTGATCATCGTGATCGTTCCTTAGCCGTGTGCGGTGCCCCCCTCCACGATATTACACCTCGGTCATATTGTAGCGGTGCTTAGGCGAAGCCCTGCGACAGTTGAACATCAAGATCATCACCACGCCGTCGTGCTGACGGAACTCCTCCCCGAACCTCTGCTGGACCGGAGCCCGGGGTGCGTCATTGAGCTGTACGTGTGTCAAGAACTCGGAGGTGCCGGAGTAACGGTGCTTGGATCGGTTGAACCGGGAAGACGTACGACTACTTCCTCTATGTTGCGTCAACGCTTCCGCTTCGATCTACGAGGGTACGTAGACAACACTCTCCCCTCTTGTTGCTATGCATCACCATGATCTAGTGTGTGCGTAGGAATTTTTGAAATTACTACGTTCCCCAACAGTGGCATCCGAGCCTAGTTTTTATGCGTTGATGTTATATGCACGAGTAGAACACAAGTGAGTTGTGGGCGATACAAGTCATACTGCTTACCAGCATGTCATACTTTGGTTCGGTGGTATTGTTGGATGAAGCGGCCCGGACCGACATTACGCGTACGCTTACGCGAGACTGGTTTTACCGCCGTGCTTTGCACACAGGTGACTAGCGAGTGTCAGTTTCTCCAACTTTAGTTGAACCGAGTGTGGCTACGCCCGGTCCTTGCGAAGGTTAAAATAGCACCAACTTGACAAACTATCGTTGTGGTTTTGATGCGTAGGTGAGATTGGTTCTTACTTAAGACCGTAGCAGCCACGTAAAACTTGCAACAACAAAGTAGAGGACGTCTAACTTGTTTTTGCAGGGCATGTTGTGATGTGATATGGTCAAGACGTGATAAGATATAAGTTGTTGTATAAGATGATCATGTTTTGTTGAAGTTATCGGCAACTGGCAGAAGCCCTATGGATGTCTCTTTGTTGCATAAGATGCAAGTGCCAAATAATTGCTTTACTTTATCGCTATACGATAGCAATAGTTGCAAGAGCAATAGTTGGTGAGACAACCATGTGATGACACATTGATATAGATCAAGATGATGAAGATCATGGTGTCATGCCGGTGACGATAGAGATCATGACCGTACTTTGGAGATGGAGATCAAAGGCGCAAGATGATCATGGCCATATCATGTCACATATTTTGATTGCATATGATGTTTATCTATTATACATCTTATTCTTGCTTTGATTGACGGTAGCATGTTAAGATGATCTCTCACTAATTATCAAGAAGTGTTCTCCCTGAGTATGCACCGTTGCCAAAGTTCGTCGTGCCCAGACACCACGTGATGATCGGGTGTGATAAGCTCTACGTCCATCTACAACGGGTGCAAGCCAGTTTTGCACACGCGGAATACTCAGGTTAAACTTGACGAGCCTAGCATATGCGGATATGGCCTCGGAGCACGGAGACCGAAAGGTCGAGCGTGAATCATATAGTAGATAGGATCAACATAGTGATGTTCACCATTGAAAACTACTCCATCTCACGTGATGATCGGTTATGGTTTAGTTGATTTGGATCACGTGATCACTTAGATGACTAGAGAGATGTCTGTCTAAGTGGGAGTTCTTAAGTAATATGATTAATTGAACTTAAATTTATCATGAACTTAGTCCTGGTAGTATTTTGCAAATTATGTTGTAAGATCAATAGCTTGCGTTGTTGCTTTCATATGTTTGTTTTTGATATGTTCCTAGAGAAAATTGTGTTGAATAATGTTAGTAGCAATGATGCGGATTGGATCCGTGATCTGAGGTTTATCCTCATTGCTACACAAAAGAATTATGTCCTTAATGCACCGCTAGGTGACAGACCTATTGCAGGAGCAGATGCAGACGTTATGAATGTTTGGCCAGCTCAATATGATGACTACTTGATAGTTTAGTGCACCATGCTTAACGGCTTAGAATCGGGACTTCAAAGATGTTTTGAACATCATGGACCATATGAGATGTTCCAGGAGTTGAAGTTAATATTTCAAGCAAATACCCAAGTTGAGAGATATGAAGTATCCAACAAGTTCTATAGCTAAAAGATGGAGGAGAATCGCTCAACTAGTGAGCATGTGCTCATATTGTCTGGGTACTACAATCGCTTGAATCAAGTGGGAGTTAATCTTCCAGATAAGATAGTGATTGACAGAATTCTCTAGTCACCATCACCAAGTTAGTAGAACTTCATGATGAACTATAGTATGCAAGGGATGATGAAAATGATTCCCGAGTTTTTCATGATGATGAAATCGATGAAGGTAGAAATCAAGAAAGAACATCAAGTATTGATGGTTAATAAGACCACTAGTTTCAAGAAAATGGCAAAGGCATAGAAGGGAACTTCAAGAAGAACGACAAGCAAGTTGCTGCTCAAGTGAAGAAGCCCAAGTCTGGACCTAAGCCTGAGACTAAGTGCTTCTACTGCAAAGGGACTCGTCACTGGAAGCAGAACTACCCCAAGTATTTGGCGGATAAGAAGGATGGCAAAGTGAACAAAGGTATATTTGATATACATGTTATTGATGTGTACTTCACTAGTGTTTATAGCAACCCCTCGGTATTTGATACTGGTTCAGTTGCTAAGAGTAGTAACTCGAAACGGGAGTTGCAGAATAAACAGAAACTAGTTAAGGGTGAAGTGACGATGTGTGTTGAAAGTAGTTTCAAGATTGATATGATCATCATCGCACACTCCCTATACTTTCGGGATTAGTGTTGAACCTAAATAAATGTTATTTGGTGTTTGTGTTGAGCATGAATATGATTTGATCGTGTTTATTGCAATACGGTTATTCATTTAAGTAAGAGAATAAACTGTTGTTCTGTTTACATGAATAAAACCTTATATGGTTACACACCCAATGAAAATGGTTCATTGGATCTCGATCGTAGTAATACACATATTCATAATATTGAAACCAAAAGATGCAAAGTTAATAATGATAGTGCAACTTATTTCTGGCACTGCCGTTTAGGTCATATTGGTGTAAAGCGCATGAAGAAACTCCATGCTGATGGGATTTTGGAATCACTTGATTATGAATCACTTGATGCTTGCGAACCATGCCTCATGGGCAAGATGACTAAAACTCCGTTCTCCGGAACAGTGGAACGAGCTACTGACTTATTGGAAATAATACATACTGATGTATGAAGACCAATGAGTATGA
The DNA here is from genome assembly GCA_963921465.1 of Triticum timopheevii. NCBI lineage: Eukaryota > Viridiplantae > Streptophyta > Magnoliopsida > Poales > Poaceae > Triticum > Triticum timopheevii. Next base: position 428,463,767 of record OY997268.1, on the reverse strand, counting down.
AGGCTCGTGGCAAGTATCGTTATTTTCTGACCTTCACAGATGATTTGAGTAGATATGGGTATATCTACTTGATGAAACATACGTATGAAATAGTTGAAAGGTTCGAAGAATTTCAGAGTGAAGTGGAAAAATCATCGTAACAAGAAATAAAGTTTCTGCGATCTGATCGCGGAGACAAATATTTGAGTTACGAGTTTGGTCTTCAATTAAAACAATGTGGAATAGTTTCACAACTCACGCCACCTGGAACACCACAACATTATGGTGTGTCCAAACGTCGTAACCGCACTTTATTGGATATGGTGCGATCTATGATGTCTCTTACTGATTTACCAATATTGTTTTGGGGTTATGCATTAGAGACAGCTGCATTCATGTTAAAAGGGCACCATCTAAATCCGTTGAGACGACAGCATATGAACTGTGGTTTAGCAAGAAACCCAAGTTGTCATTTCTTAAAGTTTGGGGCTGCGATGCTTATGTGAAAAAGTTTCATCCTGATAAGCTCAAACCCAAATCGGAGAAGTGCGTCTTCATAGAATACCCAAAGGAAATTGTTGGGTACACCTTCTATCACAGATCCGAAGGCAAAACATTCGTTGCTAATAAATGGATCCTTTCTAGAGAAGGAGTTTCTCTCGAAAGAAGTGAGTGGGAGGAAAGTAGAACTTGATAAGGTAATTGTACCTTCTCCCTTATTGGAAAGTAGTTCATCACAGAAATCTGTTCCTGTGACTGCTACACCAATTAGTGAGGAAGCTAATGATGATGATCATGAAACTTCAGATCAAGTTACTACAGAACCTCGTAGGTCTTCCAGAGTACGGTCCGCACTAGAGTGGTATGGTAATCCTGTTCTGGAAGTCATGTTACTAGACCATAATGAACCTACGAACTATGAGGAAGCGATGATGAGCCCAGATTCCGCAAAATGGCTTAAGGCCCTGAAATCTGAGATGGGATCCATGTATGAGAACAAAGTGTGGACTTTGGTGGAGTTGCCCGATGAACGGCAAGCCATATTGTATAAATGGATCTTCAAGAGGAAGACGGACGTTGATAGTAGTGTTACTATCTACAAAGCTAGACTTGTCGAAAAGGTTTTTTGACAAAGTTCAAGGTGTTGACTACGATGAAATTTTCTCACTCGTAGCGATGCTTAAGTCTGTCCAAATCATGTTAGCAATTGCCGCATTTTTATGAAATCTGGCAAATGGATAAACAAAACTACATTCCTTAATGGATTTAAAGAAGAGTTGTATATGATGCAACCAGAAGGTTTTGTCAATCCTAAAGGTGCTGACAAAATACGCAAGCTCCAGCGATCCATCTATGGACCAGTGCAAGCATCTCGGAGTTGGAATATACGCTTTGATAACTTGATCAAAGCATATAGTTTATACAGACTTGCAGTGAAGCCTGTATTTACTAGAAAGTGAGTGGGAGCACTACAGCATTTCTGATAAGTATATGTGAATGACATATTGTAGATCGGAAATAATGTAGAATTATTCTGCAAAGCATAAAGGAGTGTTTGAAAGGAGTTTTTCAAAGAAATACCTCGGTGAAAGCTGCTTACATATTGAGCATCAATATCATAGAGATAGATCCAGACGCTTGATAAGTTTTTTCAATGAGTACATACCTTGACAAGATTTTGAAGTAGTTCAAAATGGAACAGTCAAAGAAAGAGTTCTTGCCTGTGTTACAAGGTGTGAAATTGAGTAAGACTCAAAACCCGACCACGGCAGAAGATAGAAAGAGAATGAAAGTCATTCCCTATGCCTTGGCCATAGGTTCTATAAAGTATGCCATGCTGTGTACCAGATCTATTGTATACCCTACACTGAGTTTGGCAAGGGAATACAATAGTGATCTAGGAGTAGATCACTGGACAACGGTCAAAATTATCCTTAGTGGAATAAGGATATGTTTCTCGATTATGGAAGTGACAAAAGGTTCGTTGTAAAGGGTTACATCGATGCAAGTTTTGACACCGATCTGGATGACTCTAAGTCTCGATCTAGATACATATTGAAAGTGGGAGCAATTAGCTAGAGTAGCTCCGTGCAGAGCAATGTAGACATAGAAAATTGCAAAATACATAACGGATCTGAATGTGAAAGACCCGTTGACTAAGATTCTCTCACAAGCAAAACATGATCACACCTTAGTACTCTTTGGGTGTTAATCACATAGCGATGTGAACTAGATTACTGAATCTAGTAAACCCTTTGGGTGTTGGTCACATGGCGATGTGAACTATGGGTGTTAATCACATGACGATGTGAACTATCGATGTTAATCACATTGTGATGTGATCTAGATTATTGACTCTAGTGCAAGTGGGAGACAGAAGGAAATATGCCCTAGAGGCAATAATAAAGTTATTAATTATTTCCTTATATCATGATAAATTTTTATTATTCATGCTAGAATTGTATTAACCGGAAACATAATACATGTGTGAATATATAGACAAACAGAGTGTCACTAGTATGCCTCTACTTGACTAGCTTGTTAATCAAAGATGGTTATGTTTCCTAACCATGAACAAAGAGTTGTTATTTGATTAACGGGATCACATCATTAGTTGAATGATCTGATTGACATGACCCATTCAGTTAGCTTAGCACCCGATCGTTTAGTATGTTGCTATTGCTTCCTTCATGACTTATACATGTTCCTATGACTATGAGATTATGCAACTCTCGTTTACCAGAGGAACACTTTGTGTGCTACCAAACGTCACAACGTAACTGGGTGATTATAAAGGTGCTCTACAGGTGTCTCCAAAGGTACTTGTTGAGTTGGCGTATTTCGAGATTAGGATTTGTCACTCCGAATGTCGGAGAGGTATCTCTGGGCCCTCTCGGTAATGCACATCACTTAAGCCTTGCAAGCATTTCAACTAATGAGTTAGTTGCGAGATGATGTATTACGGAACGAGTAAAGAGACTTGCCGGTAACGATATTGAACTAGGTACTGGATACCGACGATCGAATCTCGGGCAAGTAACATACCGATGACAAAGGGAACAACGTATGTTGTTATGCGGTCTGACCGATAAAGATCTTCGTAGAATATGTAGGAACCAATATGGGCATCCAGGTCCCGCTATTGGTTATTGACCGGAGACGTGTCTCGGTCATGTCTACATTGTTCTCGAACCGTAGGGTCCGCACGCTTAAGGTTTCGATGACAGTTATATTATGAGTTTATGAATTTTGATGTACCGAAGGAGTTCGGAGTCCCGGATGAGATCGGGGACATGACGAGGAGTCTCGAAATGGTCGAGACATAAAGATTGATATATTGGACGGATATATTTGGACACCGGAAAGGTTTCGGATGAGATTGGGATTATACCAGAGTTCCGGGAGGTTACCGGAATCCCCCGGTAAGTATATGGGCCTTATTGGGCCTTAGTGGAAGGGAGGGAGAAGGAGCAAAGGAGGGGGCGCGCCGCCCCAAGCCCAATCCGAATTGGGAGGGGGGCCGGCCCCCCCTTTCCTTCTCTCCTCCCCCCTCTTCCTTCCCTCTCCTACTCCTAAAAGGAAAGGGGGGCCAAACCTACTTGGAGTAGGTTTGTCCCCCCTAGGGCGCGCCTCCCCTCTTGGCCGGCCCCCTCCTCCCTCCCTCCTTTATATACGGGGGCGGGGGGGCACCCCATAGACACACACGTTGATCATCATGATCGTTCCTTAGCCGTGTGCGGTGCCCCCCTCCACGATATTACACCTCGGTCATATTGTAGCGGTGCTTAGGCGAAGCCCTGCGACAGTTGAACATCAAGATCGTCACCACGCCGTCGTGCTGACGGAACTCCTCCCCGAACCTCTGCTGGATCGGAGCCCAGGGTGCGTCATCGAGTTGTACGTGTGTCAAGAACTCGGAGGTGCCGGAGTAACGGTGCTTGGATCGGTTGAACCGGGAAGACGTACGACTACTTCCTCTACGTTGCGTCAACGCTTCCGCTTCGGTCTACGAGGGTACGTAGACAACACTCTCCCCTCTCGTTGCTATGCATCACCATGATCTTGCGTGTGCGTAGAAATTTTTGAAATTACTACGTTCCCTAACAAGAACATCTACTAAATTGCGCTCTATCAATATATCGATGTACTCTTCTTCCCAATACCAAAACTTGCATCCATTCTACACAATAAAATTTTAAGTTAGCACAACTAGTCTAATCCGAGAGCACAACCAAAGATTTGGTCGAGTTCTTCCTCCTTTTGCCGATATGTGGGACATCCAGCATCCAGGTCATGTCATGCAAGAAAATGGAGTGGTAGTTGAAGCCACGTGATGTGCATCTTGGGTTAAACTGTAAATAGAATCTTACTACTCTTCAGTAACTCCAAAAGCGGCCACCAAAGATCTTTATTGGATTTGTGTTTCATCACCAGCGCGTCGAGGTGAAAGATGTGCAGGTTCAGTGGGTCCTCTTGCGTTTTCACTGACATGTGGGACCGCATATGAGCAAACAGACAATGGGCTCCGTGCGTCTGCTGGCTGGCTGAGAAGAGAGATAGAGGAGGGCTGAGCACAGACTCCAGGAAATTTGTTCTATGTAACCAGCACCTCGATATAGGCCCGATATCGTGGGGTGGCATGGGCCATAACTAGCATTCACGTCTAGCAGTACGACACACGCCACCCGCACGAGTCCCATCCGACACAAATTTTCTTGGAGTCCATGCTACAGCCATCTCTTCTACCTCCTGTTTTCTCAGCTATCGCGCGGTGGGCGGGCTGGGGGTTTGCCGATAGTCGGTTTGCTCAACTGCGGTCCCACTTGTAAGTGAAAATGCAACACAGCACACATTCCCCCTTGAGCGGCATGCCGGACCAACCGTGTGGGGGTGCGACGCGAACACGACAGGCTTTTCCTTTTGAACTTGTAACTTGTAAAATTTGGTTCTGCTCCATGGCGCGACCAACAGATAGAAATAATGATTTTCCCTAGAGTAATGAGAAGTTTGGTTCTAGCGCGGTTCATGCATGGAGTACGTACGAAAATTATGAAGTTGATGCGAAAGGTAATATAATTACTAGTAGTACCATATACTACTACATGGATTTGACGGAAAGATAAAGATACATACGGATCCATCAACGACATCCTCACGCCCTAGTGCATCGGGTCACCAACCTACGTGTGAGGAGCAGCGGCGTTGGCGGTGAGCTCAACATGCTTCTGAACAATGCCATCCAAGGTTGCCCTGCGGTCCAAGAAGGCCAGCGTCCTATCGTCCTCTTGCATGTAGTAGTCCTTGTGGACGATTTGCGTGTAGACATGGGTGATTATGTTGATGGTGTCTTGCTGCACCAGGCGCTGCACGGCGAGCGCGACCTCGAGGTGGACATTCTCTGGCGCGATAGCGGGCAGTCGCAGGGCCACCAGTGCGTCGAATAGGTTGTCACCATAGAGGCCGTTGAGGGTGGCGGGCATTGTAGAGCCTGGGCGCGTGGGCTGGAGGTGTATGTCAAGGTCGTCCACAAGCTTCTTGACGACGGTGAACTTGTCGAGGAAGCCAACGAGGACCTCGTCGAACAAGGAGACGAAGCTATCCTCCAAGCGGCCCCTCGCCCTGGCGGCCTCAAGCACTACCTGGAGATGTTCCTTGGTGCCGGGCCGCAGGCCGGCGTCGTGGACCATCTGGCACAGCCAGCTGATGCTCGCGCTCATCGCCTCCATGGGTCTAGCTTCTAGTCAACTGATCTTGCGATTGGAGTGATCACTCTTGCCCTTGGTTAGGGTGCGTAGGATTTCGTACTATATTGGACTGGCGGGGAGATTGTAGACTGCGTTGAATTCACGTGCGTGTTGGCCATCTACTCCTCGGCCCTCTACTGCACCTGCCTTTGGTTGTATGACAGGTAGGCCAGCCACCCATTGGGCGCACGTGTCATACATGCAAAGGCAGGTGCAGTAAGTCAATGAAGCTGCGTCCCCCTCCGTGCCGGTGCAGTATAGTCATCTCACCGGACCTGTAGTTGGGGCCAAACGAGAGAACTTTGATGTTTATTGGTTTATTGGTCCCCTTTGCGTTTTGCGCCAAGTTTTGACCTTTGATTTAACTAATAAAATGTTAATGCATGTAACCAAAAATTTTGTGTAAGTCAGCTTACGAAAACCAAATAATCCCAAAACACTTAGGCACGGTACATTAACTCCCTCCTGTTTTTTTTTATTTCGTGACATATCAACCAATGAGAAATGTGGGCTGTGCATGCTTTCAATGACTTGAGACCACCAAACATGACATGCAGTGGTTAGTTCATTGCATGTAATCCTATTAATTAGCAAAAAGACATTAAGTTCTCTTGCCGATAGGAATAAAACAATACACCATGTATTTATTTACAGAGGGAGTAGTGGTACATTTTTTGTGACATGCATTACTAGATATTGCTAGCCAAATACTAAAATCCAGATGGACGTGGTAGTACTACTAAATCTAGACGGTGGTGCTAGTACTAGTAGTAGTACTACCAATGTAGTAGCACTGTACTACCCGTTGGTAAAATTATTACATGCTGCTCCTCATAGTGAAGTGGCAAGACCCTGCGCCGGAGATGACACCTGAGTATAGGCGCCGTGTTCAGCATACCATAGTCAGCCTCACCGTCTGCAGTCACTATCATCATGGCTGTAGAGCTAGCCTGCTTACAACTAGCCGTGTTCGACATAATTTCCCGTGCGTAGATGCCCGTGCATTGCACGGAACACCAAGATTGGGGGTGGACGGCGCCGGCGGCGGCCATCACGCCAGATTTTTCCATGGCCTTCTAGATGTGGTGGGGAGGAGATAAGGATGATTATGAGAGACAAGGAGTTGTTTGTAAATAAGGAACAAGTGCGGGCATCTTTTTGCAAAACTGGAGAAGTTTGGTTTGTATGCGTCAGATCTAGATCCGACAGCTATTGGTGAAAGATGCCAGGCACAACATCATCACCAACTCAGGACCTCTTTGATTCGCGGGATTTTGAAAACGCGGGAATAGGAAACGACAATATTACAAGTTTCAAACTGATATTACAAATGTTAGGAGTAATGCTGCACCTACGAAGAGGGAATTACTAGGAAGTTTACATAAGAACTTTCGTTACTTTAGGTGGATGCAGCATTATAGTACAAACTAAAATCCACCGCCCTGACAAGCCACTAATGGGCAAATAAGTTTTTGAGTCTTTGGCCACTTGATGTTTCAAAAACAAATTCAGCTTCTGCGGAGACTTTGTCATTTAGGCTTAGACGCTTGCGGTGATCAGCATGCCGTTCATTGTTGCGCCAGAGAACGCCAAACCTCATTACCTTGAGCACACTTGCCTCCAGAACAAACAACCTGGCCAATTTAATCTCAGATGTGCTGCCTCGGTAGTTGATCAAATCAGTTTCTGTAAGATGGAGATTAAGGCATTCGATGAGATTGTTATAGTGCAACACATTTTTCACTTTCGGGTCTTTTTTTATCTGCAAAAGAAGAAAAACATATTAGAGCAGCTGGCTGTACAAGATTGTCGTGTCATCAAGAGGTACCAATATCACTCGCTCATACAATAGGGTTGGCTGGCTAGTGATATTTTCTCTCTCTCTCTCTCTCTCTCTCTCTCTCTCTCTCTCCTCTCATTTACCTAGGAGCACATGAAGAGCTTGGGCATTTGTTGCCTTCCACTATGTGGCCGATGCCATATTTCTCAAAAGTATGCCACATAATATGCATCAATGTCAAATCAAAAGATTTTGGCACCGCTCTCGCGATGTGAGAGAGTTGGCACCATTGTGCACACAGAACCACATGTATAAACAAATCAATCAAACCAACTACACCAGCCTCTCACTCTCCCAAACAAGTGTTTTTTTATTGCCTCAGTCCTCTCTCTCCCATGCAAGTGTTTTTTCATTGCATGAGTTAATTGGCACCGGAGCAAAGTAGGTGATCCAGATTGGGGCACCAGGTGAGCAATGGAGGGGCATCGATGCCAAATGCATCACAAGTGAATTTGGCACGTGTTTTGGCCAACATAGTGGAGGGCCTGCTGGGTGTGCGCGAGTGCGTCCTTCTGTGCATGCCGCCACGGAGTGGTGAATTGTGCGCATGTGCGTCCTTCACGCGGTAGAAGTGTGTCCTCAATGCGCCCTCAATTTACTAGCGTGCGGGGTGCTACCCCGAGTGGTTTCAACTTTGTTTACTTCACCAGGTGTTAGATGGGCCTCTAGTTTATTTATTTTCACCCACGGCCACATGGGCCAGCACACGAAGATAGAGAACACGAGCTGACAAGGCAGCATGTGGACTGGTTGACCGGTCAACTAAACAATATATGGAGCTATACACTGACACAGTGAGCATATAATCCGTTGGTATACAGAATTCGAGTGAGAGGGGAGGCCCATGAGAGATAGCAGAGAGAGAAAGGGCTACTCCCTCCGTTCGATAATGTAGTGCCAACATTTTTTTAAAGTCAAACTTTTGAAACTTTGACCAAGTTTATAAAGAAACTACTTATATCTACAATACGAAAGATAAATGATAGTATGGAGTAAGTACATGTTGTGATGAATCTAATGATCGTTCCATATGTAAATCTTTTTCTCCACATATACCTGGTCAAACTTTTCTGAGGTTTGACTTTTCAAAACATCCATATGCTTATGGACATGAGAGAGTCCCTAACTAGAGAGAGAGAGATAGATAGATAGATAGATAGATAGAGAGAGAGAAATAGAAAGAGTGAGTGAAAAAAGTGTGTGTGCGTTTGTGAAAGAGTCATGGACAACACACGATATAAGTAGAGAAAAAGCGTGTGTCTTATGCAAATATATCACCCATGCATCTTCGACAACGGAAGCAAGGTGAAGAGATAGTGTGTGGTTGTTTGCAACCGAGAGAGAAAGACCCCTAGCACATGGCCAAGAGGGATCTGACAAACAAGGGAGAGAGGTCGAGAGACACATATGGAGAAAATGCAGACATGGGGAGGAGAGAGTGTATGTTTGTCATAAAGAGATCCCGTGGAGATCGTGATGGGACTACATGGGTGGGAGATCGAGTGACAAGGTGTGTGAGCGATAGAAGATACCCTGAGAGATATCGAGATAGACGTATGGATGGAAGGAGACAATACGTGTGTTCCTGATGGCTAGTGAGAGATAATCATACTTAGGGGGGACTGCGTGCGCCTATGATGGAGTGAGGGATTCTGGTACTTAGGGGGGTGCATGTCACATAGAGAGAGAACAAGGGCGGAGAGTGTTGGTGTTGGGGAACGTAGTAATTTCAAAAAAATTCCTACGCACATGCAAGATCATGGTGATGCATAGCAATGAGAGGGGAGAGTGTGTCCATGTACCCTCGTAGACCGAAAGCGGAAGTGTTAGCACAATGCGGTTGATGTAGTCGTACGTCTTCACGATCCGACCGATCAAGTACCGAACGTATGGCACCTCCGACAGCACACGTTCAGCTCGATGACGTCCCTCGAACTCCGATCCAGCCGAGCTTTGAGGGAGAGTTCCGTCAGCACGACGGCGTGGTGACGACGATGATGTTCTACCGACGCATGGCTTCGCCTAAGCACCGCTACGATATTATCGAGGTGGATTATGGTGGAGGGGGGCACCGCACACGGCTAAGAGATCCAAGGGATCAATTGTTGTGTCTATGGGGTGCCCCCCTCCTCCGTATATAAAGGGGGGAGGAGGAGAGGGCCGACCAAGGGGAGAGGCGCGCCCTAGGGGGGAAATCCTACTCCAAGTAGGTTTGTCCCCCCTTTCCTAATCCAAGAAGGAGAAGGGGGAAGGAGGAGGTGGAGAGAAGGAAGGAGAGGGGGGCCGCCGGCCCCTTCCCTTGTCCAATTCAGACTGGGGTAAGGGCGGCCACGCGCCACCTCCTGGCTGCCCTCTCTCTTCTCCACTAAGGCCCATAAGGCCCAATAGCTTCCCCGGTACTCCGGTATATGCCCGAAACCTCCCGGAACCATTCCGCTGTCCAAACATAGTCGTCCAATATATCGATATTTATGTCTCGACCATTTTGAGACTCCTCTTCATGTCCGTGATCACATCCGGGACTCCAAACTACCTTCGGTACATCAAAACACATAAACTCATAATATAACCGTCATCAAACTTTAAGCGTGCGGACCCTACGGGTTCGAGAACTATGTATACATGACCGAGACACGTCTCCGGTCAATAACCAATAGCGGAACCTGGATGCTCATATTGGCTCCCACATATTCTACGAAGATCTTTATCGGTCAAACCGCATAACAACATACGTTGTTCCCTTTGTCATCGGTATTTTACTTGCCCGAGATTCGATCGTCGGTATCTCAATACCTAGTTCAATCTCGTTACCGGCAAGTCTCTTTACTCGTTATGTAATACATCATCCCGTAACTAACTCATTAGCTATATTGCTTGCAAGGCTTATAGTGATGTGCATTACCGAGAGGGCCCAGAGATACCTCTCCGACAATCGGAGTGACAAATCCTAATCTCGAAATACGTCAACTCAACAAGTACCTTCGGAGACACCTGTAGAGCACCTTTATAATCACCCAGTTACGTTGTGACGTTTGCTAGCACACAAAGTGTTCCTCCGGTAAGCGGGAGTTACATAATCTCATAGTCATAGGAACATGTATAAGTCATGAAGAAAGCAATAGCAACATACTATACGATCAGGTGCTAAGCTAACGAAATGGGTCAAGTCAATCACATCATTCTCCTAATGATGTGATCCCACTGATCAAATGATAACTCATAGCCATGGTTAGGAAACTCAACCATCTTTGATCAATGAGCTAGTCAAGTAGAGGCATACTAGTGACACTATGTTTGTCTATGTATTCACACATGTATTATGTTTCCAGTTAATACAATTCTAGCATGAATAATAAACATTTATCATGATACGAGGAAATAAATAATAACTTTATTATTGCCTCTAGGGCATATTTCCTTCAGTTGGATGGGTCTATATGTAGCGCGACCAAGATATGTGTATGTGTGAACCAGGGAGATATAAAGTTTGAGAGAGATAGAGGAGCCCCGATAAGGCTGAGTGGTGCGTCAGATAGCTGAGAGGGGGAAAGAGATATTCCATCCGCTTGATAATGCAGTGCATGTAAATTTTTTAGAAGTCAAACTTTGGAAACTTTGATCAGGTTTATGCAAATGTAATTTATATCTACAATACCAAAGATACATCATATAAAACTACATCTCATGGTGAATCTAATGGTATAAGTTTGTCATTCTAGATGTAAATGTTTTTCTCCACGTACATGGTCAAACTTTGTGATGTTTGACTTTTCAACAAATCTATATGCTATGGACCGAAGAGAGTACCTAAGTCGAGAGAGATCAAGTGCGTGTGAAGGAGAATGAGTGAGTGTGCAAAAAGAGTATGTGTGTGAAAGAGAAAGTGACAACAAACGATAAATTAGAGAGAGTGTGTGTTTTTTTGTTTCTTATGCAAACATATCACGCATGCATCTCCGAGATACAAAAGCAAGGTGAGGAGATACACGAAGATAGCTAGTGCATGATTGTTTGCAACAGAGAGAGACACCCCTATAGCACATGTCCAATAGAGGTGTGGCCAACAAGGAACAAAGGTCGAGAGGGACACATGGAGAACATGGACGCATGTGGAGGGAAAGAGGGTGTGTTTGTGATAGAGAGATCCCCTCGAGATCGTGAGGGGACTATATGGGTGGGAGATCGAGGGAGGTGCGTGCGCAATAGAAAGATGCCCCGAGAGAAATCGAGATAGACCATGCACATGTTCGTGATGGAGACTAAGATTAGCTAGTCATATACATATAGGGGGGACTGCGTGTGCCTACAATTGAGTGAGAGACCATCATACTTGGCTAGCTAGGCATGCGATTGTGTGTGTGTGTGTGTGATGGAGAGAGAACGAGGGAGAGAGATAGAGTTTTAGATGGGTCTATAAGTGCAAGTGAGATATGGATGTGTATGTGTGACCTAGGTAGATGGAGAGTTTGAGAGAGAGAGGGAAGAGCTCCGAGACGACAGAGTGGTGCGTGAGAGAGTTACAGGTAACGAGCCAAGGAATTTGTGTGCGTACGATGAGTGCACCCAAGATATCTAGCTTGTACTATAGAATCATACGTAGTGTGCGAGAGAGACCTATAGATGGAGTATATATGCATGCGAACTACAAAGACCCCCCCCCCCCACACACACAAAGAGAGAGAGAGAGAGAGAGAGAGAGAGAGAGAGAGAGATGGAGAGGGACCAACAAGGTTTGTGTGTTGGATGCATGCGACAGAATTGAAGATTGTCGGTGAGAGAGAGAGAGAGAGAGCAGGAGTCCGGGAGAGGGGGAGGTCGTGTTTTATGCATCAAAGATTGATATAAACCATGTTTCGATATAAACTTGCATTCAAATATTTAAATTGAAGAACATGTTGTCTGCAATCCACACATGAACGGAGATATGCGTATATCAAACAAGTTCATTAATTTGACTTTCAACATGTTCATGGAGTACTATAATACTATACAACATGCTAATCGATTGAGGTGTTCAATTTTGGATTTAGTTCACTATTTTGACCTCGTGAACGAGCTATTTCATTAAATCGAGATATTTCATATTGGGTTTGATTCCCGTTTTTGAGTGGGTCAACTATTTGTCATATAGTAAATCAATAGCAACGAGCATGCAAAAACACATTACACCCGAGCATCATCTCTCCATCTAAAAAAGAAGTGGCAAGCTAATATTTCAAAATTTGATTCGAATCAACTTGGTAAGGTAGACGTGGATGCTCGTTCTCCCAAAATTTGGACGAACCTATGCTCAGTGGAATTCACCCGAGCAAATAAATGGGAGACGCGAAATTACCGGCCTATGTGGGACATGCATCAATTGGCCCATTGTACATCGAGGGTAGGTTCGTAACTTCATCCAAGCGCGCCTTCTCCTCGGCCGAAATGACATGTTCCAAATTATTCATAAACCATGGTCGGCAAAACACCCTCTCCTCGCCCGAAATAGCTCGCGCCCACTATTTCAAAACACGCTCTCCTCGCCCGAAATCGCTCGCGCCCACTATATTTCAAAACACGCCCTCCTCGCCCGAAATCGCTCGCGCCCACTATTCGGGGAGAAGCAAAGTTACTCTACTATCCCTCACCCTCAGTACACAGACCCAAGCCGAGAAGCCTAAAGGTAGGGGTAGAACTGTAACCCCCCCCCCCCCCCCACACACACACACACATTTCAGACAAATGCGTCCGTAAGACATGGTTCCACTCCCCTCCCATTTCCCTCCCTATTCATACCTCGTGGGCACCAAATCACCTTCTCCCCGAAAGCTCCCTTCTTCCGAGCCGTGAAACCTCAGCCCCTCCTCCATGGCGCCTCCCACCGCACCAAATTCACAGCCGCCCTTCTCCCTAATGCCGGAGGCGCTGTCCATTTGCCTTCATGCACTGGGTCATGTGCCTCTTACTCCGTGCTGCTGGAGCTGCCTCAACGACGGCCGCGTGAACCGTACTGGAGCCGATTCACCCCCGCTGTTGTTCACAGCGCCGGAGCGGCTCCAACTTCGGATCTGTCCATAGCCCCGGTGCTGCTTCTCCGTAGCCGTCGACCGTCGCGACATCTCTGCTTCCCTGCCGCAGGTCGCCACCGCAACCACGCCAGCCTCACCGACTTGGCAGCTGGAGCTGCCTACTTCACCGTGTCGCCAGATAGGTCACACCCTCATCTCAAATCACTTTATTTAGGCGTCAGTTATCTGAATTTTTATTCTGGGCCAATTGATTCCCAATGGGAAGCAGCACCCCTCGAGGCGGCGGAGCTCCTAGGCTGCCGGTTGGCTGGTGTCTAACGTAAGGGTGTGGGGCCTCAAGTTCACCGCGAAATAAGAACTTAGATGGCTATCTTAGAGTTGCGTGGGTTGAAGGTACTGCCGCCGCCGGATCTGGATGACAGCGAGTCTTTGTGGATTGGCCCGGGGGTGGCGCAACCACGGCAGTGCAGTGGGGCGGGGAGCGGGGTTTTAGTCTGGGCCACAAACGGCGGAGGTAGGCTGCTCTGCCGTTGGTCGCTGGCTCTTCGGGGAAGATTCCGAACAGTGTCAGCCGGGAGGCACAAGACGGCCATCAAGCCATCCGGCGTAGATCGGACAGTACCAAAATAAAATAAAATCGTGTGACCCCAATTTAGTCTCCAGTAAACAGATGTGTCACCACTCTCATACCTTGCTTTCGATCTCTTAGGGTATTTCTTCAGATCAAAGAGATGTGTCGTTCTTAACATTATGTGTTTTCTGCATCTTCAGTCACGCCGTCTTCCGACTCACCATAGCTGCTCCAACAAGGGAAGCATACACCAGAAGGGAGCTATAGTCCCCACTCAACAGTTCCCTGCATCAAATGCGTGTGCCCGACATGGATAGCCACAACAACTGCAGGGTCATCGACAAGTCAGCACATGATGCTCACTCCTATGGATGGCGGCCAGATAGGTTGTACCCTCATCTTACTTGTGTGCAACATTTATGGCTTTGTTATTCATCTAAGCATGGAAAATAGATTATCACATTTCACTGTATATTCATGCTGATCTCTTACGGGTCTTGTTCAGGAGCTAACACTGTTCCATAGTTCGGCTAAGAGACTTGTTCTTTAGGTAACGTTGTTCCATAGTTATCATCCACCAGCCAATGCTATCCCACAGGCTGGTGATTATAGTATTATACCACTTCTAGTATTACCTATGTTGTTCTTTAATACTTTTGTGTGCCATCTAGTTAATCTTGAGTACAAACGATACATATTCTGTAGCTTTCATCTGTGTTCTCCCTTTAGTTTTTGAGACCTGTTGCTGCTAGTTAACCCCGGTCCTACTATTTATGTCATGTCCTACAGGCACTCATTACATAAATATAACTACTAGTTGTCTTCCATGCATGTCAGGTATAATTGCACACACTGATTTATGCACAAGAACCTCACGGAGCAATGCAACGGCCAAATAACTTGACGTCAATGATACCAAATATGATGGAACATGTAAAGGCAGTTCTTCACAAGACTTGCAGAAAGATGATGAATCCTATTCACCCACAAGGTCCTTGCTCTTACTTGGCCCTTGATATGGGTACAACATGCGTATGATTTCCTGGAGTGCATGTACTCTGTTGCAATGCCTTGTGCTTAGCCTGCTGATCATGCATGTAAATATGGCATGCCTTCCTGTTTTTCAGTACCTATTACATTCATGATAACATGTTTTCAAATTCAAGTACTGTCATTCTACTCTATCGCAATGCCATCTGCTTAGTTTGGACATCATGCTTCTGAATATCTTATGCATTTTTATTTATAAGTATGTACTTCATCTGTCTACCATACCATGTTCTTTTTTTTACATTGAAGTGTTGTTCTAGTGGTCTCTTGCAATGCCATCTTAGTTTCCCAATCATACACGCATATGTTTCCTTAGTGTTTTTCTGTATGTATTCCGCTAGCATACAGTTTTACATTCAAATAGTGTTTTTTACACTGTTGTCCTGTCGTATCCCTAGCTCTTACATCATACTCCCTCCGTCTGGATTACATGTCACATAAATGGATAAAACTAGATGTATCTAGAACTGAAATACGCCTAGACCCATCCATTTTTTCGGATGGAGGGAATACATGTCAATATGTCATGCCTTTCTATTCTTCAGTATCTATTCCATCTCTGTTGTAGCATGTTTTATAACTGAAGCACCATTCTTCTATATAAGGCATGCAAGGGGAAGACGGCTATGTTAGAATCTGAACGGTTACAAACCAAGTCTTTGCAAATGATCCAAACGCCAGGAGATAATAAACCAACTCCACTTTTCATAGACACTGCTCCAGCACAGAGAAACCCAACTCCCACTTATAATAAGCAGATTCCAGTGGCCAAAGAACTAGTCCGCTCCAGTCCAGCAAAAGAATGTCAACTCCATTCTAAGAAGCGTGTGCGTATCCTCGCATCATGAAATTTTTTAGCATTTTGATCATATTATCTACATGTTTCTTACCCATCTCTCTTATACAAAATAAGGTTAAACGATAGAAGACTTCCTCCACTGGGATCGTATTCGAGGAAAATATCTTGCGGGAATTCTCTATGCTCCAATGCTGATGTAAGTAGCTATTGTATATCACTATATTTTTACATCAGCATGTATTTTGTTAATCGGCATGAATCCAACCTTTATCTGATCCAAAATTAGTTGTAGCAAAATGTTAAAGGCGCCAATGTTGATTTTTGTAATGAAAACTGTCTGGTAGTTTTGCATACTGAGCTGCATGAGTGTACTATCTCATATCATGTACATTACTGAATTGTAGTGCTGCTCTGGTTGCCCATTCATTCATTGTGTCAATGTTGCTTTCGTATTACCTTACTTGGCTGATGATAGCTGTGCCATATTGTGTTAATTTGGTGTAGGCTAGTTGCCCAAACGTTCGTTGTGTCAATGTTGCTTTCCTATTATCTGACTTAGCCAATGATAGCAATGCTAGTGTATTAATTTGGTGCAGGCTGCTGAAGATAAGAAGACAAACTCTGAAAACAGCAAGGCAACCCCATTGTTTCTTTCCAATAAATCTAGGCTAGGTAATATGGCAATAACTCATGATTAATCTGTTCGGTTCCCCTCCTAATTTATGTTAGGATGCAGTGGTCGAGACACTCTCCACTATTAATAATACAAGCCTGCCAAAATCGCCATCTGAATCTGTTCAGTTTCCTCTATCTCGAATGCAACGGAAAAAATGTATGTTTGTGAACCAATTAATGGCTGAAGCAATGATGGAAATGGTGGAGGAATTAGAGGTGCACATTCGTGCGCAACAACAACTGATTAATGTTTTCAGAGACAGTGTAGCAAAGTAGCAAGAACTTTCCCACATGCTTATGGGCGTCATCCGCGCTGAAGTTGCAGATTGTGATGTTGTAGATCGTTAGGTTCTGTTCATTTATTTTCACTGGCATCAATGTTTGATTGCCAAGTGGATGTAATTTCTTGTAATATATGCTCGATGTGCAATGTTTTTCCCTGTATGCCGTACCTCTGCTTGATCGGTTTTGGTCCTGTGCATAATTGTTCGTTGTACTGGGCTCAAATTATCTAATTTGGCCTAAAGACATGTACGAACTTTAGTGGGCCCATTAAGTTAATGGGCCGTTACCAGGCCGAAAGTTAATGGTCGGCCCTCTTACCTCCCGGGTCGTTAACTGGCCGACATCGAAGCGGACAACAAGTGGGCCCATTTGATTTCACGGGCCGTTAACAGGCCGTTACTAAGGCCAGGCTACATATGGCCCAACTATACTGTGGGCCTTTAGCAGGCCAAAAGAGATAGTGGGCTGGTACTGGACCACGAAGAGCATGGGCCGCTAAGAGGCTGAAAGTTAGGTCATACTATAAATGGACCAACTGTGTTGTGGGCCTTTAGCAGGCCGAAAGAGAAACCGGGCTGGTATTGGACCATGAAGGGCATGGGCCATTAAAAGGCCAAAACTCAGGTCCGACTACAAATGGCCCAACTCATTTATGGGCCGTCAACAGGCTGAAAGACACACAGGGCCGGGAATTGGCCCAACACTAAAATGGGTCGCTGAAAGGCCAAAACTCAGGTCCGATTACAAATGGCCTAACTGATTTATGGGCCTTCAACAGGCTGAAAGACACATCGGGCCGGAAATTAGCCCAACGCTTAAATGGGTCGTTGAAAGGCCAAAAGATGTACATCCTGAAAATTGGCCCATCCCTTGAATGGGCCGTTAACAGGCTGAAATCACATCGGGCCGATATTGAGCCCAAATATATAGCGGGCTGTTAACGGGCTCGAACTGATGATGGGCTGCAATGGTGTCAAATCTTTAACGGCGCGTTGACGGGCCGAATCGGCACATCTCGTATGGGCCGTGGGCTTAAATGGACCTGACACAAGTAGGCCTTATATGGGCCGGCCTGCTAATTTTTACTGGGTCGGCCTTTTTCACCGGAATGGGCCACTGTTGGGCCGTGCCACGTGTCGATCTATCATAGGCGCCTCCTGTCCAATGAGTGGATGACATCTGTCCCAACGGTGAGGCAACACGTGTTTCCTCCGGCCAATGAGAATTTTACAAATGGAAAATCCCCATTGGTCCGAGCTGTTAGCGGGTTATCAGATCCAAAACCGGACCCGATAGCTTAACAACGTTTCATTATGGTGGATGCCACATGTCGGTCACGCTTGACGAAAGCACTTCTATGACGCGTGATTTATCGTCATCGAAGTGGACACTTCCGTGATGATAATTTTGGTAATGTCATGGAACACTTCTAAGACAGCACAAGTATGACTATCTTGATTCTGTCATAAAATCATCATGGACGTACATGCATGACAAAAAACGCGACCTACTGTGACAAACACGTATCATCACGGAAGTGTATTTTTTTTGTAGTGTGGGCTATATGAGTATACAGTTATGTCATTTGGTTTGACTAATGCCCCTGCCCAGTGGCGGAGCGTGACCAAATCTCAAGAGGGGGCCAATTTCATACAAGAACACACCATATGCATAAAAACCCACTAAGTTGTAGAACATATGCAAGGACAATTAGAGGACCATATATATATATATTGTACACACAAATACAACAGGTTCACACATACCTGAGCATTGTTGATAGGTAAATTTTGGTGCTCCAAAAGAACATACCACACCAAACAGTAGTGACACCAAATGACCAAAAGACAAATAAACAGAACCAACTAGCACTACTGCCAACCAGTAGTGCTGCCAACCAACTAGCACTACTGCCAACTAAAGATATGATCTTCTATTCTTCCTACTTTTGAAATCAGCAATTATATCTTCTC
The DNA here is from genome assembly GCA_963921465.1 of Triticum timopheevii. Taxonomy (NCBI): domain Eukaryota; kingdom Viridiplantae; phylum Streptophyta; class Magnoliopsida; order Poales; family Poaceae; genus Triticum; species Triticum timopheevii. Next base: position 428,444,843 of record OY997268.1, on the reverse strand, counting down.
CAGGAATTTTTGATGCAATTTCTCGTTCAATTTGTAGCAACATACTATCTGCAAGAAAATCATCTTCCATTGTATTACGTAGCCTTGAATTGATAATCTTCAAGCTCGAGAAAGCACGCTCAGCACTTGCAGTGGAAACCGGGAGAGTAACAAGCAATCGAAGCAACCTATCAAGCAAATTGTAAATTCTATCTCGTCCTGTCTCAACAAGGCATCGACATAAAGAAGTTATGGTGATGGGCTTCTTCAAGTCTCCACTGTTTTTAGCATCCGCAGCAAAATGGTTGAGCTGAATCTCCAACCCATATCTCTCTTGTTGTGTAAAATCAGCAGGATAATATTTCTCCACCATTGAACATATTTCCTTAGCATTGAATGATGTAAATCCATTTCTTGGTATCAATGTAACACTAATGGATAAGAGATCCATCACTTTCTCATTGAACCTAAGATTCAATTCATTTAGTTGGTTGTCAATTGTTGCTCGAAATATCTCCACTCGTAGATACCTTTCTCTAGTAAAGTGATCAGGTTGACGACGAGCATGCCCACCATGCAGAATGTATAGTTCTTCCATGTCTGGAATATCTATATCATGCTCCACACAGAACTCAACAACATTTCCAATGAACAACTCCCATCCTTCATCTGATCTCATCTCTTCCAGAAGTACTTTTGTGGAATGCACTAGACGAACTGCATTTACTATGTCTTGTGCTTTCTTCTGTAAAGCCTTCCCAAGATCTTCGCTAGTTTCCAATATTTCTTTCATCATGCATAGGATAAATACGAACTAAAAAGAGGTCAGGTAAGTGAAAGAAGTATCACCATCAGCCCAGTTTGCTCCGGCTGATGAATCTGCGGCTAGATTTTCTAGAACAACTCTCACTGGATTGAACATATGCATAAGACTAGAAATCGAACCTAAGTGGGAACCCCATCTAGTCTCTCCTGGTCGCTTCAATGAGCGTATTTGATTGGCTCCTTTGCCTGTTTCAATCTGATCGATAGCAAGCAAGCGTGCAATCTCAACCACCTGGGCGTCATGCAACTCATCATGTCGCTTTGAAGAGGAGTCAACTGTGTTTATAACAAAGTGAAGTTTCTGAAAAAATTGGGTGACTGGAACCACATCTCTTGCTGCACCAACAAGGGAGAGTTGCAACCGATGAGCATAGCAATGAACATAATATGCATAGGGGCAATCTTTAATGAATAGAGCTTGCAATCCATTCAACTCTCCCCTCATGTTGCTTGCCCCATCATACCCCTGGCCTCGAAGATTTTGTACATCAAATCCATGCTTGGATAATACTTTACACAACTCCATCTTTAGTGTCAGTGCTTTTGTGTTGGCTACATGTATGATATGAAAGAATCTTTCTTGTGAATAACCATCTTTGTCAACAAATCTGAAAACTAGTGCCATTTTCTCTCTTTTCGACACATCACATGTCTCATCCACAAGAATAGAGTACTTTGAGTCCCCAATTTCTGCTCGAATATGCTCCCTGACTTTCATAGCATAAATGCTCAAGATCTCATTTTGAATTTCGTGTGATGTGTATTTGCAAACTTGTGGAGCATTCCCAAGAACTATAGCTTGAACATCAGGGCAGAAGTCTGCAAGAAGCTTCAACATCTCAAGAAAGTTACCTCTGTTTCTTGATTCCGGCCTCTCATCATGGCCTCTTAAAGCACAAGACTGAAATGTGAGCCACTTTACAACCGCAATCGTAGTTCTCAACCTTAAACGATCCTTTTCTTTATCCCCCATGGTCTTCACCTCAAAGATACTTGCCAAATGGTTTGACTGATCCAATAAAGCATGGCCATCTCTCACTGCATTGTTATGTTGTGAACAAGGACTTGATCCCATGTGAACTAAAAGTGCACATTTCTGTCCATCATGAACTTTCTTCCAATTATTAAAACCTTGTGTTGTGAAGACATCAAACCCACCTCTTTTCTTTCTATTTTTGCTAAAGAGAAAGCAATACAGACAATATGCACAATGAGAGGTCAATGAATACTCCAGCCATGATGGAAAATCACGAAAATAGCTGTACTGAAAACGTCTTTTGTGTCCTGGTTTTCCAATAGCTTTATATTTCTTTTGTTTAGGTTGATTGGGACCCAGCCTCAAGTAAGCTCTTCGTACTTCATCTCTTTGGTTTGGGGGGTACTGCCAAATTTGTGGACGTAGTGCAGGATCTCGCTCCAACAACTCAATGCCTCGAAAAGTGACATGTTCGTTTGCTCTTTGTTCTATATCCGGCACATCATCATCTTGCATCTGATTTTCCTACACACTATCATCTTCCATTTGACCTTCTTGTGCATGTTCAGCATATCTTCCATCCATATATGGCACCAATGCTAGAGCATCTAGAGCTAATGGAGATTTAACTATTCCTTCATCCCCTTTTCTTTTAAAAAAAGACTGCATCTTCTATTGTTTCACCATTTCTACCTAAACAAATATTTATACAACATCAAATTTTCAATCAAATAATCAATTGGGTAGACATCAAAATTACGACAACATCTCAACTCGTCGGAATTAACAGAAGCAGTGAGTAGCAGCAGTTTATTTGCATCCAATTAATCAACAGAAGCCCTAAATTAGTCACTGTACCTAGCAATAGCAAGAAGCGGACGAGTAGATGCTGTGAAATAGACGAGCAGAGGAGGAGGAGCCGTTGTGGAAAATAGACGAGCAGAGGAGGACGCGAACTGGGTGTGGGCGTGTGGCCGCTGGCCGCTGGGCGCGCCGCTCGCGGGTGCAGCCGCTTGAGCAGCCGACTGAGAAGGGGAACACTGCCGACTGCCGTCGTCAGTTGCCGCCGCCCACTGCCGTCGTCCATTGCTGCCGCCGACCGCCGTCGTCGAGGAATTAGGTCGCTGACGCGGCGACGCCGGACGCGGAGGCAGGGAGGCAGCAGAGTGGGGATTGGGGATTTGGGGAACGACTCGTTGACTCACAACGAGGTGTTGGTGTCTCGATCTGTGCTGGTGCTGCAAATGGGCTGCGTCTTGTGGACAGTGGAATATCTCCTGATGGGCTGGGCCAGATCGCAAGCATACCTAGTAAAAAATAATTTCACTTCGGAAAGGGGGGGTCGTAGCCCACTTTCATCTCCACTACGCTCCGCCAGTGCCCTTGCCTATTTCATGAGTATGATGAACAAGGTGTGCATGGAGTTCTTGGACAAGTTCGTCATGGTGTTCATTGATGACATATTCGTCTACTCGAAGAATGAAGAAGAACATAAGGAACATTTGCGCTTGGTTCTCGAGAAGCTTAGGGAACACCAGTTGTATGACAAGCTCAGCAAATGTGAGTTTTGGTTGAAAGAAGTTAGATTTCTCGGGCATGTTATATCAGGAGAAGGAATAGCAGCAAACCCTACCAAGGTTGCATCTGTCACTAAGTGGTTGGCGCCCACCATAGTTGGAGAGATCAGAAGTTTTCTTGGACTCGCAGGTTATTATCGGAGATTTATTGAGAATTTTTCCAAGATAGCAAAGCTCATGACGGAGTTATTGAAGAAGGACACCAAGTTTAAATGGGCTGAGGATTGTGAGGCCATTTTTCAGGATTTGAAGAAACATTTGGTTACAACCCCAGTGCTGATTCTCCAAGACATATGCAAGGATTTCCAAGTATATGCGATGCTTCACGTCAAGGACTTGGAGGTGTGCTTATGCAGGATGGAATAGTTGTTTCATATGCCTCACAACAGCTTCGACCTCATGAGTTGAATTATGCTACGCATGATTTCGAGTTAGCAGCCGTAGTGCATGCGCTCAATACATGAAGACACTTTCTCATCGGAAACTGTTGTGATGTTTACAAGGATCATAAGAGTTTGAAGTACATCTTCACGCAGAAGGAGTTGAATCTCAGGAAAAGGAGATGGTTGGAGCTTATAAAGGATTATGATATGAGATTGCATTATCATCTAGGAAAAGCCAATGCCGTAGCAGATGCGTTGAGCTGTAAGAGTTATGTTAACATGCTCATAACCGGAGGATTACCCCAGGAGTTAGCTGATGATATTCGAGAACTTCACTTGGAGATAGTTCCGAGAGGTTATGTTGCAACATTGGAAATTCAGTACACTTTGCTAGGAAAGATCCGAGAAGCCCAGAAGACGGAGAAGGAGATTGCAGAGATAAAGGAAAGGATGAGTAAAGGAAATGCTAAAGGTTTTCGTGAGGATGAGCATGAAACTTTATGGTTTGAGGACCGTATCTATGTGCATAATGACCCTGAGATCAGGAAGTCAATTCTTCAGGAGGCTCATGATTAATCTTATTCGATTCACCCAGGCAACACCAAGATGTACCTGGATTTGAAGGAAAGTTTTTGGTGGACAGGAATGAAGAAGAATATTACAGAGTATGTAGCAGTATGCGATGTATGCCAGAGAGTTAAGGTAGAGCATCAGAAACCAGCAGGGTTACTTCAGCCTTTGTCGATACCTGAATGGAAGTGGGATAAACTTGGCATGGATTTTATCACTGGATTACCCAGGACCCGTTCAGGCTATGACTCTGTCTGGGTTGTAGTTGATCGCTTGACGAAGGTAGCCCATTTCATCCCCGTGAAGACAACTTATACGAGTGCTAAGTTGGCAAAGATATACATGACCAATATCGTATGTTTGCATGGAGTTCTGAGGACCATCCTATCAGATAGAGGAACACAATTTACTTCAAAGTTTTGGAATCAGTTGCATGAAACTTTGGGTACCAGGCTAGAGTTCAGTACAGCCTTTCATCCACAGACAGATGGACAGACCGAGAGAGTCAATCAGATTCTGGAGGACATGTTGAGAGCTTGTGCGCTAGATTATGGATCTAGTTCGGATGATAATTTACCCTATGCAGAGTTCTCCTACAACAACAGTTATCAAGCCAGTTTGAAGATGGCCCCTCTCAAAGCACTATACGGAAGGAGGTGCACGACACCATTATCGTGGGATGAAGTTGGAGATCGACAGTTGTTCGGACCAGACTTAATCAGAGATTCTGAGGAGAAGGTTAAGTTGATTCGAGATAGACTCAAGATAGCCCAGTCTAGGCAGAAAAGTTATGTAGATACCAAATGCAAGGAGGTAGCCTATGAATTCGGAGACAGATCATATCTTCGTGTGTCCCCACTTCGAGGAGTTAAGTGATTTGGAGTCAAAGGAAAGCCAGCACCACGATTTGTGGGACCATACAGAGTTTTGGAACGTATGGGAGAAGTTGCCTACAAGTTGGAATTACCTGAAGGATTGTCAGGAGTTCATGATTTGTTTCACGTTTCCCAGTTGAAGAAGTGCCACGCAGAGATGGCTGACATCCCTCTGAGAGATACAGTACCACTGGAAGCGATTCAGTTGGATAGTGATCTGACCTATGAGGAGAAACCCGTTAAGATTCTCGAGTTTTCCAGCTGAGTTATTCGCAGCAAAGTCATCAAGTTTTTCAAAGTTCAGTGGAGTCACCATACCGAGGAGGAAGCCACCTGGGAGCAAGAAGAAGACCTCCGCAAGGACCACCCACACCATTTTACTGACCAACCCGAATCTCGAGGGCGAGATTCATCTTAAGGGGGTAGGTTTGTAACAACCCAATTTTCAATTTGGATGTTATACATAGATCATTCATATGCATCCATGATTTATTGCATTTTGTTGTTTAGTTTAGTTTGCATTTTGATCCAAGAGGACTTAAGCAACTCAAGGACCAATTTGACAGAGTTGGAGGTTTCACAAAAAATCCAATTTTGATTTATCAAAATTTGGTAATTGGATCAAATTGTTTTTCCAAATATTTTAAAAATAATGAGAGAAGATAATATGACTTCTTCAATTCAGTAGAAAAATATTGGAAATTGAATTTTGATTTTTTGAGAGTTTATTTGATCTTTATTCGCTAGTTTATTTATTAGTTAGCTGAGTAATTAGAATTGTAATGTTTGTTTTTAGTTTAGGCATTTAAGTCTAGAAAAATGTTCACGAGGTCACTAATAAGGCCCTTTAGCTACGTGAAATTTTCTGGAATTTTTTAGGGTTATATTTATATATATCTTTGAGTGTTTTTAGTCTTTGGAAAATTGTTTAGAAAAAATGCGCGCCGCTGAACTGGGCCGGCCCAGCTCAAGCCAGGCCGCGGCCCAGCTGCACTATCGCCTCCGCCGCCGGCTTGGGACACAGTCCCGAGCGAATGCGCGCCACCGCCACCGGGATTCCGACCCGGACTCGCCACCGCCGCCCCCTTCCGCAAGTCGGATGCCCCCCCAAGCCTTTATATACGGGACCCCCCAGCCACGTTCCTCTCACCCTGAGCCGCAGCCGTCGTCGCCTTTAGGCGCGCTGCCTGCCGCCGCTAACCGTGCCGCTGCTACATCTTGAGCTTGCGTTGGTTTTCCTTGGAGAGGAAAGGGTAATGCAGCAAAGTAGCGTAAGTATTTCCCTCGGTTTTTGAGAACCAAGGTATCAATCCAGTAGGAGACTCCTCAAAAGTCCCACGCACCTACACAAACAAACAAGAACCTCGCAACCAATGCAATAAAGGGGTTGTCAATCCCTTCATGGCCACTTGTGAAAGTGAGATCTGATAGAGATAATATGATAAGATAAATATTTTTGGTATTTTTATGATACAGATTGGAAAAGTACAAGATGCAAATAAAAGTAGATGGCAAACTTATATGATAAAAGATAGACCCGGGGGCCATAGGTTTCACTAGTGGCTTCTCTCAAGATAGCATAAGTATTACGGTGGGTGAACAAATTACTATCGAGCAATTGATAGAAAAGCGCATAGTTATGAGATTATCTAGGCATGATCATGTATATAGGCATCATGTCCGTGACAAGTAGACCGACTCCTGCCTGCATCTACTACTATTACTCCACACATCGACCAACTCCTGCTTGCATATAGAGTATTAAGTTCATAAAGAACAGAGTAACCATTAAGAAAGATGACATGATGTAGAGGGATAAACTCATGCAATATGATATAAACCCCATCTTTTTATCCTCGATGGCAACAATACAATACGTGCCTTGCTTCCCCTGCTGTCACTGGGAAAGGACACCGCAAGATTGAACCCAGAGCTAAGCACTTCTCCCATTGCAAGACAGATCAATCTAGTAGGCCAAACCAAACTGATAATTTGAAGAGACTTGCAAAGATAACTTAATCACACATAAAAGAATTCAGAGGAGATTCAAATATTTCTCATAGATAAACTTGATCATAAACCCACAATTCATGGGATCTCGACAAACATACCGCAAAAAGAGTTACATCGAATAGATCTCCAAGAAGATCGGGGAGAACTTGGTATTGAGATTCAAAGAGAGAGAAGAAGCCATCTAGCTAATAACTATGGACCCGAAGGTCTGTGGTAAACTACTCACAACTCATCGGAAGGGCCTTGGAGATGATGTAGAGGCCCTCCGTGGTCGATTCCCCCTCCGGCGGAGCGCTGGCGAAGGCTCCAAGATGGGATCTCGCGGATACAGAAGGTTGCGGCGGTGGAAATAGTTTTTCATGGTGATCCTCGATGGTTTCAGGGTACGTGGGTATATATAGGAGGAAGAAGTAGGTCAGTGGACGCTCGAGGGGCCCACGAGGGTGGGGGGCGCGCCCAGCTCTAGGGGGCACGCCGGGGACCCTCGTGGCCGCCTCCTCTATTGCTTGACGTCCACTCCAAGTACCCTAGATCACGTTTGTTCCAAAAAGATCGCTCCCGAAGGTTTCATTCCGTTTGGACTCCGTTTGATATTCCTTTCCTTCGAAACACTGAAATAGGCACAAAAAACAGCAATTCGGGCTGGGCCTCCGGTTAGTAGGTTAGTCCCAAAAATGATATAAAAGTGTAAAGTAAAGCCCATAAACATCCAAAACGGGTAATATAATAGCATGGAACAATAGAAAATTATAGATACGTTGGAGACGTATCAGCCGCCGCCGCTTGCGCCGCCGCGCCGTCTGCCGCCTCCAGCGCCGCCGCCTAGCAGCCGCTGCCATCGACCCCTCCTCGCCTCGCCGGAGCCGCCGCCTCACCTCGCCGAAGCCGTCGTCGATCCTGCCGCCGTTTAGCCGGTAAAAAACAGATCCGATTCGCCCGGTTTTTCGGTTTAGTATTAGATCGATTTATTTATTTTTAGTTCGTTTAATTAGTGAACGTTCACTCTTTCAGATCTGTTAACGAATGAATTCGTTGTTAGTCTCTGTTAGCGGACGTTTGTCCGATAGATTTTTCATTTTCTGTTTATTTTCGGCCAGGAACCTATCCGAGAATAGTTTTATTGCAATTTAGCCCCTGATCTTCAAACTAGTGTAACTTTTAGCTCGTTTGTCCAAATTCGACGAAGCCAACGCCTAAATCTTCAGAATGTCCCCCTCTATCCAGTAAACCAACTTGAACGAGTTTTGACTATCTAAAATTTGAGTTTAGTTCAGATTAGTATATAATCTTGTTCTGTTCGTATCTTGAGTTTCGTAGCTCCGTTTGAGTTGATTATTTTTGTAAATCATAGCTAATTACATGTACCTAATGTTATGATCTAATCCACATAAAAATAATGCTGTTAGAATTTTTTTTCTGTTTAGGTTAGTTATTTGCTTGTTTCGAGTTTTATTTGGATTCTTTTCTCGACTTCTCTTTGCATGGTTTGCTTGGTTGCTTATGTATGCTTTTGTTTGTCTACACTAGATTTTCCGGAGTGTGAAGCTTGTTACTACGAATCTCTAGACTTTTTCGATCGTCACCAAGGCAAGTTACACTTTGATCATACTCTTCAATACCTAGTTTTTACTATGCATTAGTTTTGCCCCTCAAATATTTACATGAATAGGATTGGGAACATGTGGTTTGGTTGTTGTACTTGAGGTAGGAACCTGTTACCTTTGATCACCTCAGGAATATGTTATGCTCAATTATTGCCTAGCCATGCTCGTAGATGTGGATTGGATCATGATGTACATGGAAGTTGTGAGAGATAATAAATTTTGGACAACATTAAGGTGGCAACTTTAATACACATCTGGGTGGATTGGTTGGGGCACTTGGAGAAACCAGTGCTTGCCCATTGGGAAATCCCGGAGTACCCGTGTGATTTTTCCTCGGTTCGCCACCCAGGCTCACAGGGATCATATGATACTTCATGCCTAGAAATTTCCGTGTGCAGCCACAAGCCATTATGGGCTCTGGCATAGTTTAGTAAGTTGTGTGAGCTCTTAAAGAGGTGGATTAGCAGATGTAGGGGAAAGTAGATGTGCCGGTCTACCCAGAGTAGAGAGTTAATGCTTCAGAAAGACTATGTCTTGATCTTCCGATCATGGATGCAGTCGAGTCTTGTGGGGAAAAGTGCGCAACCTCTACAGAGTGTATAAACTAATCATGGTTAGCCGTGTCCCCGGTTATGGACATCCTGAGTATCTAGAAGTGGATATTATTGTTGATCTCATCACTCTTTAATTAATGAATTGGGTTTAGTGATGATACTTGGTTAATTGTGGGATTTGAGTTGGAGGAACCTTCTCAAATATTGGTATAAACTTTGTAGTAAATAAAATTTATTCCTTTGTTGTAGGGAAAAATTAGCTTTATGCAAAAATTAAAATTAGAGCCTCCACCAGCCAAATATGCATGTAGATATTGTTTCTTGCATTCATTTGCTCT